>JAKSZU010000009.1:162319167-163734315 GCA_026018925.1 Tupaia tana
ACAATCCTGTTCTAAACTTGCTTTAACACTGTAGTGCTTGTTTTCCTCATTTGTGTCAAGGCAATGGGGATATTTTGTATTATTTAATTATCAAATACGCTCTCAATTTGCTTTGATACAATTTAACTGTATAGTAGTTACATGGAAATAAATCACCTAGAATGTTTTCTCAGATATTAAAGGGTACATATATTAAAATACAAATTAAAATATATGCTACATATTTTATAATACCATACCAAATAGTCATATTAAATTACTTACAGCATTAAAGTGCATTCTAAAAACATTCAGTAATGCCCCACCAGACATAAGGTAGTTTTTAAAGATAACCAACTTAGCACTGATCTAAAGATTTTAGGGGAAAAATAAACACAATGACATCTTACTATGATATGGTATTACAAAATATCAAAAAATATGTTTCTATCACCTTCATATCAAAATACGTCAAATTAGATCATGGTCAAACGCCCTAGTGAAAGCAGTCACACAAGTAGCCATTTTACTAAACTCATTTCCATTGTTGACTAATCATTCTTCTTTTCTTAAAAAAATTTTTGCTATAAGGTGTGTATACTTCCCAGAGAGAGACAGAAACGTGGGGGCAGTGAGAAAACATCCCCCGGGGTGATAGCCACACAACAATCCCTTCTCTTCCATTCTCCTTTGGAAATTTTGAGCACGTGTGCATACACACCCAGTGTGATTTTCAAGCCCCGGGTCTGGGACTCAAACCAGTAGTCAGAGGTCTGGGACTCAAACCAGTAGTCAGTCATGTGGGATCCATGCCACCTGCTGACCCACTATGCAAATATTTTAAGTTAGCATTTCTGTTACACGTAATCTTTAGACTAAACAGCATGACTCTAGACTAAACAGCATGAGTTCCTTTCATGGTCCTTAAGTTTGTAAAATGACAAAATTTCCATACCTTAGTGCTTGTTGGACATGGCAATGTCTTTCAAAGGTCTAGCCTCCAGAACAGTTTAATTTCCATGTGTGCTCTGGCCTGGGTGGAACCCATTTTGTTGTCTTTTTTTTTCCTTTAATTTTTTAATTTCAATTTCTTTTATACATTCAATCACATGTTACTTAGCTTGCAAAGTGAATATTCCAACATGTGTACATTTTTCACCAGTCCAGTTAGTCATTTTTCTTGAGTTTGACTCAAAAGTTCTTTTCATGAAGCCCAAGTTTCTATTACCTGGTTTAGTGCATTTGTTAGGTTTTTGCATTTATCTGAGCTTAGTGGATGATCTAAGACTTCTACCTCTTTTCACAGAATTAAATTCATGTTTACCCCTCCATATCTGTTATAATTTAAATGCAAATTTTTCTAACTTATTGAATCTTTTTGTCTTAGTCTTATTCTAACCTTTTGATCTACTAGAATTATTATACATAAATTAAACTATATTTTAAAACCCAAAGTCTCTCCTCTCATCTGAGTCTTCAAGAGCTTATAAAAAATGCATATTATGGGAACCAGCAGTTAGCGTAATGCCTATGTCACTGGACTCCCACGTAGTCGACCGCGGTTCACGTCCCGGGCCCGGTGGCTTAAAACTCATGCCGGCGCGTGTGTGCCCAAGATCCCAAGAATGGAGGAGAAGGGATTGCGGCATGACCATCCCCCCTGGGGGGGTGATTTCTCGCTTTCTGTCTCTCTGTCTCTCTCTGTCTGGCGAGCGCACGCACCCTATAGTGAAAACCTCTCCAAAAAAAAAAAAAGAAAAGAAAAAAGAAAAGAAAATGCATATTATGAAAAAAAAAAAACCTATGTATGGATTTCAAATGTTTTTGCACCAAAATAAACTCATACTTTAACTCCATTTGCCTCAAATTTTTTGAGGTCTTCTCTATCTAGTCTTCTTAGCCTAGTATCACCTGCAAGCTTGATACGCATGACCCATGCCTTTATGTAAGTTGTCAATGAAGATGTTGAGTAAGACAGGACCAAGTATACCATGTAGATTTGCCTCCCTTGTTTATTAATACCTGATACCCACAGCTCTTCAGTCTATCTGATTGTGTAACCATTTATACTATGTTTTACTGTCTGATTTGCAAAGGTTCCAGAAAAAATTGTCCAGTACCCTGATGAAATTGGTCATCTATTTGAGTCTTGTGGGGTGAGGCTCCATAGTAATGGGAAAATAGTAGATAGGTGGTCTATGGGGGAAATATATTGAGGTTAATGAACTATGAGAGCATCCTTCTTTATAGAAGAACTATCTATTATTGTGTTTGCCTTTTAATCTGCTCTATCATGGATCATCTTCCTGTCCTAACTAAAATTTTATAAGCAATAGTACCCATTTCACAATAATTGTTGGTGACATCACTGATGGTAGTGGAGATAGTTAAGGGTGGTGGTGATGATGATTATAATGATGGTGGTGGTGGTGAAAATATATATATAGTTCTTTCCATATGCCAGGTACTGTCTTATGTGATTCTTGATTTTTATCTCACTTAATCATTGCAACAACCTTTTAGGCCAGTTTGGCCATTCACAGCTGTTAGATGCTCTTTGGTAGATCATGGAAACCACAGAAGAAACAAGAAGTGATAAAGATGAACTGTTACACCACCATGTCACCACCAAGTTGTATTTAAAACCAAATTCTCCCTATGGATAGTCATTTTTTAGCAGCAGGCACCAAAAATCCAACCTACTTTGTTAGTGTGGGGATAATTCATTTCTCGGTCCTTTCAGCTATTCTGAGCATTTCTTTGCATGAAAAGTTTGTCTGAAGCAATCACAAATGATTATTGGCTCACTAGAAGTCCTAGGCAGTGACTTATCTAGAATCTGGCTGCACCCACGTTATGGGCACACCCTTTCCGATGATAGGGTCAAGGAGAGTGACCAGAACATGCTGAGAGCAGACAGAACAATTAAGGAAGAGGGAATTAAAATGGGGAGAGGACTCAGACAAAAATTCATTTGAGGACTCACCAGATTTTGCAAACGCTTTATCTTAAACTGGGTTTGCTCAACTACCAAGAAATAGCTGTTTAAGGGACACGAAAATGGAAAATTATTTGTTGATGATAAGGTGTATGTTAAGATCTTTAACTGGACTCAAATACAATGTATTAATGCTGGGAAAATTAATTTTGCAAGTTGTAAGGATATACAGTGATTGAATCTATAAATGAAATAAAATAAGAAATAAAGAAATAAAAATAGGTGTGGCCCTTGGAACGACTTAGCTCAGATTGACATATCTGCCATAGTCTGTCTGTCTGTCTTTCTTTCTTTTTTAAATACAGTGTAAACATGTCTGTTGTTTGAGACAGGTTCTGATCAAACAAGGACACCCTAGCAAATATATCAATACTGAAGACTTCTAAGCACTGGCGCAAAGCAGTACATTTCCTGAAAGGAAAGAGTTTAGTTCTCAAGGTGACTTGAAATTAGTTTTTTGTTTCTGATTGCTTTCTCTCTCTTTGTTTCTTTCGTTCTTTTTTTCCTCCTCCTTTCTTTCTCGTTTTTATTTTAAAATACTTTTGCCTGAGAGAGAGCACTATGTGGAAGTAATACTCCCTTAGGTCTCCATAGCATCATGCTGTTGAGTCTAACTTGAATAGGGAAATCCTCTGTTGCCTTTTCCCCAAATACATAGCTGTTAGAGAACACTTTTGTTGGGGCTTACCTCTGTGGGTTGATTAGACAGAAAACTTTTCAAAGATCTGTGACTTCTGTGGAGGGTGGATTTGTGCTGAGACTTTAATAGTGCAAAGGATGATGCTTTTCACAACCAACGCAGATGTGCATACTTGCGTCTTGCCTTCAATTTAGAAACATCTTAGCGGGGCAGGAATTTCTAATTGGCTACCCCCAGATAGATGTAGTTCTAAGAGTGCTTGAACTGAATAACACACTTTTAAGGCATTTTTAAAGGTTTGTTTACATCCATTATTATATGAAAAAAGAGATTATATATATCTTTGTGTTTTATGTATATATTTTATGTATATATATATATATATATATATACACACACACATATACATAGTATATATATAGATATAGATATAGATAGATAGATAGATAGATAGATAGATATAACATATACATAGTATATATCCATCTGGGTGAACAACACATATATACATAATATGTAAACTATATATATCTGCGTATGTATACATCATTTTTTTTATTCCAACTAAAAGTAATATAGGCCAACTTCATGGCCTGGTGCTTAAAGCATCTGGATTCTACATGGCCAACCCTGCAGTTCAAATCCTGAACTCAGTGGCTTGAGAAACACACTGGTGCATGTGTATGCATGCCTAGAATCCCAGGAGGAGTGAGAAATGGAAGAGAAGATACTACAGCATGACCATCCCCCCTTGGGAGTGCTTTCTCACTTTCCCTCTGTCTTTCTCTCTCTGATGAACACACAAAGAAAAGAAAAAAAGAATAAGAAAGAAAGATACAATACCAAAGTTGAAGTACCATTAGTGACTGGTACTGAAGAACTGAGAATTATTCGACATACTGAAATTTCTCTTCAGGCCCCCTCCAAGGAGGAAAAGTCACATTGAACTTGGCCCTTGTTTCTGCCCTTGTCCTTTGGTTCAAGACTTTACTTTGATCTATTGATTTAAGAAGATGTCATATTTGGGAGACCTACTGCTCTTTCATGCACTGCTCAGATCTCTAGTGGTTTCTGTGCTGTCTTTAAGTAAATAAGGAAGACTGTGGCCTTCTTCTGTTGAATAAACTGAAGGCATATCATATGTACCTGCTTCAGTGTTGACCATTGCTTTATTTGGACTGGTTAACACTGTGTGTTTGTAAGGATCTTGTGCAATGACTATCCTTCATCCTTAGCAGATTACAATTTGCTAATGTAATCACTCAGCATCTCTGTTACTTCATTAGCTCTGTGTGTATAAACTGTTTGAGTTCATAATTCTGTCAACTTGTACCAGCCTACCTCTTTGCTATTGATCAAACCAGTATCATTTGCATACATAAGTTACACTTATTCAAGAGAACTCTTATGTAATAATAAGTCTTTTGGTTGATTCAAACATGGTATTACTGACGCCCCAGGTTAATATTGGTTACAAGTCTGTTGTTTCCTGTCCCATGGCTGAGCATCTCCATGCTTTATCTGGTTGTCCTACAGTTGTCTTTTTGACGAAGGGAAGGTCAGTTGAGTATGTGGATGAATGAGTACAAATCAATCCCCAGAACAAGGGAATGATAGTTAAAGCACACAGCTTGAGCTGGACCATGTTCAACTCTGAGCTAAGTAAAGACAGACATTTTTGTATAGGTGAAAAGATATATATGCATGGGGCATCATATGGTAGATGTACATGTGCATATGTATATATATGCATGCATGTGTTGGGGGAGAGACCAGTCTGCTGATGTGTTAATTACAGTAAAACATATCCATTACATGCCATGGAGTAGGTCGTGTACTCAGTGTTGGACTTGCCTTTTGTTTATCTGTATAAGAGCTTGCTGTAATGATAGCCCAAGCATTTCCACAAGGGAAAGGTAAAGATGATTTGTCAATGCCCAAGGCTCTCCCAACTTGTGGTCTACAACAGTGTTTGACAGAGTTGTTTGGGTCTCAGCAGGAATTTTCCCACAGAAAGGATGTTCTAACTGGCAGGCTCCCAGGACCGCCCACAAATCCATTTAACCATAACAGAGCTGACGAGTACTGTCAGGGCTGGAGTTGGCTTCCAAGTGGGAAGTCAGCCTAGTATTAATAGCACAGTCCCAGTTGCACTGTGGGCCCAGCGGACTTCTGATGGGCCGGCCTGGGAACCAAGGCCCTCTTTGTAACGTTTATGGGAAATGGATTCCTTGGTGAGAAAGAGAATGGTGGGAAGGCAGTGCTGTCATGGCACAAGGACCATGGCAACTCATGTCCCCCTTTTGTTCTAATTCCTACCAACGCCAGTGTCCAGCAGGAAGGGGCCAAGGTGAATCCTAGGGGAATCCTCTCGCCTTCCAGTCTGGGGAGAGCTTACCCTGGTCCTGGTCTAGCTCACTGGGGTCGGCTGTTCCCATGTACAGGATATTTGTAAGTTGAGTATTTCTAGGTCACCTGTATTTAATTATGTGTTATGAATGTTTATTTTAAAAATAGTAGCTGTTTATCCAGAGAAAATGTATTGGAAATTAGGTTTGTTATCATTTAAAGAGATTTTTAGTCATTTTGACTAGTTTCAGCCCTGATTATGGTTTGGTGCTTCTTAAATAGTTTAAAGCCATTATTTTATGCAAATAGAAAGGGTGTGCATGGTTGCAGTAAAACATTCTGTTTTCTGGTTACAGGAAAACACTGGGGAAGTGGGTGGTATATAGTGTGTGTATGTGTGTGTGTGCGTGTGCAAGTGTATACATTTGTATGTGTGCATGTGAGAGAGAGAGAGAGATCTGAATATGATCCAAAGGACAAGTGTGTTGTTCATACCAAGACATGCTTTAGAGAACTAAAAATTGTATTTGTACTAAAAGGAGGTCTTTTTCACTAGTGCATTTGAAAATATTTAAGGCTTTTTTTTTTTTTTTTTTTTTTTTTAGCAGAAGTGTTAGGGCTAAGAGGTCTTTCTCCTGAGGGAGCGCTTTGAATTATACTTTTTCAGTAAGAACTGTTGAAGACTAGAGGGCAACTAGTAAATTATTTTCTGCTCATCCTATGTCAATGTCTATGTAATATAAATGTTACATTAAAGCTTTCTTATGGGGTGCATATGATACAAAAGGAAAATAAGTTTTTTAGTAACTTTATTTTCTTTTTCTCATGATTCACAAGTTGTCAAATTCATCCTGTTAGGGGCAGAGGAAATGTGAGAACTTGTAAATGAATAACAAATTCAAGTGTAAATCAACAAAAATGTATATGAAACCCTGCTGGGTTCTCAGCAGGTCCCTTGATATTTCTAAACCACACTTCTGTTTTCTAGGATTCTATTTTGGGACATAGTTATACACACAAAAAGGGAGATTTCTGCACCAAGTTATATTCATCTTTAAAATACTGAGCCCTTTCAGTCCCTCTCAAACACTGAAAAACTTTCTGGAGTTTGAATTGCTGAGACATGGAAAACTTTTCTTCCAGAATATTTTTTAAGGAAAAATTGTATTTTAGGGTTATGAATGTAGAATCACAATATAGACAATTCCCAATACTTAACAAGCCTCTATAGCTAAGTCTAGATTCTAAAAGATCTCATTATTTTTTTCCATCTCCACAATCCTGTATTTGAGGGAGCAAAACAGCATACGGGATTTTCAGAGTGGCAGATCCATTTGGAATCATTCTCATCCAAATTGTTCATTTTGTAGGAAAGGGAACTGGGCCCAGAGGACTTCAGTTACTCAAGCAAGGCTACTTCTGGTGAAGGCAGAGCCAAAAGGGCCACAGTGAGAGAAACAGTCTCTTATTGAGAGTCCTCTATTTTTTGGGTTTTCTTACACCATCGTCTTTCACCCTTCCAACAACTTCGCAAGGCAGGGGACCATATTCAAGTTTTATAAATGGGAAAACTGAAGCTTGGGAAGGTATATAAATGCTCAAAATCAAAAGTCATTAAGAGGGAGAGCAAGAATTTGAATGCACACCCACTGATTCAGAAGGCCTGGTGGCTCCTGGCTCATGGTGTTTTCCATTGTAGCAGGCATCTCCCAAGCCTAAGTAGAGCCTACAATGCAAGCAGAATCTCTTCTTTATACAAGCAGATTTCTTACATGCCAACAACCTCTGTATCTAAGCAACCACCCTAGTTATTGGATTTCATGGATATTAGTCTAACATACTAGGTCTCCTCACCTTAGTTTTTATGACAAAAGTAATAATCTCCCCTCTACTGGTTTTAATACTACAAAATTTGTCTTCAGTTAATGCCTCCTTTTCTTATTTAGAAAATGAATTACTTTGAAATGTCTATTTTATTCAGCTCTGAAGAAGAGTTCACTTCTCTCTCATTCAGTGCTTCATTCATTCATGTATTCAATAAATACATAGTGGATGCCTGCCATGTACAGATGTTATTTGAAGCTTTGAAGATACAACTCTAAACAGAACAGACTCAAATCTCTGCCCTAGTGATACTTTCTAGAGGATCAATGGCCAATTTATAGACAGCAAAAAATGAAGAATGTGATATGGTGATTAATGTGCTAGGAACAACAACAACAACAAATAGACACACAAAAAAAAAAACAAGAAATATTTTTAAAGAGGGTAGGGAAAGGAGACACCAGAAAGATGGGGTGGGAGTTATTCCAGAAGGAACTCATTCAGAGGGTGGAATTGGGGAGTGCTTCTTATCACATTGTCAGTTCAGTGAAAAATGCTGGTGTCTATTTTTTCAGCAAATTCCTTTCCAAAAATATACTACTTCATTCCCCTATCAGAGTTAGGTAAAATGTTTATCCTGACTCTGTCTCCAACCTTGTGCTATCTTCCTGTCCACACCTCGTGGAATACACTGTTATTTCTAGTATATAGAAAACAGCAATAATAAGAGTTATTCACAGATCTATGGACAATACAATTAGAGAACAAGACAAGCATAGCACCTGGTATACTATTCCCAGACATCTGACTTACAGGAAAGGAGACAGTCCCAGAAGTGTTGGAATGACTCCCCCAGACTCATATGGCAAAAGGCTCATTATTTCATTGATCTGGACAATGATGTATTGTGTTCCTCTTGTGGGCCAGACTACATAGTTGGATTCAGGGAACTCAGCAGGGTTCTGACAGAAAGTGATCTCTGGCCTAGAGGCACTAAGAAAGAACTGATAGGGAGACCTCTGACCCCATCACAGGGCTCTTTCTCCTGCCCATGGTGGGGATTCTCCTTTTTTCCAGGGTCTCAGAAGGGTGAGAGTAGGGCTTCCATTTACATTTATACTTTCTACTCAAATGCATTATGGGTTAAAATGAGACCACACGAGCCAGCCTGGGAACTAAAACCACTATGTATCATTGTTTCTATGGGAAAATTCATGTGGACTTTTAAACATACAACCATCCTAGTAGATTTTCAGAAATGAAGAGTGTAAGAGTTGGAAAAATAGAAGCAAAGATCATTTAGGGTCCAATGATGCAATCTCAGGTTGCCCAAATTCCAAGATATTGACTATTTCTTAAAGAAAACAAAATCCCCTCCAGTTCTAAAAGTGACATCAAAAAAGATACAAAAAGGTAGTAATAGTTTCTTCAAAATTGTATGGGAAAAGCTTTCTTCCCTTCACTATGAAGTCAAATTGATGATCATAAACGTTCCTTATTTTATCCACGGAATGGTAATTTGGAGGGTTGCATACCAGTCTTTCTGTAGTTTGTCATAATTTTCTAGGACCATGGCGATCTACAAGGGGATGCAGTTCATTTAATCTGTTTTGATTACATTATCTATTGGGCAGGACACACATTTCTATTAGCTGGTGTAGTGTCCCAGATGCGTACTGAATGGAGTGGAGTAGAAGGAAGTGTTTGCTTGGCCATTCCACATGTTAGCAAGTGTTGTTGCCCCATCTCTCCTTCATAATAGGAAAGCCATGGGCATTTCAGTTCCTGTTTTACATCCTTATCATCATATGCTGGATTGAAATGATACTGTTGTATAGAATATAGACTTTGAGCATGTATAAGCTTCCTGAAGAAGCATGAACTTGGATTGAACTGTAGTGGATGCTCTACTGCAGTTAAGAAGAATTATGATTATGGTTGCCTTGACAACCATAGCTCTGCATTCTTTTTATTACTTACTGTTTTCTTTTGGGGGGGCCATTTTGAGGATAAACAAAGGGAAGAATAAGAGTAAAGTCTCATTTTCAATTTGTGGGGCTGCTGGGAATGATACAGTTTTATGTAGCTACAAAAACATCTCCTTTTCTTAACATTTCCAAAAACATTGGAAAGTTCAGTTGTATGAAATGAACTAAAAATAGGTTATTACTTATGTTGAAATATAAATATCATCTTTACTCTCTCTAGAGGTAATTATTTTAAAAGTAATGAAATTAATTATTACTTTCATGTTTCTCCAGCATACAACTGTGACATCTATTTTTTTTTAAGAGAAAAATTTTTGGCCATACGTTATTCAACTTCAAATAGCTATACAGAGAAAACTGTTTTATTCCAGGAAATGGCCATGTTGAAAGACTGTCAAACAGTGATATTTTAACCATGTGTTGAATTATGACTCAACACATCCTCTGTTAAATTTCCTTTGTAAACCATACCAGTTTTTTTTTTTAAGATAAAAGGTGATAGTTAATATTTGATTATAACTTTTTGGATTAAAAGAAAAATATAGTAGAAATGTATATTAACATGATTGCGATACACAAAGTCATTGAGAAACATTTTATTTTATCCAATCACTTATTATTAAGTTTATTTGGGAAATTTTTATATGTTAATATTCTAGGACAGGAGTTAGAGAACTTTTTTCTAAGAGGTCAGGTGGTAAGTGTCTTAGGCTTTGGGGGTCATTCAGGTTTCATCACAACTACTCAATCTCTGTGTTGTAGCTGGGAGTAGCCATTGACGATACATAAGTGAGTAGCCTGGGCTGTGTTAAATTCATACATATTTATAGAAATGCAATGGACAGCATTAGGCCTGTAGGCTATAGTTTGCCAACTCCTACTCCAGGAGAAAAATAGTTCTGCTTACTTGTCTATCCACAGCCCACATGGGAGTGTAGTGCTTTAGGCAGAGTGGTTATTTTAAAGATGTGTCTGAAAGACTCTCCCATTGCCTTTCACATAAACTGTGGCTACCATATTGGCTTCTAATAGAGATTATGAGTCAGACACTTATATGGCTTATTAAAGAGGGGAGAAGTAGATATTTCATAATATGTTGTTTAATTTAAAAGCTGGTAGAACATATGGGAAAAAAATTACCTACTAAGATTGCCTTACAGACTGGGCACATCAGAACCACTCTTGAATGTCAAAGGTCCAGCGTCCCATCCCTGCACAGGCTAGCAAGATCAACTGAAGCAGAAAGTATGGGATGGAGCTCCTTTGTCCCAAGCTGGCCTCTCCATCCTATGGAGTCTCCATGGTCACCTGGCACCAAACAGAACATGCTTTCTTTTTTATTTTCCTTTGGCGAGTTCCCTGGTGCTTTGTTCAAACTAATTTTCAGTATCCTCTATTAGTTTGAGTCAAATTATTCAAACAAAAATAGAAAAACTAAAAATAATTCTGTGTATTTCTCACTCATATTTAATAACTCAACATTTGGTATTGTTTGCTGCATATATTTTTATCTTTTTTTAAAAAGAAAGAATAAAAGACACAGTTAGAGCCTTTACCACACTTTTGATATAAGATTTTTTTCTCTAGTCTAACACTTTATTAAAGAGGCTATTTTTAGAGGAATGCCATTTTTTTCCATTTATTAAAATGAGTTGTTGAGAGTCAAGAGGATAGTAAGAGTATTGATCTTATTTTAAATATCCAGAGTATCACTCGGGCATGATATGATTGATTTGATCAGATTTAATATGGTTTTCTGTCCCTCAAGGACTGATTAAATAATATGAATTTACTCCCAAGAGACACTCTGAGAATGCCCTCATCTCCTCCCTTCTGGAAATAAGGGACGGTGAACATAAATTATTTTGATTCATAAGAGTGAGCTAGATACAGCGTATCATTTCTCTGACAACTTTTTGAAAACACATTCTTTCTCAATGCAGTCTTTAATGTAATAAGTGCTTTGTGGTACAAATGCTTTAACAAGTGTTCTGTCATCAGATCCTGTGTGGTGGTTAGAACAGATGATATTACATCTATCCCCCAGGCAAGGAAATTAAGACCCTATAATATCAGTAAAATGCTTCTCTGTCTTGGCTGCACCTTGGCACCACCTGGAGAACTGTGAAAAAGTACCCATCTTGAGACATCCACAGGGATTTGATACAACCAGGCTGGGATGGACCATGGGCCTCAATATTTTTAAGTGGTTCTACTGTGCTGCCAAGGTTGAAAACTTTTGGCAGACCAATGGAGCTGGTCCAAATCATTAAGCCTGTGGTTCTCAACTGGGGCTATTACCCTCCAGAGAATATTTGATGATGGGACATTTTTAATTATCACAAATGGACAGAGGGTTGTTCTACTGAAATCTAGTGGAGTCAGTGGTCAAGGATGATGCTAAGTTTCCCATAGCACCACTCATCAACAGACAATTGTTTGACTCCCAAGGTCAATAGTGCCGATGCTGAGAAACGCTGATAGAACTTTTAAGTTCTGGACAAAAGTCTTGCTGACCCTAAGCCATTGTTCTTTCCTCAGTTACAAATGTTTAGATTATTCAAGTTAGTCATCCTCTTAGTGTTGCTGCTAATAAAATATATTTTAAGTAGATAAATAAATACATTTATTCTTTTTTTTTAGAGAAGTTTTTGCTATAGGGCACATGCACTTGCCAGACAGACAGAGAGAGACAGAGAGACAGAAAACGAGAAATCACCGACCAGGGGTGATGGCCACACCACAATCCCTTCTCTTCCATTCTCCTCTCGGGATCTTGGGCACGCATGCACACGCGCCTGGCGTGAGTTTAAGCCACTGGGTCCAGGACTCGAACTGCGGTCGACTACGTGGGAATCCAACGACATAGCCATTATGCTAACTGCTAGTCCCCGTTTATTCTTCAATGCTAAAACTTTTACAATGACTTTTATTGAGTTGTCAGAAAAGTCATGATGCATTTTTGCATAGAAAAAAATATGCCATGACTTTTCCAACAACCAAGTAGTTTATCAGGAACTAGGTCTTGTATCACAATCACACTAGAATAAGCAGAAGTCCTCATATTACATATTTTCTATTAGTTTTCTTAGAGTACCAAAAATAACACAAAACAAGCAAACAGGCAAAAAATAGCACATCATTGGAAAGAAGATAAAAGGGGCTGGCCCCATAGTGCATGGTT
This sequence comes from Tupaia tana, assembly GCA_026018925.1. NCBI lineage: Eukaryota > Metazoa > Chordata > Mammalia > Scandentia > Tupaiidae > Tupaia > Tupaia tana. The sequence goes on from JAKSZU010000009.1 coordinate 162,332,130, forward strand.
AAGTGCTATGTGTAGGAACCAGATCCCATGTGGCTAACCTCAGTTCAAATCCTGGTCCTGGTGGTTTTAAAAACATGTCAGGTCTGTGTGTGTACATGTCCAGGATCCTGATGGGATGAAGACATAGAGGGGAAAGAATTGCTATATGACAAGGTCCCATTGGAGGGATGGTGCTTTCTTTTTTTCTCTGTCTGGTACATATATATGTACTCTGGTAACTTATGTATATAATCCCAAGTTAGAAATGTGTCTTTTTTTAACTTATTTTTTACATTCAATCACTGTACATCACCACAGCTTGTAAAATGAATTTCCCCAGCATGAATACACTGCACACCAGTCCAGGCAAAGATATTATCATACACATTATCATCAAGAGACAGTCCTCCATTTCCGTGTTCCTTAAATGTCTTGCCTCTTATATAAAGCTGTGGTTCTGGAACTTGAGAATGCATTGAAATTCCCTGAAGAGCTTGTTAAAATACTGATGCTGGACTCCACCCCAGAGTGTCTGGTCAGTACTTCTGGGCTGAGGTTCAGACAGTTGTATTTCTACCAAGTTTCCAGCTGAGACTGATGCTATGGGCCTAGAGACCACACTTTGAGAATTACTGATGAAAAGAATGTTTCTCCATCAGCTTTTTGAATGAATATTGACCCTAGCGGCCATCTGTTAAAACTACAAGTTAATAGGGACCAGGTGTAATGGTTATGTTGCTGAACTCCCACATAGTTGACCACAGTTTGAGTCCAGGACCTGGTGGCTTAAAACTCACAGTGGGCATGTGTGCATGCATGCCCAATATCCTGAGAAGAGAGCAGAGGAGAAGGGATTGTGGCATGGCCATCCCCCCAGGAGGTGATTTCTCACTTTCGTCTCTCTGTGTCTCTCCAGAAAGTGAACATGCCCTAGAGCAAAAATACTCTCTATAAAAAAGAGCTACAGGTTAGGGGAACCAGCAGTTAGCGTAATGGCTATGTCGCTGGACTCCCACGTAGTCAACCGCGGTTTGCGTCCCGGACCTGGTGGCTTAAAACTCACGCCGGGAGCGTGTGCGTGTGTGCCCAAGATCCCGAGAGGAGAATGGAGGAGAAGGGATTGCGGCGTGACCATTCCCCCGGGGGGTGATTTCTCGCTTTCTGTCTCTATGTCTCTTTCTGTCTGTCTGGCGAGCGCACGCCACGCGCCCTATAGCGAAAACCTCTCAAAAAAAAAAAAATAATAAGAAGAAAAGAAAAAAAAATAAGAAAAAAAAGAGCTACAGGTTAATATGCCTAAAAATGCAGAAAATAAAAAACCTCATCATACTATACAAATAAATGAAAATATGATTCATCAGGAAGAAGTGTAAAGGGCCTTCTACTTCTGCAATTACAATCAAGACAGGCCTATGAACGCAAACCTTTTGCTTCCAGTATTAATAGCAGCAAGAGCTAGCTACAGTAAGTTTTGTGTAAGAACAAGTCTAGTGTTAAGAATGCCAACTCTTTCCCTGCTCATAAATGAAAAGATGCCTGTTCGTTACAAAAAAAGGAAAACTGTGGACCAATATCTCTGATGAATATAGATGCAAAAATTCTCAATAATAATAACAAATTGTATCCAACAGCATATAAAAAGATTATACATCACGACCAGGTAGGCTTTATTCCAGGGAGGCAAGGGTAGTTCAACATACACAAAAACATAAATGTAATACACTGTAGTAACAGAAACAAGGGTAAAGACCATATGATCATATCAATTGATGCAGAAAAAGCATTTGATTAAATACAACATCATGATTAAGACTCTCAGAAAAATTGGTATAGAAGGGACATTTTTCAACATAATAAAAGCCATCTATGAAAAACCCATAGCAAACATCATACTGAATGGGAAAAGCGGAAAGCTTTTTCACTAAAAATTGGTACAAGACAAAGCTGCCTACTTTCTCAATTCCTTTTCAGGGAATCCTAGACAAAACAGTCAGAAAAGAGAATAAAATAAAAAGCATGCAAATAAGAAAAGAAGAGATGAATTTGCAAATGACATGATTGTCTACATAGAAGACAATCCACAAAAAAAACTCCTGGAAGTGATAAATGAATTCAGTAAAGTGGCAGGATACGAAATCAACATACAAAAAAATAGCATTTTTATATACAAACAACAAGCAGACTAAGGTAAAACTGAAGAAAATAATCACTGAGACATTTTAAAATGCATCTGGTCAATAAGAATATTGATATTTCCTAACTTACCTGAAGTACGCCCTTCAAATTATTAGTAGATGTTTAAGTGAAAAATGAATTGTACAAAATTCACCAAACTTTGGGTAAATTAGCATATGATTGTGGAAGGTTAGTTACATTTCAGTGAAATGTATTGCTTCTCTAAAAAAATAGCAAACCTTAATTCCATAAGTAGTTATAATATTGGGAGAGGTAGTTAAATTGGGTTAGAATTAGGCATGGAATCTAAAACCCATTTGAAACATTTTAAGTATAAATGAATTATTCATCCAGTCTGTCAGCCCAAAGACACTTTATAGACAGTAGTGATGGAGATGGTGTTTTGTAGAAGGCATTTCCATGGAGAGCTCTTATGTTTTTGTTATCCAGCAGAAAGAACATACATTTGTGGGAGAAAAAATGCACAAGGGTGATAGAAATGTTAAGAATCAATATTTTCTTGGGACCAGCATATGGTGTAATGATTATGTCACTGGACTCCCAAATAGTCAACTGTGGTTTGAATCCTGGGTCCATCGGCTTCAAATTCAAACCAGGCGTGTGTACATGCATGCCCAAGATCCTGAGAAGAGAATGGAGGAGGAGAGATTGTGGTGTGGCCATCCCTCCAGGGGGGTGATTTCTCACTTTCTGTATGTCTCTATCTCTCCAGCAATCACACACACCCTATAGCAAAAATCTCTCTTAAAAAAATATACATTTTCTCAATTTAAGTTGACTTTTCCTAAACTAATCTAAAGTTAAATATTATGTAATATTTGGTAGGTGAAAAAGAATTTATATCAAAACTCCAAGGTGGGAGAATTCAAGAATATCCATCCCCTATTTCTACAGAAGGAACTTGTAGAAATGAGAATATGTTCTTACCTCTGCCCCTTAGATTTTCTTCTGAGTCCTTTGATAGTAAAGATTATGTTATCTTGGGGCTGGCAGGTATTGTGGTGATCAAGTCACTGGACCAGCACATGGTTGACGGTGGTTCAAGTCCCGGACCTGGCAGCTTGCTTTCTCACTTTCACTTTCTCTCTCCCTCCCTCCCTCTTTCTCATGAGCACACATGCCCTATAGCAAATTAAAATAAAATTATAAATTTTAAAAATTAAATAAATAATTCTTTAAAAGTAAAGATTATGTTTTCTCTTTCTAGGACCTGACATACTTACTAGTACATAACAAGTGATAATTGTGCTTTCACTTATTTTACTTAAATAGGCATATAAAAAGTCCATGTATTTCTGTATTTCATGAATTTGCAATCATACATTTTAGTTCCATTGAAAGTAAGAATCTTCATAAAAAGAATCCTAAAGGAAATCCAGACTATATTGCCCAGTATACAAACTTTACATTGTGAGCTAGGGACTGAGGAGAATAATGGGAAACTATTGGAAAATTTTCCAAGAACTAAGCTTTTCTGTTCTACTTGGTATTGATATATGTGGCAGTTAGAAATAGAATTCCCAAAGGAGAACTAAATAAGTCTGCACTGGAAAATATAGTATAAAATTTAAACTGGTAAGAGAACAAATAAAATCTAAGGATAAAAAAAAGTATCTGTTAGCATCATTCGGCTGTTGTGTGTTTAAAAGCAAACTAGGAGGTTGCTATGACATTGCTTCTGCGTGCATGGCAACAGAGCGAGCTCAGTGATTCAGCTTGATAAAAGAGGAAATTAGCTCACCATTTCCTTTTCCCCAAATCAGAGTCAGATATCCACATATTTCATTTTAAAACGGTATATCCATCAACATGTTCTAATGGATGAAAGTCAGTAGTGGGGGTGGGTGGGGAAAGGTCATAAGATGAAATTCATATGTCATGTGCTTACTTTAGAGGATTCAGCTGTGTCTAAAAAAAATCTATTAATATCTCTGCATCTTTCTTTCCCTCTGATCGTGGGGCTTCTCAGTGGCATATGTTGGGCGAATATACAATGATGACTAATACCTTGGCAAAAGAGAGCAATTTATCAGCCCATATAACTTTGTTCTAATGAAAGTTGATTGTGATATATTTTGAGAAAGAAACATTGTTCGGCTGTGAAACTATAACTCCCTGTGTGTAACAGCCCTCCAAGGAAAAGGGAAATTTTGCCAGCGTAATATGTGAAGTTTGGTCATTATCAACTGCACAGAGCAGAGGTCAGCTGTGGGTGTACATGTGGGAGGCACCATTATAAAAATCAACCCACAGCCTCTGTACTGCTGGGGTGATCCAATACAAACACAGCCAAATGTCACAAATAAATGCTGACATTTTATCACATGATTATTTTAAATATTATTTTACCAGTGTGTCTTTTCACATATTGTTTATCTTTCACATCTTTATTTTGTTTCTGGTTTCCTTTCTTTCACTGATAATTGAGAAATGGGGAAGTATGATTTGAGTCAGTACTTGACCATGAATACAGGAAATTAACTGACCTCCCGGAGCACTCTCCAAAATCCCAAGAGCTCCAGACCTGTGAACTTTAGATTCTTAGGTTTGTTCTGGGTTAACATGGGTTTGGGAATCACAGTAGTTTTAGGAATTAATTTTTAAATTTATAGGCTAAAATTCACTCTGGGCTACAGTTTGGTGAATTTTGACAAATACATGAAGTCATGTAACCTCTACCACGATTGGGATACAGAAGACCTCTCTAGAGTATGAACCTCCCCCATCCCCTCATGCTGTACCTTTATAGTCATCCTTTCCATCCACTGTCAGGCTTTGTCAATCTTTGATCTGTTGTAGCTGTACTAATGTAACTGTTTTTCTCCACTTCAGTCAATGACAATGCAATTTATTGAGAACCTACTATGCAGTAGGGGTAAAATGTTGAACAAGACTGACATGGAGCTTGCTGTTTTAAAACAAGGTAATAAACAAGAGTAAATAAGTAATTCCAAACTTTGGTAAAAGGTATATAAAGAAACAGATTCCCATGATAACAGATATCAGAAGGCAAAACCTATTTTACATAGCATTAGAACAGGTTGCTCTGAGAAGGTGGCATTTAATCTGAGGAAGGAAGGAGCCAGCTATGTAAAGTAAGCAAGGGGTGGAGGCGCATGGGGCAGTTATTCCAGGCAGTGAACAGCATGTGCAAAAAGGAGTCAGGAATCTAGTGAGAGAAGGGAACAATTACATCAGATGCTGTGGACAGATAGGCAGAACCTATCTAAGGTGTATGTCCTTTGTTGTGTTTCAGTGGGAAGCCATTAGATTGGGAGGGGCCTTTAATGGGGGTGACTTGATTGGTATTTTGAGTTCTGTATATAAAATCAATTGCGGAAGAACACAAATGGATATATTGAGGAAAAATGGGGATCAGTTGGGCTGTGACAGTCATCCACTTGACTGTTGATGGAGGATTGAGCTTGGGCAGCAGCTGTAGACTTTATAGATAGAAGCCACATGACTAAGTATTTGGTTGGATATGAGAGAAGGTGCTGGTGAAAAAAGAGGAGGAATCAAATGCCGCTCCCTAATTCTTGCTTGAGGCCATGGTAGGTGAGAAGAAAATAAGATTGTATGGGGAAAAAAATCCAAAAGTTGGTTTTGGAGATAGAATAAAATAGAATAACCCATTAGATATCTATGTGAATGTGAAGCCCCTTGATAGATATATGCGTTTAGAATTCAAAGGAGGGCTTAGAGCTGGAGAAAGAAACATGTTTCAGCATTTAACTTTCAATTATGCATCACATCATGAATATACAACTTAAATACATTGATCGTTCATATATTTTGATATGTTGACATTAATATAAATCTGTATTATTTGGAATAATTTATTCACTGTTGCATTGAGGGCCCTTTCTTGATGAGGCTTAGTGAGGGAATGGGGACGTGATGACACAAGCCAACATGATCTGAAGCTTTCTAGCAGGAGATAGGACTTCATTAAAGAGTCACACAGAGATGTGTAAAATTAGTGTGGGATAAGCTCCATGAAGGACAGGGTTGCATGAGAAGGCATAGGCTTTCCTAAGCACTCAAGAATAAGGAAGGGGAACCAGCAGTTAGCATAATGGGTATGTCGCTGGACTCCCATGTAGTCGACTGCGGTTCGAGTCCCGGACCCGGTGGCTTAAACTCATGCCAGGTGTGTGTGCATGCGTGCCCAAGATCCCAAGAGGAGAATAGAGGAGAAGGAATTGTGGTGTGGCCATCCCCCTGGGGGGAGGGGTTATTTCTTGCTTTCTGTCTCTCTGTCTCACTCTGTCTTTCTGGCAAGCACATGCATCCTATAGCAAAAACCTTTCAAATAAAAAAAAAAAGAATAAGGAAAGGGGAGAGGAGAGAACATGGATGAAAGTTCTTGTGTAGAAAACCAGCAATTTTGGTTCCCAGATGTATTGATTCTAATTTAGAAGTCCAGGAGTGCATCCAAGGAGCATGCATTTTTACAAGCACTTTGGGCTATTCATTCCTTTAGGAAAAAATAAAATTGAGAGGTTTTTGCCTTAGGGTGTGTGCACTTGCTGGAGAGAGACAGTGAGAAGGAAAGTGAGCAATCACCCCCCTAGGGGAGATGGCCACACTATAGTCCCTTCTCCTTCATTATCCTCCTGAGATCTTGGGCATGCATGCATACATGCCCAGTGAGAGTTCAAAGCCAATGTTGGAGTCCAGTGCCGTAACTGCTACAGTATCTGCTGGCCCCAGGAAATGTTGATTAAGCACTTAGAGTGTGCCTGGGATTTTTCCAGGTGTGGAAGCTCAGCAGTTACTGTGCAAAAGTACCTTCTGTTACAGAGTTTGTTTCTGGTGAGTCTGATTCAGGAGATTCACAGATCCCAGGCACACCTTGAGAAGGACCAGATAAGATGTTGGCCCAGAGTGGAGCCATGTGGACTGCTATCATTCAGAGCTCTAAAGGAGAGAAGCAGCAGCACAGAACCTAGATCGCGTGGCTAGTGAGGAGAAAAAGAGAACAGATCGCAAGAGATGAGAGAAGAAACTAATTGGAGATGATGGAGTGGATGGTTTGTTGCTGCTGAGGGGTAAGGTAGAATGAAAATAGATCAGTACCTCTTGAGCTTGACAACAGAGTGTGATTGGTGATTTGACCCAACTAGTTTTATCTGAATAGTGGAAGTAGAAGACAGATTGGATAGTGTTAAAGATTAACTTGGGAGGCCAGATGGTGGCACAGTAGTAACACAACTGTACCCACATAGGAAAGGTCCTAGACTCATGTCCTGTGACCTCCCTAAATATACCAGATGTATACATGCTTGTGATCCAAACCAGCTGAGACTGTGGGTGGATTGCTGTGTGAACACCTTATTGGGGTTCTCTGTCTTCCTCTGTCTTTCTTTCTCTCTCACATGGGAAAAAATAAACTTTTAAAAAATTTACTTATTTTATCTATTATGATTATTACTATTATTTTAATTTGCTATAGTGCACATGCAATCATCAAAGAGAGGCAGGGAAAGAGAGAGAGAAAGAGGGAAAGAGAAAGCAAGCTGCCATTTCCAGGTCTCGAACCATGATTTGCCATGTGGGAGTCCAGTGCCTTAAGCACAACACCTCCTGCTGGCTCCAACAAATAAACCTTTAAAAAAGAGTGCTTGGTAGGCCCAGCTGCCATTGCAGGCTGGAGCCTTATGAGGCTGGGTTCAATTCCTGGTCCAACTCACTACCTAAAAGCTGGGTGCAGTGTCATGTGACTGTAGTCCCACTGACTCAGGAGGCTAAGGCAAGATGATTGCAACATGGCAAGACACTGTCATTTTTTAAAAAGTGACTGGGAAGTGAAAAATCAGAAAGTGAGAAGATATTAGGAATTGGGAAGTAAGAATTGCTGACAAGTCTGAAGAAATCTGCCTTCAGTTTGGACTTTGTTACTTTCCTGCAGAAAAGTGTCAGCAGCAGTGGTGCGGTTAATTAACTTCTTTTAGCCTAATTTGCCCATCTGAAGAGAGGAAAGTAGCACTATGTTATGGGTTTGCTGAGGATGCACCCAATGAATACTCACTAAAAGGAATGGATTGCATTTGTAGTGTTTTAAGTTTACCAGTCATACTCTACTTGATATAAAAGTAAAGGTCACAATTATATTAATAACTTTTTTTTTTTTTGGAGAGGTTTTCACTATAGGGCGCGTGTGCTCGCCAGACAGACAGAGAGAGACATAGAGACAGAAAGCGAGAAATCACCCCCCAGGGGGGATGGTCACGCCGCAATCCCTTCTCCATTCTCCTCTCGGGATCTTGGGCACGCACACACACACGCCTGGTGTGAATTTTAAGCCATCGGGTCCGGGACGCAAACCACGGTCGACTACGTGGGAGTCCAGCGACATAGCTATTACGCTAACTGCTGGTTCCCAATAACTTATTTTCAAGGGTGGAGATGGAGAGGTCAAGCAACTTGCCCCTATTGTCTTACTAGTAAGCCATGACCTCTTCAATTTGAGTCTACATCTTTTGATGTGAGTCTATGCTAAGTTTGCTCCACTTGATCTTTAATTTTATAATCTGCCTATATAAAGACTGAGGATTCATCTACTTTGGATCCTGACCACCACTGCTGCATTTAGCCCACTGACTGGCAAAAACAAAGTCTTCTGTTGTGAGTGACATTGATAGGAAATCCCTTGAGCCTTGGCTTGACCTTGGGCTGCTTTTGTTACTGACATCCTAGTTAATGTTCATAAGAGATGTTTGATGTCAGACAGTGGAGAAAAAATGGGACCAACAGAGTGAAGAGTGGAGAAAGCTCTTGAACCTGACAGTAGAGATGGCATAATGTTGACAGAAAATTACTATGTATTTTATTTTATTGAGAAATAAATAATAAATACACTAAGAGTAAAACATAAGGAAGAGAGGCCAGCAGGTGGTGTGGTGGTTAAGGCAGTGGACTCCTACATGGCCGACCATGGTTCAAGTCCTGAACCTGGAGGCTTGCTTTCTCACTTTCTCTCTCTCTTTCCCTCCTACTCTAATGAGCACACATGCCCTATAGCAAATTAATAATAAGAAGAATAGTAATAAATAAAATTAAATAATTTTTAAATGTTGGGTAAATTCTCTTTACAACCTAAATGATGTATAGTGATTGAATGCATTAAAATAATAATAATAGCAAATAAAAAATAAAAAAACATAAGGAAGCAAATAAAATGGACTCATTACTGCCAGTTATCATTATGTATATGCACTCACACAAACACATACTATATATAGTGTATAATGTGATGTACCAGGTAAAATGTATATATAATGTACATTACATAATAATGTAATGTATATTTTTATAAAATATGTATTTTATATATAAATATATATGTTGCCTCTGTGTATGTGTGTACGTGTGTGTGTGTGTGTGTGTGTGTGTATGTATGTGTACCTTCTGCATTTTTCCCTCCAAAAAGAAATACTTCAGCCATGAGAGTACCAGCAGAAAGATTCCCAGGAGTATCAGAGGTCAAGAAGTATTCTCAGGACCCATTAAAGGTCCTGAGACAGGTTGGCTCCAGAAAACCTATGGGGAGCTTGAAAACTATCTCTGACCTCCTTAAAGAAGGGACTGTGAGGAATGAAGTAGATTTTTCTGTGCATGTTTCCCTGCCATGGACCTTAATTTTTTTATTATATTCTTTTACATTAAATCATTGTACATCTCTACAGCATACAAAATAAGTTTTTCCAGCATGCATACATTGCATCTTAGTCCTGTCAAAGATATTACCATGCACATTATCATCAACAGATTATTTTCCATTTTTGTGTCTGTTAATGTTTTGCTCCCCTTTACCAATTTCCTCCCACCTGGACCCCACTGCTTGTCCTCCTCCCACACTGTTTCCAGTATTCACAGATGCTCTCCATGCTTTTATACCTTCCAACATTTCAGTTTCTACCATAGAGTACAGACATTCAGCATATATTAAGTGGGGACATACAATGATCCACTTTCATAATCTGGCTTACATCACTTAGTATTAAATCTTTTATATTCATCCACATTCTATCAAATATCAGGATCTCATTGTTTTTTAGGCTGAGTAGTACTTCATAGTATATATGTAGACCAATGGAACAGAATAGAGAACCAAGATATAAACCCCAAAACATACAGCCAAATGATTTTTGACAAAGGACACAAGGCAGTTCACTGAGGATAGACCTTATAGACTTAGAGGAATTACCTAAGATAAGCATGTGAAGAATGTCCAGGATTGGTACTTGTTTGCACTATTACTCGGTAGTGGCAAGAGTGGCCTGCCAAGGGTGTGTATTCTAGGTTATCATTAGAATCTGACTGAGTGTTGTTTAGGAACTAGAGAAGAGAAACAAGTCCAAACCACCCTCAGATTCTTCCCCAAACTCCTTGGATTGAAATATTTGAAATTGCCATTTTTATAGGTCTAAAATGGTTAAGTAGTAACAATTTCATGTAATTCAAACAAAAGGTGTGATGCTGCTACATTTTCAGAGTTAGGGATGGTGGAAGACCTTGTTAGTTTACAGCTTGACCAGTTCATAGAAGTCTGGGGTGGTATATTAAAGCTTGTAGACTTTGTAGCCAGAACACAGGCATCCTCACTCTTGTCACTATTTGAATAATATCTTGGATGAGAGAGTTCCAGCCTCATCTATTTATTACCCCCCATGCTCGGTGACTATGTGACAAGAAAGGAAAAGACCTTTAAAGCTGGGGTAATTGTCTAGACAGTCCTAAAATAGCTGCTCCCAGGTGCAAAGGAAGCTGTAAAATGCAGACAAAGCATGAGGGTCCTTTGCCAAAAATATGGTGTGCTTGAACTCTCATTGGCGCTCTGTAAATTCTGAAAGAGAAAATGACCAGAAGACTAAATTTTTATAATTATGATCACTAGTTACTTCAAATTACACCACTTACTCCCCTCAGAGGCATTCTCTGTGTGCTAAATTACTTTTTTTTGACATAATGATTTAGATAATTAAGAGATTAAATATTCCATGCTGAATATTTAGCCGGCCAAAACACCTGGGCAAGATTTAAATATAAATATATATAAAATTCCCCATCAAGTAATATGCTATACTGTAGCATTAGTACAGTTAATAAAATTGTATCAAATCAGGAGTGCATTTCTAGTTAAACAAACTGTAGTATGACCATATCATAGAACACTCTTTAGTAATAAAAAGAAATGAACAGTGGAAATGCTCAATAACTTGGATATATCTCAAGAACATTATGCTGCTGAGTAAAAAAAAAAAAAAAAAAGAAAGAAAGAAAAAAAGAAAAAAAACCTGTCATAGAAAAGCTTCATGTTTCTATTTATATATCATTTTGGAAATGACAAAATCATAGAAATAGAAAAAAGAGGAGTGGTTGTCAGATTTAAGAAGATGGTGAGGGACCAGCAGTTAGCGTAATGGCTATGTCCCTGTACTCCCATGTAGTCGACCACGGTTCGAGTCCTGGACCCAGTGGCTTAAACTCAAGCCAGGTGCATGTGCATGCATGCCCAAGATCCTGAGAGGGGAATGGAGGAGAAGGGATTGTGGCATGGCCATCCCCTCTGGGGGGTGATTTCTCACTTTCTCTCTCTCTGTCTCTGTCTATCTGGCGAGTGCATGCATCCTATAACAAAAACCTCTCAAAAAAAAAAAAAAAAGATGGTGAATTGAGAGGGAGGTGAGAGTATCTATAAAGGGGTGGCATGAAGGATCCTTGTAGCAATAGAACTGTTTTGTTCCTTGACTATTGTTCTAGTCACACAAATCTACACAGGTGATGAAAAAAACTGCCTAGAACAAAATAGATATACATATTCAAATAAGTACATGTAAAACGGGTGAAATCTGAATAAGATAGTTGGATTGTATCAATGCTAGATTTCTGGTTGTGACATTATACTACATTTTTTAAGATATTAGCATTGGGGGATACTGGGTGAGGAGTATATGTGATCTCTCTGTATTATTTCTTTTTCTTTGTAAGATTTTTGTCATAGGGTACATGTGCCCACTGGAGAGAGACAGAAACACACAGAGAGAGCAAGTGAGAACCCCCACACACACCCCGCCCCACCACAATCCCCTCTCCTCCGTTCTCCTCTCAGGATTTTGATCATGCATGCACACTTACTCAGTGTGTTTTTCAAGTCACCTGGTCTGGGATTCGAACCACAGAGTCAACCATGTAGAATCCAGTGCCATAGCCACTATGCCACCTTCTGGCCCCTCACTATATTATTTTTTTACAGCAAAACATGAATCTATAATTACCTCATGGAAAAAAAAAAGTTCAGTTTCAGAAATATGTTTTCTCCACACCATTGCACTCGGTCTAACCATCAGTGTTGAGGTTGAAAGAGAGGCTTTTTTGATCTGTTTACTCCATCAGGTCTAAAGACGAAGACATTTGGTAACACCAACAAGCCAAACTGCAGGGATTATCATTGAGTTAACTTTCTGCTGTCAGTACTCCTGTGGCCCTGCACCATCTACAAGGAGATGCATGTAACCTTTTAACATTTTAGTTTGCTTTCTGTTTGTTTGTATTAGAAAGCATTGCAAATTAAGGCAAATATATGCATATATTGATAAGAGTAATCAGCATCCAACATATAGGAGCAAACCAGATGTCATGGGATGGGGAGGCTCTGAAAGGAAGGTTACAAAAGGGGATTAGATCATTTTAATTTATTCATAGGAAGCATATTTATAGAAGATGGACCTAAGAGGAGCTTGTCAATGAAAATGATAGGGAAAATATGGAAGAAAGAGGGTCACTAAGCCTAAGTAGTATGTCTAGTTCTTGGGAGAGAAATATATTAGCTAAACTTCCAAAATCCAACAAAGGAACCAAAATTAATAGATTAGAATGAGAAGATAAATATATAATTTGAAAATATTCTTGTACTTAGTTCCTGTGCTCACATTTACTTTCTTATTTTCATGTTTAATTTAGCAACGTGGTCAATTCCGTTCGTTGTTTATACATAGTTTCATAGTTTTAAATATAAACAAAACATTTAATAGACTCAAAAATGAAAAATTATCTGTTGATGATAATGTGTATGGTAATGTCTTTAACTTGACTAATATGCACTGTATTCATGCTGGGAAAAACCAAGTTGTACACTGTAAAGATGTATAGTGATTAAATGTAAATAAAAATTAATAAATTAAAAAAATTTAAAGTGAACATAGCCCATTATAGCTATAATTTCTCTGTAATCAATTGCATTTGCTCAGGCAAGTACAACTGACAAATAGTTATCTTTTCTTATCCATAACAGCATTGAGTAAAGTGACATGCCAGGATTAGATCAAAAGAGCCTATTTCTGATGGCCTTAGACCTCCTAAACTAATAAAGTGGAAGAACAGTCAATCAATAACAAATACATAGCATCTGAATTAATGTGGACAGTTTGGTCAATGGGCCTGACTACATGCCTTTATTTTGCAGCTTGTGGAGCCTTGTGTTTATATGACCTATCTTGAGCACAATTTTACTCTTTTAGTCTGACCAGTTGTCTCATTTCTTTTATTTATTTAACAAACTCTTCTAAAATGCTGAACACGAGCCAGGCATATTCCAAGAAATTTAAAAATATTAGTTCATTTTGATCTTCAAAAGAAACCTAGTTTATTTGCAGTTTGCAGATAAGGAAAGGCTCAGTAACTTGCATAAAGTCCTTTTGAGATTCATCTCTGGGCAACAGTCTCTAAATCGAGCCATTATACCTGTTTAGTGGGATTGATGGAGGTAATTCAGAAGGTAACAGAGATACTTATTGTGCTGGCCCTATTGACAGGCTTCCTTCCTTCTTTTAGTCTCTCATCAAATGTCCTTTGAATGGCAACTGAAATAAATAAATAAATAAAAATACCCCCCCCCCCAAAGAAAAAAAGAGGCAACCGAGTTCAAAGCAACCTGACAGAGTGATGAAAACACAATATGACTTCGGCCCTCATGGAATTCACATGGTATGAAGGAGATGGGACTTATATACAGTTTTTAGGATGAAAGGCTCTTGGGGGGCAAATGTCTTGATGATGGCCCAGATAAAATGTTCAGAGCAGAGTAGAGAAAGGAGTGATTGTCTCCAACTGGGGAAAGGACAAGAGCATCACTATGGAAGTCAACCTGGAAGACATGGTGTTTGAGTGGGTTATCAAGAAAGTCAGAGTTGTGAGATGTGGGAAGATATAGCAGCTAGTGGGTCTATTAGGATCATATTCCTGAAAGAGAGTATAGAGTGTAGGATTAGACACTGGGCAATGGAATGAAGAGAAGGGAAGGAGGGAAGGAAAAGTCTAAGGAAAGTTGTTCATCCACTAAACAATAGGTTGATACCAGCCCATGAGGGCTGGATGAGGCCCTGAGGAATGACTGGTTATCCTTGTCCATATTAGAGAACTAATGAAAATTTATGAGTAGCAAAATGACGACATTGAAAGACTTCAATTGTAGAAAAATCACCCTGCTGGCAGTGAACAGGAGAGATTAGAGAAAGGGAGACTTCAAGTAGGGAGATCGGTCTATTGCATGTATCCATGCAAAGGCCTATGAGGGGGTTCATGAAAAAGTTCAGCATAGCACTACCATATAACCCAGAAATCCCATTCCTAGGTATGCACTCAGAAAAAGTGATCCTTTTCCTAGCTATATGTTTCTTAAAAAATGAAAACAGATATTAAAAAATACTCATGCACAAATGCTTATAGCAGCTCTAGTCACAAGCCAGAAAGTGAACACAATCCAGATATCTATCAGTATCCATAGCTAAACAAATTGTGGTATGTCCATTCAGTAAACAATTATTTGGCTATAAAGAAGGAATGAAATGCTGTTACATGGTATGACACACATGGACTTTGAAAACATTGTGCTAAGTGAAAGATGCTAGACACAAAAGTTCACATATTATGTGACTCCATTTATAGGAAATAACCACAATAGGCAAATTCACAGAGACAGAAAATAAATTAGTGTTTTCCAGGAGGTGGGGGGAGGGAGAATCAAGAGAGACTGCTTAATAGGTATTGGGTTCCCTTTAGGGTTACAGAAATCTTTTGGGACTAGATAGAGGTGGTGCTTGCACAACATTATGAATGAACTAAATTTCACTGAATCATATACTTTAAAATGGTTAGTTTTATGTTGCTTCAATTTCATTATAATTAAAAAACAAAAGCCTACATGGGCCTGGACCAAGAGCAGGCCATGAGAACATATAGAATTAAGGAAGACATCTGAGAAGTCACTCAGGAGAGCTGGCCAGAGTTAAGGGGGTAATAAAGGAGAGCTAGAGGGATTCTGAAACTTTCAACCTGGGTACCAACATGGCGACACTATTTGCCAAGTGACTCAAAATGATTGGCTGAATCTATTATCTGTATTTTTACTTTCTCACTTTCTTGTTGTGGGTCTGTAGGCAACTTCCTTGCCCTGGCATATGTTCACAACAGTAGCAGGTATTTAGTAAGCCAAAATAATTGTTAACTTTGGTTGTGGTGGTTGTTATTCGAAAATAATGACCAGAATCTGCTGTGTGAATATACTTTAACAGAGAGATGATTCTTGAACAACTTGCTAGAAGGAGAAGGGATAGATAATAGAGATAAGGGCTAACTAGTTAGATTATTTCATTATTAAATTAATCAATTTGTTGAACAGCTGTCACATCCATTACTTATCTTCTTAGGTGAGAGGAAGAATGGCTTGAAATTGTCTGTAATAAAATTTGCCACTCTTATGTGTTGTCCCTGGCTGAACAAACTACTGCTGCTGCTCAGAATGTTAAATTGGGGCCAGTTAGGTGGCATGGTGGCTAAGGCAGCTGGATCCCACAGGGCTGAGTTTGTGGTTTGAGTTCCAGACCTGGAGTCTTGGAAAATATGCCAGGTGCATATGCATGTGTGCCTAAAATCCTGAGAGGAGAATGAAGGAGAAGGAATTGCAGGGTGGGCATCCCCCATGGGGGTAATTTCTCACCTTCTCTCTCTCTGTGTCTCTCTCTCTCTCTCTCTCAGGTGAATGCACACACCCTATAGCAAGAAAAGGGAAAACAAGCCTAAAAAATGTTAAATTGTTGAATACCCGAACTAATTTGTGATGATTGGTAATGACTGCTCTGATGTCTATCCACAAAATCTTTACCATTTTGCAAAGAGTTGATGAATCACTCCTGTAAGAAGCTCCAGGACCTTCCTGTAATGATCTCACAAACCTGGTGCCAACATTGCTCAAGCTCGTCAGCCTTTATGAAGTTCATTATTAAAGTTTAGGATCTGTTCTTATGTAGGTGTAATGGGATTAGTGGAATTACCACAATGATAGAGCTGCCATTTGAAAGAAAAGCTCATTTCTAACGCTTGCCTTGTCTAATGAGTCACCATAATACCTCTGTGATTATCAAATTGATTGTTTTTCACAGAATTAGCTATTTTATAACCCTGGGAGATTTTGATGAGAACATTCAGTTATTTGGTCTGAAAAACAATCTAGCTATGTGGGTTAATGTTCTTTAGGCTTGAATGTTAATTAAAATGAAATTAGAATTTTTGTGCACCAAGGCTTCAGGTGCCTTCTAGCAACTTTGGGACACTAAAATAACTCTAGACTCATAAATAAATTTTACTGAAAACTTCTTGGTAGTGAAAAAATAAAGCACCCCAAAAACAAGATGTAGAACAAGATTTCCCCAGAAATGCTCAACAGTGTCTGTTAGGGTAGACTGGAATGGCAGGCATTTGTACATCGTTAACTCTTGACAGAGTCAGTAGGCATCATTTGGATTTTAACCCATAGGGCAGAGCACCTTGACAAATGATGAGAGTGGTGGTGGTATGTGCTGCATTCAGTTAACTAACAATTGTTGGTTTCTAAGAATCCGTCATACATTCACATAGAATCTTAGTCAATCCCCGCAAAAATCCTACTAGAGTGAAATTTTTATCCCCGTTTTAAATGTGAGTGAAGTAGGTAAACTTGTTCCCATGTATTTAACAAATGCCACATCTGGATTTGAATCCATTTGAGGCTGGCTTTCTGCCCAGGACATCTCTGTGACTGCTAAGTGCCCCACCCTGTTCAGTCCAATGCTGGTCCATTGGGTCACTGGGACACCTTCCTGTACCATAGCCATATTCCTTCACAGAATAATACTCAAGTGGTTAGGGATGCATGTATGAAGTTCAAAAATGACTTTAGACACCCTTTTATCTTCCCTCAGTGAAATGGGAACAGTTAACACCAATCTGTCAGTATTACCAGAACAATAACACTTAGAAAATAAAAGTGAGGGCAAGCAGGTGGTGTGGTGGTTAAAGCATTGGGCTTCCATGGGACTGACCATGGTTTAAGGCCCAGACCTAGCAGCTTGCTTTCTCATTTCCTCTCTCTCTCTCTCTCTCTCTCTCTCTCTCTCTCTCTCTCTCTCTCTCTTTCTCTCTCTCTCTCTCTGGTGAGTATGCATGCCCTATAGCAAATGTAAAATAATAATAATAATAACAATGATAAGTACAATTAAATCAAGGATTCTTTTAAAAAAAAAGAAGAAAACAAAAGTGATTTCCTTATAACGTAAAAAATTGAAAGGTGATTTTCTTGAATGTAAGGGATTCACTATAAACTATCACTGAATATGGTTGATAGGGTGCCATGCCAGTCAGCAGTGGCTATGCTAATGCTTTTGCTTATAGAATCCTGTAAATTACGTTTTGATGGAGCGGGTTAATGAAAGATATAAAGTAACTTCAACAGTCACCAGTCCTGTTGTAAATGAAGATTCAGGTCTTTCACTTTGACAAACCTGGTCTATTTTCCTCTGTAGCATAAGATTATACTAAAATCAGGTTTTATTTTACCTGAAAATTCTAAGTACCATTGCAAAGTCAGCCTCAGACACAACGATTCATCTCTTCCCAGCACCCACATTCCTAGCACCTAGTAGACGGCCTAGTAAGAGATCAGGAAATGAACTGGCAATATTTGTGGTTAAATGGATTGACATTTCTTACTTAGCTTTTGACAGCCAAATACTCCTGTACTCATCTGTCATGACAAGGCCCCTCTGGATTGTAGTACTCACTTGGCGTGTTCTTCCCATGGGTGTTCATATTCCAGAACAATCTGATACTTTGCAAAACATCTAGTAATACCTCTTCCAATCTTTTTTTTTCCTTTTTTAAAGGTTTATTTTTAATTTTTCATGAGAGAGAGACAGAGACACACAGGAAGACAGGTACCCTTAAAAGAGTTTTTACCTTGCCATTATCCTTCCCCTAGCCTCCCAGCCAAGCTGGATCATGGGTATGCATAGTATAACCGAGGATCCAAACCCAGCCTCCCACTTGGCTGTATTGAAGAGCAACACCCTACCACCTGCACCACTGTGGCTCGAACCTCTCCCAATCTTTAAAGGACTGAATACAGTGTGCCCTTAAAATAATCTGATTAAATTAATTAATATATGATGAATTACTGATATATCTTAGTCTAGACTATTTGAAATTTCAGAAAAACTTTTTCCTCCTTTCAAGTCTTTACAATGTCATGTGTAAGTAAGATCTTGTTTTCTTTCTTAGTAGGAATGAAGCCCACATGTCCTTTTCTTACCTCAGCTTTTCTCTACTACCCCATTCAGAAATTTGACACCTCTCTTCGGAAATGTTGGTGACCTGTAAAAAAAAAAAAAGATCATAGGCATTCAGGAAAATTAGACACACAGGGAACTTTTTTACTTTCTTGCACAAAATTTTGTGTTTTTCTTTCCTTTGGGTGGGGTAAAACATGAGTAACTTACATAGTGCTAGTCTCTAATGTAAAATTATAAAGTAATTTATATTTAGGGATATAGGTTTTTTTTTAACTTAATGTGCACTTATGTAATTGGTAGATTGTGTCAAGTCTGCCACATGAATTAAATGATCTACTATAGCATTATTTAATAAAATAGTAAAATAATTTTTTTTTTTTTTTTTTTTTTTTTTTTTTTTTTTTTTTTTGGAAAAGCCTCTATAAGTCATTGAGGAGGAGAAATCTGAGTCAAAATGGAATAAGTGTTTGGTTCCGGATGAGGCATTTGCAGCTGTAAGCAATCATATTACTGTGCCATCACTTAGTTTCATGGAAAATGGAGATGTTTACTTATGGCTGTTAAAAGTTAGATTTTAACAATGACCTAAGCAATACAGACTATCACTTATGTTTCACATGGAGTGGGGGTGGCGGAGAAGGATATATTCAGACTCACTAAAGCTGGATTGATTTCTGTGTTTTGTTTTGTTTTGTTTTGTTTTCCTCAGCATGAAAAGTGATTCCTGTTTTGTAGTGAAGGCATCCCTTTTTTTTTTTTTTTTTGTGAAAGCATCACTTTAAGATCAAAGTACATGGGACTAGCAGTTAGCGTAATGGCTATGTCACTGAACTCCCATGTAGTCGACCGCTGTTCGAGTCCCAGACCCGGTGGCTTAAACTCATATCGGGTGCATGTGCGTGCGTGCCCAAGATCCCGAGAGGAGAATGGAGGAGAAGGGATTACGGCGTGGCCATCCCCCACAGGGGGTGATTTCTCGCTTTCTGTCTCTCTCTCTCTGGCGAGCACACACACCCTATAGCAAAAACCTTTCCAAAAAAAAAAAAAAAGATCAAAGTACATATCGTCTTGACCTTCCATTGTGTTCCCTGCCCTGTGAGATGCTAACAATAGTAAGAAGGGATAGTTTAATTTCCACTTTCCATGCAAGAAGCAAAATCCCTTTGGGTAAAATACAACATCCCCTCCAGACAAAGATTGTCATCACACGATTCGAATGGGCTGCTTCTTGCTTTGTTACACAGATTGAACCTGGGAACACTTTTATCTAGTATTGAGGTTAAGAGCAGGGTCTCCCAACATTGGCCCTATTGATACTTGGGGCCAGATCATTCTTCATTGTTGGAGATGGTTCTGTGCATCACAGGATATGTTGCAGCATCTGAGGTCTCTAGCCAGTAAATGCCATAGCACCTTCTCCCCTCAGTTGTGACAAGCAAAAATGTCTCCAGAGATCCCTAAATATCCCATTGGGTGCAAAGTTGCCCCCCAGTCGAGACTCAGTAACCTAGCAAGAAAAAGATAACTATTTTTTGAGAGATTTTTTGCTATAGGGTGGGTGCACAGAGACAGAAAGTGAGAAATCACCCCCCCAGGAAGACTGTGGCCACACCACAGTCCCCTACTCTTCCATTCTTCTCTTGGGATTTTGAGATCACACACACACACACACACACACACACACACACACTTGGCATGAGTTTTAAGCCACCGGGTCCAGGACTCAAACCACAGTTGAATACATGGCGGTCTAGTTATGTAACCATTATGTCATCTGCTGGTCCTGAGAAAGATAACTATTAAAAAAAATTTAGAGTAGGGTGTTTTTCTCTTCCAAATGAAGTATATTTTAGATCATTATAATTTCAATAATAAATGTCAAATAATTACAGAAGCGAAAATTTAGATTTCAAATGGTTATCTGTGTAAAAATGTGAATAACATAAAGACAATATTTTCTTAATTTGTATGTACAGACTAAAATTTTTTCTGATTTGTGCATCTCATTATATGTAATGTCTTTCAGTTGTATCAGAATATGATTACATTTAGTGAGAAATGAATCATCTTCATTAGCAAATTATAAAAAGAAATGAACAATTTAGAAAAAAATAATATCTTTCACATTTTGTCTTTTATTATTCAGGTTGACATTTTATTTCCACTTATTCAATAATTCTTCTTAAAATTTTCCAACATTTCTTGGTAACTTTGAGCTATTCCTCTATATTGTTGGTGAGTGCATCATAATTTTAATAGTTATTGATAAACATTTTGATCTCCAGATTTATTATCATTAAACAATGTAGACACATTTTTAAAGGTTTTTGCCATAGGACATGTGCACTTGCTGGAGAGATACAAAGAGAGAGAAAATGAAAAATCATACCCCCAGTGGGGATGGCCATGCCACAATCCCTTCTCCCCCAATTCTTTCCTGGGATTTTGGGCATGAACTCACACATGCCCATTGTGATTTTCAGGCTGCTAGGTTGGAGGCTTGAACCACGGTCGGCCATTTGGGAGTCCAGCACTGTAACCACTATGCCACTTGCTAGTCCCGACACATTTTTTTAAAATTGATTTTTATTCATGACAGAGAACACGTGCAAACACACTAGAAAGAGAGAGTCTTATTGCAGTCTCCTTTCCATAGCCCTCTAGCTCATAAGGATCTTGAACACACATGCCAGGCATGTTTTCTGGCTGATGTGGGGATCCCAGCCTGTGATAAAACATGGAGCTTTCAGCACTCCAATTCAGTGTGCTACTGACTGACCACCAGACTGGGTCTGTCTATCCTTTCTCTCTCTCTCTCTCTCTCTCTCTCTCTCTCTCTCTCTCTCTCTCTCTTTCTTTTTCTCTTTCTTATTTTTGGTTTTTGCCATACAGCTTGTGCACTCACTGGAGAGAGGCAGAGAGAAAAAGAGAGAGGCAAGGCAAGAAATCACTCCCCAGGGGGGATGGCTGAGGCACAGTCTCTTCTCCTCTGTTCTCCTCCTGAGATTTTAGGCACACACATACATGCTCCTAACATTATTTTCAAGCTGCCGATCCGGGACTGAAACCATGGTCAGCTCTTTGGGAATCCAACCACCATGCCACCTGCGGCACTTTCTTTTTTTTAAAGCTTATTTATTTATTTATTTATTTCTCCCATGAGCAAGAGTTTCATGGAGACATAATGAGAAAGATTGAGAGAAAGAGACGATACACCCTATGGGATTTTGACTTTGTTATCCTAACCTCAGTAAGCCCTGGATCATGGGCATGCACGGCTTACTCAGGGAAGTCTGATGTGAACCAGGAACATGTGAGTCAGCATGGTGGAGCATTGTGTTTTACCACTGTGCCACCATCTTCCACCTTCCACAGACTTAGCAGAGAACATTTGCCTGTTTTTCTTATTTGGAATACATTAATCTCCCAGATTAAAAAGTTGTATGTGTACTCAATCATTATTATGCTACATATACTTTTTCTTTGTTTATTTTGCTATAAAGTTCTACTAAAACAAGTTTTTTTCCCTCCATCCTGAATACACTGTATATTGGTTTAGTCAAAGATACTATCACATTATCATCAATAGACAATTTTCCATTTTTGTATCCTTTGAATGCTTTGGTTCTTTCTTTTTCCCCTTGATTCCCTCCATCTCTCCCTCTACTATTTTCCACCCTCTTCCTACACTGTTTCTAGTACCTACAGTTGCTCTCCATGCTTTTATACCTTCCAGTCTTTCAGTTTCTGCCATAGAGTGCAGACATTTGGTATGTATTGAATGGAGACTTACTTTCTTTCATAGTCTGGCTTGCTTTACTTAGCAGTAACTCTTCCATATTTGTCCATTTTCTATAAAATGTCAGGGTCTCATTTTTTTTAATGGCTGAGTAGTACTATGTAGTGTGTATGTACCACACTTTTTCAATCCATTCGTCTGTTCTTGGACATCTGGGTTGGTTCCATGTCTTAGCAATGCTGCAATAAACATGGATGTGCAAGTGTTTTTCCAGCTGAGCATTTTCCCATCCTTCAGGTAGATACTCAAGAGTAGAATTGCTGGATCATATGATAGTTCTGTTTTGTAGACCTTGTTCTCCTCAGTGTCTTCATTACTTTACATTCCCACCAACAGTGTAGGAGAGTTCCCTTTCATCTACAGCCTCGCCAGTACTTATCATTCTTTCTTTCTTTTTTTTTTTTTATCTTAGCCATTCTATCCAGGGTTAGGTGGTTTCTTGTTGTGGTTTTGATTTGCATCTCCCTTATGATAAGGGATGTTGAGCATTTTTTTTCATATGCATTTTAGAGATTCTATTTAAACAACAGAAACAGATTATTTTCCTGCATCTAAAATATAAGTAACATCATGTAGAATAGTGATAACATTTTGATTTAAGCCCCCAACTCACAAATTCTGGATGATAATTCTTAGAAATTTTCACAAGATCATTAGAAGCATTTTAACAGGCCATAGACATGTTTACACCTAAGAAGCAGGCATTCTAGGTTTGTCAGTCTATTGCGCTTAAATATGAAAAATTGTGTTTGACACTTTGGTGAAATTCATGGAATGAGTTCCTTATGAATATAAAATTGTGAACAGTTTTATAGTATCTACCACATCAATTGATCAAATAAGTTTATGTGAGTATGTGCTCTCCACGTTTCTCACTGGGATAATTTTGTCCCCCAGGACACATTTGTCAATGTCTGGAGACTTTTTTGTGGTCATATTTTGAAGAGGAGTGTACCACTGGCATCAAGTGGATAGAGGTCAAGGGATTCTGCTAAACACCCTGCAAGGCATGGGATAGTGCCCTTACCCCCACAACAAAGAATGATCCCACCACAAATCTCAATGCCAAAGTTGAGAAAGCCTGTACTATATAGATGATTTACTAAAATATCTTCTTAATTCTCCAACAATGTTTGTGAGATGTTCCTCCAACTTGGGACATTCTGCATCTGTGAGGTTAGTTAGCATCACTATCTCGGTGGGTATCCCCACCATCTTACTCATGCATGTGTCCTCGCAGCAAAAAGACAAGATAGTCTCTTAATCCATCCTTATCTCATGTTCCAGAGCTGTCATTTTAACTGTAATTTCTTTGACAAAGATTTATCACTAGAATATTGGCAGCACTGATATTTATGCTAAGGTTCTATAAATGAAAGGTGAGAGTAAAATGTTTTCCTCCATTCCTGTGGCAGATGTCTTTGAATGTTCAGTGGCAACTTGTTTTGAACAATTGCTTTGTGTTCTTAAAATCTGTTCTTTTTAAACAATGTGGGAACTGCTGTAATGACTGTAGCATTTTTTTGGTGTGATGGGTAGTTACAGCTTCTCTTAGCACAAGGGTTTTTTTTTTTAAGAATTATATTTTAACTTTATTTGTTTGTTTGTTTACTTATTTAAATTTGACCTGAGAGGGACAGGGTGAGAGAGAGGGAGAAAGGGAAGGTGAGAAAGCAAGCCACCAAGTCCAGGTCTGGAACTGCAGTCAGCCATGTGGGAGTACAGCACCCTTAACCATCATGCCACCTGCTGTCCCACAAGGTTGTTTTTAATAGAGTTACATTTGATTTGAATGAGTATGTGTCTGTATATCTGTCTGTATTATATCTGTTGAAGTTATGGGTACTAAGATCTGAGAGACAATGTATGTTTTTATTCAATTATTTATTTTATTGAGAAGTTATTTGTGAATAGCATTTATTGCACTGTTTTTTGTATTTAAAATATTACATGATTTTTAAAAAAGAAATTCATTCTGAAAAAGATAACTTTTCCTGTCTTTCATACTAAACTTTACATCACAATTGCATTTTGCTACTAAATGTATGCCCTATGGAACAAGTTTTTAAACAACTTGGAATTTTGAAACAAATCGCTACACTTAGAAGTAGTCACCATTTCTCCTACTGTGTTGCTTCCAGCAAGTTTCCCTTCATAGCAAACATGAGAAAAATGATGAAATACTTGATATGTTTTTAACATCAAAAACACCATTTACACCCACTTACATACATATACAGCTGTAGATATTAAAATACATATTTTGATATTACACCAGTGCTCTCTTCTGTGACATTTTTTAGTGATAGCTATATTTCAATGTTTGCTGGCTGTACAATTTATTCAGTGACTATTCAGTGAAATACTTGAAATTAGGGACATTTTAAATGTTTAGTGGGAACAGGAAGACCTTATATATAATTTAGAATTATTCTAAAAAGTGTGCACATGCATGTGTGTGAGCATGTGTGCACATATATAGGAGGAAAGAGGTTTTGTTTTGTTTTGTTTTCATTTTTTTTTAATTGGCCAAAACACACATCTTCCCTTTCTCCATTACAGCACAGGTTTTTGTTCTATCTCTCATCTATCCTGGTCTGATACCATAAAAGTCATTTTCGATAGGTTGCAGGTGGCTGTAATTTATAATCATTTCAGTATGGAAATTTCTCATGTCTGGGATCATTCCTCCTCTTGTCACACATTAACTCCTGGCTCCAGACAGTCTTTGGTCTGACCTTATCTGTAAAAATTTGCCTCCCTTTTCTGCATTTCGCTTTCTGGAAAAATAACCTTTGTTCCTCAAAATTTGAACAAATGGAATATGAAGTTTTTCTCAACTGCACCAGTGCACAGTGACCTCCGTTTTTCTGAATCCTGTAGCTGTTTATCCATTAAAATTACTGAGTATGTTTTCTGTGTAAATGTCTTGTCTCCCACTAATTGGTACCCGCTGAGGTCTGAAACAGCACAGCCCATATTCTTTAACTTGACCCTGAGGAGATGCAGGCCCAGCTTTATTTAGGTTAAGGTTGGCATGGAGGGAACTGTATTCCCACTGCATGCTGCAAACATGAGCTCACACAACCCTTAAATCAAGCGCTGTCAAACTACCATGAGAAGTCAGGCCACAGATCTGTCTCCAAGAAGCTTTGTTCTTTGACCCACATCTCCAATATGGCTAACATGGTTGAAATCCAGCAAAGCCAAAATTTACTTGAAGTGATGCAGTGGATCTGGTGCTGTACACAATGATTGTAGACCTGAAAAAAAAAAGAAGTTAAGAATAACATCTGCTTTTCTGTGTGATATTTCCCCCCCAGCTGTTTAGAGAATTATAAATTGCTCTGTCAAGAGCTTGTTTACAAAAGCCTGGCCAATTTCAAAATGAAGCTGCCTTTGAGTTGTCCTGTTTCATCTCACTGTTTGGAAAATAAATCTGAATCGTTAAGATGTAAATGCATCAAGTTAAAAGCCAAAGGCAGTGAAAATCAAGTAAAAGCGAAAAATGTACCACAATTTCACTATTCTCCAGAGAGAAAGACTGTACATGGTACTAACTTTTATATCTTATATTTTTTATATCTTATAATTTTAATTATTAAATTAAGAGCAGAGAACTTTGAAAGCACCACAATATCTGCTTTATGTAGTATTTAGCAGTATGGTTTATATTAGCAATCAATGATAATGAATCAGAGTAAAAGTATGTGGGAATAACCTTAGGCTCATTAAAGTAGAGATTGCTCGCAAGACAGAAAGAGAAAAAATAGAGGTACAAGTATAAGCAGCAAGTCTCAAAGGGTAATCCCTGAACAAGCAACATTTGGGTCACATGGGAGCACGTTGGAAATGAAGATTCTTAGGCCCTGTTAGAACCCTACTGAATCTGAGTCTCTGGGATGGAGGCCAGTAGTCTGTGTCTTTGCAAGCACCCCAGGGGGGGGGGGGTTCTGATAAACACTCAGGTGTGAACCATCTCTGTATGGATGGATGGTTATACAGGTACACTGCAGGTGCATGTGTGGGTCCAGGTAGAGGTAGGAATACAGGCATGAATAGAAATACAGATATCTATGTAAATGCAGGTATTTGGGTATATATGTCTAAATATAGATCATTAGAATTGCCATCATAGGATTTCTGTAGAGGAGAGCAAAGTATTTCTTTATATGAATAGTATGATCAGGTAACCTGCTCTTTTTTCTAAGCAGTGGTTCTATGAAATAAACTGAGGGAATGTGCTTGGGCTTCATTTGTTGCACATTTCTCCATGAGGTTCATTTGAAGTGTTTGCCCATCGAGCCTGTTGCTGGTGTTCCTTCCTTCCCCATAGACTGTTCTTTCCTCTAGTTCCCCTCTTTGGGTCTGTGCTCAGCCCTGGCTTGAACCTTTGGTGGGTCTGGTTGCTTTATGACTGGAGCTGCAGGTCAGTGCTAACAGTATTCTGAAACCAACAATATCCTACACCATGGTCTGGTTTTTGGAATTTCTTTGAGTTTGTGTTTTCCTTTTATATTTTTGCCTTTAAGCATGTGTAATTTATTTTTCAGCCCAACTATTCATATGCAGCACTGTTTACAGTGGGGATGAATTATCAATAGAAACAGCTAAATCTCATAAAAGGGATATGTAAATATAATAAATTATAAAATAACATCACGGTATTGAGAAAGGAAATCTTAATATCAAGAACAATATTTTTGAGAGTACTCACTAGGAAATAATCATTGAATGACTGTGGTAATATGGATATTTTAATAGTACTCACGTTGCTTATTTTTGTATTTCTGGTATTTTAGTTATAAACTTGCCTTGCTCTTACAATAAGCAAAAATGTAAATGCAAAAAAAGCAATAAAAGATATGAATGATAATTTTTGCCTTCTTCCCTTTCCCACTATACTATAAACTTAATAGTTTACCAGTTATGCCAGCTCTATGTTTTCATCAGTTCTCACATTAAAAAAATACTGCTAGATGGTAAAATTAAATGACAACCCTGTTTTTGGAAGTGACAGGAAATCTTCTGTAAATAGCTAATTGATTTAGACACTAAAACCACATAAAATTTCCACTTAAGGAGTAGGGACTATTTAAGGATATGTGTCTATAAGAAAATGTTCCCCTTTGCTCTGTATGCAAGATGTATGGTGTCTTGCCATGCTCAGGAAGTGTGGAAAGTGGATGATAACACTTTTCCTAATGTTGAGAGGGCTACAACTTGATCCTCTTTTAAGGCTTTCCTTTGAAGATGGACATAGACATTCATTTTGGCTTAATTCTTCTTCCCTAAAATCCCTTCCTGCTCTAAAATTCTATAATTCCATAACATGAGTTTATAAGTAATGATTACCAAATGGGAAAACGAGCCATTTTACTTACCATCTTTCATGTGAAATTGCCCCACTCTGCTCCACCATGACATCTTGCTCGAAGGTAGGGCCAAGCTGTAGGGTGCTCTGGAATAAAGCCCTAGTCACTCTGATGCCAGCAGCTGATCAGAACAGGGAACCGCACTTGAACAACTTAAATAATTAGGCATTTGAAAGGCTCACATCATAAGAAATCCACAAGTATACTGGATTTCATCCACTGACTCTGGATCTTTTTCCTGAAATTCTTTTTACTTCATGCTCTGTTCCTCTAAGTGTCATTGCTAGGTTAATAGCAAGAGAACCTGGGTCAGTTTGACTGGGGACAGTCCCCTTCCCTCATGCCTGGGAACATCTGGCAATGTCTGGAGACAGTTTTGGATGTCACAACTAAAGAGATGCTACTGGTATCAAGTGAGTAGAAGCCAGGGATGTTGCTAAACATCCTACAGTACATAGTACACCCCCACCACAGAGGAGATCCAACCTAAAATGTCACTTGTGCTGAGGTGGTTCCTTCCTGGCCCAGAGAAAGGAAGGTTTCCTTTGTCCATCTCTCTTGCTTACATTCAAGTAATTATTTTCCAAAAGATTCTACCCTCACACACTGCTGGCTGCAAGTAAGCAGAGGAAAGTCTTTGGACCTGGGTTCTGGGATTAACAAGGGTATGGAGTAGTATTATCAAGATCAGCTCACTCTTCCCCCAAATTCATGGGGAATAGCCACTCTGTACTCTGTCAGCTGGAATAATAAGTCCCCATTATATAGCAGTGCTATCTTGTAATGAGCAAGAGAAGAGAATTCAGCCCTAAAAAAAAAAAAGAAGGAAATCCTGTCATTTGCTCCAACATTGATGAGTCTAGGGGACATTAGGTTAAGTGAAATAAACCAGACACGGCACATAATACATGATCTCACTTATATATGGAATATAAAAATGTTGAACTCACAGAAGCGGAGAGTACAATGGTGGCTACCAAAGGATGGGGAAAGAAGGGAGCTGGGGTACTGTTGGTCAAGGATACAAAATTGCAGTAAAATAGGAGGAATATGTCCAAGATATTTATTGTACAAAATGGTGACTATAGGTAATAACAATGTGGGTTTTTTTTGAAAATCATTAAAACAGTGTATTAGAAGTATTCTCTCCACAAAAACTATGTGAATAATCTGTATATTAATCAGCTTAATTAAGCTATTCCACAATGTATACATGTCAAAAATTATGTTGTACATGACAGATATATACAATTTTTTTGTCAACTAAAAAGAATCCTCTGAGCTGCTAAGGAATAAACATACTCTCCATAGCAGTTTAAGTCTTCACTGTGGAGTTTTAGGAAGCACTTCTGCACCTATATTTTTTTCTGGATTATCTACATGAATACATTTCTAGAAAAGGCTATGACTAGAAGTGGCTCACTAATAGTCCAGAGATTTTCTCAAAGAAAATTGTGTTCAACCACGAAAAATGACTATTTTGAATGAGAGGTTTTCAGAACCTATCTCCTTATTGAGTCTTTCAGCAATTTTATTATTAATTGAGGTGAGGATCAATGTTAGGTTGGCCCAGGATGGAACTAGTAGGAATGATGAAAAGTAGTTAGTCTGGGGAATGTTTTGCAGGCAAAGGCAACAGGATTTACTGGTGGATTGGCTATGGAGTATGATATGAAGTCACTAGTGACACAGAACAGAGGTTTGGGCCTGAGCCACTCGAAGGATTGAGACGCCATTGACTTAGATGAGGAAGACCATAGAGGAACAGGTCAGAGGAAGTTGAAGAACAAAGAGAACTCAAGAACAAAAGTCCTGGCTGGAGCTATAAATTAGAGAGCTGTCCACACATAGATGCCATTTAAAGCTATGAGAGAGGTGGGAATCACCAACAAGCTAGTTGTGGACAAATGATGAAGAATGTCCACAGATAGAGCCATGGCATTACATTCATGGAGATAAGGAGGAAACAGCATAAGAGACTGAGGATCAGTGGCCAGTGGGGTAGAGGAATATCCAAAGAGACTATGGCATCTATAAAGCCAACTGAAAAACATATTTTAAAAGGAGAGAGAAAGGCTGGAGCATGAGGCCCAGTGTTTAATGGAGCCAGAGCCCATGTGGTCAACTGTGGTTTGAAAATGCCCAGTGCATGTATGTGGAGGCCAAAAATCCCCACAGGATAGATAAATGGAGGAGAAGGGATTGTGGCATGATCATACCACGTAGAGGGCTGTTTCTCCACCTCCCTCTCTCTCTCTCTCTCTCTCTCTCTCTCTCTGGCAAGTGCATGTGCCCTCTGACCAAAAAAAAAATTTAAAAAGGGGACAGAGCAACTGACTGTGTTAGGTAGGTATGATGCTGCCACTGGGTAGGTGACAGTCTCAATTTGCCAAGTATAATCCTAGGTAATACATTAATATAATTATCAGTCAATATAAGTACAGTAGGTAAAAGAGTTCTGGTTTGGAGAAGTTATGTGATTTACCCTACTGGTGGGTCAAGCAAGATGAAGACTGAGGATTCATGAGAGGATTTAGCAGTGTAGAGGTTATTGGTAAATTTAATAATAGCAGAGTTTATAAATGGTGGGGGCAAAAGCCTGATGAAGATGGGTTTAATAAAGACTGGAAAAAGAAGAAATGGAAGGTGAGGTATATACACAGTTCTCTGAAGGATTTTTATTGGAATAAGGAGAGAAATGAGGTGACAACTCTAAAAAAGAAATCTGATCAAGAACTTCTGTATGTGTTCAGATACAAGAGTTAAAAGATACCACATTATGCTTTAATGCTGAGGGGACTGATCCAGTTGAGACGAGAAAATGGGTGATGTGTCAGAGAATGGCTGCAGTGTTGTTCTTGAGGAGGAAAAAGGATGCAGAACCTAGTGCGCAGTGAATGCAAGCAAGATGTAATAGCAGGTGGGCTAGTTTGCATGCAATGAAGGAGTAAAGGGAATTCCACAGATGAAAAACAATAAGAGCCAAGACAAAGAATCCGCAGAGTATGGGAGCCAGCACTTCTGTTCAGCTGGAATGTTGGGAGGAAGAGCAAGAAAAGGGTTTGGAGAGGTGGTTTGGGACCAGGCCACAGCAAACCTGTGATCTCCTGCTGAAAGGTCACAGTCCACTTGCCAAGCTCTAGAGAGCAAGAGAAATGGCATGTGAAGAGGAGAATGTCACAACAGGCAAGGGAGGAAAGCTTCTCCAGCATCTGTTAGTTGCTACTGATGTGTTTTTGACACATCCGGTGTCAAAAAGGATGGAAGATACTTATGGGCGAGAAGAGATAAAGCAAGCCTTGGTGAGATCCTCATCAAAGCTTCCCTTTGCTCTTTGTACAGGGACATGCCTTATTACTACATTTGCTGACTTGACACCCAAAACATGGCTAATTGTTTTCTTGTTTTGAACTTAAACTCATATTCTGGACCTTGGTTACCTTTCACTAAAAGAGAAAAAATCAGTCTCCTTTGCCTTTTGAGGAACCCAGGAAGCTTCTGACTGCCTTGTATTTTAACTTTCTTAACATAACCCACTTATAGTCTAGAAGATGACCAAGTTATGTGCTAAGCCACTACCTTGCTTTTCTTTTCATCCAGCCGAATGGCTCATACTGTCCCACCAAAGTGAGAAATGTCTCTCCCTTTTTCTCTGTGTGTACCTGCAAGTGAACAAAAAGTATTTCTGAGATTATTTACTTTACCAAAAATATTATTGATCATTCGCATTTCTGAACACTTAGTAACCTTAACATAATTAATATTATACATTTTCTCTTTATGTGAAATATTATCCTGTATTTCTAAGAATTCAACTACAAACTTAAAGAGTGGACACTGGATATTCATTGTTTATTTTTCTAAAACAATATACATAAATCTATATAAAGAAAAAAATTCATATTCCATCTAGCTTAAGAGTTTCCTGGAAGGTACATTAAAATGCAGATTCCTGGGCCCCAGGAGTCCTGTTGTGGTCGATTTGGGACTGGACTCCAGCTGGTTTGTTTCATCCATTTCACACCATTGTCTGATTACAGGGCCCAGGATCCACAAGCTCTCCAGGAGCCCACACAAATGTCTGCAAGTCGAAAAGGAAAATATTTACACCCAAGGTAATTATGTAAATGCTTACAGATATATCTAAAAACTGACCATGTATCAATTTCATTCTCAGCTAGTGCTTTTAGCAATCTCATCACGTGTGAAAATAATTGATAATGTACCTTTCATTCTTTTAATAAGTATTCCTGAACATGCACAGTGCTTACTTAAAAATCATGGCCAGTCAAGAACTCTATGAATTACTTATTACCAACACATTTCAAAATCAAAATGTAAAAATGCTTGAGAAGATAAGCACTTATTCACAAATAAGTGCTTAAAATAGCTCAGAGTCACAGGACTCTACTTTTGACTAAAAGCATCCTCAGATGAGTTTATGTTTAATCTCATGCCCAGGCTTGGAGGATTTAAGATCTAGGTGGAAGTTTCAAAACTATTTTTGTCTTCATTCAATCATTTATGAAAATACTCAGCACCTATTATGTGCAAAGCATGATGCTAGATTGTAGAAATACAGTGAAAAACAATCTTTATCATTGTGAGCTTCTAACCTGATGGGAAAGAGAGTCAATTGATAAATGTATAAGCATATAAAACAATTGCAAGTTGAGATAAGATCTAAGAAGAAAACCAACAGCGTGGAAATCAAGAAACCAGAGATACTAAACTTGAGATTGAGGAGGTGTGGGAAGGGTTTTCTGATGGGGTAAGGTTTAAGCAGAGACTAGAATAAGGAGGATCCAGCCCTGTGCTGATGCCTGGGAAGAGCAGGTCAGGCATAGGAAATAGCACAGGCAGAAACCCTAAGTGGGACCGAGTTTGCCTTTTTCATGGCTATTTGGAAAACTGGAGGAACTGATCTCACCAGAAAGGAGATCAAGGAAGCTGACACAGATCTCTTGGCACAGAGGAGTCCTACGTGGAAGGATTTAATTTTCAGGACAGTGGAAGCTTATCGACTGTCTTTGCTTGCTTATTTGTTGTTAGAGTTTGGCACTTGGGTATGGCACAATCCTATGAGTAGCAGCTCTGGCTACTAATCTGAGGTTCATGTTGCCTATGGAATCTGGCTTTGCTTCTTAGAGTCAGAATGATCTTGGATATCTTCCAACCTCTCTTTGCTCAGTTTCTCACCTGTAATACTACCTGTCTCATAAGATTGTTTGGCAGACTTAATAAATATGTCATATACGCTAGGAATGTCTTACAATGAAGGTTTGTCTTTAAGAAGATCACTCCTTATTTCCCCCATGAATAATTAATTGGGCAAGGGCAAGAGGGGCTGGTTAGATTGGCTAGAGGGCTGTTCAGTTTATTCCAGAGAGGTATTATGGAGGCTGGAAGTGGGGTGATAAAAGTGGAGATAGAGGGGAGAGGTTAGATTCCTGATTTATTTTGGAAGCAGAGTTGACAGAACTTGGTAAGAGATGAAATGTGGAGTATGAGGTGAAGAGTAGAATAAAGAAAAATGACTTGGTTTGTGACTCAACTAACTGGGTGGATAGAAATCATCATCATTTTCATCATCAATCATCATCATAATCAACATTTATTGAGAGGATGCTGCATGCCAGGCACTGTGATAAATGCTTTCTAAACACCTTTTAAGATGTGGGCAGCTGGGATACAAAGACATTTGCCAGAAAGAAAAGTCAAAAGTTCAGTATTGGATAAGTGCAGTTTGAGATGACCCTGAGATACCAGTTTGAAGGGTCAAGAACGCAGTTGGACAGCCGACTCCATAAAACTCTGAGATGACTGGTTTGGAGATAATATTTGTGAGTCATGAACTTTGCAATGGAATTCACCACCGTGTTCTTTTATATAATGACTCGGGCTGTTACAATAATATTTTTATCTCTTTTGGTTTAATCCTTTTTGGAGTTCAAGACCTGCTTCCTAACAACTTCAGTGTCAATTAAATTTGCAGTCAATTCTCCATAGTGTAAAATAGAATATTATATTAGCATTTCTGTCTCTGAAACAGAATTCTATTGAAGTCAGCTTGCTTAATCAGATGTTCGTGTTGTCTGTGAAATACTTCTTAATTAAAACTCAAAGAAACTTAGGTCAAGTTATGATATGAAATCAGCAGAATTACATTAATCCACATGGGTATAGAAAATCATTTATTTACATTATTTAAATTGACATTTAAACAGTTTTTTCAATCCCGCATAGTTAGTGGCATAAGGTCTTGAGAAAGCATGAAACATTTTTTTTTATCAGCCTCATATTTCATTAAGCGTGCCAAACACAATTCATTTTCCATAGAAATTTGCAAACCCGAGCAGTGGCCAAATTTTCAGAGTCGCTGAATGTAAGCCAGTGAATAAAATTGTTAAACCCTTTGATTTCCCCCCACTTTTTTTCCCTTAAAAAGTAATATAGTGTGTGCCTGAGAATTTTACTATTTGACGTCCATTACCCACAGCACTGGAGCGTGTTTGGGGAGAAGCCTGTATGAGCATTTCAGTACAGAATGAGCATACGAGGGCTCTCTGGGGACATTGACTTGCAGCCTTGCTTATCCTTAAGCAGGAAGCCTACTCCTCCTCACTGCCACCAGCATCTTTCAGAAGGCAATGGTATCAACTTTTAAAACCTGACAATTTCGAGGGCTTTAGAGGTTGCAGAATTTAAGACAAGTCTAGGGTAGGCAAAACTTCCCTGTTGGTTTAAAGAGTGCTAAATCCTAGAAGCTATGCATTGTAGCTAATTTGACCACTAGGAATTCTTTCTTTTGAGACTTAGTTCTGTTAGCATAATGAACTGATTTATACAAAACCTGGAGCATGAGACAGGATGGAACTAGCTGTCAATATGCATGTAATACCCACAGACATGGTCCATTGTGCCCCCAAATAGTTGGGAGAGTCAAAGGACATGGAAAAAAAAAACAAGTAAAAATAATAATTATGATGAAAATAAATAATGAAACTATGGGGTCCAGCAGATGGTGTGGTGGTTAAGGTGCTGGACTCCCACATGGCCGACTGAAGTTTGAGTCCTAGATCCAGCAGTTTGAAAATCACTCCAGGCGTGTCTGAATACATGCCCAAATATCTGAGAGGAGAATGGAGGGGAAGGGATTGTGTGATTTCTCACTTTCCCTCTCACTGTCTTTCTTTGTCTCTCTCTGGCAAATACACATGCCCTATGGCAAAAACCTTAAAAAGTAATAAAATAAATTAGAACTGTGTCAGTAATTTCTAATGTAGTTCTCCAAGTTGATAAAATTATAAGAGAATGTTAGATTTTCCTTTAAGCCAGCAATCGCTGTGGCATTTCATTCACTGGACTATAAAGGTTAATTTCATTTTTACTTATAATATTGAAAAGCACAGTGGCCTCTAAAAGCAATACTCTAATTTTTTAAAAAATGCTACAAAAAGTAGATCCTTTTCCTGAAAAAAAAATAAAAAAAAAAAGAGGGCAATAATAAGTGACTGAATGTCAGGTATGAGAAAGGCACTGAACTGAGGGTCCAGTGTGTTTAAGTGGCACTTCATCTATTTGGAGAATGTAGCCACATGGGATACTGGAGTAGCAGTGAACTGCAAAGGTCTCTCACTGATGGGAACTCAGGCATGCAGAGAAGGGGGCCACCACATGGGAAGGAAGGAGTCACAAGGAGCAGGCCCAAACAATGATGCTAGAGCAGAATGCTTGTTTCAGTAACCCAGAAGCAAAGCTCAAAAGGACCCCGATGTGCAGGGGGCCAAAGGTTGCAGCCCCATGCTCACATAGAAGCCCTCGATTGCTGCTCCCACTACCAAGGCATATGGGTGAATTTTCAGGAGTATTAGTGTCCTCAGAAGATCTCAGTGTCATTGAGAAAAGGTTGTCACAAGGGAATAAGAGCCGGTGTTTCATTTCCAAAACAACTGTATCAATGGGGCCAGCAGGTGGTGTGGTGGTTAAGGGTGCAGGACTCTCACATGGCCAAGTATGGGTTTTTTTTCTTTTTTTCTTTTTGAGAGGTTTTTGCTATAGGGCACGTGCGCTCACCAGACAGACAGAGAGAGACAGAGAGACAGAAAGCGAGAAATCACCCCCCAGGGGGGGATGGCCACGCCGCAATCCCTTCTCCTCCATTCTCCTCTCGGCATCTTGGGCATGCACGCACAACCACCCGGCGTGGGTTTTAAGCCACCAGGTCCGGGACACGAACCGTGGTCGACCACGTGGGAGTCCAGCAACATAGCCATTACGCTAACTGCTGGTCCCACATGGCCAAGTATGGTTTGAGTCCCGGACCTGGTGGCTTGGTTTCTCGCTTCCCTCCCTCCACCCCATCCCTCTCTGGCCAAATTAAAATAAGTAAATAAATAAATAAAGTTAAATAAAATACTTCTTTAAAACAAGCTCATATACCATACAATTCACCCATTTTAGATATACAGTTTAATGGTATACTCAGAGTTGTGCAGCCATCACTACAATCAATTAACATTTTCATTACCTCAAAAGGAAACCTGTACCCCTTTGCCATCACCCTTTCTCATCCACCAATCCTCTTCAGCCTCTGGTAGACACTACTCTGTCACTCTATAAATTTGTCTATTCTGGACATTTCTTATAATGGAATATGTAGTATCTCTGGCATCTTTCACATTGCTGAATGTAACAGTACTTCATTCTTGTTATGGTGGAATAAAATTCTGCCATATGGATATGCCACAATTTGTTCATCCATTCTTCCACTGGTGGACATTTGGATGGTTTCTACTTTTTGGCATGAACATTCACAGACAAGTTTTTGTGCAGATGTGTTTTTTCCATTTTCTAGGGTGTACACTGAGAGGTTGAATTGATAGGTCATATGGTAACTCCGGGGACTTCCAGACATTCATGGAAAATGGAATTAAAATATGAGTTTATGTTGGTGCAAAACTATTTTGAAACCCATGCATAGTTTTTTCATAATATTCATTTCCATAAATTTTGGATGCCCCTTCATATGTTTAACATTTTGAGGGTTGAAAAATT
Source organism: Tupaia tana (assembly GCA_026018925.1). NCBI lineage: Eukaryota > Metazoa > Chordata > Mammalia > Scandentia > Tupaiidae > Tupaia > Tupaia tana. Next base: position 162,369,143 of record JAKSZU010000009.1, read on the forward strand.
GCTTTTCAAACCATTTTATGTTCTCTCCATTCATTTATGAGGGCTCTACATCCTGAACAACATTTTTCGTTCAAACCATCTTAGTGGGTGTGACACCGTATCTCACTGCCTTTTTTTTTTTTTTTTTTAGCGAGGTTTTTGCTATAGGGCACATGTGCTCACCAGAAAGAGAGCAAGAGACAGAGAGACAGAAAGTGAGAAATCACCGCCCCCCCAGGGGGGATGGCCACACCGCAATCCCTTCTCCTCCATTCTCCTCTCAGGATCCTGGGCACGCACGCACACGCACCTGGCCTGAGTTTAAGCCACCAGGTCCAGGACTCAAACCATGGTCAACTACGTGGGAGTCCAGCAGCATAGCCATTATGCCAACTGCTGGTCCCTCTCACTGCTTTTGATTTGCATTTCCCTGATGGCTAATGATCTCAAACATCTTTTCATATACATCTTCTTCAGAGAGCTGTCTGTTCAGATCCTTTGCCCAATTTTAATTGGGTCATTTGTCTTTTTATTATGAAATTGTAATAGTTTCTTATATATTTCAATACAAGCCCCTTACCAAAAATGTGAGTTACCGGGGCCAGCAGGTGGCGTGGTAGTTAAAGATGCTGGACTCCCACATGGCTGACAGTGGTTCAAGTTTTGAAACTAGCAACTTGCTTTCTCACTTTTTCTTTCTCTGGTCAAATTAAAACAAAAAATACTAATAACGATAATGATAAATAAAGTAATTTTTTTAAAATGTGAGTTAGCATTTCGGTCGAGTGATTTGTTCCCTCCAGCATTCATGCAGCATTTACTATAAACTGGCATATGTCTGTGTAACTACTTACCTTAGCCTTTTAACATTCACATGTTTCGCCCTAGTAACTGCTCTAGGTCTCTTGGCTTTGTGTGCCCAGGGAGGCCTTTCAGCACCAAGAGCTCCCCAGGGTGTCTGACTCAGAGGATCACAGTGACCCAAGGCCCTTTCCCTCCCAGGGCCTCTAGCTGTGCATTCCAGCCGAGAAGCCTGCCTGGCCAGCCCTTTTCACTCTTGCTCTCAGAGCATTGTCCCTGCCTCCTGCCTCCTCTGTTCCCACACTGGACAGAGCCTCTGTGCAGGGAGCATGGGGGGGTCAGTTCTGCCTGGAACTGCTGCTACTGCTGAGGTGTAAGGACCCAGGAGAGGTAAGAAGGTCAGTGTGTGTATCTCAGCCTCTGTGTTTTATGCCTCCTTCTAGAAGCATGGCAGGAGCCAAGTCAGTTAGATGTCACAGACTTCATGGGGTAGCAGTCCCAGAGCAACATCAGGGAAGGTGGACACAAGCAGGAAAGGAGACTGGCAGTAGCACTGGAGGGATCAACTGGGCTTCCTCTAGTACTTGAGTTTCTTTCAGCTTCCAAGAGTAGATGGTTCAAATGACAGTGAAGACATCTCTACATGTTGCTTTAGGAGAAGGTTCAAAGCCTTTGAGCCAGGTAGACTGGAATGTTACACATCATTGCCAAAACACTTGTAATTTTTATTGAAAACTTAGAGCAGATTTTAATAAAGACCTGCCATTGCTTCTGTAACTCTCCATTTGACTATTTTCTCAGTATTTGAAAAATTGACGAATTTTGACTTTAACATGCATATTGGCTTATAATGTTACCGTTACATAGGTCTTAGTGCTCTTCAGTGTTTTTCTGCTCTGAGTAAGGAAACTAAGGATCAGAACAATCACGCTTTTCCGGCAGGTCATTTGGCTAGTCCATGCAGAACTGAGACTAAAAGTCATTGCTATTGAGTTGTCTCAGTCACTGGGGCCTATGTAATGACTGGTGGCAAGGGTGTACATGGCCCTTTGCTGCAGTATGATAAAGGATCAAGATTCTAAAGCATCTACAAGTAATACAAGGTATAACCACCAAATGTGGTCTGACTCTTTCCTTGTGGCCACTCCAAGCCTCAGAGATAGATGGCTGCTTCAGAAAAGCTTGGTTTTGTTGCTTGCACATGGTAACAGCAGCCTAGGTGCAAACCTTATTGTTATGCTTTATGATTCCAATTTTTTATGATTTCATAGGAGGAGCCTCAGAACCCATCTTTTCTTACTATTAGTTTAGGGAATTACCAAAAGTAGTGCTCACAGAGCTGAAAGGCTTGCTGATTCAATAGATACAAGTACGTATTTCTTGGAATACCTCCTAAAGTAACAGAGTAAACAGTTTATTTGAACATTTTTTTTAACACCAAAAGAAGAAATCACAAGCTTTCCCATAGGTTGGCAACTGTCTGATCATGCCAGTGCAATCTACTTAAAAATTTCTTCTTCGCTTTATTATGTGCACATGCTACTGTACGTATAAGTAATTTAAATATATATGAACTATTTCATTTATTAAAAGCCATGTTGCCTTTGAAGAACACTTGCTGCTATGTTATTGTGATTATATACAATTTGTTGAATGATTGAATTTTGTGGACAAAGCTTTATATTGAGATTCTGGTTATTTACAGTAATAGCAACTATCAAATAAATTAACTTATGATCTGGTGATTGCAGGCTCCTGGATACTTGTCAAGAACATTTTTCCCTATCTGAATGAGAAAAAAAAGCCACAAAAGCAGCAAATCCCTTTGTCTTCCAGTGTCTGTTAATAGTGCTAATAGTAACTGCACATTTTAATGATGTTTAATAAGTACTTCAAAAATTGACAGCTGTCTTTACAACGAAATAAGTTTTGAAGTTTCTCTGGTGTACCTATTCTAGGAGTGAGAAAAATTATTTGTGGAGACTGGGTCAAACCCACATTCTTCATCATGGGGAGAAAATGGGACTTCGTAAACCTGCAGAGCCTGAATTTGTTACTGCATGCAGCTGTGCAAATTTGCAAACATTTCCTTCTCTAGTCAGGACTCTGTGGATGGAGCCAGTTTGGACTCCTGCCTTTATAGATGATGTTTGTGGAGGCTGCCGTGCTTCTGCTATTGAGATATCTGAACCCTTTCTGTATTTTAATCTGGGCATTAAATGTCAGGTACATAGAGTATGCAGGCTAATTAGTTCTGATTTAAAATTGTATGAGAAATATATCAGCAGCCTTCCTATATTGGTCACTCCTGGTGAATTTCAGAGTATCACTGGAAATGGCCTTGTCTGTGTGTTGAGTATACATGCAGTGCACTAGCTGGGAAGGAAGATAGGGGAGGGACAAGGCCTAGACTTTCTAGAAAACATCATTATTTCACACTGAGCTAGTTGATAAAATAATGACAGGACTTTGCAATTTCCAGGAGCACTGGACTTGTGGGAGTTTTGTTTTCAATCCATTCTTTGGGATCAAGAAATGAATGTGTAAGAACCAAACTTGAGCAGGTTCACACTCACAAGTGAGATGGCTGGGCTTCCCCTGGTTGCCAGGACAACACCAGTTTGGTGATATTTGCTCATCTTTGTCAAGATCTCTTCCCTCGCTGTGGTCTGTGGTGATTTACCACAAGAGGCATCTCTCTCCGTGCACCTGCAGAGTACTTACTGGATTAGGGGTTCTTTAGTTTGATTTACAATGAACTCCTTAATGAATCCTTGAGAGGTCAACCACACAGAGAAAATTAAGGAATAGAGGACCAGCTTCATGCCTCCGATTGACCTGAATTCATGTTTGCTGTTAAAAATAGATAATAGAGCCAGCCAAGTGGGGTGACAGTTAAGGTGGCTGGATCCCACATGATGTGGTTCAAGTCATGGACCTGGCAGCTTGAAAAACACACCAGGCCTTTGTGCGTATGTGTGCAAAATCCTGAGAAGAGTATGGGGGAGGATGACATGTCACCCCCCTCCCAATGAAGTGCATTCTCACTTTCTCTTTCTCCCTCTCTGTCTCTCTCTGATGAGTGTATGGGCCCAATAGCAAATTAAAAACAAACAAACAAAAAGAAATAGATATAGCTTGTTTAAATTATAATCTTAGAGTCAGATCTAAAACTAGTTTACCTTTCAAATAGTATGTATTGAAAACGAGAGAGAAAGAGTGTGCACATGTGCCTACTTTAAAAACGGTCTCATTTCTTGTTGAAGTTTAATGTTAGATAGCTCCTCATCTGTACATTGGAAATAGAGACAGTTCGATAACATTGTGAGAATCCCATGAGCTAATACATGTCATGTGCTTTTAACAGTGTCTGAAATACAAAGTCCAGTAAATGTTTCATGTTATTGCAAGCTGATCCTCCTTAATCTGAAAGTCCAAAATCTAAAATGCCCCAAAGTCTGAAACTTGTTGAGTGCCAATAGGATGCCCAAAGTGTAAAATTCCACACCTGACCTTGTGTGACAATGGGTTTGCAGTCAAAATGCTACAATCCAAAAATATTGCATAAAATCACCTTCAGGCTATGTGTATAAGGTGTATATGAAACAAATGAAATTTCCACTTAGACTTGGGTCCCATTCCTAAGATACCTCATTATGCATATGCAAATATTCCAAAATCTGAAAACATCCAAAATTCTGGACACTCTTAAGTCCAAGTATTTAGGTTGAGGCATACTCAACCTGTAGTATCATTACTTTTATATTACATTATCCAGATTTCAAATGCAGATGTTTATTCATTGAGCATATATTGAGCACACTGACTAGTTTTTCCAGGTACTTTTCTAAATCTACCTCAAGAAGCTTGCCAGCTACTGCGTAAATCAGAGTAGAAACAAGTGGTTGCCTGACATAGAGGCATGCCCAGTGTATCTGGGAAACCCTCAGCCTGTGTACTCTATCCCACATGGACCAGTGAGAGAAGTCCCTGGAAAGGAAACATTGAGCTGTCGCTCACTGATGGCTGTTCTCAGGATGTGTGGTACATGGGTCGATAAGCAAGAAGGTTAACCTCATTTTGAGGAGTGTCTTGAGTTTGGTATTTGAACAGATAAGATGCTTCATGTCCTTGACCCATCAGATATTCTAGATTGCTAAAATCACAATTTAAATGGGTCTCCTCTACTTAAACCATATTGGTTTATATTCTCTGTGACTGTAGGGGTTTTTTGTTTGTGTTTATTTTGGTAATAATTTTGTAACAACAAAATCATATTATTTTCATTAAATATATACCTTTGGAGAGGGTGGTTCTGAAAAATTGTAAAAATTAAGGCATCTTAAATCCCTGCCCACTGTATGGACAGAACTACTCATTTCCCATTATTCGGCCAAATTCAAGCAAATCCCAAAACAAAACTGTTCCCAGAAAAATGAAATGAGCTTTAATTCAGTAGTTACACTACTGGTTAATGGTGTGGCTACTTCTCTCCTCTTTATCACTCTGGTAACAAAACCCCTTTTAAGTAACCTCTTTAAAAAAAAAAAAGACACACTCACTTTTTAATAACTTCTGAAGAAACAAATAAGTCTTCTAATTCCCCAGGATGGTCTTGAATTACAGACCTGGACTGACTTAATCCTGGGGCAGTTCTCTCTGTATCTTGCAAATTCTCTTTAACATCCCAGCCAGTTCTCCAAGCTGTTCATATTGTTTGGATGCAGTGCATTCAAGAAGTGAAGTTTGTCCTTTGCAGTCCTATATCAAGTTTACCAACTTTAAGATTTGAACTCTTGGTTTTTCTTTCTTACTGATGTTAAAATGTATACATGAACGTCTAGATTTGTTTCAGAATCTCATTCTTCTGTATGTCGAGCTTTGAACACACAAACTTGACATCGTTTTTTTGGAGTAGAGTTTCTCAACCTCAGCAGTATGGACATGCAGGGCCAGATAATTTCTTTGGTGAGGGCTGTCCTATGAACTGTAACATGATAAGCAGTATCCCTGGCCTCTACCAAGGAAACAGCAGGGGCATCGCTTCTATTGCCACCACACTCCACCCCCACCTCCACTGTGATTTCATACATTGTCAAATGTCCCCTGGGAGGCATACCTGTCTTTGCTTGAGAACTACTCCTCTAGATGAAAACAGCTTGGAGAAAAAATCCTTAAAGTGAAATTGGATGGTGATTAATGCCAGAGAGACAGAGGAAGAGACTGAGTTGGTATCACGGTACATAGACTCGGCCCTAGAAAGACAGCAAAAGAAGATATTCAGAGAGAGGCAATCCCATAGTTTAAGCTCCACAGGGCCTTGTGCCACTAACCTAGTGCGCTGACTCTCAGGCTAGGGAAATTGAGGGTGAGGGCTGGTCTTGGGGGGCAGCAGGGAAGTCAGGTAGGAGAAGGGAGAATCATGCATACTCACAGTCAGTGAGAGTGGTGTTCAGGTGGCTAGATGGTATTGATAAGAGATGGTGTTTTGAAAAATGACAGACAGGTTCAACTTTGGAGCCTTTGGTATAGAAAACTTCTAGTTACGTCTAAATTCTGTTATCACCCCTGCTTCCAGCTAGGTAATGTTCCCCTTGCTTTCTGAATGTAAACACTATAGTCAACATTTATGCAGCTTGGGACTTACTAACATGAAAGGACTCAGAGAAGGGTATTAGTACATTTTGTAGATTAGGAAACTGAGGCCCAGAGAGGCTGAGAAATTTGTCTAAGTTTCCATAGCAGATAGGCAATGGCCATGAATGTAAACCAGACCTTCTGGTTGTGGAGCCTGCACACCCCTCCACCCTGCTGGGAAGCCATCTTTAGACTTGTGTGGACACACAACTGACCCCAGAGCCCCTACACTCCACAGCCCCATGCTTCCAATATGAAGCATGGAAAATTCTTTGGTGAAGTAAACAAGATTTGGCTCTTTGAAGAAATTGAGTTTTTTTGTGTGTGTGTTTTATCTTGTTTTGTTTTGTTTTCCAAAGAAGTATTTTTGCCCTAGGGTGTGTATGCTCCCCAGAGAGACAGAGAGACAGAAAGCGAGAAATCCCCCCCCCCCCCCAGGGAAGGATAGCTATGCTACAATTCCTTCTCTAGTCTCCTCTTGGGATTTTGGGTACACATGCAGATACATGAGTTTCAAGCTGTCGGGTCTGGGACTTGAACCGCAGTCAACTACATGGGAGTCCAGCAATGTAACCATCATGCCATCTGCTGGTACTGAGATATTTCAATATTCTAAAAATTAAGACTAAAATAAATGCTGTGTCCTGGGGAGTTTTTTGTTGATCACAGGGCAATGATGTTTGTAAACGGACTTCACTGATAGACTTGTTTTTTCTTTGTTTGTTTTGCTAGAGGACTCAGATGTGATTTATTGAAGTAAATGTTTTGGGACATAAATGACCACTCCTTTCTTCTCAAAACTTGACTTCTTACCATTCCCAGCCCAATCCTGCTCCCTAAATATTATTTCTTTTCTAGAAGAGTCAGGTGTTTTGGAAGAAGCCAGGATGGGCCCTTTTCATCAGGAAAATACTGTTATTTTAAATAACTAAATGTCAGCCAATTACCTCTGCTGAAAAGGTTTCAGATCAAATGGGAGCAAATAGAATTAGAAGCCAAATCTCTCTCACTGTGCACATGTGTGCATATACACAGAAAGTAAATAAAAACTCCAACCGTCAAGAACTTTACATCCTTGATCCACCTTGACTTGATTTTTGTCAAAGGTGAGAGGTAGGGGTTCAGATTCATCTTTCTGCAAATGGAAATCCAGTTTTTCCAGCACCACTTGCTGAAGAGGCTTTCCTTTTCCCACTGGATTGACTGGTACCCCTTGTCAAAGATCAGTTGACTGTATGATTGGGCATTTATTTCTGGGGACTCTATTCTGTTCCATTGGTCCACATGTCTGTTTCTGTTCCAGTACCATGCTGTTTTGATTACTACAGCTTTGTAGTAAATTTTTGGATCGGGGAGTGAGATGCCACCCACTCCACTCTTCTTTTGTAGAATTGCTTTGGCAATACGGGGTCTTTTATGATTCCAGACGAATTTTATGGTTGTCTTTTCTAGGTCTGTGAAGAATGTGTCTGGTACTTTGATTGGCATTGCATTAAATATGTAGATTAATTTGGGTAGAATTGCCATTTTGATTATATTAATTCTTTCAATCCGTGAACATGGGATGTCCTTCCATTTTTTTGTGTAATTTTCAATTTCTTTTTTTAGCTTCTCATAGTTTTCCTTGTGGAGGTCTTTAACTTCTTTGGTTAGATTTATTTCTAAATATCGTATACTTTTGGTGGCTATAGTAAATGGAATAATTTTTTTCAGTTCTATCTCAGTCTGCCTGTTATTCGTATATAGAAATGCTATAGATTTCTGTATATTGATTTTATATCCTGCAACTTTATTGTAATCATGTATTACTTCCAGTAATTTTTCCATGGAGACCATTGGGTCTTCTATGTATACAATCATGTCATCTGCAAATAGAGAGAGTTTCACCTCTTCATTTCCTATTCAAATGCCCTTTAGTTTTTCCTCTTTTCTGATTGCATTGGCGAGGACTTCCAGTATTATATTAAAAAGGAGTGGAGACAGTGGGCATCCTTGTCTTGTTCCCGTGTTTAGTGGGAAAGCTTTCTAGCTTTTCTCCATTGAGGATGATGTTCGCTATGGGTTTTTCATAGATGGCTTTTATTGTATTGAGAAATGGCCCTTCTATGCCAATTTTGCTGAGAGTCCCCCTCAGAATGGGAAAATATTTTTGTAAATTTTGCATCAGATAAGGGACTGATAACCCGAATACACAAGGAACTAAAGAAGCTGTTTGGAAAAAAGATGATCAGCCCTATTAAAAAATGGGAAGAAGGAGTTGAAAAAAATGCTCTCCAAAGATGACATACAAATAGCCAAAAGGCATATAAAAAAACGTTCAACATCCCTCATCGTAAGGGAAATGCAGATAAAAACAGCAATGAGGTACCACCTAACCCCAGTCAGAATGTCTAAGATTAAAAAAACAAAAAATGATAAGTGTTGGCGGGGGTGTAATGAAAGGGGAACTCTTTTACACTGCTGGTGGGAATGTAAATTGGTCCAGCCACTGTGGAGAATAATTTGGAGATTCCTCAAAAATCTAGGGAACCAGCAGTTAGCGTAATGGCTATGTCGCTGGACTCCCACGTAGTCGACCGCGGTTCGCGTCCCGGACCCGGTGGCTTAAAACTCACGCCGGGCGCGTGTGCGTGCGTGCCCAAGATCCCAAGAGGAGAATGGAGGAGAAGGGATTGCAGCGTGACCATCCCCCCTGGGGGGTGATTTCTCGCTTTCTGTCTCTATGTCTCTCTCTGTCTGTCTGGCGAGCGCACGCGCCCTATAGCGAAAAAACCTCTCCAAAAAAAAAAAAAAATCTACAAATAGATCTTCCATATGATCCAGCAATCCCATTCCTCGGTATCTACCCAAAGGACAGAAGAATTCTTCATTGGAAAAGTGCTTGCACATCGATGTTTATTGTGGCACTTTTCACGATTGCTAAGTCATGGAACCAAACCAACCCAAATGCCCCCGTATGGAGGAATGGATTTAAAAACTGTGGCATATATACTCTATGGAATACTACTCAGCCATAAAAGCCAACAAAACCCTGGCTTTTGACAGAAAGTGGAAGAATATGGAAGATTTACTGCTGAGTGTGGCAAGCCAGGCTATGAAGAAGAGACGTTGTATGTCCCCACTTAACATTTACCGAATGTCTGCACTCTATGACTGAAGCTGATTGACTAACGGTTGTACAAACACAAGAGATGGGTATGAATGTCAGATGAGGTGTATGTGGAGGAGTGGGGTCTAATGAAGGACATTTGGAGAAGGGATATGAAGGTAGTGCATTGACGGGATGGGGAAGTGTGGTGTTACCTGTTGAAGATATTTTGATCAACAGGACTGGGGAGAAATGTTCACATATTGAAATGCTCACACTTTAAGCTAAACAATGTGATTGAATGTATATACAAAAAGAAATAATTTTTCTCCTTAGCCTTGTTTAAATAAGCTGTATATCACTGTAAGTATCAGTTTACTGGTATGACAAAAATGGCAGGGCGTTTCTTTCATTTTGATGTCCTGTTCCAGAAATCAATTAGGACCCACAGTTGAAAATCACTAGTGTAGGGCTTGTGCCATGGCCTTGTGGTTAAGGGAGCTAGATAGTATATGGATAACCATGGTTTGAATCCTAGGTCCAACAGCTTGAAAAATACACCAGATCTGTGTTTGTGTGTGCCCCAAATTCTGAAAGGATGGAGAAATGGAGGAGAAGGGATTGTGGCATGACCACTCCCCATTGGGGGTATTTTTTCATCTCTCTTTTATTGTCAGAGGGTATAGCATGCTATACCCTCTGACAATAAAAAGTAAAAAAGCACTAGCATAGAATTAGAGTATGTCATCCATCTGGAGGGAGATGGTTTCAGAGGAGGTCAATTCATGGGTATAATGATGCCATCAAGAAAGTAGGGACTTGGGGCCAGCAGTTAGCGTAATAGCTATGTCACTGGACTCCCACGTAGTCGACTGCGGTTCAAGTCCCAGACCCGGTGGCTTAAACTCACGCCGGGTGCGTGTGCGTGTGTGCCCAAGATCCCGAGAGGAGAATGGAGGAGAAGGGATTGCGGCATGGCCATCCCCCCTGGGGGGTGATTTCTCGCTTTCTGTCTTTCTGTCTCTCTGTCTCTGTCTGTCTGGTGAGCACACATGCCCTATAGCAAAAACCTCTCCAAAAATGAAAAAAAAAAAAAAAAGAAAGTGGGGACTTTCGGGAGACCAGCAGTTAGTGTAATGGCTATGTCACTGGCTCCCATGTAGTTGACCAAGGTTCGAGTCCCAGACTCTGTGGCTTAAACTCACGCCAGGCACGTGTGCATGTGTGCGCAAGATCCTGAGAGGAGAATGGAGGAGAAGGGATTGCGGCATGGCCACCCCCCCGGGGGGTGATTTCTCGCTTTCTGTCTCTCTGTCTCTCTCTGTCTTTCTGGCAAGCTCACGTGCCCTATAGCAAAAACCTCTCCAAAAAGAGAAAAAAAAAAAGATAGTAGGGACTTCCTAGTTTTGTACTTGGGCCTCCTGGGCACAAGGTGGTGGGTACAACTCCAGGCATCACATCCTAAACAAGCAGGTCCAAAGACAGAACAGTACTTTTTCCCTAGCGTGTATCTTTATATTTTTTAATTAGAGGAAAATATTTCCTCAGAAGCTCTTCTTTTCCCAGGAGATTTCCTCCTTGGCCTCATTCAGTCTTCAGGTTTCACTTTAACTCATCCCTAAACTAGTCACTGGCAAGGGGAATTAAGTTATGGTAAAACTGATGCCATAGTTGACAAGAAAGAATGAACTTCCACTCCCTGGGGCAGGGGAGGGGGCTCATCTCTCCTGATGCTAGAAAATAGGATTAATTACAGATCTGCCAACAAGGAAGGAGTGGTGAGGTAAGCTGTTGGGCAGCTAGTTAAGGATTTTGCCATATTCACCAGAGCATTTCAGCTGTACATCTGCATAGTATTAATACTATTGGGCCTTTTCTTATCATTATTTGTGAGCTTATTTTATCCCTTTGGTAGATTTTATAATAGATTCTTTAAGGGATGGGGACTTACTTCTTTTACTAGCATATGGAATAGTGTCTTGCCCTAGAAGGTGCTTAATAAATATTTACTCAGTTGATTAGAATTAGCCCCTGCCAACTGATTAAAAGCTTTCTTACTTTTTAAATTGAATCTAAATTCTTTAAAATCAAGTTTTTTGTTTGAATATCAACACCCTCCCAGTAAAGTTATGTTTATTCATTCCAGAAAATGATTAAGGGACCTTAATCGTAAAGGTACCGGAATAAAGTTACTGTGGGTGCTGTGTAATATAAACCCTGCAAAGACTGTTTACAATTCTGTGTGGGTGTAGGAGGAAGAACGGTTCAAATATAAATATGAGTAGGAAACAAACTTTGTTTTCGAATCCATTTTATGCATGCTAACATTGTGAAGAGTATGTGAAATTTATCATGTTAAAGATTATGAAGTGAAAGAAATGACTTGTATACAAAATCACTGTCATTCTCTATTTAAATCTCCATTACTACCATTTTTTTAGGAAAACTAATTGCTATTACTTCAGTCATTTTAAGTTCAGTGCATTATTATATACAACACATAATTTAACTTTAAAAAGTCTTTTTTCCTTAGAATGAGATCAAAAGACGATATTTTGATAACTAATGTGTTGAGACGTATAAAGCTAGCATTCCAAGTCATAGTTTGCTTTGTAATATAAATATTTTTCAAGAGTCTGCCTTCTTCAATGTAAAGCATTTTTCTTCTAAACTTCCTTTCACTTGGTTCAGGTTCAGTGACTACATGTTCATAATTTTTCACCTTATCAACTACTACAACTGATGTATAAACTTCCATTTCAAAAACAATTGTGGTAATATAATTTAAACTTTCTCTAAAAAGAAATGTAGTCCTATTTCCCTGACAAATGGTCAATTTGTAGGTATAAATGAACAGTTCCTATCTTATTCAAGAATATTCATTCATATGTTCTCTCAGGTGATTGGAAAAGTTAAGTTTAATTAACACAAAGACATGAGTGATTTTTTAAATATTTTATTGTCTGCTAATGATATTTATTTTTTGTTACAGTATTTGCTAAGTGAAGTGATTGTAGGCACAAATCATTGTGTTCTTGTGTCATTCCTGAAAGCAACTGAAGCATTTACTTCAGTTCTCTTCTCGTATTTTGGTCTTTTAATCCTGAAAAAAATACCAAAAGGAACAATTAAGATAAGTTACAAACATTCCTAGTGAATATCATTTATAATAACATATAATGGCTTTAGTTTTGTATAAGAATGAGCAACTATTGAAGTTGAACTCTCATTTCTGAAGCTTCTTTGTTACCTTATTGTCATAGCTATTAAGCATCCATGATGGAGGTGCCTACCTTGAAGATACTTAAAGCCTATAATTTAATAATAAAACAACATTGCTACCTCTGATTGAGTGTTTCCTGCCTGTCAGGCTCTGAGCTCAAAACTTTATTTTATTTTCTATAAAAGAACTCTAACAAACTATCAATATTTATACTCTATTTATATTCTAACTTTACAGAAGAAGAAACTGAGTTTTAAAGAGTTAAAACTACTGGCTCCAAATCATCTTTCTATAAATAGCTTTGGCAAGGTGTGAGCACACTACAAAGTTCATGTTAATTATTAATAAAGAGATAAATAAATGCATTTTCTATGCAAAGAGAGATCATGTACTTTGGAATAATTAACAATAAGCACTAGATTATTTGGGAGTCAATCAGTTTTAAAAAAAATTTTCCTTTTTTTTTCATAAATATGCTCATAATTTGTGAATACATGTAACATATATTATGATTTTGTTATTGGGAAACTGGTATTTATACTTAGACAGAAGCTTGAAAGTCACTTCCAACACTTTAAAGAAGGGGGAAAAAACCCTATAAATTTGAAATAATTTGCACAAAACCACCTGCTCTTTGGCTGTCAAGGCTAGAACTGAAACCTAGATGAGCTAGGTTTCACCCATCTCTGCTTCTCCATAGCAAATCATCAATAGCATTTATAAAGTGGAATTACATTTGGGTACGTACGTATACATAGAAGAATCATAGCGTCTCATATACACAGAAGTGAGTTTAGGGATGTGGATAAGAGTCATTTCATTGACTATTCCCATTCGTTTTTAAGAGTTTCTTCCAATGGAAGAAGACTTAATGCTAAATTGTGGCAACTTCTTCCTACAGGTCTAAGCTATAGAATCCCTGCACTGTAAAGGAATCTAATGTGTCTGGTTTGGCCTCCTCTATGTTAAACTGGAAAACACCATGAACAATCTTCCTTTAGACTTTAAAGAGATTTTCCACCAACCTTTTATAGCTTGTTCGAATATCTATACTCTCTCACTCTTAAAATTTACCCCTCTCCCCCCAACCTTTTTTTTAATCTTCAGTGCAATTCTTGCCTCTTCATGTCAGTTAAACCTCTGAAGTATAAGGATAACTGATACTCCCTTCCACTGTGGCCCTTAAGATTCATGGGTTTTACAAATATATATTCTGGTACAAATTCAATAGCTGTACAATTTAAACCCACCCCCAAAACTGTGGTCTTAATTATCAAGCCATGCAGATAAATTCATTTGTAGTATAAAGTTGAAACACCTGCTTGGACACATAGACTCACACATCTGTAGTTACTGCCACTCAAGCCCCTGAGAGGTTTGAGAACTTAGAGCTCTGGGGCTTATTTCACTTTACCGTTGCCACAGGATTTTACTGTAGCAGCTTCGAGGTGTACTTACCACTTCCTCCCTCTTGGTCTTGTCTGTTGCTGGCCAAGCTTCCAGAGGCAGGTCGGGAAGCATGGGTGGCAGGGGCTGCATGGGGAACATCGGAGGCAGAGGTGGCTGTGGCGGCAGGGGCTGCATGGGGTGCACAGGTGTCTGGGGCTGGATGGGCTGGATGGGCTGGTGAGGCTGCGGCTGAACGGGCTGGGGCTGGAAGGGCTGCTGGGCGGGCGGAGGGAGGTTTGGCTGGTGGTGTTGGGTTGGAGTCATGGAGTGGTGGCCAGGAACTGGCATCATTGGTTGCTGGGGGGCCACGGGCTGCTGAGCTGGCACCACTGGGATGTGGTGATGAGGCTGCAGGGTGTGAGTCTGGGGGTGCTGCTGGGACAGCACGGGGATGATTTGGTGGTGCAGCCATCCACCCATGGGTTCGTAACCATAGGAAGGATACTGGTGAGAAACAGAGAGTCATGTTTACCATTGGCTCAGATGACTTCCAACTGGAGAAGTTGCAGTGTTTTCTTTGTCATTATGACTACATGAATATGTTATTCATTTTTCCCTTTGCAAGAATTTCTAGCTGTGCACATAGATATTTGTCTTTTTACAAACTAAATTTCCCATGTGCAGGAGACATGATATTTCATGTCATAAGGGAATTGAAATGCATGCCTAATATTTCAGGAAATGAAGAACAAAACATGTACATACCGGCTGCCTTATGCTCTGGTACCACTTCAAAGGGGTAAGCACCTTAAGAGAAAGAGACATTAGCATGCGTTTGATTGAATGGAGTTTCATCCAGTAGAGAAACTCACTAATGCAGTATGAAAGATAGACTCACTAATGCAGTCCTGCCAATATTGATAGCCTGAGAATGTGAGTTCTACAAAAGAAAGAAGAAGGTAAACATTTGCTGGGTGCTTTCTATGTGTCAGGCACTGTGCCACATCCCTCACACACACTTTTCAGGTTTTCTCACACTCTGAGGCAAGTGTCATCATAGTCACTTTTTAAAAGAAGGCCATGAAGAATTAGAGGTTTGTTAACTTGACTGAGGTGACAAAAGCAGTCATTCTGTTTAATCTCACGGCTCCTGCTCTTCATCACGAGAGCAAAATGAACAAAAGAGTATGACGTACTAATGTGACGTAATATTAACTTCATTCTCCTTTATCTGATGTCACAATGGAAAAAAAGAAAGGTGATGGAAACACTGACCCTTATCTAGGAACACAGCTTTACTGGTCAAATATATCAGGCTCTTAAGACTTAACAGAAAATCTTGCCTTAAATTCTTACTAACATTTTTCTTCAGCTTGTATGAGTAAAAGGACTCACAGGATGTTACCTGAACCTGTGAGAGAAGTAAGTAAATAGGATATACCTGGTTAATGCCAGGTTTGGGGCTCCTTCATATAGTAGTGCAGCACTTAATTAGGACAATGAGCAGTTATTAACCTTGCTCAAGTTATACTTGACAAAGCATTTTTCATATCCACTATTTTTCTTTCCAAACAATCTTTTAAAATGTTATCATTATTTTCCTTTTCCAAATGAGGAAACCTAATTCCAGAGAGAGGAAATGATTTGCCTAATGTCCTGTAGTTAGAATGAGATTGACAAGAACCTCAAAGTCGATTTCCAGAACTCAATATTTTGTGTTGCTCTGCAGTCTCTCACCCATCACTTAGTCACTAATCTTTCAGGAAAGTCAATGAAAAACACACACAAGGTGTGAACGTCGTAGAACCAGGAATTTTTCAAGCTGGAAAAGATCTTAAGTAACATTTTACCCAATCTCCACATTTTATGAGCTGGGCTAGAATAAGGCCATTTATCCAGAGTTCACTTTCTTTCCCACCAAGGAGCATCCCGGAGTGGAAGTTCATGGTGGATACATTTATAGTCATACTTAAGAGACTGAGCCAGAATGGCCAGGAAGGAAGGTGCTGGAACAATGCAGGCTTGAGACCATCTATCAGAGCTCAAGCTGGGCAGCTGGTGGTGGGTACTAAAAATGTGGGACCATTTGAGAAACTTCATGAGAGAAGAATCAACACACTATTCTTTACAGAGCTCAGGGAATTAACACAAACAACAGTCAAAGTAAAGAGAAATTACCTCATAGCTGAAGTTGATATAACCAGGGTGCCCAGGATGAGGTGGTAGCTTTTAGGGAGAGGGGAAGGAAAATTGAGAGAGAGAGAGAGAGAGAGAGAGAGAGAGAGAGAGAGAGAGAGAGAAGAAAAGAGAGGAAGAGATTAAGTTAATATGCAATTGTTCACATTAAGGGAGACTAAGCAACTTTAACAAATCTATACAGTGCAGAGTATATTCAGGTCTACTTTTACTTTGAAATACATGCTATGTAAGAAAGGAGCTCTCTTACTTCAAAGAGATCCAAAACAACTAAATACTTTTCCAGAGGTTATAGTCTTATGGTGTGAGGGTTAGAAGAAGAAACCAGTGCACATTTATTCTCCATTGACCTCTAAACACCTCTCTCCACACCATGTTGTCAATGAACCCTGCCCTATCCTACCTACCAGTTTACTTGTTGATGAAAACTCACTCTATGTTTAGGAGAAACATATGTTTCTCCTACATTATTAAGAAATACCAGTAAAAAGAGGATTGTTTCAAAATGTTCCCTTGTAGATCAGGAGGTAGTTAAGTGCTTAAGTATCAAAAGGATTCCCCGTAATTGGCATGCAAAGCAAAAAACACATCAACAACAGAAACAGCTAGATGCAAATCACTAATGAATTTGAGGACAAGATGGGTGCAGTAAAATGCAAACATTATAAATCCCATGGAAAATGGAAGAGTTGATTTATGAAGTTTAGGCCAGTCCCTTTTATTATTCTGTCAACATTTTTATTGCAGAAAAAAATTAAAGGTAAAAATAAAAAGTAACCTTAATAATTAACCAGGACTGTCTGTCCTTTCCAAGTGGGGACCAAGTGACTGAGGCCTGAATGGTGGAATTCTAGTTGGCCATAGAGTTCAGGAGAAGGAGAGGAGAGAATCATGCAGAAAATCTCTCTCAGACATAAGTCTATTCTTTAAAATGTTCATATTTTTTAAGAGGATTTGTTCCTACTCATCTGAATACAAATTATTTTTAAGTCAGGTAACTGCCTTTCCTAAACCATCTTGATATAGGTCCTCAGAGAGTGAGAACATTAAATTCCGGATGGGAAAAGGACTGAATGTGTAGTGCAAGGGCCCATGCAGAGACTGAGAATCAGCACAGCACAGGATTTCAGGAAGGCAGAGAGGAGGGAGGAGGCAGATGCACAAACTTGCAGGTTTCTGGGCATATCAACTGCTCTTTATGCCTCCAAAAAGCAGAAGGACCTTCTTGGCTTGCACATGAGCTCGGCTCTCTGCCCTTATGTGCCTGTGTCTTGAGAGAGTGGGGCAGACTTTCTGTTCTTGGATGCATTTGAATGTGAAATATATCAGTAGGTATTGGACAGAGGTGGGGTTCCCAGTGCTTAGCAGAGGCATCCAAATGGGTGGGAGATGATGGTTCAAGAAGGGAGTTCCCAACACAGAAATCTTACCCCTTCAAGGTAATAGCAGTGGTATCTGGAGGACAGGAAGAGAGTTGGCAACTCGTGAGAAATTGAATTTGGAGAAAACTGGCATTTTTGGAGTATTTGCCTAAGGCTACTTAAGTACTTTCACTGAAGGCCTATCAAGGGTCTGTTCTAAAAGCTTCCTCCACATAGAGATAGACAGTGATATTTAAAAGTTGCTTTTTCCCACAGGCTCTCCTGGGGTGCTTGTTAAAATGCAGTGTCCTGGGCCCCACACCAGCTGTATGGAATTGGAATCTTTGGCAGAGGCCTTCAAAAAGCTATTTTTAAAAACAAGTTCTTCAAGTGTTTCTTCAACACAGAAACATTTGAAGACATCTGATCATGTACTGTTTCAGGCCCTAAAGTTTACCAACCATGGGGTAGATTTTTATTTCCAAGCTTGTGAAATTGGACACTGACTTATGCAAGGATGTTTTACTCACGGGCATAGCAAAAGCTGCTCCCAGGAGGCAGGCAAACAAAATCCAGGTCCCCATTTCTTGATGCTCTGAAATGTAAGTCAAGACCCAGTTTTCTTATCTCTTTTCAAGCATAGACATAATTAGTGTTCCACAAACACACATCATTTACATTTATCTGTTGCTAGTAAAAAGGATGGGGCCATTCTTTGTGAGGTGACTTCATATGTGATTTCCAGTTCTCAGCCTATTTATTTCATTGTTTCTGGAGTCACACTAGTGATAAAGATGATTTTCATTTAGGTTGAGAGCTGGACAAGTTACAGGGTCTTGAATAATCTAGCATTACTCGATTGTCCATGCCACTTCCTGTACCTATATAGCCTGTCATAGAAGCTAAATGATATTTGTAATTAATGATTAAAACAATGCAGTTGACTATAAAAGTTGGAGAGATCATCAAAGTGTACAATATTTTATACTTTTAGAGTAAGGAGCCACAAACATGTGTTTTTATGCAGTCCACTTGAGCATTACTGCTGTTAAAAACAAAGACTAATTATTTGAGAAATGACATTAAGTAATTTGCCAAAATAGATTAATGAAGGAATGCAATTTAGTCCCAGATGTTATGATCTGTAGAATGTCAGGCGATACCCTGTATAGTAGTAACACCTCTGTACTCTGGATGTGAAGGAAAAGATTGTGTTCAAACCAGTGGGAGATGAGGGGGCTAGTAATCTGTGATTCCTCAGTGAATGCTAAACGATTTCTACCTAAAATGTTCCATCTGCATTCAATGGCATCTTCCTTGTACTTGTTGCTATGCTGTAATTATTCCACAAAAAGGCCCTTGGGACATGAAGCAAAGTGGGCCATTTTAAGATATGCACATTGTTCTGTAGTGCACGTTATTGACTAACTTGTAGAACTGTCGGAAGAAAGACCTGACATTTCATAAGGAAGTGAATATCCCATGTGATAATGCTGGCTATGAAAAGTACACTGAAGTTTTCTACTTCCTGAATCTGTTTTTGTTTCTATGACTGTGTTAATGAGAAAAAAAAATCCATTGACAGTTCTATTTGATGTAATTAAATAAAATGTTTTTTGAAGTAGTGAATCATAGCCTCTGAAAATATTATTTTTACCTTAATTGATAACTAAGTAAAATAAGTAATTTGTTGTGAAATTTTGCACTGAAAAGAGCTTTGAGATTCTGGAACTAAAATTAAAAGTAATATAGACAAATACTTTGCTGCATTAGAAAACAAAATAATTTCAGTAGTCAGAGACTTAATTTAATTGTGGCTCAGCAGAAGAAGCATCTATTAATGGCATACAATATTAGCAATATGGAACTCATTTCCCACTTTTAAGCATGAAACTCCGATAGAGAAACACAATAAAAAGGATACGAATATATGAATAAAATCCACATACCTTTGAATGTATTCAGTGTAAGTTTCTGTCTGAAACTCAGGGATGATTGGTTCTTAGATTTCTTCCAACTACCAGCTCAATTTATATCATTCATAGCATCTAGATCAACCAATCAGGTTTCTGAAGGAAGAATGTGTTGAGTATAAGTAAAAACTCCTGTATCATGAACTTTTAGAAGCTATGATCAAACATAAGTCTGTATGTTGTGATTTAGTGCATATAGTCTTTCATTATGGGCAATAATAGGTTTAACAGGCAGAAAGTTTCAGCAGGCTGTTTTCAGGTCAGCATATTAGTTGACTGCACATGCTGATATACTCAAATTTTTATTATTTCTTAGAAGTTTATTTCTTCCATGAGACACAGAGAGACAGAGAGAGAGACACAGAGGCAGAGAGGCAGAGAGATAGCATTCCCAGCAGGATCCTTTTTTTTTAAAAAGAATTACTTTATTTAACTTTATTTATTTATTTATATATTTTAATTTGAATAGAGAGGGACAGAGTGTGTGTGAGAGAGAGAGAGAGAGGGAAAGTGAGAAAGCAAGTCGCCAGGTCCGGGACTCCAACTGCAGTCTGCAATGTGAGAGTCCAGTGCTATTAACCACCACGCCACCTGGCAGCCCTGTCCCGTCAGGATCTTTTTTTTTTTTTTTTTTTTTTTGGAGAGGTTTTCGCCATAGGGCGCATACGCTCGCCAGACTGACAGAGAGAGACATAGAGACAGAAAGCGAGAAATCACCCCCCAGCGGAGATGGCCACGCCACGATCCCTTCTCCTCCATTCTCCTCTCGGGATCTTGGGCACGCACCCACACGTGCCCGGCGTGAGTTTTAAGCCACTGGGTCCAGTACACGAACCGCGGTCAACTACGTGGGAGTCCAGCGACACAGCCATTACGCTAACTGCTGGTCCCCCAACAGGATCTTGATACCATGATCCACCCCCAGTCTCAGCCAGCCCAGGAGTTTGGGAGGTCTCTGAATGCAAACCTGGAACCTTCCCACATGTGTCAGCCACTGACCATCACATTTTACCACTGCACCACTATCTAGTCCCTCAGATTTTTTCTTTTTTTTTTTTTTGTTAAAATTATTTTATTTGTATGTATGTATGTATGTATGTATGTATGTATTTTAATTTGACCAGAGAGGGTCAGAGTGAGAGAGAAAAAGAGCAGGAAAGTGAGAAACCATGTCACCAGGTTCAGGACTTGAACTGGGGTTGGCTATGTGGGAGTCCAGCCTTTAACCATCACAGCCCCCTTCAGACTTCTTTTTAAAAACTGTTATGCCATTATCTACTCCTCAGTTCTAGCAGACAACATTCTTCTTCACAAAAATAAAGCTATATGGTTGAGTTTCTCCAGTATAATTAAGGTGTTCCAAGCCCTTTCAGATTGGGATACATGGATTCAAAACCCCATTCTGCTAAAAACCAAAAGAAAACAAAAAAACAGCCTAAGCTTTCCCTAGGATGTCTGAGGGATTCTAATTTCAGGATTACCATTGTTCTATTTTCTGCTTCCATTGAAGGTCTTTTTTTCTGTTTCCTGTGGCTGCTCTTTTATCACCATTCTGGTGTCCCCTTAGAAGAGGAGACAGAGTCCCTTCTTTTCAGCTCTATCCAGAAACCCACTGCTATGGTTCGAGTGCCCCCCCCCCCAAGTTCATGTGTTAGAATTTGGTCATATTGCACAAGTATTAAAAGAAACTTAATAACTTCATGGTGTCAAAAAGTGGGGCCTCTGTGAATGATTAGGTGATTGGGGGAGGGAGCCCTATAGTGGATTCCTGGGGGGTTATAAGGAGAGAGAGAGGGACACACACATGAACACACAGACACGTGCTCCTATTCTCTTATGATGTGATATCTGCATGGCCTTGGGACTCTATCAGCAGACGTAGCCCATGAACCTCAGGCCTCCAAACCATGTGCCAAACAAACCTCTACTCTCTTAAATTATCATGATTCAGATATTTTCTGTTATTAGCAATGTAATGGATTAGAACATCATTTGCCGTCCAAGCAACCAGGAACTTGAGGTTTTCACAGGAGCAAGACTTTCACTGACCACCTGAAGGATAAAGCAAGGGACATATCCCACAGCAGATAGTGAGTGTATTTTGTTCCTTACAAACACAATCATAGTGTATATTGCCTTGACTCTCCCATCTCACAGAGCACCTGGTCTCTCTCAGTATGGTGGACTGTTTTCTCCTCTAGGCTAAGTCAAATGGCCTTCTCTCTTTTGCAGGGCCTATTGCCTGTCTCTTTACTCTTATTTACCTGAATAACCACCAAAGCCACTCACTCTCTAAGAAGAATTCTAACCCAGCTGTTAAATTTATGTGTGTTTTATCCTTCTACTTTAGTATACCACATGGATTCATTTTACTTTTAGTCTAAACTCGATCAATGGAAAAGCAAATTTGTAACTAGTGATAGGAGGAAACTGATGAGTTGCTCATCCATATTAAATCAACAAAGGAAATACTGAATATGTACCCAGATACATTGTTATAGCTGGATCTCTTTGGATACTTAAGTAATGTTTATGTAGTTTGGACATGCAGATATATTTTTAGATAGGTGCTCCACATTGTCTGAATTAAATTTAAGGAGAAAAATCTCCATAAAAGACAATGTAGTAATTTTTAAGAGCTAGAATTTATACTTGCATGCATCCTGACCTCAGCTTCAACATAGGTTGAAGGAACATTGACAATTTGTTTAGTCTGCCTGAGCTTCAGTTTCTTCAACTATAAAATGGAAATAATAATAGAAACTACTTAAGGTAAACTAAATGTGACATATCTCTGAAGAAATGAAAAGTTATTTATTCCCCTCTCCAACCCTATCAGTTGGCACACAGTAAATGTTTAACAGATGCTAAAATATTAGATTCTAAGATCATCTTTGGGGATGAATTAGTAGTAGTGAAAAAGTATCATGAAGAAACATAGACCTTCCAATCAAGAAGAGAGAGAATACAGAGAAAGAAGTGGGATGTAATACACAAACTGTATACATGAAAGCATAGAATTCAGTTCTAAAAGCCAAATGCATCCAAACGCATTCATTTATGAATATATCTTATATTTTTATTTATTGGTAAATTTTATATCAAAGGCAAGAAGGATTCTCTGTGAGGGAACTTACAAAATGGATTTTAGGAGAGTTGGCAGGGGTATACAGCAAGGTGGTAAGGGAAAGTAAGAGGGAGAGAAAGGAAAATATAGATTATATTATATTCTCTTTTAATTGTTTCCTCATATTATTAACTTATATATGTTGGAGTACCTAAAAGTCTTCAGAACATATTTTTTTCTATAAAATTAGGGATAATCTCTACTAATGAAGTCATTGAGGAAATTGCTAACAGTCTCATGGTTTTATACAGCTGATGTCATTACTTTGTCTCACCTTTCAAGACTGGCCACACTGATCAGCAGGACACATCTTCCCTGTGGCATTAATTGCTCTGACCCACTAATAATGAGTTACTGCTAATTTACCATGGACAGTTGAGGCTGTTCATGTTAAAACAGACAAATGCATGGATTTCTTACTGTTTCTGAAAGCTTTTCTCCGAAATGATGAGCAAAAAATACCCCGACCAGTTGCAATTGTGTTCTCTTGCCCTTTTCGTGGTAGATATTCTTTTTCTTGACTTTCAGCCCATGACCTTTCACTGTTCCCACAATACTTACGCCAACAATTCTTCCTCTTCTAATAGGCTGCTCTAATATATGGTGCACTGGGAAACCATATGCCCACGCCTGTTCAAACTACTTGTGGGCTACAAGCGAAAGGACACTCTAAGTGGGGGTGGCCTGGAAGGGACTCATCTGTGAGAAAATACAAGAATTTCAGTTTTGTGGCATTGATTTTTTTTTTATTTCTAGGAAGGTGTTTTTTGTCGATGATGTCTGGGGGTTCAGTCCCTCCCAGCTTACTTTCTGGCTCTCAGCCATGTTGAGGACATGAGAGTGATCTTTGGAAAAGTCAAGTATTAAGAGTTGTAGTCGACTTTGCTGTCATTTATAGGAGCTCAGCTTTTGAGTCTTTCTTTAAAACAGGTCCAGGATTGTCCAATGATCTGGAGTCATTTCTGTTCTGGAATAATTTCAAGAGTGAGTATTCTTAAGGAACTGCAGCCAAAGTTGACTTTTAAAATGTTTCTTCTGTAGACACTTACAATAAAATAACATTCCCTAGGATGGTTTTTCTGTCAGGGTAGAGTTGGAATGGCACCCCCTTCAGAGCTTAGGCATACTACTATTATTGATTCTAATAAAGATTCCAATAAAGATTCTAACTTTGATCACACTGCAACCCTTGGAATTCAGGTATTTAATCTTAGACTTCAAAAATCTTATACAAAGTATGTTCTAGGGAATGTAGCCTAGTGGTTAAGGGAACTGGATCCTACATGGCCAACAATGGTTGGAGTCCCAGCCCTAGCAGCTTGAAAAACATACCAGGTGCCTGTGTGCCCCAGGTACTGAAAGAATGGAGAAATGGAGAAGGGATGGTGCATGACCATGCCTCGTAGGGGGAGGTGCAGTTTCTTCTTTTGCATGCTCGCTCGCTCTCTCTCTCTCTCTCTCTCTCTCTCTCTCGATATCTCTCTGTCTCTCTGACATGCTCATGTGCTCTCTGGCAATAAAAAAAATAGGTGCTAGATAAATGTGTCAATTAACTTATAAAAAATGAAGAAAAGTTATCCATGACATTGTGAAAATGTAGAACATGTCCTTAATTTATATGGATTCTCTATAGACAAAAATTCTGCAGAGATTTATATGGGCCTTTTGAATGAGCAAGATTGACAATTCAGCATTATTGTCAACTCCTCCATGGACATTTGTGCAAATGACCTCTGATAAGTACCTTATCAGACATGCTGTAGACCTGTTAAAATCCATTATCCTAAAATCCTTATTATATTTGTCTCTGATCTTTTAGTTCAAATTAAAATCTGTTACAAGCAAATATACTATGATAAATACATTTGATTTTTTTTATTATTTGTGACTGAGTTATTTGGTTAATATAATAAAGCTTTATTGTTAATAGTTTCTTAGTCTTCTAAAACCATTGCAATTCTAGTAGTACTTTGAGAAGACTATAGCAGCACAAACTTTTCTCATCTGCATGTATATATTTTATTGATTGTAAATAATCAGCACCTATTTCAGAATACAGTGGAATAAACTATTTCTTATGCACTTGTTTGAAGCTTTGAAAGAAAAGAAAACTAAGAGGTATCTTCTCTTGGCCTACAACATTTAATAAGTTGATGGACTTGAGACAAGAAGCACAAGAGACGGACCAGGAAGAAAGATACATACATTAAGAGGGAGACGCATTGTGATGGTCATTTCAGGTGTGACCAAAGGTGGTGACAGCCTCAGTGAGCCACAAGAGAAAGA
The DNA here is from genome assembly GCA_026018925.1 of Tupaia tana. Classification (NCBI taxonomy): domain Eukaryota; kingdom Metazoa; phylum Chordata; class Mammalia; order Scandentia; family Tupaiidae; genus Tupaia; species Tupaia tana. The sequence goes on from JAKSZU010000009.1 coordinate 162,394,203, forward strand.
AGAGAGGAAACGTATTAACAAAGTGGTAGGAAATAGAGCATCTATGCAGGAAAAGGGAGGGGGCTGGCCCTAGGGTCCCCAGACCAAAACATATCCCTCAAAGGGCAACATTGTGGTATAACCTCAACAGCTATTATTAAGCATTTAGTCTGTACCCGACACGGCCATTAGCCTTGGAGTACAAAGATGGATAGGATAGTGGTCCAGTTCTCAAACTGCTCACACACTCTTGAAGAATTCTCCACTCTGAGTTGAGGCAGAGAATGCTGGGAATGGGCATTGGAACAAATTAGCCTTCCCATGCTCAGGAAATAATGCACTCCATGCCTCTGTCTTTGTAAACGAGAAAGGAGTGAGGAGGGAGGAGAGGGAAGTAATGATACCAAAGGTGCCAGGGGCGATGGTACAGGTGGGCTGTCTAGAGCACATGCACAGTTCTTTGGCTGAATCTGGAAGGGCATATTAATTTTACGTGGGGACCCTTCGGTCTTGCAGCCTGATGTCGTAGGTTTTTGGCTTCTGCAGTGATTGAGCATTAACTGATAGGCGCACACTGAGTCAGCAGGGAAAGGTTACATTGCAGCCAGTACATGCTGTTTCAGAGGACATACGAGAGAGAGAGAGATCTTTATGAACTAACATTGAAAATATCTACCAATGGGAGCTGTTTTAAATCAGTAATAGCACATGTAATACTCAAGATAAGGATGTCACCGTGTTATTTGTCGACACAAAAAGGTGTTTGTGAGACATTGTTGATTGGGAGAAAGATTTCTTCAAAGTCCCCTTTCTCTAAAATCCTTTTTTTCTCCTTCTCTCCCTTCCTTCTTACCTTTCCATTCTCTCCATTTGGGGAGATGTTTACCAAAACATTAATAATAGTTATCTAAGGGCCTCATGTTATAAAGTCTCTGGATAGTCAAGACTTTATTTTGCTTCTTTTAAATGATCTGTGAGTGCAGTGAGCACAGGGGAAATACAAGAAGTTTGGGGTATACTATTTCTCATTTATGTTCAGCAAGAGTGATGAATAAGTGATAGTGCTAGGTCTTCCACAGGCTCTGAGGTTAATTCATATTCATTCCGCAGGTGTGTGGGGGGGGATTCAACATAAAATCCAAGACAAAAAAGAAATATGAGTTTTTTAAAAAGTAAGAGCCCTTCTAGATCATGTGGAGAAGATATCTTAGTAATTAAGCATTCCCAGAACGAGTTCAGACAGCTTGTAATTTGGAAGGTCTGTAGGCATTTGCTAAATATCTGGTAGAGCGATTTCCAATAAGGGAAATGATATGCAGATGGATAGCATGTTGTTTGGGTTATAATTAACTGGTAACTGTCGGGAGTGAAAATGTTACATCTGTGTTAAAAGAGGTAGCACAGTCATGGAAAAACAAGCATTTTTATTTCTGTCTGTTGGGCAAAATACACCAAAGTAAGTTTTACTGTTTTGCTGGCACTCAACAGATGCATTCATAAATTAGTAGTTTCTAAATCAATGCAAAGTATTATGGTAGAGAGAATTTGGTCTTTAGCAAAATACAGCCTAGGTCAGAATTATGGTTAGGCCCTGGACCCATGTTGCCTGACCTTCGCTAGTGTACTTGGACTCCTTGACGTACTTAATGCCTGGGAAATGGGAGCGCATCGGTGAGGGGCAGCTGCTAATGTTGTTTCATATGTGTTTGACTCTTCCTAAATATGATGTCCAATATTACAAGTAGCAATTTTCATAATGAAGGGAGGGAGAAAGAGCAAATTCAAGGAAATAAAGGAAATAGCTTACCAGCCAAAGGTTAGAAATACTTTTTCACATATTTGATATATACAGTTTTCTATTGTTCACAGATTGAAAATTCTTACATTGTTACACTTTAGTAGTAAACCTTTTACCTTCATCACTTCAGGAACTACATGCAATATCATAATAGGATCTGCTGCTTCTACAAAGAACAAGAAATTCATGATGGGTAGGACCAGCAGATGGCATAATAGTTACGTTGCTGGACTCCCATGTAGTCGACCGTGATTTGAGTTCCAGACCTGGTGGCCCAAGACTCATGCTGGGTACATGTGCATTTGTGCCCCAAATCCTGAGAGGAGAATGGAGGAGAAGGGCTTGTGGCATGGCCATCCCCCCTGGGGGAGTAATTTCTCACTTTTTGTCTCTCTGTCTCTCTCTCTCTAAAAAAAAAAAGGAAAAAAAATCATGGTGGGACCTCAGTACCAGTTTTGTCACAAGTTCTGGCTGTTCTGTCATTCCTGGTCCCCATTCCAGCTATTGTTTTAGCTAGTGGCTCCTCTAATAAGGACAAGAGTCTCGAGCAGCTTTCCAGCTGATATCCTCATCACTTCCCTACACTTGGTGATAACAATTAAGAATTATTTCTATATCTCTATTTTTAAAACTCACATCATGAATGGCATGTCTGTTTGGAGTGTTGACTAGATCTGAATCTGATATATAATTCTAAGGAATAACATAAATTGGGGCAAGACCAAATATTAACTTAGTTTTTACACACATACATTTGTTATAGAGGATTTTTGCTTGAAATGACATTGCACAGATGCAACGGCCTGTTAGAGAACCTTGTGGAGTAGGTACAAGTTTGTGTGAATTGTAGATAATATTTGTCCTTATAATAATGCTATGGTGGCTTTAGAATCACAAGATTGCTATTTTTTTTTCTATCTTGCCTGATACGTCATCTTCATTTTCATTGTGCTCTTAGTGCAGTCATACTCATCTTCAAATCCATTCTCGGTAGCATTCTACATATCTCCAGAATGTTTAAATAGTAAGAATGAGATATTTATTGAGTACCTTCCTTGGCCCAGGGCTAGGATAAGTGTAAATATACAACCTGATATCCATACAGTGCAGTAATACTCTGCCATAAAAATGAAGACAGTACTGACACATGCTGCAGCATGGATGAACCTTGAAAGCATTAAGTGAGAGAAGCCAGACATAAAAGATCATCTATTATTAATTTCATTTATAGAAAATGCCCACAAGTCCAGAAACGGCAATCTGCAGGACTAAAAGGTAGATTCCTGGTTGCCAGAGGCTGGGATCAGGGAGGGATAAGGAGTGGCTGTTAAAGGGCAGGGGGTTTCTTTCTGGAGTGGTGGTCATGGGATCAGACCTTGCGAATATACCAACAGTCATTCAACTGTACCCTTTGAAGTGATGAATCTTATGGCATATGAATCTTATCTCAACTTTTAAGAAGACGTATGTCAGAAATAGTCTCAGCCCTCCTGAAGCTGGCATTCTTTATACATTATATAAAATATAGACATGTGGAGGGCTAAACAGTACAGTGGTGCTTAATAATAGTGTAAGAGTTGTCCCATGATGATAAGGTTGCTGATTATGTTGACTGTGATGATGAAGCAAAACTGAGAAGCACAGATCTACAGTGACTGAAGATCTGACCTGGGTGTCAGGGTATGTGATGTGGGGTAGGCTTCTCGACCCAACATGCCACTGTGGAAAGACCACAGTTTCAAGTCCCCACGGGTCCAATCTTTGGACCCCAAGTTCTAAAATTCTGTGATCACTTTCAGAAAAAATAAAGAGATAATTAGAGAAAGAACCATGGAGTATGAGCAAAAATTTTTTGATATGTAAATGTTTGTGATAAAATGTAAAACTAAATAAATAAATGATAAAAAAGGAATCCTTTTGAAATATTACGATATCAGGTTTATTGTTATTTGAGTTGGCAAAAAATCATGTGCATTGTTTTCATGAATCACATTGGATATGTATAAAGAGTACATCTGAACATATTTACATAAGTAATTTAGAATTGTGCTGTTTTTCCATAAATAAAAAATATAGCCTTCAGTATTAAAAAAATAGAGAAAGGAAATTACCGCTAAGGAAATTTCTGGTGGAGAAAAAAGTCACCCACTTTTCAGATTATAAAAAATGTAGAATTCAAAAGATTTATATTTTTTGCTTTATGAAAATAAAAGTTAATAAAATAGATAGAAATAATTATTTAAGAAGGAAAGTTAAATGGCATGTGCCAGTGGGCTTTACCTTCATTATAAAGGATTGAAAGTTCGTGCCAGTAAGTCAAACAGTCAAACAATGTTTAAATCTGGGTTTGGGCTATTCTATGATGCAATCATAAGAATATATTGATGGGCCTCAAAGAGTTTTTACTAAAGTCAGCTTCAAAATTATTCTGCTATCTATAAACACCCCTGAGCAATAAAAGGAAGCATGAGATTTGATTTATACCGTGGCTAATGAAAACAAGCGGGAAATCACAGTTTGATCATATCCTACTAATCTAACTGGGTTTTAGGAATGGAGGATGCAGGAGAAGCACATGGGCTTTATGAGTATGACCTCTTTTCTGTGCGGAAATGTATGAGTGAAGGAGATTCTCATCCTCCCTGGAAGACCCATTTATGAATAAAGGAGCTGAATAAAATTGTCTCTGTAGCCTAGTCTTTCTCAGTTCCATGATCTACCCTGCTCAGGGTGGGAATCATAAAATTATTAAGGTAATGGTAGGCATGTTTCTTGCTCACAGTTTTATTTTATTTCATTTTTTTAAGGTTTTTGCCATAGGGCACGTGCACTCACCAGAGAGAGACAGAGAGAGGGAAAGTGAGAAATCACCCCCCAGGGGAGTTGGCCACATTGAAATCCCTTCTCCTCCATTTCTGTCTTGGGATTTGGAGTACATGCCTGGTGTGATTTTCAAGGCACCAGGTCCGGGACTCAAACCATGGTCAGCCGTGTGGTAGTCCTATGCCTTAACCACTCTGCTACCTGCTGGACCCTCTTGCTCACAGCTTTTTTTTTTTTTTTTTTTTTGAGGAGAGATTTTTGCTATAGGGCATGTGCACTCACTCAAGACACACAGAGAGACAGAAAGCAAGAAATCACCCCATGGGAGTGGGGGGGATGGCCACACCACAATCCCATCTCCTCCATTCTCCTCTCAGAATTTTGGGCACACATGCACATGTGCCTGGCGTGAGTTTTAGGCTGCCGGGTTCAGGACTTCAACTGCAGTTGACTACATGGGAATCTAGCAACAAAACCATATGCCAGGCGCAGGTCCCTCTTGCTCACAGTTTTAAGGAAGTGTTTTCCCAAATTTCCTTAATTTGTGTAGCCTTGGCCCTCTAGGACTTGCTACCCTGTGTGTGGCACTACTGTCAGTCTAAGGTTAGTAAGCCTAGGCTATGTCTACAAGTAAATTGCCATTACACAGTGGCTTCTCTGTAAACACAAAACATAAATTTTCTTCTTATTTTTCATGGACTATAGCAATTACAGAATGATGCTTTTAACTCTTGTTTATATCAGGACTATTACTGAGTTCCCTAACCTACAGCTGACTTAATTTATTTTTTTTTTTTGAAAAAGACATGCTCCAGCAATGTTTTGAAGGTTTTACATGTATTTATAAAAATATCTCCTTGGGGTCAGTAGATGGCATGGTGCTTAAAGGCTCTGGATTCCCATATAGCCAACTGTGGTTCGAGTCCTGGACCTGGTGGCTTGCTTTCTTGCTTTCTCTTTCTCTCTCTCTGGTCAAATTAAAAAATAATAATAACAAGTGGAATTAAATAAATAATTTTTTAAAAAGGAAAAAAATCTTCTTTACCTATTCTTCCTGCCTGCCATTGAGGTTTGTAGAATAGATAGAGAATGTGACGGAGGTTGGATTTCACAGATCATTTAGAAAACTAGACAAGAGCCAAACATTTGGAAAACCGTATCTGTGCGGTAATTTGTTTGGATAGACCCATGTCCCCTATTCAGTGCCTTACAGAAGGCCCAGCTCCATATGGATCAGCTTGAATTCATCATGTGACCAAACTTCAACTCAGTAATCTTCCCTTTTTCCAAGTGTGCAATAGGACTTGGTAACCAAATCTCCCTTTTACAAGTTCATAAAAAACGTGCCTGAGAATGAGATAAATTGTAGGCCTCAATCGACACTGAGAGTGTTCTTCAGAGAACATTTTATAATGTTTAGAGGTATTTGGGGCTATCACAATTGGGGGATGAGGATGTTACTGGCATTTAGTGGGTAGTGGTCAAAGATACTATTAGATATTCTACAATGCACAGGACAGTCCCTCAAATAAAGAATTACCCAATATCAAATGTCAACATCGTCTTCTTGGGAGTTCTTATGGAAGTTGCCTTATTTGCCTCATCTGTAAAATGTAGATAACAATATGAATTGTTGTGGAGATCAAATGAAATGATGTAGATAAAGACATGGAGATACACACAGATATGTTTTATAAATGTTACATATGCGTTCATAGTTTATATGAAACTGTAACATGGTAGAATATCAACTTGGGATCATTTTCTAATAAAACTATACAAAATTCTCTTTACAAAATGCTTCTTGAAGCACCATTTCCACTTCTTTTGTGAGATAAATTGAGAAGCAGTCGTTCTCAATGCACATTACACTTTAGAGCCACTCATGTTGCTTTGAAATCGTATTTATGTCTGAGTCCAGTTCTACCTTGTTTCTGATTTAATTGGACTAAGCAATAACCCCACTCTTATTGTGATTTTGAATAACCTGTAGAGCTTTTAAAAATATTTATGGCCAGGTGCTATCTCCAGAAGTTATGTTTAAGTTGAATATAATGTGCAGCTAGGGTTGAGATCCATGGAACACAGCTGATTTTACCTTCTGAATCCGTTTTTGTATTTGTCTATCAGACTTTTACTTTATATGAAAAGTCATAGTTTTATCCACTTTGCCCGAATCGGCAGGGTTTTGCTCTAGGAGAATTTTCATTCAGTGCCATGAGCGGAACTAAGAACGCTCAACAAAATGTTATTTGTGATAATAAAGGCAGCATTACACCCACAGGGGTTTAGCACAATGGCAGATCCATACTGAACACTTAGAAACATTTGCTGATGATGGGCAAAAAAGTGCTTTTCCTCTCTTGGTTTATTCAGAAGTATTTAATTTCAAATTGGATTTCTCACAGGGTCCACTTGAGGCCACTAACATGTTGATTCAATGAATGGATGTATATTGTGAACCACCCATCCAAGTGGGTTTCTTTGGGTGTAGTTGTTTTGATTTTTCCTTCCTCTGAGTATATGGTTTTGTTCATTTAATCAAACAAACCCAGTTGTTTTGCCATGTTGTAGACACATTCTTTGTGTGGCCAAGAATCTTTTTTGCTGTGGCCACACCACAACTGGATTTCAATGTGGAACGGCCCAGCAAACAAGTGCTAATTTGAATCAATTGTTAAGATTGCCAGCAACAAACCAACTTGACCTCCAGCACTGGGTTCACTTAGCTACCCTGAAGGCAAGGCTCTGTATTATTCCATGAACATTTCCTTAATCCATCAAAAATACCAGTCCTCACAAATGACGAAATAAATAATGATCACAAACTTAGGCACTTTTTCTTCATCGTGATTTTTTATACGCCCTCCTTTTCTCAGTACAAACTTTAAACATGTTTGTAAATAAATTCCAAAAAGATTAGAATGCATTAGGCAGCATGTCAGAGCCCCTGGGAATCCCATCCTCAAATGATAACCACATGAGGCTGTAACTCCAGGTCTTTTAGTGAAATTATAATAGACATATTATTTATACCGTTCTGCAACTTCTTTGTTTAACCTTATATGTTGTGTACTTCTTTCCAAGTTCATATAGAATTCCACTGACTGTTCCATAGTTTATTTGGATGGTCACCCACCAAGGGACACTTAGGTTGTCGATGTTTCTTTATATATACTTAAAATATAATACAATGAATTATATATATGATACATGTTACATGTTATATATTTTTTTTGGTAGAGAGTAACTCACATGTAGAAAAGCATGTATTCTCATACATTTACAACTTAATGAATTTCTGCTAAGTGAACACACCTGTAACAGCTGAAGAACCACCCTGATAAATACCCTGGAAAGCCCCTTGGACTACCTCCAGGGATTTCTCCCCAAAGGTAGGCCGTATCCAGTCTTTTCATAGCACCAATTTGGTTTTGCCTATTTTTGTGCTTTGCATTAATGGATCATACAGTAGGTTCTGTTTTATGTCAGACTTCTTTTGCTAAAGGTCATGTCTGTTAGGTTCATCCTATAGTTATAAGTGGTTGCAGTTTGGTTTTTCATTCTCATTGTGGTGTGGCTTTCCATTTTTGTGGATATACCATGATTTATCCATTCTACTTTATGGACATTGGATAGTTCACAGTTTTAACCTGTTGCAAATAAGGCTGATATGAACATTTTAGCACTCATCTTTTGGTAAATATATGCATATATTTCTACTGACATTTTGGTGATCAGAGTTGGTGTTCAAATGAATATCTCTGTGAATGTATCATGTATATTTTTAAAATAGTTCTATAGAACAGATATTTAGAATTACTAGGTCCAGATGGTATGCATAATTACATTTTAAGTAGATAAAGCAGAACTTCTCTCTCCAAACATTTTGACTTTTAAGCCAGATCTGCACCCCAAACAACCTATTTTTCATTTGATTTCCTTACTATTTGTTTGCTGTATCTCTGTGCTATTATCTGTGACAGGTGCTGCTCTTGTGTATTCTGGAGAACAAGGCAATGCTAATGAGAACCAAAATCTTCTTTCTGGCCCTTTTCAGATACTCTCTGGTAAACTAGTATCACTCTCATGCGTCCACTGAAGGACAAAAACATAAAATGACCTAGTGTCCCAGAATACCTGCACATAAGACCCAACAGATAGCTTAAACTTTTGAGTAAATTGATGCCATGAAAATATGCAAAGTGACCCTATAGCTCTAAGTGCCACCCACCCCAGGTTGGCGTAACCTCATTTCTCAGGTAGAGATAGAAGTTTCTCAACTAGAAATGGGAATCACAGGTCTTACCAAAAATTGTCCCATTCAAAATGCCCTGTCATTGGGAGCAATTAGCCTAGGGCAGTATTTCCTCACCCTGGGACTACGGACATTTAGGATGTCAATGACAACCTGGTTTTCTGTGGTGGGGTTGCCCTGGGCACCATACAGATGTAGCAACTTGCCCTTTCAGTGGTTACAACCAAATATGTCTCCAGGCATGGCCAAATGTCACCTGGGGGCACAGTCGCCTCCAGTTAAGGACCACTGGGCTTATAGAGCTCCCTGGCTCTAAATCAGATTATATTTAGATTCTGGCCATACCACTTGTTGCATTATCTTGGACAAAGTATCTAAACTTTCTGTGCTTCAGCTGGCTCATCTGTTAACACCCAGATGTTAGTAACACTTACTTCATTCTGTTGTTGTAAAGATGAAATGAGATTCTTGATGTGAAGTACTTTGCATAGTCTTTGGCACAAAATAAGTAGTCCAAGGTACTAGCTTTATTAGTTAGACTCTTCCGTAGTCGTCGTCGTCGTCGTCGTCGTAGTAGTAGTAGTAGTAGTAGTAAAAAAATAAACTGAAGGGGATAGAAAAAGCTTTCACTGTGTATCCTAGAAAATGATGTGGATAATGTGTACCTGAAAAGCACCAAAGGACAATGGGCTAACAGTTCTTGGAACAGGCAATGAGAAACGGGGAGAAAACATGATTTAAGTGCTCTGAAGGAAGACAACAGCATAACATTGTATCTGTCTGTTCCTCCTCAAGTTAACATTTATGGAAACCTGAATTTGTGAAAAATGGACTTTGGCAGCAGAATTAGGCATTTGTAGGAACATGCTAAATCTGGGGAAGTATTTTATTGCATTACTCTTGTCAATATGAAATTAGTAAGCTCTCAATAACTTGTTGACTACTTTGATTTTAAATAGTAAAATATATTCATGGCGAAGCAACCATATTGTTTTTTATATTACTAAGCAGAGAATTTTATCTGTTAGGAGCTTTATTAGGTTGATTCTTGCCTGATTACCCTCTTCTCCCACCAGAGATCCAATTTTCATAAACTAAGATGCCAAGAAACCAAGTTTTCTTGCCAGTGGGATAGAGTGACACCTTGGACAGGGCACCAAATAGTGTGTGTGAGGCCAGGGTGGTATTTTTGTGTTGCCAAAACGCCATCTCAGTGAGTCACTTCTTCCCTATGGGCCTCTGGTTTTCAACTGAGCCTGTGGGATTAGTTCCGCATTTCTCAGCTATATCCTGGGGAATCTGAGTGACGTGAAGGCTTGAAAATAAAAAAAAGAAAAGGTGATGAGATTATAGCACGTGTATTAAGGAGGCACTTTGAGTTACAGTTTTTCCTCTGCAAGACTTCTCTTTGATTCCTTGGTTACTATTTATTGTGACTATTTAAGGTGGAGCTAGAATGCACAACTTTCTCAAATTTATTTAATTATGGAATGGTTTGGAAAATCCTGCATTAAGTAATATATGAGTCCTTTGATGCATAGATATTTCTCAATTTCTTCTGCACAAATTTAGTGCCTTAAATAATACATGTTTATCTTATAGCTCCATAGGTTAGAAATCTGACCTCAGTCTCACAGGACGAAGATCAACTTTTGACAGGGCTATGTTTCTTCTAGCCGCCCACATGCCTTGACTCATGGCCCCTTCCACCTTCAAGGCCAACATTTCATTTATCTCTGGTCATTCTTCTATAATCACTCTCACTCTGAATTTTGTTTGAAAAGTTCTCCTATTTTAAGGCCCATATGATTCTGTTGAGTCCTCCTTGATAATCTAGGATACACTCCTCCTTCTCAAGGCTCTTAACTTAATTATATGTGCAAAGTTTTCCATGCAAGGCAATATATTCCAGGTTCCAGGAACTAGTATGTGGAATCTTTGGGAGCTATTGTTCCTCACCACATGTCCCAGTGGATTCCTTCATTTCCTGGCACTGGAGCATGTGGGGTAGTGTCTTCTGAAACCAGAAAGAAGCTAGGTGATTATCTTCCTTGTTTATTTGCTTCTGAACCTATCTACTCTTATAGTATGGAATGACTCTCTTATAAAAGGTATTAAGGGGCCAGCAAATGGCATGATGGTTAAGGCAACTGGATCTCACATGGCTGACTAAGCTGTTCAAATCCCAGACCTGGCTGCTTCAAAAATGTGACAGGCATGTTTGCATACATGCCCAAAATCCTGAGAGGAGGGACCAGCAGTTAGCATAATGGCTATGTCGCTGGACTCCCACGTAGTCGACCACGGTTCACGTCCCAGACCTGGTGGCTTAAAACTCACGCCGGGTGCGTGTGCGTGCATGCCCAAGATCCCAAGAGGAGAATGGAGGAGAAGGGATTGCGGTGTGGCCATCCCCCCTGGGGGGTGATTTCTCGCTTTCTGTCTCTCTGTCTCTCTCTGTCTGTCTGGCGAACGCACGCGCCCTATAGCAAAAACCTCTCCAAAAAAAAAAAAAATCCTGAGAGGAGACTGGAGGAGAAGAGATTGTGGTGTGGCTATCCCCCCTGTGAGGAAATTTCTCTCTCTTTCCAGTGAACACATGTACCCTATAGGGAAAAAAAAGGTACTAAGTTTTGGCTTTTCCTAACACAACAAGCAATAAAATCCAAGAACACAAACATAATTAAAACAAGACTATTGAACTACTCTATGCAGCACTTTATTTTTAGCTTCTCTCCTGATATACACGAAAATATCTTGCTGAAAGGAACTAGACTGTGAGCTGTACTCCAGCGTGTGAATTGCCATGCTGCATATCATGGGATTAAAAATGTAAATGGTTAAATTAGTTTATATGCTCTTATAGGTATAGCCATTACATGGCTTTTTAAAAATATTTTTTAATGAACATTAGAAACCTTTACATTTTTCAAGTTACTCATGGTTATCAGTCTGTAAAATGAAAAAGACAATGGAAGAGTTTTGTGTTCCTTCTCATAGCTTGGCAAAAGCTCTGATGGCAAATTTATGTAAAGTAAAAATATTTTATAGATTTGATTGTAGTTATGAAAGATATCTGTGTGTCACATGGAAGAAATAAAATGTAAAAATCAGTGTTGCACTAAAATATATTTTCAAATTTTTATGTTTAGATTCATGTTATGTAAATTTTATATTTTTCTTTTGGATCATATATAGAGTTAATATATAATCTAGCAATTCCACTGCTAGGTATATACCCAAGAGAATTGAAAACATATATTTCCACAAAAGCTTGTCCATGAATTCACAGAAGCTTTATTCTTGGTGGCCAAAAAGTAGAAACAATATAAATGTCCATCAACTGATGAATGGATAAACAAAATTTGATATGTCTATACACTGATTATTATTTTGCCGTAAAAAGAGATAAAGTATTGATATATACTATGACATGGAGAAATCCCCAAAAATGTGGATGAGACCAGACACAGAAAGGCCACATATTTTATAATTCCACTTATAGTAAAAGTCAAAAATAGGCAAATCATAGGGACAGAAAATAGATTAATGGTTGTCAGTGGCTGGCAAGAGAGGAGACTGAGGAATGACTGATACTGGATATGGACTTTCCTTTTGAAGTGAGAAAATGTTCTGAAATTATTGATAATGGTTATGCATATCTGTAACTATGCTTTTAAAAAAGAACTGGTTAGGATGCTGGATTCCCACATTGCCGACCATGGTTCAAGTTCTGGACCCAGTAGCTTGAAAATCACCCTGGGCACATGTGCATGCATGCCCAAAATCTGGAGAGGGCAATGGAGAAGAAGGGATTGTGGTGAGGCCATCCTCCCTGCGGGAGTCATTTCCCGATTTCCCTCTGTCTCCCTGGCAAGTGCATGCATCCTATGGCAAAAAACAAACAAACAAAAGAACTGTACACTTAAAAATGGTAAATATTGGGGACCAGCAGGTGTCATGGTGGTTAAGGCACTGGACTCCCATATAGTCAACCACAGATCGAGTCTTAGACCTGGTGGCTTGAAACTCATGCCGGTTGCCTGTGTGCGTGTCCCCCAAATCCCAAGAGGAGAATGGAGAAGGGATTGTGGCATGGTCATCTCCCCAGTAGTGATTTCTTGCTCTCTGTCTCTCCTGTGAGTGCCCATACCCTATAGCAAAAATATCTCTCAAATAAAAAGATATATTTTGTGGTATATAAATTTTATCTCAAAAAAGTGCACCACTTAGTTATAATTCTTCAGCTCTTTATTATTTTACTATAATTAATTTTAAAAAACATAAGTTTCAGTATGCTTCATTGCTCAGGGGAAACATAATTTAGTTAGTTAGTTAGTTAGTTCATTTTGTTCATGGAAGAGAGTGCATGGATGCACATGAGACACACATATACAGAAAGACCCTTTACAGGTTCTGGTCATATCGGGACCTCTCTTCCAACAGCCATCCAGTTTGTCAAGATCTTGTGTACATGGGTGTGCAACTGGCATGTTTTCAGGCCGAATCAGGGATCTGAACCTGTGTGGTCAGTCAATGCAGCTTGCAGCACAGGTCAGTTCATTACCAACTATACCACTAGACTGGACTGGAAGCATTGTTTTCTGTTAATCAAAACAAAAATATTCCAACTAGATCTGCAAAACACTTATTTTATCATTTTAAAAGTAGTATTTTGAGGGACCAGCAGTTAGCATGATGGCTATGTCACTGAACTCCCATGTAGTCGACTGCGGTTCGAGTCCCGGACCCGATGGCTTAAACTCACACCGGGCACATGTGCGTGCGTGCCCAAGATTCCAAGGAGAATAGAGGAGAAGGGATTGTGGCGTGGCCATCCCCCCTGGGGGGTGATTTCTCGCTTTCTGTCTCTGTCTCTCTGTCTTTCTGGCGAGAGCACGCACCCTGTAGCAAAAACCTCTCAAAAAAAAGTAGTATTTTGAGGAGAAAACATTTCTGGAAAAAATAAATCTGAAAATAGCAACTAAAAAATCAGATCTATGCCAGTAAATGCGCATGATTTATTTTTATGTCATACCTGGCATGTGGTGTCATTCTGCAAATTAGTTTCTCTCTTTTCAATTTCCCCTTTCACAAGTTTGACACTTAATAGTACAAGCTGGGAAGCAAGATTTTTTTTCCTTTTTTTACTGGAAGTGATTTTAGTTACTTTAAAACAAATGGCCTAAGTCTAAATATTCCCTACTGGTCCTGTTTCCATGCTGATAGACACAAATGATTTTCTGTTTAGATGTAGAAGTGCTATTCTTCCCCAAACTTTTTTTTAATCAATAAAGATGCACAAAAAAAATGCAAGTACAGTTTCATCTCAGTGCTATTTCTTTTCTTCTGTAATATATATAGTCTAGCCAGGGAGAGAAGTTGCAAATGTAGAGAAATCAAATAGCTTTTCAATGTTTAAATGAGTGTCAAGAAAATAGCTGAGATGGGAGGGGGGTTACATAAGAGGAACGTACCTATGACGTTGATTTCTAGGACAGTAACTGACATTTAAACATTCCCAGCCCTCCTCTTCCCGCCCTCAATGAGACATCGCAAGTGATTGTCTACATAGCTGAAGAGGCTAGGTCATTTGAGACCTCAACAAAGCAGGTTTGCCTTCTTTAAGAAACGCAATTGGATTTCCTTTCATCGTGTTTCAATGCATTCCTTACAGCTCTCCAGGAAACAGTTAGGCTCCAGATGGCACAATGTTTTGTTAATTTGTTGATTTGTGCAATGGTTCATTTGTAATGTCCCTGTAGGGGGACAAGACGACTTCTCAGAGGAGGGGATGCTCAGCAAGGTTTGCAGGGTGAGTAGGAGTTGGGTGACTCACGACATGGAGAAAGCATTGGGATGAGGACATTCCCACAGGAAGTTGTTTGGACTCTTCCCTGTGGCTGTAGCTAAGGAGTGTGAAGTGAGTGTGACTTGGGGAGGGCCCGGAGCTAAGCAGTGGTTAGAACTTGGGCACCTTTGCATTGTACCCTCATCTCAGAGCTGAAAATTTCTTCTGGAAAGCTAGAAGAGTCATTGACAGTTTTTAGAAAGGGAGGGAGCAAGAGAAGTCTTGCTTTCCAGGAAGGAAGAGTCCACAGGAGTATAGAACTGCTGGTGGGCATTGCCTCAGAGGAGCAATGATGAAGGAAAGGACAAGTTTTAAGGAGGCAGAATCTGCAAAAAAACTAGTGACTTTCCGGATGTGAAGAGAGACATAAAGAATAATGTGAGAAATGACTTTGTTTCCATTTTCCTGGGTCATTGTTGATGATTTAACTGCAAAATCATTACCCCTAATTTTATTAAGTATGTTTTTCATATATTGAATTAACTTAAAGCAAGAACCATCAGATAATGTAATATTCTTTGTTAAAGATGATATAGTAATATCCCTGATTTGAGTGTCACATACTGCATGCATGCTTTATAAAACTTCATTGTACCCCACAAAGATGTATAATTAAATGTAGGTAAGAAATTGCAAAATAATTTTTTACATTATATTTAGATATAAATATGTGAACATGTTACATATTGTGTATCACACAATGCGCATATAATTATCAAGAAACACATATTCATTGTTTGAATAGGACATGTGATATATGTAGAGATGCTTAAATCAATTTACTGCTGTCATAAATCTGTAGTATCTGCAATTCAGAATTACACGTCTCTGTGGTTGGCCAGTATGGATTTATAGGCACTGCTCTAGTGCAAATATCCTTTCTTTCAAGAATCTTGGAAAGAAATCCTAATTGCCAATATGTAGCTCATGCCAATTATTGAAATCTATGCTATTGATTTCACTTTTCTTTCTCCTGAACTTTTTCTCATTAAGTGTATAAGAGAAAATATGCTATTGAACAGTCTCTATAGGCTCATCTGCTCATACATACATAAATGTTATAATGAGAGTTTTAAAAAGCTGTGGTTGGGGGCCAGCAGATGGCATAGTTGTTTTGTCGCTGGACTCCCACATGGTTGACTGTGGTTTGAGTTCCAAACCTGGTGGCTTGAAACTCGGGCCAGGCACATGTGCATGTATGCCCAAGGTCCAGGGAGGAGAATGGAGGAGAAGGGAATGCGGCATAGCCACCCCGCCCCCGGGTGTGACTTCTCACTTTCCCTGTCACTGTCTCTGTCTTTCTCTCTGGTGACCACACGTGCCATAAAGCAAAAACCTCTGAAAAAAAGAAAGTGGTTGCTTTGCCGTTTAAATGGTGAAATGATTCACGAATCCTGAACATTGTCATCTCCTATGTCATATCTCTGATTTTTTTTTTTAATTGAATCTGGATCTGGGGTCAGCAAGCTTTTTTTCTGTAAAGGCTGTAAAGAAATACTTTAGGTATTGCAGCTCCTAACTGGTTCCATTGCAAATGTTCAACTCTGCTTTTGTAACTGGAAAGCAGCCACAGATGATATGCAAAT
This sequence comes from Tupaia tana, assembly GCA_026018925.1. Classification (NCBI taxonomy): domain Eukaryota; kingdom Metazoa; phylum Chordata; class Mammalia; order Scandentia; family Tupaiidae; genus Tupaia; species Tupaia tana. Next base: position 162,410,498 of record JAKSZU010000009.1, read on the forward strand.
GAATGGGTGTGGTTGTGTCTAATAAAACTTGACTTACAATAGCAGGCACTGGGCTGGATTTGGCCCAGGCTGCAGTTTGCTGACCCCTGCTCTCAGTCAACAGTTGTAGTCTCAGGGTCAAGGTATGCCTCAATCAGTGTGTTCGATATAATTTATTACTGATAATAGGTAAGTTACAAACTTTAGAATTTCACTTTAAAAGAAAACTAGAAAGGATTTGAGGTGACCGTAGCACCACTGATGACTAAATGTGATGTGGTTTTAGGTTTACCTCAACTTTCTTGAGTAGGAGAGGAAGGTATGGAAAGGTAGCATAGGATAGTAGTTATGACCACAAAGTCAGGGGTAACATCCTTGAGTTTAAATTTTAGCTGTACTGCTTGCAATCTGTGTCCTGGGACAAGTTATTTAACCTTCCTATGTCGTGATGTCTTCATCTATAAACAGTATATTAATAGAGCTCACTTCATAAGATTATTTAATGATTAAAGTAGTGAGTTCAGAATAATATTGGGTACATATACTATTCACGAAAGATGTTAATTATTTCCCCAGATCTAAATCCCATGAGAGTGGAGCATAGGTCTCAGTTTATCTGTGCTGAGTCACTGATGAGCAATCCTTACATGCACCATTGATGAATTGACTTTAAATTCTCATGGTACTAATGGGTTGTGATTGTATAGTTTCTTACAGTAAAATTATATATAAAAAACAAAGGCCAGCAGATGGTGAAATAGTCACATCACTGGACTCCCATGTAGTTGACTGGGGTTCAAGTCTTGGACCTGTCAGCTTAATACTCATGCTGTGTGCATGTCCATGTATGCCCAAAGTCCTGAGAGGAGAATGGAGGAGAAGGGGTTGTGGTGTGGCCATCCCACCGGGGGGGGGGGGGGGGGGAAGGGTTTATTTCTCACTTTCTGTCTCTCTATCTCTCTGGCAACTGCATATATCCTATAGCAAAAATTTCTCTACAAATAGATAAAACAAAACTAAAAACTCTACCGATAGACCCATAGATGGACAGTTAACAAGGAAGAATGCAGCAAAACTCAGTAGACATGCATAACGCCATAGTACTCATGAGTGGAAATGATAGGGAAATATGTCGTTAGGCCACAACAGTTGAAATTACCAAAAGGTTGACAGGCAATTGTTTATGTGCCTGGGTATTAGATACTACACTCTTTGTGTTAACGTGACTGAATTCTGGAATTGCGAGTCTTACTATTTTACAAATAAAATTAAGTTTAGCTGTATAAATAAAATAAATATTTAATATTTAAGTATTTATGCTTCCTTATCCTGTTCATGTTACTTGATGACATGGAAGTCAATAAAAATGAAGATGCATTAAAATAAATAAGTTCAGGGGACCAGCATGTGGCATGGTGGTTAAAGCGCTGGACACTCCCACATGGCCGACCACGGTTCAAGTCCCGGACCTGGTGGCTTGCTTTCTCACTTTACCCTACTCTCTCTCTGGTCAAATTAAAAAATTAAAATTAAAATTAATGAATAAATAAAACATTGTTAAAAATAAAATAAACATAAATAAGTTCAATTTTTTAAAAAATAGAATGAAAACATAGTTTGTATTTCTTTGTGACTGTTTCCTAAATGATCTTCATATTGCCACATTAATATGCTTGTAACATGGTTTTAGGGATTCCATGACTTCTCCAAAAGTGTGCCCTGATAGTTACTTTACTCATCAAAAATCATGGCATGTGCACACGTGTGTGTGTAAAGAGGAATAAAAATCTGGTCCAGGAGAGTGTGGGGCACATGTTTTATTCATCATATGTATTACATACATTGCTCCAGCCTCTTTATAGAATTGTCCTTACTCCACTTCACAGAGCAAGTAATTGAGGCTTACTATGGTTATATACTCACGTGATTAGTTATGGGCTGAGCTGGAATTTGAACCCACAGAGCCCTTCCTGCAACTACTGTGCTATAGCACTGCATCCCACCAGATGAGCAGAAGTGTTGTGGCCTAACTGTGCTACTGGTACTGGTACTTCCCATCATCTGTATGGCAGAACTCACAGAAAATGGCATCTGGATTAAGCCTGTGCACATGAAAAACAATTTTAAATTACGGTGTATGAGCTCGAGGATTTAATTTCTTCATTGGTAACATTATTAGGTTTTATTTCTGCTGCCAGTGGAAGAGAAAGGGAGAGGAGGAGAGTCTGAACTTCGGAGTGAGAATGTCACCTACCAAGAGGATGTCCGCATGTGGTGCCCTTGATGTGGGAGAAATCTGGCAGGACCAGTGAAGTGAAGAAATATATAGATAGTGTGCCTGTCATCGAGGGTGTGGAGGGCAAAAGACTCAAGGCAAGAAGGGAGGAGGACAGACGCAAACATACGTGGCAAACACTTGATGTAATTGGGAGGAAGTTATATCTTCTGGAAAAAGTTCAAGGAATTTGCCACCTAAGGTAGATTTATTAATCTCAGGCTATTACAGTAGTTCTCAACCTGGCTTCACATATGCATATGTGTGTGGGAGTGTGGTTTGTTGGTATGTTTGTTGTGTTTTCTTAAACAAGGTCTACTATGTTGTGATCCTCCTGCCTCAGTCTCTTGAATAGCTGACACTACAGGCACATGCCACCATACCCCATTCTGAATGCACATTGTAATCCCCTGGAGAGCTTTGTAACCCTCCCAGTGCCTGACCTCCAATCCCAGAGAGCCGAACTGATGTGATCTATACCTGTATTGTCCAGTAGAATAGCCATTATCCCCTGGTGGCTATTTAAATGTAAGTCAATTAAGATAAAATAAAATTCAAAATTCATTTATGTGGTTGTACTAGCCCCATTCCATACCCTCATTAGCTAAGGGTAGCTGGTGGAGTCCATATTGGACAGTACCATTAACAAAAATTTTCTTCATCATAGAAAGGCCCATCGGAGCTTGTTGTTTTGGGATGGGCAGGGTTGGCCATCAGGATTTTTTAACACTGCACCAAGTAATTCTAATGTACAACAAGGTTAGAATACTGTTGGTCCTTACAAAGTTTGTTCTAAGATGTACACAACTTGTATTAATATCTAAACTAATTTTGCTTTGGAAGGTACATCTAAGAATATTATTAAAGCTAGGCTATTTCTACAGTCTAGAAATGTAGCTGCATAGTTTTTAACAGGTTGCTTGCTCATTTGCTGTACAAGTAAATGTTCCAATGAGCTAACCACTAACCCTTTAACTGATAATGCATTTCCCCACTTCAAATGAAGTGGTACAACAATAAATGCTGATTTTGAATGACTTACTAAAGGAATTTAATAAGGTTAATTATCTTAAACCGAAGTTGGGAGGCTCATTGTCTACCTCTTACATTTTAAGCAATAGATTAGATGTCCATATATTTGGTATTACTCAAAATTAATTTCTTAAGGTAATAAATTCATTAAGTCTCATGTAATTTTGAAGAAATTGTTTTCCTTTCTCATCAGAAAAGAACTTCATCAATTTATTTCCTGCTTATCTGTAAATATCTGATTTGGGATTAGGTTCTCCAGTTTGGAGTAACATTACTTCAATGTCCTTCTATCTTTTAGATAATCTTTTGCTGAAGTCCAGTCCTTGTTTAGAGAGCAGTGAATCTTCCCATATTGGAATAAATGACCTGCCCTGCAGAGAGTTCATATAGCATTCTCACCCATAATGAGTGCCCTCTCCTCTGAACATCCTTCCTGTTGGCAGAAACCTGTAGCATCCAACCATGTGACTCCACATTCCTCACTATGTGAATAGAGGGAGCAACTACAAAAGAAGTGCCATTCTCTGCAGCTTATTACAACTAATGATGTCATGGCCAGATTCCTCTGTGAGAATCAGGAGCAAAGGATCTTCTCTAGGCCCACTCTCCCCAGAATATAAAATGAGATTCAAATTCTCACTACATACCCGAAGCTATTTCTCCAAATATAATAGCATGCCTGACTTTCTGGGGCTCCAGATTGATTGGAGAAGTGGAGAGACTCTCATAAAGATGGCGTCCCTATGGTCTACTAATTTTACTGTGTCTTTGAGTCGCTTCTTGCCTGTTGATACCACTGTAGTGCCAATCTTCATCACTCATCTTATAGACCTCAGTGTTTGCTTCCTCTTGTTACCCTCCTGCCTGTTCTGCACCGTCTACCTCATTTGTCTTTGCTAAAATATCAATACCTCTTTCACAGCATTTACAGCCCTACCCAGAAACTAGGGTAATTAATATTCCTTCTTGTAAAGTATCTGACTTTTGAGAGGCTTTCTAAAATACCTGTTCCTCTTTCCTTAAAAGAAACAAAGCCTCTCCTTTCCCTCCCAGGATGGAGATCGTTGCCTCATCAGTCGGGTAACATCCTGTCTGTTTCCCACCTTCTCCCCTGCCTGTTTGTGCACGTTTCTGTGCCTCGATTCCATATGGCTTTGGCCCTCAACTGCCATTTGTGTATTTACTAGATTTCTCCCAGTTGCAGAGAGGCCTTTGGGTTCTGCTGGATGCTCTATGTCACACTTGGCATATGTGTCTTCCAAGGGATCAGGTGAAGGAAAAGCCACTGACATGCTATGGTATAGCCTAAGGGTTACACTCATCGCATTTGGAAATAGACTACGTTCGAATCCCAACTCCTTTCTTCCCAGTTGTGTGACTCTGAGAAAACTATTAAGCTCCCTTTGTCTCAGTTTTCTTGTCTTTAAAATGGGAAAAATCCTAGTACCTGCGTCATAGAGCACAGCGAGTATTCATGGTGACTATCAGGACTCACTGAATGTTAGTTGTTCTTTATTGTAGTTTTGACTAGTTCTGATTGATGACCTTCAGTGGCTTTCCAGTTATCTATTACTTTGAAGGCAGATTTTAGATTTGAAGGATCAAAAATTTATTCTCCCCCAAAATAGGTCACAGAAGCAGTAGGAGGACACTAGAAATTAGACCAAGGTCAGAGTGCTGGGAACCGTGGTGGTGGTGGTGGTGGGGATGGGACAGGAAGGACAGATAGCTTTGATTATAGGGAGCACATGGCAACAGTGAGAGAATGCAGAGTCCTACTGTTGTTTTGCTTTTCACTTAGCTTCTGGAAGTTCTGAGCAATCCAAAGGTAGGGTCTGATAATCAACGTAAAAGATAACCACATATTCAGTAAACTCTGTAAGGAAGTACATGGACTAAAATGGCCTTCACAATTTGCATTTTAATGCACACTATTAAAAAATCTTAAGCCCTTTAGTGCTAGTTCTATGTACCAGCCAAAAAAAGTTCATTGGCCCAATGAAGGGTTTATCAGCAATGTATGTGACCTAAATGAAATTTCACTGTACTATTTTATTAGATTCAGTCATAATTCTGAAAGATAAAAGGTGTTACCTATTTCTAACCAGTGTCTATATATTACTTAAAGCCTAAAGGATGTCACTAAAAATATATTTATCTTTTCTTATAAAAGATTTTCTACATGTTCTGAAAAGCAGTGTATAAAAAGTAGTTTTTATTTTGTTATCCAGTTGATCAGGTGCTCTCTTTCCATGTGAAAATGTAGAAAAGAAAGGAATGAGCTGCCATGTATTCAGTGAGAAGAATTATAGGCAGGGTTCCAGGGCTTAGGGCTCCAGACTCAGACTTTATGTTTGTTGTTGGTGTGTACACAGGAAGTTAAGGATGGTGAAGTTAACTGTTATATCACTTACATCCCCAAATCTCACAATACAAGTTTGTTTCTCAGTCATATTGCCAGAGTGTCCACAATTGGTGGGGACAGCTGTGATCCAAGTAAGGATTCAGGACCCAGCTGCTGCTTCCTGTGGCTCTGCCGTCTTCTACACTAGAAGTTAAATCGATACCTATAACTAAGCAGCAATCCACCCCCAACAGTAATTCCTTAAAACAACAGCCATGGTTTTGATTTCTGCTCATGGTTCTGCAATCTGAATGAGCTCAGTGGATGGGCCCTTGACAGTGGTCACTCATAGGACTTTATTCAGTTGGCAGGTTGGCTGAGGCTGGATTTGGCTGAGACATTGGAGCAACAAAGCCTTTTTCATTCTCTGTGTGGCCTCTTCACATCTGTCTCCATGTGGTCTCTCCAACGTAGTATTTAGATTTATAACATGGTGGCTCAAGGCTCCTAAGAATACAGAAGCAAAAGTTGTGTTTTCTTTAATCATAGGCCTGGAATTAGCTCAGCATCACCTTCTGCCCCGTTCAGTTGGTTAAAGCAAATCCCTGGGCCTGCCAGAATTGAAGGGCAGGGGACCATACTAGGCATGAATACTGAAAGGTGTGTTCCACTCGTGGTACTACCACACATGGCCTGGAGAGCTGCCCAGATGTTGTCTCCAGGTTTTTATGAGCCAGGGCTAGAAGTGAAGTCTGTTACTTCCTCCCACTTTCTGCTGGTTACAGTCCAGTCATATGAGCACTGCTAACTCCAGGGGAGACTGGGAAGTGTGATTTAGCTAAGTGCTCATGAGAAAGAGGCTGCATTAGTCCTTTCTTCATTGTGTGCCATCCGTTTCTGTGCCTCCATCTCCTTTGCTGTAAAATGCAGTTATGGAAGGGAGTGAATGTGCAGACCTAATACATGTTCAGAAATTGCTGCTGCTGTTATTACTATTTGCTATTATGCAGTATCTATTCAATTTTATTCCATTTAAGTCAACACACGTGGCAGTGGATGTGATGTTGAGGTACTTGGACTTTGTATTGGAGCTTAAGAGACATCAAAGGTTTTTTTTTTTATTCTCTTTTTTTTTGGAAAGGTTTTTGCTGTAGGGCGCGTGTGCTCGCCAGATAGACAGAGAGAGACAGAGAGATAGAAAGCGAGAAATCACCCCTTGGCGGGGGGAGGATGGCCACACCACAATCCCTTCTCCTCCTTTCTCCTCTCGGGATCTTGGGCACACACGCACACACGCCCGGTGTGAGTTTAAGCCACCGGGTCCGGGACTCGAACCATGGTCGACTACGTGGGAGTCCAACAACATAGCCATTACACTAACTGCTGGTCCCCTTCAAAGGGTTTTAATCAGAAATGTGACAGAGTGGTTCTGTAATATTTGTGCCTTGAATGTGCAAAATATCACCAATGGTATAAACAGAAATAATCCAGAAAAAGAGCTAAGAAGAAGGTTAGACTGAATGCCTAATGGAATAGATTCTGTAAGTTGTTCTTTGGTATCCTTGGCTATGGGGAGTTAAAAGGGTGAAAATTACTGTTGTATTCCCAGCACTTTTTTTGGTTAACATAACTCTCTCATAAACTGGACCCTTTAATTGTTTCCTGATGATTATTTCCAAGGCTTTTTGGGTGACTTTTTAGCTTCCTATTGGTTCTACTTAAAGGGTTGATACTTACATCATAAAGGAGATTTCTTATCTTCACACTTCTTTTTTCTTTCTTGAATGCATTTTTCCAAAGAATGCCAAATATACACAACTTCTCCCTTATTTCTGCATTTCCTCTTGAGGCCTGACTTGGTTCTAATCTTAAAACAGACTAAGAATTTCACAAGACATTATCTCGAGATTATTCTCTTAAAGAGATATAGTGATGTGTCCTTATCTGCAGTTTCACTTTCCATGGTTTCTGTTACCTGCAGTCAACCACTGTCTGTAAATAGGTAGAGTACAATAAGATACTTTTGAGAGAGAGAGAGAGAGACCACCTTCATATAACTTTTATTACAGCATATTATTATAATTATTCTATTTTATTAGCTATTGCTCATCTCTCATTGTGCTCAATTTATATATTAAACTTTGTCCTAGGTAGGTATAGAACAAAAGTCTGTATAGGGTTTGGTACTATCTGCTGTTTTAGGCATCCACGGGGGTCTTGGAATGCATCCTCTATGGATAAGAGGGAACTACTGTAGTCATCTTCTTAAGAAATATTGTGAACTTCATGGCATATGTCTATACCAATTTAGCACCGATTTAACAGACCACCCTAGTCTTAGGCAATTATTCTCACTTAATGGCTGTCTCTTCCTCATTGAGCACTTACAACATGAATTCTGCTGGTGCTAACTATGAACTGTGGCTTTGTCTTCCAGTGAATCTGTAACTCTCATGGTGGATGGGAACACAGCTGTATTACATATGAGCTGAGAATATTTGGGCAAGTTGCTTTACTTCTTTGAGCTTCTGTTGTCTCATGTAATATGGGAATAATAGTAAAACCTACTTCTTAGAATTCTTTTTATGCTTTAATGACTCTGTGCCCATAGAGGGCTTCAAATAATACCTGACACTCAGTAAGTGCTCAATAAGAGCTATATGTTGCTGCTATCCAGTCACAAACTAAAAGATCATTCACTTAACAATGAAAAATGGATTGTGTATTTATCAATTTCATGTGCAGTAATATATTAATTTCAAATGAGGGCCCACATTCTGTTGATGTGTATCCAGCAGTACATGAGCCATTTTGACTGTCTGCTGGAATTATGAGTATTTTCAGCATCTGTGTTTCTGGAGTGGTGGGGGTAGAGGTGGAGGTATATGCAGTAACAGCTAGGTATTACTCTGAATTTCTCTTTAGGTTTAATCATTCTAGAAAAGGACGCCATCTGGCATATTTATTTTTTTTTAATTCCCTCCTCATGCTAAATAAATGTCAGCAGCAGTAGAAGCTATGTGTGGCTAACATGATTAAATTCACAGAAATCTAGGAAAAAACATACCAAGTCCCTTGATTTTCAATCAGTGAGATCTTCCATGAAATCATTTTTCAATTTGCCAATTATAACTGCAGGGATTCTTTTGCTGGAATTCACATGACAGAACTGTAACTTCGTATGGACTAAGAAAGAAACATGTCTTCCCAGGTTCTATTTGGGTTAGCGCCATGTGGAATACATGGAGATCAAGTTAGTTAGTGATTAGAACATGTTTTTAATCTCCTCTTTTCCCTCTGATCTTCGTGGATTCCACCCCTATGTCCCCACCCCACCTGCACCCTCTTAAATTTGGTCAACACGGGTATGTTCATTCTGACCTCCACACCCTCTGTTCAGGAAATGAATAACTTCTCGAAGACTATTGTTCACAAAAAGCATAAAATGCAAAGCATGTGTTATGCTCCCGTTTAAAAGAGAATGAAACCTTTTTTGTTTTTTAATGTTTGCGGCTAGTGCTAGAAAAATGAAGAAGTCAGTGGTTTCAAAATATAATTTGAGAATTGAGAATTTCTCTTAAACAAAGAAAGCATCCTATGTGTTTTATCATGCTCCCAGGGGGTTTTACCAGTGGCTTCCAACATTCTTTGGTTGATTCCTAATAAGGACACTTTGCACAGTTTCAATCCAATTACCGTTTGTAGATCCCTGTGGAAAGGGGATTTTTTTTTTTTTTTTGGAGGAATCCTTTTTTAACTCCAGTGTATTTCTTCAGTGTGCTCTTATTAAAATAAGAAGCAGGAAGTTCAGTTTCAATTTCTCTTCATTCTTTTTGTTCCTCTCTTCCCTTGTCCCCATCTCTCTCTCTCTCTCTCACGCACACACACACACACACACACACACACGACACACACACATTCTCGTTCTCTTCTCTCCTCTCTCTTGCTCTCTCTCTCACTCACTCACTCACTTGCTCAGTGACACAGCCTGCCCTCATTCTGAAAGGACAGGAACTTCTCAATGGTCCGGTGAAAAGATTGCAGTTTTTCGTCCCAAGATTCACGGTAGCGGAGGTCTCTGGCAACAAAAGGTATCGTGGGAGTCACAGCTATGCCAGATGGGCCATTTCTCAGACACTTGATATGATCTGCTATTTCAGGATGCATTTTTCACCAAAAAAAATAATTTTTTGAAAGAACAGACTCAAGTTCCTACTTCAAGCTTAGTTCGGTTAGATTAGAGAAGACAGCAAAGACGTGGCGAATATAATTCATGGGTAAGCAATATAAATATCTATACTTATACTTCTTTTTCTAAAATTAATTATGGTAATATTTTGTGATTCTTTTACCTCTATCTTTTAATTTAGGAAGAAAGCGGGATGGATTGATCAGCATCTGAGATGTGTGATGGCTACAAACTGTTTGTGCCGATAGAAATTTATGAGAATGTTATTTTTAGATTGATCGATGATGTTGGAGCAGCTTGAAATGAACAAGCTCTAGCAGGAAGGAGTGTGTTATGATTAAATGGAACCGCATAATTGGGCTGATTTCTGCAAAAGATTTGCGCACGGGGTGTTTTGAGGTCTGAAGGAGGAAAGCGGCTCACCTTCCTCTTTTGACCTTTGATTGCTATGCAACATTTTAGTTGCCGTGGCCATGGTAAATAAGGGCTTTGGAGAACAACTCAGATATTAGATAAAGCTAATAATAAGTCTGATGTGCCTGGTTTTACAAAAGAGGAGAAAGCACTCAGCTTCTGGATTTTTAAACACAGTTCAGCTTACCTTTTTTATAAGGGTATGACTCATAATGAAAAGGCTTGGTAGCGGAAGGAGGCAGAACATGGCTCTCCTATAGACCTCGGCTACTACAGGAGTTGTTTCACTGAAACAGTGGCCTTGCTCATCTGTATAGTTAGGGGTATGCATTGGTTCATCATGAGAACTGATAAAATAGTGTGTTTGAGTCTAGATTTTATAGCCTGAAACACGGCTTCAAATCCCAACTCTGCCACTTGCCCAGTATGTAATCTTGGCGAGTTGCTTAAGCTTTGTGCCTCTTTTTTGTCATCTGAAATATGGGGATGATGATAGTAAACATAATCCTTAGGGTGGTTGTAAGGATTAAATGAGATAGCATAAATCAAACACTTAGAACAATAACTAGCAAAGAATGGACCATCTGTAAATACGAGTAGTATCATCAAGGTCTAATCTATCTCTGGAGGTCTGTTGTTCTAACTGTAGCAAACTGAATTTAATTATGGAAAGGCAAGCAAAACTGTCAGCTGCTGGCTCTGTCACTAAAGTTTGTAATTCATGCGAGTGTTTCCATTTTCTACAACTCTGGAATTTGCACAGGCTGTTTTACCTCCTTTCCATCTGAGATTCAAGTGAGGCTGAAAACTAAGAATTCAATTGGTGGTCCATAGAAAAGTCCACACTTCCAACTGAGGATAGATACGCAGAAATGAAAGTGACCTTATGTTCTGACACTTTTGTCCTTAGGGACTTCCAGTATGTAGTTGCATCCCCTCAATGCTAACCATGAAAAAGGTCCTTTCCACTGGAAACAAGATGTAAGTGACATTTGTTTTTTTAGATGACACTAGAACAGCACTGGGTTCGACAGTGTTTATTTTTACTTCTTTCATTGATCAATAATCCAGATGAATAGACTATTTGCAGAAAGCTACTTCTATTTTACCCTAGTATTTACATACTTGCCAGTATCCCAAATGATTGCTATGTTGCATGATGTCTTTACAGGCTCTTGGGCTGTTTCCTAGATAAATAAAATCTTAGGAGAGGAAGACAATGTTGATCCAAAAGGCAAATCCTGATCGTAGATGTGCCTCTACTTTCAGTCTAGTCCAGGAGTCAGCACACTTTTTCGGTACGGAACCAAACAGTAAATGTGTTCAGCTTTGCAGGCCAGGCAGAATCTGTTGCAACTACTCGGTTCTACCATTGTAGCATGAAAGCTGGCATGGGCAATACCTGAATGAGTGACTGTGGCTGTGCTCCAATAAAATGTGATTTACAAAAACAATCCCTGGGCAGGATTTGACTTACAAGTACTTTGGTGATCCTTGGCTAGGCACCTTGTATAAGCAAAATCCTTACCATCATCCCCATCTCATAGATGAAGAAAGCAAGGCATAGAGAGTGTAGACAGTTTGCTAAAAAGCCAGTGGCTGGTAAGTTGCAGAACTGGCCTTCAAACCTGGGCAGCCCAGCTTGCCACTACCCCATTCTTCCCCTTTGTCAGTTAATCTCTGCCTGGGCTGCCGGTCTCCTGAAACCCATCTGGCTCATTCCCTCACCTCCTTAAGGGTTGGCTCAAATATTATGTCTTCCCTGACGCTGCCCTGGCAGCCCTCCCAGCACTCCGGATTCCTCTCACCCTGCACTACCTTTTTCAGCGCTTGTAACTTGCTGTGTAATTTACTCCTTTATTAGATATGTTTTTTCTGTTTTTCTCCACTGACCTGGAAGCTCCATGTGGGCAGGGCTCCTTGTTTTGCTCATTATTGAATTCTAAGGACCTAGAAGAGTGCCTGGCCTGTGGAAGGTGTTCACCAATTATTTGTGAAATGAGTGAGCCAGGGTTTTCCATCATGCTACTGCACCCTTCCTGTAGCAATAAATAGCTAATAGAGCAAGGCAAAAGGCAAAGATGGACTACAATCCCTACCAACTATCCAGAATTTTCTAAAATTCCTACTTACTAAGAAGCAGACTAAGGGTCCAATCCAATAGCTGGTCACCAAGAAAATGCGATGTTCTGGGAGGCAGACCCACATGGGAAGGTCATCAGTTCACAACTGGAGACCTCCCTGAATATGCTGGGCACACCTGAGCCCATGATCCAGACAAGGCTAGTTGAAGCTGGGTGTGGATCTCAACATCAGGACCCTGTTGGGGGTGCTATATCTCTGTCTCTCTCTCAGGGGAGAAATGAGTAAATAAACTTTTAAAGAGAGACCAGAATAGATAAATAAACATGAAAATTACATAGAGTGTGGAAGTGTTAAATCTTAAAGAAAGATCAGATGAGTGGCTAAAGAAAAGAGGAGAAATTAGCAAACATCATTCTATTGAGATCATAAAGGAATAACCTTTTTTAAGAGTCTCACCAGGGGTATGAGAGCTATGCTTGTATCATGCTTCAGCAGCACATGGTGATTATCTAGGAACCTTGGTCTTTACTAATTATATGACAGCTGGCCATATCAGCAAACAAAAGAAATTCAGCCCCCCGCGTGATTTATCCAAATGGCATGCCATTTTTCAGGCCCTAACTTAGCTACCTGGTCTTTTCTTCTCCTCCTTACCATATGGAACTACAATCCAGCTGGCACCTAGAAAAAGTGTCTTATACATAGTAGAACCACTTATTCATGAATTCAACATATGTTTCTCAAGAGTTCCTGGCAGTCACTAAAACTGTCAGGTTCAAGAAAGGAAGGCAGTTTTAGAGGGGTGAAGGTTCTGGTTACTTACCATTTAGATAACCACTTATTCAAGCCTTGGTGCATGCCTGTCAGCCCAGGTACTCAGGAGGTTGAGGCACAATGGTTGCAATACAGTAAGACCCTATCTAAAACACTACACACACCCCTCACTAAAAAGTTTTTATATTACCATTTATTCAGGGCTTGCCAGGTGCTAATAAGTCCTCTACCAAAAATTCATTTGCGTGTCTTATGTGATCTCTACCAACCTGAGAGTTAAGTGTTATTCTTTGCTTGTCTTATTGTTGAGAAAACTGAGGCACAGAGATAGTCCAAATCTTGCCAAAGTACTCACTTCTATTCGAACCCAAGTCTTTGGTAAGTGAGTCTCAGTTTCTATTGTGCAAAAACAAGGATCACCTAGGAATGTTGGTTTGCCATGGAAATGCTTGGGTCCTATTCCTTGTAACTCTGAATCCCCAAATAGGTTTTAGAGCCCGGGAACCTCCGTGTTCAACAGTGATCATCTGCCCAGGTGACTGAAGGCCTGGATCTGCAGACCACATTTGAGTAACACTGCATCACTCCTTGGGGCTCCCTTGGCCCTGCAGAGTTTATAGTTGGCTGAGGCTAAGGAGATGATGCAATTAGGGACTAGCCCCCAAGGACATAAAAAAACAGTGTGGTTCGACCAAAACCAGAATTATTTTAATCAATTTTATTTCATGGGAAAATCAAGTCTGTTTGTAAAGATGCAATTTAGCTAAAAAACAAAAACAAAAAAACTTTCTGAATAAATGATAGATGATGTCAGATTGTTGGTTTTGCCTTTTTTTTTTTTTTTTAATCTGTATGTGGAAGCATTTACTTCTGGTGGGAAGGAAATCTCTTTAGTTAACACATTTGTCAAGTTGTTCTCCAGTTAATCAAGATTCTATTGTACTGGGACTTTTTGTTTGTTCGCTTCTTTTAAATTGGCTTGTAGTGTTTGTGCTGCTTAATCCTAGTTCAAAATAAGACCTGTGATTCTCTTTTTCTATATAATAAACAGAATAATACACATAATAATGCATACCATAAATGAGGACTCCGGTAAAGTCATGACACATTTTTGTGTAGAAAAATAGTACCAACCTAATAGTACATGCCTTTGATGATAATAAAATGTATAAGCAATTGTTAATATAGTCCGATGCCATCATTATGAAGGGATCCTCTGTAATACAATGCTAACTGCAGACCTAATTTTTGCTATGCTAGGGTTTCACAACCTCTGCACTATTGACATTGAGGCCTGATCATTCTTGGTTTGGGGGACTGTCCTTTACACTGTACGATAGTTAGCAGCATCCCTGGCCTCCACCCTCTACATGCAAATAATACTCTTCCCCAGTTTAACCAACCAAAAATGTCTCTGGACACTGTCAAATGGTACCTGGGGAGCAACGTTTCCCCACACATCCTGAGAACCCTAATCCTTTTATCATACTTCTACCCTTTGTTAGTGCTGTCACTAGTACGCCAGGATGAACGGATTTTTTTAACGACTGTCAAGACCTTTTGCCTATCTAGAAACATTGACGCAGTTTCAATTTCACCTGTATTTATAAAATTGAAACAAATTTGAAATCATTCATTTTCAATCCTTAAAGAAAAAATATATCCTATGATGACCACTCAAAAGACTGGATTCAGAGAACCTTAAAATGAGTCATCCATTTATGAGATACACAGTCACCAAAGAAAAATGCTGTCCTGGAACACACATTCAAGAGTTGAAGAACAGCCAGAAATATTGGGTAGTTGGGAAACTCATGACGCATTTTTGCATAGAAAAACAGAAGAAATATGTCATGGTTTTCCCGACATCCTAGGCCGTGCTGGGCTTTGGCGCTTTTCCTGGGTGCTCGTTTGTCACTTCATGGCCCGTGTCTTGAGAGTCACAGGGCGACATGGACCTTTGTATTCATGTCTTTCTGCTTCTGTGAGTCTGATGAGTGGGTGTGGGTGTTCTATATTCACTCTCCCTTGGGTCACATATCATTTCATTTATTTCCTAACTTTGCGCACAGGCTTTTTCTTTGACTTGTCAGTGGGCTATTTCAAAAGACTTTTCCTTATGGGTTTATTTAAATCCAGAATACATTTTCCCAGATGCATACAATATTATGTGTGTTGGCTAGGTTTCTAATTTCTTATTTAACTCATGATGTACCTAGTTTATTAGTTCCTAGATTGATAAATATATATTCAGTGACAGTTAAGTGCCAGGTATTGCCTTAGACACTGGGTGCACCATGGCGAATAAGCTGGACCAGGTTCTTGCCTTCCTGAATCCAGCTGATGCAGGGCCCTAGGATGGGGTCTCTGCCACATGGTAGTAGATGCGATGTAAATACAAACAGTGTGCCAATGACCTTAAATCTCTCTCAGTCAGAGCCAGCAAACTATGGTTTTTGTTCAACCTGCAAGCTAAGAATGATTTTTACATTTTTTAATGGTTGAAAAAAAGTCAGAATAACTTTCTGTGGCATGTAAAATTACATGAAATTTGAATTTTAACATCCATAAATCAAGATTTATTGGAACTTTTGCTTATGTATGGTCATGGCTGTTTTGGCACCCCGGTGGCGGAGTTGAGTAGTTGTGGCAGAGACCATATAGCCCACAAAGCCTAAAATATTTACTATGTATAATTCTCTGTAATTCCATTGTGTGGGTATAGTGCTTTTAGAATTCCAGTCTTGAGACCTTTCTCCAGCTCTAATTGTTATTGGTGGTGCCTGAAGTATGAAGCAGCACCTTAGCCCCAAGTAGGGAGATATGGTTCTGATGGGAGGTGAAGCCCTACCTCTTTGTTTCATTTAACTTTTTTTTTTTTGAGAGGTTTTTGCTATAGGGCGCGTGCGCTTGCCAGACAGACAGAGAGAGACAGAGAGACAGAAAGCGAGAAATCACCCCCCAGGGGGGATGGCCACGCTGCAATCCCTTCTCCTCCATTCTCCTCTCGGGATCTTAGGCACACACGCACGCACATGCGCCCGGCGTGAGTTTAAGCCACTGGGTCCAGGACGCGAACCGCGGTTGACTACGTGGGAGTCCAGCGACATAGCCATTACGCTAACTGCTGGTCCCTACATTTAACTTTTTAAAATTTTATATCTTCCATGAGAGAGAGGATGGTGGGGGGGCCACCCCAACAGGTTCTTCATGCTGTGGGCTAGCCTCAGCCAGCCCGGATCACAGTCATGCTTGCACATGCCCAGTGTGTACCGGAAGGTCTCTGGACTTGAACCTGGGCCCTTCCCATGTGGAATCGGCATTGCTAATTCCACCCATAGGTATCTGGGTATTGTGCCCTCATCTGACCTCAGTCTCCATCACCCCACCAACCATCTTTTCTAATGTTCCTACTCTTGTGTGTTTCCTGTTGCTACTATAACAAATTACCACAAACTTAAAACAACACGGGTTTAGTGTTTTACAGCTCAGTGGATGGGGTCAGAAGTCTGATGTGAGTCTCACTGGGCTAAGATCAAAGGTCATGTTCCTATAGGAGGCTTTAGAAGAGAATCTGTTCTTTGCCTTTTCCAGCTTTTAGAAGCCACCTGCATAATGGCTCCTTTCTCCACCTTCAAAGCCAGCAGCTCAGCATCTTCCTCTCTCTCTCTCTCTCTGTCTCTGTCTCTGTCTCTTCTCTGCTTTAACTCTCATATCTCCCTTTCTGTGCCACACTTCTTCCTCCCTCTTGATAAGATCTTTATGATGACATTGGACTCACCTGAATATTTCAGGATCATCTCCCCATCCCAAACCTTAATTTAATCACATTTGCAAAGTCCTTCTTGCCATGTCAAATAACATCTTTACAGGTTCCTGGGATTGGAGCGTGGACTTCTTTGAGGGTCGGGGATGTTATTCTGCCCACCATACCTTCTATCCACTCTTTCCATCCTGTACTTCTCTCTACCTCTGCAGAACAAAATGCATGCAGAAGGGCATCTCTCGAGCTCATAAGTGCCAGCCAGGATATGGTAGTGGCTGAGAGTATGTGCTTTAGTTTCTGAGGGTGTCTGGTTTAAGTCAGTTTTTTTATTGAGTGAAAAAATAAGGATTATGGTGTTACTCATTTGTTCAGGAAGGGAAAGCAAGATCATGCTCTCAGGTGTCTTAAGAGCTCAAATTTTGTTTCAAAAATAACACCTTCGTTGTTATAACTATTATAGAAATAGCTTTATTTCCCATGGTGGATTTGCATCTTTCTTTGATGATAAAGAACGTCTTGAAATTTCTAGGTAGTGAAGGCTTACTGCAATCCAGCTGAATAATGGGGCACAGACTTAAACCCCAATCCGATCGAGCCTTGGACTTAGTGATTCCCATCTGCAGGAGAGAATCAGTCAGTGAACTTGAAAAAAATATGGACATTGTCTTGATCAGCTGGGGCTGCCATAACAAATGACCCCAGATGTTTTCTGTTTTAACTAATAATTCCAAATATACCGAAGAAGTTGACAAATTAAGACGTTAAAAATCACAGGCTACAATATGTAACAGACCGATTGAAATTGCAAGCGTCACACTTCACTTTCTGTTATGCTAAGTGCAGTAATTTGTGAACAGTTCCAAAAACCATATATTACTTGATTGTGTCAGAGCTGTTTTAATTGGGAGAACAAAATGAAGGCTATAGGAAAATGTAAATCAACAGGTTTTGTTTTGGCAAACTTAGGAATGTGTTTTAATTCTAGATTTTCAAGATCAAGTATTAGTTTCACCCTGTCCAAAACTTGAGCATCTCCCTTCTCCCCTCACCTCAACCTAATTTCTTTCTATTCTTCTGCATCTTGGTGATTAATGCTACCATCAGCCTAGTTAGTTGTTCAGGCTAGAAATTCAACCATCATCCTAGATTATCCTTTCCCTGCTTCCACTATATCTGGTTTTCCTTCAAGCATCTTTGTGGTTCTAAGTATCTCCTATATCTGCTCAAATTTGAATCAGCTTCATACTTAGTCCAGCATTTCTTCTCAAATTAGCGACTTTATATATATATACACACATATATATGTATATATTCATATGTATATGTGTATATATATATATTTCTTATTTAATTTATTTAATTTATTTAATTTATTTTTTAATTTATTTTTCACAGCATGAATACACTGTGTATTATCCTAGTCAAAGATATCACTGTAGGGACCAGCAGATGGTGTAATGGCTACAGTACTGTATTCCCATGTAGTCGACCACAGTTCAAGTCCTGGACCCAGCGGCTTAAAACTCACGCTGGGTGCATGTGCATGCATGCCCCAAACCCCAAGAAGAGACTAGAGGAGAAGGGATTATGGTGTGGCCATCCCCTTGGAGGTGATTTTTTGCTTTCTGTCTCTCTGTCTCTCTCTGTCTCTCCAACGTGTGCACACACCCTACAGCAAAAACCTCCCTTAAAAAAAAAAGATATCAGTGTATACATTTATCATCAATAGATAACTTTCCATTGTTGTGTTCATTAAATATTTTGCTTCCCCTCAATTCCCTCCCTTTCCCCATTACCCACCCCCTCCCACACTGTCTCTAGTATCACAGTTGTTTTCCCTACTTATATACCTTCCAGTCTTTCAGTTAAACAACTTACCCACAAAAGTAAATAAAACAATCCAAAATGGGTCAGTGAACTGAACAGACAGCTCTGCAAGGAAGACATATGAACAGACAAAAAGCATATGAAAAAAATGCTCAGCATCTTTGCATCTTTGACTTGCTCTCTTCTTCAGTTCCTTAAGAAATTTTTTTCTGGTCATCATTCATATATATATATATATATATATATATATATATATATATATATATATATATATAGCTGATCATGTTCTTATAGTACCCAAGAGTCCACAATGACCAATATTCCTACAAAGGAAAATCAAATCCCCTTTGCATTGCTTACAGAAAAGGCCCTAGAGGGTCTGGCCCTGAATTCTGCTTGGCTTACCTTCTTGCTATTTCCCTGCTTCCAGCCTTGTGATTTCCTGAACAAGACTGTTCCCTTAAACTCATTTGCATTGGCACCCACTGTTTTCTCCAAAGTTGCATTTCTTCTGGGCAAACCTTTACCCTTCTTACTTAACTTCCAAATCTCCGTTGAAACACTACCTTCTCTGTAAATCCTTCTTGATTTCCCAGACAGATAACAAAGTCTTTTCTCTTAGACACCCATTGTGTTTGGTACTTATTTCTAGTATCATAATCTCTGTATTTTATGGATTGTTCATGTTCTTCTCCCTGAAGGTTATGTCTTTGAGAATAAGGACTGTGTTGTCATCTTAATAATCCCAAGCCTATTACAATGACAAGCATGTTAGAAATGCTCATGAAATATTATTTGAATTAATTAACCAGAGGCCATAGTAAATAAAAACAAAATGTTCTCTCTAGGAATTGGCTTTTTTCAGTCATAAGCTATTGTTCAGAGCTCACCAGTCAAAGCCAGTCTGCCACCTTTTTTTTGTAAACACAGTTTTATTGCAATAGGAACACATTCATTTATAAATTAGCTATGGCTGCTTTTGCACCATGAAGGCAGAGTTGAGTATTTGTAACAGAGACCTCATGACCCACGAAGCCTGAACTATTTACTGTGTGGCTCTTTATAGAAAAAGATTGCCAAACCCCAGCTATAGTTTATTCAGCCCACTGGGGGGGCACATTTTTAAATGCTTTTAAAGAACAGATATGTAATTCAATTTTGACATTGCTAATAGCAATCAGCTCCCTTAGGTGCCTAAGCTTTGTATCTAGAAGTCAAAAACTCATCTGGGACTTTCCACTGGGGGAAAGAAAGCAATTCAGTGATAGTGTATAATCTTGTACTACCCTAAGTTTAGAAGGTGTGAGTGAGGGCCAATTCCCAACTATTTAAACTTGTGCTTAGTACAGTTATTCAAAAAGAGAGAAAGAAAGAAAGAAAGAAAGAAAGAAAGAAAGAAAGAAAGAAAGAAAGAAAGAAAGGGGAAAAAAGGAAAGAAGTCCAAAATACACTGGCCATGGAAGAATTTTCTTCAGTTCACTAAGAGTGACTGCAGCCTGCCCACTCTGTCCAGATCTGCTCACTCACTCCTCTTCCCAGACCCCTTCCATTATCTTCCCTGAGCTCCCAAGGTGCAGTAGTCTTTCTCATTATCTCTTGGTTATAAATTCATGTCAAAAAAAACAAACAAAGAACCATCACTTCCTTTAGCTGTAGACAGGAATTTGCCACCAGTATGGAACAAAAGTGTCTAAATAGTTAATGGGGCTAGTCTTTCTGCCCTTCCTTAAGCAAGTGACTTCTTGAAGACGGTGAAGTCTTAAGGGATTCTGTAAGTGTTCCTCTCATAACAGTGAGCCTCCGGCAGCCTGTGTGGGCCAGCACCTCACCTTTCCCTGGAACTTTCCTTCTCTTGAGTGTGGAGCAAACAGTGGTTGCCTCTTCACATTTGCAGCATTGTGGCTGATATTTGTGATTCACAGGAAGTCTTCTTTAGTAAGGCAAGAGTGGGTTTCAGAGGATTATGAAATACTATTTCATAGGCCAGTGCTTTCTCACTGTAGGCATTGAAGGTAGAGCCATTCCCCCTCAGTAGGCAGTCGTGTATGCATGTGCGCACGCATGTGCACTCAGGATTGTGGGGGTCTTGGCTTCAACTCTCATGTGGAGTATTTTAACATCAGTTGTCTCTATGAATACATGTAGTTCTTATTGATCCTATCTCTTGTACTTGTTCAGATCAAAATAACTCATGTGAGGGCTACAAATAGAAACTCACTGGTTATAATTTTAGCTTAGAGTTTAAAGCCATGCATTTTTAGCTTGAGTCCTAATTCCATATTTTAAAAGCTTTATGATTTGGGCAAGAACAACCTCCCAAAACCTCATTTTCATAATCTACATTAAATTATCATATTTATATATACTGTATATTACTATAATATATTGTAATGTACCATAGATCCATGCTTTATGACATACTAAATTGTTATTAGTAATAATTAGACTAGATTATATTATTGTATGTTGTTATTATTAAGTATTATATAAGATAGGGTCAAAATGTTAACTAGCTCATAAGGTTGTTGGCACAGTCACAGGCTTTTAATGAACGTTTGCCCCGTATGTGTAGTGTGCATGGTGGCAATTAGCAGCACTGTTTTTCCTGTTACTGAGATACAAAACCCAAAAGTTCCCATGTGTTCCCATAAAAGGAAGGAAGTGGGACCCTCGTAGCATCTTTCCACATAGCTTTTTTTGGCTCTGTGTGCAACATCACGTGACCCAGCAGATACTCGCGATTGTAACTTGTGCAACTGACTGAGAGTATCCACAGTAAACAAAGAGAGGATTCGATTGAGGGAGTGAGAGCCAGTTTTGGAATCTGGAGGTGAAGTTTGCTTGCCTTTCGTACTGGCTGAGAGGATGAGGCATGTGAGAAGCAAGTGATGTGTGTAACTCTGGGCGTGTTTTCCCTTGGTCTACAGGGTGATTTCACCTGGAACAGCATGTCAGGCCGCAGTGTGAGGCTGAGGTCAGTCCCTATCCAGAGCCTCTCGGAGCTAGAGCGGGCCCGGCTGCAAGAAGTGGCTTTCTACCAACTGCAGCAGGACTGTGACCTGAGCTGTCAGATCACCATTCCCAAAGGTAAGGCCATGTCTGCCTCTCTGCTGGGGATACTGGGAGATGAACATCTACACTTTCAGAGCCATAAATACCCGCTCTCCTCACATCTCATGTTCGCACAGGAAGGAAACTAGGGCTGCCTGGTCATTGGCTGGCATTAGTGTCCATTTTGAAGGACATGTTCAGGCAGGACAATTTGCATGTCAGCTAACATTTATTTAAAGAGAAAGTCAACTCAGGGTATTAAAAAGGAAAGCCATGTTTACATGGCTTCAGAAAAACTGAAAGATCAACCTAAAGGGTTAGAAAATCTGTGTCTATCTCAAGTTAAAAATAATGATTTGAAAAAGAATCCATTAAACTTGTCATTTGAACCATCGGTAGCCTCATCATTTGACCTTGTACAAACTCAGAATCAAGGCATCTAGTGTGAAGTTAACTCAGTTTGTGATCCAGTCTTTCCCGGGTGTGTCTGTTACTGTTCACCACCTTGATGCCACAACCAGCATCCACCTGACTGGCTGATGTCTTTACACAGATCCTGATTCTGGAAAAGATGCAAACCAGGCACTTGGATTCCTTTAATCTGAATGTTTGCTATCATGTAAAAAGACACTTCATAATTTTTTTGGAGAGATATTTTGCTATAGAGCATGTGTGCTCACCAGAGAGACAGTGACAGAGAGACAGAAAGCGAGAAATCGCCCCCCCAGGGGGGGATGGCTATGCCGTAATCCCCTCTCTTCCATTTTCCTCTTGGGATCTTGGGCACGCACACACATGCACCTGGCATGAGTTTAAGCCACTGGGTCCGGGACTCGAACCACGGTCAACTACACGGGAGTCCAGCAACATAGCTTTTACGCCAACTGCTGGTCCCGACACTTCATCATTTGTATTAGTATGTGGCAGAAAGCTAATTTAAGGCAGAATGAGGAACTACGTGGTTATACAAATAGAGGAAATCTTCCCTACAAAGCAGCATTGGCCAGTGTGCCTGTAACTTAAAGGCAAGCCGAAGAAGATACAAAGCTTATAGAAGCTTGAAGATCACCTTGGAGCATTTCATTGCCTGCAGCACTTCTCTTCTTCTTGGTTTTCTTTTGGGGGAGGTTGAGCAGATGCTCCAAGAATATTTATTCATAAAATAATTCATATTATATATACACAGACACATACACACATGTACATAGATACATATACATATATACATGTAGATGCATGGTTTTCGACCAGGGAGATTCTGTTCCCTCATCCCCAGGGGACATCTGCAAATGTTTGGCTACAATTTGAGTTGTCACATCTCGGGAGAAAGATACTCCTGGAATTTAGCAGAAAGAGGACAGGGAGGTTGGTCAACATCTTATCATGCATGGGGTGCCCTCAATAAGCACTGTCAGGTCCCAAGTACCCAGTGGCTGAGGTTGAGCAACATTACTTTACACAAGAACATATGCTCTCATTCTGTCACCATGGTCCCGCTGTGCCTCAGGGGAAGAGCACTGGCATGGGAGTCTAAAGACTAGGATTTGAGAATGGGCTTATCACTCCCCACACATGGAAACTCAGGCAACTCACCTTTGCAGTCGGAGTTGGAGGCTCATTTCTTAAGCACGGAAACACTGACCACACAGTGTTTTTCTTTGGCTGGTGAGTCTTAGGGCCACATTTATTTTTTGAAGCTAGAATCTGAGACTCTGTTGGAGGTTATGAAAGGCTTCAGAAGGGAGAGGTAGGTAAGGCCCAGGGTCTGGTGAGACACGCCCACTTCACAGATACAGGCCTTGCTCCTTTGGCTTTCTTATCATGCTCTGCTCACCACCAGCCACAACCAGTTCATTACAGGAGAAAAAGAAAATCCCCACCCCATTAAATCTGCTGACACTAATCCCCCACTAAGACCCTCAACTCAGGTAAGAAGATTACTTGGGTAATTGTGAGAAATGAGAACTAGTGACTGTCAGGCAGTGTCTCTGATCCACCTAGGACAGGCCCTCCTGCCTTACCTGGTCTTGGTTTGGTTGTAGGGTGAGATGAGGCCTGTTCTCCCACTTCACTCATAAGGAGGCCCATGGCGGGCCTGAGAGTACTCTCATTTTAATGAACACAGACATTCTTTTTATTCCTAGAAAAATGGAAATGTTGGCAAACTCAGTTTGTAGTGGAGAGAATAATGAAATGATGTTGAAAAGTTTTTAAAACCTGTATTTTTTTTTCGGAGAGTTTTTTGCTGTAAGGCCAGTGTGCTCGCCAGAAAGACAGAGAGAGACAGAGAGATAGAAAGTGAGAAATCACCCCCCAGGGGGGATAGCCACGCAGCAATCCCTTCTCCTCCTTTGTTCTCTCGGGATCTTGAGCACACATGCACACGTGCCCGATGTGAGTTTAAGCTACCAGGTCTGGAACTCGAACCACGGTCAACTACATGGGAGTTCAGCAACATAGCCATTACGCTAACTGCTGGTCCCAGGGAACGGATATTCTTTGTAGCTTTGCTTTTAAACCCAGTTAACTTGTATTTTTTAAATTTAATTATTTTTTTACATTTAATTACTGTACATCCTTATAGCATACATACTGATTTTTCTCAGCATGAATGTATTACATATTAGTCTGGCCCAAGACATTATCAACAGTTATCTTTTCATTTTTGTGTATGTAAATGTTCTTTCTTCTCCTGATTCCCCTCTTCCTGCTCCCCACTACAATGCAAGAAGAATAAAGTAGGAGGCATCACTTCCTGATCTCAAAATATATTACAAAGCTGTTATAATAAAAACAGCATGGCACTGACACAAAAACAGGCATGTAACCAATGGAACAGAATAAAGAACTCAGAAATGAACCCCAAAACATATAGCCAACTGAGTTTTGACAAAGATTGCAAGACAATCCAGTGGGGGAAAGAAAAATCTCTTCAGCAAATGGTGCTGGAAAAACTGGATATCCACCTGCAGAAAAATGAACTTGGATCCTTATCGCTCACTATTAACAAAGATCAACTCAAAATGTATCAAAGATGAGAATGTAAAACTTCAAACTATAAAACTGCTGGTAGAAAACACAGGAGAAACTCCTGGAGACTTGGAATAGGCAAAGACTTCTTAAATGAGACCTCCAAAGTACAGGCAATAACCCCAAAAATAGACAAGTGGGACTGTGTCAGACTAAAAAGCTTCTGCATAGAAAAAGAAACAATAAACCCAGTTAATTTGATATTTCTCTTTGTCCCTACTCTTTGAAGAGCCCAGTAAATAAATGACCTTTAACAAACAGACACTTTTATGAAATTTGTCTGCTGGAGGCTCTATCTTCATTGCTTATTTCTGAGATCGTGTGTGGTTCCCAGCATATTCAGGGAAAGATCTGTACCATCAAAATGTTCAAAGATATTGCCAGGCCATGGGGAATAGTTTAATATTTTCAGTGAAATGGGAGCTAACCATTTATAAGTAATTTTCTCATTTATGAACAAGAAAAGGAATTTTGTGGCTCATTAGGAAAAAAATATGAGGGTTTCTGAAGCTCTTGCTTTGGGCAGATGATTGTAGACATCAAATTATTTACTGAGATCCTCTGAAGATGTGTGCAGTGTCAACTGCTTGTGATAGCAGCTTTCATCTGAGTGTGGCCACTTGGTCCTCCCGAAGACCCCCAAGAGGAGATTCTAAAGAGTGTCAGATTCACTGTGCACAATTTCCCCAAGAAAATAAATACTAGGGGCCTTCAAAAATTCATGGAAAATGCACCTTATAGAAAGACTGTACCTGGATTTCATTTACTTTTGTATACGAACTCATACTTTAATTCCATTTTTCCACAGACATTTTGAAGTCCACTGATACAGCAGCCAGGGTCTAGAACCTAAGGGGACATTATCAAGTCTACTGAGATGGTGGGTCCAATGGCAGT
Organism: Tupaia tana; assembly: GCA_026018925.1. NCBI lineage: Eukaryota > Metazoa > Chordata > Mammalia > Scandentia > Tupaiidae > Tupaia > Tupaia tana. Next base: position 162,436,161 of record JAKSZU010000009.1, read on the forward strand.
GGACACATACTCCAGCTCACATTTCTGTCCTCTGTCACTTTAGGATGATTGTAGGGACTTATTTGGGGTATATATTTGGAGAACCTTCTCCTGTGTGAGACCGGTGCTTCCAGGGTTCAGATAAGTGATTCAATCACTGGCTGCCAGGATTCATCATAGAGAAGACTTGAGAATGCGGGTGGAGAACTACTGGGTTGGTTTTCTGAAGTGGACCACAGGAGTAAGGTTCAGAGCACAGTGGAGGGTTGACTTTCTCTGGAACTATAAAAGTAGGTAGACATCAGTTGCATGGCCCAGATGTAGGTGAGATAGGAGATGGTGGGAGAGTGTGTGGAACACAGCCATGCTTATTCATTTACGTGTTGTCTATGGCTGCTTTCATGCTACATCAGACTTGAATAGTTGTCACAGTGTCTCAAAAGTGTGCTATCTGGCCCATTACAGGAAGAACTTGCTGACACTTCGCCTAAAGTGAAATGAAAAGAAGCAACTGATTTCTGTAGCAATCAGTATGGCACGTTAGTGTAGGCAATATGGCTTAACATCATCATATTGCAAATGAGTGTTTTAAAAGCCTTATGGTTCCATATGAGAGAAATGCTTACTCATGTTTTCTTTGAGCTTTTTTAAAAATGTTTTTCCCTTTTGCTTCAGTTAATTTTTGATATCATAATTGAGAAAGGCTTTGTTTATGTATTTTGATAACAATACCATGGAATGAGGAATAACTGATGGCTTAAGAAAATGTGGGCAACATTAAAATAAAAGAGGACCCTGATGCCTCAAAATTGCTCAATTATATGGCTTGCTTATAAAGTGGTCCCTCATCATTACCCATTAGGCAATGTAAAGCCCAAGTAAACAACTCAGTGAAATAAAGAAAATTATATTCTTGGTAGGCCAACTCTGCAGCTGTCTTCAGTTTGTGATTTAAGTGTTGATTTAGAAAATAAGGAGAACCTGGCGAGGAAGGAAATTGAGCTTAAGTGTTTATGTAACAACCCTAGACAGAAAATGTCACTGTGCTATTCCTATGTTATCCTTGGTGGCAATGCCCAGTTGAAGAATGTGCTATAAGTGTGCATCAAAGCTTTTTCTGTAAAAGTGAAAATGAACTTGAAACCTGGGGTAGAATCCACAAACTCCCCTGTAAGTAGGAATGCTGTTAGGAATGATCAAGGAAAAATCAGACCAGTGATCTTAGAACCCTCAACAAATCATGTAGCAAAAGTCTCTCAAAAACAAAACTGAGTTCCATTCACTCTTCCCTCTCTCTCCAAAGAGCACCAGTTACTTCTCTCACATTTATTCCATTATCTCCATTAATAATTTTTGAAATGGCTTCAGCTCCTCCCTACCGCTTCACCCCATGCTCAGTTTCCAACTTTGACAGATGGTCTTATAGTGTAACTGTGAAGTGTAAATAAATAAGCATGAACTTAAAACATTTTCTGACGTCTTATACACTTTCCATAGAAGTTATCTATCACCATCACTGCTATCATCATCACTGTATCACTTTGTCTTGTATCTGCCCTCTGCCCTAGGTTGCTCCATCATTATGTCTCATCATTAGACTCCTACCTACTTTCCTGAATTCAGAGCTTCTCCCCCCATTCTGTCCCTCACCCCCAAAACCACCAGAATAATCTTCAGCCACAAAATCTAGTCCTTTGTTTAGGGGGAGGGGAGAACAAAGCTCCCTGTTGCCTACCAGTCTCACTATCAAAACCATTTATCGTATTATTTCATTTAAGAGAAGAAATATATATTGTTTGAAACCTATTCTGAGGATGCACCACAGACTGAAGGTTATGTACCGTACAACAGTAGGTTTCAGATTTAAAAAAATTTTTTTTAATTTACATTCATTCATTGTACATCATTACAGCATACAAAATGAGATTTTTCTATCCAGAATACACTGTATATTGGCTCAATCAAGCACATCAACATATGTGTTATCATCAACAAATAATTTTCCATTTCTTGTTTCCTGTATATTTTGCCTTTTTTCCCATCCTTGATTCCTTATCTCTCACCCTCTGCCATCTCCCACCCTCCTCCCACACTATCTATTGTTGCTTTCTATGCCTTTTTCCAGTAGATGGCATAATGGTTTCAGAATTTTTAAAACGTTTTCGCTATGGGGTGTATTTGCTTCCCAGGGACAGAGAAATACAAAGAGGCAGAGAAAGTGAGATCCCTCCACTCCCAGGGAGGATGGTCATACCACAGTCCCTTCTCCTCCATTCTCCTCTCAGGATTTTGGGCATGCACTCACATGCGCCCAGTGTAATTTTCAAGCTGCTGGGTGTGGGACTTGAATCACATAGCCAGCCATGTGGGATCCAGGACCTTAACCTCCATGCTATCTATCTACTGGCCTGGTTTCAGAATTTTTGTCCATAACCCACAGTGAGAAATATATTGTACATCTCAGTCCAGGGAACACATGAACTGAAATAGCTTTTATTTATCAGAAAGACACTTTGATATTCTCTATCTATACTATCTCCTTCTATCCTCTTCTTTTGATTCTATTTGATTTTCTAAAATATGTTTGTCATGACCCACTAAATTTTCTTGGTTCACTAATAAGTTATGACCCACACTTTGATAACATGGTCTTGGAAGGCAGATGGAATGGAAAACAAGAAGTCTAGGAGAAAAATGACAAAAATATCAGTATGGAAAACTTCCAGTTGTTTTTTGCTGTGGCTCTCAGTAAAGTCTTGGTAAGGTAGATGGGGCATTCTGTTCTTGTAGGCCTTTGGAAATGAACCTAAAGCTAGAATCATACCCTAAGCATTTAGTGCCTTCTCTATCTGGAATCAAACTGTAGGAGTGACATCAAAGGGCTTCCTACACTGCTTCACTGCACAGTCGCTCTCTCTTACAATACCATTTTAGAATATAGCCCAGAAGAAATAGGTATGTGGGGCTTTAAGTCCTAGCTGCAGTGGAAAATGCAACACCATGTCAAAAGTAGTCTATGTCCTCAAGAAGTTCCTAGGTAGTTGATAGAGAAAACAGAAATATAACAGTTATATTTGAAGATAGTAGTCAATATGATCTGTCCAAGTTTTACCTTTAGTGACCCTTATGGATAGAAGCTGCCTGATCTACCTACCCAGATATAGACAAGCAAGGACAGAGAATTTTCCTGCAGATTCTTTGTATACTCTCTTTAGCTCCCCAGGGCTTTGGCCCTGTGCAGTCCTTAAATGTGTATTTCTGTACAATTCCATGCTGGTGCCCAGCAGTTCTGCAATTATTTTCTTTTTTTTTCAGTGCTTAAACTTTATTTACTTTCCTAGGCTTTCTTTAAGCCATGTGTTTTATGGCTTGGTGTTCACAAATGGCTTCTGTCATGTTCTCAGACAATGTAGTTTGCGACCCAATTTCACGTCTCTACTGGTCACATTTATGCATATTTATATTTCTTTGTTGGAGAAGCAGCCACTATTGCACAAGCCTTTGGCATCTTTTGTCATAGCAGTTTCTGAAACATTCTGGCACCCTTCAGAGATCTCAAGATTGCTCTATTCTGTCTGTTGGGATTCTGGCCCAAAGTAAACTTGATAATTAAAAAAAAAAAAAAAAAAAAAAAAAAAAAAAAAAAAAGTCCCATCTCTGAAATACCGATAGGAGCTTCCATTTTTGCTTTTATCTTGGTTTCCCCATAGGCAAAACAAAGGAAAATAAAAATTAATTGAAATTAAATGTTGAGTGCTTTTTAATTTTTTCTTTAGGTTTTTGGCATAGGATGTGCGTGTTGGCTGGAGAGAGACAGAGAAAGGAAAAGTGAAAAAAATCACTTCCCTCCAGAGGAGATGGCCCCACCATAGTCCCTGCTTCTCTATTCTCCTCCTAGGATTTTGGGCACACATGCACAAGCACCCAGCATGATTTTCAAGCCACCAGGTTCTGGACTTGAACCATGGTCAGACATGTGGGAGTCCAGTGCCCTAACTACCATACCACCTGCTGGCCTGAGCACTTTTTATTTTTTTTTAACTAATCAGGCTTTCTAGATTATTTGCAATCAAGCCCTCAAAATTATCTAAAACTTCAATGAATGGAATGCTTATAAAATTTTTACAAATGGAAAGCTCTGGAAGAGTAGTTTAAGGAGTCTTTATTTAGGATAGGAGTGGCCAAGCCACAGTCCACAGGCCAAATCTTGCCCACTGCCTGTTTCTGTAAATAAAGTTTTATTAAGACCCAGCCATGGGAACACAGCAAGTGGCATAATGGCTGCATCACTGGACTCCGACCACGGTTTGAATCCCGGACTAGTGGCTTAAACTCACACCGGGCACGTGTGTGTGCGTGCGTGCCCAATATCCCAAGAGGAGAATGGAGGAGCAGGGATTATGGTATGGCCATCCCCCCGGGGGAGTAATATCTCACTTTCTGTCTCTGTCTCTCTGTCTTTCTGGCGAGCGCCTGCGCCCTATAGCAAAACACCTCTCCACCAAAAAAAAAAAAAAAAAAAAAAAAAAAAAAGAAAAGACCCAGCCATATCTGTTTGTTTCTGTATTGTCTATGGCTGCTTTAATGCTACAGTAACAAAGTTGAGTAATTTTGACAGAGACTGTATGACCTACAAAACCAGAAAACTTTACTATCTGGACCTTTACAGAAAAATACCTTACCAACCCCCAATTTAAGAGATCAGTAATAATTAGATATAATAATTAATCATTCTTATCCATGGAATTGATCAACTATACCACTGTATTCATTCCAATTTCTTCATTATTTTAATTTTATTTTGTAACACTTGGGTGCTTTCGTTAAGACTTTGTAACTTTCCGATGTTCTAGTGCTTATATGTGACCAAATAGCTTTTCAAAGTGGGATAATGAGTTCCCATGGTGGCAATAAACAAGAAAGAAAAGTTAAAATTTTTTTGATTGAGGCCAGCAGATGGCATAGTGATTATGTCACTGGACTCCCACATGTCTGACCGCAGTTCAAGTCCCAGACCCAGTGGCTTGAAACACACCAGGCACATGTGTGTATGTGCCTAAGATCCTGAGAGGAGAATAGAGGAAAAAGGATTGTGGCATGACCATCCCCCCAGGAGGTGATTTCTAACTTTCCCTCTCACTGTCTCTGTCTTTTTCTCTTTGGAAAGCACATGTGCCCTATGGCAAAAACCTCTAAAAAATTATGATTTGTTTAAACAGCATATGCTACCATGCAGTCTATAGTATGTAAGTTATGCATTAAATGTGTAATTTTAATAATAAATTCATCTGAGTATGGGTTATTTGTTTCTTAAATTATCATCTGATTTGATGACTGAGAACTTAGCAATACTTATTTGTAAAAATTTATTTACAGATTTACAGTTCTTTGTAATCTGATCTTCTTCCTTCTCTTATATCCCACGTAACACACACAAATTCAGAACTTCTATGAATGTCTTTTTGTAAGAATATCTAGTGGAGACGGCAAGTGGTGTGGTGGTTAAGGGTGCTGGACTCCCACATGGCTGACTGTGGTTTGAGTTACAGACCTGGTGTCTTGCTTTCTCACTTTCCCTCTTTCTCTTTCTCTCTCCCTGTCTGGTCAAATTAAAATAAGTAAATAAATAAATACAGTTAAATAAAATAATTCTTAAAAAATAAAAGAATATCTGGCATTACATGACATGTCTGGTGAAAATAAAAGTAGAAAAATAGAGTAGAGTTTTGGATTACCCATTTTTATGATGATTTGGCTGTAAATATGGAAATGCAACCAAAAGTGGCTTAAGTTAATTTTTTTTTAATTTAGTTTACAAGGAGTCCAGAGGTAGGTGAGTTCCAGGGCTCATTAATCCAGTGACTTTCCATCCTTTTTCTCTTCCATCATGAGTGGATCACCTTGTTCTTTGGCCAGCTTCCCTCATTGTCACAAAACGGCTACAACAGCCCCTGACTCTACTCCTGCAAGAATCAGAGGAAAGCAGTGACTCTTCAGCAAGTATCTTTTGAAGAATATAGGACCAGCAGATGGCATAATGGTTACATCATAGGACTCCCACATAGTTGGCCGTGGTTTTAGTCTTGGACCTGGGGTCTTCAAACTCAGCTAGGCATGTGTGCGTGCATGCCCAAAATCCCGAGAGGAGAATGGAGGAGTAGGGATTGCTGTGTAGCATTCTCCCGGTGGGGGGGGGGGGGGAGGGTCCTCACTTTCTGTCGCTCTGTCTCTCTCTGTCTGTCCGGCAAATGCACATGCCCTATAGCAAAATTTCCTCTTAAAAAAAGAATAGATAAGGAGTGGGACTAGCAGATGGTGGAATGGTTACATCACTGGACTCCCACATAGTTTACTATGGTTTGAGCCCTGGACCTGGTGGCTTAAAATTAATGCCAGGGTCCCAGCAGGTGGCGTGGTGGTTAAGGGCACTGGAATCCTACATGGCAGAACATGGTTCAAGTCCCGGACCTGGCAGCTTGCTTTCTCACTTTCTCCCTCAGTCTCTCTCTCTCTCTCTCACTCTACCCATCTCTGGTCAAATTAAAATAAACAAATGGATAACTAAAATAAAATAAAATAAAATAATTCTTTAAAAAAACAAAAACAAAGACAAAAACTAATGCCAGCATGTATGCATGCGTGCCCAAAGTTCCAAGAGGAGAATGGAGAAGGGATTGCAGCATGGACATCCTCCCTGGGGGGTGATTTCTTGCTTTCTGTTTTTCTGTCTCTTTCTGTCTCTCTGGTGAGTGCATGTGCCCTATAGCAACAATCTCTCTCAAAAAAAAAAAAAAAATAGATAAGTAGTTTCACTTCTGCCTCCCAGTAGAACTTCCACCTTTCTTCCTCCCTAGAATTGCAACACCTGCTAGTTTTCAAAATGATACTAGCAAGCAGAATAGATACTGGGATTGGCCTGAACTAAGATTTGTTTCCTGAGGTTGGGGAGAGGACTCATCCTAGGATGCACAAGTACATGTAGGGTGAGCACCTAACAGAATGGGGCAAAGAATTGGTGTGAGTGGGTGAAGGAGAGGAGGGTAGAGATGGGTTTGGATTAGAAACCTCCAGAATATGTAATAATATTGTCATCTTCTGCCATTGCATGCAAGTTATGGGGAGGAAACTCATTTACTTGCTTTGGAGTTTAGCACAGTGCCTTACACGTACCTGCTGCTCAATAAGCATTTGAGTAACTGATAGGAATACATTAAAAATTCAGTTGTAGCACTTTATTTATATAGTCTTTCCACATCATATAGAATTGTTTAAAATAGATCAAAGTATAATCAAAAACAAGGAATAGATGAAAGGAGCTTAATTGTTTTCCTTTAGTTGCTTCATCTGTCTAGTTACCAAATCTGAGAGAGCTATTTTCATTGGAGCAACTAGCAAAAATTTTTAGGAGTTCCCAAGATTTAAAGTCTCTGATATAAGGATAATTTTTAAATTTATTACTTGTTTATTATTTTTAAAATCTGTCAAAAGAAAGGTAGAATTAGCCCCTTGCATAGGTCAAAAATCATACCATATGTAGGCACCATTATCTGACTCTACCTTTTCAGTGTGAACTACAAGCTATAGCTTTAAAACAAGTAATGAAATGCCCATAATTTTGGATTTAATTTTCTTGAGTTAAGAATCCAGAGTATTTATTTGAGATAAGAGATTTTTGTCCTTTTGTTTTCTTACTTTCTTTCCTTCGGCAAAGAAGTACAGCTTAAAGAAATAACTTGCCAAAAGTCATTCTTCCTGCCCTGATATTTGGAAATTTTTGTCTCTGCAAATATAGTGCCTACCTAGACTAAGTTAAAAGTATTGTTTTCCCTCGGGACCAGCAGTTAGCGTAATGGCTATGTCGCTGGACTCCCATGTAGTTGACCGCGGTTCACATCCCGGACCTGGTGGCTTAAAACTCAGGCCGGGCGTGTGTGCGTGCATGCCCAAGATCCCGAGAGGAGAATGGAGGAGAAGGGATTGTGGCGTGGCCATCCCCCCAGGGGGTGATTTCTCACTTTCTGTCTCTCTGTCTCTCTCTCTCTCTGTCTGGCGAGCGCATGCGCCCTATAGCAAAAACCTCTCAAAAAAAAATAATGGAGTATTGTTTTCCCTTTAAGGGCAGTGATATAGGTGATGCTAATTCAGGAGCCTGGAAGGACATAGTAGCTTCTAGCCTATGAGAATACACAGCAGGACCACCCTTTTAGAACACATCCTTATAGCTCTTTCTTTCTTTCTTTCTTTCTTTCTTTCTTTCTTTCTTTCTTTCTTTCTTTCTTTCTTTCTTTCTCACAGAACTAGAATGTGGAAAAAATGACAGCAAGTAAAAGTTCCTTCTAGGGCATAATTTGATCATGACCAGTTGTTAGAGCAAGCAGTGATTACAAAGAACGCCTAGTTAAGGAAAAACCATACTTGAGCTTTTAAACCCATGGCATCCAAACCATGAGATCAGCTTCTCTCCCCCACATTTTGATAGAACAAGGAGACATGCTCAGCAAGTTAAATATCTTAATGATTTTCTGTAATAGAAAAACACTTGCTTTGAAGTTCAAAAATCCAATTTTTTTCCTCTTGACAATAATATAAAAATATTGTAGAACTAAGTATCCTGCCATAATCATTAACGCCAAGTGGAAAAGATTTCTTAGTGTTTAGTTTAGCTGAAAGCATGGTAGCCTGTAAGAGTCTGCTCTCTTAACCGCAGTGAGAGATTCAAGGAATGTTCTTATTTTCCAACTGCAGCTTTGATAATTTCACCACCACTTCAGCATGTTAACAGTGGAGATTAGTACATTTCACAAGTACTTTGGGGAGCCTCAGCTCTGAGAAGCATCTCTATTGCTTAAGAATACCATAAAACATTTTCTTCCCCAGGGGAATGTAGACACTTTGGAACAGATTTCAGAAATCTTAGTGCAGAAGGTGCTAGCAGGATAAAGAAACAGTGTTCAATTGAGATTTATACCAAGAAAATTGACCCAGTCACTCCGTTCCTACCTCCCTTCTTCTACTTCAATTAAGGTTAATGGGAGAACCGCCAAGGATAAGGTGATATATGAATGGAAACTTTAATGACCCATGGATTTGGTTAAATAGCCAACAATCAGTAGTATGAATGCTTTCTTGAAGATCACACACACACACGTGTGTGTGTATGTATATATGTATGTGTATATATGTGTGTATATATGTAATATATATGTATATTTATACATTTATAATTTCCATCCAAAGTTGACTGAATGGTGGGACTAGTTTGGGCTTGAATACATTGTTTTCTACTGTTTCTATGCAGGTTGTTTCCTTGCCACTCTCTTCAACCCTGGGTCCCACCTAAGAAACTGTCTCCTAAGTTTATAATTGTCTTACCTTTTTTGGCCAATAAAATGCTTACTTTGATAAAGGGTTGGGTTAATATAAATAAAACATAACCCTTGACAGGGTTAGGATAATCAGGAAGAAAAGATTACATAAACTAACAAGTCACGTCATTTACTGGGGGAAACCCCCACCAAAATTCAGAAGCCCCAGAGGAGGGTAACTTTATGCATCAAGACTGGACTCAAACTCTAGCTTTTGCTAGCCGAGTTGGGGGTAGCCTTCTCTCTTCTGTCCTAGCACCTAGTAAATGCCTTTATTGAATCATTTTGCATTTTGATTTAAATCATGCCAGCCTTGTGGCCTAGTGGTTAAGGGAGCTGGTTCTCACATGGCTGACTACTTTGTTGAGATTCTGGCCCCAGGAACATGAAAAACATGCTGAGCACATGTGCATACATGTCCAGAATCCCAAAAGAATAGAGAAATGAAGAAGGGATTGCAGCATGACAATTCTCTATGGAGGATGTTTCTCCACCCTCCCCCCCCCCCCCCACCCGTCTCCCTGGTGAGTGCATGTGCCCTCTGGCAAAATAATAATAATAATACTTTTAAAACAAGCCTGCTATTTCAAGTGGAAAGAAATAAAATAGCTGCTTTAGTCTTTTTCTTGCCTCATTTTTGGGAGGTCTGAGATTTGAGAGCCCTCAAAAGGGAAAGCAAATGAGATGAAATAATGAACTTTAATTTTGGTAAAGAACAAAATACAGCATTAGTATCATTTTTACAGTATAGCCACAGATGGTATAAATTACCTAATTCACATTTATATATACATCTGTATGCAAAATACCTGTTATATTTATTTTAAAAACAATATTTTGGCTTATCAGAATAAGCATAGAACTTAAAAAACAAGCAGATATCTGTACTAATCAGTGTTTTTGGGTGCAAATTTAAAAAGTCTGGATAATGCAGGCAGAAAAAGGATTTAGAGAACCTAAGATTTAGAAGAATCTTAAGACAATCTAATCAGTTACCAGCCATGGAACAGATTTAGTGGAGACTCTTAGCTGTTCACTCCTTTCGCAGCAAACTGCCCTGCCAGAGTGGCAGACATCATGAACGTTTTATGTTAGCTTAGATCCATGTTCTCTTTCAGATCTGGGAGATTTGAATAGGAGATTACGAGTATTTACTAGTTTCAGCCAGGTCAGAAACTGGCTCTTGAGACTATTTCTTTCTTGCCACAAAGTTTAGCTCCCAATTTTGTGAAGCACTTCAGTGAGCATCACAAGATCTGTTTTCTCATAGGCTTGACAAATAAATTTTTAACCTTTGCTGCGTACATCTAGTGGCTGGGAGAAAGGGCTTTAAAAAAAAAGAAAGAAAAAACATTTTAAAATTATTTTATTTCTTCTATGAGTGAGAGACACAGAGATGGTACCCCTAACAGGGTTTCAGAGCCTTTCCAGCCCTGGATCATGGTCATGTGTGTACCCATTGTGTACTCAGGAAGGTCTCTGGATGCGATCCCAGAACACACCTATGTAGGTCAGCCTTGCAGAGCATTGTGTTTTACCAACATGCCACTATGTGGCCCTTCATTTGGAATAATTTTAGATTTACAGAAGCACTACAAAGATAGTACAGAGTCCCCTAATGTTAACATCTTATATAACCTTGATACATTTATCACAGCTAAGGAACCAAATTAGTACATTGTTAACAACAAAACTTTACTTAGATTTCACCAGTTTCACCCCAATATACTTTTCTGTTCCAGGATTCCATACAGGATGACAATGCATTTTCTTTGACCTTTTTTCCAAGTATAAATAAATATTTCTTTTTTTCTTTTTTTCTTTCTTTTTTTTTTTTTTTTTTTTTTGGAGAGGTTTTCGCTATAGGGCGTGTGCGCTTGCCAGACAGACAGAGAGAGACAGAGAGACAGAAAGCGAGAAATCACCCCCCAGGGGGGATGGTCACACCGCAATCCCTTCTCCTCCATTCTCCTCTCGGGATCTTGGGCACGCACGCACACGTGCCCGGTGTGAGTTTTAAGTCATCAGGTCCAGGACGTGACTGCAATCAACTACGTGGGAGTCCAGCGACATAGCCATTACGCTAACTGCTGGTTCCCCAAGTATAAACATTTCTCATCTCAACTGAGCTTCTGTGAATAACTTAACTTGGTTGTTGTGGTTCAAGGGCTCTTGTGAGGTTGCATTCAAGTCCAAGGAGTGCTGCAGTCATCCAAGGGATTGACTGGGGTTGGGGATCAGGTCCCAGGCCCATGTATGTGGTTGTTAGCTGCAGGCCTCAGTTCCTCACCACTCAGTCCTTCGGAGAGGGATGCCCATGATCTGGCTCCTCCCAGAGTGAAGGATGCAAAACAAAGAGCACTAACAAGATGGAAGTTGCACTGAGGGTTTTTTGTTTTTGTTTTGTTTTGTTTCTTGGAAGCAGTTCATTTCATTGCTCAACAGTTCCATTCGTGGGCAGAATTGTTGTACTAGAATATCCTTTTGGATCCTTGTCCTGGCCCAGGGAGGGCTGGCCAGTAAGTTTTATTATCTGCCATGTTTAGTCCCTTAAATAAAAGGAAAGAACTATGGTGTCCCCTGAGTCTTCCCTGAGTGCTGAGCAGCATCCATTCCCACAAACTGGTGCCCTCACATGCCACTCTATACCTCTTGTACTCCTGAGAGGAGAAACAAATACTCCACACAGAGAAAGAGAAGGCTATGACTACAGAGCGTGCTTTACTCTTCCACCTGTCATCTTAGAAATTTCTAGAAAGATACTGACTGGCAGACTCCCATTTCTTCATAAATGGAAGGAAATTGCCGTTGCACCCAGAATTCAACCTGATGTATAAGGGCTTAATGATTTGTCAACATTTATATATCATTCTGTTTACAACAAACGGGTATTTTGATAAGCAGGAAAACAATGATTATTTATTCACATTCACATGGTATGGGCTCCCAGCTGTTTAGATAGAATTACACATAGACCAGTGATTCTCCACCATAGTAATTTTCCCCCATGGGGGATATTTGGTGATGTCCACAGACATTATTAGCTGCCAGTCATCATGGGTATGTCAATCATTCATACCCAGGCCATGGCTGGGTGCTTGGGCATCTAGCACATGGAACACAGGGATGCTACTAACTAGCCTGTAATGCACAGGACAGTGCTCCACAACAGTTATCCGGCCCCAGATGTGCCAGTGCCCAGGCTAAGAAACCCTGGCATGTGTCTGTGCAGTTTCTAGAGGACTACTTCCCATTCTGCCACCCAACTGTCTGTTCTTATTTTGTTTCTTACTTTTTCACTGAGATTCCCTCATTGCCTATGAATTCTTTCGATTTGCTTTCTCTGAGTCTTTTTTTTCTGGTACAAGTAAATACTGAGGCAGCTGTGGCTAGGGAACAGGGGGAGGTGGTGCCAAAAAGCATTCCTTTATACTTTTCTCAGCAGGAATTTATTTATTTATTTTGGGGGAAAGATTTGAAAAAGCTAGAACCTTTCTTTTAGGCTGCAGTGGGGTTACAAACTCGAGGGCCTGCCAGGTAACATAAATGGATGCAGTGGCTCAGGGTTAGGTGCCTCTGCTGGTCTGGGGCAAGTGTGAAGAACGTGGGAGCCAGTGCTACCCGCTCTTCTGCCTTGCTCAAGAGGCAATCCAGACAGTATGAGAGGTCTTCAAAAAGATCACGGAAAATGCATATTATAAAAAATCTGCACTGTTTTCAAGATTTTTTAAACCAAAATAAACTTATACTTTAGTTCTATTTTTGCATGAACTATTTTTTTAGTTTTTTTATTTCTTCCATGAGAGAGAGACAAAGACAGAGACAGAGAAACAAGCACTCAATAGGGTCTTCAGACCACAATCCATCCCCAGTCTCAGCTGGTCTGGATCACAGGCCTACACATGTTCCTGAGGTGCTCAAGGAGACCCTGGGAAGCAAGCCCAGAACCTTTCCACGTGGGTTCAGGTGCACTACTGCTGCGCCACCACCTGGCCTCCCATTGAACTTTATGAAGTACCCTCATATGTGAACTCACTAACATTTTACACTAGAGTTTAAGGTTTTATAAATCATTGTGTAAGCTAAATACCATCTGACTGGGGGCCTGGAGCTGGCCATTTTGTACCCACTAGGTTCGTTCTTTGTGTCTGTAGTGGTACCAATGGAGCGCTTCGTCCCGGGCAGACATGAGTAACTCTTTGTCTTCATTTCATATTCAGTGCATGTGAGCTCTTCTCCTTTCCAGTCACATAATCTTTATTAAACTCCAGAGTGAAGGAATTTTAAAGCGCTTAAATGTTAATGCCATGTCCTGTATCAAGCAGCACCTTTGAAATGAGGCTATTTACACGCATTCCCTCTGACAACCTCAGGAAGGAACGAGTGTTAGCACCTTCTTCCCCATCACCCAGGCTTCTGGGAGGACAGAGTCTAAGTGAATCTCACAAAACACTTCGAGACCAAGAATCCCCTGACCTTGGTACTCACTCCAAAAGTAGGAAAATAATTGGACCCATCCAGCATGTACCCCTCCCCACCATGAGGGAGATGGTGTGTGAGTCCCACCTAGAACAAGCCTGAGCAAGGCCCCTGGGACCAGATAAAAACCCCTCACCACAGTGCTTCCTGGCAACCCATTTTCCAGGACCCCTCCCTTCTTCTTGGGAGCTCTGTTTTCCCTTCCCTCTCCTTCAATAAACTCCCCACTTTACTATACAAAAACAAAAGCAAAAACAAAAACAAAAACAAACAGAAAAAGAATCTTGGCTGTTTTACAAACCCCTCCCAGATAGGAGAGTTTCAAGTCATTTCTCATGCTGCAGAGCAAAGTGACCTTAACAAAAGGACTTCCTGCTTCTTGTCACACACATCTGGGTTCTACTCATCCACACCTCTCAAGAAAGACCTTGGCTTATTAGAAAAAGCTAGAATTAGGCTTTGAATTCTGCCTACCAGTTCTGTGATTTGGGGGGAGGAGGATTTGCTTTAATTCTCTGATTTCCCATTCCCTTAATTGTGAAATGAGTAAACAAAAAAGCTACTGCATTCCCAGTTGCAGTGGTACAATGTAGCAGGAGGGCACACCACTGTGCAGTGACTGAGGCTGCGTGGGAGACCCAGGTTCAATTCCTAGCCCAACATAAGCAGGTTGGACCCAGTGGTATAGGCCTGTGGTCCTAGCTAGCAGAGAGGCTGGGGTAGGAGAATCACAGCATGGTGAAACACTGTGAAAGTCTCTCTCTTTCCCCTCCCCTTCCTTTTCTCCTCCCTCTTTTTCTCTCCCTCCCACACTCTCATTAAAAACAAGGGACTCCCACGTAGTCGACCGTGGTTCGCGTCTTGGACCCGGTGGCTTACAACTCACGCCGGGCGCGTGTGCGTGCGTGCCCAAGATCCCGAGAGGAGAATGGAGGAGAAGGGATTGCGGCGTGACCATCCCCCCTGGGGGGTGATTTCTCGCTTTCTGTCTCTATGTCTCTCTCTGTCTGTCTGGCGAGCGCACGCGCCCTATAGCGAAAAACCTCTCAAAAAAAAAAAAAAAAAAAAAAAAAAAAACAAGGCTACCTCAGTGTGTGTGTTGACGTGTATTAGATAAATATCATATAATATTTCATTTTACATAAAATGACTTATGTCAGCCCTCGTGCATATTTAGAGCTTAAAAATTATTAGTTTCTTTTTCCCCTCCCTAACTCTGTATTGCCTTGGCATGTCAGCCCAAGCAGTCTTTTTTAACAATGTCATACTTATTTTTATTGTTTTTCCTGAATATTTTCAGTCTGCAGCTGGTTGAATCCAAGCATGTATAACCTGCAGATATGGAGGGCAGACTGTACATGCACATAAAGAAACAAGAACACAGTTTTTTAAAAACATTGTTTCAAAGAGCCCCAAGCTAGAAACAAATTTCCATCAGCAGTTCAATTGGAAAATTAGCTGTGCTATAGTCTTTCAAGAAAACATTGTATAACAATCAAAATGAATGATCTAGGGACCAGCAGTTTGCGTAATGGCTATGTCGCTGAACTCCCATGTAGCCGACCGCAGTTTGAGTCCCAGACCCGGTGGCTTAGACTCACACCGGGCGCGTGTGCGTGTGTGCCCAAGATCCCGAGAGAGTGGAGGAGAAGGGATTATGGTGTGACCATCCTCCTAGGGGGTGATTTCTCACTTTCTGTCTCTCTGTCTCTCTCTATCTTTCTGGTGAGCGCATACGCCCTATAGCAAAAACCTCTCCAAAAAAAAAAAAAAAAGAAAAGAAAAGTAAAATGAATGATCTACAGCTACCTGCCTCAATAGGCTGAAGCCACCAAGTGTTAGTGAACCAAATAAATGAGGTAGGAAAGATACCTACTGTGTGAGTCCATCTATATGCAGTCCCAAACAGGATAAACAAAATTATAATCTTTTATAAATACATGTGTAGATGGTAAAACTATAAAGAAAAACTAGTCATTGATTATTGCAAACGTCAGACCAGTCAGATCTCACCTGGGGTGATGAGGAGGGAAGCATTCAGGTGGTGTTTCTGGCATTCCCAGCATTCTGCATCCTAACTTGGCTGTCAGGTATGTTGGAGTTGGCTTATAATTATTATCTTCATTGTACATTTGTATTTATATATGTCTACATATGATACATCCCATAATTTTTTAAGTTTTAAAAAATCATTCTGTCTAAAAAAATCCATCTTAAAAGAAAACATACCCTATTCTGTGTGTATTCTGCTTCGTTTGTTTCTTTTTTGTTTTTTGTTTATTTATTTATTTTAGAGAAAAATTTCTACTTTATGACATATGCACTCGCCAGAGAGACAGAAAGCAAGAAATCACACACACACACACACCCACCAGGAGGGATGGCCATGCCGTAATTCCTTCTCCTCCAGTCTCCTCTGGGATTTTGGGCACGCATATACACACATGCCTGGCATGAGTTTTAAGCCATGGGGTCCAGGACTCGAACCGTGGTTGACTATGTGGGAGTCCAGCAAATTAACCATTATGCCGTCTGCTGGTCCCCTGTGTATATTCTGACTCTTTGACAACTTGTTTGAATTTTAGGATCTGCCCATTGTTCTTCCTGTTATGTTTATGATGACATCTCAGGAATTCAATCACAGCTGCCCATTAATATGAGTGGTATCTTTATTCTTTGATGAATTAAACAGACATATTAAGCACATGTGTTGTAAGTACCAGATGCTAAAAGAATTTATGCCTTACTTGTTATAGTGAACAATCAGAAACTACAGAAATGTCAATCAGTGGGGGAATGGTTAATTAAATTATGGCACACCCTATCATGGAATAGTATGCAACCTCTACAATGGAAATAGATATGAATTTATGGACATGTGTCAGGCTCCCCAGTAAGCACCTCACATGCATTGTTTCACTTAATTCTCACAAAAAAATCCCATGAAATTCCCTTTTTATAGATTAATACACTGAGACTCATCCAAACTCACACAGTCAATAAAGGATGCAGCAACAATTAGACCTGAGTTTATGGACCCTTAAGCCCATGTTCCTATTCAATTATATTCTATTAGCTCATGAATGGCAAAGTCATATGTATGCTTGGCTCTCCTCTCATGGGGGTTTGGTTCAAGTTGGACATTGATTTGCATTATCATGAAGAATAGAAAGAGACTTATGTAATAATGAAAGCAAACATGCCTAGATTTCAAAGCTAAATTACTTCTGAAAGGAGGTAAGTTTCCTGCACTTTTCATTGACTGAAAGAAAATTCAAGAGCATATGACAAGATGTTAATTATACATGCTATCCAAATTGGGGATTTTTATATGTTCTCCGAGCTGTAACTCTCTTTAAAATGTTGAATTATGAGCCAAACAAGAGAGAAAACATACTTTTGTTCAAATGTAATATAAAATTTCACTTGTATGCTTGTTTTTACAACTCATTCTTTTACTATTTACAGATGGGCAGAAGAGAAAGAAATCCTTGAGAAAGAAACTGGATTCACTAGGAAAGGAGAAAAACAAAGACAGAGGTAAAGGACAAAAATAACTAAAGGGAATGAATCTTCCAGGGAGCATAATGGTTGAATTTGGTGGAGTTTTTGAATTGTGTAGATTTCCATGGTTCAACTCTATTATGTAAACTGGATTTCTATGATGCAATTTCATTAAGGGCTGTTTTGGTCTACTCTTCCGTGTTTGAGTAGCTCTGTGCTGAATTAATGAATTCAGCTGGTCTGAGTGGAGTATGACTTTGGCCAAACTTATGGTTCTAATTATGATTCTGGCCAATCAGCTATGCATAAAGAAGACCTGGGTCGAGTAGTCATGGACAGCATCTCTAACACTAACCAGCTGTCTGGCAGTGAGGCAGGGCAAGTTGAATGAGAAAGAGTTTGGATTTGCCTACATGACCACTGGGAAGAAACAGTCTCAACTTCATGGGCTACTGAAGATGGGTCATTGTCAGCATTTTTAGGTTATATCACAGCATGCTCATCTTTTGTCCAATATATTTTTGGCATTGTTGACTCTTGTCACTATCTTGTGTCCCTTCCTGTCTATTTGGGGAATTGATACTTTCACCACTCTTTCAGAGGTATTTGTGGTCACTTTTAACTAATACTCTTTGAGCCAGCATAATGAGCACCTGGACCACATTAGCACACTCCATTTATCTCTGACTTTTTATGTCCCTATATGAAATGATTGCTCAATACTGTGGTCAGATTAATGTATTTTCATTTTATATGACATAGTGAGGGTTGAATAAGAGCACTTATATATATCTCACCTTGGAGTTCTTTTATATCATTGAATTTCTTCTTGAATCATGATGGAAGGCAATGAAACTCAGAATTTTAAAAAGAAATGCATTATGATCAGTATTGGGCAAGACCCATTCCACCAGTGATCTCACTTTCTGTACCCATATCTTGAACTGTGCCTAAAGAGTCATGACATTTGTTTTTCTGGACCAAAAGGAGAGAAATAATTCTTTTTTCCCCCCTCAAAGGATGTGTGCATGGGCATGGGGGAGAGAGAGAAATAGAGAGAGAGAGAGAGAGAGAGAGAGAGAGAGAGAGAACACCATGCAACAAGACCTGGTCATGACATAATCCTTTTTCTTCCTATTCTCCATCCTGTCAGGATCCTGGGCATGAAAGTCCATGGCAGTCATTTTTTAAGCCACTGCCAGGGCTGAAACTCAAACCATGGTTGACCATGTGGGTTCCAGCTTTGTCTGCATAGCACTTAAACACTATGCTATGGAGCCAGGTCAGATGAAGAATTGTAAAGATTGGAAAAGCACCATTTCACTTCCCTTGGAGGGGGGTTTCTCAGCCTTGGTACTAGTGGCAGTTTATTTTAGGCTGAATGGTTCCTTGTTGTGGGAGCTCCCACAGCTTCCTGTGCATTATGGGATGATCAGTAGCATCTCTCCTCTCTATCTACTAGGTTCCGATTGCACTGTCCCCACCCAGAATATTTTCAGACATTTCAAATGTTTACCTCAAATTGGATAAAAGGAGGCAAAGTGTCAGTGGTCCCCACCCCTAACTGTACAATAGAGTCACTTGTAAGGCCTTTACAAACTCCATTGTTCAGACCCCCACCTCAGGGCACCTGAGTCCACTAGTCTGCAGGTATAGCCCAGGCATGGGTATTTTTATGACCTCTTATTGTGCAACATCTAGGACAAGAACTCTGGTTCATATAAACCACAACACTCACCAGTCCACACAGCCGAATCTGCTTGAACAACAAAAGCAAAGAGATGTCCAGCTATCTATAATTTTCTGATAAATTGTATTACATTTCATTGTTCCATATGTTCTTGCCCTAATTTTTAATGACCTGAATATTAGTAGCCAGCATTGCTCTTTTAATCCAGAGTTTTTGTTCATTCTTTTCCTGGAGCAGAGCATCTTCATCTCCAGAGATTAGAGCAATTCTTCATGTGTATAGAGTATATTAAAGGGATCATGTAGATTGGTATTTGTAATGTATTATCTTTCTTTTTTTAATTCTTTTTGGAGAGTTTTTTGTTTTTTGGGTTTTTTTTTTTTTTTTTTTTTTTTTTTTTTTTTTTTTTTTTTTTTTTAGCTATAGGGTGCGTGCGCTCGCCAGAAAGACAGAGAGAGACAGAGAGACAGAAAGTGAGAAATCACCCCCCGGGGGGGATGGCCATGCTGCAATCCCTTCTCCTCCATTCTCCTCTCGAGATATTGGGCACGCACGCACACGCGCCCGGCTTGAGTTTAAGCCACCAGGTCCGGGACTCAAACTGCAGTCGACTACATGGGAGTCCAGCGACATAGCCATTATGCTAACTGCTGATCCTGGAGAGCTTTTTTTTATTATTATTATTTTTATTTTTATTTTTGCTATAGGGTGCATGTGCTCGCCAGACAGAGAGAGAGAGACAGAAAGCGAGAAATCACCCCCCGGGGGGCCACGCCGCAATCCCTTCTCCATTCTTCTCCTCTCGGGATCTTGGGCATGCATGCACACGCGCCCGGCGTAAGTTTTAAGCCACCGGGTCCGGGACGCCAACCGCGGTTGACTACATGGGAGTCCAGCGACATGGCCATTATGCTAACTGCTGGTCCCTATAATGTATTATCTTCTAAAGTTGGTTCATTCTAGGGTGCTGATATTTATATTGTGATTTGAATACTTATAATGTAGACTTTAGATGATTCTTCAGAAAGTGCCCATTTGGGTTGGCCTATACCAAATGAGTATTTTTATACGTGGGGATACATGTTTGCAGTCCCTCAACAGGAAAAGACGTATGTGATTTTGCTTATATTATATACCAAACAGCAGGAAGCAAGAATGCAAATGAGCAAGGAAGGAAGGGCCAGGGAAGTAATTAGCCAATAAGCACTGGACTATTACACATTTTCAGACCAAATCATATTTACACGGGCTCAGTGAAAACATGGCAGTGTTCTGGATTGCTGCAGAGGGCACTGACTAAGAAAAGGAAGGCAAGTCCTTGTGGTTCCAAAAAAAAAAGACACATCATTCATTCAGCTAAGGGGAGAACTATCAGGCTTTATAAAGCAAAAGAGGTTTGGGATTTTTCTAAAGTAACTTCAATGTTTAAAAGCAAGGCACCCTAGGCAGTGGAACAATGCTCTGTGATGATGGAGGCCATATGAAAATTGGGGTTTGGTTCCCTGGTCAGCCTGTCCATGTTGGGTCACATGTGCCCATGCCTGTGATACTGGTAAGATCAGGGAAGATTGCTGAATGAGACTCTGTTGAGGTGCCTTTCTCTTTTCTCTCTGTCTCTCATGAAAGAAAGAAATACACTTTTTAAAAATGATATTCCAGGCTTCAAAGGAGGTTAATTAAATGGCACTTTTTCTGGACATGAAGCCCTGTCCACATCAGCACCAGGGCCATTACATGGATGCCCTGGGAGCCAGGGTGTGAGAGGGCTGTGTGCCAGCCTGGCAAAATGGTAATCAGTTCCCAGTAATTCCTTCCAGTTAAATATTAGCATTTGGGTTCATAACAACTGCACATGTGAAAAATGATCATCATTTGAATCCAAGAGTAAAAGAAGGAAAACAGGAAACTCTAAACGACCTCTTGGGTTAGGTCATCTAAAAATAAATAGGAGCAGCTTTTTAGAATCTCTCCCAATAAAGAGCAATTCGCAAATGTTTGATATGCCACTATATTAATTGACTCCATCTGAATGAATCATGTCCTATACATTATTATATTGCCTTGATATAACATATAGCAGACCAGGTGGCACTGTCATGTCCCTCTGGCCTCTGAACCAGTGTTTGTGTGAATTTTGATTTCCATATGAAAACTGATTCAAGATTGACACTGATTTGGAAAACATTTTCATACGGAATAGTTCCAACTCCTTAATTTCTCTTAGTTCAATTACTTGGGAACCAGGAGTGTTTTTGAAACTTTCAGAACTTCAGACATTGTTTTTTTTTGTGTTGAAAAAAAAAATCAGTGTTTGGGGGAAAGATTTAAAATTATAGCTACTTCATTCAAGTTAATGTGCTTCCTAATCAGTGTGCATGGAGAATAGGCTTTACTGTGGCATAACTCAGGTAGAGAAGTCTCCTCCACCCGCCCATTTTCCTATTATGTCATGTATTTATTGACATCAAATCTGGAAATAGTTCAGTTCTGGCAAGTTTCTTTATGTTGAAATCGTATTGTGTCATGTTATATTGTTCCTCACTATCTAAAGTATGTCAGTATATGTGAGCTGTGAGGTGACACTACATAGGAACAGTCACTAGTAATACAACTTTTCTTTCTGCCACTTATTTTTTATTTAAAAAAATCAAGTATCAGTTATCAATATGTAGAAACTCTCGAAGAAAATCTTTGAAGGCTGTCACTGAGTGCTATTAATAAAGAGTGAAGCAGGGGGAGTGTGTGTCTAATGAAAGGTGGTAAGGGTCCAGCTTGCACAGAACTGGGTGGTTATAACATGACTTTCAGTCTGCCCAGAGAGCGTGAAGACACCATGAAAATGTACTAAGGAGGGACTAATAGAATGTTGTCTTTAAACAGATTGCCATGGTGCAGTGTACGACATGAACTTGGTTTTGGGGGTGATACCAGAGAGAAGGGAGGATGACCAGTTAGGAGGCTATTTGGAAATCCACGAGAAAGAATGGTACCTTGGACTAGGGTGGAGTAATGATGAAAGGAGAGAGAAGTGAATGGAAACGAGCGAGAGTGTGAGCATGATATGACAAAGATTTAGTGACGGAGTGGAAATGGGATATGAGAAGAAGTGAAGCATCAAGGATGACTCTCGGGAGCAGCAGTTAGCATAATGGCTGTGTCGCTGGACTCCCACGTAGTCAACCGTGGTTCGCGTCCTGGACCCGGTGGCTTAAAACTCACGCCGGGCGCATGTGCATGCGTGCCCAAGAGCCCGAGAGGAGAATGGAGGAGAAGGGATTGCGGTGTGGCCATCCCCCCTGGGGGTGATTTATCGCTTTCTATCTCTCTGTCTCTCTCTGTCTCTCTGGCGAGCACATGCACCCTATGGCAAAAACCTCTCCAAAAAAAAAAAAAAAAAGGATGACTCTCAAAATTCCATTCTCCCACATGAAGAACAAGAAGACCATTGGAAATCTGAGCAGGACCTAGTTGCGAAAGATGGAGAATAAGAGATGCCTTTAGGGCATCGAAGAAGGTTGGTGCTCAGAGAAGAGGTCCAACCTGGAGGTCAATGAAATGTCAACTTTCTGTGGGTGGACATTAGAGTTATAGGCATGGGTGCTTGTGGAGAGAGGCCAGAATGAGGAGAGGGGTTAGGATTGAGCCCTGAGAACCCTCCATGTTGCAAGTCAGGGTAGAGGATGATAAACCAGCAAGGGGAGCAAGAATTTAGCCAGACAGGTAGAGGAAAACCCAGGTAGTATAGCTGGGATGCCAAGCGCAGAAAGTGTTTCACGAATAATCTTCAGTGTTGAGGACTGACAAGAGGGCAAATGAAAGAGGGCTATGAAAGACCCCTATCAGATGATCCTGAAATCAAAGAGCTGTTTCAGGATAGCAGTGGAGGTGGCAGCTAGACTGGGTGAGATGAGGAGAGAGTGGCAGATAAGCAAAGTACAGGAGGCAAAGGTAATTCTAATGTGGAGAAAAGGCAGTAAGCCATTGAAGAGAGAGTAAGCTGGACCACAGTGCTACTTGAATCTGTTGAAATGCTGAGGAGAACATCTAGTAGAAAGGAAGAGATTGAAGGCACGGGCACAAGAAGATAGAATTTATATCCAGGGCTGGCCCACCAGCTACTGTCTTTGTAAATAACATTTTATTAGGACACAGATGTGCACATTTATTTACATATTGTCTGTGGCTGCTTTCCTGCTATGTTGGAAAATTTAAGTAGTTGCAACCGAGCCTGTTTGACCTGATGACAGGGTTGGAGTTGGGTGAGGTGAATTGAGCACCTCAAGCACAGAATAGAAGGACACACTCAGTCTGTAAGTCCACAGTGTGTTCCACAGTCTTGCTCTCCCCTGAGCATAATTGTGCCTCCCAAGCACTCAAAGCCCCAGTGTGCTTACAACTCCTATGGCCCTTTATAGGAAAACGCTGCTGAGTTCTGAGTTATACTATACCAGTGTTAGGATAATCACCTTGAACTGGCTGCAGTACACCATTACCCGTAGTGTAAAGTTATCATAGTCAACAGGAAGATAGGGGAGTGTGGGAAGTGGGTGAGGTGGAAAAACTAGCAGGAAGCAGAATCCTGCTTCCATATCATGCCAGAGGAGGTTAGGGGGGCCTTTGTACGGCAAGTGTGAAGAATAGAAGCCTCTGCACCTTCTGGTTGTGCTTCTACTACAGCAGGAGGCAGAATCATTTGCTGTTAGGAGGGGCTGCTTAGAATACTTAAGGTTGCAGGTGAAGAGAGTGGGTGAGATTGGCTCTTGAGGAGAGTAGCAGAGTAATGAAATGGGGCTGCTGGTCAGTGGCAGGGAAAGGCTGGCAGAGGTCCCTGAGCATGGTGTGCAGTGGTATTCGTCCCTCCCAGACACAACAATATGGTCTAGCAGGCACCCAGATGCAGCTACTCAGAGGCAGATGGTCATGTGCATCTGTATTGGGGTGTGAGAGTACTTGGATCTGGAGGGAAGCAGAGATCAGCAGGGACTAAGGGAGAGGAGAAATGTGGAGGAGTCTTTTTAACAGGACAGGTTGACTGAGAATACAAGAAGAATGGGAGCTGTGTCCGAACAGAAATCTGCTTCCAGAGGTGGGATAACTTCTGGTGAGGACCAGGTCCAGAATGCAACTAACGGAGTGGGTGGCAGAGGTGGAATGCAGGGAAAGGGAAACAGATGAGGAAGCAGTCCCTGAGGTGTGAGGACAGAGAGGCAGATGGGCCATGTTGCTGGACACCCAAGTCACCCAGGGTGATGGCAGATTGGGGCCTGACCCATGAGTCAAAGTCAATGACAAGATCATAATGATTAGGAGGAGGAGGAAACTTGCAGTAGCAGGTTTATGCCACAAGGTGGGAGGGCAAAAGTCTGGCAAGAGCAGTGAGGAGCAAAGAACATGCCCAGCACCCTTGTGCCTGGTTACTGGAGGAGAGTGACAGTCCCTACTACAAAGGATAGCAAGGGAGGCACTCTCCTTACTGAGCATGTACCACAGACTTGAGCACAGAGTCCGTGGCCCGTGGCCCCTGGGCACAGTGAGTCCTGGGGATTACCCTTGTCATTTGAAAAACCTGTTATCACCTTTCTTACAGATATTAGAATTCTCTTAATGAGACTGGTTGGTTTTCCTTTTCTGGTAAAAATGGCTAGGAGAGGACTTAATAGTTCCATGGCATAGTACGTTCCTGCAATGAGCATGCTGACATGAGCGGACACATGTCACTTGATATGTTCATCTGTGTCCTTTTGCTGTTGCTATCCCCCATCAGTTTCTTATATTTCATGTAACTGTCAGCCTTCCCATCCGTGTTTCCAGAACTGGCCAACTTTCCAAAGAATATTTGCTTATTTGCACAGATGAGATATACTGATTTGTACAAAAATCTTCAGGGTACACAGCAAGTGGCCTGGTACTGTCCTCTTTTGTTCCTAATTTTGCCAGTAGTAAAAATGACCTTTTTGTTAATAGTGAATATAGGATCTTTCTAAACTGTCCACATTGATCACTCAAAGGAGAAATGCCTAATTTTTAAAATTATTATATGTCACCTAGTTTGTTGATAGAAGACTTGCAAACATCCTCTGAAAAATCCCAAAATGCTGAAGTTCCAATTTTTTACTTCAAAACAAATTGCATGTTTTGATAGAATCAAAGATGCAGGCTTTTCAAGTAGCATTTCTGCTTTCAGTGTAGACTTGGCCATTATCCCAGTGATGTTAAAAATGTTACCATGGAACAAGGAGAAAACCTTTTAAAACCTCTTTCTACCTGATTTCATGTTAACTTTTTCTTTCAAAGAACAAACAACCTTTGAATTATTTTCCCTTAATCATTCTGATTTCATTCACAGGGCTTATAAAAACAAGGGAGAGGCTAGACTCCAATTTGCGGCTGCTAGGAGACCTAATTTTGAGTCTAAAAGGAATGATGTATTTGATTCAATTATTAATGCTTGTCTTAGTCCCTCATTACATTGCTAACAGAAATACCCAAGGCTGGATGAATATAAGAGAAGAGGTGGTTGTTTTGTTTTGTTTTGTTTTGACTCTCTGTTCTGGTGGCTGGGAAGTCCAAAAGCATTACAAAATGGCAGGAGGTGGAACTTTTAGCAGAGCAGAATATAGTCTATATCCATGTGGTTTTCTTTCTGCCATTTTGGTCTCATTCTCTCTGTTATAAACTCACCAGAAGTCCATCAAAGAGGCCTTGCCCTAATGACATGATCACACCCAAAGGCCCATGAAGGAATTAAGTTTTCACTTAACACCTTTACATCACAATCAAAACAACCAAATCCAAATCCCAACACATGAATTTCTAGGGGGTATCCAATCACCACACACTAAGATCAAATTCTAAAACATGAAACTTTGGGGGAACATTTATCCAAACCATAATAATGCTTTACAGTATGAATGTGAATGATTGCCAAGAAAATGCCTGACTCTAAGGATTCTATGTATATTTATACAAATGAATTTACTACAGAGATCCAGAAAGTAACTGTATGCACATCTCCAAATAAAAGCATAAGTTTCTGCATTGTGTCTCTTTTCCAAAATTGTCCTTACTAAAGGATTTTTTTTTTTTTTTTTGCCAGAAGGTGTGTACACTCACCTGTGAGAAAAGAGAGAATGAAAGGGAGAGGGAGAATGAGAAGGCACACCCCATACCACAATCCTTTCTCCATTTCTCCATCCTAATTGGACTTTGGGCATGTATACACATGTGCCTGATATGTTTTTACAAGCTACCAGGGCCAAGACTTGAACCACATGACTGGCCATCTGGTATCCAGCTCTCTTAACCACTGGGCCACAGGCTGGCCCTTTACTAAAGAATTTAACAAATTGTATCCTGAACCTTACATTAGATATTTGTAGTGGAGTCCTTTACCTGCATGTAGCCAGCACAGTGGCTTCATGAGAGTGACAGCCCCAACCAGCTGGGGTTGTGGGCATGAGGAACACAGTGAAAAAGAGCAGCCTCTTTTCCAAGCTGTTCCCTTCTGCCTCTGAGATTATTTCACATGCTGGCTCTTTCTTATTAAGAGCCTCAAAGTGCTGTTGCTTAGCTGAATTCCAGTCTTAGTGTCAGTCTCTATTATACCACATGATAGTCACCTCATTATAATTACTTACACGTCTGACATTCTATTCTCCCACCCTTCTCCACAGTCTGACCCCCTCAAGAACAAGGACTGGACCTTTCATAAGCTTCATGCCCCGCATTACATAGCTTGTCATGGCACATAGTGGGTACGCAATAAATGTTTGTTGAATGAAGGTTTAAATGCAACCTCCTCATGCCTTAAAGGTTTTGGGGGCTTCTGAGACATCAATAGTAGACTGAGAGTTTGCAAAACTGTGTGTTCGTAAGGATAAGTATTATTTACATTCTAATCTATAGTTATTTCCTTTCAAGCTGACTTGAGAAATGTAGAAAAAAGCTAGAGTCCTAGATTTCTAAAACAGATGTTCATACATACTACTTTACTTATTGAAATGGAAACTTTAGTCATTCTAATTAATACAAAAGACATCTCTATATTTTGATTGATGAATCCATTCTTCAGAAAATAATCACTTGAATATGTCTGCCCTTAGGTCTGAAACCTGAGTGAGAGTCTCCACTCCACTTCCAGCAGTCTCTGAAAGTGAATATCTGTTTTTTGATTCCAGAATTTATCCCACAGGCATTTGGAATGCCCTTATCTCAAGTCATTGCAAATGACAGGGCCTATAAACTTAAGCAGGACTTGCAGAGGGACGAGCAGAAGGATGCATCTGATTTTGTGGCATCCCTCCTCCCATTTGGAAGCAAAAAACAAAACAAAGAACTCTCAAGCAGTAACTCATCTCTCAGCTCAACTTCAGAAACACCAAATGAGTCAACATCCCCAAACACCCCGGAACCAGCTCCCCGGGCCAGAAGGAGGGTAAGTTCGCCAATATTTTCTCTGTCACTGATTCTAGGAAAACTGAAGGTGTAGAAGGCAATTCCTTGAGTCTTTGTTCATGTGAAAATTGGATATATAATTTGTGTCCATGTGTCTGCCAACAACCCCGTTCAGGGAGAATTGTTGCACTGGGCATATAGCACCTGGCATACTCTCAAACCATTCTTTGATTCCACTCAAAATTGTTGGGTGACCCTCCTTTGTTACCCCTGTGCTCATGATATCCTAAACATTCTACCACATTGCCATTGAAATTTGTCTATTGTAATCTTCTGTTGCTTTGCCAGACTTTTCTGTTAGACTGTGAGGCTTGAGGGTAGGGCCTGGTATTTTGGTGTTTTTGTTAATTACTTCTTCACTAGTCTCAGAACATGCCTAGCCAAATAAATTGGTTGAAATGAATTGTTGTTCCTAGTATGCCAGCCTGCCTTCCATCTGACAGCACTTAATCTCTTTGCGGAGGTCTTTCTCTGAAGGCCAGAGGTACCTAACACATGCCAATAGCAGGCTGTAAGTACTGAGATGGTATCGGTTTCCTGCCCCTACCAGAGGCAGCCCTTAATCCATTATTCTTGAGACTCCCTATATAAATACCCTAGCTTCCCTATTCCTTGAGAGGCATAGCTCTGAGGCACATGATATTCACTGTCCCCTAGAGGTTCCCTGGAAGATTTAGCTCTAGTTGCCCACAATGGTACTGGGCTTGCTAATGTTCCCTTGATTGGCTGCCTTCCCTTCTCTGTCTCACTACCCTATTCTTGTTAGGATCACCTCCCTAATAAAGCACTTTATCCTATTTCTGAGGGGAGTTAATCTAAGTTCATTTTATGGATTCCATTTTAAAATCTACTTCCTAGAGCCACAGTCAAGGTTTTATTTATTTATTTTTTATTCACAAGTCTTTTCTGACTTTACCTCATTCACTGAGAATGTGTTTTTTTTATTTTCTTCCTTCAAAAAATGAAGTGGTTGGGCCAAAATATTTTAATTATATGTTTTTCATCTCTTGTCTTCCATTTGGAAAATTTTATCTGTTGTTGAAATTGTAACTGCCTTGACTTTGAAAGATACACACTGTATATCCCCACTCAATATGTCCTGAATGTCTGCACTCTGTGGCAAAAATTGAAAGATGCTAAGATATGAGAGTAGAGAGGATAGGTATAGATACCAGAGACTGTAGGGAGGGGAGTGGATGGTAGTGAATAGGTAGTTAGAGTGAGTGAGAGAGGGTGGGTGGGAGGGGCAAAGGGAAGAAACATTTAACAGACAAAGAAGGTTAAGTTCTCTGTTGAAGCAAAAAAAGATCTGTAATTTTTTGCTATATAGAAATAGAAATTAAAAATTTAAAAGAAATTGTAACTGCCATTGCCTTACCCTGTGTTGTGGGGATTTTCTTTTTCAAAAGGCACTTTTCTTCCTTTTAATATACAAACAGCACAATTAATTAAATCAAGCAGTGTTATTTCAAGTGTGATAAATAGTCACGGGCAAATGACTTTATTGGATAGCATGTGGGGGCAGCTGTTTTTATTTTCCTCATCTGTATTCTTCATTCGTATCTGTGCATCATTTGCAGGGTGCCATGTCAGTGGATTCTATCACAGATCTTGATGACAATCAGTCTCGACTACTAGAAGCTTTACAACTTTCCTTACCTGCTGAGGCTCAAAATAAAAAAGAAAAAGCCAGAGATAAGAAACTCAGTCTGAATCCTATTTACAGACAGGTCCCCAGGCTGGTGGACAGCTGCTGTCAGCATCTAGAAAAACATGGTAAGTAGACTTGTCAGTCAGCAATCATTTATTCAAGTATTACCCATTTTAGCACCCAATTTTAATTCTCTGTTCATTTGATCAGGCTCTAAACCAGTTTCCTTTGTGAAGGAAGTTACAGATGTGAGTGTGAACTTAAGAGATTACTGGGCTACCCAAGATTGTGGGAGACAAAATCAACTTGATGGTATTCAGACTGCTCATCCCCCAAGGGGCCTCAGAAGTAACCCTGGAGGCCAAATAATAGAAAGAGAAGGGCTAGGTTTGCTGGGCTGAACCTGTGCCCAGGCCCTCTTTCAAAAACAGCAGAGCTACTTTTATCTCCTTTTGTACATTAAGGTTTCTCACAAGGTTTCTTTTTTAAAAAATAATAAGATCCTACCTTCTTTAAAAAAAAACTGGTTTGAAAATCATTACTTAAGCAAATAGACAATATAGTGTTTTGGATAACAGGTTTCTATATGGCTATTAGCATTTTGTGGAAAATGATTACCTAACATTTCTCTGCAGTCACCCTTTTGCAACTCAATTCCAGTTAATATATTTTTGACAATAAGATGATGTAGGTTCTTTTGATCCTTTTTTGAAATACAGACATTTTTCTCATCTTCCCATTCCCATTATCTAATTTTTTAAAGAATTATTTATTTTATTTTCATTGTTGTTGCTGTTGTTATTATTATTAAGTTTGGTCACAGAGAGACAGGGAGAGAGAGAGAAAGGGAAAATGAGAAAGCAAGCCACCAGGTCTGGGACCCAAACCACAGTTGGCCATCTGGGAGTCTAGCACCTTAACTAGCATATCACCTGCCACCACCCATTATCTAATTTATTTGCTATAGTTTTAGCATACATTTTATGGACATGGAAAAAGTTTTTTAATTGCCTTTTTTTTGAGAGGTTTTTGCTATAGGGTGTGTGCACTCACCAGACAGAGACAGACAGACAGACAGAAAGCAAGAAATCACCCTCCAGGGGGATGGCCATGCTGCAATCCCTTCTCCTCCATTCTCCTCTCGGGATCTTGGACACACACGCACATGCGCTGGCGTGAGTTTTAAGCCACCGGGTCTGGGACTCGAACTGCAGTCAACTACATGGGAGTCCAGTGACATAGCCATTGCGCTAACTGCTGGTCCCTTTAATTGCCTTTTTACTATAAAATAGAGATGCTCACTGTAATAAAAAAGGAAATAGAAAAGCAAAGAAAATTCTAAGGCTACCATGCAGATACAATTACCACTAACTTTCTAATAAAAATGGAACTTTACAAAAAATTATTATTTTTGGGGACCAGCCGTTAGCATAATGGCTATGTTGTTGGACTCCCACGTAGTCAACTGTGGTTCACGTCCTGGACCTGGTGGCTTAAAACTCACACCGGGCGCATGTGCGTGCGTGCCCAAGATCCCGAGAGGAGAACAGAGGAGAAGGGATTGCAGCGTGGCCATCCCCCCGGGGGGTGATTTCTCGCTTTCTGTCTCTCTGTCTCTCTCTGTCTGTCTGGTGAGTGCATGCGCCCTATAGCAAAAACCTCTCTAAAAAAAAAAAATTGAGGATTCATTTATTTTCTTCAGGTTATTTTTCACATGCCTGTGTATTGCTTATATACCTTAAACATATCACTCTCTGTCACATGCACGTGCATGTGACATGTATATGTGTGTGTGTGTGTGTGTGTGTGTATAGTTATAGATATTTCTTTATCTCTGTCTTCTCCTTGGAACATAAACTAGAGGTCAGAGAAGATGTCATAGTAATTTTGAATTCCCAATATTTAGTAGCATGATTGACGCAATGAGGTTCGATAAATGTTAATTTGAACAGAATTACTCAAAAAAAAATACCTTAGCAACTAAAGAATCCAGTGTTGTGTATATGCAAATTCAGCCTAAAGTTAACTATGAGGTGGAAAAAGAGACACATATAATCAGAATTATAATTTTTCCTATAAAGAATGTAGAGAGTGAATTGTAAGTGTTCGAAAGAATTCTAAGCCCAAAAATAGTACCCTAATCAAACAAAAATTCAGTGCCAGGTAACTGCTTTTGTGAAAGAAAGCTCGGTATATATTTTTCTTTTCTTCTTGAAAATAGATGATCATGAATTGCAATTTGTAAAACAGCATTTCCTTTAAGCATATTAAGAAACAGGGCAGTTGATTTTTCTTTTTTGGAATGGTTAATGTGCATTTTAGGGCCTAAAGGCAAGAGGATAATCTGGTCAGCCAGATTCTGGTCCAGGTTTCCATGGTATTTTGACCAAATAGCTCGAGGGAAATGAGAGACACGTTCAAATTCAAACGGATATTAACTTTGGTTACTTTAAACCAATGAAAAAAGGCAAAATTCCAAAGTATTTTTTTCATGAGACTTTACTTGCCTGTTTTTGAGATGGGTAGCAGAGGGCTTGAATCATTATCACCTTCTAAATATTTGTGAAGGATGTGTTTATCCTGGCCAAACTTGGGCTTAGTCGTAACATTGTCCTCATCTATACTGATGTACACAGTTCTTTCTCACTATATAATTTATATAATTTGTATCTATATAATTTATTTTTTATTCTATGCGATTTGACACAAAGGCTTTCTTTAGTGTTAGATTGAAATTCCTCAGGCTTCCTTGGTTTCCCAGAAGTACATATTTCCAGACAAGAATATAACAGAGCCCAATTATATTACATTTCTGGAATTTTGGCTGATTTTCAGGTAGGACCTACTGTTCGTAGTACCTTCCCTGGCTTCTTAAAGTCCCCAAGCCTGAGATTAGGGTGCTTCCAGGTGTGGTTCCATTCCAGTTTCTGATGAAAAAGGAAGGGTGATCACACTGATTTCTGGGACAGGACAGAGGAAACTCTTTTACTTTTACTTTTTTTTTTTTTTTTTTTTTTCAGAATGATACTTTTTTTTTTTTTTTTTGGAGAGGTTTGTTTTTGCTATAGGGCGCGTGCACTCGCCAGACAGACAGAGACAGAGAAACTGAAAGCAAGAAATCACCCCCCAGGGAGGATGGCCACTCCGCAATCCCTTCTCCTCCGTTCTGCTCTTGGGATTTGGGCACGCATGCACACGCGCCTGACCTGAGTTTTAAGTCACTGGGTCCAGGACGCGAACCGCCGACAACTACATGGGAGTCCAGCGACATAGCCATTACGCTAACTGCTGGTCCCCAGAATGATACCTTTTTTGATGTACACCTGTTTTTCTCAGTGACTACCTTAAGCCATTGTTCCTGAATCTTCTCTTTGGTGAACATTACTGTAAGGCTACATCAGACAAAAGCATTGGTTGTCTCAGGATTGTCATTTGCTCTACCTAAGAAACAATTGTAATAGTCAATTGAGATGTATAGGGATTATAACCAATCAGTAACAAATTACCAACTAGTTATTTTTTCAGAAATCACAGTCATCTGGGACCAGTAGATGGCATAATAGTTACATAGTTGGACTCCCACATAGTCAACCAAGGTTTGAGTCTGGACCTAGGGGTTTAAAATGCACACCAGGTGTGTGTGCATGTGTGCCTAAAATACCAACTGAGAGGAGACTAGAGGAGGAGGGATTGCAGCATGGCTATCCCCCCATAGGGGGTTTGATTTCTAGCTTTCTATCTCTCTGATGAGAAGACAGGCCCTATAGTAAAAATCTCTTTAAAAAAAGTCATTTTTACTAAGTGGAAAAGTACCATAATTGAGAGAACAAATAGCATAGAAGTGGTCATTTCTGACTAACCTAGAGAAATTCAGCCAAATGATATTTCACTTGTATAGAAATTTCCACTATTGAATATTTAGACACCACCTGAGAATAAGAAAGAAAAAGTATCCAGGGACCAGCAGTTAGCGTAATGGCTATGTCGCTGGACTCCCACGTAGTCGACCACGGTTCGAGTCCCGGACCCAGTGGGTTAAACTCACACCGGGCGCGTGTGCGTGCATGCCCAAGATCCCGAGAGGAGAATGGAGGAGAAGGGGTTGCGGCGTGGCCATCCCCCCTGGGGGGTGATTTCTCGCTTTCTGTCTCTCTGTCTTTCTCTGTCTGTCTGGTGAGCACACATGCCCTATATCAAAAACCTCTCAAAAAAATGTAAAAAAAAGAAAGGAAAAGTAGCCAAAATGAAAATCATTAAGACCCATTATTACATAAAAGTTTTCTATCTTGTACATAGAAGATTCAGTCAATTCATTCAGGGTCTATTTCCCTCTGTATAGTCAAATATGTCAGATACTATTCTAAATATTCTAAGTAATTGAATCATTGCTCAACTTTTGAGGTATTTATTATGCTCTTTTTGAAGATAAAGAACCAAATTTCTGCACTTTATTTTAAGTAGCTTTATTATCCTGTTTTCAAGTTTCCAGAAAGGTAGAAGCAATAAATTAATTTGTAGGATGGCCCCAGTTATGAGGCAGACAAATTTATGACAGTAACAAGAAGGGTACATAAGTGCTTTGAGAACAGGTGCAAAGCGACATCCCACCCAAGAGTAAAGCACCGATATGTGCTTAGGCAGAACAGCAAGTACAAGCCCCCCACAAGTTATTCTTAAACTCTTCTCAAATTATTCTGGAAATTCAGGACGATTTGAAGGTACTGAATAGAAAAATGCGATATTTATGCATATTAGTTTTTCTCACTAAAAACCCTTGAAATCCAATTGAAGTCTTATATGTGGCAAGATCAAAAAAATAAATATACAATAAATCATCCATTTCTGATATAAGAGCATTAGGTGCTATAAGAGTAATATAATGCATTCATATTAATATCAAAAATATACCCAGAATATCAGCAATAATAAATAAGAAACTGCTATGAAGAAAATTGTAAAACTCTACCAAGAGCTATAAAGCACACCTTAAACAAATTAAGGTATATTTACTCTGTTTCTGAGTGGAAAGAATGTTATAAAGATTTAAATTGTTTCCAATTTAATTATGTATTGTACATTGCGCTAATTAGAATTCCTTCAGTGGCAAGGGAGACGAACTCAGATAAAACTTAAGCATCATTAATTCCCTACCATAAAGAAGCGATGCTTATTGACATAGTGGGCATTTGATTCAGGCATAGCAGGCTCCAGGATTCAAATGATGCAGAACTGTTCTCTGCCTGCTTTACTCTCAGACCAACTCTTTTCAGATGACAAACGGCTCCAATCTGGCATCACTCTAATAACTAATTATCCCAAATGAAGAGAAAATGAACCAGCAATGAATGAATGAATGAATGAATGAATGAATATACAGATGGTGCTTATCAGTAGTGATTAATGGCTCACACAGAAAAATGATAGCCATTCAGACAGTCTGCCCCATGAAAGAAGTGCACAATACCTGTTAGGAAGTATTTTTGCCTGCCCCCCCCCCCCAAAAAAAAATCACACCTGAGTTTGTGAAAACTCTGGCTCTCACTCTCTCTTTATAGGAAATAAAGGGGAGAGAGGAATATGTAAATAACACCATGGAATATCCAAGTCCAGATGGCAGAGACATCTATAGTGGGAAACCAATGCTATTTCTTCATTGAACGAATTATATGGAAACAGAGAGGGAGAAACTTACAGATTACGAAACAAAGAGGCACATTAACCATATCACATTTTTGTGAACCTTATGTGGATGTTGACTAGAAATGTAATGCTCTTAGAGAACGATTATTGCAATTTCTAATATGTGATAATGATAATACTTGTTTTGATTTTTTTCAAGACACTTAACTTTATAAAGCTGAGTTCCTCAACCTCACACTGCTGATATTGTGAGCCAGATAACTTCTTTTTGTATGCATTGTCCTATAATCCAGGATTTAGGATTTGGTCCTAAGAAAATCAGAAATATGAAGCAAGACGTGTACAAAAAATAGTTTCTAGTGGTGTCGTTTATGATTGCAAAACAAGCATGTGGGGGCCAGCAGATGGCAAAATGGTTGCATTGCTACATGGCTGGCCACAATTTGAGTCCTGAACCCGGTGGCTTGAAACTCATGCGAGGTGCATGTGCGTGTACCCCCAAGATCCCAGAAGGAGATTGGAGGAGAAGGGATTGTGAGGTGGCCATTCCCCCTGGGGGGTGGTGGTGATTTCTTACTTTCCCTCTCACTGTCTCTGTCTTTCTCTCTCTCTCTCTTTGGTGAACACACATGCTCTAAAGCAAAAACCTCTACAAAAAAAAAGCATGTACATATTTTGGGGAACATAGACACCATGCAGAGGGAAACATGGAGTAAATTGTGCCCTCTTCATATAATACAGTATTTTGCATTCATTTTACATGATGATTACAAGGAATTTTTTCTGGCATAAAAAATTCTTATGGCATAATATTAAGGGAAAGCAGTGACATTCTCTATGTCATATATATATATATATATATATATATACACACATTATTGCCTCAATTATGTATTATACATATATATTTTTAATGGAGAAAAGGAAGAATAGAAATAAACCAAAATACTGAGTTACTTCTGCATCAAGTATTTGTAAAGCACATTATTTTTATACCTTTCTGCATTTTATAGATACTCTTTTTTTTTAGGAATTGCTTAATTTTATTTGTTATTATTATTTATTTTTCAATTTTACCAGACAGAGGAAAAAAGGGAAAGTGAGAAAGCAAGCTCCCAGGTTCGGGACACAAACCATTGTCAACTATGTGGAGGTCCAGCATCCTTAACTACCACACCACTCACCAGTTCCAACATTTTATAGGTACTCTTTAAGAAGTACATTTAAGTATGATCAAACAAGAAGTATCTTTTTTTTTTTTAGTTTTTTGCCATAGGGAATATGCACTTGCTCAAGAGAGACAGAGTGAGACAGAGAAAGGGATATCCCCCCTACCCCCCAGAAGACAGCTATGCTAAAATCACTTCTCCATTCTCCTCTCAAGATTTGGGGCATGCATGCACATGCACCCAGCTTGATTTTCAAGCTGCCAGGTCTGGGACTCGAACCATGGTCAGCCATGTGGGAATTCAGCACTTTAACCACCACACCACCTGCTGACCCCAAGAAATATCTATTTTTTTAAAATGAGTAGGGCTGGCCCCATAGCCTAATGGTTAAGGCAGCCAGAACCCTTATAGTCAACCATGATTTGAATCCTGGCCCTAGCAACTTGAGAGACATACCAGGCATATGTGTGTACATGTCCCAAATCCCAACAGGATGGAAAAATGGAGAAGGAATTGTGGCCTGACTTTGCACTTTGCCCTATTGGAGGGTGATTTCTTTTTTTTTTTTTTTTTTGGAGAGGTTTTTTTTGCTATAGGGCGCGTGCGCTCACCAGACAGACAGAGAGAGACAGAGAGACAGAAAGCGAGAAATCACCCCCAGGGGGGATGGTCACGCCACCATCCCTTCTCCTCCATTCTCCTCTCGGGATCCTGGGCACGCACGCACACGCGCCCGGCGTGAGTTTTAAGCCACCGGGTCCGGGACGCGAACTGCGGTCGACTACGTGGGAGTCCAGCGACATAGCCATTATGCTAACTGCTGGTTCCCGGAGGGTGATTTCTTACTCTTACACTATCTGTCTTCTCTGGTGAACACATGTACTCTCTGACAATTAAACAAAAAGATTAAATAGCTAAAACCTATATAAAACTCATGTTTAGATAATTGTTCAGAATACTGAAGGTGTTACATTAATATCTCTCATACATAGATAGTATGGAAATATATAGTATCACGTGGAAGACTTTTTGTCAGAAACATTTGACGTAAATTAGATCTGGTGCTAGGCAGCTTCAGTGGCGCGGCAGTAATGCTATGCTGTGGTGGTAAAGCCACATGGGAAGGTCCCAGGTTTGCATTCCAAAATTTCCCTCTACACACTGGGCCAGCATGCATGCCTGTCATCTGGACAAGTTGAGGCTGGGGGTGGGTCGCAATATCAGGTGAGGATCTCTCTTGCTTGCTCGCTCTCTCTGTCTTTCATGGAAGGAAGAAATAAATAAACTTTAAAAAAATTATTTTGGTGCTTAAAAGTCTGGCATTTAGGTATCTAGAGAATGGACAGAGGATGGGATAAAGGAACCTCTGTCCTGTACACTGTCGAGTCCCTACTGCTCCATATGTTTTAGTACCTGCTTAGTTCTGTTTTACTTTGCTTCAGAGTCTCAAGTCACAACACAGGAGTGCTGATTCTGTTTCCTTATTTGCAGGCCTCCAGACAGTGGGGATATTCCGAGTTGGAAGCTCAAAAAAGAGAGTGAGACAAGTAAGTGAAAAGTGAAGATTATGTTGTTTGTTTCACTTGACTTCCAACTGAATTACTTTGTGCAAAATTCAAGTTTTTGTACAATCCCTTCTGAATATATTTTCTTTACCTTCCAACTCAATTATAGTATAATTGAGTCCCAGGAGGTAAAAGGCAGCAACTTAGAAGCTCAGAAAATATCAAACACTAAAACAAAAGTGTCTGCTCTGTAGCAAATTACAAAAAAAAAAAAAAAAAAAAAAAAAAAAAAGAAAGAAAGAAAGAAAATGTCTAGCTGTGTCCATACTATGGACAGCCAAACAGAACTAATTTTGAAGCATCTAACTCCAAAAGCAAGAGATGCAGAGAGTACCAAATCAGTAAGCGATAGTAAATAGAAGTTAATTGTATAGCATCCATTTTTACTAAAATGTGACATGAAAATCCCATTCACATGTCTTCACATAAGGTGTTATGTTTATGCCTTTACTTTCTCAAAAATAAGTTATTCCTATTAAGTTTACATGAAACCTTTGCTGTCCAATTCATCTCTCATGTAGGGACTATCTACCTTGGGTTCCCTCAGCTCTGTGAAACAGTTTTGCAACAAGAGCTTGACATTAGACCTTCAGGAATGGGCTCCTGTTCACAATCAGGTGTCTAGGTTGTGAAAGCTTCATAAAACACAAGCCATCCTTTGATAAAATAATTCATTTGTTGGTGAAAGAAAATTGAAATGCTTTTTTTTCTCCGTTGGTGCCAACCAAAGGAAATAAGGAACTTAAGAACTCTAAGATGAAGCCAAGTGAAAATAAATTGTAATTGGATAAAGCTGAAGAAATGATGTTTGCTTGGGACCAGCAGTTAGCGTCATGGCTATGTCGCTGGACTCCCATGTAGTTGACCGCGGTTCACGTCCCGGACCCGGTGGCTTAAAACTCACACCGGGCGTGTGTGCGTGCGTGCCCAAGATCCCGAGAGGAGAATGGAGGAGAAAGGATTGCGGCCTGGCCATCCCCCCGGGGGGTAATTTCTCGCTTTCTGTCTCTTTGTCTCTCTCTGTCTGTCTGGCGAGCGCACGCGCCCTATAGTGAAAAACCTCTCAAAAAAAAAAAAAAAAAAAGAAAAAAGAAAAAAAAAGAAATGATGTTTGTAATATTGAAAGTATCTGAAAAAATGCCTCCTCATTTTTTTTGGGGGGGGGTCAAGATAAAAAGGGTTTTCAGAAGTATATTTTCTGATTAGTTGTTTGGTTTTTATTCTTAGTAGTCACATAAGAGACTATTGAACATTTAACACAACAGGACTTGCAGAAAGAAAGAGAGTACAGTAACATTTTGGGTCCTCACCTGAGCAGAATTGTAGAACATTTTCATAAATATTATCAAATCCAACCACAGGCTGTGAGGATAGCTCCTTTCACTCACTTCTTTCCAGGCTTAAAGAAACAAAAACAAACAAACAAACAAACAAGAAACAAACAAACAAAAAAACTGAAGTCAAGACCACACAGTTTAACTGGTCACTCTTATTTCATAGGCCAAACTCTTCGCATGGTCCATTCATTGTATGTGTATGTGTGCTCAGAAAAGAAACAGTGTGTTTGGATGAGCACAAGTTGCCCTGGTATCTGACAGACAGTGATGGCCAGTTGTCTGGAATCATTGAGAAATTCAGGGCAGTGTGAGTGTTTTCATCAGGTAGACAGGTAGTGAGTGCCAGAAATTATTCATCAGTCATGTCTGGATCTACCCGAGGGAGAACCTTTGCATGGAGATTTTTACTTAAGGATTATCCAATAAAAATATAATTAATGATTACTTAGAATTAGATTTCAAGTATGAAATATGCTCCGATTTACTTAACATTTTACTTTTGCCTCTCAACACTCCACACTTTATCAGAACACTAGTCGCAGTATTAATACCTCATCATTCTGGCAGTATGTGCTAGAAGAGGGTAGGGACTTAACCTCTTCATTCATCAGTATATTTTGAGGGCCTATGACAGGACCTGGTACACAGAACATGTACAGTAAATCTTTGTTAAATGAAATAAATGAACGAATGGACTCATAGAAGTGTCTTACATGGATTCACAAACTTATGTAATTGTGTCTATAGCTGAGAACAGTGCATAAGAGAAGTTGAGCAATCAGAGCTGTAAGTAGGGTGTGAAGTTACTGTTCTCTCCTTGCTATTGTATTTTCTTGCTACTATAAATGTTAGTAGACCTAGTGTAATGATTAAGGAAGGGAATTCTGGTAGTTGTTAAGAAGGCTACTTTGACAAAACTAAGATAGCTTGTGTTTAGTTACTGTCACCTTTAAACCTCAGTCACAAATATATTATCAGGGTTTTACATTTTATGTTTTGCAGAAAAAAAAAATTGCTTGCTTTCCTGTTGGGTAACTCAGTAAAATATTAAAGTGCTAACAATGGCAGGCACGCTGTGTGATGGATTAACTCTTCCCTCCCACGTTTTTCATTGACCTGAATTCACTTCTGCCCTTTAGTTTTTCCTTCTAACTTTCTGGTTGTCATTATCAAGCCTTTCTGCTTACATCATCAATGGCAAATCCACAGAGAGTTTTATTTAATAACATATTTAAAATATAGCTATCGGGGCCAGCCAGTGGTGTGGTGGTTAGAGTGCTGTACTCCCACGTGGCTGACTACAGTTCAAGTCCTGGACCTGGCAGCTTGCTTTCTTGCTTTCCTCTCTCTCTTTCTCCCCCCCCCACCCCCGTGTGTGTGTGTGTGTGTGTGTGTGTGTGTGTGTGTATGCGTGTATGCGTGTGTGTGTCTCCTTCTGGTAAAATTAAAATGATAATAATGATAAATAAAATTAAATTTAAAAATTCAAATATATATGTGTAGAGAGAGATATTCATAACTCTATAGATCAAGTCACCATGTCATTTGCTTCTCCTTGGGGTCTGTGCAGATAATACCAGCTGCTGCGTGTCACAGCACTTCTTTTGCTGGCCGCTAAATGTCGAGGTCCACTGAGGTGTTCTGTTACTGCCACTTGACTCTGTTTTTCCAGTTACGTGAGGAATTTGACCGTGGGATTGATGTCTCTCTGGAGGAGGAGCACAGTGTCCATGATGTGGCAGCCTTGTTGAAGGAGTTCCTGAGGGACATGCCGGATCCCCTTCTCACGAGGGAACTGTACACAGCTTTCATCAACACTCTCTGTGCGTAATTTGGCCATGTTTGTGGGAAAGTGCCCCTGGTATACCAGGATATAAAATTTACTCATCAAAACTCTGCATGTGTTTCTCAATAAGTGATTTTATCCTTATTTATTGGTCTCTAATGAGTATGCTCTTGAGGGAACTTTCTGAGATTTACCCTGGGGAGAAGGAACAAGAAGAAGATTGCAATAAAACAAATGGAAATAGCCACAAAGAATTTGGGATGCTTTCCAATGACCCCAGGACAGTAGAAAGTGCTATGTATCGATGCTTTGGAGACCAGCAAGTTAACGAGTCGGTGCCTAAAAATGAGCATGCATTTCTGAAAAGAGAGAGGGAGACACAGAACCTAGACTGAGAAAAGGAGAGTCAAGCTGGGCTAGCCCAGTGCCAGGACTTGCATGTAGCTGCTTCTGGGCTGTAGGTGCAGAAAAGGAGGGGAAGGGGAGGAGAAAAGGGACAGGCGAGAGCCGTGTCAGCCTCCACACATTTCTTCCTCCAGTTCTCCAATTCACACAAGAGCATGACACAGAGAAGACACTGTCTTCATGCTGTCTAGGTTATTGCCAACCAAAAGTGTTTCTCTTGTGCATTACACAACAGAAAAGGCCTCAAATCCTTTGTGTTCAACAATTCTCAGTCATTGTTGGTAAATATTTACCAAGTATAAAAGACCAAACTCCATCATGTAGGTGAAGAGTAATGCCAGCGAAAGGAGGGAGAAAAAGTAAGGGAAATTGAGTTCCTGTTCTCATCTGATTTTGATGACTTCTCCCCAGGTCTAATTTGCCTTTGTACCTTTCATAGAAGCTTGCTGAGAAGTTGCTAAAGTACAGAGAGAATGAGTGAAGACATGGCTGGGACTTGTCTTGTTATAACCCCTTTCCTAAAACAGTGGAGAGGAGACTTTCCTTGGTACCTGAATGGAATAGGCTTCCTTTTACTTACCTAGAATGCCTCTTTTTGCCTTGCTTAGTGTTGGAGCCCGAAGAACAGTTGGGCACTTTGCAGCTCCTCATCTACCTTCTACCTCCCTGCAACTGCGACACCCTCCACCGCCTCCTGCAGTTCCTCTCTATCGTGGCCAGGCACGCTGATGACAATGTCAGCAAGGATGGACAAGAGGTATGACCCCTTTGCTGCCACAGACTCTGTGACTTTCCTTTCTTCTTTTTTAAAAGGGCAAGTCACC
This sequence comes from Tupaia tana, assembly GCA_026018925.1. Classification (NCBI taxonomy): domain Eukaryota; kingdom Metazoa; phylum Chordata; class Mammalia; order Scandentia; family Tupaiidae; genus Tupaia; species Tupaia tana. Next base: position 162,478,009 of record JAKSZU010000009.1, read on the forward strand.
AATATGGCTGAACATTTCTCCTGAGATGACATTTCCCCTTCTAGACCTATCTGTCTGTGTAGGAAAAGACTAATGCAGGGCAGCTTCTGGAAAGTTCCTAAAAGTATGTGACCATTAACCTCTTTGCTTCCTACTGAGGCTGTCTTTTCCCATGAAGCTACTTTACTCAAGACCTTGTATTTGTGTTTGTGAGAAGAAGTTCACTACAGAGATGTTTTCAGCCATCTGAAAGTGAGGTGGGAGGATATTGCTGTCCTTCTAACTGATTTTTCCTGTTTCTTTAACTGAGAGCCCAAATGTGATGTCACCTCTTTATTTCAGTTTGTCCCTAGAGCTCTCATCTGTATTCTTAGCAAGAAGGCCAGTATCTCCATGTTGAAGGGTCTTTTCCTTCCTCACTCTTCCCCAAATAGGGACTGGCTCAATGCAATGGAGGATCAGCCATGATTCTAAACAGGTATACAGAAAACTGGGTCTGATCTGCTCATCTCTGCCATTGTATCTCGATGCCACGTGGTGTCAGCTGCTGAAGACAAATTCTCCATAGTCCCAGGGACCATTTAATGGTCTTCTCACTGGACTTGGTCCCTATTCAGGTCTCAATGTAACCCCTGCTCCACTCCTGCATCCAAGGTCTTGGGTTCTGGTTCTCTTTAGTCACACTCATGCTTTAAGGTTGTTTTTTGTTTTGTTTTGTTTTGTTTTCAGTTGCACACTGACCCCATTTTAAGTGGCCTACTTACAAGCATCCTATTTATTCACCTTAACAAGATCTCCCCTTTTCTCTTTGATACCATGCAGTCATACTTCTCCCTGTGGATTCTCTAGGAGGTCTCAGATCATTTAATATGCTAGCATGCATTGTAAAATGGGGCATTCCAAACTTATTTAATCATGGGAACTTTTATTTAAATCTGTGTTAGGCAGAATTCTACTATATTATGGATTCAGGTCTCTGTTTGTCAGATTTCTTTTTCAAAGGTCATGGTTACATAGAATTTTTTTCAATGTAATCTAAAAAGACAATTCTGCATTTCCTCTTCTTCTCCCTGTCAGTGTGAAAATGGGACTTTCTGGAGTTAGCCATTTATGTCTTATGCTTATAATTAGTGAAACCCCTGTTGGCTTCATGTTCATTATATGGTACTGACATCTTATTTCAGTACACACAGCGTTTTGAGGGGGTATACTTTAATTCTTGTAATTGTTAAGTAGCTATATTACCTGTCTGGGTGTCAGCATTTGATGACTGCAGATATACCAGAAGCTGCCGAGTCATCTGCCTAATCACTGGGTGAAGGCAGAGCCCTGTGTTCATAGGTACTTCCATTGCTCCTCTGCATCTCTTAAGTACCAGGTGAGAAGGAAAAAGTCAAGTCTTAGGGGATTAAGAGTCCAACTGAACTCACTCTAGCCTTTTTTTGCTATAGGGCGCGTGCGCTTGCCAGACAGACAGAGAGAGACACAGAGACAGAATGTGAGAAATCACCCCCCAGGGGGGATGGCCACGCAGCAATCCCTTCTCCTCCTTTCTCCTCTTGGGATCTTGGGCACGCACGCACATGCACCTGGCGTTGAGTTTAAGCCACTAGGTCCGGGACTCGAACTGTGGTCGACTACATGGGAGTCCAGCGACATAGCCATTACACTAACTGCTGGTCCCCACTCTCGCCTTTTTTGATCATATTCAGATATTCTCTCAGTTCAAATGCTGAAGACGACTCCATTGCCTATGCCAAAAAGAAGCAAATATTCCAGGAGAGTCATAAATGAAACAGCATGCTGGAATACTAGCCACCATTATGTCTCTTGCCATGCTGGCTTTGTGCCTAGGGGGTGAAGATAGAGAAATAGAGATATATGTGCTAATCCTCCTCACAGAGAAGAAAGATATTATTGTCTCCATGTTTTTATTAAAGGAATTATTTATTTATTATCATTCTTTTTCAATTTGACCGGAGACAGACAAAGAGAGGGAGACAGAAGAGAAAGGGAGAGAGAGAACAAGCCACCAGGTCCAGGTCTTGAACCGCTGTTGACCATATGGGAGTCCAGTGCCCTTAACCACCATGCCACCTGCTGGCCCCATGTTTCAGAGGTAGAAACTGAGGGCTGGGCCAGAAGGGTTAAGTAATCTATCCAGCATCTCACAGTGAGCCTCCACTTACTGGTTGTGTAAGTAGCACATTTTGCAGCTCTGGGGGAGGCACCATATATTCCATAATCACTGAGAATTTGTAGAGTTATTAGGGCAATAGCCCAGCAGATAGAGATAAAAAATCTTGAGCAAGTGCCTCTTTTTCCTATTCACACAAAGTGTTCATATAAGCTAGTCTCTGTAGTAGGATGCTATATGGTATCTAAGAGATGGAGGAGGTGAAGACACAGGACAAGTCTAGAATTAGAGAATGTAGTGCAGTCACTGAAGAAATCCAGTGAAGAAGTGATCAACATGGGCCAGAAAAGTTAGGAATGACTTCCTGGAGGAGCCTGAATTTAAACTACACATCAAAGAGTGTGTAGGGACTGAATAAACAGACCACATACAGCCTAGGGATGGAAATTAGCTAAACCCCTTCTGGGAGAAGTTAAGCGTAGAGGTTGTTTATTTTTTTTTAGCTGGTTTGGCATGAGCCAGTAGAGAATATAGGGACCAAAAAATAGTGTAATAATAATGTCACTAGACTCCCACATAGTTGACCCTGGTTCAAGTCTTCACCCAGCAGCTTAAAACTCATGTTGGGTGCACATCTGTGTGTGTGCCCAAAATCCCGAGAGGAGAATGAAGGAGAAGAGATTGTGGTATGGCCATCCCCCCCCAGGGGATGACTTCTTGCTTTCTGTCTCTCTGTCTCTCTGAAAAGTGCAAAAGCTCTATAGCAAAAATCTTTCTTAAAAAAAAAAGAGAGAGAGAGAATATAGAAGAGGCAGACTGAAGAAGGCTAAAAAACAAATTGTAAAATATGGCCAAGAAACAACGCATTCTTCAACTTCTCTTACTTAGTTACTATTTTGTGTTATCTAATTGTTGGGTCATTGTTTTTATGGATTGAGCATGAAAGAAAAAATTAACCAGTTTGTCAAGAAGCTAGAAGAGGGGCCAGCAGGTGACATGGTGTTTAAGGCTCTGGACTCCCATATGGTCAACCATGGTTTGAGTTCAGGACCTGGCAGTTTGAAAATTATGCTGGGTGTGTGTGTACATGCGTGCCCAAAATCTCAAGAGGAAAGTGGAGGAGAAGGGATTGTGGTGTGGCCATCATCATAAGGCCTGGAGGGGGTGGTTTCTAATTTTCTCTGTTTGTCTCTCTCTGTCAGTCTCTCTCCTGTAAGTGCACATGTGTTATGGCAAAAAAAAAAAAAACTTAAAAAAAAAGCTAGAAGGCTGTCAGAGGCTCTGTCAGTACCTTGTTGCATGGCCTTGTCTTTCTGAAAGGAAGGAAAAGGGAGTTGAGGCAGGAGAAGGTCTTAGCTTCCTCATTTATAAAGCGAACATAACACTTCTCATAAGTACATAAAATTCACTGCATCTTTAGCCAGTGGATCTTAAAGATAGCTAAAAGAAGAACATGAGAAAAATTGTTGACCAGTCAATCAGTGCTTTTTTTGGGAAAAGGATAGTGGTGTTTCATTGAACTGTGGTGTTTTGCTCTCTTGTGTTTATTTTGTTTTATTCCATTTTGTTTAGTTTGCTATTTTCTTTGCTCCTCAGGGAAAAGAGAAAATCCCAAGTGTAAGAAACATTGTATTTCTTCTAGAAAGAATATTGCAGGAACAAAATTAAAACCTCCTGAGCACTGGTTTTTCGGGGAGTCCAAGAACCTGGTGGCATTGCAAGGAAAATGTGATATGAACATACACTTGTTTAGTGAGAGAGTCCATAGTTGGCATTGAGTTCTCAAAGGGTCTAAGAAGCAAAAAGAAGAAGAAGAAGAAGAAGAAGAAGAAGAAGAAGAAGAAGAAGAAGAAGAAGAAGAAGAAGTAGTAGTAGTAGTAGTAGTAGTAGTAGTAGTAGTAGCAGTAGCAGCAGCAGCAGCAGCAGCAGCAGCAGCAGCAGCAGCAGTAGTCAGAAACCACCAGCATGGAGCCATGATTACCATCTCCCAGGAGGTACATGGCTTTAGGAAACAGGATGGCATGAGAACTTTTGTAGGACCCATCACCTCAGCCTCACCCTGCCCCTCTTGGAAGCTTTATTCCCCCTCCCCATTTCCCTATGCTACATCAGTGTTTGCCAAGCAAAAGGGAACAAGACTGGGTGCCCTGATTTGATGAAGAAAGTGAAGCTGCCTGAAGCCAGGCTGCTAATTTTGCTTCTTGCTACATCACCTCCTGACCCTGGGCTCTGGGCGTCACCTCCCATCTATAGCATAAGGACAGCATCAGCAGCTGCTTTGTAAGCTTGTCGTGAGAATCATCTGTGGAAAGCCCTTAGCTCAGTGTCTGTACATATTATGTTTTTAACCATGCAGCCTATTCATCTGAGGCTTAGAAGTGACCCAGGATGCTTATTTAGCGAATTTAAATTTTTTCCTTGAATTGGCTAGCCAATGAAATAATGAAACAATGGCCTGGCCTTGAGTGTGCTGTCTATTATCTAGACATAGCCGTACATAGAGATACATACTGAAACATGGGGAACAAAGGTGGAAGCTGTCTGGGACCAAGTCTGCCTTCCAGTTTTAAAAACAATGAAACAATGACACAAAACAAAACCAAAATGCATTAACAAATCACAGCAGCTTGGTCTACAGCTGGAATCTATGTGCAGTTTTACAGACGGATTGTATTGCATTCCCAGAATAGCAACCGAAGAAGGAGAGAACGGAAACAGAGCTCTGGGTTGTCCTTGTACTAAACATTCTTTTAAAAGAAAACAAAATCTTCTATTTATTGATGTTAAAAAAAAAGTGTGGGGGGGTGGCAAGAGAGAAAACTGTAATACTACTTTCAAGGGGAAGGAGAAACACTCCAGATCCTCTGAGTTCTAATGGGAGGAATTTGAAATTGACACGTATTTGATTTTATCCATATGAATTTCCAGGAAGAGAAATGAAAAATAAGATGAAAACCTGTCAAGTCTTATTTCAGTGAAATTAAAGAAAAAAATAATTGAATGGTCTACATAGAAGGCACTTTCTTTCAAACTCAGTATTTACCACATGAAATAATTTTCTCAGTAGCAAATCACCTGAAAACAGTCCTTTCTTCTAAAAATAACACAACTCATGTGCCAGGCTCAGATGGAAGAGCAGGGCAGCCACCAGCTCAGAGCTCTGCAGGATGAGGGGTGAGACTTGGGACTCTGTCACAGCTCTTTGTCAGGACTCCAAAATTCTATACTGAACACCCAGGGGCTTCTCAAAAGCTGTGTAGATATTCCCAGACGAAAGAGCAACACCAAGCACCCACAGTTCCCATACGTATTCCAGAGGTCCAAGAGTTTCAAATGATATTGACAAGGGAAATAAAAAAGCATACAGACCAATGAGGCTCAAACAGGACCAGTTCTGCCCTACAGCAACATGTGGCCATGTCTGCAGACAATTTTGTTTGTCACAGCAGGAAGAGGGAGGTAGCTACCGGTGTCTAATGGGCCACAATCAGGGAACTTACTCAACATCCTACAGTGCACAGGGCAGCCCTCACAGCAAAGAATGGTCTGCCCCCAGAGGTCACTAGTGTTGAGTTAAAGAAACTGGCCAAAGGAACAGCAGATGGCATAATGGTCACATCACTCGGCTTCCATGTGGCCAACCACTTTTTGAGACCCAGAACCGGTGGCTTGAAACTCACGTGGGTGCATGTGTGTGCATGCCCAAAATCTCAGGAGAAAAATGGGAGAGAAGGAATTGAGGCATGGCCATCCCCCTTAGGGGGTGATTTCTCACTTTGTCTCTCTGTCTCTCTGGCAAGTACATGCACCCTATAGCAAAAATCTCTCTTTACAAAGAAAGAAACTGCCCAAAAGAAACTTGTCCAGATTTTCCCTCTCATCTGAAAAAGAAACAAGGAATTAAAAAGGATTCTCAAGCCTTTAGAATATTCATAGTACTTATTACAACAATTTAATGTGTAGGAATTATTCCTAATATCTTTTAAGGATATTCTTTAAGGATATTTTTGTACCATTGTTCATAATATCAGAAAATTGAAAATGCAATGTTCACTGGTTGGCTGTGGTTGAAATAAGTCATAGTATAGCCATGCAAGGGAATGTTAGGAGCCAATGAAGATTGAGGATTTTTTTTAAAGTGGAAAGATTAATTGTTGTTCAGGGACAATAAACAAGCTACAAAGTAGCATATAGAGCATGATCCCAGTTTTGAAAAAGGAAATAACATAACGTATGCAAGTGCACAAGAAAAAATATGAATGGCTGATTCTTGGCAATGATAGCCTCATGGGTATTTTTTTCTTCACTTTTATCTGTACTTTCTAACTATTGATATATTGAGCATAAACTTTTTTTTATACTTAAAGTGATAAGAAGAGTTCTCTCCTTCAGCTTATATTCACCTTAGTTCCTCCTATCTTCCATCTTCTACCTTCTCTATGAGACCTGGTGGACAAAGTGTCTACATTCGTTGTTGTACCTGCACTCACTCTTGCTACACCACTGAATAGCGCTCAACAAGAACGTCCGAGCCATCCTAAAGGCTATTCTGGAGGGAAGGGTAACATCTCTATGAATAGCTGCAATGGTAAATCCCTCATTTAACAATTACCTGGCATTTCTCCCAGACACAGGGAGAAATATTCTCATATTCTCCTAACTTCTGACCCATTCTCAGCCTCCTTCATCAACTGATTCTTATAGGTTTTAGAATCTAACAAAGGCCTCCTCAGCCCTGCACATCCCTTCTATTTGTTGTTGCTGTTTAAACGTGAAATCCTCACCCTTGGCATTATCCCCCCTTGTCTCTCTCCCCCTTTTGATAACTTTGGAAGCTGCTCTTCTGTATTGGTTCAGACACTTGCTGCTGTAACAAACTATCATGGTGTGTCCCAGGTGGACTCCCTTCATTGTATCCACTATTCCCTGATCTATAGATTGCTCTTCCTAAAATGCATTCTTCCCATCTCCATTCTCCCCTGTTCTGAATCCTCTTGTTTTTAGGTCACAATCTAAACTCCTTATTCTGATACACAAGGACACTCTCACCTGGCTCTTACCAGCCTTTCTTGCGAAATCCCCTGCCATCCTGAGCTTCCTGGGATTTCTTAATATATTTTATTTATTTACTTATTTTTAAAGTTAGTTTCTTTCTTCCTCGAGTGAGAAAGAGAGAGAAAGAGAAACACAGCATCCCCAACAGAAGGTCTCGACATCACGGTCTACCCCCAGCTTCAGCCAGCTCCAGATCACAGGTGCACACATGCCCAGAGTATTCAGGAAGGTCTCTATACATGAATATGGAACTTTACCAAGTGGGTTATTCTCCCAGAGCATTGTGTTTTACCTCTGCACTACCTCCTTGATGAATTTTATGTGTTTCTGCCTTTATCGATAGTGGTCTCTGCTCTGTGAAATTGCCATCCTACCCAGATCTTCTATTTTCCAGCCTAGCAAATACTATCCTTCTCTCCAGATTTTATACAAATGCTGCCACCTCTACAGTAGTGTCCCTTGAGCTGCTAGAAGTGAGAGTGTCACACTTTGTACTCATTGCCTGAAAATGATGGGTTTATTCCACCTTATATGAGCCCTTTAAAATGAGAACTGTGTTGTGATCATTTCAGGAGCATTTTAAAAATAATTATAATCCATTCAAAATGCCTAGCCTAGGGACCAGCAGGTGGCATAAGGTTACATCACTGGACTTCCACATGGCTGACCACAGTTCTAGTCCCAGACCTGATGGCTTGAAACTCACACTGGGCGCATGTGTGTGCATACCCAAAACCCTGAGAAGAGAATGGAAGAGAAGAGATTGTGGTGAGGCCATCCCCCCCCGGGGGGGGTGGTGGGGGTGATTTCTCATTTTCTGTCTCTCTGGCAAGCACACTTGCCCTATAGCAAAAATCTCTCTCTTAAAAAAAAAAAAAGAAAAAGAAAAGAAAAGAAATAGCCTAACCTATTAAAAGTGCTGAGTAGATGGATCAATGGAAAGATTATGGATTGATAAATGAAGGATGAATGGAAAGATGTATGTATGGATGGATGGACTTCAATATTTCTTGAGTGCAGACAGGATAGAAATTTTGTAAAGTACCAGTTTCACAATAAGCAACTTGGAGTTGCAGATTTTTACTCACTAGGCTATTGAGACAGCCACTGAGCTATGAGCTTCAATTCAAGGTACGAAGCTAAAGGAAAATGGTGGTACCCCCATGGATTCCAACAGAGATGATGTCATCCTTGCAGGAAAAAAAAAATACGGAAAGGAAAAATTTCCATTGATTTTTAAACCATCCAGCATTTTAAAAAGTAAGCATAACAAAAGTCCTTGTGTTCTCTTCTCCTATAGGTCACTGGTAACAAAATGACATCTCTAAATTTGGCCACTATATTTGGTCCCAACCTGCTGCACAAGCAGAAGTCATCAGACAAAGAATTCTCTGTGCAGAGCTCAGCCCGAGCTGAGGAGAGCACAGCCATCATTGCGGTGGTGCAGAAGATGATTGAAAACTATGAAGCCCTGTTCATGGTAGGTACTTCCTATGCAGGACATCTCAGTAACCTACCTACTGACTACCTCTGGTGACTTAGTAAGACTCAAGTGCTCCACCTTCTGGTCTGCAGTGCTAGCCACTGACTAGTCATTGGAAGCCAGAAGTTTTAGTAAGAACAGTAATGTTCATAACTGTGGTAGAAGTTTGTGATCCTATGTTTAAACAAATGTACCCAAATTATAAATGTAATTTTGCTTTCCCCTAAACAATGATCACATTTTGAGTCATTTATTTATTCATAAAGCAGTGTATTTGCTCAAAATATTGATAAAACTCTTCTTTCTGGAATACATGTATTCATAACTATCCTCAGTGACGGCACCTCCTTCCAGGGTTGATCTTGACATCTTACCTTTTGCATGAAGCCTTCCCTGTCCTTCCTATGTCACTTCTGTCCCTTGAAGCCCATTTCTGTTCTTATTGATGTTTATTTTCCTCAACATTGTGTTACAGTCATTTATGACCATTTCCCCTAGAAGATTATAAATGCATTTGCAACAAGGGCTGTGCCCCTGTTCCCTCCTCTCCGTATCCTCTGTACAGTTTTGGAAGGCCTTCCATCTGGCAGGCTCTCAATAAATATTTTTTTTATTTGTATTGAATTACCAGTTCCTGTTTTCCTTCATAAAACTGCATCGTTTGCTCCAACTTCCCTTGAAACATTGGAACAAATGCCAGCTCTCCTCTGTTACTGTTCACCACTCACATTGCATGTCAGAATTTACAGGAACTTTCTCCACGTTTGTTTTTTCCATTTCTCTTGTCAATTTGTAAGCTCCATAAACCCTGCCTATTCCTCTAGAGCCTTTTGTGGCTCCTTCAACCAAGAATGCTATATGCCTCTTTTAAATCTGCTTAATAGTTTACCTACACATATCAGATGACTTGCATTAGATTTATTTCCATGCTTATCTTTAACTGATTGTGCTTTGTAAATTTGAGAGCCAGTGGTTTAGAACATTTGCCCTTGCTGTCTTACCTATCTGACTATAACCACCTACTTCAATACTCAGTGAGCATCAATTTCAGCATCTGTGAAATGGGGAAAATAAAAATATGACTAATTCCCAGGTACTTAGCAGAATCATTTGATATGTTAAAGCATTATGCAAACTGTAAAAGTCTATTCAAGTATTAATTAATAGCTTAGTAGTTGGGCAACACTAGCGGCCTCAAACCTCAGTACTTTACCGCAGCAAACACAGTTATCTCATTGACATAACGTTTAACCAGGTGTTTGGTGGACAGCCTTTTAGGTGGTGATTCAGGGGCCCCCAACTCCTTGCATCTTGGGCTTCTGCCATCCCCTCGGATTTTATGGGTAAACCTACAAAGAGTATCCATGATATCTGCTCAAATCCCATTGACCAGAATTTAGCCACAGGCCCCATATAACTGAGAAATGTCTTATGACTGGATGCCCATGAGGAAGAGAATATAGATTGACCACAGTAGGAAGTTCCTTGAGGTGGAACTGTGTCTCGCACCTGTGTGTGTCTCTGAAGGACTGTCTCTATGTTATACACCGATAACGCTCAAAAAATGTTGAATTAGTCATTGACTCTGTATAAATTTCACACTTCAGCCGAAATCCTCATAATTATTTACATATTTGGATGAATCAAATGTCTGAATTTTTCAACATTTTCATCAAGATTTAAGTCACATATCATCTTGCCAAGGAGTCATGGCACTACTTCATGTTCTCTGGATTTTTTTTTAACAATATAATACCTGACATTAATCTTACTTCTATTCTCTAAATTTTGTATTCTAAGCAGCGTTCTCTTTTATATAAACCACAAGCCATCAGGCATTTCTTTTCACCTCAAACAATACCAACAGAAATCTTCCTGGTCTCCACAGTAGTACAGCTGCTGCTATTTTCACTGTGCCATCCGTCTTCTCCACATTTCCTGCCACCAGAATTACAAAGAACAGCAGAAAAGCATTAGTCATTCCACCTTCCCCACCTCTTTTCACCTCTTATGCTTGTTTGCCATTCTCTGTAGGGATTGGCATTAAGATTCTCTTGGGTAGTAGCTCATATTTGCGTTTACCAGTTATGGACATTACTTCTCAAAGAGGCCCTTCCTGGTCACCTTATCTAAAAGGCAACCACCCCCATGTCCCCACACACCCTCACTCCCTAGTCCTTTTATATGATTTTTCTTCTTAACACGCAGCACTGCTAATATAGGGTTTTACTAATCCTTGCTGGTCGTGTGTTTCCCCACTAGAATGTAAGCTCTGTGACAGGATACTCTTCTATTTCGTCCATTTTTATCTACGTTCTTCACTACTTACTTTACTTTAATGACCCCTGTGTCTGGGATGTGGTACGAACAAAATAAATACTGTTTGAATTACTGAAGGACTTGATGGTGCTTTTGTGACATATGATTTCCACATTACCTTACTCTTTACTAATGAAAAGGTTCAAGCATCTAGAAATTAAGAATGTCTTTCTCAGAGGAAGATAACCATAATTGCAATCATTCTTGATTTTATTAGTTGGATTATGGGAATATTAAATTGAGAAAAATAATAATGGAGTAGAAGGGGAAGGAAGACAAAATTCCCCTTTTGATTCATCCAAATGTGTAAAGACTGGGTCCATATGAACAAATCATCTTTGGAGCCAGAAAACTTTACTGTAACCCTGTCTCTGCTGTCAGTTATCCATGTGGTATCATCTTCTTAGACTTCTGACTAGGACTATGATAGGTTTGAACGAATGATAGCGAAGATCCCTTATACTTCTAAAATCTGCTTGGCTCAGTACCCTAGCACTGACTTTCCCTTTTATTTCCATAAAACACAGAAGAAAATTTATCCTCCAAAAATTGCATTTTAGCTTCTTTTGAATATTCGGCATTTCAGATTCTGGTCAGCTATACCAAGGCTGGTGGTTGGTCAGCAAAGCTGGTCTGTGTGGGTGGACAAAAATGTAACTGTGTATATAGTTATTTCTTTTTATGTGTATGTTTTGCTTTGTCAAGAAGCTTTCAGAATTATTATAATTCTGAACAGGCAAGGATGAAGCTAGACAGGGCCTGATGGTTAAAGGTAGTTAGCAATTGTGCAGTTTCACAGTCCCCAGAAGGGTTTATACTCTGAAAGGGAGGTATCACTTCCATTGGCACTGGAAATGAAGACTTATTAAGAAAGGTGGCTGTGAGCTTGGTGGAAAGACCATGAGTCTCAAATCCCTGCTCAATCAGTCAGTTATTTGCTATGTGGTCTTGGACCCTGTGCTTCCCTACACCTTCATTTTCCTATTGTGAAAAAATGAGATGAAGCAACCTATCTTACAGGATTGTTTTGAGAATTAGGAATGATGTGTTTTTTTGATTTTTGGTTCTTTGTTTGGGTTTTTTTTTTGGAGAGGTTTTTGCTACAGGGCGCGTGCGCTCGCCAGACAGACAGAGACAGAGAGACAGAATGCGAGAAATCACCCCCCAGGGGAGATGGCAACACCGCAATCCCTTCTTCTCCATTCTCCTCTCAGGATCTTGGGCATGCACGCACACGCGCCCGGCGTGAGTTTAAGCCACTAGGTCCGGGACTCGAACCGTGGTCAACTACGTGGGAGTCCAGCGACATAGCCATTACACTAACTGCTGGTCCCAGAAATGATGTTTTAAAGCACCTAGAGGAGGATAGTAGACACTCAAAAAATATGCTGCTTAAATTACCTTAAAGTGATACAGTGCTAGCTATATCAAAACACTTTTAGGTGTTGTCTTGGAAATATGAAAGGTCTTCAAAAATTAGTGGAAATGTGAATTTTTAAAAACTATGCATGGATTTCAAAATTTTTGTACCAATATGAACTCATATTTCAATTGTATTTTACCATGAACTTTCTGAAGTCTCCTTGTAAATGCTACCCTTTACATGCCACAGTGTATGATATTGTGACCTGCTCCCATGTGTATATACTACTAATCCCTTACCCAGATAATTTTTCTTTTTTTTTCATGGCATTTATCATCTTTATTTCACTACATAACTTATTTATTTTGTTTATTAAAACCCACTAGAATGCAAATCTTATGAAGGCAGGGATTTTTGTTTGTTCTGTTCACTGACATCTGTAACTCCTAGAAAATACTTGGCAAAAGATGGGTGCTCACTAATTACAACTCTATATTGCCGGAAAAGTACACTTTTGTTATTTGTTTGTTTTTGGTTCAGTGCCTACACCCCTTAGGTTCCCTTACCTTGAAATGACTTCCATTTCTGATAGCAGCTGTTTAAAAACTGGCTAACAAAATGGTGCCTTCTAGGAACACTGGAGATCAAAGACAAAAATCTGCATATCTAGAAATGGTTATTGGTGTCATCATAAACAGAAAGCATTCACTGACTGAAGCATTGTCACACTACTTGTTCTGAAAGTTGTTATTTCTGCAGCTGATATTGGGAGTTCCAGAGAAAACTCATCGTTGCCCTTGGAATTAATAAGAACTTCGGAGCAGAAACTGTCAGCTCATTCTTAAAGCTGGTCTTAGATGATTCCTACTAGGGCTTCTTCAGAGAGGGGCAAGAAAGAGAAGGCACCACCGCCATAGGCTGATACAAAGTCTGCAGTGTAGTGGGGACGTGGGAAAGCCAACAAATTCCCACCCCACTGGCTTGTCAGCCTGAGCTGGGGACCAGCTCTGTGCATGTGGGAAATTCCAAATGAGCACTACTGGGAGTAAGGGTCACGGGCTGTGATGAGGATTCCAAGCTCGGGAGCCAAGCTCTGGTTCATGTTCTCTTCATTCCCTAGTGCTAATGGCATTTTCTTAAAACCTCTTTCACACGCCAAGTAAAATGGAGTCAAGCAGTTATCCAGGCCATCAAATAAGAAACCACCACTGTCAATATATAAGGACAATTATGTATGATTTCCATTTCTTTTTTTTTTTTTTTTTTTTGGAGAGGTTTTTCGCTATAGGGCACGTGCGCTCGCCAGACAGACAGAGAGAGGCATAGAGACAGAAAGCGAGAAATCACGCCCCAAGGGGGATGGTCACGCCGCAATCCCTTCTCCTCCATTCTCCTCTTGGGATCTTGGGCACGCACGCACACGCGCCCGGCGTGAGTTGTAAGCCACCGGGTCCGAGACGCGAACCACGGTCGACTACGTGGGAGTCCAGCGACATAGCCATTACGCTAACTGCTGGTTCCCTCCATTTCTTTTTTTATAAGCAAAACCAACCACTGTTTATGTGCTGGGGATGGGCTAGTCATTACGTACATCACCTTCCCTAAATTTTATCACCATTTCATGAGGAGTAAGCCAAGTTCATTTGCCCGAGTGAGGCAGTGACTACATGAATTACTTTGACAGCATATGCGTTCCTACACAAAACTAGAGATTGTTGTTAAAAGGTTTACTTATTTGAGAGAGAGAGAGAGAGAGAGAGAGAGAGAGAGAGAGAGAGGTCCTTGACAGGATTTAGTCATGCTGTGATCCCTTTCCCCCAACCTTCCAGCCAATCAGGATCTTGAGTGCATACCCACTATTTTCCAGGTTGACTAAGGATCTGAGGCCCTGGTCAACCATGTGACTTCCAGCACTGCAGATCAGTGCACCATCACCTGTGCCACCAAAAATGGGCTAGAAGAGTCACTTTGATACAGCATATCAGATATGGAGTCCATTTGTAAGGATAGGAAGAGGAAATATATTTTAGGAAATCTGAAAATGGGGAATGAAGGGGACCAGCAGTTAGCGTAATAGCTATGTCGCTGGACTCCCATGTAGTCGACCACGGTTCGAGTCCCGGACCCAGGCGTGGGTGCGTGCGTGCCCAAGATCCCAAGAGGAGAATGGAGAAGGGATTGTGGAATGTATTCCTGCGGGAGCCAGCTCACCTTGTCCCTGTCTGCAAAGACAGAGCACCTGTAGTGTTAGCATCACACACAGGTAAGAAGGAGCAGAAGCATAGTACTCCTGAGCCATTTCTACTTCCCATAACCTGTTCACATGGAGCAGATGGCTAATTTGTCTTCATCTTCCTGCCCTTAGTTTTCCCCCAACATAGCTCCCTGAGTCCTGGGCTCTCTGCTGTGTCTGTTCACTAAAATGCCCCAGTTGCCCTATGTGCTGCCTGGCAAATGTCAGGCGTTTGAGAAATACTTGTTGAATATCATGGATCTTGATCCTGTAAATGCACCCCAGATCCCCTCAAATTATTAATCCACCTGCCACAACAGAGCTACACAAAAGGTTGTAGACTGGGCCTGCCATTGTATGAGCTTTTGCTCCCATAGAAAGCCAAAGTGATTTCTTTTAGTGTATTAACTAAAAAATATCATCATGATTTCCAGTGATATTTACTTCCGCCGAGGAGTGTTAGAGTTTTAAATGCCAAAGCATCCTTGGTCAAGTGTGAAGTGGTAGATTGGTGTGGAATACCCAGTGGCAAGTGCAATAGAACTGGGACCTGAGTATTTATCTTTGAGAAACCACTAATGGTCTGTTATGGTGACTTAGTAAATGGAGAAAACACATGCCATTTTGCCCTCTTGGTTTATGGAATAAACTACCTCATAGCAGTTTTACCCTAGGCAATCATTCAGGGTTTCATTTTTAAATTGATAGGGTAGATTTTGATTGTGACAGTTTTATTCCTTCATATGTCTAGTGTTTACATTTTTTTCTCTGGAGCAGGAGAGTCCAAAGTTCTTCTGATTTTTGAAATAGCATTATGCTTTGAAGGAACACATTAAAATTTAAGGAGGCAAGTCTCCAGATAAACAGATCCATAAATGGTACCCTCAGAAAATATCGAAAACTACTAAACCATTGAATAAAACGTAGTAAAGATTTTGATGTGAAACAATAAATTGTAGGTGAAAAATTGCCTTAGGCTGGATTATTTTTCTACTTCTTTTTTCATTTGTTTCTTTATTTAGTATAGGGCATGTGCACTTGCAGGGGAGGAGGAGATTACCTCCTGGTAAGGGGGAGGGAAGGGCCATGCTGCAATCCCCTCTTCTCCATTCTTCTCCTGGGACCTTAGGCACACATGCACACATGCCTGGCATGATGCTCAAGCCACCAGGTCCAGCACTTGAACTGTGAGGTCAACCATGTGGGATCCAGCCTCCTTAACCTCCACACTACCTGCTGGCCCTGTTTCTTCATTTTCACATGAAAAATTGCTTGATTTTTTTTAAAAATGTATTTTTTACTATCCTACTTTTGGGCTCCCCTTTTGCCATGTGCAAAACTCAAAAACAGAAAGGGAAATTTTTTTGATTATTGAATTATTATTGCTTTTCGTTTTTGGAGCTTTTGTATGGATGAGAATACTAGGGTAAGAACTTAGAAAATTTTTATTGATCCTCAGTTGAGAAAGGGAATTTATTTTCCTACTCTGGCAAAGAAAACCAAGAAGATTGTGCTTCAGCATAGCACTGATACTTATTATAAGTAGAGAGAGTCATCTGGACAAGTGTACACTATGCAGACTGGACTCCTGAGTGAGATATTCTTATTATTTTTGGTCATTCAAACAGCATTCACTGAGAATCCAATGGGTAGAAAATACCACCATTCTAGCTCATGTTCTGGAAGAGCATAAAGTTGAGTGAGTGAGTAAGAGAGGAAGGATCCCAGCAAGTAGAAGCTTCCAGAGAGAAGAATAGGAAAGCAGAGTTTAAAAAAAAAAAAGTTTTAGCAGCACATTGGCACTTAGTGCTCTCTGCTCTGCCATCTTCAGCTGCAGATGCCTCACATCAAATAACGTAGACAGACATTTATGCTCATGCATCTCTTTTCAAAATGAAGGAGCACCTTTGCCAGAAGTTCCTACAAAGCCCTCCTTGGGCCATCTGACCCATAAGATCTTGCCCTGCTTGCAAGGGAGGGTAGCTGACAGAGAACTACAACCAGAGAAGCATGTGTCTGAGTGGATATAATCCTAAATCAGATAATTCATGCTTCTATGAAATTTACCTTCTGATGATGTGACCAGTAGGAAAACTAGAGTTCTGGTGGAAGAGAAGGAGCCAGAAGAAGGAGGCTATACAGAATCTGATTTCAAGGATATGGGTAATTGAGGTCCCAAATAACTCTAGAAATTTGAAGGGAGATTGATAGCAGAGTTATATCAATAGAAAAATCCCCTAACTTATTACCCTCCAGAAATATTAATCAGAAGAGAAGAGAGTGATTATCCTCTTTAGGCAAATGGAAACAGA
The DNA here is from genome assembly GCA_026018925.1 of Tupaia tana. Classification (NCBI taxonomy): domain Eukaryota; kingdom Metazoa; phylum Chordata; class Mammalia; order Scandentia; family Tupaiidae; genus Tupaia; species Tupaia tana. The sequence continues at coordinate 162,494,890 of JAKSZU010000009.1, forward strand.
GATGGGTGACTGTTACTCAAGAATAATAATCACAGAAAACATATCGGTCACCTCTGTGTTACCTGATTATACTCTTTCTTTTAAGTGTTTAACTTATTTCATCTATTTCTAATGAAACTTTCTATTACTAACCATCTTTAGAAGTAGTAAAATATTTTCAAATTTGGTCCCTGTAACAACCCCATTAAGGAAAATGGATATGCCTATAGGATTTTCAGATATAAGAACGGAATCCTAAAGGAGGTGGCTGATGTGCCCAAGTTTACATTGATTATCAGCAACAGAGCCAACTGAGCCTCAACTGCTGTTGACTCAGTCACATAGATGACAGCATCCTAATTCCTGAAAACATATACCTGAATCTGCCTGGATATTTTATCTTACTTATCTTCAGCTGCTGTTTCCTATCAGTTTATTCACTTGACTTTTTTCCTATTATCTAATGAATGATCATTCAATTGAGCTAAACCAGCACTATGAAATTTTTATTGATAGTGCACTCATAGGCAAAAAAAGGAAGAATTACAGGAAAACAGCACTGGATGATATTATATGAACATTTAAAAATCAGTTCTAGGCATCATTTCAAGTTCCTTAGCTCATTTCCCCCCCAGCTCAATTTTTTTTTCTTTTTTTTGGAGAGGTTTTTGCTATAGGGAGCTTGCGCTCGCCAGACAGACAGAGAATGAGAGACAGAAAGCGAGAAATCACCCCCCCCAGGGGGAGTGGCCATGCCGCAATCCCCTCTCCTCGATTCTCCTCTCGGGATCTTGGGCACGCATGCACACACGCCCGGCAGCGTGAGTTTTAAGCCACCGGGTCCGGGACGCAAACCGCGGTCGACTACGTGGGAGTCCAGCGACATAGCCATTACGCTAACTGCTGGTCCCTCCCCACCCCCCCACCCCCCGCCCAGCTCAAATTTTATAAACCATTCCTTTATTTATTTTTTTGTTAAATATAGCTTAGTCATATGTAATTTTTAAAATGTGTATTTGTTTTGAGAAAGAGAGAGACAGATACCCTTGGCAGGGTCTCAACACACCATGATCTACCCACTGGCCTCCCAGCCTGCCAGAATTACAGGTGCACATGGGTATACTCAACATGTTCAAGTCAACCTGGATGCCAAACATAGCCCCTACCCCTTATGTGACTCTACTGTTGTGCAGCCTGCAACACCATGGCCGAACTAGTCATATGAATTTTGAAGACTGCTTGAAATGATTTCTTAACAAAATGGATTATAAATAAATAAATAGTATGCACTATAGTCAACTTTGCATAATACATAGAAAAATGTTATCTGTCTTTCATATAATACATGGATCTGCATTATTAACTGTCTTTTTATTTCTTTGTAAATGGTATCTCCAAGCCAAAATGGTATCATGGGTCTTTTAAAAAGAAAGTATAGATTTATAGTCCAACCCTGTCTGCTTTAATTTTGTTGCCAAGTAAGAGTCATGTATGCTACATAAAATAAACCTTACTAGTTATAATTGCTTGGAATCAAATCTAATGGAATGAGTGAAAACTCTAAATTATAGACTAGCTTAACAGAATATAGAGAAAGTCATTTTTAAGATTAATGATATCTCCTGTAACCTATTCTAATAATCCATGCAAGTTGATAATTTGTCATTAGACACACGATATACTTCTCAAAGAATTAATACTGTGATACTTATTCCACACTAAAGGACATGTACTCTGGTCATTTATTCTTCAGTGATAATGGATTGGTACTTAGAGCAAACTTTTTTATTACATGTCTAAGCATAGCAGATTTTATTTATTTATTGATTGATTGATTTATTTTTAGACTTTTTTTTTTTGGAGAGGTTTTTGCTATAAAGTGTGTGCGCTCCCCAGAAAGACAGAGACAGAGACACAGAAAGTGAGAAATCACCCCCTGGGGGGATGGTCACACCGCAATCCCTTCTCCTCCATTCTCCTCTCAGGATCTTGGGCACACACACACACACACACACACACATACACACACACACACACGCCTGGTGTGAGTTTAAGTCACCGGGTCCAAGACTCGAACTGCAGTCAACTACACGGGAGCCCAGCGACATAGCCATTACTCTAACTGCTGCTCCTGGCATAGCAAATTTTAAATTAAACTGACTGGCTGTAAATGTAAATACTTTTCCTGATTTGCTAATGGAAGTTTCTTTTCAAAAAAGAGTTCAGGATATACATTTTTGGTCTATATTATTTTTACTTTGCTGTTCATTTTTAATAAATGGATTCTCTCTCTTCATTTTCACCTTTTATATATTACTTTTTTAAAAACTAATTTAATAATGCATATCAGGAACAGCAGATGGCGTAATGGCTACATCGCTGGACTCCCATGTAGTTGACCATGGTTCGAGTCCCTGACCCGGTGGCTTAAACTCACGCTGGGCGTGTGTGCGTATGTGCTCAAGATCCTGAGAGGAGAGTGGAGGAGAAGGTATTGCAGCGTGGCCATCCCCCCTGGGGGGTGATTTCTCACTTTCTGTCTCTCTGTTTCTCTCTTTCTGGTGAGCACACACATCCTATAACAAAAACCTCTCCAAAATAATAATAATAATAATAATAATAATAATAATAATGCATATCAATTGGGTCATGATGTTTGGACAAAAATAATAAAAATGATGAGTCTTTTTATTTATTTCATTTACTTAATAAAATAAGAGAATATACTCTCTCAGCCTTGACCTATACCTTCTCTTCTTTTTCCGTTTTGGTTCCCTGGTCATTGCATTTGATCACAGAGCTTAAAATACCATCTATATGTGTGTACAAAATTTCTGTTTTCTTCTCCCCTGAACTCTATATCATTATTCCCAACTTTCTGCTGGAAATGTTTTTCATTTGGATATCTCACAGACCTCTCAATATTATTATAGCAAAGCCACACTCCTAAACTCGACCCCAGCCTTCTCCTGAAGTTTCTCTCAGCCAGTTAGTGGCAACTCTATCTTTCCAGTTGCCTAGGCCCCAGACATTAAAGTTATCCTCTCTCTCTCTCTCTCTCTCTCTCTCTCTCTCTCTCTCTCTCTCTCCATATCCAATAAATTAACCAGTGCTATCATCTCTATCTTTACTATCTCCAGGATCCAAATATTTCATGTCATCTCACTGTCCTGGTTCAGCATTCATCATCTCTAATCTGGATAGATTGTTATCTACCTGCCATCTCTACATCACCTCTGCCTTCCCTGTAATTTACGTTCAGCTCAGCAGCCAGAGTCATGACAATTCGTGTTAGTCATCTGTTTAGAGTCTACAGTGGCTCCCCACCCACTTTGATTAAGTGCAAAGGCCCATATCTTGACCCGTACGGCTCCACAACATCTGGCACTGGCCACCTTCCTACCTCCTTCCTAATTTCTTCCAACCTCCCTGGTCTTCTGGCTGCTCCTGATGCAAGACTATCACTGATTATTTTCTTCCTCCTGCCTAGAATGATTTTTCCCAATTCTGTCATCAATTTCAGTTCATGATGAAATGTTAGTTTCTCTGTGACCTGACTGTCTTATTTAAGGCTGAACTTTCCTCAGCATTTTCCATCACTCTTTGCTTTGTTTTTCTGCATGGTATCCATGCTGTTTTCCATGTCTATTTGTGTAATGCCTTCCCTCATTCATTGTCACCTTGATAAGGATGAGAGTTCTTGTCTATGTGGTTTGTAGCCGAGTCCCCACCATCCAGTGCTTGGTACTCAGGATGTATTCTCCGCATATTTACGCAGTGAGCTGAGGAAGGTAGTGGGAGAGGGCCAGAGTAAGCAGGACAGTGGTGCTGAAGTGGAGGATGTGTGGGGATGACTGCTAGTGAGAAAGACTGGAAATACAGACTGTGGAAAGCTAGCAAGTAGGGGGCTTCAGTTGTAGGCATAAAAAGAGTTTTGAGCAAGTGAGTATCATAAAATTCTGACAACAATGTAGAGAAGAAATTTGACACACATGTTAAAGAAATCACGTATGAGTTAGCAAACTGTTGCATCAAAAGTCCATCAGGTATGCGTTTTTCTTTCTTTTTTTTTTTGAGGGGTTTTTTGCTATAGGGCTCATGCACTCGCCAGAAAGACAGAGAGAGAGACAGACAGAAAGACAGAGAAAGACAGAGAGACAGAAAGTGAGAAATCATACCCCCGGGGGATGGCCACGCCACAATCCCTTCTCCTCCATTCTCCTCTCGGGATCTTGGGCACACATGCACACGTGCCCAGCATGAGTTTAAGCCACCGGGTCCAGAACTCAAACCGCAGTCAACTACATGGGAGTCCAGCGACATAGCCATTACGCCAACTGCTGGTCCCTGCATTTTTCTTTTCAACTAAAAACTCAAACTAGCTTAAGGAATTTGGGAACTCACATAGCTAAACAATCCAAAAGCAAAAGTAGCTTCAGGCATAGCTTGACCAAGTACTCTAATGATATCAAGACCCTTTTTTTCCTCTGCCCATTTCTTGGTATTTCTGGCTCAATTTCCAGCACAATCCTCAGGTCCCAGACATCTAAGGGAAATTCTCAGTGGTTTTCATTACCTCCATTGGAGTTTCATGCCCATTGCTCAAGCAAGCATGGTGTTCTGAGAAGGGAATAATTGATCAGTTTAGACTAGGGTGCACATTTCACCATTGAAGTTGAGAAGTGGTAGTTTTCCACAGGGAACTTGAGGTATGACAGTTATAAGGAAATGCAAACTTGCAGTAGCCAACAGATGATCACTATAAAGGGGTAATGAGCACTTGAACATGTGTCATTCCTACTGGAATAAAAGAGGAAAGAAAGAAGTAACAGAGATGAAATCAAGTCGTCCTCCTGAGTATGAATGGGGAGGGAAGAGGACACAAAAAAGCTTGCCTGCACCTCTGGGATTTTGAGCTTGTATGACTAGGATTTGGCAATGTCAGTAATGAAGATTTGAGATGAAGCAGGAGGAACAGATTTATAAGAGAAGGAAAGCATTTTCTTGCTTTCTCATCCCTGTTTTTATTAATAAAACTGTTTCCAGCTTCTCAGAGCTCAAGAACAATCAAGTTCTGCAAGAAGCAGGAGGCAAATTTTTCCACCATCCACTTATTGTCAGAAGACTTGTCCTCGTGAAATTTAAAAATCTTGTTTCTGAGCTCGTGTGTAAAAGAATCAGGCTGAAAACTGATTTTCTCTCAATAGTTTCAGTTTCCTTTGGTTAAGCTACCAGCGTCTATGGAGTAGGAAACCGTCAGTCAGAGCCAGGTTCAATCTTCTCTCCCAGAACACTTGCACATGGGTGACATGTTCTTAGGCTTGTGAGGTCGTCTTCTACTCACAATGGTTTGGGCTTAGAGAAACATGTGACATGCACCAATAGAGCCCTAAAGTATGCCCAGCAAATTATGAAGTATGAAACTTCTAATTGTTGATAGATTGGGATGCAGACAGGCACGGAATGATGAAGTAGCATGTGCAAATGTAGCAGCCAGTATTGGTTTCTTGATGAGTGTTTACTCTGACCCAGTACTGTTCTACATTCTCAATATGTCATTTCATCACCACAGCAGTTCTTTGTGGTGAGCACTACTGTTATCTCCATTTTATAGAGAAAAAAAGGCATACCTAGAAAAGTCCTTGTCCATGTACCTTGTCGAAGGTCCCATAATTATTAAGTGGTAGTGCTAGGATTCAAACACAAGCAGTTTGCCTCGAGAGCCTGCCCTCTTAATAAACTGACTGTATGTTCTAGAACTGCCCAGGACAGTCATAATTTATGCATGTTGTCTTGGCATAATTATAAATATGAGCTCTAGAAAGTGTCCCCATTTGGGCAATAAATTATAGACACCATTCCTCTTACTAATGATATTTTGCTTATTCAAAGCCAAAAAGATCTACTCTGAGCAACAGAGGCATTCTAGTGATTAGGTTGCATCTCCAGGCCTAGGAGGGAGACATTAAATATGGATTAAATATGACTATTGGGTAATCATCCAGTTTGTCCTAACAATTAAAACAGATGTACAGATTGGTGTAGGTTTGCTTGTAACCAGCAGATCACTCTATTCTCTCATGGCTTCTAAGGCTCTGTCTTATACTCTGGTAAAGTTGCCAGTGATCATACTTTTTCTCTTTCTGGAATGATTTTAGTTATGCCTCAACATCTGGCTCCTCTAGGTTCCCCCAGATCTCCAGAACGAAGTGCTGATCAGCCTGTTGGAGACTGACCCCGACGTCGTGGACTACTTACTCAGAAGAAAGGCTTCCCAGTCATCGTGAGTATGCCAGTTTTCCATCTTATAAAGTCTTGTTGAGGATTACTATTTCCAAAGAATTAGAAAGATTTACATAACCCCACACAGGGTGAACTGAAGTGGAATTTTGGCAACCTTCTGGCAACTCTGATCAGTCTTCCTTACCAGAAAATGCTTCCGTCTTTGTTTCTGTCTTACCAATCCACTTATCAAACTAGAAATTACTTTACAAGATTTTTCTGTTTCATTTTCAGCTTTCTCTAGCCCCTTGAGGTCTGTCTGTGCTCACTGGAGGAAAATGTCCCGAATCACTGACAAGATGCTCAAGTGACTATGATGCACATCAGTGATTCTACTACAGACAAATCCTGATAACTGCTTAGGGGGCCCCTCTGGCTGTGTCTGGATGTGTCTTACCTATGCAGCTTGACCAGTGGGAGTGACACCTCACCAAACCCGGAGACAGGCCTTAGCTGAGGCAGATGTGCCCATCTGAAAGTACAGATGTGCACCCTCTTATCTCTCCATCCTTTAGAGCTAGTCTTCTATTCATACAGTGCACGCTGGCTTCCACAGGCACCCATGTTTGCAGTGAGTCAAATGCAAAGCATGCTGTAGGCTATGGTTTGCCACCATTTTTGCTTCCAAAGGAAGAACAATGCATTTTTGCATTAGCTAAATTTTACCGTTAATCCTAACCTTTGCTACAGAGGCAGAGTTTATGAAGGCACTGAGCATTCAGCAAAGTCAATGGAATAATATTATTAATGGGATAATATTTTACAATTAACCAGGAGCAATATCACCACCATGACACCGAATCTTAAATTTCTGACAGGAAAAGTTGGTGCTCTTCTGTTATAAACGTGTCATTTGTGCTATACATTTAATCTACTAAAGTTAAGACACATTTTCCCTGTGCTTTTTCATCTTTGAAATTGAATTTAACCTTATAATCAACAGCATGTCCTAATTTAATTCATAACATTTTGTCTTTCTTAGTCATATATGAAATAATGGTATGTATTATTCAATCATATCTTAGAAACAATGACACATGCTGAGTTATTCCTATCTACCGATGCTGACTTTGCTGAATTAATTTTCATTTATAATTATTTGGATATTTAAAAATATTTATTACTTAGAAAATTTGGTGGAAATGAATTCCATTTTGTTCATCTCCCTTCTTTCATAGGTTGTTACATCGATAGCACTGTTAAATTCCACTTCACTCCATTTCCAGTTGAGCAGGGATGACCTAGATCATGCTTTCTAATGCATTTGTAAAAACCTATGTCTGTGCCAATCATTGTTAGGCCCAATACTGTTTCAAGTAAGACATTCTGCCTAGATTCAAGTCCCAAGAGCCATAAGTAAACAAAAATATTTTTCAAATTTTACAAATAGGTTGGTATTTCATGCTCTTGCATTCCATATCAAACAATTGGGCTTACACTTAGATTTTTCTTAGATTTATAACTCTTGTCAAGGTGTAAGTTCTAATTTAAGCTAACAAATGGCCTTTCTTCCCAACAGATCATATACCACCAGAATTTAACAAACTCACTTATTTTCTTCCCTTATGAATCTCCCCTTAAGCTGCATTTAAAACATCAGTGGTGCACTGTGGAAAAGCTAGAAAATACACACTTACAACACCACTAGTTTGGACTGGCCAAATTTCTGCTTTCGTGGGGCATTATTAGAAAGACAAATTGGGGAACCAGCAGTTAGCGTAATGGCTATGTCGCTGGACTCCCACGTAGTCGACCACGGTTCGAGTCCCAGACCCAGTGGCTTTAACTCATGCCGGGCACGTGTGCATGTGTGCCCAAGATCCTGAGAGGAGAATGGAGGAGAAGGGATTGTGGCGTGGCCATCCCCTCTGGGGGGTGATTTCTCGCTTTCTATCTCTCTGTCTCTCTCTGTCTGTCTGGTGAGCACACGCGCCCTATAGCCAAAACCTCTCCAAAAAAAAAAAAAAGAGAAAAGAAAGACAAATTGATTGTACTTTAAAGAGTAATGTGTAAGTTATGTTTATGTGGTCCCAAATCCAAACAGTCCCTGACTCGTGATGATGGTTCAATTCAAATGATTTTTTTTCTTTACAATTATGTGAAAGTAATACACATTCAATAGAAACCATACTTTAAATTTCATACAACCATTCGGTTTTTCATTTTCAGTACCACAGTCAATAAATTACATGAGGTATTCAGCATGTTATTATAAGAGTGACTTTGTGTTAGATGATTTTGCCCCACTAGGAAGTGTTCCGAGCATGGTTAAGGTAAGCTATGCTGTGCTATGATATTTGGCAGGTTGGGTGTATTAAATGCATTTTCAACTTACGGTATTTTCAACTTACAATGGATTTTGGGGAATGTAATCACATTGGAAGTTAAGCATCTTTAACTATAATGTATGCTCTTTGACTATAATGCCAAGGTAAGAAGTGAACCTTTCTTTCACTATTACACAAAGAAGTACACATATTAAGCTTATGTGAGACTTATCCAGGCTCTTCTGTTCCCTGTTCTGGTAAGAGTAAGAAGTAGGAGTGAATGGTCTAGGTCCACTATCCTAAACAAAGATCTTGGGTGACTTCCAGGGCTTCAAGGAAAGGGAAGTGAGCTCATGGGAGCTCTATGGGTATTAAGGACTAACATTATCAGAGAACAGAAAACATTTGGGGAAGATTTAGTAAGGGGTAGAAGAGAGTGGGAGTTTTTTGTTTTCCTCTACCTATAAGTCAAAGAAAAACCCAGAAGGCTGATAGTGACGTCATAAAGTAAGAATGAATACATTAATAAATTATTTATTTTGGTGGCCCTTTGAGATCTGAGAGTACTGCCTCTGGAGCTATAGGTAGTTTGTAGCTTAAAGAAGTGCTTCCTGGGACCAGCAGTTAGCGTAATGGCTATGTCGCTGGACTCCCATGTAGTCGACCGCGGTTCGAGTCCTAGACCCGGCAGCTTAAAACTCACACCGGGCACATGTGCGTGTGTGCCCAAGATCCCAAGAGGAGAATGGAGGAGAAGGGATTGCGGCATGGCCATCCCCCCTGGGGGGTGATTTCTCGCTTTCTGTCTCTCTGTCTCTCTCTGTCTTTCTGGCGAGTGCACATGCCCTATAGCAAAAGACCTCCACCCACCCCCAAAAAAAGAAGTGCTTCCCAAATTTTACTGTGCATGGAAATCAATAGATTTTGTTAAATCCTCTTTCTGAATCAGTAAGACTAGGGGATGTGGCCTGATAATCTGAATTTCCAGTAATTTTCCAAGTGACACTGCTCTTGCCAGTCCATGATCCACACTTTTGAGTTGAGAAAACTTAAAATATCAAAGCATATTGTTGCCTTTAAGACCTTTCAGACTTGCTGGAGGATGCCTACAAGAGAAAAATAATAGGAGGCCTGTTCATAAGTATGTTTCAGAATGCAAAATGATAGGTGTTAGACCAGTGGGTCTCAGACTCCCCTGCCAATTCAAGTCTCCTGGCTTTGATCCACCTTACTGGACATTAATTATTTACTATCACTCAGGTACTTGAGGTAGGTGATTTTTGACATTACAATGGTGTATTTGTAGTTCAGCCATGGTGGTGTAGATAGTAGTAGTAGAGTACTACTGCACAGTGCTGAAGCCACACAGTATGCCCAGGTCCAGATCCTGGGTCAACCTGAACACACTGGGTATGACAATGTGCACCCTGATCCTGTCTGGCAGGAGGACTGTGGCATGATGGGACCCTGTCAGTGGTACCTATGTGTCTGTTTAGCTGTCTCTGTCTCACTTTTTCTCTCTCATGAAGTAAATTTTAAAGTAATTAAGGTAAATTAATTTTTTTTTAAAAAATGAAGTGTCTTTGTGTTGACAAAGGAAGGGAACCAATGCTCCAGGCCGTAAATTCACTTGGAGTTTGGATAAGGGAAGGAAATGTGACTTGCAGGCTAGGGAATGGCTTCTGAGAAGAGGTGGGATTTGCAGTGAACCTAAAGACTGGGTAGGATGTAAACAGGCCTTGTGTTTGGGGTTGAACCAGGGCCTGGTCATGACACGCAGTCTGTTGGCTGATGGGGGCACAATGGAGAGGCTGACCAGCACTGAGGGAAGAGCCCTTAAGTGGCGGCTGAGGGGCAACCTTTGAGTGAAAAAGCAGTGGTGATGGATTGCAGTGACAGTGGATTGCTGTTATGGTAGATTATAGTGATGGTAAATTACAGTGCCACAAACGGCCAGATGGTGCTGACCACACTGGCCTGTTCATTATCCCTCAATGACACATGATTGTGTAGTTCAGCACACTGGTGGCCAGCCTCAGGCCCAGAGCCAGGTCGCCTGAGTGTGCATTCTGGTTCCACTACTATTAGTTGTGTCCACTTCAGTAAGTTAGTTCATCTCTGTTTTTAGTTTTCTCATCTGTAAACTAGAAATAAAAGGAGCACCAACTTTCTACAGTTGTTGTGGCCTTATAGTATCCAGTTTATAATAAATGCTTAATAAATGTTGATTACTATCAAGTTTCTTCAGATTTCACCACTGTGTTTATTTATACCTACTTACCAAAGACACAGGCAGCACTAGATTCTGCCTGGGTTCCCGTGAGCCGGTAACCTCCCAGGTAGTGTAGAAGAAGCACACGGAAGAATTCATCCGCTTTAAGTTGTGGCAGTATGTCTAAAAGCAAAGCCCGTTATTTGCTTCCAACCCTTTGGGTCTTTTGCTAAAGCTGTTTTTTGCCACCAGTTCACAAATCTAAATGAGACCTTAGATTCCTGTGAGGCTGAGTGGGAACTGCACACGATTTTATTTGGAGGGGGAAAAAAACAAGTCTTCAAAGTGTAGAAACCAAGAAAATATTTATCATAATTTCTGTCTTGAAAGAGCAAACATTAAGTGATATTCGGGAACTTCATGTTTTGTTTGGATTTGAGTTTTTCTCTTCTTTATTCAACATCAGAATTGGTGGAATAAAAGAATTATTCAATATTTTTTCTTGGGCTGTCTACTTAAATGTTTGGCTTCAACCAAAGGGAGATTAGAAGAGATTTTTACTACTAAGAATACAAGATTTCCAGTTTTTAAACTGGTATATTTATTGTATCTGTTTTCTTCAGAGATACTTAAAATAGATCCCTTGCCTTGGGTCCAGAGATGTGAGAAAATGGGGGGCAAGTGAAACCAGAAGGAAACGGGCGCTGAGTGTGGGCATTTGCAACAGAACAAGGTATCACAGCAAGGCTGTGCTTAGAGGAGGAAAGCAAGGCCCTTGCTTATGCGTAGGATCTAAAGGGGTGCCAGAAAACTCGGTCATCTAAATGAAGCGTATAGGCCCAGCCTCAGCAACGCAGGTGGTGGGGTGCTCCTGCACAATATGCAGCCAAGAGGGATGGCCTTGGTTTGGACCCCCAGTCTAGATGCCCCGTAAGCCTGAACATGCCTGGCTGGCTGGAGGGCTGGAGGTGGATCACAACTATGGGACCCTGTCTTGGGCACATGCCTCCCTCCTGCCTTGTCATGAAAGAAAGGAAGGAAGAAAGAAAATTTATTAAGAAAGTTAATTATAAACTTATCATTTAAGTTTATTTCTTCCATGAGCGAGAGGGATAAAAAGAGAGAGACAGGCATCCGCAATAGTGTCCCCACACCATGATCCACCTTTAGCCTCAGCCAGTCCCAGATCATGGGCACCCATATGCCTAGTAAAATCAGGGTGGTCTCCAGAAGTGAACCTGGAATCTTCCTATGTGGATTAGCTTCTCAGAGTGTTACATTTCCACTGTGCCCATGTATTGTAATGTATGTTTGTTTTTTTTTTTAAGTCAAAGTTAATGCCAAAAATCTATGATGAATAAAATATCAACATTTAAAAAATATGCCAGGCCAACAGGTGGTGTGGTAGCTAAGGTGTTGTACTCTCACATGGCTGATCACAGTTCAAGTCCCAGACCTGGCCTGGCAGCTCGCTTTCTCACTTTCTCTTTCTCCCTCTCTGTTTCTCTCTGGTTAAATTTTAAAAATACATAAATAAATAATATTAAATAAATAATTATTTTTTTAAAAAAAAGTCAATGCCATGCTTCGCCATACTAGAACCTACAGCAAAGGTTAAAATATGCGCCCCTGGTTTAAATGGGAGCAACTCCTCCGTCATATTTTCACAACCTACTAATCTCATTTTCCACCAAGAAAACTGCTATGTTTGACAATTTTTCTTGACCAAATGGCAATCTCACATAACTTTTAATCAAATTAACCTGAAGTAAAATAGTACTGAAATCCTGTTTGGGGCATCAATAAAGCAGTTAAACTTGATATAATATTGTAAGTTCTAATGTACCTATTTTTCGACTGCTTTAATGTTCTGGGGGAAAAATTAATTATACTTAAGCCATATATGGATAGGAATACACAGTTTTCTTTTTTTACTGAGGTACCTTCAGGCCCCTAGAATTCAGTATAGGGAACTTCACAGGACAGAGCAGATTCATGTGAAAATCCTGTGTTAAGTCCCGAGCTCAGGAGAGCTCAGCAGAGCTGGACTGTCTGGTGGTAACTAGTCCCAGGAACGGTTCTTGTCGTTTTGAATATAGCCTCAAGAAAATGTCTAAGAAAGATTTGCTCCCCAGGAATATATTGATTGAACAAAGCTAAGTAGAGCATCTTCCAACTAGATTCTGGAAATAAGCTTAAAATAAAACAGTTTTACTGTGCTTGGGGAGAAGATAGATATAGATGGAAAGTCATTGTTTTGTTGAGCTAGAAATTCGTTCCATTGAATGATAAGTCCACCTTCTCCATTCTGGGGCAGTGTTAGTCTTTTAATTTAAAGGCATCACATTTAAATTATAAAATAAATATCAGTGATTAATTGATATGACCTAGACTTTTAAAATTAGAAACCTCACAGAATGTAACTGTTGGGGCCCTTGACCTTGAGCCTTTTTCATCCCCAGCTCCCCCCCACCCCCGCTTGGGCCCACTCCTACCTCTTGGGAGTATACTTATGCTTTTACTTAATAAATAATTGTGTGTGTGTGTGTGTGGTGTTATTTTAGACAGGGTCTCACTATGTCATGATGCTTTTGCCTGAGCCTCCCAGGTAGCTGGGACCATAGGTGTGCACTCTGCCTAACTTTTAGGGTGGCCAGAAATCGAACTCAGGTCTCCCACATGGCCTTGGCCTGCTGAACAGCAGCACCCAGTGTGCACTACCACAACTGGACCAGATGATTTAATCTTTCAAAGATCAACATTACAAATGCCTCCTTCTCCAAACCCATGGAGTGTGATGAGATGGACTCTCATTTCTGTTTTCCTTTAACTAGAATTTGGTAAATCAGAAAGGATTGCAGGAAAGTTTCGGAGATAAGTCTGACTTTAGTAAACAGCAAAGAATTGACTCAACTGTAACAGCCAAGAGTCTTATTGACAGGCAGGAACGGGTGGCCTCGACTGTCATTTCATTCCATTACCCTGGGAATTCTGAAGCATTAACCACCCTTCCCTCCCAGCCGCCCATAACACACTCCACTTAAGAAAGCCTTTCTAACCAGTTTTAGGAAAACTTATGCAGAATAGGGAATTCTGTAATGAAAAGTTCCAAAAGTGTGAGCTTGTCTTCTATGAAAAGGCACGTCAGGATGGGAGGTATTTGTCACACACATCACCCCTTTCTTCTGACACCTTTCTTGTGATTCACAGCTTCCTTAGAAATTTGCAAAATATTAATTTGAAGATGTTTTATCAGGCAGACTGTAAGTAAAATGAACAAAGACAGCATTGTTTTATCTTCAGTTGCCATAAGTACTTCACATGTCAGGCGATTAGGAGGGAATTTATAAGGACTAAAAACAAGTAGAGAAATTTTACCAGAGCCTGATGTCCAGGGTCCTGGCTTTATCACCTGGGGGGAATTCAGATCCGTGTCAGCTGCTCTTTGGATTCTGCATTATGGAAGCTTTGCGATGAGCATGATTAATGTGAAAATCCTCCACAATTCCAGAGCTGTGGCAGTGGATTCCTTTCCCGGTACAATTAGTAACACCCAAGATGGTAGCGAGCTTTGCGGTCCAATGGCCTGGAGTTTAGCAGCGGAACAGTTGAGCCGAGGATGAAGTCAATGCACATTTGCAATCTCCATGGTGTTTCCCGCTGGCGTAGCTCAGCAAGGGACTTAGCTAGCCACATCCGGTGATTGAACCGGAGTTTTCCATTTATCCACAGAACAAGTTCTGTGCTTCCAGCTGCAGTGCAGGCCTGCCCACAGTGTCCTGCCAGCGTGTTCACACCCTGACCTGGAGGGACCAGCTAAGGGTGAGAATGTAATTCACTCTCCATGCCCATCTCATACTCGTTTGGGTAGCTGAGACTGGCCATGCATGCTGTGGATGGCCCTGGGGTTTGGGGGTCTAATAGGAAGCCCTCCATGCATGGAGGCAAACCCATATTGACTGGCATCCATCCACCCAACATTGATCCGTTCAAATCCAAGTCTAGAAGGAGAGGCCATCACTTAACTTTAGACTATGCCTCACCTAGTGAATCACTGGGCAGAGCAAGTCTTTTATGAGAATAAATTTTATGTGAATATTTTAATGCCTTCACATGGGGTGCTGAACTCAAAAACTGTCTTCTTAGAGTTGGATTATCCTAGAGGCAAATCTGAGAGAAGATGTTTGTGGTCGCTTGTCTCACTTTTCAGAGATAACCAAAGTGGGGGTTGCGTTTTACTAGATTTAACACTGAGTGTCCTGACGAAGAGCACTAAAAACCTTCCTCCTGGGCCCATTTGCCCACCAGTGTTCAGGAATCAGAGGGCGCTGCTACTTGGTGCTGGTCCATAGGAAGGTAATGCCGAGGGAGCCCCCAGCGCTGACTGATGGTGGCGGGTTTAGCCAACCTCAGGGGTCCTGATTCTGGCTGGCCACTTCGACAGCTGTCGCACAAACCATGGCTTTTCTTTCCTTTCTCACTTTTATCTCTAGGTTTCAGACTTGGGGAACTTTCCTTTCTTATCTTCTTTTAGCGCCCACGCTTCCACTGCACTACACCTGGGTAACTATTCACAGCCTCTGCTCCCACACAATTGTTTTCTGATTTGTAATTTTTTTATATGAAAACTCTTACAGTGCTTTATTAATTTTACCTGATTGGGTTATACACTTGACAAATGCCTTTACTGGAAATAGTAATTCCCATAGAATTAGAAATGTTCCAGAAACTTTGGACTAGAGTAGAAAGTATTAGAAGTAGAAACTGGGCATAGACATGTAGTGATGATGTTCCTCCTGGGTACAAATGTGCTCTGAAAAGCCCACATAATTTTGCTTCCAGGTCCCCATAAATTTCTCCAAGCTCCAGCCTCCACTCAGCAATCCTGTTCTCTCTCTCTGTTCTGTGCCTTTGCTTCCAATTGTATTGCCTAAGTGGGTGTATATGTGTGCATGTGCGTATGCATATGTGCATATAGGTGCATGTGTGTGTATGTGAATATACATCTGTAGATCTATGTATGTGTGTGCATGGATGTACATATATGCATCTGTGTGTGAATATGTGTGTGTTTGTGCTTATATATGTGTGCATATGCCTGTGTATATTTGTGGGTGAATATGTGTATGTATGTGTGTGGGTTGTGTTTGTGTGTGCATATGTGATATGTGTATGTATTGATCCTGGGTTTGCTTCTAACAGATTCAATGATGAAGCAATGGAATGACACTAAGTTTTTTTTCCATCTCTGAAAACTGCCCATGTTGTGAAAGTCCTGAAGAGTGAATAAAACAGTCTTGTTTTGTTCTGTTCTGTTTTGTTTTTTAATCGGTGGGCTTTCACGTGAGTAGACAATTCTTGGACATGGAATCATAGGCCAGTTTGGCCACCTTCTGACTTCTGCTGAGAAAATGACACACAGGAAAATAAATAGTTTAAAAGGCCATCAACTCTAAGTATAAAATGTACCATTTTACTGTTGATTTATAACAATGTCCAATACTATAATATTTAACAAATTCTAGAAGGACCCCAACCCCTACTATTCCACTGCTGGAAAGACATGTTACTTAGTCAACTCCATTTCTTTCACTCATTTCCAGACTGAGACCAGGAACAAGGATTTGATAACTGTAGTTTAGTATGATGTATGCTGCATAATAAACTCTGCATAAATATCATCTTTCCCTCTTCTCCCAGGTCAAGGGGCTATTGTGCATAGTGTATTTTTTAAGCTGCTCACCATGTGTGTATATACTGTATTCCCTTCCATGACTGGGACACACTGGGGGGCATGAAAGGAAAACATCTTCTCTCATTGGATGGTCCCTGGCCTCGTCCCTGGCAGTGGCCCCCGCCAGTCTAAGGAAGTTCAGGGCCTGTGTCTCCTATGAGGCACCCTGCCCACCCTTGCCTCCAGAGAAGAGCTTTAGCCATCTTTCCTGATGTCTCTCTGAGTGGGGCCCCAGGTGTGTCCCTTTTGGTGATTTGACTTCAGAGACTGCACCAGAAGATCAGATAAAGTCAGATCTACCTCTCCTGTCCCCTTTCACCTCAACATGTTTTGATCCATGACCAACTGCATTCATAGCAGACGGAGGAGGTCTAGGAGTCGCCTGAGATGGGCAAACCCTCTCTTCTCCCCCAACCTGTGGCTCCAGCCACCATAAGGTTGGGACTACCACATTTACCCCCAGGTCAGCCAACACTTCAGCTTTGGCCACCGGGTCTGGTTCCCCTTCTCGTCTGGCTCTTAGCAGACTCGTAGCCCACTGTCACATTTATGGATTGAGTGAAGGAAGGAAGGTTTGGTTATTAGGGATGCATGCCCATGTATCAGAACCAGCTGGAGGGCTTCTTAAACACAGTGTGCTTGCTGGCCCCACGCCAGAGTTTCCATTTTGACAGGCAAGGCTGACTTGCTGGATGATGGCTACACACTCAAAAGTTGCCATCTTGAAATTTTTCATTTTTTTAAAAGGAATTATTTATTTATTTAATTCCATTTGTTGTTGTTGTTGTTGTTATTTAATTTGACCAGGCAGAGACAGAGAGAAAAAGGGAAAGTGACAAAGCAAGCTGCCAGGTCCAGGACATGAACCCCAGTTCGTCATGTGGGAATCCAATGCCTTTTACCATCATGCCACCTGCCAGCCCCCAAATTTTTAGTTTTTTTTAAACCTGGGGCCCTGCATGTTTATTTGGCTCTGGGCTCCTCAAATGCTGGAGCCAGTCCTGCTGGTAAATCTACCTCAACTTGATCAGACCCAATCTTAGCTATGAAAATGAAGAAAAAAATAGTGTAACAACTTTTTATAATTTTGTCGTTGTTTTTTGATTGTCCTTGTTTTATTTCATTTTGTTTTCACCAAACCCAGTGCTCTCACGAAGCATACTGCCTTTTTGGCATTCCCCAACAATTGATGTAGGTATGATTTCCCTGTCTGTACATCAGTCCAAAAACAATTTTTGAAGCAGCTTGAAAAGCCACATGAAATGGAACAATATCATAGTAAGTGATTTACTAGGCTGAGGAAAGGAAAACAATAGGAAGAGATAAGATGAGATGAAATTAGGGTGTGGAAATGACACACATTCTTCAAGCTTCAATATACCGGCTTGAGCAGATCCCCGAGGCCCCGGAGCCTTCTAGCAGTCATTGCATATGGAAACTACTCTTTATTACATGACTCGGGTTCCATAGGGTAAAAACAGCCTATGCACTTGGTAGAAACCCAAATGCCCCTAATGCCAAGGCTGAAGAGAAATTGCTTCCGTGGGGATATCTTTCTTTATGCATGTAACTCCTGGCAGAATCTGTAACTTACAGCATTTTACTGACTGTATTCTCTCCTATATGTTTTGTAAGTCAGCTGAACAAGACATGAGACAGAATTGTTAGGGTGTCCATGAGCTAAAATGCAGCCTTTCCAAAACATTCCTCCCAATGTAAGAGGGCAAAAAACACACAGAACATTTGTGATCCTGACAGTTGCTTTGTTTTGGCTCATAGAGTAACCCTGTAAAACATCCCACGAAATAAGGCTTTCTGCCCTCACTGTTGCTAGTCTAAAACCATGGCTTATTCTTGCTGCTAGACGTAAGATGTGTTCACTAAGGACTGGAATAATGTCAGCTGAGTAGGGAAAACAGATCAAAGTAGCCCAGTAACACCATTTCTGCCCTGGTCGTAATGTAGAACCCTGACTCTGAGCCGAACCCTGTCCTGTGTTAGCTACTAGTCCAACACATTCAATTTTTCTTATTTTCATGATAAACTTTCCTGACCCGGAGTCACACCCCATGACAATTGACAAGTGTCCTTCTGTTTCGCATTCCCTTGGCTAAACTTAGGGCAACTCTTTCCCCTTTAATTTGATATAGTGGTTAAATATCCCCCCTACACACACACACACACACACACACACACACACACATGCACACACACACTTTCCAGCAGTAATAGTAAGTTCCTTTTATTTTTCCTTCGAATTCACTGGAGGCCTAAAGGTCTGGAAAATCGTCCTCACGGCTGTCCTCTGGCTCCTTCCCATAAGATTATCTGATATCAGTTCAAAGAACAGGCAAGGAAGGGACTTATTTATTCCATGTGGGTAGGAAATGTCCTGGGCAAAAGCGCTGGAGCCCCGGGGCTCCCTCGGTGATAGGCGCAGCCTATCACAGACGCTGGGATGTTTTTCCCCTGGATACCAAGCCCTGCTGGAAGCCTGAGCCAAAGTGAGATTCCCCTGTGAGCGCACTGTCTCCATTTTGCTTGCATAGAGCCATTTGGTTAGGTTAGGAAAGGATTGCTCTGGCATGTGTTTACCTTCTTCAAGACCACAGGATTTTGTTGAAACATTAAACCAAGGGGCTGGCAGGTGGTGTGATGATTAAGGGCACTGGACTCCCACATGACCAACAGTGGTTCAAGTCCCGGACCTGGCAACTTGCTTTCTCACTTTCCCTGCTCCTTACTATATCCCTCTCTGGTCAAATTAAATAAATAAATAAAGTTAAATAATTCTTTTAAAAAACAAAGAAAAACCAAAAGAAAGGAAAGACTAGTAAACAAAGGCAAAGGAGGGGAAATAAAAACAGAAGCAGGTTCTGGAACTTTTTAATCAACCTGTGATCATTTCCCTTTAAGATGTTGTCAGGGCCACTGTTTTGAGGAAGGTACAAAATAAAGATATTTCCAGGTAAGACTTTGAACATTCTTTTCATGTTCCTGAAGTTCAGTTCTCATTTTCATGTTCCACTTACATTTTCACCGTTATTTCTGTTGCTGTGACAACTCATGCACGTATGAATATGCTAATTTTATGCTAATTGCCATGTCATACCAATTTGTAAAAGCAGTAGAGCCTTGCTGAATCAATTTTAGTTGTGTTTAAATACAACGTATGCAAGTGGAAATCATATATTTATCACTTTAGCCATAATTTTAGATGCGAAACACTGGCACCAATAGCATCATCGGCTTCATCACAGGAAGGATGGATTTACTTAACACTCAGTGTTTTTTACAGAAAAGAAAAATTGCACACAAAACCATAATGATCTTTAAGTGTCAGTCACAGTTTTATCTGTGCTATTTTTAATTCAGGATATTGAGGAAGATAAAAAGGTTATCTACCAGTTTTTCCATACTTAATAGATTGTGACTATCGGGCTTTAATTTCAAAATGGAAAGTGGAATTCATCCATGAGGCAGCGAGGTTCAGCCCTGGCGCCCTTCGCCCTGCCTGACATTTCCTGTTACATCTGTTGGGTTTGACTGCCCTCTGCTGGTCATCTCGTGAAAACGCTTTCACCTTATTGTAGATGTCTTGGAACACAGCTCTAAAGGTGGTTTTGTTTCAGCCCGTGTCCATCATTCTCCTCCTGTCATTTGTGTAATGGCTGTTTTGTTTTAATCTGGCCACTGACGGTTTACACACTCACATGCCTGTAATTTTCTCCTTGTGCCAGAAACCCTGACATGCTGCCGTCAGAAGTTTCCTTTTCCGTGGGAGGGAGGCACTCTTCCACAGACTCCAACAAGGCCTCCAGCGGAGACATCTCCCCTTATGACAACAACTCCCCAGTGCTGTCTGAGCGCTCGCTGCTGGCTATGCAAGAGGACGTGGCCCCGGGGGGCTCAGAGAAGCTTTCCAAAGTGCCAGAGCAGTATGTGCTGGTGGGCCACTTGCCGTCGTCAAAGTCAAGGGAAAGTTCTCCTGGACCAAGACGTGGGAAAGGTAACGTGCACTGCTCTTGCACATAGCGTGTGTGTCGGGGGGGTGCTGTGGGCTTGCTCTTGCTCTTGCCCTTGTTTGATGTTTCCATTCAATAAGCTTTGCTGAGTACCTTCTGAATACCTTCTATAGGGGTGAGGAGAGCCTGGTGAGCCGAGTCATTGTCTGGGGGGGTCCCTGGAGCCCGGGCCCCGATTCACAGATTCTGGAGTGCAGGGACATGCGCAGAGGAGTCACTCACATTCCTCCCCAGCTCTCCTTCCCTCCAGCATCCCAGACCATGATTTGTTCTGGCTGCCAGTCGAAGATGTCAGCCAGTTACTGGTGTTACTTTGGTAGAGACCAAGCCGGACGTCCTGTATAATAAGACAGTGTGCCAGGACCACATAATGTTAGTGCCCAGTGACAAGAGCACGAGGCTTAGAGTCAGAAATCTGTAGGACCTCCAGTGAGTGACTGAGTTTGTCAGAGTCCCATTTCTTCCAGATGTGAAACCTGAGAGTAATAACAGCATGGAATTCACTGGCTTTTACTGACTTGTCCGTGTAGAGTCCTTTTCTTTTTAAGAGAGATTTTTGGTATAGAGCATGTGTGCTCGCCAGAGAGACAGAAAGACAGAGAGCGAGAAATCACCCCCCAGGGGTGATGGCCACACTGCAATCCCTTCTCCTCTTGGGATCTTTGTCATGCACGCACATGGGCCCAGAGTGAGTTTTAAGCCGCTGTGTCCGGGACTTGAACCATGGTTAACTACGTGGGAGTCCAGAGACATAACCATTACACCATCTGCTGGTCCCCACGCAGAGTCCTTAACACAGCAGTTAGTGTGAAAGCACACGCTGGTCCTGGCTATGGAACGTCACAGGCATTTCTTGCTGCTCCGTACGCCAGTGGCCTCACGCGGAAGGAGAGCTCTTGGAGAGCTTCTAGGAATGGAATGCAATGACACGCGTGGACTGCTACACGTGCGCGGGCGCCCAGTTGCCGTTGGCTTCTATAATCAGTGTTATGATCCCTTCATAGGGTGGTCATGAGGACTGATGAGATGGTGACAAAGCCTAATCTTATGCCCTAGGCCATAAATAGGTATAGATGCCCTAGGGGCATTTATGAAGGAATCCATGCAGAAAGGAAGCTGTCGATGCCCACTGCAGGGTGCTCCTGCGGGCAGGACGGAAACCAGAGCTGTTGTTCCTCTGAGGCTGTTGCCATTGTCACCCTTGCATTAGTTTCCTACTGCCTCTGTAGCAAATTACTGCGAATTACTACTGTGGCCTAAAACAGCATACCAATGGGTTATCTTAGGGTCCTGGAAGTCAGAAGTCTCAGATGTGCCCACAGGGCTGCCATCCCTTCTTGAGGTCCTGGGAAGCAATGAGTTCCCTGCTTTTCCAGCTTCTCAAGGCTGCTGTTCTTGCCTCGTGGCCCCTTCTTCCGTCTTTTTTTCTTGGGGGAGGAGGTTGTTTTTATTTATTTAGTTAGTTAGTTAATTTTACATCCAATTATTATAAATCTTTACAATATACCAAATGAATTTTCCCACCCTGAATAAACTGTATACTGGTTCAGTAAAGATATTACCCCTTTCCTCCATCTTTTTTTTTTTTTTTTTTTTTGAGAGATTTTTCACTATAGGGCACGTGCGCTCACCAGATAGACAGAGAGAGACAGAAAGCGAGAAATCACCCCCCAGGGGAGATGGCCACGCCGCAATCCCTTCTCCTCCATTCTCCTCTCGGGATCTTGGGCACTCACGCACACGCGCCCGGCGTGAGTTTTAAGCCACCGGGTCCGGGACGTGAACCGCGGTCGACTACGTGGGAGTCCAGCGACATAGCCATTACGCTAACTGCTGGTTCCCCCTTTCCTCCATCTTTAAGGCCACTCACACAGCAGCATCTTCTCTGTTGCTGTCCTTTTTTTTTTTTTTGGAGAGGTTTTGCTATAGGGCGCGTGCGCTCACCAGACAGACAGAGAGAGACAGAAAGCGAGAAATCACCCACGGGGGAGGTGGCCACGCCACAATCCCTTCTCCTCCATTCTCCTCTCGGGATCTTGGGCATGCACACACACGCGCCCGGCATGAGTTTTAAGCCACCGGGTCCGGGACGCGAACCGTGGTCGACTACGTGGGAGTCCAGCGACATAGCCATTACGCTAACTGCTGGTCCCCCTTACTCTTTTTTTAAAAGAATTATTTTATTGGGACCAGTAGTTAGCGTAATGGCTATGTCGCTGAACTCCGGTGTAGTCGACCATGGTTCGCGTCCTGGACCAGGTGGCTTAAACTCACACAGGGCATGTGTGCGTGCGTGCCCAAGATCCTGAGAAGAGAATGGAGGAGAAGGGATTGAGGTGAGGCCATCCCCCCTGGAGGGTGATTCTTGCTTTCTATCTCTCTGTCTTTATCTTTCTGGCAAGTGCATGTGCCCAATAGCAAAAACCACTCCAAAAAAAAAAAAAAGAAGAAGAAGTGTTTTATTTAACTTTATTTATTTATTTATTTGTTCTAATTTGACCAGAGAGTGGGGGGTGGGGGATAGAGAGAGAGAGAAAGAGAAAGTGTGAAACCAAGCTGCCAGGTCTGGGACTCTAACTGTGGTTGGCCATGTGGGAGTCCAGCGCCCTTAACCATCACACCACCTGCCGGCCCCATCTGCTGCCTTCCTCTCACAAGGACACTGCCCGTGATTATACCAAGCCCACCCAGATAATCCAGGAAAAATCTCAAGAACCATATTTAATCACATCTGCAAAGTATCTTTTGATACAAAACATCTTTATCTGTGTGGGTTCTGGGAATTATGTCACAGACATCATTGGAGGGAGGGGCTTTTTCTGTCTGCCACATGTAGATATAGAAAGAGCCTTTTGTAAATCCCAAATGGAATAAATAAGCCTCCCGAATGACACGTGTGAATGATGTTCCATGTCCAACACAATCTTGAATATTGTACTCTGCACAGAAGAGATGTTATACAAATATTCATTATTGATTGGGTTTTGCCCTTAGATTTTCGTTCTGTTACACACCTTGTTATACACTTTCTTCTAGATATGTCAGAGGAGCCTTTCAATATCTGGGGAACTTGGCATTCAACCTTAAAAAGCGGGTCCAAAGACCCAGGAATGACAGGTGAAGTATTCTGTTTGAATTTTAACATGTTCGCTTTTTAAATCAATTGTCTTTAGTTTCTGCCTCACTGTTTTCATGCTACATGTTTGTCGAATACTGTTTGGGAAATGCTGCAAAGAAGGGGGGAGGGAAGAAATCTATCCTTAGGCTTTCCATCCAATTATGCCAGCCCTTGACTATATCTCATTTCATTTCCTTTGCAAACATTTTCACACATAGTTACAGTCATCCTGTCTGTGTGACTTGCTGTTATTTTTTTAATTTCCATTTTTCAGTTATTTTGCATTATCCTTTTTAAGGGCACATTGTATTCCACAGAATTCATATTCATAGTTTTCAACCAAGCTGCTTGGGCAAGTAAGTTGTTTCCATTTTTGCTGTAGTTGTGGTAAGTGATGCTGTCAAGAGCCTCTTTTATATACTTCAAATTTTAAAAAAAGGTATTAGATTCATAGCATTTTGGAAAGCAATTATTAATTCCTAATTGGAAAAGGGATCAAAGAGTATGAGCCTTGCAGGGGAACAGTCACCTCACAGGTCATATGGGAAACCCTAGCTCCCCTTTCCTAGGGTGCCGTTGTAGGGCATTGCTCCCTGCCCTCCCATTTCACTTTAATCTCCTCTGTTTTGCAAATTACTGGGTTTTTATATTTGTTCATTTAAAAAACCAAAATCACATTTATTAATTTAACTTGAGCTTCTTTCTCACCAGTGTTTTTAAGTTTGTCGGTTAGTTGAATTTCCTCCACTGAACTGTCATTTATGTACTTCAGTGTTTATGTACTTCGGAGTTTATGTATGCTAGTGTTTTTAAAATGGATTCGTTTGATCTCTATGTAATAATGACATTAACTCTGTCCATGTTGTTTGCTACTGGTATTATCCCTTACTTTTGTTTTCTTTTTCTCCTGCATTTTTCTTCTTTTCTTCTTTCTACTTTGGATATCTGGAAGTTTTTGTCCTTTTTTAAAGTTTATTTATTACTTCCATAAGCAAGAGACAGAAGACAAAGAGAGAGAGAGAGAGAGACAGCACCCCCAACAGGTGACACCTGACACTACAACCTACCCCCAGCCTCAGCCTGCCATACCCAGTGTGTGCTGGGAGGTCTGCAGAAAGACCCAGAACCTTCCCTGTGGGTCAGCCTCCGAGATCATCACATGTTAGTGCTGCACCACTGCCCAACCCCCTTTGGAAGTTGTTTTTATTTTTGTTTGTTTTTTTTTGTTATATAATTTGCATATATCGCTGTCTTTTTTTTTTTGTAAATTCTTTCACAGAGTTCATCTTCAGTTAAGCATGGATGTTAAGTGATCTTTATGCCTTTCTCTTTTCTATTATTTCATTGCTTTAACCCTTAATTCTTTAGTCCATCTGGAACATATGTTGATGTACAGGGCAAAGCATATAAATTATTACTTTTCTTGGTCAAAACATACATGTGTATCGTCCCCTTCTCACGTTTTGTGATGCTTCTCTTATTACATTTCCGAAGCCAGTGCTGTTTCATATGGAATGGCCGCAAGCCCAGATGACTTCAGAGCTGGTTCCTTAGTGCCTTGTATTTCCTTGTGTCCTACTAGAGCCTCTGAGGCCTTTTCCCCCAGGAAGAAACGGCTATGTTGTTCTTCTGTTTCAGCTGTCATCTGCCTCTGTGTCAATGCTCAGCTCTCCACCTCCACCGCCACCCTCCTCCAACTGGTCTTGTTCTCTTTCTCTGCCTTCCTTTCAAGAAGCGGGAAGTGGGGCAGGTCCATAGGAAAATGGCAGTCTGGGACAGAGGCCTCAAGAGCTCCTTGTTTGCCTTGTGCAATGGACCATTTTTATCCTTCTTCCTTCAATTGTTTCTTTTTTGAATATTCAGTGTATTTCTGGGTTTTTATCCTTCTCCTTTCTTTTTTTTCTTTCTTTTTTTTTGCAGATTTATACCTTTCTTTTCTTTCTTTTTTTTTTCCTTTTTTTTGGAGAGGTTTTTGCTATAGGGTGTGTGCACTCGCCAGACAGACAGAGCATGACAGAGAGACAGAAAGCAAGAAATCACCCCCCAGGGGGGATGGCCACGCCGCAATCCCTTCTCCTCCATTCTCCTCTCAGGATCTTGGGCACGCATGCACACGCGCCCGGCGTGAGTTTTAAGCCACCAGGTCTGGGACTCGAACCACAGTCGACTACGTGGGAGTCCAGCGACATAGCCATTACACTAACTGCTGGTCCCTCCTTTCTTTTCTTAACATGTAATTGCACATATGCATAGGGCTACAATGTGATTTTTCAGCACAAGGAAATGATGCACAATGATCAAGTCAAGAAAGTTAACAGACTTGCTGCTGAACATCCAGAATCCTCCTTTTAGAGACACAGCCAGTTGTTGCCAACCGTCGTCTCCCAGCTGCTTTTGCTAACACTAGCCATCGTTCCTCCTCTTTATCTGCAATTGTATTTCTACTGATCACATCCCTCTATTCTCCCTGCCATCCTTCCCAGGCTCTAGCAGTCATCTCTCTGCCTCTATGAGGTCTTTTCCTTTCCAGTTTCTGCTTATGAAGGAGAGAAAGTGGTATTTCTCTTTCTGTGCTTGACTTTTTTCACGTCATGAAAGTCCTCCAGGTTCACCCATTCAACCTCACATGACAGCTCATTCTTTTAAGCCGCTGAATAGTACTCCATTGTCTATATAGACACCACATGTTCTTTATCCATTCATCTGTACACACACACTTAGGTTGATTCCACATCTTAGCTAGTGTGAACAGTACTGCAACAAACATTGGGATGCAGGTATTTCTTTCCCTTTGAATATATACCTAGTAGTGGGATTGTTGGGTCATATAGAGGTTCTTTTTTTTTTTAGTTTTTCCCTTTAATTTCTTTTTTTTGGAGAGGTTTTTGCTATAGGGTGTGTTGCTCGCCAGACAGACAGAGACAGAGAGATAGAAAGCGAGGAATCACCCCCCAGGGGGAATGGCCATGCCACAATCCCTTCTCCTCCATTCTCCTCTCAGGATCTTGGGCACGCATGCACACGTGCCCAGCGTGAGTTTAAGTCACCGGGTCTGGGACTCAAACCGCGGTCTACTATGTGGGAGTCCAACAACATAGCCATTATGCTAACTGCTGGTCCCTCCCTTTAATTTCTTAAAGTTGTGTCAGCTAGGGAAAGCTCCACGCTGTGACAAACAACCCTGAAATGTCAGTGGCTAAAGCTATTACAGGTGGATTTCTCCCTTACCCTATAGTCCAATGTGGATTGGGTGGGTGAGGAGGGGTAAAGTGGGACAGGAGGAGTGCTCTGTTCCACATAATCATGCAGAGGCCCAGGCCACATTTGGTGGGTGGCTCACCATCTTCAGAGGCCTGAGTCTTCCATGGTTTTTCCATTTTGGGATAGCAGTTGTGGGAAAGGAAAAAGCAAGGAGTAGGAAGAATGCATTTTTTAAAGGTTAGATCAGGCCTAGAAATGACTCACATCACTTCTGTCCATACTGATTGACCAGACCTCATTTCTCCGGCCTCCTAACTGCACAGAAGGGTGGAAAATGCCATCCAAAAAGTAGAGGAGGATTTGGTGAACCACGAGCCAGTCTTTCCCAGTGTTGGAGATTGATCACACTGGTATATACCGGCTGCTATCCCCATAAACTTCAGGCATGGAATGGGGTATTTTAGATTGAATTCATTTGCTCCTACAGCTTTTATTGACATGATGGAAACAAGAAAACATTGTAATTTGCATCTCTTCTGGATTGCCAATTGCATCAAACAAGAAGGAAAGGAACCTTCTTTCACCTTCCAGTTCCAAAAAGGGTTCACAGCCACACAGAAGGAGGCTTTCCTAAAAAGGAAGTTGGTGGCAAGACTTTTAAGTCTATCGATAGTTTGACAGCTCAGCTGGCCTGTTAGAGTCAGGACATGTGTGTTTGGAGCCGCCACATGAATTGTGCCATTACCAAGTCTTTGTCTTTTTTTTTTTTTTTTTTTTGGCTAGGAAATTTTTCTTTAGGCAGCGGTAGAGGGACAGAAATAACGGGGTTCTGACCCCCAACAGGGATTCTGCAAACTAACAAACTAATTCCAGCTCTTGCCTTTCCTCTGGCTTCCAGGTTCCTATGGAGACATTTTTGAAAGCAGCTCCCTACGACCGGGGCCCTGTTCCTTTTCGCAGGGGAACCTGTCCCCGAATTGGCCCCGGTGGCAGGGCAGCCCCGTGGAGCTGGACAGCTGCACGCAGGTCCTCGGGAGGACTCGGACGGCGGCAGAGGCCGAGCGCAGGGCCCACGCTCCGGTGTCGCGCGTCTGCAGCACGCCGCACATCCAGGGTGCCTCGTGCAGGTCGGAGCAGTGCCTGAGCCCGGGCAGCGCCGAGGACCTGAGCGAGAGCGAGCCCGACCGGGCCTGGCTGCAGGGCCAGCCACGGCCTTCTCGCCAGAGACCTCGGGAGAGCGGCAGGGAGGGCAAGAGGCCCCCTCCCCCTTATCCGGGGCCCGGGAAGGTCTCGGAGCCGCCGCTGTGGAGGCTTCAGCCGCTGCAAGCAGGCTCAGGCACAGCTTCGGAAGAGGGAGGCTCCGCAGGCGAGCGCGAGCACCAGGCCACGCAGAAGACACGCGGCGGCGCCTGCCCCCTGCCGGCCGGCGAGCAGAACAGTAACGACTCGGGTGAGGCCAGCTGGCTCGACTGGCAGAGAGAGCGGTGGCAGATCTGGGAGCTCCTGTCTGGCGACAACCCTGATGCCCTCCCGGAGACGCTGGTATGAGCCACGCCCCAGTCAGAGCCCACCTGTCCCAACGTCCTCTTTCATCCAAGAGGGAAAAAAGTGCGTATTGGATAATTGGACACTTCCTTATTTTTCTTTCACATTTTTAAAAAGCAACACAAAAGAAAGATCACTTTACAGCTGTGGAGCACTCATACCCTGCCATGTATAATAAAGTTCTATTGCGTAGCCAGCCTTAAGACAAAACGAAAACACAAATCAATGAAGTTCGAATCTGAAACCTACCCACATTGACTCTAAGATAAAACCCATGCTTTAGTATAGCTTAATTGTATTTATGTGTCTTCAGTTTGACTATTGTATATTCTGTAACAGATTATGTATGATAATCATATATGATATATTCACAGAGGGAATACAGAAAGAACATTTTTTTCACTTTTATTAAACAATGAGATATACTAAGCAATGAGATTCCATAGAATGTTCTAGAATATGCACAAGCAGGTTTCTGTGCTTTTGCCATAGCTTTTTAACTTGGGGACAGCCCTTCTTTTAATGCCTAAGAAAAACACTAATGAAACAAAACAATATGAGAAGCCATATTTTTATATAGTAGTGAGATACAGGAGAAATATAGTCACTGAATGCTTTTTCATATTGAATAAGTTTTAAGGAAAATATTAAATTTGATACGTTATGAAATATATTTTTAGAACCTGTTTAGAGAGAATTCAGTAATCAAACAAGAATAAGGCCGTGCCTAACAAAGTAATTAAGAAGTTGTTCATCCCATTTTACATCAATTTCAATTTTATACAGACCATATATAATATATATTTATAATGTATAATTTTATGTATTTTTCAAAACTACAAACTGGAATCCAACTATAAAGTTTTTAAGACTCTAAATAGAGTATTCAAATTGTAGAAGAACATGGTTTTTCTCTTTGCCCCGTAACCAAATTACATGTGATTCTTTGCCAATTAAACCGCATTTGGAAAGAATACTATAGTTTTGTATTTACACTGTGCCAAAGGCTGAGGAAATGTTTTCTTCGGTTATTTTATGTGTAAAATGTTCTACTGTACTTCAGTAGTTTGAAGTGTTTTAACTGCAAATCCATTTTTGACCAGCAGGTGGCAATTTGCTTCAGTATTTTACAGGATTTTTTCTTTTTTTTTCACTTCAGAAGGGAAAGTGTATTATAGAAAAAGGTATTTTTTTTATAAGACATACTACTCTTAATTTTCATGTTGGTGATGAAATTTTCGGTGGTGTTTCTTAAATTCTATCTTGTGCCATGACGAATAAAAAGTTAAGCAAAGGCTTTTGTTCCCTCGTTTTAAGTCTAATGAAAACTTGCACCTCCTTCCAAACATACACTTTGCTGTCTATATGTCCAAGTGTAATAAATAACAGCAATTCTATACCTATAACTAAAGAGCTCCTTGAAAACTGTCAGAGGACTTGGAGGTATCAACTTAGTGACACCAAAGGTTTAGAAATTCATAATTACTTGTTGAAAATAAAGGCTGATTTTCCCAATTGCCTATGAGAAAGTTTTTTTACAGGACTGAAGGTTTTCTTCAGCTTCCTACCTGATAGACAGGTGTCACTCAATCCAGTCTCAGTAAATTGCTTCTGTTCTCTAGGCCTTACGTGTCTAAGTGCTTCAAGACCAAAATAATAAAATGTGTAAGTGGCATGCTATTTGGGAAATGGCTGAGGTACCTTCAGGCTCTGCCACCTGGTCAAGCTCCTGGCTTGGACTCGGGAAGGGTTTCATTGTGGACTATGGGCAGGGGCTAGGGGTTTACTTGTACCACCTGCTGTAGCCCTATTCTTGCTGACTCTGTGATTCCTCGGCCTTGAATTTGACCTTTATCTGACTAGTTCTTTCCCTTCGTCCTGGACCAGACTGCCTGATGTATGGAACCCCCTTTCTGCCACACTCTTGCTCTGATTGTCCCGTTTTTTAAAAAAACTGCTAGATTGAATGTCACTGAGTTGAGGTCTGTGTCACAGAAGGTAACAAAAATTATGTTCATCAGGCCAGCCAGTTACCTGGTGGTTAAAGTGGCTGGATCGCATATGCTCAACTTCAGTTGGAGTCCCAGACCTGGAGGCTTGAGGAACAGGCTGAGCGAACATGAGTATGTGCCCAAAATCTCAAGAGGAACCTGCAGGAGAGGGATTGCAGAGTGGCCATCCCCCTTGGGAAGTGATTTCTCACTTTACCTCTCTCTCTCTCTCTCCAGCAAGCTCACACATCCTATCACAGAATATGTATGTGTATGTGTGTGTGTGTATATATATATACACACACACACATACACATACATATTACATACATATATGTTGTGTGTGTATATGTATGTGTGTGTGTGTGTGTGTGTGTATATATATATATATATATATATATATATATATATATATATATATGCCTATTAGTAGATCTAAAATAGGCAGCCCAGAGAACAGGCCTCAGAATACCTTTTTCATGTATATCAATACCCACTTTCCCTTTCTGTACATTTCAGCCCAGTGGCCATATCTTTAGCTTCATGAGTGAAAGCTTGTTTCTTAGATGCCTTTATCATATTGAGAAAAAGCTGTTTTTAAAATAGACACAAGACCCAAAGACTCGAGTGGAAATTGAAGTCATTTCTAACACCTTATAAATGAGATAATACCTGACAAGAAAAAATGAAACTCAAACTCTGTCAAGTCGGACAAAACCTCTTCAACAGGCTGTTTAAGTGATTTGTTCCTCATGAGCAAAGAGATGCTGCAAGCAAGAAAAAAGCTCCAATGTTTCACAGATGTGTCTGCGTCTGTGAATGCGCAATCATTGTTTTTGTGTCTCTGGCAAAGAGGCCAGAGTGGAGATGGCAGAAATGGCCAAATATGAATTTGTCTTGATCCTTCTAAGTAGCTATTAACATAACGTTTGTTGTGGGTTTTTATAGAAAAAAAAGAAAACAATCTCTTATAGCAGTGGAGTTTGTGCAAATTGAGGAAATTTCTAAATAAACCCAGCTTGCTTCTTTTCTTATGCACATTTTAATACACATCTGCTTGGCAGGAAACCGCATTGGGATTCAGTATAAAGAGACGTCAGAACAGAGGCCAGGCCTGTGGTGTGTGTCGGCGTGATAAGCAGACTGCGGGAGGTAGATTATACTGAACTGAGAAGAAAGGGAATGACTGAAGAGTCATACAGAGATTCAAACAGGACAGTGTCCCAACCAGACAGAATTTTATAACAGCAGTAAATCAGCAGCAAATGTTCTTCAAGGAAAAAACAAAGTACAAACTAAAGGGAAATACCGATGAACACTGGAATTCTTCAGCACAGTCAAGGTGACTGAAGGCAACATGGAGATGTTGAACTGTAGGCAGTGTCTCTGGGGCACGGAGCCATGACCTGGCGTGGCCCTTGGTTCACCAAGATGCACGCAGCACCAGCTCCAACGGAAGGCCCACTGGAGGTTGTAGAAGGGTCAGGAGGTCCTCCAAATTCAATTCAGCCAACATCTGTTCAGCCTAGGATGACTAGCTCATGCCAGTTTGCCGGGAATGTCCAGTTTCAGCAATGAAAGCCCAAGTCTGGGGCACAGGCCATGCTGTCAGGGTGGGGAAATGTGTGATGGACATATAAGGCACTCCACCTTGACACTTCTCAAGTGGGGTTGCCAGATAAGGTACAGGACCCCCAGCTCAATTTGAATGTTGGCTAAATAACTGATTATATGTTAGCACCGGTTAAGTCTGATGCAATGTCTGGGACATACTAAAAAAAAATTATTCATTGTCCCAGATATTACATGTGACATAATTTCATTAAAGGGATTTATTTTTTATCTGCCATTCAAGTTGAACTGAGTGTCTGTCTGTTAAATCTGGCAACCCTAACATGCAACCTTGATATCCAACCTGGTCCCAGTGGCCTGCTTGACATTCTCAGTGAATGTCCATCCCATGGTGCCTCAACTGTCCTGAAGGACCAACTGTGTAGCTCTACTGCTACCCTGAGCCACCTCCTCACCAGCCACAATTAAGTTTATTCATTTATTACTTTCATGAGCAAGAGAAACAGGGAGAGACACAGAGAAAAAGCACTCCCAACAGTGCTGACACTGCAATCCACTGTCAGCTTCAGCCAGCCCCCGGTGATAGGCATGCATGTGTGCAGTATATTCAGGGAGGTCTTTAGATGAGAACCTGGAACCTTCCCATGTGGATCAGCCTCCCAGAACATATCATTTTACCGCTGTGCCACTGTCTGGCCTCTCCATTCTTAGATCAAAACTTTGTCAGTAAGGGTGGCAAGCCTGTATATTTCAGTGCTTCCTGGTCAATGCTTGGTAAAGACTTCGTGAAGGAAGAACAAAGTTTCAAGGTGTGGGCTTCTGGACTGAGAGAACAGAGTCTGGCCCCCAGCTTTACCATTTGTTAGCTGGGTGACCTCAGGCAACTTACTTTACCTTGCTGACTCTCCATTCTCGCAGAGTAGCCAGAGCACAGTAACACCAAGCTCCCGGGATTGTCCTGAGGGTTACATGGACAAATACCTACAGCAGCAATAACCACATAACAGTAACAAATGACAGTGTAATTGGTGTCTCATGTGAGGTCATTTTAGAACAAAAACAATTGGGAACTTCTGCAGCAAAAGGCAAGTGCTGCCGGCTTCCACTTAGCAACGACTTATGCTCTGACCTAAGCCTTTTTTCCCATGTTGACTCTTTTTTTAAAAAGGAATTGAAGTATGAATTTACTTTGGTGCCAAACAATTTTGAAATCCTTGCATAGTTTTTTTCACACTGTGCATTTTCTGGTTAGTACGTGGATGGGAGACCACACTGACTCTTTTAACCTCATTTTCCAGAGGCTGCAACTGACTCTCACATCAAGAGTTGCCCAAGGCCACACAGCTACTAAGCAGCAAAACCAGGATTTGGTCACAGGCCATCCACCTGTGCCACCTAATGTTTGGATAATGCAGAATCAGTGAACAAAGCTCTGTGCTTATATTTTTGGAGCCCTGGGTGTCTCTCGTAAATAAAAAGGCTCAGGCGGATCATTCTGAGGAGGTCTTCCCTTTGGGAAGCCCTTGGGAGCCCTTGGGAGCTCTAAATCCCCTGCCTAGTTCCCACTGAGGTAAGGGAAATAGAAGCTAAAATTAATTAAGGTCCAAAGAGGGTTTGATTTTTGAAGGGTTTTATAAAACTACGGAGGAGAACGGGTGTGATTTAGTAATTGAACTTTCCTGGTTGAATTATAATTAATAATTATATTCATTTACATTACATTATTATAATGACTTTACTTAATTATAGTCTAGCATTATCTTCAGATTATCCTTTGCTTCAAACAGCTTCATCAGCCATGTGATGACTCCATTAGATCAGCTGGTTGGTTAACAGATTCATCTGACAGTCTTTTTGACCAATATTTACCAGGGGCATACTGACTGCCAAGTCCAGTCCTGGGCTCTGGGGTTAGAAAGATAGATCAAACAAGGCCGGATCTGCCTTCAAGGGTATGTCAGCTAATAAAATAATCATGCCTGTGAACTGCACTGTGAGAACAGCAACAGATGCTGCCAAGTCCCACAACTCCAGCAATGTCCCAGCATCATGGCATCTGGGAGGGAATCCATACTTTGTTGAATCAGTGAATCAGGAGATGAAACCACCCATCCAGCCAGCCAGCCATGCACCCACCCATCTACCCATTTCTCTTTCTGTCTCAGGGTGAAAAGTCAAATAACTGCCCATGACAGCACTAGTGCTACCTGGATTCTGAAGTTAAACACCTAGACAGAGAAGACAGTCACCAGAAGCGGAAGCAGAGTAAATACCTTATGGAGGATTTGGGCAGAAATCAGGGATGTTATGGTCACAATCAGGGCTGGCTGCAGGGCATGTAGCCTTTGCTGTCACAGAGGTCCCCATGCATACAAAAGCCCTACGCTTATTTGAATGCTCTGCTATGCTATCTTAAAATTTTAATGCTTTTTTGAACAATAGGCCCTTATTTTCATTTTTCACTGGCTCCTGCAAATAATACCACCAATCCTGTCGCATTCTTTGCTGGTAAGGACCTAATTTCAGGACAGCAAGCCCTTATGGTAGAAGTGAGTGACCTGCAGTCCAATAAGGTAACAGGACCTTTTCCTGAGGCCATTTCATGAGTTAGTGGCAAGATGAGAAGGGGAGCACAGGTTCCTGACTCCTCCCCAGGGCTCTTTGCCATCTGAATAGGATTCCAACATATTAAGGAAAACACACTTTGCTTATCCTTGAGTAACTATTTATGATATATGAGATCCATGCCACTTATTATCTTCCATATTCTTACTTTCTGCTTTCTATTTCTGCTATCATATATTTGGTCTTCTTACTTCCCTATCAGCATTTGTCCGGTGTTACTTTTTAGTGTGTTGGATTTTTTGCTGCTTTCATGTGGATGTCTGTGTCCCCTCAAAATTCCTATGTTGAAACCTAACCCACAAGGTCACAAAGATGAATACAGGGGGCCACTCAGAAGTGACAGCACTCAGACACTAGAGGAATAGGTCCAGGGTGAGTTTTTCACAGCCATTCAACAACAAAAAATTGTTATGGGTAGAATTATGTGGCCTAAAAGATGCTGAAGTCCTAACCCTCCCATACCTGTGACTGTGACCTTATTTAAGGGTCTTTGCAGATGACTGGGTGAAGATGAGGCCACGTAGGTGGCATGATTGCCATTGTGATCAAAAGGGGAAATTGGGGCACAGAGACAGACACACCCATAGGAAGAACACCACATAAAGATTGGCATTACACTGCCACAAGCTAAGGGATGTCCAAAAACTAGAAGAGAGACCTAGAACAGATCCTGCCCTAGGGCCCTCGAAGGGAGCACAGTCTTCCTATGCTGATTTTGAACTTCTGGCCTCCGTAGCTGTGAAGAAACAAATTACCATGATTTAAGTATAATTTATGGTATTTTGTTACAGCAGCGCTAGCAAACTAACATGGTGACAAAGGTCAAGTAGCTGGGACAGGCTAGAATACCCTTCCAGCTAAAATCACGTAAGTGTTTTCCTTTTGAGACCACAAAGCATGCAGAATTTGCCCATCACATAAGAGGGGTTTTCTGTGACCCAATCTAGGGCCCATTGTCCTTACCCCATTCTGGTCCTGCCCTGTTGTCATCACCTACAGAAGTCATGTGAAAAGATAATAAAGGAAGTGTTCATTATTAAAACAGAACAGGTTGAATTATGCAACATTCAGAACTGAGGGGGACAGGGGAAGTTTAAGGAAGAAATGGGGGACAAGCAAATTGGAAAAGTGGCATTTACACTCAAGATTGGCTCTCACTTCTCCTGCTTGGGACTTCAACCCACAGCTATGTGAACATGTGGCAACTGTAAATGTATGGCAAAGGTGGGGGCTGGTGAGTGCGCAGAGGATTCAAAGGATGCCAAAGGAAAGCGAAGCCCGAATCACGGGCTCTGGTCCAGCAGCATGGGCATCTCCTGGGAGCTCATTAGGAACACAGATCTCTGCCTGCCTGCCCTGGGCTTACAGGATCAGGAACCCTGGGTGGGGCCCAGCCATCTGCCTTTTAACAAGGCCCCAGAGGATCCTGACATACCAGAGAGTTTGAGGGGCATCTTTCTGGGGAAAGCACAGAAGGGGGAGAGGTAGAGGGAAAAGGAAGCAACATCCAAAGACACTACTTTGTCTGAAGTCTGTCAAATCACACTTTCAAAAAAAGTCCAGCTGAAAGAGGAAACCATCAATGATTCCATGTTCCATTTTAACGTGTATATTATTTGATCTTTCAACATGGAGCCGAGGCCATTCACTGATCCTGGGAATAGGGCAGCAGTATCCTCCACCTTTCTTCATGGACCACATCCACAGTCCCAGCAAATTTCAGGAATGGCTGCAAAGCAGTGAGTAAAGAATTATTCTACATTTTAACCATTCTGTATTTTCCCAGCCCTTTCCAGTTCACGGCAATAGCTTTAGTGATTCTCCTTTAAACTCATTAGTATTTATAAAGTTGGTTTATGCATTTTATAGTATACTGTCTTTTGTTTTGCTTCATTAAAATAAGTTACTGGAGCTTGGTAAATTAACTACTCAAGTAACAGAAGCAGAGTAGGGACTCGTTAGCTGTAGGGATCAGCCAGCATGCTTTATTTTTTCCTTTTTTAAGAACAGCTTTATTGAACTATAATTACATTCCATACAATTTGTCCATTTAAAAATGTATGATTCAGTGGTTTCTAATATAGTCAAATTGTGCAACCATCCATTTCCAGAACATTCCATTACCCCCAAAAGAAACCCATTAGCAGTCACTCCACATTCCTTCTCTCTCAGTCCTGGCTGCCACTAATCTACTTTCTGCCTCTATAGGTTTTTGAAAGAAAAAGTGTAACCTGGCTTTTTTGTGTGTGTGTGCTTTCAGTGCTTTAATTGCCATAAGGTGCATGTGCTCACAAGAGAAATCAAACACCCCCCAATAGGGCATGGTCATGCCACAATCCCTTTTCCTCTATTTCTCCATCCTGTTGGGATTTGGGACATGCATGCACACGCACCAGTATGACTTTCAAGCTTCAGGATCTGGGACTCAAACCATGACTGGCCATGTGGGAGTCCACCACCTGCTGGCTGCAGGACATGTATTCTTAATAACACACACACACACATACACACATACCTCAAGCCTATGACCCTATAAATGACAGGACACACAATTCCAGCAGTCATTACAAAAGTGGGACAGGAAATGTAGATCACTTTACTTTCCCTACAGAGCAGCAACTCTAATAGAGGATAAACCATATTGGTGACTCAGTAAAGAAACGGACCTCTGTCATTAGAAAATGTGAACTTGCTGGGGCCAGCAGGTGGTGTGGTGGTTAAGGCACTGGACTCCCACGTAGTTGACCGCACTTTGAGTCTCGGACTTGGCAGCTTGCTTTCTCATTTTCCCTCTCTGTCTTTGATCAAATTAAAAATAATAATAATGAATAAAATTGAGTAACTCTTTTTTCAAAAAAAAAGAGACACAGAGAGAGAGAAAGAGAGAGAAAAGTGAGAAAGCAAGCCACCAGGTCTGGGACTCAAACCATGGTCGGCCATGTGGGAGTGTCCAGCGCCTTATCCACCACGCCACCTGCCAGTCCCCTTAAGTAATTCTTTTAAAAAATGTGAACTTGTACCTCCTGCAGTATTACTGCAGTGTATTTTTTACACTGGGATTTGAGCACCTTGCCATTTCATTTACAGACTATTCTCCTTAAGACTGAGAGTTCGCTGAAGGTAGGTGTTGAACCTTTTCAGTTGTGTATTCCTGGTATTTTTTACAGAGTGGACATTACCATTTCATGAACTTTAGCTAGTGAACTCACAGGAGTAATAAATGTTAATATGTGATGCCGACTTAAACCCTCACCTTGTCTGCCAGTACTTAGTACAGGTTATACAGTAACTTGTTCTGATTCTGAAAAGTGCTATTTCCATAGACAAATGACTTTGTTTAAAGCCTCGACAACTACTCAAAATGTTTTTCAGGTTATATATGGAAGCTCCTCTCAGAACAGGTAAGTATTTACCCTTGAATATAATCAAGTGTAATCTAGACACAAAGCATTTCTGAGTATCCAAGAAGCTAGTCTTCTGGAAGTGGTGAAAGGTACATTACACTGTTCATCTTGTCATCAGGTTCACTTAACAGTTCACTCTCCAGGTCACTGCAAAAAAATACTACAGCTCTATAAAAGAGGTGAATTCCTGTCTACGGCTTACTTTTCAGTTTCCAGATATAACTCTTGGTTTTTCGTAAGAATGCCTTATCCTACACTCAACATCACTTAGAAGCCAAAAAGGGCCAATGGTAATTATGTTCTCCTACAGTATAAAAAAAGTGATTAAAAGAAAATGGCTGCCTCAAGGAGGGAGATGACAGCATTATTTCTGTAATGATTTTACATCTAAACAAACAATTAAGTGTAAAGCTACTCTGAAAATATTTTTCAAAATCTGTTAAGTATCAGCTTTATTTAAAAACATACAAATATTTTTGAAATGTAGAGCTTAAGGTTGTTGGCTTTTTAAAACTCCACATAAAACTGATACAACAAAGAAATCCATACTGGAGTAATCACTCACAACTTGCCAATTTCACCCACTAATTTAACGCTACAGTACTCAGGATAAATGAAAGGATTTAATATTGTCAATGGCTTAAAAAAACAGTCACTTGTAACATCCTGCTATAATTAGCACAACCAGTTATGGGTTACCAGTACAAAGAATTTCAATAGCAAACTTGGAGCTTCCTTAGAACAAAAACTATAAACTGAGACAGTGAGTTAATGCAAATAGTATACATCTGAGTTAAATACTCTTCTTGTGAATTTTAGCACTCAGCCGAGTATAATCATGTTTTAGAGAGAGACCGTCAGTGGTAGTGGTACTGTGACTTGAGTCAGACTTTTACGGTTTGGGTTAGACTGACCAGCAGGGGAGAAGGCTCCCAGCAGGGGAGGTGATGGGGCTCAAAATTGGGATAACTTGCCAAACACCAGAACAATGAGGAGAAATGCATGTTAGAACAATAGGAACAAAAACGAAAATATTTAAAAAGTTAAGATTTATATTCCAAAGCATGTAGTCATATCATGCTATAGGGAAACTGTTTTATAACAAGGTCCAGTCTGAACAATTCACATAAATGAGAATTTGGAGAACAAAGACACACCTTGGTTTGGCTGAGTGCATTTCCAGTGCAAACCTTTTCATGTTGTTAGGGCTCATGCTATACTAAAGGACTTTAGAACTACCTTTTTAAACAACACAATTACTTATAATGAACAGCATTAGTTAAAATAGTTAACCAGGTAAAGCTCCCAGGTATCACCAATGACTTTCACATTTCATAGTTCAAGTATTCCTGAGAAAATAGTAAGAAAAAAAGCAGCTTCCACTACTTTTTAAAAGCTCTTTCTCAGAGGTTGTTCAGATTTTCCTAAATGAAACACACAGGCAAAAATGGAGTTAAAAGAAAAACAGAGGGACCACTTTCCACCTGAGCTAAGTGAGAACAAAACATAAATGATCTGCTATCAACTGCAAAGTCACATGTGACCCAAGAGTGAATGCACATGGTACCCTTTGCTAAATGGAGGATGAAGAGCAACTACCCACTTAAAGTTATGTTACATCACAAGTGCAACTCACTTTGGGGAAAATAGTTTAATATATCTCTCAGAAAAAAATAGTTTATATTAATTTCCATCTCAATCAAAACAGTGGTTACGAAGTCCAGCGCCACCAAGCAACCTTCATTCTGTCCCATACTGCTGAAAGTGAATCCAAGGCGGGACGGACATCCAGGATGGTGAACTGGTAGTCCTTGTTGACTTCACCACCATCGTAGTAATCAATGACGTATCTAACTTCTGTCCCACAGCGGTCAACGATCCAATCGTGCCTATCAAAAGGCAACTCATACCTGGGATGAAAAGATGCTAGTGAGTATTAAAGTGCTGGCTGGGCATTCAGACCCAGTTTAAACAGTAAGAAAGATGGAGAAGATGCCCATGCAAATGCCTGCTCTGAGAGTCAAACATGGAACTGGGAAGTGAGACTTGGAGACTCGCAGTGTAAATGCTAAGGGAATCACACAGTCCATGTGGTGCTGAAGAACTGTGATGAGTTCAGATCAGATGACAGCTCGTCTGTCTACCAAGGAATAAGGACCACTGAAAGAGACCCAGGCCAGGAGGTCAGCTGAGATACCACAGAAGAGCAGGTGACTGAAGAATCTCAACTACGTTAGAAAGGAAGGGGAGGAACACTAAGCAGACAGGTCCAAAAAGATTGATCCCAGATGCAATAAGAGGATATTTCCAAGAATATTAAAAAAAATGCTTAGTTCAATCCAATGATAATGAAGTAAGAGGCAAGCCACCACAGCCTAGCAAATCTGCTCGTGAATGGACAAGTCTCAGGGAGAGGAGGAAATCTACGGCTGAACAGTGACTACGTGTTGGAAGATGGCACTGCAGTTCTTAGACTGGTGCCAAGGGAAAGTCAACCCTACCCTGAGGGGTGTAAAGGAACTGTTCTGCACTGACACTCACCCCATCCATGAGCGAATTCGTGCCCTTGGTGAATACTCTTTAGCCTTCCCTCCAAACCGGATCAACGATGGGCCACATGGGCACTCCCTAGAAATCCACAAATACCGAAAGTCTATTAAAACACTTCCCTTCCTTTGACAAAGATGATGTTCCAGTTCTTCAATAATATACATTTTTTCTCTATGTATGTCACATACTATCACACAGAGAACGTTAACTTCAAAATAACTTAAAGCAAAATAATCCCTATCTGCTAAAACATTCCTCTTTACTTCTTGATCAAGGCCATTCCACTCTCTCCTTTACTTCCAGATATCTGTCCCATTCTATGCGTGAGTCATGGAACAGGGCCTTTCCATTCGGTGGAGGGGGAGAGGAACATTCCCAGAAACAAAAAAAGAAAGCCTTTTACTGTGTGTCAGGCAGCTCTTCTGCATGGCAGGCCGCCTATGTTGTTAGCTGCTCTCACTGCTCAGACAGACCATAGTCTTGAGTCATCTCTAAGTGAGATGGAGCAAGGAATGCAAAGTGCACAGCCCCTTTTAGAGACTGGATGAGCTCCCTTACTTCTCCTCTTGGGAACTGCTCCTCAGCATTTCTGCTCAAGAGGCTCACAGGTTAAAAAGTAAACTCAATCTAGGCAAACCTCCTAGAGACTTGAGCCTGATTTTTTTTTAAGGCCTACTTAATTTTGACGGGACTCTGGAAAATGAATGGAAAAGGGCGCTGAAACTGACAAACTGAAATTCCCTTCTTTCTCTCCCCTTTGCTCCATAATCACACTACCAATCCCGAGCAGGCAATTTTAATGAGAGCACACTTTCACCCAGGCCACTGCAGACACTGTGGCTCCCCCTCCTTAAGGAGCCAGGAATGATGCTCCTGAAGGCTGCTGACATGGTTGCAGGGGGTCATCCCCCACACATGTACCATCCCAGGCCCGAAGCCCAGTCAATGATACCAGGGAGTGCTACTAGTGAACTGCAGAGTGTAAATCTTAAAAACAAACAAAATGCCCTTAAAAAATAATCCAGTGTTGGGAACCAGCAGTTAGCGTTATGGCTATGTCGCTGGACTCCCACGTAGTCAACTGCGGTTCGCGTCCCGGACCCGGTGGCTTAAAACTCACGCCGGGCGTGTGTGCGTGCGTGCCCAAGATCCCGAGAGGAGAATGGAGGAGAAGGGATTGCGGCGTGGCCATCCCCCCTGGGGGGTGATTTCTCGCTTTCTGTCTCTGTCTCTCTCTGTCTGTCTGACGAGCGCACGTGCCCTATAGCAAAAACCTCTCAAAAAAAAATAATAATAATCCAGTGGATTTTTGCCAAGAAAGAAATTAATCACTTTGCGATGAATCTGAAATGGAAAGCTCTGATTATGATATAACCTGGCTCTTTGTGCAGGCAAGCCCCACCCCTACACATTTTGCTATGTGGTCCTTGACCCAGAGCAGCAGCATCGCTCTAGAAACACCAAGTCTGGGCCCCGCCCCAGGCCCACCGAGTCAGACATCCTGGGGTGGGGCCCAGTATGCTGAGTTAGAAGAGACCTTCCAAGTGAGGCTGAT
Organism: Tupaia tana; assembly: GCA_026018925.1. Lineage (NCBI taxonomy): Eukaryota > Metazoa > Chordata > Mammalia > Scandentia > Tupaiidae > Tupaia > Tupaia tana. The sequence continues at coordinate 162,536,950 of JAKSZU010000009.1, forward strand.
GCATGTGTGAGAAGCACTACTCTCAACAGACTGAGGTCCTGTCAGCACTACTACACACACCAATGCATTTAACTTTCTCCTGACAAGGGCCCTGTTTTAAGGCTCTCTTTTGATTAGTCCTAATGGATTCACTAAATGCTGCTGAGGGAACAAAAATGCCTTTGCCATCTCCCATGGAGCAGGCAGCATTCTACCACCTCCCTTCCCATGTGCTTTGCTTTCAACTGACTGTGACATTCCTCCCTTTGAGATGGGGTCTCTGTCCCTTCTCCTTGAAGATGGGCAGGCTCATGATGGCTCTGTTTGCCAGGTCAGTAAGTGGTCGAGCCTTCAGAGGGCTCCGAACCCCAGTTAGGAAGCATCCCTGACCCCAGTTAGGGGACAGAGATGAGCCACCCCTGCCCTGCCCTTTCTGCACTCAGGATCCACTAACTCCATAGTCTAAAGAAGGGACTACTTTTTTACACAACTAAGAAGGAGTAGACTGAATAAAGCAGATGGCACTCCCAATGTGACAGACACTGGAACATGCCTGCTACCTAAAATGTTTCATTAGAATAACAAATTATCTGAATAAAGTGTTAAAACTCTAGAAAGTTGACATAAAGTAAAAAAGATGCTGGAGGATTTTTTTTTTTAAATCTCAAATGTACCTACTTGGCATGAAGGGCTTCCCACTTCAAAATCTCCTTCCAGGCCTGCTCGTTATTCTGATTATGAATTTTAATGATATTATACATGTCTTTTTGACTGATATCTTCCTCCTTCCACTTCCACCTAGGAAAGAACAGTTTATGAAAGCTGACAAATATTACAGATAATCTCAAAAGGTTAATTTACATATTCATACAAGGTGTTAAACATCACCCTTTATGAAAACTAAGAACGCTCACTTTATTGGAATTTAATGCAGCTGAGACTCATTTCCACGATTTACTCATGATTGCCATAGAGTATTATAAATCCAAAGCTACCATGTATACACTGGAAACAAATGTCACAGGTTACCTACGTCTTACCTCACTCCGTCACCAAACACCAGACTTAAGCAAACATCAAAAACCATATACTTTTAAGATGATACTTTTTCTGTTGGGACCACTGATGAATAATTCTCTAACTTTTTCTAAGCATTTTATATAATAGCGTTTTGTGTGTGTGTGTGTGTGTGTGTTTTTTAGAGAAATCATTACTGGCTGTGAAGGTTAATTTTATGTGTCAACCTGACTAGGCCACAGGATGGCCAGACATTTGGTAAAACACTACTCTAGGTGTCTGGGACAGTGTTTCCAAATGAGATGAACATTTTTTAATCAGTAGACTGAGTAAAGCAGATGGCTCTCTGGATGTGGTAGACCCCAGAGAACTAATTGCAGGCCTGAGTGGAACAAAAAGGTCAACCCTTCAGCAAGTATGAAGGAACTTGTTTTGCATGACTACTTGAACTGGACCATGGTCTTTTCCTGTCTTTGACTAGAACTAAAGTATGTGAACTGTTCTAGGTCTCAAGCCTGCTGCCTTTTGGACTGGAACTATGACATCAGCACTCCTGGTTCTCAGGCCTTCAGATTCAAGACTGGAACTACACAGCTTGCCAACTGCAGATCTTGGGACTTGTCAGCTTCCATAACCACATGAGAAAATTCCTTATAATAAATATCCTGCACCCTCCCACCTTCCCCCACACACATTCTGTTGCTTGTTTCTCTGGAAAACCATGAGTAATACACTGACCTTGTACTTACAGATAGGTCTGGAAAAAAAATCACTTGATTAGTATAGACTGATTACCTCATAAAACTTATTGTATGACTGGGAGTGAAAACTTCTTCAAGCATTTAATTCTGAAGAGCAAATTTACATTCCCCCAAATAGGTTCAATGACTTACCCTTTCCTTAACATTGCATTCCAGAACATCTGCTCAGAAGGATAAACCCACTTCTTCTCTGAATCTGCTCTCGGAATGGACGACTCCTCTCGGACAGTAGACAGTGCAAATGGCTGATCTGGGGCTGGTGTTTGATTAGGTGGTGGCATCTAAATAAAAAAAGCAGATTTGTTTTTTATGTGCTAGAAATATGATATACAGTAAAAACTAGTAATATAATTAACCACTTCCTGGAAAGCAATGCATTGCACACAAAGCACAGGCTCTTTATTGAGACCAGTGACAGCAACATTTCAGACTTCACAGATAATTTGGCTGTTTTAAAAAGTTAGAATACTGGCATTTTTCTTCACAGCTTAAGTTCTTATAAAGGGTAAATGAACATTGTGATTAAAATTTCAGCTTAATTTTTCTATGAACACATTTAAATGCAATTTCACCATGGAATAAGAAGCAAAAACAAATAGTATGATCTGCAAGCGTTTCTAAAAATCTATGGCAAGCTTTTCTAAATAGACTATCTACTCTTCTGAGGAAAAACCTTAGAATGTATGTACAACATTTCAACATTTACTTTTTCAGCATTTACTTTTAGGATCCTGCTATGTTTCCACCCTTTGGGCTGAGTGTCTGCACATCCACGTCCCCAGAAGGTGGGGAAGTCCGAATCTCTTCTCCCAAATCTATGGGTCGCCAACACTATTATTCTAATTCCTAGCCAGGGTAAGGGCCTCTCATCCTTGGTACTCTTGACATATGGGGCAGGATGACTTTCAGTTATGGGGGTCTGAGCATTATACAGAGTTTAGCAGCAGCCCTGGCCTCTGCCCACTGTTAACCCTCCTCCCCAGTGTGACGACCAAAACTTTCCAGACACTGCCAACTGTCCACTGGGGGAAGAACCCCCAGACTGAGAAGCAATGGCCTAGAACTTATTTCTATACTAGAGGTTTGGAGGATTTTCTAGTGGATACATGTGAATAATTAAAAGTCTCAGTTGCACCAGTTGGTGTCATGGTGGTTAAGGCAGCTGGATCCCACATGGCTGACTGTGCAGTTCGAATCCAGACCCAGCAGTTTAAAAAACATGCTGAGTACATGCGAGTGCGTCCCCAAAATCCCAAAAGGAGAGAGAGATGGAAAGTCTTTCACATCGCCTTGTTCTAGGAGACACAACCCACTGGTCCCTGACACTGCACCACAACTGTTCTCCTCACAGGCCTTCAGATAGCTGGGCCAGGGATCATCAGCAAACTTTTTCTGTAAAGGGCCAAAGGTAAACAGTTTCAGTTCCATGGGCCATGCAGTCTCTGTCACACTACTCAACTCTGCTGCTGCTTTCCCTGTCGTGGGAAAGCAGTACTGGGCAATGTCAACAAATGGGTGTGGCTATGCACCAACAAAGCCGTGTTTCAAAACTAGGCGGTGGGCCAGCTTTAGCTCATGGGTTTTGGTTTGGTGATTCCTGATGTGGACAGTGTGACTGTATCCCCAAACCCTTTCTTTTCCAGGTGAAATAATTTCTAGTTCCTTCAAATGTTGTCTGGTTTGCTATAATTTTTAAATATTCTATGGTCCTCCCAAGTACAGGCCCAAGTCTGTCTGTCTCTCCCTTATCATGTGATTCCAAACATGAGACCATGATTCCCTCTGTGTTCTATTACAAAATACACTGAAGCCACATCTCCCCTCTCATTTCTTGAAGGCATCAAATTTGCCGGCAGTCACAGCACAGACACTGACCACCCTGGTGACTTGTGTGCACACTGGAACCCAACTGTGCCTAAAATGGCACCCCGATCTTCTAATGTGCCTATGTGGATTCCCCAGACCAAAAACGCCTTTCCTAACTCTAGCTGCACTTCTGGAACTTACTATCTGCTACCCAATAACTTTCTCCCACACGAGAATATGCATTTGGTACACCTTATTCTTAGTTATCTATCCTGGTTCTTCATAAGCACTATGTTCTTTCCCAAGTACTCTCTAAAATTATACTTAGTAGCACAGTCTAAATTTTTTATTGTGGATAGGATATCAAACTTCTTTGTTTTAAAAAGACAGAAGACTGTGTCCTCAAAGTTTCTAGTTTATTTTGGGAGTCTACAGAAGCATAAAAAGTTCCAGAAAGAAGGGATAAGCATGGATTACCAGATTTGAAGGATCTAAATTCTCCTTTCCAGCCATGGCACCCGTGACGGGACACTCCACATACTCGTATGCGCGGTCCTGGTGGGCAGGTACAGAGTACTTCTTACTCTCACAGGTTGGGTCAGATGGTTCCACGCTCACTGGACAGCCTGAAATAATCATGTAAAAAACCATGTTGTACACTGTAAAAGAACCTTTTTAAGAATTATTTTATTTAACTTTATTTATTTATTTTAATTTGACCAGAGAGAGGGAGAGTGTGTGGGGGGTGAGAAAGCAAGCCACCACCCAGGACTCAAACTGTGGTTGGCCATGTGAGAGTCCAGCACCTTTAACCACCATGCCACCTGCCAGCCCCAAGAATAAATAAATTAAAAAAAGAAATTATTTAATTTAATTAATTTATTTATTTTAATTTGACCAGAGAGGGACAGAGTGAGAGAGAGAGAAAGCGAGAAAGCAATCTGTCAGGTCTGGGACTCAAACTGTGGTTGGCCATGTGGGAGTCCAGAGCCCTTAACCACCACACCACCTTCCAGCCCCCCAAGAATTTTTTTAACTTAAAATTATATGGAGCTGGCAGGTGGTGTGGTCGAATTTTAAAAAAATAAATAAATAACAATAACAAATGGAATTAAATAAATAATTCTTTTAAAAAAATTATATATATGATATAAAGAAAAAAAAAAAGAAAAACAAACAGTGTCACCATGAAGGCAAGATATCTGGCTCTTTCAACTGAAGCTCAAAAGACCTGAATTTCTCACCAATGATTACCACTGCAGGAAAAGTCAGGTTTCCTTTGTTTAAATCCGCTAAGAGCTAAGCTATCTAACACTCCCAAATCCTAAAGATGAAGAGAAGATTCTAATACATTTACCTTCCCTTTGAAAGAAAAATGGGTGCCCTTTCTCTAATTGTGTCATGATCCCCAGCAGAAGTAATGAAAAACTTTCAGCAGTTGCAGGAGCACGCATGTACCGTCTATACCGTGGTTTTAGTCACGGGCTGGCAGACACCTGCCTAGACTAGAAGCTGGGCCTGTTAGAGGAACCTAGTGGCAGAAGCACATCTCACCAGGTGTCTGACTTCCTAGTCCCTGGTTCCAGACAAGCCAGCCCCTGTTAGACATAGCTGCAGGCCAGGCTTTCCTTCCAGATATGTTCTCTCAGGTATTGGGGACAGGAGAAGCAAACCAGCAGAGGAGACTTCATGAAGGCAACTGGAGAGAAATCTGAAACACCACTGTGTTTGCACTTTCTTCCAAGACTAAAACAAGGTCTGGGATAATTGCATGTGCTGTTCCCCATCAGTGGGCAGTAAGAGTTCACCATGAAGAGGCAGACATTAATCATCCCACAACTCATGTAGTATCCAGAGGCTTCTTTTTTTTTAAGAGTTATTCCATTTTATTTATTACTATTTTAATATGCAATAGGGCAGAGGCTTCTTAAGAGAGAAGTTCTGAGGTTACTGACCTGAGCAAAAGGAAGGACAGTCCTTGCCTGAGGATCCAGCATGCTGATCCCAGCAAGGGCACAGGCAGAAGAGCCAATCTGATACTTAGGAGAGCAGGCAAGCACCTAGAGAGCCAGGGCCTGGGACTGGCTCATGTAAAGAAATCCTTGCCTCAGGCAGCAGCAGAAACTGCAGAAATATGCATAATGTTGGCTGCCATCCATAGAAAAGATGAGCTTCCTTTCCCTTTCCTCCCTGTGCCTCTCCTCTCAGGCCTTCATTCCCCAGGACCTCGTGCAGCTGCTAACTGCTCACTGCCCACTCTAGGGGTGAAGGAAGACCTGCTGCACCTTCCCTCTCTACTATTAAAAGTACTCATATTTTCCAGGTCTCTGATCCTAGCTAGAGGTTAGAAAGGACATGTTTACACTTTTTACACTAACCTTTTTCACCAGTAATCCTTTCAATCTCTTACATATACCCACAGTCTTTACTAATGCAATAAACTTGACAGCTAGCAAATGAAATCAAAGAGATAGGCCTCTATGGCCTCCCCAGGGATGCTCAGAGCAGGAGCACACCTGCTTTGTTGGATCTGCCTCAATTAGTGCTGTGCAAACAAACCCTGGCAGAGCACTGCATCTGTCCTTGTCCAAGGTCACAGAAGCTTTGCTGGCTTCCTGCTTCCTAGTTGTGTGACTTGGAGCACATCAGTTACCCTGAGCCTTAGCTTTTTTGACTGTAAAAATGGTGCAAACCTACTATACAGGATTACAAAGATGAGAATGTAAACTCTAACAGGCAAAGTATTTTTGTCTATTTTGTACAGTTATCCTCTCAGTGCAGAAACAGAATCCAGCACTGCTTAACACAGAATGGGCAATGCCTTAAGAGTGGGTCAAGAGGATGAATGATCAATGGCACAAGCATCCCTCCTGACTTACTGATTCAAGCCATACTTTAATCCATACAATCAAAAGTGAACATGCACTAATTAAAGATGAAAGCTGTTCCATTCTCACCTCTGCACCTAAAGAACTGACTACAAGTCCACTAGGTGATGGCTTATTTTTACATAGAAGACAGCTGCAATGAATGCAGGGGCAAAGTTTATCTATCAGGATAGTTAAATGTGGACCAAAGCTTTTCAACCTCGGCAAACTTGACATCTGAGATCAGATGATGCTTTGTTGAGGGCCTGGCTATACTGGGCATTGTAAGATGTGTAGCAGGATCCCTGGCCTCTCCCCACTAGAAGCTAGTAGCACTCTTTCCTCTCAATTATGCCATGAAAAAATGTCTCCAGACATTGGCAAATACCTCTCCCCATTACTCCATCACAACTCCCTGCCCAAATCAGAACTGCTGATGTATGCACAGGTAAACTTTGGGGGTTGGGGCTGATTTAGAGAGCAATCATTATGCTTTCATGCGTTATCTCCATTAACCACAACTACCCTGTGAAATGATATTATACTCTCATCTTATAGATGATGGACTGAGACCTAAGAGACAAAACTGTCTATAGCCACATATCTCAGAAGTGGCAAAATAAAGACTGGACCCAGGATGTCTCCTCCCACATCTATGAGCCTCACCAGCACACTATACTGTTTCATCCTTTAAAACCTTTCGAGACTTATTTTTCTTTTCTGGATAAAGGGTCAATTACCTTTTATCTTCCCTTCATGCATTGGGCATCCAGAAGGTGGGGATGCTCTTTGATGATCTGAAGCATGTGAGGTCTGAACTGCAACAGGAGTAGATGCAGACAAACCCATGGCTGGAATCACAGTGTCAACTCCAAACAATTCTAAGTTTCCACCTGCCAGAGTAAAGACACAGATTAATGTTGAAGCCTGGGCTCAGACTATTGGCTTGTTATTTATTTATTTTTTGGAGAGGTTTTTGCTATAGGGCGCATCCGCTCGCCAGAGAGACAGAGACAGAGAGACAGAAAGCAAGAAATCACTCCCCCAGGGTGGATGGCCACACCGCAATCCCTTCTCCTCCATTCTCCTCTCAGGATCTTGGGCATGCATGCATACACGCCTGACATGAGTTTAAGCCACTGGATCCGGAGCTCAAACCGCGGTCAACTACATGGGACTCCAGCGACATAGCCATTACTCTAACTGCTGGTCCCTGGCTTGTTATTTTTTTCATCTGCCCGTCCTCTTTGTCATTCCATGGGAACTTGGCAGGGTACCCACTTTAAGGGGCAGCTTTAATATATTGACACCTTTGGGAAATACTACTAAATGTCACCCTCTGGGGATACGTTTCTAAGAGAGTGGGAGTTTGGGGGTGAAGGTGGGCAGTCTCTGAAAAACCACGTCACAGTGAAGGGTTGCAAGGCCTGAAGGTGGTGACCCAGATGGGGGAGGGGAGGCCCAGTGTGCCCTGACTCGGATCCCGACCCTAAGGGATAGGGGTCGGAAAAGTGTGCAGCGCGAAACAGGGATTTGAGGAAGCAAGGAAGGAAGGATGGATGGATGGATGGAAGGAAGGAAGGAAGGGCCAGCGGAGGGCGGGACGCACTGTACGGTCTCTGCCAGTCCCACCTGCTCTGGCCCGTCTGTGACCCCCAGACCCTGCCAGCCCGGTCAGCCCGCCCTTCCGCACCTGATTCCTGCTCCGGGCGGCTGCCCCTCCTCTAACCGACAACTCGAGCCCAGAGCGACCGCGACCTACCGCGGCCGCTGCCGCCTTTCTCTGTCTCGCTCGGTCACCGCAGTCGCCGCGGTCACCGTGGGTTCTCGCGCGCCGCTACTTCCTTTTCCGAAGGCGGGACTTCCGGAGGCGAGGGGGCGGGGCGAGGGCTGAAGAGAAAGGGCTTTCTGACGTCAAGCCGCGCCTCCCCGGCTCCTCGACCTGAAACGGGAGGGTGGCTCTCTGGCTCCGCCTCTCGGGGCCTGGCGCCTTTTTCAACATTCCAGGGCTGACAGAGAGCGTTTAGTTTGGTCCAATTCGAGTGCAGCTCTCTGCTATATATGCTTTAAGCAGCAGAGGGGTTGCTTTGAAGGAACTTATTTTTTTTCCAAATTTCCTGTGTTCACCAGCGGGAGACACAGGACAGAAACAGGAGGGAAAATGCTCCCCCCCAAGGGGCGTGGTCACACAGCAGTCCCTTCTGTTTTTCCTTCTTGGGATTTGGGGCCTGGCAAGTTTTCCAAGCCCCTAAGGTAGGGATTCCAAGCATGGCTGACCATGTAGGATCTGCCTTCTTTGACCGCTAGGTCACTGCAGGCCTCCCTTTTTTTTTTTTTAAGTTTTTTATTTCTTCCGTGAATGAGAGAGTAAAGGGAAAGGAGAGAGCCAGTGTCCCCAGCAGGGCTCTGACTCTGCAATCCGCTCCAAGCTTCATCCAGCCCTGAATCATGGGCAAGCCATGCAGGGCATACCAGGTAGGTGTCTGGAAGTGAACCCTGAAGCGTCCCATGTGGGTCAACCTCAGAGTGTCATCTTCTACCACAGGACCACCATCTGATCCCTAAATTTTTCTGTTTTTTTAAAAATGTTATCCTGTTAGCTTTAAGTATAGCAATGATTCTGGGAACATTAGTAGATGGTCAGAACGGTAGCTATCCCCAGAGATCCAAAAGTAAAAAGGTCTGCATACTGGTGGCCAAGGCCTTCTTAACTGGGATGTGGACTTGGATGTCTGTATTTTCACTTGTCTATGACTGAAATTTAGCATTTTGTTCCATTTGAAATGTAGGCAACAAATCCCAGTAGTATCAACTATATGTGGCACTAATGGAAATCACAGGTAAATTATGGGACATAGTGGTGTCGCAAATACCATTTACCAGTACTTTGAGATTAAGGTAATTTGATATTGTTATTATGTAAAGTGTTAATAAAGAAATGTATGTGAATCCATGAAGTACACTTAGTTTCCCCCTTCAGGGCCAGGATGGCCAAACTACCCTCTTCCCTCTGTGCTGGAAGTGTTGGTGCATGACAGCTGTCAGATAACTCTCCAGGTCTTGCCCTTTGCCTTAAAAAACTTCCTTATGAAAACTCCTATTTCCTGCTTGGGGACAGGCTGCATCCTGTGAGTGTTCTCTGTAAGGGTACCTAAGCCCAAGTGCCATAGCCTGGAGGGGGGCAACTCAGAAAGGCTATCACAGTTTCAGACTGCCTGTAAGATCAGCTGAGGATTGTATGAAAGACAGGGAGTCATTGGAGGGATATGGACATTGTGGTATAAAACAGAAAACTGTGGGAAAGAATGAAGAATTGTGGCCATGACAGAATTGTGCAAGTGCTAGGAAATTGTGGGAAAGTATAGACAATTGTGGACAGATTGAGAATTGTGGGAAAGTAGAGAATTGTGGGAGACAGTGAATTGTGGGACAGACAGGGAATTGTGGGAAAGAATGGAGAAATATGGGAGACATGAAGTATAATGGGAAGACTATGGAATTTTGGGAAAGATTAGAGAATTGTGGGAGAGGCAAGGATTTGTGGGAGGACTATAGAATTTTTGGAAATTGCCACTACATTACTACATCACTGTTCAACTTCTCCCTTTGTTCACAATTCTCTTGTCCCTCCCATAAATCCCACTTTCTCCCACATTTTTGTTCTTTCTTACAAATCCTTCTGTCTCCCACAGTTCTCTGTCAATCTTGCAATTCTCTGTTCTGTCTGATAATTCCCTATTCCTTCCCACAATTCCACATATTTCCCATAATTTGTCTCCATAATTCATTGTTCTTTCCCACAATTCAACCATGTCTCTAATCATTCTTTGTTCTCTCCCACAGTTCTGTACATAATTTCTCCTCAAATCTCCAATCTCTCCCAGAAGCCCCCACTCTCTCTCAAAGTTCTCTCTCTCACTACTCAGTCCTTTTACAACCCTTTTGTGTCCTATGATTCAGTATCTCCCATAATTATGTTTTCACACAATTTTCTGTGTCTCCCATAACTCTTTATCATCCCTCACAATTCCCTGATTTACCCACAATTCTCCCGTCTTTCTTTCCCATAATTCCACAAATAATTTTTCTCTCTCACAATTCTCCATTCTCTCACAATACTCTGTTCTTTTTCATAATTCCCTGGTCTGTCCTCCAATTCCATATTCCCTTTCACAATTTTGTTTTCTCTCAATATGCCAATCTTTTTTTTTTTTTTGAGAGGCTTTTTGCTATAGGGTGCGTGCACTCGCCAGACAGAGAGAGACAGAGAGACAGAAAGCGAGAAATCACCCCCCAGGGGGGATGGCCATGCAGCAATCCCTTCTCCTCCATTCTCCTCTCAGGATCTTGGGCACGCACGCATACGCGCCCGGCGTGAGTTTTAAGCCACCGGGTCCGGGACGCGAACCGTGGTCGACTACGTGGGAGTCCAGCGACATAGCCATTACGCTAACTGCTGGTCCCTCAATATGCCAATCTTGACTACAATTCTCCATTCTCTCCTAATTTTTTCCTCTCTCACACAATTCCCCATCTTTCTCACAATTCTCAGTCCCATTTTACAATTTCAAAGAAGATCAAGGCCTAGTCCTGCAACTCTAAAGTTTCTAAAGATCACATCCAGAAGTAGGGCACTGAAAAAAGATGGGAGTAGCATGGTAATAATAGGTAAACTGAACATGGCTTTGGAGAGGAATTTTGTAGAGCAACATGAGTCACCACCTACCTAGCTAGGCAAGAGGTATCAATATAGTCTGGCCTAGAGAAGTGGAGTATTTGATCTTTTCTTCTCTGTGTTAATAGCTTGTAGTGGATTTGGTTTCCTAATTGCTATGGTTTGATATGTCCCCCAGAAATTTATGTGTTGGATCTTGACCATATTATCTGTATAGTAAAAGTTTTAAGTGAAAACATAATGTCTTCATTGTGTCCCTGGGTAAGGCCTAGTGGGCAGTGATTGGTTCATGGCAATCATGTAATGGAGGCAACAGTCTCATGAATAGATTAATGAGTCTCATGAGACCCAGTAAGTTCTAGCTGTCATGAAAAGGGATTAGTTCTCACCAGCACTGGTTATTTATTATTATTATTATTATTATTATTATTATTATTATTTATACATTCAATCACTATACATCATTTAGATCGTAAAGAGACATTACCCAACATGATATACATCTCAGTCTGGCTCAGTTGAGAATACTATACACATCCTCATCAACAGATAATAAACCGTATCTATGTCCCACAAATGACTTAGCTCTCTATTTTCCCCCAAATATCCTTTCCTATGTTCTTCCCCACCCACATTCTCCTTCCACTTTGTCTCTAGTGTGCATAACAATTTTTAATGCTTTTATGTTCTCCAGACTTGCAGTCTCTACCATAGAGTGCAGACAGTCAGTATATGTTAAGTGGAGACATGCAATGTCTCTCTTTCATAGCCTGACTTGCTTTACTCAGCAACAAATCTTCCATATTTATCCACTTTCTATCAAATTCCAGGGCCTTGTTGTTTATTATGGCTGAATAATATTCCATGGAGTATATGTGCCACACTTTTTAATCCAAATCATCTGTTTGTGGACATGTTTGTTGGTTCCATGTCTTAGCAATTGTAAGTAATGCTACAATAAATATAGTTGTGCAAGTGCTTTTTTGACTGAGTGTTCTCCTGTCCTTTGGGGAGATACCCAGGATTGGAATTGCTGGATCATATGGTAGTTCTATTTGAAGGTGTTTGAGGAATCTCTGTATTGTTCCTCACAGTGGCTGGACCAATTTACATTCCCACCAACAATGTAAGAGTGTTCCCTTTTACCACATCCCCTCCAGCACTTATCTTTTTTCTTTTTTTTTTTTTTAAGTCTTAATCATTCTCACTGGAGTTAGGTGGTATCACATTGTGGTTTTGATCTGCACCTCCCTTATGATGGGGGATGTTGAGCATTTTTTCATGTTTTTTTGGCTGTTAGTATGTCTTCCTTAGAGAGTTGTTTATTCAGCTCATTTTCCCATCTTTTAATTGGGTTGATCCTTTTCTTCCAGGTAAGCCATTTGAGTTCCCTGTGTATTCTGGTTATCAGTCCCTTATCTGAGGCATAGTTAACAAAAATTCTCTTCCATTCCAAGGGCTGTCGATTCACACTAATTACAGTCTCCTTTGCTGTGCAGAAACTTCTTAATCTAATGTAATCCCACCCGTCTATTTTGGGGATTATTGCCTGTGCTTCGAGAGTCTTATTTAAGTTTTTGCCTACCCCAGTGTCTCCCATACTTTCCCCAGTGTTTTCCACCAGTGGTTTTATAGTTTGTGGTCTTAGGTTTAGATCTTTTTTTAAAAATTATTTTCTTCAATTTCATTTATTTATTCATTCATTTATTTTAATTTGACCAGAGAGAGAGAAAAAGAGAGAGAGACAGAGAGAGGAAAGTGAGAAAGCAAGCCACCAGGTCCAGGACTCGAACCATGGCCAGCCATGTGGGGGTGTCCAGCACCTTAACCACCACGCCACTTGCCAGTCCCAGGTTTAGATCTTTGATCCACTTTGAGTTGATTTTTGTTAATGGTGACAAATAGGGGTTCAGATTCATCTTTCTGCAGGGGGATACCCAGTTTTTCTAGCACCATTTGCTAAAGAGGTTTTCCTTTTCTCACTGGATTGACTGGTACCCTTTGTCAAAGATCAGTTGGCTGTATGTTTTGGGGTTTATTTCTGGGTTCTCTATTCTGTTCCATTGAGGACCAGAGTTGGTTATTGTAAAAGAGTTAACAGTAAAGAACTCTCTGTCTCTCTGCACATGCTTGCCATCCTTTGTGCTTCTTTCAGCCATGCTATAGGCCTAGGACTTTGGACCCCTCGCCACCAGAATCATAAGTTTGTTAATAAATTTCTATCTTTATAAAATCACCCAGGTCAGGTATTACTGTTAGCAATGCAAGAATGGACTAAGTTGCTAAGGTTTACATATGTTAAAGATAAATGGGACAACCAATTGGATGTGTTAATGAAATTTCCAGTGGAATTTTTCTTTTATTTTTAAAGCCTAAGTTGTAACCAAGAACCTTGCAACATCATTATTCTTTTGAAGGATAGACTATAGTCATCTGAAATTACCATCTTACCTAATAAAGAGAAAGTTAAGATGAAGTAATTAAGAAGAAGGAGAAAAAGAAATGGTTGCTGATTTTGAGAAATATATAGGTTTGGGAATAAGATGAATTCAGAGTTGGACACACTGCAGTCAAGATGACAATGATTATCTAGACAGTGAAATCCAAGAAGTAGTCAGAGTACAGAATTGGAACTCAAAAGCTAGTTGAATATATGATAACATCTCCAAATATTTTTTTTTCTCTCATTCAAGAAACTTCCAGCTTTAGTTTGGTTCACACCACACACACACACACACACACACACACACACACACACAAACTCACTACAGCAATAGCAATGTAAGTCTTTGCACCCAAAGAAATACATACCAAATTATAAAACTTGAAGTAAATAGCTACCTAAATGGTAAAATATCTTACCTTTTCCCTTCTGCTCTGGGGTCTCTGTGCTAATTTACTCATGATTCCTGTCTAGTTGCTCCTCCTTTGATATTACATTAGAAGCAGAGACAGTCTTATTAGTAGGAAGTTTAATGTATGGTGTTATCAGAAGGAATGGCCACAACACAAGTCCTTCTCCTCCGTTCTTCTCTTGGGATCTTGGGTACACATTCACATGCACCTGGCATGAGTTTCAATCCACCAGGTCTGGGACTTGAACCACACTGGACCACAAGGCAGTCCAGTGCCTTAAAAACTATGCCACCTGCTGGCCCCTGTACTTTCAAATTTTTGATAGACATTTCCAAATGACTCATGAGAAGTGGTTGTACTAATTAACATTTCTCCCCAGAATGTATAAGAATGCTTGTTTCCCCATACATTCATCAACAAAGTGTATTGCTCTTCTTGTGATTAATTTGTAGGCACTATTTACACAGTAAAGAAATTAAACTTTTTCTTAAAGTATGAGTTAGAAATTTTTTCTATGTATTTTCATTATGTAATCTTTTGTCATTTCTAGGCATAGTTAAAATACTTAGGTTCTAAATTAACTCAAGTTTCTTCACTTTTTAAAACTTTTTACTTTTTAAAGCCATTTATGTATTTGAAATTTATCCTGGTGTAAGGAATAAGGTACACTCCCAGTGACTGCACTCATTTCATGCTTTGCCATGTTTCGAATTCTCTTGTCTTTAGTCTTAATTTTTGTTTATCTTGGATTTTTCCAGGAATTCTTCTATATAACTATAATAATAATTTTACTTCTTCCTTTTTGACTTCAATACCTCTATTTTCTTTATCTTACCTAATTGTATGGGCTGGGACTTTCTTTAAAAAGAATTATTTCACTTAATTTAATTCATTATTATTATTATTATTTGATTTGACCAGAGAGAGACAGAGAGAAAGAAAGAGAGAGGAGGGGAAAGTGAGAAAGCAAACTGCCAGGTCTGGGACTTGAACCACAGTCAGCCAGGTGGAAGTCCAGCGTCTTAACCACCATGCTACCTTCTGGCCCCTGGGCTAGCACTTTTAACTAGCACAATCTTAAGTAATAGAAGTAGTGGATATTAGTAATTTTTGAGGAAATGTGTCTAGTGTTTTCCCATTAAACATGGTGCTTCCAGATTGGCATAACTTTTTTTTGGTATGTTTGGGAAGCATATTTATTTATTTTGAGTTTTTAAAACATGAACATGTGCTTTGGTGAGTGGGTTTTCACAGATGACAAAGGGGCTGAATTTACTGTCTAGGTCAATGTGAATGGGTCCAGTGCAGAAAGGCAGAATAACTATGGGAACATAAGTCCCTGAGGAGTAGTACCATATAACTCAAGGAAACTTGGTCTTCCATCTCCCATGGACCTGGAGATCCTACTGAATCTGTCCTTAAGCCTCAGGGGGTTGAGAGGCTAGACCTTGCTGACAAAGGCTTACACTTTGCTTAAGGGTGAAATTAGTAAACAAACAGAAAATGTGGTGAGTTGATAAAACATTCTGTTATGTTGAATTTATATGGGACTGTTGTATACACTAATACTGAGGTCCTTAGACCAGTGGATTTTGGATTCTTGAAGAAAAGAGATTAGATGATGTTCTGGTTGGAAAGGAAACAAGATCTAAGTAAAGGGAGCTGAAGGACACACACTTCCATTCAGGATTTAGCATTAGCAGGAATGCTTGGTGTGTTGGAGTTCAGAGCTGGGTGAGCACTATTTAAAGGACTACAAGTTTAGCATTTCATTTAAAAAGGATGTGGGGGTAGAGCATGGCAGGTGCTGAAGCAAAAGAATTTAGTGTGATCTGAAAAACAAGTTTTAGTATAATTCTGTGGTGGGCAGGGAGGTATGAACCTTCCCTTTTTTGAGTTGAAGATAAGCCTCTTCAACTTGGATTTGCTTTCCTAAATTCCACCTCTTCTTTTCTGGAAAACAAAAATCATTGGCTTTAGTTACATGAATTTGTGAACATATTCTCGTCCGAAAGGGTTCCTTCACTGTTTCATATGTATACATGCTTTCTCCTTCAGTAGTTTCAGTAGTGTTTTTGGGATCTCACACAGTCCTCATTTTGTTTTCAGAGAAGATGTTGAATAGCTGTGGTTGCTGAGTTCTCATCCCCATTCTGTGCAACTAAGGCTAACCTGATCTCGGGGTCTTTTTTTAAAAACAGGTTTATTTAGGTATACAATGCATTTTTGGCGGGCGAGTTTTGTTTTGTTTTGTTTTGTTTTGCTATAGGGCACATGCCCTCACCAGACAGAGAGAGACAGAGAGACAGAAAGAGAAATCACCCTCCGGGGAGATGGCCACACCGCAATCTCTTCTCCTCCATTCTCCTCCCAGGATCTTGGACAAGCACACACACGCGCCCAGTGTGAGTTTTAAGCCACCAGGTCCGGGACTTGAACCGCAGTCGACTACATGTGAGTCCAGCGGCATAGCCATTACACTAACTGCTGGTGCCTCTGGGTCTTTTGATTAAAAAAATTATTATTGTTGTTGGTGTTGTTGCCAGAGGGTGTGTACATTCACCAGAGAGACAGAGGAGGGGAGACAGAAAGAGAAGGAGAGGGAGAAAGCAACCCCCAATGTGGTTTGGTCATGTCACAATCCCTTCTCCATTTCTCACTCCCTTTGGGATTTTGGACACACATATATACATGTGTCTGGTGTATTTTTCCAGCCACTGGGACTAGGAATTGAATCACATCATTGGCCATCTGGGATCTGGCTCCCTTAACTGCCAGACCATGGGTCAGTCCTTTGTGTCATCTTGATGCTGCCTGCAGAGAGTCTTTTCTAGACTGAGTGATTTGGTGCTGGTTACTTCTACTGTCGCTGAGGAGAAAAACCTCAGAATAGATACTAGACTGAAACATCTAACCTCTTTGGTTTGAAAGCCACAAAAACAGATTTTACATCTTATTACTCTATGATTCTGTGACCCAGTAGTCATTAATCCAACATACCCCACATAGACTTCATAATCTTCAGTTTAGAATTTTTTTAAAAAATTGAACATTGGAAAGGAGGAGAAGCATAACCTAAATTTTAGAACTAAGACTAAAAGACTTAAATTGCCGCTGGGGGGCAGTGGAAGATCAGAAAGCGTTCTGCTAATCCCTGAGGCAACTGAGCACTTTAGCTGGTTTATTTATTCAAAGCTGGAATTTGGACAAGCGAACCACCAAGCTCAGGGAAATTCCTGGATGAGGAACACATTCCTGGGAAAAACCTACCAACGAAGGAATTAGCACCTTGGCAGACCTTCAACACAATGCACTTTCCTTCCTTGTACATCTTAAGAATTTACTTCAGTTCCCTCAGTTTAAAAGAGAGGAAGCGAAGTGAAACTCTAAAGAAACAAGACAATGAAAGAGGGCTTATTTCTCATCATCTGCTAACACATCTAAATGAGCAGTTTATACAGCATTAAGGCAGCTCCCAGTCACTTGGATCAGAGTTCTGGCTGCTGTGGATAGGTCTTAGTTGGTACCTTTCCTGGAAGAGGAGGTAGGTAGTAGAGTTCATGATAGGAAACTCTGAGTCATAGTTAACACTTCAGGTGACAAAGATTCTCATGAGGGGCAGTTTCAATAGGTTTAGAAAAGTACCCTGTGGAAAACAAAGGAGAGAAAACTGTATCTTCACTATAGTAGTAATTTTGTAGCCACTTGGTGGCTTGCTGTGGACCTTACCTCTCTCTCTTTTATTTTTTTTAATTTTTATTTTTGTTTTGTTTTGTTTTGTTTTGGCTATACAACATGTGTGCTCACTGGAGAGACAGAGGGAGATTGGCCACGCTGCAATCCCCTCTTTTCCATTCTTCTCCTGGGATCTTGGGCACACACGTGAACGCGCCCAGCATCAGTTTGAAGCCACTGGGTTCGGGACCTAAACTGTGGTCGGCCATGTGGGAGTCCAGTGATGTAATCGCTATGCTATCTGCTGATCCCATACTTCCCTCTCCTTTCTAATTCCATCAGAGATGCTCTATGTCCCTGGTAGTATCGGAGACCAACCCTGCACCAGACTCTGGCCAGCCTATCAATGTTGGGAGGCCAGTAGCTACTTGTCCCACAAGATTGCCACCAATGAAATGTCACAAATTCAAGAAATTTTCCTGCTTCTATTCCAAGAAAAAAACAAGGGACAGTAAGATATGGAACTTAAGAAAGCAACTCCAGAAAGAATTTTTGTGCATAAAGCAAGGCATAAACAGATACCAGGAAATGTGGCATTCTGTGTCCCATAGATTTACCATTTCTAAAGGCTTAGGGATGACATAGGGATGGCCTGGAGGGTCTAAGGTTGCTGCTAGGATGAGGACCCATTAGTCCCAATGCCCTGTGCCCTCTGTAAGTTCCCCTCTGTAAGGGAATACTAAAAAACCGAAGTATCTTATGTTTATGAAGACATTTTGGATTTTCAGTGGAAAGTCCAACTTGAGTTAGTTTAGGTAGAAAAAGACATGTTTGGTTCACTTTCCTAGGATGATCAGGGATGAACAAAGCCTCAGGAAGGGCTGAATCCGGGAACAATGCCTCTATCACTAATCTCAGTGCTGCTCTGTATGAAGGCCTCTGTCTCAATTTCTTGAGGAAATTCTGGGGAATTTGTTCTGATTGGGTCACGTTCTTTCCCATGGAGATCCATTAGCCAATAGTAAGCTAATTACAATTGTAGTTTTAATTCCTCAGATTCTACCATAGGTCTAATGAAAGGGCTGTGAATTCTTGTGCAAATACTTTTGGAAATACCTCTATTTATGCAAAGAGGATCTTGGTTGTGTTTTTTAGTGACAAGTGCTTATAAAAGGAACCTGAGAAAGCCCAGCCATGGTGGCACAGGTGGTGGGGGTGCTGCTGCATGATGCCAGAGCTATGCAGAAAGGCCTGAGTTCCGTTCCCTGAACGTAGGGTGTGCCTATGATTCTGGCTGCCTGGGAAGCTGGGAGATGATCATGGGCATGACAAGATCCTGTCTGGGATCTTTGTCTTTCTCTGTCTCTGTATCTCTCTGTTTCTCTCTCATGGAACAAATAAATAAATAAAACTTAAGGAAAGGAACCTGAGTTGCAATCATGTCCCTCTTTTATTCCCATGATAAGAAAAGTACCATGAATTTGATAGCAAATGCTGAAATAAAAAGGGAACTTACTGTCTATTAATGAAAAAGACCAACAAATCACATTTGAGGCTAAAAACCCCAAAATTATCCCTGAAACCCCCTAAAGGTCTATATAATTATTTGCAAACCTTCCTTACATAAAAAGCAGACCATGCAAATGATCTGCTTTCTATGTAAATCCTAGTCATATAAAACACATGCCCTGGCATAAAACAAACTGAAACAAAATTTCAAGGATCCAAGGGTCTAAAATAGCTATAATTAACCACTGATAAGGATTGAATGGAGGGACCAGCAGTTAGCGTAATGGCTATGTCGCTGGACTCCCATGTAGTCGACCGTGGTTCGAGTCCCGGACCCGGTGGCTTAAACTCACACCAGGCGTGTGTGCGTGTGTGCCCAAGATCCCGAGAGGAGAATGGAGGAGAAGGGATTGTGGCGTGGCCATCCCCACTAAGGGGTAATTTCTCACTTTCTGTCTCTCTGTCTCTCTCTGTCTGGCGAGCGCATGTGCCCTGTAGCAAAAACCTCTTAAAAGAAAAGGAAAAAAAAAAGGATTGAATGGAAACAGTGAGTTGTTCTGGGAGAGACAATAGTCCTTGAACTGTGGGACTAAAGGGACTGCGGTACTCCATTGTGCAGACAGGATGACTTATCAAGGCAGCTACATCCACACACAATTCTGAGGCTTAAGACGAAAGCCCTAGGCCTGGTAGTGAGGTGGCTTGGAAAGGCCATCCTTCCAAGTCATCGAGCTTCTACTCTGGGTTCTATCCCTGCCAACTGTGTGAATCTGGGTGCCACTTTGCCTCTCAGAGCCTCCACTGCCTCATCTACTAAGTGACAAGCAGACAATTGGCCTTCCATATTTGCCGGTTCCACTTCTGCAGATTCAACCAACCAAGGACAGAAAATATACAAAAATACAATAATAAAAATAACAATGCGATAAAAATAATACATTTTTAAAATATAATTGAAGAACACAGTATAACAACCATGTACATAGCATTTACAATGTATTAGGTATTATAAGTAATCTACAGATGACTTAAAGTATACAGGAGGATGTGTATAGGTTCTATGCAGATACTGCACCATTTTATATAAGGGACTTGAGCATCCATGGATTTTGGTATCCAAGGGTGTCCTGGAACCAGTCCCCTACCAATATCAAGGGATGACTGTACCAACTTTATGAAGTTATCATGTGGATAAAATGTGGCTATCACTCAGGAATCAGCACAGTTTTTCTCTGGGGAGTCAGAGAGTAAATATTTTGGCTTTGTTAGTCATAGTTTCCATACTATTTAACTCTGTAGCCAAGGACAATATGTAAATGAATGATGAGCCCTGCAACCAATAAAAGCTTATTCACAAACTGAAGATGGCCTTCAAATTTGACCCAAAGGCCATAGTTTTGTGACATATGGTTTAGTGTTTAGTCCCTACCTATTCGGTGAGATGTTAGGTTCTCCTTGCTCATCCTCTTAACCCTCCTGTCCCTGTCAGAGAACATTACTATAATGCGCTAATGTGTCTTCACTGCAGGTGTAATGGGCTGAATTGTGTGTCTCCAAAATTCATACATTGAAGTCTTACTCATTAACATGACTGTATTTGGCAATAAGGCCCTTGAAGAGGTAATTAAGGTTAGATGAGATCAGTAAGAGTAGGGCCCTCATCCAATAGAACTGGTGTCCTTGTTCAAGGAAGAGACACCAGAGCTCACTCTACTCTCCCTCTGCAGGCACAGAGAAAAGTCCATGTGAGGACACAATGTGCGGGGAGAGGCCTCAATGGAGACCAACCCTACTTGCATCTTGATCTTGGACTTCTGAGCTCCAGAACTGTAAGACAGTACATTCCTGTTTGCTTTTTAAAATTTTTTAAATAATTATTTATTTACTTTTATTTATTCATTCATTTATTTTAATTTCACTAGAGAGAAATACACAGAGAGAGAGAGAGAGAGAGAGAGAGAGAGAGAGAGAGAGAAAGTGAGAAAGCAAGCCATCAGGTCCAGGACTCGAACTGTGGTTGGCCACATGGGAATGTCCAGCACCTTAACCAACACACCACCTCCTGATCCTCTACATTCCTGTTTTCTAAACTGTCCAGTGCTTGGGCCCATCCCAAACCAATTTCATCAGATCTCTGGGACCTGGAATTGTATTATTTTAGAACCGTGGAGCTAAAATAGTACTGTTCAGTAGTAACAGAATGTAAACTATAGTTCCCGCATAGTCACATTTTAAAAATAAACAGGAGGGACCAGCAGTTAGCGTAATGGCTATGTCGCTGGACTCCCATGTAGTCGACCGCAGTTCGAGTCCCAGACCCGGCAGCGTAAACTCATGCTGGGCGCGTGTGCGTGCGTGCCCAAGATTCCGAGAGGAGAATGGAGGAGAAGGGATTGCAGTGTGGCCATCCCCCCGGGGGATGATTTCTCGCTTTCTGTCTCTCTGTCCCTCTCTGTCTTTCTGGCGAGCGCACGCGCCCTATAGCAAAACCTCTCCAAACAAACAAACAAAAAAACAGAAAACACATTAATTTTAAGAATATGTTTAATTTAACCCTAAATATCTGAAATGTTATTGTTTTAACCTATAATCATTATGAAATTATCAAAGATATATTTTATAGAAACTTTTGTCGTATTGTCTTTGAAAGCTGGTGTGTACTTTACACTCACAGCAAGTCTCAATTTGGATACTATATTTTCATTGGAAATACTTGCTCTGTATTTATATTAATATATTTAAAATTTTTAAATGTGGTTCTCAGTCTTACGAACTGCACTTCAGTGGTTGAATAGACACGTGTGGCTAGTAGCTTTGGTAATGGGCAGCACGGATCTCGTAACAAGCTTTCAGGGGTTGCTGATGCTGCTGGGCCAGGGACCCTACTTGGAGCAGCAAGGATCTAGAATAACCTTGAATAAGGGCTACCCCCCACTCTGAGTTCTCCACTTGTTCACTGCCATCTTCTTAGTTCAAAGGCTCAACATGTAAACAATAAGACTTTTTGGTTTGGAAATGCATGTGTGTTACCGTATATATTTCTATGTATGTGTGTGTGTGTGTGTGTGTGTGTAACTCAAATGTAAACATATGTACACATGTGTACAGAGGATTTTAAAAGGTTATGAAAATGGAATTAAAGTATAAGTTTATTGTGGTGTGAAAATTTTTGAAATTCATGCACAGTTTTTTCAATAATACACATTTTCTGTGAACTTTATGAAGACCCTTCATATGTTTGATTTTGTCTAGAACCTTAAGTAAGCTCTGCAAATATAAAGAACACTTGAGCATCTCATGTGTAATATTATGTGTGTTAACTGTATTTTAAATTTGACTTCTTCAATTCACTGGAACTGAATAACAGCTAGATGCTTAATCTTGAGGTAAGTCTCTATCTATATTCATTTGCTTGCTTTTAAAAATGAGCTCAGTAGGTTCCTGCATTATATTTCAATATTTGAAGGTATTTTAAAAGTATTTAGTGGCCCAGTCTCTTTGTGGTTTTGTGTACAGTACAGAGTAAATCCAGATTCTACTTGGTTCCTTTGAATATAGACATTTCAAGTACAAGTACTATGTTTCATTTTGTTTTGATTTTTCAATTTTCTTTCAGCATCAGTATGGAAAGGAATTGCTTCAGAAATGCTATTTCAACATTTATTCAGTTATTCAGTTGATTCAATTGGTTGCTCTGAGCCAAAGCTCATTTAACTTCTATGCCAGTTTCTAAAACAAACTAGCCCCAAAAACCTAAAATTGAGTTCTTTTTGAGGATTTATAATCTGAAAAAGTTACTTGAGTATAAACAGCAACCAAAATCCTAGTGAAATTGGAGAAATTGGTCATGCCTCTCCTTTTATCATCCTTTACTGTCATTTAGGGGTCAAGTTTTTAGTGGGAAACCACCATTGTCTTGGCAGTTACTGAAATTACACAAAGGAATATATGAAGGGAATAGTTATTAAAAATTTTTGGAAAAAATAGGGAATAACAATATAAAAATTGAAGGAAATAAAATGAAAAATAGCAGTTAAAGGGACCAGCAGTTAGCGTAATGGCTATGTTGCTGGACTCCCACGTAGTCGACCGTGGTTCGAGTCCCGGACCTGGTGGCTTGAATTCACACCAATGGCGTGTGCGTGTGTGCCTAAGATCCCGAGAGGAGACTGGAGGAGAAGGGATTGCAGCATGGCCATCCCCCCTGGGGGTGATTTCTCGCTTTCTGTCTCTCTGTCTCTGTCTGTCTGGCGAGCGCACGCGCCCTATAGCAAAAAACCTCTCCAAAAAAAAAAATAGCAGTTAAAGTAGGATTGAGAGGAAAAATATGAAGCTTTACTTTAATTTCATATTTTAGTTATTAGCTTGTTGGAAAAGTCATAATGCATTTTTACATATAAAAAATATGCCACAGGGACCAGCAGATAGCATAATGGTTACGTTGCCGGACTCCCACATAGTCAACTGTGGTTCAAGTCCTGACTTGGCAGCTTAAAACTCATGCTGGGTGCATGCTCATGCGTACCCAAAATTCCAAGAGGAGAATGGAGGAGAAGAGATTGCAGAATGGCCATCCCTCCTGGAGGATGATTTCTCACTTTCTGTCTCTCTATCTCTCTGATGAACATATGCACCCTGTAGCAAAAATCTCTCAACAAAAAAAAAAAAAGAAAAAGGTATGTCATAACTTGTCTGACAACCCAATATATTATTGACCATGTGAGGCGGGAAATCATATTTCTTTTCTTTTTCTTAAACTTTAAAAAATTATTTATTTATTATTATTATGTTATAAATTGACTATGGGCACACATACTCACCAGAGAGAGAAAGGGAGATAGAAAGAGAGAAAGAGAGAGAAAGTGAGAAAGTAAGCTGCCAGATCAAGGACTCAAACCGTGGTTGGCTATATGGGAGTTAACCACCACACCACCTGCTGGCACAATGTTTCTTTTCTTTATGGGAGAGAATACTTATTCTGTGTACAATTATAGATCCCAATAACTGTAAGACTTAGCACATCATCTATGAAAATGGCTACCAATTCAAAAATGCTTGATTCCTTTGCCTAGATTTTAGAGGAGTTGAAAGTCCCAAAGGAAATAAAGTTGGAACTTGATTTTAAATGGATATTTTCTTTGTTTTATGTATTTTGGTTTAACCTCATAGTATGTATAGATGAAGTTTGGAGTACAATATATTTTTTATCTCCTATGGGTCAAACTGCACTTAATAATAGATAGTAAGAATTCATTTATTAATAAGTGTCAGGTCTCATTAGTTACTTCATTTACATTATTTGATTTAATTTTCATTATAACCCCATGATATAGTTACTATTGAAATATCACTTTCAAAGAATTAAAAATCATTCAAATACAGAGTATCAAACATGTATTCAACTCATTAGTGATGGGAACCATAAGAGGCTTAAACTAATTCCATGTCATATTGAGGAATTTGATATTTGTTGGCATTTTTAGGGAAAAATGTGTTGGAATAAGATTTTGAAAGCATATTCAAACTGATTAATACTTTTCAGAGCAATTAAGCCATAGCATTGGGATTATCTTTTCTACTGAAAAGATATCTATGAATTGCTATAACTGCAAAGCATTTGAATTATAATCAAATAGAAAAAGAAAGTCAAACACAGATACATTTCTTACATAATAAATTAACTCTTAGGCTCTTTAGTGTCCTGATATGATTTTGAAAACCAAGCTATGCCCATTTTACCTTATTCAGTGTTTGAATACTTTTTCTTTTTTTATTTTGAGAGGTTTTTGCTATAGGCTGCGTGCGCTCGCCAGACAGACAGAGAGAGACAGAGAGACAGAAAGCGAGGGAACCAGCAGTTAGCGTAATGGCTATGTCGCTGGACTCCCACGTAGTCGACTGTGGTTCGTGTCCCGGACCCGGTGGCTTAAAACTCACCGCCGGGCGCGTATGCGTTTGTGCCCAAGATCCCGAGAGGAGAATGGAGGAGAGGGGATTGCAGCGTGACCATCCCCCCGGGGGGTGATTTCTCGCTTTCTGTCTCTATGTGTCTCTCTGTCTGTCTGGTGAGCGCATGTGCCCTATAGCGATAACCTCTCAAAAAAAAAAAAAAGGCCAGAAATCACCCCCCAGCCACACCACAATCCCTTTTCCTCCATTCTCCTCACGGGATCTTGGGCATGCACGCACACGCGCCTGGTGTGAGTTTTGAGCCACCGGGTCCGGGACGTGAACCGCAGTCAACTACATGGGAGTCCAGAAACATAGCCATTATGCTAACTGCTGGTCCCTGGATACATTTTTTTCTTAATAAATTTATAATCATCCATAGTTTACCAGTGAGGAAGTTCATGTTTAGAGAGGTTAAATAACATGATAAGGGTATCACAATAAGGGCAGAGAAAAATTGGAACCCAGGTCCTTCTGATACTTAAGCCTTACTTTCTTATACTAGTTGAAATTCATTTTGAGGGCCTGCAAGTGGTATGGTGGTTGAGGTGCTGGACCGCCACATGGCCGACCATGGTTCAAGTCCTAGACTTGGCGGCTTGCTTTTTCACTCTCCTTCACTCTCTCTCTCTACTCAAATTGAAGAATGATAATGAATAAAATTGAATAAGTAATTCTTTTTTAAAAAGAAATTCATTTTGATGTGCCCTACAAATCTCTTTCTCTCTCTCTCTTTCTGTGTGTGTGTGTGTGTGTGTGTGTGTGTGTGTATATACTTAACATTGCTTAAAATAAGTAAAGTCAATATTTAGGATAGAAAAAAGCCTTTAGTATATGAAAAAAATATGATGATGATATCAATTGCAATGAGATTTGTTCTATCAAATATTTTGTCTTGTTTTGTTTATATTAGAAACATGGTTATAGTAGAGGAACGATGCATTCTTTGCATGCAATCCAGACCACAGCCAGTGGTGGATAAAGTAGGAAGTTATGCCAAAGATAGTCTCTAAGCAGGATGTGATCCTAGGCTAAAAAATGAAGGAGAGTGGTTGACTTTGGCAGCAGTGGCCTGAAGAGGCTTGAGGGAAGAAAGCTGAGAAGGAAAGAACCACAGAGACTGGAGTCTACTTAGCTCCCACCTCTTCAGTTTGAAACTGTTTATAGTGAACTCAACCTGTGTTCTACATAGACATCAAAAATTGCATAGGAGCTAGGATGTTGACTCTGGGGATTCTGAATATTGAGCTGATTTATAGTATCCCCATTCTTTAATACATGTCTAAAATATTTCAGTACTTGAGGCTAATCTATGATTTATTTTTATTTGACCTTAGTTTCATGATGATATTGTTTATAAATCAGCATGCATTTTGTGAGAGTTATTACAGGAAAACTTTACTATTCCGACTAATTAAGGAATGAGTCATTCAAATTAGTGAAAATTATGACTAGTAGACTTTAAAAAATGTGTTCATTGGTTTATTTTAAAAGAATAAGAGGTAATAGGAAGTTGGTTAAAACAATATTTCATAGTGAAGATCCTCAGGAGACCTAGTTTGTTTATTGTTTAAAACAAAACAAAGTAAAATCAATGGATTTCATTTCAGACTAGTGATGGAATAATAGGAACCAGACTTATTCTCAATAGAAACAACCAAAATAAAAAAACACACTAAATATATGAAGCACTGGATTTTTAAGACACTGGTATCAGACAATGTAGGACAATGGTCCTTGAGAGATGAGAAACAAATGATGTAAGCCCTATTGTTTTTTAAGTTTACAGCCTTGAGAGAGTTTCCAGGCCACTAATCAGGGAGGGGGAACACAGGTGGAGCTTGAGCTCCTTTTATTAAGGAAATGGAGCTGATAATCCCAGGAAGACAAGGAAACTGGAGTTCACAGAAAAGAGTACCAGAGGGGAGACAACTGCCCAGATACAGGACTCTGGAGATCTGCAGAATATTTAGCATAGTACTGATCACTGTTTGCACACGAGAAAGCTACCCAAAACCAGAAAAAAGAATCACTTGAAAAGATTACATAAAGCCATATGTATCACTCAAACAGCAAAACTTAGAAAACCTCTTAATTCATGGGACATTCAAAAGAGTCTTACCTTAATAGTTTAGGGTCTTACTCCTAAACTAAACACAGCTCTTGTCCTGCCTAACAAATCTTAAAGAGCAAGACCTAAAAGAATTGAAAAGCTAAATAGGAGCATGGAGGATGTAGAAAAACCCAATTTGAACTTCTAGACATTAAACTTGTAGACACTAAAACACTGTTAGAGACAAAAAAAATAGACTACATGGGAATAATGACCAAATACATATCGTAGCATAAAATATTAATGAATGAGAAGACATGCCAATAGAAACTATCTAAAATACAAACAGAAAATATTAAAAAAAAAAACAACACATGAATAATCTGTGTGATGACACCATATAGCCTAAGAGGTATGTGTAATCAGAGTCCCTGAGGGCAGGGAGGAATTACAGAAAAAATTTCAATAAAAATGGCCAAAATGTTGTCAATGGCAATTAAACTATTAACCCACATTTGATAGAAAGTGGTCAGATATGGAGGATCTATTGCTGAGTGAAGTAAGCCAGGCTATGAAAGAAAGATATTGTATGTATCCACTCAATATATACCGACTATCTGCACTCTATGGTAGAGAGCGAAAAATTGGAGGACATAAAAGCAGTGAAGGTACTTAATGAGAATAGGACAGTGTGGAATGGGGGTGGGGTGAGGAGAAGAGGATAGAGAAAGATAGCAAGAGAACAACAGAAGGGTAAGACGTTAATGAGAAACAGATATGGCTTATTACCTGTTGGTGATGACTTGTATAGTATTCTCAACTGGATTGGTCTGAGAAGTATTTCATGATGGGTAAAGTCTTTTTATAAGCAAAATGAGGAATAGTGATTGACTGTTTTAAAAAAAGAATTAGAATAATAATAATAATGATTGGAAAAACCATAGAAAAGATATTGAATGATGAAGTGGGGAGATTAATGTCTCTGTATTGACTGACATGCATGGCATTCCCTTTTGAAAAAGCAATGTAATACACTGTAAAATTATATGTAACCCAATGTAATATAAAGAAGATTATGATGATAATAAAAAAAAGAAAAAAAAATCTCATACTTAGTCAAAATGTGACATTGAGAAATGAGTTGTAATCTTAAAAAAAAAAAAAAACTATTAACCCACAGACCCAAGTATGTCAGCTAACCCCAAACATAAAAAAATAAAGAAAATGACATATAATGATCAAACTGATTTAAATTTGTGATAAAGTTAAAAAGCATCTAGAAAATAAAGACATTACATACAGAAAAAAAAAAAAAAAACAAAGAAAAAAACTGTGGCCGATTTCTCACTGGAAACAATGCAATCAAGAAGAGAATGGATTAGTATCATCAAAGTGCTGGGGGAAAAAGCAAACAGAAAACTGTCAACCTAGAATTCTATACCCAGTGAGAATATTTTATAAAAACAAAGATGAAAGACTTTCAGACATACAAAGGCTGAAAGAATTTATCACCAGTAGCCCTACACTATGAGAAAAGTTATAGAAAATCTTTCAGACAGAAGGAAGCTAATACCAAATGGAATAATATTTACATAAAAGAAAAGAAAAACACTGGAAATGGTCACTATATGGGTGACCATATGTGAATTTTTACTTAATATTTCAATCTCTTTAAGAGATAATTGAGGGGCTGGCAGGTGGCATGGTTGTTAAAGGCACTGGACTCCCACATGGCTAACTGCAGTTCAAATCCTAGACCTGGTGTCTTGCTTCCTCACTTTCCCTCTCTCCCTGTCTCTCTCTGATCAAACTGGAAAATAATAATAATAATAAATAAAGTTAAATAAAATAATTATTTAAAAAAGACATAGTTGAAGGGACCAGCAGTTAGCGTAATGACTTTGTCGCTGGACTCCCACGTAGTCGACTGTGGTTCGAGTCCCGGACCCGGTGGCTTAAACTCACACCAGGCGCGTGTGTGTGCGTGCCCAAGATCCCGAGAGGAGAATGGAGAAGAAGGGATTGTAGCATGGCCATCCCCCCGGGGGGTGATTTCTCGCTTTCTGTCTCTATGTCTCTCTCTGTCTGGCGAGCGCACACGCCCTATAGCGAAAAAAAAAAAGAGATAGTTGAATATTTAAATAAAAATAGTAACAGTGTCATGTAGGCATTTAAAGAGAGATTATTGCTATAGGGTGCATGCGCTTGCCATGGAGACAGAAAGAGACAGAGAGACAGAAAGTGATAAATCACTTCCAAGGAGGATGGCGATGCTATAATTCCTTCTTCTCCATTCTCCTTTTGGGATCTTGGGCACACACGCACATGTACCTGGCATGAGTTTGAAGCCTCTGGGTCTGGGACTTGAACTGCGGTCAGCCATGTGGGAATCCAGCAACATAACCATTACACCATCTGCTGGTCCCGCCATGTGGGTATTAAACATAGGTGAATGTAATAGCAGCACAAAGGTTGGAAAAGGGAAATAGAAACATTATATTGGAAGGTTATTATACTTTTGAAGAAGTAATATGATATCACTTGAAGTTAGACTGTGATAGGTTAGAGTTGGACATTATCAATCCTAAAGGAATCTCCAAAATAACAAAACAAAAGCATTTTAATGAATGAACCAACAAAGGAGGCAAAATTGAATTATGACAAATAATTACTTGTAAAGTTGAAAAGGAAGAGGGAAAAGAGAAAAACAAACAGATGAGAAAAATGGAAAACGAATAGCAAGATGATATGCTTAAGCCTAGCCTGTTAATAATCACATTTAATATAAATAATCTAAACACTCCAATTAAAAAGCAGAGACTGGGACCAGCAGTTAGCCTAATGGCTATGTCGCTGGCCTCCCATACAGCCGACCGTGGTTCTAGTCCCGGACCCAGTGGCTTAGACTTACGTTGGGCGCATGTGCATGTGTGCCCAGGATTTGGAGAGGAGAATGGAGGAGAAGGGCTTGCGGCGTGGCCATCCCCTGGGGGGGGGCGGTGATTTCTCGCTTTCTGTCTCTCTCTGTCTTTCTGGCAAGCGCACGCACCCTATAGCAGAAAGTCCTCAAAAAAAAAAAAAAAAAAAAGGCAGAGACTATCAGATTGGATAAAAAAAACAAGACTCAACTGTATGCTGCTTACAATTAACTAACTGTGATATATGCTAATAGGTTAAAAGTAACTTGATGGAAAAAATATAACACTAAGAAAGGAAAGCTGGAGTAGCTATATTAATATTGGATAAAGCATATTTTATAGTAAAGAGTATTACCAAAGAGAAATAAGCTCATTCGTGGTAAGCAGAATACTAGGATGGCCTCCAAGATGCCTTCCTCTGTTGTACTAAATGGCATAGGTAATCCTTTATTGGATCCTCGATGATTTTAAAAAGCAGCTATAAAGGGAACATGATGTGGGTGAATGTGGAAAATGAATATGGACTATATTTTAAATAACGAAGTATTTTCAGTAACTTTGAAGCCTATAGCATTTAAATAATATCAAATATTTAAAATAACATTACTTAATATTTTATCAATACTACATTTCTCAGTGTGATAATGGTGTTGTGCTTAAGTAGGATAATAGGATAATATTCTGTTGATAAGAGCTGCATTGTGAAGTATTTAGGGGTGGAGTGCTGTAAGGCCAGCCTAAACTTACTCTCAAATAGTTCAGAGAGAGAAAGATAAAGCAAAGCAAATGTGGCAAAGTATTAGCAATCAGTACACTTAGTATATGGGTGTTTATTTTTCTATTCTTGAAAATTTTCTGAAATCTGAGAAATTGACAAAATGTTGAGAGAAAAATGAAAACAAATTTTAATTCAAAGTGACATTTCATAGGGAAGGAAATAATTTGCTAATCAATGGAAGGGAAATGTTTAAAGCTCTAAACAAGTGAATGCCATTTTTTCCAACCTACAATAAATTTCACTGAACTGAAAAAAAAAAAAAAACCCTCAAATGTTTAAATAAGATTGCAGCCGGCATGGAGAAGGGTGGAGGAGTTAAAAACAAACAAACAGACAAACAAAAACAAGGAAGTCAAACCTTGGTGGACAAATGCATTTCCTCCATCTTTACTTCATGATGGTTTCCTGTCTATTCAGAAACACATACCAGCCTCCCCTTAAGGATGACTCTGGCATTAAGACTCCTTGCTTGAGAATCTTAATCTAAGAATCTGACAATCAGTCTTGAAATTTTGTCTTTTTCTCTTGTCCAGACTCCTAAACTGGCTGATAATCCCAAGGAACTTTTCATAATGACAATTTTCCTAGGCCTAGTTCTAGAAATTTCCACACGGTGTATCTGGGTTGGGGACCTTGAAATCTGTATTTTTCCCAAAGTTTCCTCTGGGAAGCTCATAACTCCCTTCTTTTCACTGAGTCAGAATTTTCAGGGAAAGGACCTGAGAAGCTGTATTTTTTTCCTTATATTTTAAAATTTGTATTTCATCATTGTACATCTTTACAGTATACAAAATGGGTTTTCCCAGCATTAATACAGAGTGATTAGTCTGATCAAAGGTATTACCATATACATTATCATTACCATGTAACTTTTAATTTATGTGTCTGTTCAATGTTTTTTCCCTGATTTTCTACCTCCTACCCCCTACCATCCCTGCTCCTATAGTGTCTTTGGTATCTATAGTTGCCCTTTTATACCTTCCAATCTCTCAGTTTCTGCTATAGAGTACAGACATTCAGTATGTATTAAGTGGGGACATACAATGAAAAGCTGTATTTTTAACAAGTGTCATTGATGCTTCTTGTCATTAAGGGAGTTTGGGGAGCATCAACTTCTAGAAAGATGGTGCAAACAAAAAATCTTGGTGCTTTATTCTAATATCCCAAAGACCTTGACACTAATTATCCCCAGATCTTTATTGTATTGAGATTAAGAAAAAGCATACGTGCGTGCCTATGTACACCTGCATGTGGGGCAGGGAGAGGATTTGGAAACCAGCATTCTAACCTGGATGTTTTGGGGGCTTTTGTTCACTAAGCTTATTCAGATATTAATATTTTGACCATTTTGTCCTCTTTTAATAAAGAAGAATCTCATTATCCCTTGTCCATTAAAGTCTGTAATTAAGGGAGAACTTTTCTTAGTTGCTTTGTTAGGAATGGGGGAAAGGTTGCACTGAACCATCACATGTATTATCCTTGTCCTTGACCACCAGCACACACTGGAAACTGGTTGGCTAGGAGAGATTAGACTTTGAAGTCCTGAAATAGGCTTTTCCTCGGTACAAAGCAAAATGTGTTCATGAAGAATCTAAATCCATGAACCCCAGTCTGTAATCAACTTGGCTACCCAGCTTAGATCAAAGAGAGTTAATACGTGCCTTCTAGGTATAATTTGAATGAAGATATTCTCTGTAAAGTCTATTGGATTTCACAGTGAGTGAGAGAGACAGAGATTATATTAGTTGAAAGCAAAATTATCTGTCAAGAGGAACAAGGACCAAATTTAAAGCTTAAAGCATGGGGGTAGAAGATGGAAAGTGTGTGGATATGAGAACAAAGCATTATGGGCACACTCTGATCTCCCTTTGTCATTCCCAACTCTAAGCTGTTTATTTCCCTTGGGCAAGAAAGATGCCAAGAACCAGTTGACTGAAGCAGGTGAGGCCTCAGCTTATGTTGAAGGCCCCTGCAGTTAGAGAGATCTTGGCTGGACTACTGCACAGAGAGGATCACCTAGTAGTGACCAGAGGGTTGGCAGATTCCCAGCTCGGTGTTTACGATGGATGATGACCCTACCGGAGTGTTTTGAGGGTCTGTGGTCCTCATGAGTAGTAAAAGAAGAAAGTTATAAATGCTAAGGATGACCATGTGATCAGCTGTAGAAATGTGGATTCTAATAGTCAGACATATTTTCTTCCTTGTTTTGATATGGATATAGCCATACATATTAATAAAATTTATTCTCATTTTCCCTATTATGGAATATAGCAGTGAGTTAAGCCTATTTTTCAGCATTTAAATGGCAAGGTAATGATGAGCTATCATGACTGAAACCAGTTATGGATAAAATACCAAATAGGACTTTATGGCTCCACTTTGAGGGAAAGCATGAGTGGGTTTGGGGTGTATGAGGAATAGTTGTGTTAAAGTGGGACAGAAGCAGCATGTTCTTTATTTTATTTAAAATAGGTTGTGTTTAGATACTGCACTGACAAAGGGGTGGACTGTGGTGGATTATTCATTGTCAAGTAGGCATCAATGTCATTCTCTTCTAAGATCTCTTCTGCATTGTAGAAAAGAGTGCTACATATCTGCACTTTCCTTCCCTGTGTAGTCCTGAGTTACAATTGCTAAAGAGAGTCATGTAAGCTATTTGTTTTTCAAGTGAAAGAGAAGTAAAAGCTATTATTGCTCAGAGGTGGTTTCAACTAGATGTTGAATAGGCAAGAGGTTTACAGTGGCTTTTGTTTTTGGAAGAGAATTTTGCTGTAGGGTGCATGCACTCACCAGAGAGAGATAGAGAGAAAGAACATGAGAAATCTCCCCCCACGGGGGATGGCCATACTGCAATCCCTTCTCCTCCATTATCCTCTTGGGATTTTGAGAGCATACACACACACACACAGACACACACACGCACACACCTGGCATGATTTTCAAGCTGCCGTGTCCAGGACTCGAACCATGGTTGAATTCATGGTTGACCACTACACTACCTGCTGACAACCTGAAGTGGATTTTTTGGAGACTGCTTGACAACAAGCCTCTCTGTTGGTACAGACTGAGATAACTGGTTAGAGTTTCTCAGAGATTCTTGCAAGTTGAAGCAATTTTCTGTAGAGCTTTTAATAACTATGTACATTGGCATGCATGCTGAGATAGTCTATGTGTGCTTTCTTTTTTTGATTTTTTTATTTCATTTTCTTTTATACATTCAATCACATTTTTAGCTTACAAAGTGAATATTTCAATAGGTGAACATTTCTCCCCAGTCCAGTTGATAAAAGTATAAAATATCTTCAACAGATAATACCACATTTAGTTGACCAATTAACACTTTGACTCCCTATTTTTCTTCTAAATGTCCTTCCTCAGACCCTATTCTTTCACACACACACTGTATCTGGTATTTACATCCATATACTGTGTTACTATATCCTTTAGTCAATCAGTTTCAGTCATAGAGTGCGGACACTAGGTATATATTAAATGGAGACATACAATGTCTCTCCTTCATAACCTGGCTTGCTTCACTCAACAGTAAATCTTCCATGTTTTTCCACTTTCTGTCAAAAGCCAGGGTTTTGTTGTTTTCTATGGCTAAATAGTATTCCATAGAGTATATGTGCCACAGTTCTTTATCATTGGTAGTGATTTTTTTTCAAGATTCATTCCTTCCTCCTTTCCCTTCTTCCATGAGAGAGAGAGAGAGAGACCCCCTGTAGGGTCTTCACACCACAATCTACTCTTAGTCTCAGATGGCCCAGATCACAGGCATACACATGCACTGGGCTTGCTCACATGGTTTCAGTGCACTACTACTGTTCCACTGCCTGGTGCTGGTAATGACTATCTTGACCCTACTCATGTAGATATTCCAATAGTTATGCAGGCCTTAATTTGTAGGGAGTGGCCAGATTGGAGCAACACAAGAGTGATCTTTAAACACAAGTGTAAACATGGTTCTTGCACCAACGCTGCAGGGCTAGTGAAAGCTTTAACAAGAATATGCTTCTGCCTTGGTGTGTCAGCACTGCAGGATGGTGTTGGTTAAAGGACACTTTGTGCCAGGGAGCAGCAGTTGGTGTAATGGCCATGTCGCTGGACTCCCATGTAGTTGACTGTTGTTCGAGTCCCAGATCTGGTGTCTTAAACTTACGCCAGGTGCGTGTGTATCCGTTCCCAAGATCCTAAGAGGAGAATGGAGGAGAAGGGATTGTGGCATGGCCATTCCCCCTGGAGGGTGATTTCTCACTTTCTGTCTTTTGCGCCCTTTAGCAAAAACTTCACAAAAAAAAAAAAAAAAAAAAAAGGACAAGGACACTTTGTGCCAAACAGAAAAGGCCCAAGAAGATAAGAGAAAGCTCATATAGGACTGCTAGGCTCCAGAGGTTTCACATCTTCAGGTGATTAACATCTGAAAACAACTGGCTTTGTATTCTGCTTCTCCTTCCCCACTTTTTGCCCTATGAAACAATAAACCTAGGAACAGCTCTTGGCCAGGGCTGCCTCCATCAGAGGAGTCTGGACCATCCGATTCCCACTTTTCTTTATTTATGTGTCTCTGTGTGTTTCTGTTTCCAATCCACAGTTGCTCCCACTCAGAAACATGTTCAGCCATGCAGGTCATGGCACTAATTATTATATTAAATTATTTATTCCTGGAATACATAGAATGACTTTATTTTCTTTATTGAATCCAACCATATGCAAATAGTTTAATGAAAAGATGTGCATAAATTTAATGAAAAAGATGCATTTTTTAAAATGCTGTTGGAAAGCAAATACCATAAGATCCATACATTTTTAAAATACGGGACTTTTTTTATTATTGTTATTAGTTTTTAATTTGCTATAGGTCGAGAGAGAGAAAGAATGTCAACAGGTCCAGAACTTCAGTTGCCATCAGCCATGTAGGAGTTCAGCACCTTAACCATCATGCCACCTGCTGGCCCCAAATACAAAAAATTTTTAAAAAGTATGTTTTTCAATTTGACCTCAAGATTTGTATGTAGCTTCAGTCCATTTTGAAGAGCTATTTATGTATTATCCCAGGGATCAGCAAACTAGGGCTCGTGAGACAAATCTAGCTTATTGACTTCTTTTATCAAAATTTATTGGAGCACAGCTATGCCCATTACAACATATTGTCTATGGCTGTTTTCACTACAATGGCAGAGTTGAGTGGTTGTGGCAGAGACCATACGGTATGCCAAGTGAAAAATATTTACTATTTCGCCCTTTATAGAAAATATGTGCTGACTTCTGTTTTATCCTAATTATGACCTCCTTTAAAAATCGAGGCTTTCTCTGTCATCATCAACTTACCTCATTTGGTGGGGTTAGACTAAATAAAATTATTAATTTTTTTGGCAAAGAGATTTAGGATGCCTGAAAGAACCTTTTAGTTGGCTCAAAGCACCTGTTTACCAATACTTCCAACTTAGTATAGCAACGTGCCATTTTTAATTAGCCAAATTCCTCCTTAACCATTTGGCTACTTTTTCAGTGTTTCACTCCCGCATTGCTTAGGGTAGATAGATATTAATACATCATTGTCTCCTTGCATGGTTCCCAGAAGTCCAATCAACTTAAAGACTTTCCCAAAGAATAATTCTGCTCTCTAATTGAACTTGTGCATGGCACAAATGCAGAGGATCTGTTCTAACCTTTAAATAATAAACAGGAAGGTTTAAATGCACAAGTGGAGCATTTCATGTCTTAAATTCAACATTGTAGAAGTGATTGAAGAGCAATTTATTACTAGAAATATAGGATAATAATGATGAAAATACTTTAGAAGAAAAACCCCTTAGTAAATCTAGTTGAATTATTATTATTGTTGTTTTTAATCAACTGGCCATGCTAGTCTTTTCTCTTTATTAAATAATGGAATAGAACTTACCCTTTCCTCTAAAAAGAAACTCTTTTGAAAGGTACAATTTTAAAACACATGATAGTTATGCTTGACATTCATAGGACTTTTTCTTTTTTCCTTTTTTTTTTTTTTTTTTTTTTTTAGGTTTTTGCCGTAGGGTGTGTGTGGTCACTGGAGAGAAACAGAGAAAGGGAAAGTGAGAAATCACTCCCCCCCAGGGGGGGATGGCCATGCTGCAATTTCTTCTCTTCCTCTCTCTTCCTGGGACTTTAGGCATACATACACAAGCACTTGGCATGATTCTGAAGTCGCTGGGTCTGAGGCTTAAACTGCAGTCGGCCATACAGGAGTCCAGTGCCTTAACCATTGAGCCATGTGGTGGCCCCCCTCGGGGTTTTGAAACCTTCATTCAGAATACTGCTTCTTCTATAATCAGCAAGTCTGCAAATATATGATAATGAATCCATTAATGATACATCCATGTGCACGTGTTCATTTAATTTATTTAAAAAGATTTAAAAAGTGTGTGCTATTTTATCTATCTGTTTATTATCTATCTGTCTGTCTAGCTAGCTGTGCCTCTCCTACTATGTGTCAGGCTCTACTTTAGTTCCAGAACTTTTGAGGACAGCAGGCAAATAATGAGAAGAAGGAAAGTTCTGGAAACCTCTCTTTCATCCACTACAGAGAAATAGCTCACTTGCACAAACCCTGTATCCGTGGCTCTGAAACTCACAGCTTTAGTGGGACTCAGCCAGGCGCCCTCCTCCACACTTACCTTCAGCTTGGGTCCTCTTGCTCTTTTAGCTCTGCTCATAGAGTAACTGAAAAAACACAGAGGAGGATCATTTGAAATGGACTTTTTTGTGAAGAGTCAACTCTAAAGTTTGTATTGGACCAAAATTAATATGGAGCAGCAGGAAGCCGCTTGCACTTCTACTTCCAACTCCGTAGTCTGATATTTATTCTTCTTGACAGGAAGATAGACTGCCAACTTTGTTTTTAATTATTTGAATAAAATCACATACATCATTCTCCCTTTTCTCATGCCTCCCTCTGAAATCCCATCTTCTGTGTAACTGATGCTGATGAAATTGCCGGTTTTGGCATTAGTGCTTCTGTCAGCCAAGTGAGATGGACTGAGTTAATATCCACACCCTGAAAAGGAGCCAGGAACATTGAGTCCTGTTTCTGCCTCTCTCCCTTAGCTCTTTACCTCCCCTCAGCTCTTTACCTGCCACCTCCAGGCATACCACACCATCTCCTTCTCTCCTTCGCATGTAACCTGGCACCTGAATAAACAACTTTGCATATTTTCTAATTCCCCACCTTCCCACATCCCCCTTCTTTCTTTCCTTTTCTTTATTTCTTTGTCTTTTTGTGTTTTTACAAAATAGTTGAATCCTCTTTTTTTGTGTGTTCTAGTGTAAACATGAAACAAATGTGTAACCATTATAATGGACATCTGTTACATGAATAGTGGCAAGCCCATATCTCTCAGATTAATCACTGTTTCTATTCACTTGGAATTAGCAACCTGTGACTTCAAGTTAAGTCCCTGATGAGATGAAACACACATTCTTTTCGCAGATGTATAGAAAGAGGAATAAATCTGCAATTTGGCAAAGGCACCAGACACAGAACACAGTGCATGCTTATAAAAGAAAATATAATAACTGTCTCAGACTAATACATGGTAACTCTGACAAAGAGGAATTTATATAGTCCAAACTTCTTGAAAACAGCCTCACCTGCACAAGTGTTTTCTAAACTCTGGCCCTGGGGGCCTGCAGTTTCCTGATGAAGTTTTCTCATGTTATTTGCTCTCCTTGGAGACTTGAAATTCCTCATCACTTAGAAGCAAGATAGAAATTTGGAGGCTATGAAGCATAACAGAATTATCGTCTGTAGGAGCCAGGGTCTTCCTGGCTACCCTTCCTTGTCAAGGGATGTTTTTAGAAAGAGTGTCTCTGTGTGCTAGGACCATGTATCCAAGACATCGATCATGTACGGGCCACTGAGTAATTGAGTCAGCATAAGCTAATGATTCACAGTTGGAACCCACCGCACATTTAGACAGAATATTGCACTCAAACCAGACTAGGGAGTGTCCAGCAGAAAGTATTTGCTGAAGTCATTCATGTTATGAAATAGTGCCAGCTCTCATAACAAAGTCATTTGTTCATTCAGCAATCGTCAACTGAACACCTACTGTTCTGATCTGGGCACTACTCTCATTTGGGATATAAAGGCATTGATGGTTTGCTTTAGAAAAAATGAATAGTCTAATGAAAGAAACAGATTTGTCTATGCATGAGGTCAACACTGTGTAATAGACCCTTTGATAGGCACCTGTACAGAGAAATGGTCCCTTTCTATTCAGTGGACTAGAGGCAGTGAGAAGAAATCCAGGAAAGAATTGAGGGAGAAGGTGACTTTCTAGCAGAGTTTTGAAAGACAAAGAAAGACAGTTATTTTCTGGTGCCATGGGGAGAATATTGGATGTAGCATGGAGTCAGAATGGGAATGTGACTATCTTCCTGGTTCTATTCTGTTTCTAAAAGCAAACTTGGAGTGTGTAAAGTATAAGCATAAAAATTATTTAACAAGATCCAGGTTTGAGAGGAAGAGGCAACAGCTTGGGCCACTTGAAATTATTGTAATTCGATGGTATGAGAAGCACCTAATGGTTATCTCTGGTTTCTTACATTTAACTATTCTGAGAATAGGCAAGATAATAAGAAACTATAGATCAAAAAGAGTCAAAACTCATAATTCCATAAGGTTCGATCTTACAAACATAACATGCATACGCATGGCACAAGATCTCAAAAGATCAAATGGAATTAAAAGTGTGTCTCATCCCTCTTCTCCAGCCACTCACTTCTCTCCTCAGAGAAGACTACCTTGAAGTTCTTCCAAAAGATATTCTTGGGATATTCAAGAATTTCCATAGTGTAAACATGCTGTTCCAGGGTCAGTTTTTGCTGAGGAATGAACAGAATGGATGCCGTACTCCAAGAGATCGCCAGGATGACACTGTTAAACCTGATCATGGTAAACCTGAATAGAGGACTCACTGACTTAAAAGATACAGTCAAGAGGACAGAGAAAAGGAGTTTATGAGGGAGTTTCCTTGGAGAAAGTAATACTGAGACTCACCCCCAAGAATAGTGGCAAATGGACTCCTTCCCCTACTCCAATCCTAGTGAAGGGAGAGCATATATGAATCCCACACTGATGTGAGATCTGTCTCTTGCAGCTGGGGAGCCCAGAGGGCTGGTGCCTGACTATCTGAGGAAATATGAGTGGTCTTATTAGAAGGGAAAGGGCTCCATCTGGAATGAAACTGCCCTTCCTCCACAGTTGCCTGGATTCCAGAGACCAGATGTAGAGCTTGTGATGAGAATATTGGTCTAGGGTTGTTTTGACAGGGATTTCATAGCAAGATGTTGAAAGTTGGTTTCTCCATTAGGCACATCACTGGAAGACTTTTAGGATACATATGTCTAATAGGGGCCCCTTGGGACCAACACCTGGGAAAGGGAGAGGAAGAAAGCAGGACTTGGCAGAGAGAAAAGCCAAGTTTCAGTGAAGCCCAAGTCAGCCTTAGCCATCCCAATGGAGAAGTAGAGAAAATGACCCATCAAAATAGTTTCACTTGAGCAAAGTGCAGGGATTTCCTTCACTAGCAGTCATTGGCTATAGTCCACCATGGGAAGGACTTGGCCTTCGCCACAGAAGCTCTCTGCTGCTCAGTTGCTGCCAGCTGAAGGCTGTTGGCTGCTGAACTCTCATAACCTAGGGTAGCAAGCCCATTCTTGAAGGAGAGTTCAGATAACACATCTCAGTGTCCATCACACTAAACAAGGGGACCTCAGCATTAGGAGACAATTGTGTTAACTGGGGGGCAGACACTAAGCAGGAACTGGGAATAGTGAGTCAGATGAAAAGCCATGTCATGTCACAGGCATTGCAATCAGATGGCCATAGGAATATACCAAGAATATGGGTACCAACCTCAAGAAGGCAACGGTCACAGAGACTATAAATCCATTTCACAGCAGGATGAGTTAAGTTAGAACTTTTTAAATCACTTGCGTGAGTCAAGGTTGAGCGTAAAACTGATGGCACATTCACGTTGAGTAATTTGAAAGGCTATAATAAAGGGTCCAGTAGAAACCTCAAGGGAAAGTACTGTAGCCTAGGGCTAGTACGAGTGGATACTGTTAACATACCTCGCATAAAGGATGGAGAGAAAAGATCAGTTCCTAGGACCCAGAGACAAGGAGAACTGAATCCAGAGGGCCACCTGACCAGGTTATGACTTTCAGCAGAGATAACCCTGCAGCTAGGGTGCTGGGGGAATTCTTACTTCAGATTCATTCTTCTCACTTTCTCTGATCTTATCCTGGAACTTTCCATTGGAGGGCACATTCGTGCTGTCCCCATAGGTCAGCCCCCAGGGCCACAGAGCCAGGCCTACAAGAGAAGAGTGTGCAAATCCTGTCTTCCTCCAATGAATCCTGGATGGAGTATAAGCTACGGCTACCAGGAAGAAGAATAGATGAGAGAGACAGAGAGAGACAGAGAGAGATCAAGACCTCCTACCTGCCCTTCTTAGGCAAGCAGGCAACTGCACAATAGCTTCCAATGTCTAGGGAAAGGTGCAGAGAATGTTTTTACCTGAAAGCTGAGGCCACCACAAGACATCAGTATGGATTTTTAGTTTTCAAGATGAGATACAGGATAAAGTGAAACTCTGGGGTCAAATTGAATCAGAATGGGCAGGGGATGGGAGGGAGTAACCTGTCGCTTGGTGTTTGCTCTGGAAAGGCAAGTGGTATCACGTTTGGTCCCTCCTTATTCCTGCCTCCTTCCCCCATATCAAGGCTGATCTTTAAATCCTGAATCACATGCTTGGGGACAGTTTTCCTGTCACTGAGACTTCTGAATCTGGGTGAAAGGAATTTAAACACTGGTCCTTAATTGAACTTAGTCCTGGGGTATTTGCACCTTGGAAGAAAAGGACATCCTAGTGTCAACGTTTCTGTGTTTTATTTTGTTGCTCGAGGTGGATACTTGATTCTCCTTTGAGGATGATTGCTCTTTAGTTGTGGGGAGAAAATGACCAATGACCACAGTAACCCTTTTGGTTGTGCCAAAGAGAAGCCATAACTCTAAGCCATCTACATAATAATTCCTTGTTGTAGCTATATATATATATATATATATATATATATATATATAGCTATATATAGATATGCCCTCACAGGAGGGGACCATGAGGCTGGTAATAATCAAGGCCGAACGTTTGTTTTCTCTTTCTAGATCCTGGGAGGGTTTAT
The DNA here is from genome assembly GCA_026018925.1 of Tupaia tana. Taxonomy (NCBI): domain Eukaryota; kingdom Metazoa; phylum Chordata; class Mammalia; order Scandentia; family Tupaiidae; genus Tupaia; species Tupaia tana. Next base: position 162,579,022 of record JAKSZU010000009.1, read on the forward strand.
GATGGGGAAGGCAAGGGGTCAAAAGACCTTTCAGGAAGAGTGCATGCCAATGCAGAGGGAGGTGGGCTTAATTCTGCAACATGGTGGACACTGGCAACTACCTTATTTGTCTCCACTTTTGCATTTTGTCTTCTGTATTGCAATTCTTTCCTTTTAACCTCATGTGATTGGTGCACTTGTATTAAGCATTGCTTTGTGGAATTAAGGAAGAAGTCAGTGTCTCCATAGGGGCCAAACTGTGAGAAATCATTGCATTTTGCTGAGAGAAGTTCTGAGATGGCAAGGCGTGGAATTTCAGGGCTGGCTGATTGCACCAGGGTGAACTTAGGAGATAGTCAGTAGCAGTCTTTAGGACTCTCCATGTTGAAGATACCTCGACAGGGGAACATGTTACGACATAGGATGTGGATTTGATCATTTCTCCTGGGATACTGAAGGGAAGTGTCTCCATGTAGCTGTTATATTTGGAATATCTGGATAGTAGTCCCATGGACAGACCTTAGTGGGTTCTCTAATAGAACATTTTAACCACCTGCTTCTTGGATATTTGTAGTTATCCATTTGTACTTTTGGATGTAGTTACATACTAGAAAATTCTTTCCAGTGAAAAATAAGTTTGGGTTTCCTTATCTACTTCTTTCTAGCTATCTTAGTCCTAGGGTATTTGTGCCTTGGAAGAAAGGCACAAATAGAATTTATCTGAATTTATCTAATTTCATATAAATTCTGTTCTTGTATCTTGTGCATTTTTGTCTTTGGCTAAATGTTGCTTTGATCAAGAAGCATAGTTTATGATGCATGTGTTGATTTAGAGTCATGAAAACCGATGAGTGTTGAGCTTACTTCTTACTGGCCACACATCCAGTTGGACAAATTACTGAACTTCTCCCAGCCAAAGTTTCTACAGTTATTACTTATAAAGTGGGGATACTAAACTGCAGCTATTCTTTCTGATGCTCACATATTCATAGATTTGACTAGTAGGTGTCTCTTTAAGCTAGCTTCCGTGTCCTTTTGAAATGACCCTATTTCTCTTTGACATCTTCCTTGATTTCTGGCACTGCATGATATCACAGGCTCATCTCATATCTTCTTTGCCACTTTGCCAGACCTTGAATTGCCATCTTTCCAAGGAACTCTGACACCTTTCAATTGGGGAATAGAGCTAGAGGCCATAATCTAGGGACTTGGGCATTTATTTGTATTAGAACACTATTGCTCATCTCAGAACATTTCTCAGCAGGATACAATGACTCTTCTCACAACTTGGAATGCTATTTAGCCATAAAAGAACAAGAAGACCCTGGCATTTGATAGAAAGTGATCAAATATAGAAGATTCATTGCTGAGTGAAGCAAGCTAGGCTGTGAAAGAGAGACATTGTATGTCTCCATTTAATATATACCAACTGTTTACACTCTATGGTAGAGACTGAAAAATTGGAGGACATAAAAGCATTGAAAATAGTTGTGGACACTGGAGACAGTGTGGAAGGAGGGTGGTAGAGGGGAAGAGTATAGGGAAGGAAATCAGGGAGAAAAAATAGAGATGCAAGACATTTGTGAGACACAGAAATGATTTATTACCTCTTGATGATAACATGTACAGTATTCTAAGTGGACTGGTCTGAGGTGTATTTCATGTTGTGTAAATTTTCTTTACAAGCCAAATGATGTATAGTAATCAAATGTATAAAAATGAATAATAATAATAAAAGAAAAATATTAAAAATCAGCTGGCTGTATGTTTTGGAGTTTATTTCTGGGGTCTCTATTCTATCCCACTGGTCCACATGTCTGTTTTTGTGCCAATATAATGCTATTTTGATAATCACAGCTTTGTAATATATTTTGTGGTCAGGGAGTGCGATGCCTCCTACTCCACTCTACTTGCACAGGATTGCTTTGGCAATGCAGGGTCTTTATTGATTTCAGATAAATTCTATGACTGTCTTTTCTAAATCTGTGAAGAATGTCTCTGGTTATTTGATTGGGATTACATTAAATATGTAGATTAATTTAGGTAGAATTGCCATTTTGATTGTATTAATTCTTCCCATCAGGAATATGGGATGTCCTTCCCATTTTTGTGTCATTTTCAATTTCTTTTTTTAGATTTTCATAGTTTTCCTTGTAGAGGTCTTTAACTTATTTGATTAGATTTATTCCTAGGTATCTCATACTTTCTGGGGTATGGTAAATGGAATCACTTTCTTCAGTTCTACCTCAGTCTGCTTGTTGTTAGTATATAGAAATGGCTATAAGTTTTTTGTATGTTAATTTTGTATTCTGTCACTTTATTATATTCATTTATTACTTCCAGAAGTTTTTTGTGGATACCCTTGAGTCTTCTATGTATACAATCATGTCATCTGAAAATAGAGATTATTTCACCTCTTCTTTCTCTATTTGAATGCTTTTCATATTATTCTCTTTTCTGATTGCATTAGCTAGGACTTCCATCCACGATATTGAAAAAGAACGGAGAAAGTGGGCAGCCTTGTCTTATACTGGTTTTTAGTAGAAAAGCTTTCAGTTTTTTCCCATTTAGTATGATGTTAACTATGGGATTTTTATAAATAGCTTTTATTGTGTTGAGAAATGTCTCTTCTATGCTGATTTTGCAGAGAGTCTTAATCATGAAGAGATACCATATTTTATCAAACAGTTGTTCTGCTTCGATTGATATGATTGTATGGTTTTGACCTCTCTATTTATATGATGTATTATGTTAATGATTTTGCATATGTTGAACCACCCTTTCATCCTTGGAATAAAGCCTACCTGGTCGTGATGTATAATCTTTTTATATGTTGTTGGATACAATTTGCTAGTATCTTGTTGAGAATTTTTCCGTCTATATTCATCAGAGATATTGGTCTATAGTTTTCCTTCCTTGTCCTGTCCCTGTCTATTTTGGGGATGAGCGTGATGGAGGTTTCATATAATCAATTTGGGAGTGTTCCTTCCTGTTGGATATTTAAAAATTACTTGGGTAGAATGGGGGTTAACTCTTCTTTAAAAGTTTTGTAGAATTCAAAAATCAAACCATTAGGACCTGGGCTTTTCTTTGTTGGGAGATTATTTATTACTGATTCAATTTCGTTGCTTGTTATGGGTCTATTCAGGCTTTCTGTGTCCTCTTGATTCAGCCTTGGTAGATTATATGTGCCCGGAAATTTGTCCATCTCATTCAGGTTTTCTTGTTTGTTGGCGTATAGTCGTTTATATTATCCTCTAATGATGTTTTGTATTTCTATTATGTCTGTGCAATATTGCTTATTTCATTGCAAATTTGATTTATCTGGTTCCTTTCTCTCTTCTTAATTAGTCTAGCTAATGGTCTGTCAATTTTGTTTATCTTTTCAAGGATCCAGCTTTTGCTTTCATTTTTTTTTCTGTGTTGTTTATTTCTATTTCATTTATTTCTGCTCAAATCTTTATTTTCTCCTCACAATTTTTTTTGGATTTTTGTTGTTATTGTTGTTTTTCCAGTTCTCTGAGGCATACTGTTAGGTTGTCCATTTGCCACCTTTCCATCTTTTTCTTGTGTACACTAATTGCTATGAACTTCCCTCTTATAACTGCTTTTGCTGTGTTCCATAGATTATGGAAACTCATTATAATTGGTTCCCATGAATCTTTTGATTTTAGTCTTAATTTCTCCAGTACTTGTGAAGTAATTAATGAGTAGGTTATTTAGTTTCCATATGATTGTGTATTTTAGTGAGTTCTTTCTAAAGTAATATCAAGTTTAATTCCATCATGGTTGGAGAAGATGTTGGATATAGTTTCTAGGCCTTTGAATCTGTAGAGGCTGGTTTGTGCCCTATCTTGTGGTCAGTCTTTGAAAATGTTTTATGTGGGGATGAGAAGAATGTATATTTTGTGGGTTTTGGGTGGAAGGTTCTATAGATGTATGTCAAGTTCATTTGATTCATGGTATTGTTTAGATCCCATATCTCTACTTATTTTTTGTCTAGATGGTAGGTCCAAAGGAGATAGTGGGATGTTGAGGTCCCTAACAATTAATGTGTTGAAGTCTCTCTCTCCTTTTCGATCTAGCAGTCTTTCCTTCTCATATTTGGGTGCTCTTGAGTTGGGTGCATAGTTAGTTTTAAGTGTTATATCTTCTTGTTGAATTATTCCTTTTACTATTATATAATGGCTTACAATTTTTGTCTTAAAGCCTATTTTGTCTGAAATCAGTATCACAACTCCAGGTTTTTGGGTTTCTGTTTGGATGGAATACTTTTTTCTAGCCCTTCACTTTTAGTCTATGTATGTCTTTATCCATGAGGTACATTTCTTACAAGCAACAGAGAGTTTCTGCTTTTTTGTTTTTTGTTTTTGTTGTTAGTAGTAGTTTCTTTTTTAAAAAATTCATTCAGCCTATCTGTGTCTCTTGATTGGAAAATTTAATCCATTAACATTCAACATTATTATCAATTTTTTCAGACTTCTCCCTACCATTAAGTTGCCCATTTTCTTTTCTTTTTTTTTTTGTTCTCCTTTTTGTTCTCTTTTTTCTGTCTGTCTCTTTAGCTTTCCTGGTATAGCAATACCTTCAGAACTTCTTGAAGAACTGGTCTGATATTGGTAAATTCTTTCAGGTTTTATTTATCTGAGAATGTTTTTATCTTTTCTTCCCAGTTGAAGGCTAATCTTGCCTTATACTAATCTTGATTGGAATTGTTTCTCTCTTAGCACTTCGAATGAATCTTCCCATTTTTTCTGATGAGAGGACTGATGTTAGCCTGATGGGATAGATAACCCTTGCTAATAACTTGATATTTTTCTCTTGCCAATTTTAGTATCTTGTCTTTATCTGTGGTTTTGGCCAGTCTGGCTATGATGTGCCATGGAGAATATCTTCTTGGTTTGATTCTACTTGGGATCCTTTGTATAAAAATTCTTGGGCCTGGATATCTGAGTGTTTCTCTAGACTTGGAATGTTTTCTTCCAGGATTTTTTGGAATAGACTATCAATGCCCTTATTAGTTTCTTCATCTTCTGGAATACAAATTATTCAGATGTTTGGGCATTTAATAGTGTCTAGTATTTCTCATATATAGTCCTCATTTTTTTGGGGGGGGTTATTTTTTCAATCTTTTTGGTGATTTTTTTCTGGGTCAGAGGTTTTGCCTTCTACATCTGAGATTCGATCTTCTGCATGATCTAATCTACTTTTAATACTTTCGAGGGAGGTTTTGATTTCCTGTATTGCAGCCTTCACCTCTCTAATAGTTCTGTTTGTTTCTTTTTCATGGGGTGTAATTCTTCTATCAAATCATGGAAAGACTTCCTCATCTCCTGGAGCTTGTTGTCTTGTCTCTTACATCTTCTGGAGTATATCATCTATTTTCTCTTGCATTTCATTTAGTTTTGTCACTATGAATATTCTGAATTCTTTATCTGACATTTCCAGGAGTTCCATTGTACTGTATGTGGATAATGAGGAATTGTTCTTTCCCTTGGAGGATAGATATTTTCTTGGTTTCTCATATTTCTTGTGCCTCTGCGGTGGTTCCTGGTCATCTGATGTATTACATGTTTCTTTCTAATTTCTGTACTATTGTCACTGGAACTGGGTATTCCAATGGCCTCCTGGTTTCTTGAGATCAGGTTCACTTGGGGCTGAACTGCAGGGTTTCAGTGGAGGGAAAAAGTAGGGGTTGTGCTGCAGGCTGCATGCTTCAGGAAACTATGAAGTTGAAAGTGTTATTGAGTGGGCAGCTAGAGGTGTAAGGCAGTCTCCTGGAAGAGGTAGGGAGATGGTAGAATTCCCAACATGCTCTCTGGTCCCAGTTCTCACTGCCTTCAGCCCCTACCATCTGGCAGGAGCAGGGATAGATGGAGAGGGGAAGGAGCTGGAAGTAGGAGGGCTCTGTGCACCTGGAAGCAGTGGAGACAATGGAATTCCTAAGGTGATCTCTGGCCTCAGTCCTCACTGGCTTCAGTCACCACCATCTGGCTGGAGCAGAGAAAGATGGCAGGGGAAGGAGAAAAAAACGGTTTTAAAAATAAAGGTACATGTTTCGATGAGCCTAAGAAAGATATAGAAAATGTATACCAATCTGTTAAGAAAATTGTGAGATTTGAGAGGAATTATAATATTATTTTTAATTTAAATATTTTTGTATCATACACCTTTGTACAATTTTGTACAATATAGTGATCATGTATTACCTTATTTTGTATTCTTAAGAGATAATTATTAAGATAATTTTAAGCACATACAGAAAAATATGGATGTATGGACTTGGACTTAAGTCTTATTCCATTTTATCTTGTCTACTAGAAGCTCTGTCTTGTTACAAATTATCTAGGGTTAATTTTTAGTGAAACATACATGATGGAACCCAGGTCAGACCATCATTCTTAGAATTATGTTAGTCACAGTGGTATTTGGGAACCTTGTTTCAAATGTATATTAATATCTGGTAAAAAGACACGATATTGCACTCCAGTGATAGTGTTTCAATCACATAAAAAAAGTTTATTTGCTGATATTTTCATATATCCCTATGCAATAAAAGTAACTACATTTTTTTTTTAGACTGTTAAGTTGATATACAAGTTCCCTCTCCTCCAGGTCTGATCCAAGGATATCTCATTTTCACTTTCATCCTTGTGACATACCAGGAAGAGGAGTGAGGTCGCTAATTTAGCATTTTTTCAGTTGGTGTTACAATGAAGCCAAGTTCGGTAATATAACTAAAGTATTTCAGCAACTCTCCCAGACTTCATCAGGGCTGCTGGACAATGGTGGCAAGTGTGTGATTTATTCTCAGATTGAACATGGCTCTTTCTCCTCCTCTCTTTCTCAGTTTTTTCCTGTGATAAATTACCAAGTCTTTTCAGCAGTAAAGAGGAAAACAGACATAAGAATGATGAGGAGAATGTGTTCAATTTCTTGTAGGAAATATTATTCAAATCTAATGTAAATATTTCATAGAAAACTTAAAATTTGTAAATACTTCGAATTCTTATTAATTTGAGTATGTAGTAAATGCTATATTTATGAAAATGCTAACAAGCACTTCATATTTAGTATTTAAAAAATTGTTAACTCTCCAGTAAATATTGATTAATATTGATGATTTAAGATTAAAGGGTTGTAGTTCTAGAATATTTTTAATTGCCTGAGGGCATGTGTGTATAACAGAGAGAGATGGAGGGGTAGAAAGTCTTCCATTTATTCATCCTGTCAGGATTTTGGATATGCACACACATATATATACACACCCAGCATGTTTTTCAAGACATTAGGGTTGGGATTCAAACCATGGTTGGTCATGTGGGATTTGACTTCCTTAACCACTAGACTACAGGGCCGGCCCTTAATTGTTATTTTGAAGTTTTTATTAAGTACTTGTAGCTAATGTTTTAGAAATTCTTCTCTGATATGGTTTGTTCTATTCATTCCCCATGAACATTTAGCTAGAAGTTTGACATGGTCCCTCTTATGATGATGTTGTAAACTTCTTTCAGTAGGAGGTAACATAACAAAGTGAAAACTACATGTAGTGAAAACTGCATATAGTGAAAACTATATTGTGGTATCAGTTCTGGGTTTGAATCCAGCCTGGTTCAAGTTATTCAACATTTCAGAAACTTGTTTTCTTATCTCTGAAAAGGAGATGAAAACATTATCTCGAGGATTAAATTAGGTAATATATAAAGTAGCTATAGTTTCAGTGATAGCTATTGATATATGTGTGCAACAATTTTGTAGCTCTTTCCTTCTAAATAATAAATCAAGGAATAGACTTAACAAAATCAATACATGGATGAGGAAAAGATAAGGTGCAGAAGCTATACAAAGGAACTTAAGGCCTTGACTTTAAATTAGAAAGGATGTTTGATAAAAGAATTTGACTCCCTATAATAAAATTACTATAGTTCAAGATTACAAGGGAAAGTGTCAGTATTTAAATGAACCTTTGAATGTATCATCCAACTGCCTCATATGATGAATTATTTATAACTATGGTTCATTTTCCTTTTTACCAAAACTTCCTCCAGAAGTTTCAGAGCAAATATACCCTTCTCAAAATTAATCATATTTTCTTCAATCCAATTAAATTTTAATTGTTGCCAATTCACAGGAAATTTAGTTTGAAGAAAGCATTTATAATTTTAGGATATCACTTATTAGAATGCTACAAAAGTAGAACACAGAGAAACCCTTTCCAAACCTATGTCTGGGATTTATTTGGAATTATCCTCAAAACCTTGGTTTTGGATCTTAACTGGTAATAACAAATGACTTCCTTGTCAATTATACCTCCTGTCCCCTCCTTGCTCCTCCTTTTGGCCAAATAAATTTTCCCTCTAACTATGGCATTATTTGTTCAACTGAATCACCATGGACATGAAGCACACTAAAAGCCCATAGAATGGCAGAAGTGGAAAAGTTAGCTCAAATTTTTGATTGTGTCATAACATAATATGTGCTATATATTGTAGTCCATTTATGTTGCTTTCTTTTGGAAGGTCTTAGGTACCACTGACACCTGAAGCTAGCTGTGCCTTCTTGGAGATAGAAATATTATCTATTTCAAGAAGCAGTTCCTTGTGCTAATATGTGAAAGACAAGCTCCTCTTAGTGTCCTAACCTACCCTATTGGTATGAACTGCATATTTTAAAATTCTTGCTTATGGGAACCAGCAGTTAGCGTAATGGCTATGTCGCTGGACTCCCACATAGTCGACTGCGGTTCGCATCCCAGACCCGGTGGCTTAAAACTCACACCAGGGTTGTCAGTTCACATAATTTCTGTGTCTTTTGCTATGCAGAAAACTCTTAATTTCATGTAATCCCACTTGTCTACTTTTGGGATTATTGCTTGTGCTTTGGGGGTCTTATTTAAGAAGTCTTTGCCTACCCCAATGACTAACAGATTTTCCCCAGTGTTTTCCAGCAGTAGTTTTATAGTTTGAGGCCTTAGGTTTAGATCTTTGGTCCACTTAGAGTTGATTTTGTTAATGGTGAGAGATAGTGATCCAGGTTCATTTTTCTGCAAGTGTATACCCAATTTTTCCAGCACCATATGCTAAAGAGGTTTTCCTTTTCCCACTGGATTTACTGGTACCCTTTGTCAAAAATCAGTTGGCTGTATGTTTGGGGTTTATTTCTGGGGTCTCTATTCTGTTCCATATTTGTCCACCTGTCTGTTTTTGTGCCAATACCATGCTGTTTTGATTATCACTGCTTTGCAATATATGTTGGGGTCAGGGAGTGAGATGTTACCCACTCCACTCTTCTTGCACAGGATTGTTTTGGCAATACGGGGTCCTTTATGATTCCAGACAAATTCTATGATTGTCTTTTCTAAATCTCTGAAGAATGTCTCTGGTTATTTGATTGGGATTGCATTAAATATGTAGATTAATTTGGGTAGAATTGCCACTTTGATTATATTAATTCTTCCAACACAGAAACATGGGATGTCCTTCCCCTTTTTTCTGTCATTTTCAATTTTTTTAAAATAGATTTTCATTGTTATCATTGTAGAGGTCTTTGACAACCTTGGTTAGATTTGTTCCTAGGTATCTTATACTTTCTGTGGCTATGGTATAAAGGATTTCTTCAGTTCTACTTCATTCTGCTTGTTGTTTGTATGTAGAAATGTTATAGATTTTTGGATGTTGATTTTGTATCCTGCCATTTTACTGTATTTACTTATTACTTACAGACATTTTTTCATGGATACCCTTGGGTCTTTTATGTATACAATCATGTCATCTGCAAATAGAGATAATTTCACCTCTTCTTTCCCTATTTGAATGCCTTTTTTCAAATTCTCTTTTCAGATTCCATTGGCTAAGACTTCCAAAACTATACTGAATAAATAAAATTAAATAAATAATTATTTAAAAAAATAGCTAAGCTAGATTGACTAAATGTGAGCAGTTATTAACTTAGGTTGGTTGGTAATGTATTATTTTCTTTTATTCACTAGTCCATATTTTTCAAGCTTTTTAAAATTAATAAAAGGTAGCTCATGGAGGCTCATCAAATATAGTTCAAATGGAAATTCAATTTTTACTTTAATCTTAATGTTTTGGGATATGCATGTAGATAAATAGGTAGAGAGAGAGGGATATAGATGATCAGATAGCATATTGTGTTTTTTAATTATTTAATTTATTAATTATTATTATTTAAAACAATTTTTGCTACAGGGCACTGTGCTCACCAAAGAAAGACAGAGAAAGAGAGAGAAAAAGAGAGGGAAATGGAAAAGCAAGCCACCAGGTCCAGGACTGGAACCATGGTTGACCACTTGAAAGTCCAGTGCCTTAGCTACCATGCCACTTGCTGGTCCCTTGTGTTTCTTTTTTTTAACCCCAAAGTAATCCTAAGAACTAACTCTTCCCAAAATCTCCTTGCTGCACTATAGTACTTTATGCCATTTTTTTATCATTTATGTGTTGGAGTGAATTTTGTCTTTAATCTTCCCTGTGCCAGTGTATTTCCCTAACTAACAAAATGCCAGATGTGTTTCCTATTAGCCTCAAAAGTCATACCAGGTTTCAGTCTTACAACCCTGAAATGCCTCCTATCATTTTAGCAAACAATGAGACTACTCTCTGAACCTTAAAAGCTAGTAAAAATAAACTATCCAAATCAATTATCCTATGAGAAAAAAGCCATGGGAGGTGAAGATAGATTTCAGAAATCCTATTCATACCAAGAGGGAAAAGTCATTAAATAATTGTGCGTGAGGCAGCTGGTGACAGCCTTGTCTCTCTTGGTTTTGCAAAAAACGATAGCACAGATTTGCAACATCTTGCTTGACTCTGAAGTGGTTAAAATTTTATAATAAGAACTTTAAAGGCAAGAAAATAATCTCAGAAAGAGCATTGCTCACTGAGCCCTGACATCATTGTGTGGGAATGAATGAGTATTGTCTTACACAATGGAATGTGTTCTATCCCTCCTCTGAGAGAGAATTTGGCCTGGTATGCAAATTAAAATATTGTTTTGAAAAATTGGTTGCATTGAATTACAGGAAAAAAATTTTTCTAATCCAGTTCTTTGGTCCATCATTTGCAAACTAGTTGACAACAGGCTGTCTAGCCAGTTTGTCTGGGCCATTCTCTTGGATTTTGTGATGGAGCCCAGTCAAGAATTGTCCTTTGGTGAAGAAGGAAAATAGTCCTAAATTCTTGGGGTCTCTGTTTAAATGGTTTTTATCAGACATAAAAGAAAGGAAGGATAATTTATTTGAAATACTTATAAGCCCTTAAAATCATTTATAATTTGAGTACTTGTTATTTTCTTCTCCATGTATTGAGAAGTTGGTAGATTAAGTGCTAGATAGCTGGCTTGTTTTGGTAGGTGGACTTCCTCTTCTCCTTTTAGGCTTACCTGAAGGGGTCTATTCCCAAATGAAGTTTTCCAGTCTTAAATTCTACAGTTTAGAAATAATCTGAAACTATTCTGAAATATTCTACATTTTATAGCTCTGCTTTCCAATGTCATTGGGCTGAGCCTGGGTTAACTGGTAGGGATTCAGGGAGCAATTGAGCTATTGAGACCTTCACTCACATGCATGACTCAGGCCTCATTCTTGGGTGGTGGTCCTCAACAGCATCATCAGCATCACCTGGGAGCTTGCTAGGAGGACAGATTCTTGAGGTCCACCCCACCCCTGTATGAGGTGGGGCTCAGGAATCTGTGATTTAACAAGTCCTCCAGGTGTTGGGACCCACACACAAGTCTAAGAACCACTGCTCCAGGATAATCTGCCTCCTTGGATGTAGACTATCCTCAAACTGAGCTCCTTCACTCTTTCTCCTCCTGTTGTAATAATTGCTCCTCATTGAAATAATGCTATAATGGGGGAGGTTGAGGAAGAAAGCTGACATTCGTTGAATAGTTAGTATAAGATGGCTGTATTTGGAAATGAAGTGATATTAGAGGACCAGAAGGAGGAGAAAAGAAGACAATTTAGAATGAAAAAGAACAGTTAAATAAAAAGTTAAAACAGTCTCATCTCTGGAATGTAATTTGGATCAAGAAATAAAGAAAAATGGTGAATTAGAGAAAGATATAACTGGATTTAAGAAACTCTTGGAAATGACAATAAAGAAGTTATGAATATGAAAATGGAGAAATTAGTTTCTAAGGAGATTTAAAAGCCAGTCAATGTGAAATGGATATTCAATGTAATATGCTAAAACATAAGATTGATGATCCTAGAGCAAAACTTCAGCAGGACTTGGGACATCTTTCAAAACAATGCAGAAGGAATGTGTAAAACTAAAGAAGAGATAACTGAAGTTGGAACAAGAAGTAGCAAACCTCAAGTAAACCTCAAAAGTCATAGAAATAAATAAGGTAGAACATGTTTCCCACAGACAGGTGAATGGATAGAAAAACTGTGGCACATATACTCAATGGAATACTATTCAGCCATAAAAAAACCCTGGGTTTTGACAGGAAGTGGATGAATATGGAAGATTTACTGCTGAGTGAAGCAAGCCAGGCTATGAAGGAGAGGCATTGTATGTCCCCACTTAATATATACTGAGTGTCCGCACTCTATGACTGAAACTAATTGACTAAAGGATATAGAAACACAGTATATAGATGTAAATACCAGATATAGTGTGTGTGAAAGAGGAGGGTCTGAGGAAGGACATTTAGAAGAAAAATAAGGAGGCAAAGCATTAATGGCACAAAGAAATGCGGTATTATCTGTTGAAGATATTTTGTAGTTTTATCAACTGTACTAGGGAGAAATGTTCACGTGTTGAAATATTCATTTTGTAAGCCAAATAATAATGTGATTGAATGTACAAAAGAAAATGAAATGAAAAAATAAAAGAAAAAAAATACAGTAGAACATGTTCAAGTAGAAGAGTATAAATAGATTGAAGGAAGAGCAAGAGAGAATACAGTAGAAAAATTAAAAGGAAGTCAGTCTATTTTTCTAAAGAATTATTTATTTAATTTTATTTATTCATTCACTTATTTTTAATTTGACCAGAGAGAGAGAGAGAAAGAGAGAAAGAAAGTGAGAAAGGAAGCCACCAGGTCTGGGGCTTGAACCATGGTTGGCCATGTGGGAGTGTCCAGCACCTTAACCACTATGCCACCTGCTGGTCCCATAAAGTCAGTCTATTTTTATAGGTAGAAATAGCAGCTCAAGAAAACTTAGAGCAGTTAAGAGAGAGTAATTATTCTTCAATAAGAAGTCAGCTGTAACTCAGGATTAAAGATCAGGAATGTGAACTCTTCAAAATAAGAGCTTCTCAAGAAGATTCTAATAAAACAGAATTGGGGGACCGGCAGATGGCATAATGGTGATGTTGCTGGACTCCTACAAGGTTGACCATGGTTTAAGTCCTGGACACAGTGGCTTAAAATTCACACTGGGTGCATGTACATGTGTGCCCAAAATCCCAAGAGGAGAATAGAGGAGAAGGGATAGTGGTGTGGCCATCCTACCTGGAGAGTGATCTCTTGCTTTCTGTCTCTGTCTTTCTCTGCAATTGCACATGCCCTATAGCAAAATAAAAAACAGAATTGGAAAAATATAAGCAACTCTATCTAGAAGAATCACAAATTAGAAATTTATTATCAGATAAACTGAACAAATGCAGCAGGAGTTGGAAAAAAATATAACTAGAGAACAAAGAGAAGCTGCTGCTAAACTTGCATCTGTTTCCTGTAGAGCTTCTTGGAGATCTACTGATGAGTCAAATGGAAATCAAGATCTATTTTTGGGAGCATCACAAGAATATGTACAGATCTTGAAGAAAGAATATATTATCTGAAAGATAAAATTTTATTGATTGGACTATTTACATACTATTGTAATTATTTTCCGTGAAATACATGACATGTAAAAATCTTTATTAAAGACTTTTTATTTAAAAAATAATAATATAAGCCAAATGCTTAACATATGCTATCTCATTTAGTGATCCAAACAAGAATGAGAATAGGTCATTTGGCTCAATTTACAGATGAACAACTAAGTCTTTAATTACTCATCATAATTTTAGTTGTTCAGCTGTTCAAAAATAATTTTGTTTTTTTCTTAACAGAGTAATCCAGCTTTACTATGAATATGGGTAGTTCTGTGTTCAGAGAAGTAAGGCTAGGCTATGGAGTATGAAATATGACTGGGTTTAAGTCAAACATGGTAATTCCTCTTCTTTTCTAGTGATTGATTTGAGGGTGGCCATGTGACTTCTTCTGGCCAATGAAATATAAGGGGAAATTTGTGGCAACTGCTAGGAAAACTTATCCTCTGTGATAAAATGAGACCTGAAGAACCAGCAGTTAGCGTAATGGATATGTCGCTGGACTCCCACGTAGTCGACCGAGGTTCGCGTCCCAGACCCGGTGGCTTAAAACTCACGCCGGGCGCGTGTGCATGCTTGCCCAAGATCCCGAGAGGAGAATGGAGGAGAAGGGATTGCGGCATGACCATCCCCCCTGGGGGGTCTCGCTTTCTGTCGCTGTGTCTCTCTCTGTCTGCCTGGCGAGCGCACGCGCCCTATAGCAAAAACCTCTCAAAAAAAAAAAAAAAAAAAAAAAAAAGAGACCTTAAAAAAATAAAAATCCTCATTCTTACATTGAACTACTGTCTTATAAGGATGTGGTGCTTGGTTGGTACTATACCTATGGCTATTATATATATAATATATAATGTGTATATTTTTCCCCCTGTGTCTGACCCTCTTTTTTTATAGATGGCTTTTATTATGTTGAGAAACAATCCTTCTATGCTGATTTTACTGAGAGTCTTAATCATGAAGGAATGTTGTATTTTGTCAAGTATTTTTTCTGCATCAATTGAAATGATCATATGTTTTTATCTTTCTTTCTGTTAATGTGGTGTATTACATTTTGCATATGTTGAACCACCCTTGCATCCCTGGAATAAAGCCTACCTGACTGTGATGAATAACCTTTTTTATATGCTGTTGGATACGGTTTACAAGTATCTTTTGAGAATTTTTGTATCTATATTCATCAGAGATATAGGTCTGTAGTTTTCCTTTTTTGTAGTATCATTATCTGTTTTGGGAATGAGGGTGATGGAGGCTTCATAGAATGAATTTGGAAGGGTTCCTTCCTTTTGGATCTCTAGAAATAGTTTGAGTAGAATGGGAGTTACCTCTTTAAAAGTTTTGTAAAATTCAGAAGTGAAGCCATCAGGACCTGGGCTTTTCTTTTTTGGGAGGTTATTTACTACTGATTCAATCTCATTGCTTGTTATAGGTCTATTCAGGCTTTCTATGTCCTCCTGAGTCAATCTTGGTATATTATATATGTCCAGGAATTTGTCCATCTCATCCAGGTTTTCTTGTTTGTTGTCATATAGTTACTCATAGCATCCTCTAATGATGTTTTATATTTCTATTATGTCTGTTGTAACATTGCCTGTTTCATTGTGAATTTGACTTATCTGGTTCCTTTCTCTCTTCTTAATTAGTCTAACTAATGGTGCATCAATCTTGTTTATCTTTTCAAAGAACCAGTTTTTGCTTTCATTTATTTTTTTATAGCTTGTTTATTTTCTATTTTACTTATTTCTGCTTGAATCTTTATTATTTATTTTCTCCTGGAATTTTTTTTTGAATTTTTGTTGTTGTTGCTTTTCCAATTCCCTGAGACATGATGTTAGGTTGTCCTTTTGCCACCTTTCCATCTTTTTCTTGTGCACACAAATTGCTATGTACTTCCCTCTTATGACTGCTTTTACAGTGTCCCATAAATTATGGAAACTTGTGTATTTATTATCATTTATTTACATGAATCTTTTGATTACAATCTTAATCTCTTTGGTAGTCATGTAGTCATTTGGAAGTAGGTTATTTAGTTTCCTCGTATTTGTGTATTTTTAAGGGTTTTTCTTGAAATTATATGTTTAATTCCATCATGGCCAGAGAAGATGCTGGATATAGTTTCTATGCCTTTGAATTTATAAAGACTGGTTTTGTGCCCTATCATGTGGTCAGTCTTTTAGAAGGTACCATGCGGGGCTGAGAAAAATGTATATTTTGTGGGTTTGGGGTAGAAAGTTTTATAGATGTCTGTCAAATCCATCTGATTTATGGCATCATTTACATCCTGTCTCTCTTTGTTTATTTTTTGTGTCATTGATCTGTCTAAAGGAAATAATGGGGTGTGACTATCTCCAACAATTAGAATGTTACAGTCTATCCCTCCTTTTAGATTTAGCAGTCTTTCCTTTACATGTTTGGGTGCTCCTGAATTGGGTGCATAGATATTTATAAGTGCATATCTTCTTGATGAATTAGCCCTTTTATTACTATATAATGCCTTCTTTGGCTCTTACATTTTTTGTCTTGAAGCCTATTCTGTCTGAAATCAGTATAGTGACTCCCACTGTTTTTTGTTTTCCATTCACATGGAATACCTTTTTCCAGCCCTTCACTTTTAATCTGTGTATGTCTCTATCCATGAGATGGATTTCTTGTAGATAGCAAATGGAGGGTTTCTGATTTTTTAACCATTCAGCCAGTCTTTGTCTCTTAATAGGAGAATTTAATCCATTAATGTTCAACGTTATTATTGATATTTTCAGACTTGTCCCTACCATTAAGCTGGTCATATTACTGGTTGTTTTTTATTCTCTTATTTTTGTCTGTCTTTCATTTTCTTGATAAAGTACTCCTTTCAGAATTTCTTGAAGACCTGGTCTGGAGTTGGTAAATTCTTTCAGGCTTTGTTTATCTGAAAATATTTTAATCTTTTTTTCCCATATGAAAGATAATCTTGCCAGGTATAGTATTCTTGGTTGAAATCATTTTTCATTTAACACTTTGAATAAATTTCTCCATTCTTTCCTTGGTTGTATCACATCCAATCAGAGGTCCAGTGTTAGCCTGATGGGATAACATTTTTAATGACTTGATGTCTCTGTCTTGCCAGTTTTAGTATTTTGGTTTTGGTCTGTGCTTTTGGCCTATCTGGCTACGATGCACTATGGAGAGGATTTTATTTGGGGTTCTTTGTATTTCTTGGGTCTGAATGTTTGATACTTCTCTAAACTTGCAAAGTTTTCTTCCAGGATATTGTGGAATAGAATATCAATGCCTTTATTAGTTTCTTCACATTCTGTGATACCAATTATTTGGATGTTTGGGTATTTAATGGTATCTAGTATTTCTCGTATATTATCCTCATTTTTCTTGGTTATTTTATCAATATTTGGTTATTTTCTCAGTAGTTTTGATAATTTTTTCTAGGTCAGAGGTTTTGTCTTCTACCTCCAAAATTCGGTCTTCTGCATGATCTGACCTGCTTTTAATACTTTAGAGGGAAGTTTTGATTTCCTGCATTACAGCCTTCATAGCTAACAGTTCTGTTTGATTCTTTTTTATGGTGTCCAATTCTTTTTTCATATCGTGGAAGGACTCCCTCATCTCCTAGAGCTCAACGTCTCTTTTCTCTTTCATCTCATAAAGTTTTGTCACCATAAATATTCTAAATTCTTTTTCTTGCATTTTGGTAATATCCTCTAATTTTTCCCTACTTGGAGATGAGTTACTGTGTTACCTTGCTGGAGACATATTAGTTGGTTCTCTCGTCCTTATGACCTTTCTCTTATTTTTAATCATTTGGTAATGTATTCACTTTTGGCTAATTTCTTGGAGAAGGATTCTGTTACTGTGAACTCTTGTGTTTCCCTTTACTGTGAAATAATTCGGTGCTATTTTCTCCCTTCTACTGTTTTTTTTTTTTTTTTTTTTTTTTCCAATGTGGTAACCACAGGAGGAGTTTTGAAATCAGATATCTGAAGAGGAGTTCATCTCTTTTTATAACCTGTACAGTGAGGGGGCAAATAATTCTCTGAGTTTCACAGTATTCAGATGTTTGACTATTATGCACCTAGACCTCTCTAGGCAATGGGTAAGGACCAAGCAGTAAAATGAGAAAGTAAGGTAAAAGAAAAGGAAAGTGGAAAACAGAAATAGGAAGAAAAACCAAAGAAAAAAAGAAGAAAAGAACAAAACAAAAAGAACAGAAAAAAGCAGAAAACATGTCGCAGAAAATAAAAATAAATTAAAAATGAAAATCGTAGCAGAGGCAGAGATGGAAATGCCTGCAACTATTTTGTCCTATATGAGGGAAGAAGAGACAAATTAATGAGAGAAAGACACAGGGGGAAAGAAAGCTGGTGCTTTGTTGTTGTTGCTGTTTGTGTGTTTGTTTGTTTTAAGGAAAAAAGTTAGAAAGGATAGAAAAATAACAGGATAGAGAGGGTTTATGCCTACCTTTCTAATGCCTAGTGTCTGGAGGTGGGAGGCAGGCTGGGGGCTTCACAGAAGTGAAGGTGAACCCAGAGAAGGGCAGCAGAGGCAGAGATGGATATGCTTGCAACTATTCTGTCCTATATGAGATATTCTGTTCTATATGAGGGAAGGAGAGACAAATTAGCAAGAGAAAGACATAGGGGGAAAGAAAGCTGGTTTTATTTTAAGAAAAAGAAGGATAGAAAATAACAGGACAGAGAGGGCTTTTGCCTACATTACTAACGCCTAGTGTCTGGAAATGGGGGAGCCTAGGCTGGGGGTTTCATAGCAGTGAAGGTGGACCCAGGGAAGGGCAGCGGAAGCAGAGATGGAGATGCCTGCAACTATCCTGGACAGAGGTGATTTCTAGAAACAGAAAACATAACCCTAGAAAAAGGAATACTTGTGCATGAGAAGTAAAAACTACATGTAAATAAAATAGTTGAAAAAAATCAACATTTTCTCTATGTTTCTATATGTCAAAGATTATATCCAGGTTACTTTGGTTATAATAAAGTGATCATAAATGATGAATTTTTTTTTCTTTTTTTGGAGAGGTTTTTGCTTTAGGGCGTGTGCGCTCGCCAGACAGAGAGAGACAGAGAGACAGAAAGCAGGAAATCACCCCCCAGGGGGGATGGCCATGCCACAATCCCCTCTCCTCCATTCTCCTCTTGGGATCCTGGGCACGCACGCACACGCACCTGGCGTAAGTTTAAGCCACCGGGTCCAGGACTTGAACCGCGGTCGACTACGTGGGAGTCCAGCGACATAGCCATTACGCTAACTGCTGGTCCCATTGATGAAATTTAATACATATTTTATTCCTAAAAAATAATACTTGGTCCTTGTAACTCAAAATGTGGTCCATGGACCAGCAACATTCCATCACCTGGGAGCTTGTGAGAAATGCAGAACTTTGGGCTCTACTCCAGACCTACTGATACAGGATCTTTGTTTTAACAAGATTCCTTCATGATTCATATGGACATTAAGTATGAGAAGTGCTATTTTAGGCAGTGTTAAGACTACAAGATGTGCTTTTTCTCACTTACAGTCATCTTTTATTGGTCCAGAGCACTTCAAAAGGGTGTCACAGGGAAACCGTTAGCACAGACTTGTATAAAGAATTTAAGAAAAGAAGTGACAATAATGAAACAATCAAGCAGTTAATGGTAGAGCTCTAACAAACCATACAGTTGATAAGCTCTGTGTAGTTAGTGGGAATCCTCAGCACTTTAAGGGCTTGACCCAAAACAATTATAGGCCGACACTGAAAGATTATGGCAATGACACATCAGCAGGTTATGGGTGAATCAGCATGAGATAACACTGGCTAAAGACAGATGAAAGGAGAGGATCGCTCATCAGGTGTGGGATTGTGCCTTTTTTATAGCAAGTCTTGTCCTGCCTGTACCCAACTGTTAAATGTTATGAATAAGAGCTCCATGAATTTTTATACATATTGACCTTGGCTGGCCTGCTGGACATGGTTTTTACTTCTTATATCATGGAGTGAATTTGGAGCCAACTTATTTTCAATATTCTGAAATAATTATAGTTGACCTTGTACATTTTAAAGTTGTAATGTATTTTGAAATCTTTGTTTCAATTAAGTTTTAGTAACTGCATGTATTAATCATCCAAAACAAAATTAAGAACATTTCTATCATTCTAGAAAACTCCCTTGTGCCTCTTTCTGGTCAATTCAACTACTGTTCTGATTTCCATCACCATACATTATTTTGCCTGTTCTAGAATATCGTATCAATTGCTTCATACATATGTACTCTTGTGTTTGGCTTCTTTCACTCAGCCTAATATTTTTGAAATCATTCATGTTTTGAGGTTATCAGTAATTCATATTTTTAAATTGCTGAATAATATTTGATTGTATGAACATACAAAGTTTTATCCACTTATAAGTTCATGAGCGTAAAGGTAGTCCCCAGTTTTGCATTATTATGAATGACTGCTTTTATCATTTGTAAACAAGTCTTTTAGTGGACATATATTTTTATTCATCTTAGACAATTAATTACCTAGGAGTAGAGTTACTGGGTCTTAAGATAGATGTGTGTTTAACTATCAGAAACTGCCAGTTTTCCAAAGTAGCTGCACTATTTCGTATTCTGACTATAAATGTATGAGAGTTCTAGTTGCTCCCTCTCCTCATCAATATTTAAGGTTGTCAGTCTTTTGTTTTTTGTCTAGTTTGCATTTTCCTGGTACCTGATGATGTTGGGCAATATTTTGTGTATTTATTTCCCTATTACATAATCTTCTATTATGAATGGTCTGTTCAAGGAACTCTTTTGCCTATTTTTCTTATTAATTAATTAATTAATTAATTTTTATACACTTAATCACTGTATATCATTACAGCACACTAAATGAATTTTCCCATCATGGATACACTGCATATCAGTCCAGTTAAAGACATTACCATAAATATTATAATCAACAGATGTCTTTCCATTTTGGATCCCTTAAGTGTTCCACTTCTTTCTTCTTCCCCTTGATTTCCTCACTCTCACCCTCCTCCATTTCCCACCCTCTTCCCCCACTGTCTGCACTTGGATTATCTTTCTATTGTGGAGTTGTAGGAGTGTCACAAACAGACAGATGTCTTTCAATTTCACTCAAGCTGCATACCTTCAATAACTCAGAGCCCAGAGTGCCTCAGATGTACTTTTCTCAGTTCAGCTTTTGGAGTTGGCTACCTTGCACTTGGTAATGGCCTTGTTATCTCACAGGAAAAATCCCTTTTCTACCTATCTCAGCTTTTGGCAAGATATCCCAAACACTTATTGACAACCTGTGGGAATGATCTGATGAGTTGGTACAGATTCTGTAGCTGAACTCATTGGCATTCTCATCTATCATGCCAGACCACATGTGATAATTAAACTTTCACTAACGTTTTGCCTACTTTCCCCTTATCCTCTTCCATGGTAGATTTCTTCACTCATCATTTTGCTTAGAATGAGAAAAGTTAGTGTTCTCTTCTCACCTGTGATAGGCTTATGGTTTTCTGTAACTTTGTTCATTTAGGTTTCTTTGCCTACTCCACTTTCAGATGGATTTTATAAAACTTTGATTTTGTGGCTTAACCGGTTTGTTCTGGTGATGAGGGTGAGACTGATACTCTCCTGTTACTTTTTGCATTCTATCCAGAAGTAGAAGTTCTGCACATTTTCACCCACTCCATTCCTTCCTGAAATGTGCCAGAAATGCTCTCTACTTAAGCCTTAAACATAACAGACCAAGAGGTCCATGATAGCCCTGCTTAGAAACCTTGGAGTTACAAGAAACTGAACTACATTATACTCTTAAGTTAATAATATAAAAGTTAAATTAGCAACTATTAGTAAACCATGATATTTGTTGATGCTGAACACATTACTAAACATCACTGTGACTCAGTTTCCTTGTTTATAAAATGGGCATGAAAATAGTACTTTCGGAACCAGCAGTTAGCGTAATGGCTATGTCGCTGGACTCCCATGTAGTCGACTGTGGTTTGCGTCCCAGACCCGGTGGCTTAAAACTCACGCCGGGTGCGAGTGCATTCGTGCCCAAGATCCCGAGAGGAGAATGGAGGAGAAGGGATTGCGGCGTGGCCTTCCCCCCTGGGGGGTGATTTCTCGCTTTCTGTCTCTCTGTCTCTCTCTGTCTATCTGGCGAGCGCACACGCCCTATAGCAAAAACCTCTTCAAAAAAAAAAAAAGAAAAAAATAGTACTTTCATCGTGGGTTGCTATACAATTAAATGAGTGAATATATGTAAAATACTTAGGGGTATACCTGGTACAAAGAAAATGCCTAATAAATGAAACATTAGCTGTGATTATTAATAATATGTAACTACTAACAATAGTTCTGTCTTTGGGTGGGATTACACATTTTTCTCCCTCAATGTGGAACAGGACCATGTGACTTTCATTGGTCAATAAAATTTGACTGGAAGTGTATCACTTCTGGACAAGTCTTGAAGAGCTGGATTGCAATGCAGCATTCTTTCTTCCTCCTGTCTTAGTGACCTGTGATGTTCCAACAGGAGGAGCTAATGAGTGAGGATGATCTGGGACAGAGTCACAACCAGTCCAGGGTGAGCACATACAATAAGCCAAAAATAAATCTTTGCTTTAGACCCTGGGGAATTTGGAGCTTTTAGTTACTGAACATCCCTATAGCTATGGATTCATACAGTACCTTCACAGGATACAGCCCAAACTGCCTGTTCTGCTCTGGTTGAGCAGAGTTAGGTCTGATGGATGCACAGGCCAAGTAGAGATCTCCTGGAATCCAAGGTTTACATGAAGGAGTATCCAAAGGCATGAACATCAGAGAGTGAGTTCAAACCATATCTAAGACAAAGTACCAAATATCTTAGTATTCAAATCTGTCCAAAGTGTGTGACTGAAAGCAGGAAACGGGAGCTGAAAGGTTTGGAGCTATGTAAAGGAAGGGGTAGAGTAGGAACTGCAGAACTGACTGTGGAACCAGATCAGAGAGTCTGTTCACGATGTCTCTAAGTAGAAAAGGTAAAGCCAAAGTGTTATCTCACTGTTAGCTGCTGTTTGATGTGTGGTGGGCTGCCTGGCTGAATGTCACAAGGTCAGGTTGACAACATCTTGGGGTGACTTCTCCTTGTATGGACCAGTCTTCACACCAGCAAAATTTGAAGAACGAGTATATATAAATTCACTCTGCTCTGGACAGTGTTGTGCTCTTCCTCTTTTTTATGCTAAGGATCTCCCAAACCAGGCTTAGACAGAGATCACTTTCTGATTAGCTGGTAAATCACTTAGAATCACTTCTGAAGCATCGCAACAGGTATTTCTGGCTTCCTTTTGTGATATCTTGTCATTTAAATCATGCAAAATGTTACAAATGCAGAACTGTCCATGTATGTTTTTAATTGGGTCAGCGATGTTAATGCAACAGCAATGTAAGCAAAGCATTAAAAAAATTCTTCCAGTCCTTTTGGAATTCAGCTCATGGGCTTAACAGACATGTATTGACATAACTAACTTGTTCAACATGTCTTTCTGTAAGTTATAAGTGAGGAGAAAGTAAAGCTATGCATTAAACTAGCAGATGAGATTTTTGTATTAGGGATAAAATGCTAATATGATACACACTAATAGGATATATATCCCAAGGTGCAATTACATCATTTAATGCAAAATTACCTCCTACTGGGAAGTAAAGAT
Source organism: Tupaia tana (assembly GCA_026018925.1). Taxonomy (NCBI): domain Eukaryota; kingdom Metazoa; phylum Chordata; class Mammalia; order Scandentia; family Tupaiidae; genus Tupaia; species Tupaia tana. The sequence continues at coordinate 162,602,530 of JAKSZU010000009.1, forward strand.
TATTTTTCAGAACATAAAATAAAGTGAAGTCTTTCTGGGTACTCGGAAATAATGTGGGATGTGAAATGACTTGTACCATTGCACCCACAGGACTTTTTTTGTTGTTGAGGACAATTATCAGGATTCTGTAGAGCATTGATTATCAGGGCTGGAGAATGGACAATTCTTGTTATAATTCACCAGGAATCAAGCCTTTTAAAAGGTCATTTTTTATGTTTAGTTGTCACCATAACAAACTATAAAGGTAGTAAATAGTAACAGAAGTCTGCTTCCATTTATGGTTGTGAGGCTGTTTAATGTTATTATTGATAAGTTAAGTTGTCTGTTTTTTTTTCCCCAGCAGTTGGTTTATCATGGTAATAATAATATAATTTATACTAGCATGCCCACCTATAGAGAGGTGGTATTTAAGAAATATTTGTCAAAAGTGATTGCATAAACACATTTCATTTTTATGCTGTATTCCTTTCTTAATTATATTTTATTTTATGATTTCTTACTTATATTTTTTTTACATTCAATCACATTATTTAGCTTACAAAGTGAACATTTCAATACATGAACATTTCTCTCCAGTCCTACTTTGTCAGAAAGCTAAAAACTCTCTTGTAAGAAAAAACGTTCAAAGCTAATCAAAGACATTCCAATAGTTTGTACTAGACATGTGTTCTATATATATTATAGAAGGTCTTTGATTCTATAATATATATTGAACACATATATAAGTACAGGGAAATTTCTAAAGAGAGATTATCAAATAATCTTGGTGTTTAGAGGGAGATATGTACAAGAAATTTAGATTCAAAGAGAAAGCTGCCTTCACTTATTTTATTGCCTCTTTGCTAAAGGTATTCACTCAGTACATCAGAATTGAAACTTTAAAGTCAAATGTCTGGAGTAATTTAAATATATGTGAATGCATTTGTTTAAATTGATGAGAATGTTGACAGAAGTAAATCACTTTTAGAGGAAATTCCCAGGACCCGGTCCCTTTTAGGAAAGCTCTCCTAGTCCTTGTGAACATACATGGTTCTTTAAAATACTCCACCACATAATTTATGGTTTTAGGTCTGTGCGTCTCTGTTTATTTTCAATATAAAAATCCTTGCTTATAAAAAGGGTAGTTAAGTGTGGTACAGCATAACTGCAATCCCTTTTGCTTGACTTAAGAGTTTGCACTTAAAGAACATAAACTAAAGGCAGAGGTAATTCGATTAACGTTTTGAACACACAAATGTAGGCTTGCTTTTCAACTTTAAAGCACAATGCAGCCCCGTTAAATTATAGTAGTAATTACACCATTTGCACACATTGTCAAAAATTCTATGAATTTTTCAAGACCAAGCTCTATTTGAGATGTTTGTCTATCTCTGGAGAATCAACTAAAATAGAACTCTAGAAGCCAAATAACCCAAATCCTTGTCCAACTGTACAAAACAAAAATCATCCCCTTCCCTTCTGAGACACATACCTGATTCTCCGTTTTCTTTTCACTCATGCTAATTCATCACCAAAATCCATGGATACTAATTCCAAAATAGCTCTTGCATCTGTCCATTTCTGCCCATTTTCCCGCTGTTTCTCTGGTTCTGGATGCTCCTTTTCTTTCCCCTATCAGCAACAGCGGTTTTGACCTGTTCTCCCTGCCCCACTTCTTTCTTCTCCCATCTCCCCCCATTCAGCACAAGGTCATCTTTTTAATAAAATGCTATCTCGGGATCAGCAGATCATGTAATGGTTATGTCGCTGGACTCCCATGTAATCGACTGTCCTTTGTGTGCCAGACCCAGAGGCTTAAAACCCATGCTAGGCATGCGTGGGTGTGTACCCAAAATCCCAAGAGGAGACTGGAGGAGAAAGGATGGTGGTGTGCTCATCCTCCTGGGGAGGTGATTTCTTGCTTTCTGTCTCTCTGTCTCTTGGGTGAAAGCATGTGTCCTATAGCAAAAATCTCTCTAAAAATAAAAAGAAGAAGAAGAAAGAAAAAAAAGAAGAAATCTCATTAAGAAGGATATTCTGAGTCTTGGGTTAAACATCCCTTCCCCGGCCCTGTGTAGTTTCATCCCCTTTACTCTGCACAACTCCAAACCCCTGCAATTCTAATGTCACGGTGAGTGCTGCATTTTGTTGCAACTCCTCATGTTTTAGTAGATCTGTGTTAGTAGATCATAAGTGCTATGAGAGCAGGGATTGTGCTCATCTCATATACCACAGAATCCTTAGATTCTAGCCCAGGGTTAACTCTCAAATTATGAAGGAATTTATCACAGCTCTTACATTAGAGCAACTCTTGAGCCAAGGCACATACCAACACTATAATGTACTAACATACATTTTTTCCCCCTTATGCTAGATCTTTTATGGCTATAAAGGAAAACTCCCCAAGGCAGCATATCCCAATAGGCTTTATTTTACTAGTAAAATCTTATAAATTTCTCCTTGAACTAAAGGGTAAACTTCAATTCCTTCTTTCAACTTTGACTGAAATGCTAGTAATGAGATTTCAAAATATTTTTATTTTAGGAATGTTTTATGATAATATTAATATGACTTGACATATAATGACAATATAAAATGTGATTTGAAAATCTGCACGTGTGGGATGGGGTGTGGCCTGTGTTCCTTTAACTGATAACATGGACTTTTCATGTATTTTTCTTCTTTCTTTCTGACAGTTAATTTATAGATTTTTTTCCTCACTATTAAAAACTCTAGTCTGGTTTTGACAAAAATAATGTGATATAGGAAGAAAAATTACATGTGTTTTTCTATGTATATTTCTTCATATGTGTGTATGATGATTGATTAATGACTATTTAGCAATAAGAAAAATAAACATGTGGGAGTTCATGGAGCAGAAGTTTATTCACAGCTCTATTATGAGAGAAAAAGGTCATTGTCAGTTCAAATGAAATCTGCCTTTATTGTAAATGTTAAAAGTGAGTAGTGTTGAATAGACTAGGTCTCTGTTATGAAAACTCTAGGAATAAATGTAGCTCTTGCAGAAGTCAAAACAAATATTTTATGTATGCATGTGCATAGTGCAGCATTAAGTGCTGTACATCGGGAGGCAGAGATCACATGGTTGACTGAGGTTCACATCCTGGCCCCTGTGGCTTGAAAAACATGCCAGGCACTTGTGTTTGTTTGCCTCGAGTCCTGACAAGATGGAGAAATGGAGGGGGAAAAAAGGATTTCTGTGTGGCTGTGGCTCATTGGGGAGTTCTCGCTCTTTCTTGCTCTCTCTCTGACAAGCACACATGCCCTCTGGCAATAAAATAAAGTATGTGTGTGTATGCATATATACATGGGCACACGGACATACACACACACACACACACAGAACTATAGATGGAATAGTAAGTGTAGTGTTTGCTTCAATTTTATCCAAGGCGAGGAGAGGAAGGAAGAGTGAATAGGAGCATGAAGGAAATAAAAAGGCCCTGAGTTGATAGTTGTTGAAGCTGAGCGATGGGTACATGCTGAGTTATTATATATTCTGACTTCTCTATATGTGCAAATATTTCCAAAATACAGTGTTTTCACAAAGAGAAAAATAAAACCCATAGGCAGAGGTAGGAACACCCTGAAGCTGGTGAAACCTAAGCCTGAGGACCCGCCACTGAATGGTTTCCTTCCAGGATGCTGGGAGAAGCCCTGGGATGTTTTCAGATGTTCATATGTTCTTGTGAAATGTGCAAAAGTAAGTTAATTTAACCACAGTTGGCTAAGACTGCTTTTGCTTCCTCTTTCAAAATCCCTTCCAATCATACATCCTTCCCAGCAAGAGATGTCTGAAAAGCTGTGGGCTTTTGAGGGATATTGCTATGGGGAAATTGAGTTGGAGGTATAAATTGCGGGCCTCCAATCATTTATACTCATAGGTGAAAGATACAGATTATAAAATCCCAGCACAGATATGCCTTTTGACACTCCCATAATTCATTGGTGGACTGTTCCCTCTGTTTATATCATCCATAGTTGTTCTAGTGTAGGAATGGCTTTCAGAGATACTGTCCACTGTACTGAGCCACCCTGTGTTGTGACTTGAGGCACAAGGACCAGAGAGTGTATTGGGATGTGAATGTGCCCCATGAAAGATGCTATGAAAGTATGTAAGTAGAGCAGAAAAAACAGATTTGAGATGTATAAGGCCAGATGCCAGTCTATTTACAATATTTCTATTTATCGTATATGTAAAATTATATGCATTGGGTTGGTTCTCCTTGATACCTATTTAAACTTTCCAGTCAAATAGATTCAATAATGTTGCAAATACAATTATAAATACATATTTTTTTCATTTTTGATAGAAATTAAGAAAAGTAGACTTTATCAAAATGTGTTTATAGGGCACAAACTCTACTATCAGAAATAAAATTTGAATGTGTCTGTGTGTAGATGCTTCAATATCCATTCATTATACCTTATGGGTATGGGTGTGTATACCCTGAAGCAGTGTGGTATTACAAATAAAAAGACACATAAAACTGCCTCTGATGACACAAAATGAAGTACTCACACACATTTACACACACACACAGAAGAACATACAGTGGGTTGAACCAGCACTGAGTGTTGGAAGCGTTCAGACATTAGTAACCCCACGAAAATGTTGCAGTCTAGCAAATGCACCTATGAACTGAAAGATTTTTGGAAACTCCTTTTCAGAATGACTTAAAATATATAATGTGCTCCTTGAGGATAAAATTTAAAATACAATCAGATGCGTTTCTAGATTTGAGACCGAAGTTCTTACTACTTCAAATTTGAAACCTTTATGAGATGATTTTGAAGATAACAATCTAAATTTTTTGTTTTTGTAAATAAAGTCCCACCAGAGAACTGAAGCATAGCCAAATCCCTCAACATCAAAAAGAATAACCACTTAGAAAAAGCAAGTCATCTTGTTTCACTTCGTGATTTTCTCTTCCAAATATGGAATGTAGACTTCTAGAAAGCAAAGTAACAGAGAGTTAATATTCATGTTTTGTTTATCTTGGCCTTTAAAATACACATTTCTTAAGTTTCTGGTTTGTTTAATTTCTATATTTATCCAACCCCCCTTATTATCTTTCTCAGCTTTTCACTTTTTAGTGAAAATCTTATTGCATTTTTCTCAAGTTTTCCTACTCCCCTCCCAGACATTGTTCATCATTTTTTCTAAAAGTCTGTTTCCCCAGAGCCTGCTGGCAAGATATTTTGTGTTTGAAACAAAATTTACACATATTAACACACAAGCGATGGTGTGTATTGTGTGTATGGGTGAATACAATTAATGAGCCATTTATATCTTCCATAACTAGGTGCAGGATGCCAGTTGTTTTTTGCTTTGTAAGTGGTTATGGCTTTAATTAAATGATCTCCACTTGCTATGCCTATAATTGCATAGAAACTTTTTCTTTTACCTAAATTTTTTAGGATATTCTTATATGTAGGGCTTCTCTGAGATAGAGTTCCTAAAACATTCAAGAACCTCTAGCAAACCTAGTTCTTATGGCTGCATTCAAATGTAGGTAGAGTCAATGTGTTAAGGTAATCATTACTACCTTCGGTAACAAGTGACTCAAAAATCTTCATGGTGTAACCCAAGCATGGTTGATCTAGTATAGACAAAGGCTGTACTGCATTCAGCTACTCAGGGACTCAGGTTCCATTCACATTATGGCTCTACCCATGAGGCATCAGAATTCACCTGTATCATCTACAATCAAATGGTAGGAAAGGGAAAAAGAGAATGGAACATTGTGCAAGGAAGATTTAGGAACCAAGCCTAATGGTGTCAGATATTACTTCCACCCATATTACATGGGACAGAATTCAGACACATGGTCTAGTTGCATTACAGAAGAACTTAGGAAATCTATCACACTGAGCCTAAGAGGATGAGAAAACGGGATTGAGTGAGTTCATAGCATTGTCTTTGTCACCACACAGTTCATTCTGCTATGGCACGTGACGGTCCCTGATGTTCCCCAAATACTTTTCAGTGGCAAGCTTGGGTTCCTTGAACCAGCTTGAATGAAGGTTAAAGGCAACCTCAATTCCCACTGAGTGATACTATAAACTAGTATTAGTCTTTAAGTTCCCATGTGGATAAAGGCTTTGAGAGCAGGTCTTGTTAGAGGGTAGGTGGAGAAAATTCCTGGTGAGAAGTGGGAGTGAAATATTGCAGCATAAGCAAAGAGCCTGACTAGTTACTCCTTACATATTTACAATGACGTGAAGTGATGACTGCCCAAGAGGGACAGTTTTTTGTCTTTTTTTTTTTTTGGGGGGGGGGAGAGGTTTTTGCTATAGGGCGCATGTGCTCGCCAGAAAGACAGAGAGACAGAAAGCAAGAAATCACCCCCCCCCCCAGGGGGGATGGCCATGTCGCAATCCCTTCTCCTCCATTCTCCTCTCGGGATCTTGGGCACACACGCACACGCGCCCAGCGTGAGTTTAAGCCACCGGGTCCGAGACTCGAACCAGGGTCGACTACATGGGAGTCCAGTGACATAGCCATTACGCTAATTGCTGGTCCCGAGGGACAGTTTTAGAAGCTGCTGGACCACATCTTTTATCATTGTTATCATTACTGGTTGTTTTTCCTGTCCAGTGGTCTTAGCTTGGGTTCTCCAGGAAACAGGCTCTGAGTTGGAGATTTGCATGCAAATAATTCATTGGAGTGTGTTCTCAACACCTTGGGGAAGGGAAAGTAGGATTAAAAAGAGAGAGTAATTGAAATGATCATGAGTCAGAAAGCCTTATTGCTGGGACGGTTCTTCAAAGTTGTCCTGCCTTGATGCATGGGAGTTAGGCCTTCAGATCCCTCTCCACTTGACAGTCATTGGATGTGAGCTACACCTAGGGAGGGAATGTGATCTTGGGTAATGATGACCTCTAAGCTTCTACCACTGCTTTGCTGTGAGATCCCTCTCCTTGGAATACTATATGAGAAGAAAGACAAAGAATACATTTTCAAATGCCATGGTTCTGTTTGGCAAAATTATTCTACAAAATTCAGCGTTGCTTATGCTCTGTTTTTAACATCACTGCTACTGCCCCCCACCAATGTGGAATGGTCTCCCCCTCTTTTTCTAGCCTTGAGCTTTCAGGAATATTTCAGTGTTCACTTTTATGAAGCACTCTTCTTACCTTCATTCCAAGGAAATTCACACTCACTAGAAATCCTTTATAGCAATTATTGTCTGAATTATACATCTGTTACTCATTAAGCACTGTTTTACATTGCTGGATATATTTTCCTGTGTGTATCTTCACCCCACAATGTAAGTACTTGAGAGCAAAGGTTGTTCTATATTCTGGGAATCATCATTGTGTTTAGTGTGATGCTTGCTAGTCTAAAGTTATTCCATTAGCTTGATAAATATTTATTGAGCATCTAGTATGTCAGAGATACTATGTTGGAAGCTGGAGAGACTTAAATAGGGGTTTTCATACTTAATAAGATTATTCTTTGTGTGTGTGTGTGTGTGTGTGTGTGTGTGTGTGACTGGAGAGAGAGAGAGATAGAGAGAGACCTTCCGTTCTAATGCAAATAGTCCTAATAGAGATTTTAGGTGATATGAAAGGATCTAAACCATTTGCTGTGCAGGTTTTATGTCAGAAGCCCAAGATGAGGGCATGGGTCAAGGACGTCACTATTCATATGACATTAGGAACTCGAAAGTTTCAGAAGGCGATTAGGGTAGAAGGATGAGAAGCAGAAACAGAGCCCAGGGCTTCATGGAAGTAGATACTAACTGATGGAAATGTGGGTCTAGCCCAGTTTATCCACTTTGGCACTACTGACATTTTGGACTTTAAAATTCTTTGTTGTGGTGTACTGTCCTGTGTTTTCCAGGTTCTATTTGGTCTCTACCACTCAATGCTAGTAGGTTCCCCAAGATGTGACAACAAAATATATCTCCAGATATTACCAAATGTCCCCTAGGGATCCAAATCACCTGCAGTTAAGAAGTGTTGGATTAGACACGTCAGTGGTAGGCAGCACTGGCCATGATAGCAACTTCTCTGTGAGCAATGGACATTCCCTTTGTGAGGTAGGAAAGTTAAAAGTGTGTTTAATGGCAATGGAAGTCCAGATGCTGAAATTCTTGTTGGGTATAATTGCTTGTGGTGGGTGTTTTACCATCTCTTCTCAATGGTCTGTTTATCTCACAGAATATCCCTGCAGTTGATGTCTGGTATATGGACACGATTTTCTCCAAAGTTAATAGCTCAGCTTTTCAAGTGCTTCTTGTGGAGTACATGGTGGTAAAATATGAAGATCATAGCTAATAATCATTTGTTTATTATTTTTTGGAAACTTTGACCAGCAGGGAAGTATGAGGATTTCTAGAAATCACCAGGGTACAGTGAAAGTTGCCAATAAAAATGTAAAATAATACAGATGTTGTTATAAAGCAGAAACATGTTATGTTTTAAATAAATCAGTATCCTCAACTATTAGCAAGAGAACTTACATTTGTTTTTAAAAAAGAACAATGGTATTGTAACTTTATTATCTTTTTCCTACACATCTGGAATTTTGAATTAAAAAAATGTTAGATTATTTAGGTCACCCTGGAGTTTAATAGTAGTTTTGGAAATATATGGAGAATTTCTGTCTCAAACATATTCTCGTTTTACATAATCCTCTTAATTATCTGAAATAATTTATCTGTGTTATTGCCTGATATACTTAGGCAAAATCCAGAGAGAGACTACACATTTTTCACAATTATTATTTTTCTTATGTAACTAGAATATTTGAAAAATAGAGGTGAGTATAAAAAGAACATTCTTGTAGTTTATAATATTTTTATGTGATTTTTTTCTAGCTACCTTTCTTTGCTTGTATTTTTGTGATTCTAAAACGTTATCATGCTTAAGAATCATAGAACTTGTTTAGAAAACATCCTCCAAGGTACTACAATAGAAGGGTACAGGGTAGATGCTAGAAACCAGAATTTTAACAGACACTCTTGATGAGTCTCATTCAGATGGTCAATTTAAAAAGCATGTGGAAAAGTTGATATATATTCTTTTGCTTTTCCTTTTTTTTTTTTTTGAGAGAGAGAGAGAGAGAGACACTTTTGCTATAGGGTGTGTGCTCACTGGAGAGACAGAAAGTGAGAAATCACCCCCAGGGGGATGGCTACACCGCAATCCCTTCTACTCCATTCTCCTCTCAGGATTTTGAGCACACATTCACACATGCCCAACATGAGTTTTAAGCTGCCGGGTCCAGGACTCAAACTATGGTCGACTATTTGAAAGTCCAGCGACGTAACGATTATGCCATCTGCTGGTCCCAATACATATTATTATATGACTGTTATATTGTTACCATCCATTAGCTGATTAGGGGAGGGAAGAAACAATAGATTTTAACTTTTGCTCTATTTTATTAATTAAAGAGTCCTGGTGCAGTCACAGTGGCACACAGAAAGTGCCACAGCTTAGGAAACTAGAAGCCACATGGGAAATATAGGTTTGGTTCCTGGGCCAACCAGAACACTCTGGGTGTGGTTGTGCATGCTGTAATCCTGGCTGACTGGAGGCTGGAGCAGGAGAAGAGCAGCATGGAGCAAGATCCTGTCAAATATACTTATCTCTCTTTTTCTCTCTCCTTCTGTCTCTCTTGCCTTCTCTCTCTCATAACAGAAAAAAAGGGGAGAACTTTGTCCTTTGTAAATATTATTCTTTCTACAATGATTAGCTTCTATTTAAGACACATCATTCTTTTTAGTTTTTCAGTAACCTTTTGGGTGATTTTCCATGGATTGGTAGTCATTCAGTGTTTCTTGCCTTGTATCTTCTGAAACAGATATGTAAAGAATCCATTTAAGAATTAGTAACATCCTGTAAATTCCCAGGACAATGGCCTGTATTCCTCTTGGGATGCACTTGCTCCAGGCATGATGGAATGCTGATGTGAAGTACACAGTGTCAGTGTGGATGGACCAGATGAGTGGCAGAAGCCTGGATAATTATGAGGACAGAATATACAGTAATTAGTACTTTTTTTTTTTTTTTTGGAGAGGTTTTTCGCTATAGGGCGCGTGCGCTCGCCAGACAGACAGAGAGAGACATAGAGACAGAAAGCGAGAAATCACCCCCCAGGGGGGATGGTCACGCCGCAATCCCTTCTCCTCCATTCTCCTCTCGGGATCTTGGGCACGCACGCACACGCGCCCGGCGTGATTGTAAGCCACCGGGTCCGAGACGCGAACCGCGGTCGACTACGTGGGAGTCCAGCGACATAGCCATTACGCTAACTGCTGGTTCCCAGTAATTAGTACTTTTAAGATGCAAGGGTGAATGTGGAAGAAATGTCCAATATGACTCCAAGTTTGGGAACCTGGCAGCTTGAGCAAGAAGAGATCTGGGAAATTCAGGGGTGTGGGTCAGGGAATGTAATAAGGTCAGTAGGATGTAAAGTTTTAGGGCCCAATGAGACATCTGTCGGAGATGTGTATAAGGAATTGAGAAGTTTTAACCATGCTTGAGAAGTATATCAAGCTTTGAAATAGAAAATAAGAGCCAAAGGAGTGAATTGGCTAATTAGAAAAGTGTAAATATAAAGAAAAAATGGCCAACAACAAAGCTATGAGGCATGCCCTCGTAGTCAGCCCAATAGTGGAGGGATGGGGGTGAATAAAACTGACAAGAAATGAACAAAGAGGAAATAGGAACAGCAGTGAGACCCTGTTCTGGAGTCAAGGGAATTCTTCTGGGAAGACATGTCCAGCAGAGGCAAACCTGGCTGAATTGAGAGAGAAAGGATTGAGAGAAATCTGTTTAGTTTGATGGCCAGAGTGTTATTGGAGGCTTTTGACAAAAGGTCAGTTACTTGAGTAAACTGAATTGAAGTGAAAGAGCATGAGCTTACAAGAGTACTTAAAACTCAAAAATCACAGCAAGAACTTGATTCTTCCAAGTTGACTGGTCATTAGGTTCTTTGTTCAGGTTATCATGGATTTCTGCCTGCAGGATAAATATTTGCCTCCAATCTTCCCTTGGTGACCACTGCAGTGTAATCCATTTAATCTTCAGGTGCACCTCATGACCCTCACTTGAAGCTTTGTAAATAAAGTGGATTGCTTCAGTGGTCTTGATTGGTTCAACTGGTTCAACTGGAAATTCATGCCTATAGCACCTTGTCATCTCCCTACTGACCTCTTTATTTTTTTTTTAAAGAGGTTTTTAACTTGGGGTGCTTGTGCTTGCCAGAGATAGGGGGAGAGAGAGAGAGAGAGAGAGAGAGAGAGAGAGAGAGAGAGAGAGAGAGAGAGAAAGATCATCCCCAAAGGGGATGATCTCCATTCCGTTCTGGGATCTTGGGCACACATGCACATGCACCCAGTGTGATTTCCAAGCCACTGTTTCAGGTATAGAACCATGGTCGGACATGGTAGAGTCCAGTTATGTAACCACTATGCCATCTTTTGGCCTCCCTATTGACCCCTTGATGAGGTACAGCAGTAATACTCACAGTATTATCACTCTCCTTTTGCTCACCTAACACTATCTCAACTATTAAAACCACCCAATTCAGTTTATATTATTAATAACATAATACAGGATCAAGACATTTGGAAAAGGCATGTGGTGGGAATGGTGTGTACCTGTTTCCATTCCTTTCCAAAACTGAAAGCGCATTTTTAAGAAACCAATTAACTTTCTTCAGTGAGTCCTGTTTGTCATCTCTGCTTAGAAGTATTTCCAGTATGGCAATAAGGCCATGAGCTTGTACTTAGTTCTGAAAAGCTAAGTAACTTCAAGTTGCAGGGTTTAATTTAAACCCTGATACTTCTCACTCCACTGACAATAATATTTTTCACCATATTATGGTACCTTGACAAATCACCATTCTCTTTAAGTGATCCTTGTAATAATGGATAGTTGACATGTTCTCTTTCTGCCACCTCCTATGATACATACATATAATTAAGCAATAAAATCAAGAAAACACACGAGATCTAATTGATTATGTATGACCCAAATGTCTAGGAATGAAAAATTTAGCCTTATACCTATCCATAGTGCATATGCAGCTAAGAATGTGTCCTAGTTTCCTAATGCACCTCTTGATGAGCTAAAAAAAGGACCATAATGAGCTTATTCCTATAATACATCTCTAATGTTTATAAATATTTTAGGTAAAGTCAATTCATGGAGTTAAACTTCTAAAACCAGATTATGGAATCTGACAGATCTCATTTATTTAAAACAAAAATTCAAAATGCCTAATTCAAAGACATCATAAATTATTTATTTATATGTAAGTTAAAATTTTTTAAAGTTTCATATGGTTTGTTCTCATTTCAGAGAAATACATGGTCATTTTAGACCAGATAACAAGTTACAAGTTGAGTTATATGAGATATCAACTTATTTCCAAGTGTTGGAGTGTGGAATGCCCCATAAAGCATGTCCGTGGAATCATGTATTTGATTTCTGGATTCGAGTGCTCTGAGGCATGGTCTACTATGAGGTTGAGGGCATCAAGTCTAGAAAAGATAGGGTTTGGTTCTGGATGGTGGCTATATTGAGAGGAATGTGGTCTGGTTGCTGGCTCAGAGTGATAGATATTGGAAAGACAGACTTTGTGGTAGTAGATGAGGAGTCTCTCAGAGGGGAACCCCAGGCAGTAGCTGTGGGTGTATGGGAAGCAGCACCCACCATCAGAGACAGAGTTGGCCAGAGCTGCCAAAGTGCAGATCAGTACCAGCTGAGTATGGCTTGCAAGAGCGCTCCGGCAGTCCCAGTGGAGAAGATGGAAGTTAAGGATGCTTTCCACAGTGGGAATGATGAGAATTAGGATGGCCAGCAATTTAGTAACACTTTCTTCTCCTGGTGATAGGGCCACTCTGTCTCAGCAGCTCAGTGGTGTTGAGCCTATAATTGAGCCAGGTACAGGACAGGAGAAGAGGCAAGCTGGCAATTTCTAGGCATTTGGTCTTTGATTACACAGTTCCAAGATCCTGAATACTTTATGTGTGTGTGATTCAGTCTCTCCAAAGTCAACAAAATACAGACTCAAACCAGATTGCTGAGGCTCAACTGTGGGCAAGTTACTTGACCTCTCTGTGGTTTAGGTTCCTCATCTGTATGTTTGGGATAATAACCCCTGTACCATTAATTTGTTTCAAGGGTTAATTAAATTAGTTTTTGCCTTACATTGAGCAAGAGTTCTTTATCTACTGTTAAAAATAAAAGTTACTCTAGATTAGTGTGTCCATTTGTATCTACCTCACATGGGGGCATTGTTAAAAATGTGGATTCTGGGCCAGCAGGTGGCATGGAGGTTAAGACATTGGATCCTGCATGCCTGTCTTTGTGATTTGAGTCCTGGACCCAGACCTAAACGTTTGAAAATCATGCCAGGTGCATATGCGCCCATTCCTCTTTTCTTTTTTTTTTTTTCACTATAGGGCGCGTGCGCTCGCCAGACAGACATAGAGACAGAAAGCGAGAAATCACCCCCCAGGGGGGATGGTCACGCCGCAATCCCTTCTCCTCCATTCTCCTCTTGGGATCTTGGGCACACACGCACACGCGCCCGGCGTGAGTTGTAAGCCACCGGGTCCGAGACACGAACCGCGGTCAACTATGTGGGAGTCCAGCGACATAGCCATTACGCTAACTGCTGGTTCCCAATATATGCGCCCATTCCTAAAATCCCAAGGGGAGAGTGGAGGAGGGATTGCAGCATGGTCATCCCCCCAGGGGGTGATTTCTCCTCTTCTCTCTCTCCCTCTCTCTCTCTCTCTCTCTGTGTGTGTGTGTGTGTGTGTGTGTGTGTCTTTCTGATGAGAACACACACTGTACAGAAAAAAAAATGATTCTTACTTGTCACCGCAGGCTTACATTTTTAAGGGTGGCCCTAGAAACCTATATTTTTTAATTTTTAAAAATTTTACTTATTTTTTTTCAGTGAGAGAGACAGACAGGCTCTTCACACCACAAATCTTCCCTCAGCCTCAGCCAGCCAGGATTGTAAGCATACATATGCATGTTGAACATGCACGGGAAGAACCCGGGATACAAACCTGGGTCTTCCCGTATGGCCTTAGCTTTGCAGAGCATTGTGTTACCACTGTAGTTTGCTGGAATCTATATTTCTAACAGGTCTCTCAGAAAATTACATTAATTAAACTCAGATTTGTGAATTAAGTAGGCTATGTTTCTGCTTTATGATAGATTTGAGGTCATTAACAAATTATTTTCTGACTCATCTCTAATAACAAATTCTCAATAGATTATACAAGCTCACTTACTTAGTTCAAATTTTATATAGAACAACAAAGGATATAAGTAAATCAGACTTTCTCTAAACCATTTTCCATTGCTACATTTGCTCCTATATCTCCTTCTTTCAACTCCAGGTGAAAATACGTCACCTATGAATTTTAGAAATTATTCTCAGTTCACTTTTTTGTCACTTATTAAGATTAATTGGAATTTAGTTTGAATTATCAAATGCCCTTAATAAAATATAACGGAAATGCATTTGTTATTTATGTCAGAAAGTTGAGCAAATTGCATAGTTTCTAAAGAAAAAAAAAAACCACCATGACAGACAATTGCTAAATGTTCATGAGCATGTTTTGTAAAAGTATAAGAATGATAGAAAAACAAAACAATAGAGCCTTCACAAAGATTTAGCCAAATGTAGCCAATAAGACAAATAATGCATTTTAATAGTAATATGATTTGTTCTTAATTAAAAAGAAAACAAAAGCAAAAACAAAAATGCCATCTGTACTTCTATAAATGGTTTCAATAGAGTGGTAATGTACAGATGATTTATTCGTAAAAAAAATCATTTCTGACTGTAAGTGTTTGTGGGCTGCACTTTTTTTATGCATGGAAGGGTAGTGATGTAATGTATCTCTAGTAGATCATGTGCTAGCAGCAATGAATTTACACTGAGCCATTCTTCTTTTTTGTGGAGGTAGGATCTGGTTGGCCTTGTTAGAAGTATCATTTGTTTTCAAGGTGATTGGCTTGGGACCTAATCCATGACCTTAAAGCATACGCAGAGTTAATCAATGCAGTAAAGGATTCATTAGCACTTGTCACTCAATCATGAGACCAGATGGGGAGAGGGGCTTAACTAAGAAATTAACTATATCGTTTCTTGCCGTGGGTTTTCATACACACAAATACATTTTTTTTCTTCATCTTCTTTTGAATGTGGGAAACCAGGAGTGACAGATTATATTTTCTAAAAATGCCCAGCAATATATCCAGCCCCACATGTTCCTCCAGAGCTATGCCAGGCTCCCATCAAGAGGTGGAATCTATTTCTTCTCTCTTGAATGTGAGTGGAAGTTTGGTACTGGTTCAACAAATATAATGCAGTGGAATTGATGCAGCTTGACTTCTGAGGCTAGGTCATACATGATGATATCACTCAACCTTGAAACCCAGACAGGGGGGCAGCAGGTGGTGTGGTGTTTAAGGCGCTGAACTCCAACATGGCTGATCACAATTCGAGTTCCAGATCTGGTAGCTTGGAACTCACAACGGGCACGTGTGCATGCATGCCCAAAAATTCGAAGAGGAGAATGGAGGAGAAGAGATTGTGACATGGCCATCCCCCTCGGGGAGGGGTGATTTTTTTCACTTTCCCTCTCTCTGTCTCTCTCCAGTAAGCACACATGCTCTATGACAAATCTTTAAGAGAAAGAGAGAGAGAGGGAGAGAGAGAGAGTGAGAGAGAGAGAGAGAGAGAAAGGGAGGGAGGGAGGGAGGGAGGAAGGGAGGAAGGAAGGAAGGAAGGAAGAAACAACAAACCTAGGTGGTATCACACTGTGAGGAAGCCTCAGCCACATGAGGACATCATGTGTGCCCTCATGGCACTAGCTGAGACCTCCAACTGGTAGCCATCATCACTCACCAGAAATGTTGGTGAATTAGCCTTCAGATGATTCCATATCCTTAACCTTCCAACAATCCCAAAGTGCAGAACTTTGAGCTAATAAAAGAATCAAGATTACTTAAGGTGTAAATTTTGGCATGCTTTGTTAATTACAGTGAGATAACTGTAACACCAGGGTTTTCTGTTCTAGAGGTATATGTAGTTTTTTTGCTACAAGAATGGATAAGAGGCCTTGTTTTCAACAGGTAGGGAGAACAAGAGCGGTGCTTAGAGAGTTCAAGAAATGTGTTATCAGTCTAACCCTAACGAGTAAGATTCCTAAGCCCAGTGGATAAGGACTGGGAATTTAGAGAGCACTGGCTATAATGCCACACTCTCAGCTCAGCTGGAGGAAGCAGCAGAACTTTGACAGGGCTGGCAATGTTGGGGCTTCTGCACCACATATTATGTTCAGTAACCTTGGGGGCTGTGGTAAAGGCTGGCATGATCCTCTGTGGGATGAAAAGCCAGCAGCCTTCAGGAGAAACACCAGAGTCAAAGTTAAGAATGGCCCAGCCTGATTGCACAGTCAGTAGTGTAGTGAACTGCAGTGCTAGAAGCCACATGGCCAACCAGGGGTTTGGATCTCCCATATGGTTGACATGGAACACATCAGCAGACACACGAACAAATGTCCAAGATCCTGAAAACCTGGAGGGCTAGAGAAGGAGGATTATGGTGTAACCATACCCTGTTGAAGGTTTACTTTTCTCTCTCTATCTCTCATGCATACATGCTCTCTATCATGAATGAAATAAATAAACATAATAAAAAGATGGTTAAGAATGCCAACTTGAACACACACTTAGAGCCTCTCCCTCCCTTAATACCACTGAATTAGAATAAAGGAATGTTTAAAGAAGATATAGATTCACAAGAACAAAGGATGAGATAGGAAACAGCAGTGAAACAGTTTTGGAAGTAGGTAGAAAGAAAGATGGGACTTAAATGACTTTACAAACTTGAGAAAGCTGAATCCTAAGCTGGAAATTGGGAATGGGAAGAAATACCTAATGTACATTGCAGACTCCTCCAAAGGATCAGGATTTGGCAGGTGAAAGAACTGGTTGAAAGTCTGTTTAAGAATTTAGTCCCTCATATCTCCATTCCAAATTTAGGGATCTGAGCATTCATCCACCCCCATTCTGGCAGGAGACTTGAGGTTTATTTTCTAAGGATGATAAGCAGATGGCCTTTGAATTAGGTAATACCAGACAGAAATACCTAAAACAGAGATACCAAACAGAAAACATGGGGATTAAGACAAACCTTATATATAAAACTTGAGATCTCCAGCCATCTTCACTCATATGGCTGAAGAATGCTGTAAGCCAGACATATGCCTTCTATATAGGAGGCCAGAAATATATTCTTTGGGAAACCTGTCCAAGAGAAATGGGCACAAAATACTCAAATTATAGGATTTTCAAATATCATCTTATAGAGAAGAGTACTACTGAGAAGCACTTCCCTCACCCTGAGCTCCCAGTCTTCTTTTTAGTGTCCGCCTCTTAAATATAACCAGACACCCAAGGACTGCCAGGCATTAATGAGGAAAAAAGCTAATTTGAAATATCAATACAAATGGAAAGAAAAACTGCGTAATAACTATTATCTTCAGAGAAGAATCTATGAAGCAAGAAGTAGGTACTGTAAAACAGGACTATTCAGTGAACACAAAACTTTAGGAATTAAAAATACGATAACAAAGTATTAAAAAATAAAATCAGGAGAATCCTCCAGAAAAAAAAAAAAATAGAACACAAAATTCTGAAGAAAAGCAACTTCAAACCCAAAATTCTATATTCATTGTCTAAAAAACAAAACTTACTTCCTGTATTGCCCTTTTCAAGAATCTGTTTGAGGATTTACTTTAACAAAATTATGAAGCAAAACAAGAAAGAAAAAGACACTGAGTCCAGAAAACAGGAAAGAGAAAAAACAAGGCAATCCCTATGACAGTAATGAAGGGAGGTTCTCGGATGACTTCCAGTTATTAAGCATAGTGGTAGGCAGAATTATAAGATGTCCTCCGAGATTACTACTCCCTGTTACACATGTATAAGCCCCTCGTGTGTGTGGGCAGGACCTGTAAATATGATGGGACATCACTCCCCATGATTATGTTATGTAGTGAAGATGAAGAAATTTTGTAGTTGCTTTTAAGGTCACTAATCAGTCGACTTTAAATTAATTAAAAGGAAGATCATCTTGGGTGTGACCTGACCTACTTAGATGAGTCGTTTAAAATAGAGTCCAGAGGTTCTAGAGGGAATAAGTCAGAGAGACTTGAAGTATCCGAGATTCTCTTCTGTTCACTTTAAAGAAGCAGACACTCATGTGTATGGATAAGACCACATAGGTGGTCTATCGAAGCTGAGGGCCTCACAACTACAAGGAAATGCATCCTGCCAAGAGCCACATGAGCATGGAAGAAGACCCTGAGCCTTGAATGAGAACTCAGTCCTAGCTAATACCTTGATTTCAGCTCAGAGAGATCCTAAACATAGAATTAAGTAAGCTATTCTGTGCCTAGACTCCTTACCCAGGGAAACTGCATTAGTAAATGTATGCTGTTTTAAGCCATTAAATTTATGGCAGTAGATAACTAATGCAGGTATAGATGGCAAACAATCCACATTGAAGAAGCTTTAGGAGATTCTGAAGGGAATTTTCCAGGGATATAAAATTGTTCTAGTATCTTGAGAGTTATTCACAATTTGGGGATAATTGGTAAATTATTAGTGATAAATACATATAAAACTAAGCAAAAATAAATAAACAAACCATTGCTAACTGAAAAAAATTGCATGAGAAAATAATAATAGTATGTAATGTGATTCGCTCATCAATAGGATTTACGAAATCATTATAATGTAAAAACCAAATGATGATCTAAGCAAAATTACATAATAATTACAGTGGCAGGTTGGAGATGGGAAATGTATGTGTGATTGGGGGTTAGAGTCGAGAGGAGCGAGAGGAAAATCTTCATCTTCCATACTAGGCATTATGGATAATGACTACAACAAAAATATTCAAACATAGCAATACATGTATATCGTGCTCCCTCTGGGAAGGGAAATGGAGTGGGAGAGGCATTTTTGTTTCTTGTTAAAACCATGTAGAAGTACTTGACTCTAAAACATGTGAATATTTAACTTGGACAAAAATGAAAATAAATTTAAAGCAAAGAATCAAAAGTTTAATAGATTAATTTAAAGATATCTAAGATTAGCTCTTGAGATGACATTTTCATTTAATTGCATTTCCAAATACCTTGCCCTTATTGGCCGCTTATAATGAACAAGATTATAAACTGTAAAATTCAGTTACCTTATTCCATGTGTGAATAAATGCCACAAAAGAAGAGAAGAATTTGCTTTTCCTTATCACAAACATTTCCCTTAAAAAATGACCTTCAGGAAGTAATTTCTTGATTTTTAGTACCTCATAAAGTGAGAGGATTATTTCTGCTTACCCTTTTCTTCCTGAAAGTAATTAAAATGTTTGTGATATATTGACAACTGCTGGTGAAAAATCGAACATTTTTGTGTTTGTTTCTTCGATAATCAACTTCTCATATGGAATACTGACATCTAAATTCATTTTTCTCACACTTTCCACTCTCCAGATGCTGGAATTCAGTGAAATCATGAAGGGATTGTATTATGATTATTTCTGTATGAAAAATTGATATTGTGAAAAACTATGCATGGATTTCAATTTTTTCCACCAAAATAAAATCATACTTTAATTCCATTTTCTGCAATCTTTCTGAAGTCTCTTAATATTTTCTATTGAATAGTATGCACCAGCAATGTGCCAGAATTCAAGTGTCACCAGTGTGCCTTTTGACAATATATGTATGTAGTGTGAAAGTTCCTTAGCCTTGTTAGACAGCTTTTTCCATTTCAGTAAATAGGAGATAGAAATAACATCTTCACCAGAGAATTTCTGAGTGGCTCACATGAAATAAGTAGGGTGAGGACTTGGCACAGTGAATTAGCACAAAGTGGAAGCTGACAAGCATTAGCAGCTGTTGTCACTGTTATTCAGGAGAATATTATTATCATTAAAAATTAGTATTTACATTCACCTTTAATTAATTTAAGAATTAAACTCTAACTTTAACCCCATTGATGTTTTTCAATTCTCATTCAATCCAAAGGATAAATGGTTAATTGCACCTATTTCTTCCTTCTTTCTGAAACTAAACTTAACAAAACATGGTAATTCATGTGCGACTATCTTCATACACTTCAATCTGTGTAATTCAGAAAAAATTTTGATATCAGGGGTAGGTGCATCCCTGAAAATATGGTTTTTCAGACTTAGAATTTCACCAAAATAAAGTCGAAACTTCTTAAGCTATTTGGGAAGTTGGTAGGAAAATTGTGTTTAGATAGCCACTTCTTAATAGATAGAAAAGAATTCATCTGACTTATCTAGGAAACCACATTACCACACGTGGTTATTATTTACATATATAGGGTAAAAGGGCATACTAGAGATTTATCCTTGTAAAAACCTAATGCTTTAATCATTAAGATTTTCACTAGGAAAAAAATATGAGAGAGAATGATAGTTCCCCAGTTCAGACTCTTTCTCAATCACCGTTACCCATTTACTTTTTGCTCAAAAGGTATTTTTAAAGAATAATGCCTGTGCTTTTACATTTCTGAATAATAAACTATTAAAATTCACTTTAGTACTGTGCTGATAATTAGTTAGGAAAATTTCTCAAAACAAATATGAAGAATAACAGCTCATAATGACATATTAATCTCTTGTTTTGTTCCACTGCAATCCCATAAAGATAGATGAATTAAAAACTTTGGGATCAGGGACTGCTAAACTGAAGATTTCTCTAGAATGTGTTCTTCATTTTGTAAACTCATGGAACTTATTTAAATACTACGTTGCCACAATATCTATGTGCAAAGCTGAAACTGTAGAGCAGTTATCAGGAAATTCCAAAGGTTCTACAGCCTAATTACATGGATATTGTGGCCTGAATGTAATTTTTCTATTCCTTTTTCGCTTGTTAAATTTATACCTTCAATGCCGTTTTGTTCATGTGGTAAAAACTGTGTCATAATTTGCAGGGTATGCAATGTGGCCAAGTTCTCACTCTCCTAAGATCCTTAACTAGGCATTTCCTGACTTTTGAGTTTTCACCCTTTGAACAATTTAACATTAATGCATTCCATACAGAATATCAACTTGAGAGAAGAGGAAAAAATTGAGGATAAGGATATTTGTAAACACATGACATCCACAAAAAAAAGTTCAATAAGACCAGCTTTGCTCTTTGAATAAATATCCTGTTAAGATAGATTGTTCTTGTAAGCATGATAAGAGAAAGAGGAAGGCAAATCTTTATTTTGTATTTTATATAAAAGCTGTGCTAGGCTTGCCTCCTTTATCATTCAGCTACGAAATAGAAGCTTGGCCTTTGTTCACTCACAAATCTAATTTTACAAGAAAATATGCAACAGTTTGAACAACTTTTACTTCTCCTGAGTGGTCAACATGAAACCCTAAGTTTTCACAACTTGGAACAATTTTAAAACGGTGAGCAAACAATTCATTTTGAAAATTCAAACCCTTAAGTTATGGGAAGATTCTAGAGGAGAATTCGGAATCAAGAGAGATCATAGATCTCCACAAACCACAGTTGAGATAAAACTAGTTCCAATGTGGTACAAAGTATAATCGATATCAGTGTGATAAGTTACTATCCTAGTGGCTTTAAGGAAAACATTTTCTGTACAAATACTGAACACTGATTGCCATCAAAGAGTATGGGGCGTTTGCTACTGTTTTTTAACTGAGTTCTTCTGTACCACCATCCACCTGTCCTGTCCTCTCTCTCCTTTGCCTATATTCTCTCTCTTTCAATTTTTCAGTGCATCAGATGTGACTAGAGACGGTGGTCTCAGTGGCACCTCCCTTTCACCCTCTCTTTTCTTGCCTAATTTCTCCTACCTCAGAACCCTGATTCTTCTGGCACTAGGCACCCACTTGCCTCTGCCATGTGGCCATCCAGACACTGAGTGCTCTCTGATAGGGTAGCAGGCAAAAGAGGGACCTTCACCCCTTGATTCACTGATTTGATCATTTAAACAGTCTTTCGACAAATATGTCATGCTGTCTTGTGCCTGGCACTGGGACTGCAATCCCCCTGAATGACAAGTGGCTTTCCCCCTCATTCTGGCTCTGCCTCTGTAGCCCACAGGGACCCACCCAGCAGCCTGGTGTAGTTAGCAGGTGCCCGCTTGCTTTGGTGGTCCTGGACTCCCAGTTTTGTTTGCCTAGCCTTAGGATACTAGAAAACACTCTGCTCCACTTACCTTTTTAGTCCCCTCTTTTGGGCTTGACAGATGTCCCTGTGGGAATGGAGCAACCAAATGGTAGGCTTATCTCTCTGTGATTCAGTTTGTTCCCAGTTCCTTGAACTTAAAATTGTTTTCCCCATCGTTGGCAGTTCAATGCCTGAAAGCACTTGTTTTGATTACCTTGCCCAGTGTTCCTCAAGAGAGGGGTGGTTCCAATGATCTAGTCTGCCCTCACCTTGCAAGGTTCATTTCCATGTCCTTTGTGAGAGTACAGCTCTAATACTTCTTTCTTCAAGGCAGGACTTGTCATGCCATCCTCCATGCCAGCACACTCCTGGTACATCTGTGTCAGAAAGTGTAACCATCTGATAACTTATTTAAGCATCTTCCAGTGCTCTTAGACAGTTTGTGTTTAAAGCTCACCGGTTATACTTAACTCATGTTTGTGTTCCCAGTGCCTATTGTTGATGCATAGAGTAGGTGTTGAATAAATGTTTGTTGGTATAAATAGCATCTTATACAATTTTTAAAAATTTAATTCAGTGTCTCCAATGAAAGTCATTTAAAAGCTACCCCCATACATCATATGAAAAGAAAAGGAAAGAAAATGCAAAACTTATGTGTCTCTTTTAGGATACTTCAGAGAGGAAAATTTTAAAAACCAAATTTTTTTTTATGATTTTGTCCAAGAAAGGATGGGAGGGTTTAAGAAAGGAGAAGCATAATAACCACCAAGTTTGTGAAGGGAAAAAAGAAGAAAATAAATTTGTTTACACAGACGTGGGGAATGGTTTTGTAAGATATGTGATCCTCCATGGGAAAATCACATGATCCCCAAATAGCTGCCTCTAATACAATACCTTGGTCCAATGCTTGGTAGGATGAGAGTTCAAAAGGAATCTCACAGTTGCTTTTGGACATATCTATCTCAATATTTAGGCTTTCTGTGTAGACAATTTGATTGACAAATTTTGTAGAAATATTTTAGCATACAACAAAATAATAAGACAACTTTTGTCTTAATATGTGAGTGGGAAAGAATTAAGGAAATAGCACTTTTTTCTGCTGATAGAATTTCATTTATAAGAAAAATTGCTTATTTACCATAGATGGCATAAGCAGAAAGGATTTATAAGGATTTCTTAATTAATCAAATAGTGTGAGAAGTTTTTGTTTGTTTGTTAGTTTTAAACCACAGACAGAATGTTGCCGTGAAAAAACACCACCAGATGTAATGTCTTATTCCTTCACCTATTAGGTTATGAAACAAGTAGAATATGAATAAGGGCAAAATAATTACAATTTGTCATTAAAATGAAAATTTAAAAGTGTCAGAGGATTAATACCATTTGAACTTGTAATAAAGTACACAAGGAACAAAGGTAGGATATATCCAATTTTACCTATTCATTCTTGTGCCCTTCTTAGCTTATTTCTCTCTCTCTCCCTTTATAAACTATGAGAAAACAGGCACATGAACAGTTCCTCTGTTGTTTAAGGATGTCTCATACTCAGCACAGCAACACTATGTCATAGCACTTCTAAATTAAAGTCTGCAATTTAAAAAAATAACAAAAACTTTTCACTCAGATAGGATACATAATGCATGGAAATCATGGTGTGATGGTCTCTGAAATTGCTCCTTAAATACTTTGGGTAACAGGATTCCCCATTATTTGTTTATTTGGTGAATTTTACTGTTACATAAGCATTACGCACCTTAACACACCGATTTTTTAATTCTCCCTAAAGGATAGTAAGGATTCTGAAAAATACCTTTTCCAAAGCAAGGATGTGAGAGAAGAAAACCTGAACACAAATCTCAGTTCTTCTGCTTCCATAATGTCTGCCTTTTCCACTTGCCCACGTCGCTTTTAGTCCTCAGTTAAATGCATGGGTAGATCATGGGCCTGACACCTGAAGAGATGAACCTCTCCAATGTCATGCAAAATAACATAATGCCAAGCCCTAAAACAAGCAAAAATTTCCCATGATGTTTCACATTTTCCCCATGGTAATTATTTTATTTATTTATGGAAGTATCAATAACCCAGAATTTTTCAAAGCACCCTCTCTTCCTCCCTCTCCAATCCCCGTACCCCTCTACCTCCAGATTGGTGGTATTCTAAACACTACCTTGTTTTGCATTTGTGTTACCTGGTGCTAGTCAGGGTAGGAAAACATTTTATCTATGGAGCTGTTTATTAAATAAAGTTTAGAGACAACTAAGGGGTAAAGAGATGGACTGAAGATAGTGATGAGAGCTCTGAAATAATGAGCAAAATTATATCTATCTATCTATCTGTGTGTGTGTGTGTGTGTGTGTGTGTGTGTGTTTCCTGGGGTGAAGGAGTAGAGCTTCTGTTGCCATCCCCAAGAGATGAAAAGCTACTGCTACTGATATAAAACAGTTGGGGTGCTGGGAATTCCTAAAAGCAGGAGAGAAGATTGAATAATGGTAAAGAGAATGCTTTTCAAATTGTTTTTATTGGAGAAATGCTAGAAATTTCACTCATTTGCTTCCAAATTAAGAATAAGGGCAAGGCCAGCAGGTGATGTGGTGGTTATGGCACTGGACTTCCACGTGGCTGACCATGGTTCCAGTACTGGACCTGGTGGCTTGCTTTCTCATTTTCCCTCTCTTTGTCTCTCTCTGGTGAGTTCTTGTGGCCTGTAGCAAATTAAAAAATAATGATGATAAATAAAATTAAACAAGTAATTCTAAAAAAAATAAAAAGGATTATAGGGGCCAGATGGTATTACAGTTGTAAATGTCAATGATGATGTATGAGAGTATCCCACATGGGAAGGTTCCTGGTTCAAATCTGGAGATCTCTGTGAGGACTCTAGGCATGCATAAGTTCATAATCCAGGGCTCAGGGTGGATCATCCCACTGGGGGTGCTGTCTTTCTCTGTGTGTCTCTCTCACACTGTCTTTTTTATTTATGGAAGAAATAAGTAGATTAGCTTTGAAAATATAAGGACTACAAAATTCTATTCAATAACTACCAACAATTAAGATAATTTTTTGCTGACTTATACTTACATAAATTTTTGTGGCACTGTTCTAAGCATTTTACGTATACTCTATTAACATTTCTTTTTGTCAGAGGGTACACACACTTGCTGGAGGGAGAGAAAGAGAGAAAAAGCACCACTTATCGGAAATGACTATGCCACAATCCGTTTTCCTCCATTTCTCTCTCCTTTTGAGACTTTGGGCACACATACAAGTGTGCCTGGTGTGTTTTTCAAGCCACTGGGTCTAGTACTCCAATAGCACAGTTGGCCATGTATGATTCAGCCGCCTTAACCACTACACTACAGGCTGGTCCACTGTTATAACTTACTTAATGCTCACAAGAACCCAGTGAAGTTAGTATAACTATAATTCCTTTTTTTTAAGGTGCAAGGTATTTTATAAGTAAAAAAATATTTCAGTTTCGTATTACTAAAGTAAATAGTGGAGGAAAACAGAAGGGAAAGGAAGAGATAAAGAAAAGGGAAGAAAAATAGAGCAAAGATGGATGCTAGATGAAAGGTCAAGGCAGTGAAATCTAGTACTGAAATATTGTAGGAAAACAGAGATGTCACAGCTCTGTATGGATTGGAGCAACCATAGCTGTAAAAACAATCCTGCCATTTGCCAAAGCCACAAGCATTAACAGATTAATCACTTTAGGAGAAAAAAGTATACATAAACGATTAAATGAAAAGCATGTATAAACACTGTCAAAATTTATTAGGAGAAGTGTTTGAATTTCTGCCTAATATTTGGAAGCACAGACATTTCTGAAATGTTATCTACTCTTCATTTGATGGAGAAAAAATCCTAATTCACACACTGTAGAAACAGACTGAGAAAATAGTAGTTTCATTGAATAAACATCCATCTTCCACATGGTGTTTTGGACTTTAATTAATGGTCCCTCCTAACTTGCCTTGCACATTGGTTAATTAAGCCAAGAACTGTATCAAGACCCCAGATGAATGCCAGCCTGTTCTTTCTTGCTCACCAAGTCTACCATGAAATTAAACCTGGGCTGTCATAATTGGAAAGTGAATGATCTGTATTGTACTGCAATGTTCTCAATCTGTTCAACCTGCCTTGTATACTACCTGTGACAATAAACATACTATTGTAGGAATTTAAACTGGATGCTTTCTGTTCTTTAATGAAAAACTCATGAATACTGTAAATGTATTTAGCCTGGGGGGGGGGGGTTATGATTTTCTTTTTAAACTAAAGAAGATTTGAGGGCCAGCAGGTGGCATGGTGGTTAAGGGTGCTGGACTCCCACATGGCTGACAGCAGTTCAAGTCCCAGACCTGGCGACTTGCTTTCTCACTCTGTCTCTCTCTCTCTCTCTCTCTCTCTCTCTCTCTCTGTCCACTTCTGGTCAAATTAAAACAAGTAAATAAATAAAGTTAAATATATTAATTCTTAAAAAAATAAAATAGCGTTTTTTTACTTGAGAGGGAATAGATGATCTAGGCTCAGTGTCAAGGTTTTTATTTTCCTTTTATTTTTTTTCATCTTTTAAAAATGTGAAGAGGGTCCAGCAGGTGGCATGGTGGTTGAGACTCTGGATGCTCCCACATGGCCAACCATGGGTTTGTGTCCTGGACTTGGTGGCTTGCTTTCTCACTTTCCTTCTCTCTCTTATTGTGTCTCTCTCTGGTCAAATTAAAATAAATGAATGAATAAATAAATTAAATATTTTTTTTAAATGTGGAGATAAGAGTATATTAAGTCTCTTTTTCTAAATTTATTTCCAGTGATCAGGGTGGACTCAAGACGTATCTTTTTCAAGTGTTGCCTACTACATTAGGTATTTGCTGTGTTATGCCTCTCCTATCTCATCCTCATCTACCATATACAGTATCTATTCTACAAGACTATGGGGCTTTGGAATTGTACAACTTGGGGGGATAGGGTGGGGGCTCTGTGTGAATATTTCCTCTCATGGAACTAATGGATTCATAATGATTAATTGTGACTAAGTGGCTATGAAGAATATATGTTAAATACCTTAAATAACTCCAAACAACCAATTTTTTTTCAAAAAGTTAAGCATATATATGTCAAAAATAGAAAGGGAACTTGCTTATTCACTGTTCTTTTTATGCTCACTTATAAAAAGTACATAGTCCCTACTTGCCTATTCCTTTTCATTAGACATAGACTATTGTCACAATCAGCTCATGAAGCTGTCAGCAGGTCCATGGAGACCAACTTTATGATGGTAAAGTAGAGGCAAAGTAACATCAATGCTAATCCTATGGTTATTAACAAAATAAACAGAACTTATTTTAAATGACTTTTACAGTTGAGGTCCCTTCTCTGAACTCTTCTCCACTACTCTGTTTCTATTTCAAAGTCACATCTTTGTTAATGACATCATGGGATCCTGAATTCAAATTGCTTATGTTTTGCTGAGTCTTGGAAAGATTCACACTAGAGTTCCAATTTCTCTTGGGGATATTAGAAAACCACATACTATTTGCAAGGTTTTTAATATTGGTTAAACTCTTTGAGCATAAAATTCTAAATTATTTCAGTAGAGTTAAAAAATCTTCCCCTGAATTGGGAGTATTGAGTAAAAGAG
Organism: Tupaia tana; assembly: GCA_026018925.1. NCBI lineage: Eukaryota > Metazoa > Chordata > Mammalia > Scandentia > Tupaiidae > Tupaia > Tupaia tana. The sequence continues at coordinate 162,630,400 of JAKSZU010000009.1, forward strand.
ACTTTAACTAAGGATATATCACTAAATTACTTGCAGATAAGAGACTTAGGAGAGACTTTTTTTTACTCATTCTCCCCAAAAGAACATTTACTCAGTGCTCGCCATATGCCTGACAATGGGTGCAGGTTGAGGTTTAGGATGATGCTCAAGGATTTTATGAAGTTTGTGAGTGAGGTAAATGCAAATGTATAATTCCAATATAGCAAGCTGAAGACTGTGGTAGGGGGATGCTCCATGAGATCAGGATTCTAATGTCCGAAGGAATCTGGTGAGGAATCTTAGAAGCAGAATATATATTTGACTATCAAAAAGGAAGGATATAGTGGATAGCTGCCAGATTTTATAGCTGCCTAGAATCTTTGTATACTCTTGTAATAACTGGGAAACTTCTCACCTCCCCAAAATAGAAGCCAAAAAGCTGTCATCTCCAGCCTCACTTGGATCTAGACATATGCCCATGACCCGGATCCCCACAGTCAGAGGGACCTGTAGGAGAAAATGACATAGAAATGAGTAATGGAGGTAGTATCTGTGTGAGTTGTCTACTGAAGACAGAAGTACAGCTTTGGTGTGAGTTATGCAGGGCTGAAGGAAGCTGTGATATTAAAGTCACAAGGAGGAAGCTGGAATATGTGAATATTTTTCTTGGCATCAGAGTAGATAAACTGAACCCTGGTTCTTCTGAACATTGTGTGAGCTTTCTTATACCATTCAGTACATTATAGGAACTACTACTATCTCATAATATATGTCTTTTTTGCTAGCGTGTATATGGTTTGGAACTTGACTGACAGAATATGGTCTGGACAAGGCAGAAAGAAGGGAGTATGCAAGTAAAAGGAGTTAAATAAGTAGACCAAGTTTGACAGGGATGGTTTTGACATGGTCATTGGTGGTGAAATTGGAGTAAGAAAAAATATAGGGAGATGAGATTAAGAGAAGTTAATATCCAATTTGGAAGAAACTAGAATATAGTTCTGAATATTTTAGACTTACTCCATAGCCAATAGGGAGCCTTTAAAAGTTTTAATTGGAAAATTGACAGATATTTTGATGTCCATATTTTTAAGTTAGAATCTTTATAATAGTGGGAGGAGGCATGAGTGAAGAGTTGCTCATGGCGAAAAGAGCAGTTTGGAAGTTGATACCATAGTCTTCATTGAAAGAAAACAAAGCCCTAATAAGATAGTTATGGGGAAGACAGGGCTTTGGGGGGCTGAGTAAGAGCAGGGACCAAGTTTTGAGATCTTTAGGGGGCAGAATAAGTAGGAATTGTGACACTGAAAATAATGGGTGATGAGAAAGGAAAATAGAGATAACTTGAGTTTTCTAATTCACATTATTAAGTTAATGGTAATGAAATGTGTTGAGATGTAAAAGGCAAGTCCTAAAAGAAGTAAGAACATAATTTAGTTTTAGATATAGAATTTTAAGTACTTGAAAGAAAGTAATATTTGGGAATACAAATCTGGAGTTCTATAGAGCAGTCAATATTGCAGATGAAATTCAGATTCATGAGTAATTAAGTGGTATTCAGAGTCATGGATATGGGTATATTAAATAAAGGAGAATATGAGAGTGAAAGTGAGAAATCATTCCCCAGGAGGGATGATTATGCTTCAGTTCCTTCTCCTCCATTTTCCTCTCAGGATTTTGGGCATGCATGCACTTGTACCCGGGGTATTTTTCAAGCCACATGGCCAGGACTCAAAGCTGTGCTGTTGGCCATGTGGTTTCCAGCCACATTAACTACCACAAAAATAACTGGCCCAGAAGGTATAATTTTAAGGGAGAATGAAACCAGTAAAGGAGACAGAGGGAAGGATCAGCAAAGAGGTAAAAGGAAAACTGAAAGTAATGCTTGAGGACAGTTGAGTTATCTCGTGTGGGAAATAAGTGTCTTTATCTCATCTTAATATGAAGGCCTTGCTATTAACTTTAAAAATATTTTTCCACTGAAATAGTTCTTACAGCATCCATTGGAATGCCAACTATGTTCATTGGTACTACTACTAATTCATCTTATAAACACCATGTTCAAGGTTTGAGGAGAATGTAGAGTGTACATAAAGTAAATACAATAAAACCAACATGAAGTGCATGGATTGGGTTTTCTTCCAAAAATGTGCAGTCTTCATTCCCATTTGCAGATTTCTAAACAATAAAATTCATGAACAATTCCTTATGGTAAGAGAGATAGTAGACAGCCTGAAAAGTTTCCTTATGTAATGACTACCCTTGAGCATTTTTGGTAAGACAACCCAACGACCATAATACTGTTAGTCTAGACACTGTGGTTTGCACTCCCAACAGGTGATTCAAGTAATAACATTCAAATCTGTAGGTCCATTTAAGTGGAAACATTTAGCACATGTACAGAAACCTTTCTTTCTAGAACTAAAATTTAACAGTTACATTTTTCTACCAGGAAATTTTAATGACAGACCTTCAAATGACTTTCAGAATTGGCAAAAGCCTCAAAGACTACAGTTGGCTTTTTTTTTTTTTTTTTGGAGAGGTTTTTCCTACAGGGTGCACGTGCTCGCCCAAGAGACAGAGAGAGACAGAGAGACGGAAAGCAAGAAATCACCCCCTGGGGGGATGGCCACATCGCAATCCCTTCTCCTCCACTCTTGGGATCTTGGGCATGCACGACACGCACACAGTGTGAGTTTTTAAGCCACCGGGTCCAGGACTTGAACCGTGGTTGACTACATGGGAGTTCAGCGACATAGCTGTTATGCTAACTGCTGGTCTCCAAGACTACAGTTGGCTTTGTCCCTACTTCTAGATATTTAGCTCCTGAGTTCATTGATTCCTCATCCATGAGATTTGAATACTCAAATTCCCCAGATTCTCCTACTGTCACGTAGTATTTCTTCAGCTAGGAAAACACTAGGAGGACGAAGCATTCTCAGTTCCTTTAATGTGCTATTACCACTTCCTTCTAGAACCAAAGGAGGAAGGGACCCCATACTTCAATTGCTGGTATAAGAAATCACCATCAATATCCAATCCCGTGTCCTTTCATCCTATGTGTACTTGGCATTTGCCCTGGTAACTTATACAATGAATCCTGAGCAGAATTATCCTAGACAATATTTGAGTTTGTAATAATAATCAACAATATTTATACAGATTTTTAGCAGCCCTCAGTACAAACCTAGGAGTAGAGAAAGTAAAGAACTACTAAGGGTTAGAGATTGATAGTAGGCATAATTGGCAGATCAAAGGTTTCCAGGAAAGTCAATGAAATAACTGAACCTGGAGTCCAAACTGGGAAGGGAAATCTATGAATTAATTAATTAATTAAACTACTTATTGTGTGCCTGTTTTTCACCATGACCAGATTACTCTACTGCCCTCAAGTTTTTGCTTTTTTAAAGGAAAAGTTTAAGAAAGGAGATGATTGGGACCAGCAGATGGCGTAATGGCCACGTCGCTGGACTCTCATGTAGTTGACCATGGTTCGAGGGCCAGACCCAGTGGCTTAAATTCATGCTGGGCGCATGTGCGTTCGTGACCAATATCCCAAGAGGAGAATGGAGGAGAAGGGATTGTGGCATGGCCATCTCTTCTAGGGGGTGATTTCTCTCTTTCTGTCTCTCTGTCTTTCTGGTGAGTGCATGTGTCCTATAGCAAAATCCTCTCAAAAAAAAAAAAAAAAAAAAGAAAGAAAGAAAGAAAGGAGATGAGAGAGTCTTTCAAAGAAAAGGAAACAGAGGTACAGAAACGTTAAGTAATATGTGTAAAAACTAGTAAGTAATAGATTAGAGTCAGACATGGCTTATCAGCTTCAAAGGCCCATACTCCTACTATACCACCCTGGCTGCTTTGAACCCTTCACCAACTTACATTGCCCTCATCCCTTCACTACATTGTCTAGGGCTCAGTATCTCTGATAAAGGGTCCGTTGGCTTAATACAGAGAGATCACGGCACCATGGACTCTGACACAGTTAGAACCTGTATCTCGCCATCTGGGAAAATATAATCACCAGACCAAGGTTCATTGCTTTGAGCGTTGCCTCCTGATGTAGGGATATAGTCTAGAAGTCTGGCAGCCTTCAGATCAGACCCCTTGAGTGCTATGTTCCCAGTCTCCTTATTCCTAAACCAGTCTATAATCTCTGGTCTCTGATACTAATCTCTGAAATCCATTTGGTTCCTCTGGCCCTTTCCACACTACGTTCCAGAGAAGAGCTGTTGTTTCCATGCTTTAAGTTCTGTTTTGGTCACAGCAAAACTTTCTTCTCAAATATATGTTATAGTGGTTGCTCTACTCAATAAAGAAGAAAAATGTCACTTATAGTAGAAACCAGTAGGGTGTGTACATGTGTGGCAGGGAGGGGATGGGACTGGGTAGATGTGAGAAGAAGGAAGAGAAATGTAATAAAGACAGACATGAAGAAATGCTTTTTAAAGCTTGATGGACACGCAAAAAAATATTGGAGGAAGTATCTATGATTGAAAGACAGTGGGGAGAGGTCATTAGGAAGTCTTTAAGATTAAAAAAAATGGTAACCCCCATTTCTAGAGAGGTAAAAAAGGGCATTAAACATTGCTGGAGGCAGTGTAAATTAACATAGCTCTTTTGGCAAGAATCTAGAGTTTGGCAAAAGCCTTAAAAATGTGTGTGTGCCCTTTGGCTCACTATTATACTATGGAAATATATCCAAATACTTCTGAATTTTGAAAGAAACAAACTTTATGTACAAAAATTTCTTCTCAGTAATGTTTATATAGCTAAATAACTGTGACAACAAATGTGATTAACAATAGAAAAGTGGTTCTATTAATTGCTGTCACTTGATTAAATACTAGCTAGCCATTGAAAATGATGACTTTGAAGACCATGTAATATAGATAGTGCTTATTTTAAATTATTAAAAAAAAACTACAAAAGGACTATCTGATCCTAATTGTATTTACAATTGAACAAAAAAGTCTATAATAAACAGTGTTGGTAAACACACTGATAATTAATAGTGATCATGTTGAATAGTGAGACTACAGGATTGTTTTTTTTTTTTTTTTTCAAAGCATTTTTTAAAAATCAAGGTATTGGGAACCAGCAGTTAGCGTAATGGCTATGTCGCTGGACTCCCACGTAGTCGACCGCGGTTCGAGTCCCGGACCCGGTGGCTTAAACTCACGCCGGGCGCGTGTACGTGTGTGCCCAAGATCCCGAGAGGATAATGGAGGAGAAGGGATTGTGGCGTGGCCATCCCCCCTGGGGGGTGATTTCTCGCTTTCTGTCTCTCTGTCTCTCTCTGTCTGGCAAGCGCACACGCCCTATAGCAAAAACCTCTCCAAAAAAAAAAAAAAAAAAAAAATCAAGGTATTAAGGCCAGCAAGTCCCTGGTAGTTAAGGTGTTGGATTCCCACGTGGTTGACCACCGTTCAAGATCCGAATCTGACAGTTTGAGAATCACGCTGGGTGCATGTGTGTGCATGCCCAAAATCTCAAGAGAATGGAAGAGAAGGGACTGTGGCATGGCCATCCACCCTGCGGGGTGATTTCTCACTTTCCTTCTATCTTTTTCTCTCTGTCTCTCTCCAGAGAGTGCATGCATCCTATGGCAAAAACTTTTTTTAAAAAATCAAGGTGTTATTTACACACCATAACATTCAGCCATTGTTAGTGTACGGCATGAAGAACTGCAGTTTTGTGCACCAGTTGGTTACCACCACCTTCTTTAAGAAGTTCCTTATGGCATTTGGCAGTTATCACCTCTCCTTATCCCTGACCTCAGATACTTGCTGCTCTTTTAGTCACTAAAGTTTGGTCTTTTCTAGGATTTCAAATAAATGGGATCATATAGTTCATGAAACCATAGCTTCTAAGCTTTAGTCTATTTAAAAATATTTCTTCAATGAGCGCATTTAAAATGATTCAAACCTAAAACATAGATTTTGACTGTTTCTTTTTCCATTAAAGGCAAATCTGGAAAGAAGTGAAGAAGAACTTCAGTTACTTAAGAGAAGATAGTTAAAGCAGACCTGACTTATCAGAGAGCTCATAAAATCTCCTTACTCAGAGGTCATAAATAGATGCATAAGTACCAAGTGTTGATGTAATACTGACTCTCATTCAAGGCTAAGATAGAGTAGAAGATAACTTTTTAAAGTTTGTTTCCAGCCTGATAAGAGGATAAATGGGAGAAGAGGAAAAAGATAAGGAGAAACATTTGTCTGCAGAAAACTAAAGGAGGCACATTTTTTCATTGTTTTGATTTCTGAACAAAGGCTATTGTAAATTTAATACTTTGGAACATTTTATTTAAATAATTCAAAGTTCCCATGACCACCCAGCTATGTTTCTTCTTTCATTTTTAATTTCTGTGCATTAGTCATTTGTTTTAGGCCTTATAATTGTAAGGCAAATGATGGTAGCTTAAGTATAATGATGACAACAATGAACTTAAAGCCATATTTAGTAAAATTCTAACCTGACTTACTATATGTAGTCATATGATTATTTGCATGAAGTACAGACACAAAGTCAAATGTTGAATGAAAAATGCTCATGCACACATATATGTCTTTATGTATGTGTACATCACTACATCTGGTATCTTGGATGTTAAATGGAAGTTTTTCTTCTATTATTTCCTTCTTTTTATTTAGAAAAGGGAAAATTCTAAATCTTTGACTTCCAAATAACTCCCTAATAACTTATTTTAAAATTTTTAATTATAAAATTATGGCATCAGTGCCGGGCACATGTGCGTGCAGGCCCAAGACCCTGAGAGGAGAATGGAGGAGAAGGGATTGTGGCATGGCCATCCCCCCTGGGGGGTGATTTCTTGCTTTCTGCCTTGCTCTCTATCTATCTATCTGGCGAGCTCATGCACCCTATAGCAAAAACCTCTCCAAAAAAAAAAAAAAAAAAGAGAAAAAGAAAAAAGAAAAAAAAAATCATGGCATCAGATATAGTATAAAAGAAAATATATATGACAAATTTTACGATTTTTAGTTTTATCATTTTAACCATTTTAAGTGACAGTTTAGTTGCATTAAGTACATTCACATTACTGTCCAACTATCATCACCCATCCATTTCCAGGACATTTTTCATCTTGCAAAACTGAAACTGAAACTCATTAAGCTATACTTCCTCATTCTTCCTTCTCAGTAAGGCCCTGGCAACTATCATTTTACTTTCCTTCTCCATGATTTTGACTACTGTAAGAACCTCAAATAGACAAATAGAATTATACAATACATATATCAGAACATATGCAGTGATGTTCCCCATGATGACATAGGGAAGTTTATCCTATAACAATGTAAAGATGCCTGGGCTGCTTTCCTCATATATCTAGTAGCTCCTGAACAGTAGTACCTAGAGCTGTACTTTTCCACATAATGTAATTAGTTAGAAAACAGAATGTTATGTTATACATGTAATACATTAGAGCAGTCCTCAACCTGCCTGAAGGGCTCTGTTGTGTTAGGCACTTGACTGGAAATGTTAATCTGGAAACTTTGTAGGTTTTGGAAATTTATTTTTCTATTTTTTTTTCCTGCAAGTTCAACAGAAGAAAAGTTAATTACATGAGACTGTACAGGAGAAATAGAATTTTATGACTTCTGACTAAAACATTACTGATTTTCTCCTATGCTTTGTTTTCTATTATTAATCACATACTTTTCTCTCAGTATTCTGTTTACTCTTTCATTCTAAAATTTCTAATAACTTGGATTTTAAACCTCATAAACTTATCCTCTAATGCTTTTATCTTTCGCTCCAGCCTTCTCAATTTTTTGTTTTACTTTTCAGAAAATACTGTCAACTTTAATTTCTAATCTTTGTCCTAAATTTTAATTTCTTTTATCATGATTTTAATTTCTATAATCCTTTCTTTTTAAAAATAAAAAGATATCATATCTTTTATCTCTTGGATGATATTAAAATTTTTCGAGGTATTCTTCTCACAGTTTTACCTGTTTTGTTTCAGTTCCTCTTTGGTATTGATTGCCAAAGGTCTGAGAATCCTTTGTTTCCTGTGTGTGTGTAGAAAAGAGCTAATTGCAAGCTCTGGATTTCTGTATGAGTGTTCTGGGAGGAGGATGGAGAGTGGTGGGGTTCAATGTAGGATTATTGGGAAAAGTTATTGGGTGGGGTCAGGGGAGGCAAATCTCTCAGGATCTGAGCATCTTTTTTTTTTGAGCTGAGAAGTCTTTTAATCTTCCTGGCTGCAAAACTTCTTCTCAGTGGGACTCCACTCAAGCCGTAAAATTTTATTTAGTTGCCCTATCTACAGAATAGCACTCTTTTCTCTGAGCAACCCTGAATGTAGAGTGCCTTTGAATCATCACTGCAAGAGTATACCTGCAAACTTTTATAAAAGTGGGGATAGTTTCCAGATTACTTGAGTTAGGGAACAGATACATGCCCCTAAAAGCTTTTTAAAATGTAACTAATTATACTATTTTCTACCTTACCTGTAACCCAGTTTTAAAAGTAACCAGTGGCTCAAATTCCTGAGTGATTCCATAGTTCTGTGTTTTGAATTGTCTTGCTTTTGGATTTTACTCATTACTATTAGAAATTACATTTGTATTTCACCTTCCAAAATGTGTGTGTGGCCTTGTTTCCTATTTCTTCATCCTCATCATTTTGGGCCCTTTTATATTTCTGTCATCTGGTTAATGTTTAGGGAGATGTAAAGGTAAATATGTTTCTCTAGGCTGATATGTGAAATTGGAAATTAGATGTATGATGTTTAGATTTATACTGTATTTTTATATCATTTAAAAATAAATCTCTAGCTTTTTCTTAATGAATCATGGATTAGAAAATATGGGCTGTGTGATACTGATTCTTTGGTGTCAAGATTCTTCTTTATGGTCTATTACATGGTCATTTTTTACAAATTAATGATTTTATTTAACTTTATTTATTTATTTTTAATTTGACCAAAGAGGGACAGAATGAGAGAGGGAAAGTGTGAAAGCAAGCTACCTGGTCTGAGACTCAAACCACGGTTGGCTATATGGGAGTCCAGTGACCTTAACCACCGTGCCACCTGCCGGCCCCTATTATATGGTCATTTTTAAAAATGTTTCATGGATATTTGGGAAGAAACTCAATTCTTAATGTTGTAGATGCAAAGAATATTCTATTTTGATTAGTTCTGGGTTGTTAATTGTGTTGTTAAAGTCTTCTATTTCCTTGCTATAGCCTTGGTTTCTGAGAAAGTTATTTTACATTGCAACTTACTATAAGTATTATTTTTAAAATTTCTCCTTGGATTACTTTCAGATTTTGCTTTTTTTTTTTTTTTTTTTTTTTTTTGGAGAGGTTTTCGCTATAGGGCGCGTGTGCTCGTCAGAAAGAAGAGAGAGACAGAGAGACAGAAAGCGAGAAATCACCCCCCAGGAGGGATGGCCACACTGCAATCCCTTCTCCTCCATTCTCCTCTCAGGATCTTGGGCACGCATGCACACGCGCCTAGCATGAGTTTAAGCCGCCAGATCTGGGACTCGAACCATGTTTGACTACATGGGAGTCCAGCGACATAGCCATTACTCTAACTGCTAGTCCCCAGTTTTTGCTTTTTAAGTTTTGAGACAACTTTGTTGGATATGTACACATTCAAGAATTCCTAGAAAAAAAATTTATTTACCACTTTATGAGATCCACTTTACATTAAAATCTGTGTTCTCTCATCTGTTCTATTTAATGTGTGCCAGTCTTCTTTCAGAATGTGCCTGTTAAATCTTTTTTTCTATTCTTTTACTTTTATTCTTTCTATATAATTATATGCTTTATCTATTTATTTTGGTAGGGCATGATTTTGTCTTGTTTTTAAAACAGGCTCTCGCTATATCAGATACTCTTGCCTCTGCATTCTTTTTTAAATTTATTTTTAAAATTTTTTAAAAATTTATTTATTATCATCATAATCTTGTTTATATTACATTGAACCACATGTAACTTTACATTGTATTACATTTCTTTTTCCAGAAGGAATACCATGCATATCAGTCAATACAGAGACATTAAAATCCCCATTTCATCATCCAATATCTTCTTGTTGTTTTTCCCGATAATTATTATTATTATTCCAATTATTTTTTAAAAATAATCACTATTTCTCATTTTGCTTGTAAAAAGACTTTACCCAACATGAAATACTTCTCAGACCAATCCAGTTGAGAATACTATACATGTCATCATCCACAGGTAATAAACCATATCTGTGTCCCACTAATGTCATGCCTCTCTATTTGTTCTCTTGCTATCTTCTCTATACTCTTCTCCCCCCCATTCCACACTGTCTTATCCTCGTTAACTATTTTCACTGTTTTTATGTCTTTCAATATTTCGCTCTCTACCATAGAGTGCAGATAGTTGGTATATATTAAGTGGATACATACAATATCTTTCTTTCATATCCTGACTTGCTTCACTCAGCAATAGATCCTCCATATCCGACCATTTTCTATCAAATGACAGGGTCTTGTTGTTTTTTATTGCTGAGTAGTATTCCATAGAGTATATATGCCACACTTTTTCAATCCATTCATCTGTTTGTGGACATTTGGGTTGGCTCCATGTCTTGGAGATCGTGAATAATGCTGCAATAAACATTGATGTGCAAGCACTTTTCCGACTGAGTATTCTCCTGTTCTTTGGGTAGATACCCAAAAGTGGGATTGCTGGATCAAATGGTAGTTCTCTGTGTAGATCTTTGAGGAACCTCCGTATTGTTTACAGTTTGCCTCTGCCTTCTGAATAGCTGGAAACACAAGTGTATGCCACTACATGGAATTTTATTAATATTCTCTAATGTTGTACTTCTTTTTTTTTTGAGAGGTTTTCACTATAGGGCGCGTGCGCTCACCAGACAGACAGAGAGAGACAGAGAGACAGAAAGCGAGAAATCACCCCCCAGGGGGGATGGTCATGCCGCAATCCCTTCTCCTCCATTCTCCTCTCGGGATCTTGGGCACGCACGCACACGCGCCCGGCGTGAGTTTTAAGCCACCGGGTCCGGGATGCGAACCGCGGTCGACTATGTGGGAGACCAGCGACATAGCCATTATGCTAACTGCTGGTTCCCAATATTCTCTAATGTTGTACTTTTATAAAAAAAAAAAAAAAAGAAAAGAAAAACCTTTCTTGGTTTTTGCTATAGGGGGTGTGTGTGTTCACTAGAGAGAGAGAGAGAGAGCGCAAAAGAGAGAGGAAAATGAGAAAGAGGAATTACCCCTCAGGGAGATGGCCATGGCCACAACCCCTTTTCCATTCTCTTCTTGGGATTTGGGCACTCACATACACTTGGTGGCATAATTTTTTAATAATAATTAATACAGTTTTATTTCCAAGCAGAATATGTGTGACCTAGGCCCAAAGAGGAGGCAAAACATGCCTTTCTTGGGATGATCAGGTACAGGTGTTCATTTTATTTGATTTTGAGAGTGAGAGACAAAGTTTGGTTTGGCCCAGAAAAGTGGGGCATGTGGAAGTAGGAGCTTGTGGGTTATAGGTGGGTTTTATAGTTTACAGGTTGATGATTGGAAAAGGAAAGTTGCTGAGATCAGAGAAGAATGTACTTTACAGAGATAAGGAGGTTTAATATACATCAGAGATACTATGACAGGGACAGGAGGCAGGAATAGTCCCTGTTATCAAAGGGTCAAAATGGTCTGTTAATGTTTGTGGGTATAACTCCCTCCAGGCCCTCTGGAAAGGATTTTGGAAATAGGAAAAAGCAGTCAAATTTCTGTCCATAATTTTCAAGCTATTGGGTCCAGGACTCAAACTGTGTCAACCATGCTGGAATTCAGCACCTTAACTACTATGCCACCTGCTGACTCTAACTTTGTGCTCTTTTTTAACCCCTCCCTACAACCTCTCTCTGTCCCCTCTCCCTAATCAACGACTGATATGTTTTTTGCCAGCATAGATTAACTTGCATTCTATATAAGTATATTTTTCTGTAAAGTGTTTATTCTTTTTCAGACTTCTTTCCTTCTTTCAGCATAATTATTTTGGGCTAATCCATATAGTTGCATGTATAAGTGGTTTATTCCTTTTTATTGCTGAATAGTACTAGATAATAGAATTGTTTATTTATTTATTTACTTATTGAAAGACATTTTAGCTGATTCCTATTTTGGAATATATGCATATATATAATATATAATATGTGATATATGTATATTATATATTTCATATATATGTATAGTTTTTGCCATAAGGTATGTGTGATCACCAAAGAGACACAGACTGAGAAAGAGAAAGTGAGAAATCACCTGCCATGCTACAGTCCCTTTCTCCTGTCTGGATCTTGAGTGTGCATATACATGTGCCTGGCATGATTTTCAAGCTGCAGTATCCAGGACTCAAACTGTGGTCATCTATGTGAGAGTCCAGTGCCTTAACCACTGTACCACCTGCTGGCCTCCTGTTTTGGACTATTATAAACTTGTATGATAATTTATCATATGATAAATCATTATTATAGGTATATTCCTTTCTTTTCTTTTTTTTTTTTTTTTTTGTGAGATTTTTGCTATAGGACAAGTGCACTCGCCAGAGAGACAGAGACAGAAAGACAGAAAGCGAGAAATCAGAAATCAGCCCCTGTGGGGATGGCTGCGCCACAATCCCTTCTTCTTCATTCTCTTCTCAGGACTTTTGGGCATGCGTGCATGTGGCCCGTTGTGAGTCTGAAGTCACCATGTCCAGTACTCAAACCATGGTTGGATATGTGGGATTCCAGCAACGCAACCATTATACCACCTGCTGGTCTCAAGTATATTCCTTTTCTTAAAAACAAAACAAAACAAAAACAAAAACAAAAACAAACTAGGGGCCAGCAGCTGGTGTGGTAATTAAGTATGCTGACTCCCACATGGCCAACCGCGATTCAGGTCTAGACCTGGTGACTTGCTTTCTAACTTTCCCTTTCTCTCGCTCTCTCTTACTCTGTCCCTCTCTGGTCAAATTAAAATAAATAAATTAATAAAAAAGTTAAATTAAAAAAAACTAGAGTATATCAGAGGTGTATAATTAACTTTTTAAGGAACTGTCAAAGATTTTCCAAAGTGACAATGCTATTTTATACTCCCATCAGCAATTTGTAATAGTTCCAGTTCCTCTGCATCCTCACCAACATCAGGTCTTGTTGTTATTATTAATATTATCTTTGTGATTGCCAGAGAATACATGTGCTTATGAAAGAAAGATGGAGAGAAAGAAAGCATCCCCTAAGGGAGTGTGGCTATGCCACAATCCCTTCTCCCCTTTTCCATCTTGGGATTTGGGGCATGCCTGTATGCACACCTGGCATGTTTCTCAAGCCATGCACAGCCCAGGATTTGAACCGTGGTCAACCACGTGGGATCCAGCTTCTTTAACCACTAGGCCATGATGGTTTTAATAGGTGCATAGTTGCTTCTATTGTGATTTTAATTTGTATTTGCTTAATGACTAATGATGTTAAGCATTTCTCCTTGTTGTTTTTCCTTTGGTTGGTTGGTTGGTTGATTGTTTTGCCATCTGTACATTTTACATCTGAAGTGACTTGAAATCCTTTATAATATTTTTTCTTATTGAGTTGTGTGTTTTCTTACTGTCACATTTTTGAAGTTTTTCATATCTTTAGAATATCAGTCCTTTATCAGAGACATGATTTGCAAAAGTTCTTTCCAAGTCTGTGGCTTGTATTTTGTTATAACCCTTGTAAACAACACAAAACTAATTTTGTTATGTTTCTCAACTAAAGAATATCCTTTTACAAATAGGCTTAATTTGTTTATTTTTTATCATTATTTTGATACAGAAACATTTCTGTCTCATTTTGCATTTTTTATTTATCCATTTTTTGTTAACTATTCTATTTGAGTTTTTTAATTCTCTCATGTTTTCTCTGCTGATTGGAATTATTGCATTATGTCAATTTAGTGGTTAACCTTAAAATGATAAAAACCTATATGACTTTCATGCCTGATGGGTTTCTGCTGGGTCACCACTGATTATATCTCAGAATTTGGCACCAAGTCCACACTGGCATTTGGGATGCTTTAAAGAAAGGGTTTGTTTTTGTTTTTGTTAGTTTGTTTCAATTGAGGAAATTGAAACAAGAAACTATTGTAGAAGATACAGGTCCAGGTCCCACTGGAGATGTCTTAGGCCCCATTGCTGCGGGGGCTGCAGCGTGCACCTGTGCTATATGCAGGGACTCTGCCCCATTATTGATTTCCCTCTCTACATGGCAACACTGGAAAGCACCTGAGACAATGAGAGGACACACAGGTCGTTTTAATCTCACTATGCAGAATTGCAGAACTAGCCATTTATAAGAAATATGGGGTTCCCAGCCATTGAATACTTAGAGAATGGGGAGCCCAGTCACAGTGAGCTCTATGTCCAGCAACCCAGATGAGCTCCTGTGCTCTTCAGTGATTCTACGAAAAGGTCTGTCTGCTCAACACAGTGATCCTAGAGTTCATTTACTTTGACTGTTCTCCCTCCCATAGCCATGTTATTGTGGTGTGGACTTCTAGTTCTAACTTACTGTTAATATACCCATTGGTCAGCGTTACTGCACCTTTGTTTTCATTTACAGTCAATAGTTATTTAGATTTATCACCATGTTGCCTTATTTACTCATTTACATTTTGTCTCATATTTCTTCCGGAGTTATGACTAAACTTTAGGAATTTGTTTATTAAAAGTGTGAGAATGGGAAATTCTTAGTTTTTTATTTTTCTCCAGAAAATGTTTTTATTTTCCCCTTAGTTTTGAATGATTATTTTTTCTGTACATTGAATTTTAGTTTGACAGTTAATCTTCAGCAGATTAAAGATATTGAGCCATTATCTTTGGCTCTTGTCTTTTGAGAAGTCTGCTGAAAGTTTAATTGTTGTATTGTTATATGTAATTTGTGTTTTCTTCCTAATTGCTTTACAGTTTTTGATCAGTCTTTGATGCTGTGCAGTTTCACTATGATATGTCTGAGTATGGATTTATTTTCTTCTTCTCCTTCAATTCACTGTGTGACTTTCAGTAGTGGGCTCATGTAATTTCTTAAACTGGTATACTCATAACACAGGTTCATACAGATTCATACCCAGACTACATTAGATGGCAAGGTTGAGAAAACTCCACTCTGATACCTAATAGGATTTGGGATTCTCTGGTGTCAATTTACTCTGGCTTCAGTGTTCTTTTTTCCTGAACCTGAGGATTTCACTTCTTTCCTTCCATCCTCTATTCTCCCTCTCTTTCTCTTTTTCTTTATTGCCTCTTTGCTAGGTTTGCTGTGTACTTAAAAATTTTACTCTGTCCAGCATTTATATGTGTTTGTAGTAGCACCACGTCAGTATTACCATAGTTGGAAGTTTTTTTATACTTAAATCTTTAATTCTTCTAAAATTTTCTTTGGAATATATAGTCATGAAGATATAATTTATGTTTTTAATTGTTAATATACTATTTAATGAATTTGTCTTCTTTTTATTGTCAATATGCTATAAGATTAATTTTACAATAAATATATATAATAAATTCTTATGTATATCTTATACATTTGCAGATATATAATTTATGTCAAGTAGATCATCTTTTCTTATAATTTTTCAATCTTTTCCACTTTTAAAATTTTATATTTAGATGATACCCATTTTATCTTCCCAATAAAATTTTGTTGAGAGGTTTTTGCTATAGTGCGTGTGCACTCGCCAGAAAGACAGAGAAAGAGAGACAGAAAGTGAGAAATCACCCCCCAGGAAGGATGGCCATGCCACAATCCCTTCTCCACCATTCCTCTCTCGGGATCTTGGACACGCACGCACATGTGCCTGGCGTGAGTTTAAGCCACTGGGTCTGGAACTTGAACTGCAGTCGACTACATGGGAGTTCAACGACATAGCCATTATGCCAACTGCTGGTCCCAAAATTTTTAATCACTTTATAAAGTCTCCCCTGGTCTGGCTTTATGGCCCAATGGATAAGGCAGCCAGATTTTACTTACATGGCTGATCTTGGGGTTCAAGTCCAGAACCCAGAGACTTGAGAAATGTGCTGGGCATATGTGCATGCCCAAAATCTCAAAAGGAAGTGAAGATGGAGGAGAAGGGATTACTGCATGACCATTCCCCATGGGAGGGGGCTACTCTCTCTTCTCCCTCTTTTTCTCTCTCTGGTGAATGCACATGCCCTTTACAAAAAAAAGACTCCTCAAATTCCTGGTAGAATTTTAATTGAAATTATATTCATATTATTGTTTGGGAAGAATTGACATTTTACCAATTAGTCTTTCCATCAAGGAAACTGAAATGCCTTCTTGTGCTTTTCAAAAATTTTTGTCTTGGACCAGCTGTTAGCATAATGGCTATGTCACTGGACTCCCATGTAGTCGACCATGATTCGCATCCCGGACCCGGTGGCTTAAACTCATGCCGGGCGTGTGTGCGTGCGTGCCCAAGATCCCAAGAGGAGAATGGAGGAGAAGGGATTGTGGCGTGGCCATCTCCCCTGGGGGGTGATTTCTCACTTTCTGTCTCTCTGTCTCTCTCTGTCTGTCTGGCAAGCGCACACGCCCTATAACAAAAACTTCTCAAAAAAATTATTGTCTCATAATAGATTTTAATAATTTCTTTACATTCCCTATTAATATTAAGTTTAGGATTTACTTTATATTATGACTACAAGATTTATGCCATTATATATTACTAAAAGTATATACAAAAATATTTCATATTTCTATAATTTTTATCAGAATACTGTTATTTATACAATATTAGTTTTGCTTTTTAGTTTTTGTGTAGACGAAATCGGTCACAAAGTAAGATTTCTCACTATTGTAGCAGCTTTAACTATTCTTTTGTCTTAATACATTGGCTACAAGTTTCAGGACCACTTTAGAGAATATTAGGCATCCTGAATTGCTCTTGATTTCCATGAGAATATATTTGTACTCACAGTTAGACTATTTTCATAGTAGAGATGTTATTTGCCGTGCTAAGGAAATAGTCATATTCTAAGACTTTTTAAAATTGAAAATGAGTGTTGGATTTAACCAAATGACCCTTTAATATCTTTTTGATGTAATGTTTTTCTCCTTTAATGTATTCAAGAGCTTAGTCAAAATAATAAAATTCCTAGTAGTGACTCCTAGGTAAATCTTATGTTTTCAAAAATATGTAATTTTATAAATATACAGCAGTTATTTTAGTAGGCTGTTTTTCTTTGCTTCTATTCAACATTGATTTTTGCCTATGACTTTAAGAATGTTTAGGTAATATTTTTTTCCATAATGTTACCTTCTCAGATTTTTAAAGAGCCTTATGTTTATATATTTCTCAATATTTTTAGAACATGAGTATTCTGTCTCTTGAAAACTTGATAGTGCCTATCTATAAAACTCTGTGGACATGGTAAATATTTTTGAAAATAAGTTTTGATAATTATAGAAGTTTTTTTCTTTTCTTTTCTTTTCTTTTCTTTTCTTTTTTTTTTTTTTGGAGAGGTTTTTGCTATAGGGTGCGTGCACTCACCAGAAGGACAGAGAGAAACAGAGAGACAGAAAGTGAGAAATCACCCCCCCCCAGGGGGGATGGCCACGCTGCAATCCGCCGCAGTCCCTTCTCCTCCATTCTCTTCTCAGGATCTTGGGCATGCATGCACACGCACCCGGCATGAATTTAAGCCACCGGGTCCGGGACTCGAACCGCCTTCAACTACATGGGAATCTAGCGACATAGCCATTATGCTAACTGCTGGTCCCTTATAGAAGTTCTAAAAGTTATTGTTATAACCAAGTTTTCTTCTTTCTTCTCAAGTCATTTCTAGTAATTTATACTTTACTAGAAATAATCTATTCATTATTATTTCAAAATGTGTTAGCATATAGTCATAATATTTTAATGTTAAAAAATCATCTTTATGACTTTTTTATATTCCTTTTTTCATTTCTACATTTTTGTGTTTGATATTTCTTAATTTTATTTACTAAAACTTGGGTTCTTCCTGTATTATTTCCTTTGTTTTTCAATTTATTGGGCACTTGGTTTTATAATTATTAATACTACTTCTATTTTATAATTAATTAATTTTGCCTTTTACCTTTATTATTTTCTTTCTTGACTGTTTATTTTCTTGTTTTTGGCTAATTGTATTAGCTCACTTATTTCCATTGCCTCACATTTCCAATTAGGTAGGATTATGGGCATATGCAACCACATCCAGAGTGTTCTGGTTGTCCTGAGAACTAAACCTCTGCCTCCCATGTGGCTTTTATCTTCCCAGGTGGTGGTGCTATCTATGTACCACTGCAACTGAGCCAGCTTGCTTTCTATTCTTCCCCTTGTAGAAATATTTTATGATTTTTGCTAGAATTATCTGGCATTATAGAGCCACATTACTTAATATTAAAAACTATTTTAATTTACATAGCTTTCCATCCAGAATCAATACTGTTTGCATTCTGTAATATAATCATAAGTATTGACTACCTTGGATCTATGTATTTTCAGTACTCACCACCAGACCTTTTAATCCTTTCTTATATTCTTTTTTCTTTATATACTTACAGTTTTTAAATAGTATCACATTGTTGTAAATTTTGAACCTGTCTTTATTTTCTCAACAATATGAGAGAAAGAAATATTCCAATAACAAAAGATAATTAAAAACTATACACCAAAATAATTAAATTCTTACACCAAAGAATGTGAAATATAGGCGTTCTATTTCCTCTATATATTCACATTGTTTGGAAAGTATAGTTCTCAATGTTTGGGTGGTGTCCATTTGGCCATATCTTCCCAGGTGTGTCACTGTCTTCAGGCTTGCCTTGGATGCTGAACTATAATTCTTTCTTCCACTAGAGTGAACTGTATCATCATATATGATTTAAATTACTGCTTGTAACTAAATTACTTCTCAGCCCATTCTACAGTCCCTCTCCCTCTTTGGTTCAATAACTCTTGGTTTTAATAGGTTATTTCTGCAGGTCTGTTATTTTTAAAATGTGCATTTCTTCATCTGTAAACAATAATATTGGATTAAGTGATCCCAAAGGTTTATTACAGGAATAAAAGTCTATGATCTATACCTGCCATTCCTTTATTATTCCACCAGCAGTGCTTTTTAACATTCTTTGAAACTCCACTCTCTGATGTTTTTTTTTTTTTTTTTTACAATTGGTCTGGAAGCTGGCTATTATTTCTCTAATAGATTGAACTATACTTTAACCAGAGCACAGAGCCTTTATAAAACACCTATAATCATCGATTGTCTCAAACCTACTCTGCTACAATTAGTGACTCTAGTATCTGGAGGGCATATAGTTACCACCTGTGTTATCAACTATTACTCATCCAGGCATACTCCCAACTCCAAGTCATACAATAACTCACTTCTGGGTGATGCTCAGAAAGTGGGGTCAAAACTGGTACCAGTGGGATAAGAGATCAATTCAAGGGATGGTGTCTATCCCTCCATTTCTGTTTTCTCTAACTTTAAAATATGTTCAGCAGCAACTGACAACCTGTCTTTTCTTGATATTCACTTTACTGAGAGAATTCAAATGATACCCTTCACCTCAGGAGTATCAGCACATTTTAGTTCAATAGAAATAGATATGGAACATACCATGCTATTGAGAGTACCCAAGAGAGAAGCACAAACCTTCTGTGGTTGATGGAGTCACCTCAATTGAAGGATGATTACCTTTTAAAAGTTTTTATTAGGACCAGCATTTAGCATAATGGCTATGTCGCTGAACTCCCATGTAGTCGACCGCAGTTCAAGTCCCGGACCCCGTGGCGTAAACTCATGCCGGGTGCATGTGCATGCGTGCCCAAGATCCCAAGAGGAGAATGGAGGAGAAGGGATTGCGGTGTGGCCATCTCTCCTGGGGGGTGATTTCTTGTTTTCTGTCTCTCTGTTTCTCTCTCTCTCTCTGGCGAGTGCACACGCCCTGTAGGAAAAAACCTCTCAAAAAATTTTTTTTAAATTTATTAATTATTTCTTCCATGAGAGAGAGAGAGATCCAGTGGGTTTTAACACCACAATCCACTCCCAGCCTCAGCAGGTATGCACAAGGAGGCCTTAGGACACAAACCTGGAAGCCTCCCGTGTGTGTCTAGCAGCACAGAAGATTGCATTACTGTTGTACCACTGGCCAGCCCATGGAGGTTGATTACCTTAAGCCATGAGCTTCAGTAGTGGTTTCTGGTTCCACTTTACTTGGTAATTATCTCTCTCTCTCTCTCTCTCTCTCTCTCTCTCTCTCTCTCTGTTCTCTTAACGCCTATGTCTTTCTCTCTCCCTCTCTTACTAATTTTCATCTCTAATCTATACCAGAAAATTTTCAGATGTATAAAACTGCTATTAATGTTGCTGGTATTACTAATGTTCTCTTACTACTATTAGGCTGTCACTGCTGCCGCTGTTATTGTTACTGCTGATACTACTACTACTGCAGCTGTTCTAATAGGGGTACTGTTACTGTTATAGCCACAGTTCTTACTCTGTGGCATGAAATGGGAGAAACTGTTTCCATATATCATTTAATTTTTACAATGGTCCTTTGAAGTAATATTAGTTATCCCTACTTGAGAGGGGAGATAAGAGAATCATATAGAGGTCAAGTAAATTTTTCAATGTGTGAGAGACAGTAAGTAGTGGACTGTGTTTTTGAACCTATATCTAGCTGCCCTCAAAGTCCTCTCTTTTTACTGCTATAGGGCTTCAATCTGGAAAATTCTTGCACATGAGCTGAGAGCCACCTCCATTTCAAGTACTCAGAAATATTAGTAATAGACTTCAACCCTCTTTCTGCTTAAACCCAGATATGATCTCATAATCCTTCTCCAGATAAGGCTGGGCAGTCACTAGAGAACATCCATCACATGGTGCCTCCCCCCCCAGCCCCACCTACTTCCCATTCCGTGATTCTCCTCTGGCACTGAGATTACAGGGTCTTGGATCCAAAACCCACTTACTTGGCAAATACAAGAATGTGGAACCATAGGCAGAGCTTGATGCTTTTGTCACTATATAGTCCTGTCCCTTTTTTTGAATGACACATATTCATGACTCCTCAATATACTCGAACATTAAGCATTTGATCATGATGTCAAGGGTAACCCAAACAGTTTGTATACATTCTGTATTAATATGTTAAAAATATAGACAGATTCATGCTTCTTCACACTATTGACTATACCACCTCTCCTCACTGGGCTTCATTCTTGTTTTTAGAGCAGGGGATTCACAGTACTTTGAAATTTATGGAACTAGAAACTTTTCAAATCATGAAATGTGCATATATGAACATCACCAGTAAGTTCATGATAATTGTAATTGATGCAATGAGGCAGAGTAAAACTAAAAGCACATACTCATAGATATATCCATTTATTCTTAGTGTTGGTAAAATATGTGTCAATTCAAGGAGAAAAGGAGATGTCTTCCTGTTATTATGAAACATTGCCAAAAAGAAAAGATCAATTATTCTCAAGACACACTTACTTGAGCCTTCCTCCCACATCCTAAATACTTATGCTTATGTGAATTACACATCTGTACAATGCAGCAATTGTTTCATCTTTCCCAAACTAATAGAGATGCTAGAAACATCTGGTAGTTGATAGTTAATTCATTTTTTCATTGCACCTTTTCATAGGAAGCAGGGAATGCAATTCAATATATCCCCTGAGAGAGTCTTGCATTTATGACAGGTGTGTATTTCTTAACGAGTCGTTGTTTGACACCATTGCTTCTCCTTAGTCCAGCTGGAAGTACATTCATCTGGCAAAAAACAGAGGAGAGGAAAAGCGAAATTTGAAAGAAAGTTGGTGTCAGGTGGTTGTTTTATAAAGCATCCAGTTCATTCTAGTAATATTTATTCTGCTTATTTCATGCAATTTCCTGCAACTGCATTTTACGAGTCTGTCACTATGATGACTTATTCTGTTTTCATTTATTTAACTCCATAGTACTAATTTATCTGAGACTAAAATTAAGTTTCTTTTCTGCTTGGAACTAGGAATTGATTCAGCATACAGCTTGACTCATAAGACAGACACTCCCACTTCAGCATCCCAGCATTCCAGTGTCCCAATCCCATCTGATGTTCAAAAAGAACAGAAGGATATAAGATGGGTCATTATATCCTGAATTTTCTGACACCTTCTTAGTAGAACTCTTTGATCTCTAAAGATTTTTTTTACTTAGCTCCTGTGACCTCACTGAGATTATCTTTATTCCCTCCAGCACTTATGATTAGCCAAGGTTATTTTTACTTAAAACATCTCAGGGCTTGAAGTGGGAGGGTGAGGATGCTGCATTCTTGGTGGAGGGCCCAGTGTTTGGAATTCTTCCCTTGATGTGACATAATGAATCTTAATTGGCCTGCTGTTGGTCCATGGCACAGCAACCCCAGCTGGCTATGCCTGAAGGACTGGTGCTGCTTAGGGAGGGGTTCAGAGTGAGCCCAAAGAAACATCATTAGTAGGCAGAGGGTGAATGTAGAGCCACTTTGATGTCCAAGAGTATGACATCTGTCCTACTGGCTCCGTGACTTCCTCATTGGTAGACTTGGTTTGTTAGATAGGTATAGAATATTTATTCTGAAAGACTCAATGCTAATGGTGTTTGTCACTCTCACTTACCTCAGATGCTTCAGACTCATAAGGCACAGTTAACAATCCAGCCTTAGAGTTGGGTTAAAGTGCTCTTTCCTATACACATGTGTATGTGTGTGTGTGTGTGTGTGTGTGTGTGTGTGTGGCACCACACACACTGATTGAAGAAAAGCTCTGTTGTTGATAGAAACATTTGATGGGCCTCCTAATAACCAATGTTCGTTCAGCAAAATGTGATTACTCATCTACTGGTTTGGTAATTTCCTCATTTTATTTCAGTGAGGTGGTCTTGAAATATGGACTATTTCTAATTTGTTCTTCCAAATAAAAGTAAATATACATATAAACATGTAAAATTTAAGAATACAATACATCATAACCAAAGTCTTTTCATCCATTTCTCTTAAGAGTCTTCCTATAATAAGTTGGCAATAGTATTCCCATTAGCCTCATGAGGTCATTGCAGCAATGAGAGCTTTGATGATTGACCAAGGTCAATGCTAATGAACAAAGCGGCTGTGCCTCCATGTTAAATTGCCCAGTTAGTCCTGGTCATTTAATTTTACTTAGCACAGTAAATTATTTTTATTTCCTCAAAGCATCTGTCATAAAGTGGTAGAGCTAATCCAAATAAGCAATGGATTTACACAGGACCAGGACTTGGTGGAGTGACCTCTTAAACACTGATGACCTCAGTGCCCAGGCATCTCCATCTAGAGGCTCTCTCCTGCAGATAAGCTCAGGAAGGATTGGCTCTGTTCATGCTCTTCCATTGGCTGACATACCTTCGCTTATCCTGACTGCCACTTAATGGCTATGAAGAAATGTGTTTTCATGAGATATCCTCTTGGAAATGGCTTTGATAATTACTGTTTGTGCTGCCTCCAGTCAGTCTTCTTTTCTTCCTCTTTAGGGGTGGTCTCCTGATGGTCTCAAGAATGCCATGAATGTGAGGAATGTAAAACAGTCTGGACTCTGATTTCAAGGCAATTTCACCTGAACTCCCCTTCCCTTCCTTTGTGACTGTAGCATAGAGAGCTTTAGTAATTAGGTTAATCTCTTAAGGAAAATTTCTGTTAGAAGTTGTGTGTCAATATTGGAAAATCACTAGAGAAAGATACTCTCATTCATCTTGGCTACTCTACCTAAAGAGTTTTCTTTGTCTTAGAGACCAATGCAATAGTGTTTGGAATGACCTAATAATAAGTGTTATATTTCTTCCCCAGCAGGAAAGAGAGATTTCTTTTTCCCAAGTATGGTCTTCTATTCCTCTTTTCTTTAAGTCCCAAGAGTGGTATTTAATCTTTGAGAACATTATACTTTGCATATGGTAAAGATTGTTAAAACCATTGGGGAAATTTACCAGGAAATTGGTGCATTTTTTTCCTTCTTCCTTTTCTTCATAGAAGTAACAATTCTAACACTGTTTTTTGTGATCTAAGATTCGCAGTAACAGGATGAGCTTTAAGGATTTCATCAAAACCTGTGTATATCAGCCTTGGCCATATCTACTTAGCCATATGGTTGGAAATGTGTCTCTATATGATAGAATGTACTAGAGTCGCCTAGAGGATTCATTAAGATTCAGATTGATGACTTCCATCCTTGGAGCTTCTGATTTGGTGTATCTGGAATGAGACACAAAAACATTTGGCTATCTAACAAGTTTCTAGACAATACTGATGATGCTGTCCCTGGAATACCATTTTTGAGAGCTCTCAGAGAAGGGAATAATAGTAGGTAACAATTTCCCCATTACTAACATCTAAAGCTACTATTCTTTGTGATATGATAGTTAGACTTGGTAGTCCAAATTATTAACACTTCGAACTTGAAAGTGTTGGGAGCTGACCTTGTAGTTCACTGGTTTAACACTGTACTTAGGGAGCCAGGTCCCACATGACCAACCCTGTGATTCAAGTTCTGGCCCTGGTGGCTTGAGGAACACACTGGACAAATGTGCATGTGTACCCAAAATCCCAACAGGATGGAGAAATGGAGTAGAAGGGATTCCATGTGTGATCATGCCACATTTGGGACATTCTCTCTCTCTCTCTCTCTCTCTCTCTCTCTCTCTCTCTCTCTGTCTGTCTGTCTCACACATATATGCATGCCCTCCAGCAATAACAAAATTTATAAAAAAGGAAGTATTGGAATAACCTATGCTAGTATCAGGAAGCTTCTGAATCTGTCTTCACCATGTTAGGATTCTTAAGAAATGGACCAACAATATATTTGCAAAATATGAGTCCATATTTTCAGAGATACCCAAGTAAGATTACTTTTATTGCTTTTTGTTCCAAACCCTTGTCTCAAAACTGTTGTGTTGTCAGAAAAATTACTGTAAAAGCCATCAGGCAAGGAAGATCTTAGTATGACCCCTCTTGGAGAAGGATTTTTTCTTGTGTCACATAACTTAAAAAATGAGTTAAACGAAGACAAGCCTCGATGTGTCTGGACTGAGCTAATGAGTAGTTGAATAATTTACCCATAAGTGTAGAGTAATCCTCATGACCATATGATATAATATGGAAAGTAATCAACAGTTTCAAAAACTTACATCATTTGGCCTATTGTTTTCATTTGACTTAACCGATAGTTCCTATATGCCTTAAAGGGAAAACTAGACTAATTAGTAGAGGAGGGATAAATCACTTGGCGAAGAGGCAGGACTCTACATATTGCAAGCCTAGTCACAATGTTCAGTTACAGCATGTGGAAATGGGTAAGAAAACAGGACAGTAAGAACCCAGTGCTGTGCAAGATTAGAGGTAGAGTCTCCCATTAAGGGTCTTGATGATAAGTTCCAACAATGTCATGGATGCTTTGTGAAAGGAACAACCAGATTATAATAGACCAACTGTTTTAAATGAAGTAAATGATTGTGTCTTCCTTTTGTAAATGACCTCTTGAGAGAAGCTAATATATAAATCACTCCTGACAACTTAGCAATGCATCAGTAGGCTCTAAATGCAAGAGTGTAAAACTTTTCAGTTGAAAATTAGTTTCTGTTATTTAGTGACAGGAAATGGTGCAGAATTATAAGGTGAGAACATAGGCTAACAAATTATTTATTGATGGAGAAATGTAATTTAAGATTTCTCAGCTCAGCACTTCTGTGTTGAACACCTCCAGGAGGCACCTTTAGCAAGGCTGGCTGTTTGGAGTGCCTTGAAATATTCAATGGGACTTTCCATGTTGAGTTAAAGAACTGGGGGACAATTATACAGGCTTTGGCCTCTAGATGCTTCCTATTATTAGGCATCTTCTTATCCTGTTCTCCAGGAGATACCTAAAAGGGAAAATAAAGGGAAAGCCTGGCAGTCATCTTACTGCAGAGTCTAATGGTCTTCTGGCATTTCCCATCTCTGCTTCTTGGCTGCTGCTGTCCCTCACTGTTTTTACTGGTGCCTTCACTCTGCCTTCTATCTTCTCCCCTGCTGCCACTGCCTGCACCAAATGCAGTGAATTTAGGGGATTCCCTTGATTATGTAGTCTGGCCTTTAATGGACCTCTGTTCTTTTGGGCTTCTTTGCCCAAAGGAATTTTGCCATTTTGGTTTTTGCTGGAGAAACTTAGTATACTCAGTACCTTACAAAAACAATTCCCTTCTGGTCCCTACCCAGGAATCTAGAGATAATGATAATAAAAATTCTATCTAACATAGGTCGAGCACTTAATATGGCAGTCATTTTCCTAAGCATTTGAATGCATTAATTTATTTTACCTGTGATAGCCCTATGATGTATTATAGTTACCATAATTACCCTATTATACAAATGAGGGAATCATGAGATTAAGTAACTCATACAAAGTTTCCAGATAATACGGCAGAGCTAGGATTTGAATCTTGGCAGTTTGTCTTCAGAGTCTATGCTCTTGATGAACATGTACATATATTGAAATTCTTGCCTTCCAGCGAGTGAATTCTCCCTCCTGTGGGGATATATTCCATCTCCTTAATATTCCTCCTGCTCCCAATAAGTTCCAAATGGGGTGGCCTCATCTGTCTACTCCCATCTAGTATCACTGAATCATTTCTGACCTTCCAAGACATGACTGCCAAACACAAAGTCTTCTGGGACACCAGGGGATGGGGTTATGGAAGGGGGAGGCTCATGCAAATAATTCTACTGGTGTTCTCTATCTTGGATTTTTGACTGAAAAAACTGAATGCAATATTTTCATATTAATAAGAGGAGAGCATTTCTCATCAGCACTTCCATTTTTATCATCAAGATGCTACTCTTTTAAAGTAAAATACAGGCATAACTCATTGTACTGCACTTTGCTTTATTGTGCTCTACAAGAAAGGTGTTTTTATTTTTCATTTTGTTTTATTTTGTTTGCATATCAATGCCTTGTGGCAACCTTGCATGGAACAAGTCTATTGGTGCCATTTTTCCAATGGCATGTATTATCTTTAGCAATAAAGTATTTTAAAATTAAGATATATACATTGTCTTTTTTAGATGTATTGCTGTTGCACACTTAGTAGACTACAGTGTATATAAACATGATGATTGTATGCACTGGGAAACCAAAAAATTTGTGTGACTCACTTTATTGTGATATTCCCTTTATTTGGTTTCTGCAACCAGACCCATAATTTCTCCAAGGTTTAGTTGTGGTCTTAATTAATCCAGTTTTACTAAATAAGCAAAGTGGGGAGGGTGCTTATAAGATTTCTTTCTTGTGTTGCTGAGTACAGTTAAAATAGAAATTAATTGTCACATACTCAAAACATATACAACTTTACAAGAATATATTTAGATCTGCATAGCACTTCAGTTTTAGAAAAATGTTTAGAGATAAAAAATCTGATTTGAGTGTCTGCTGGGGCTGTGGAGCCATTGTGGTCTAGGCTGAGGCCTGTCCCCGTAGAAGTAGTTTCAGCCACAGCTTGCTGGCTCTTCTACCAGTCCTCCTTCCTGGCCGCCATCATACTGGTGCTCATCTCCCACCTGCTAGACTGGTTCCGCTCACTCTTCTTGAAGGAGGAAATAGAGCTGATGCTTATGGAGCTGCAGTACTTGGGAAAAACCACGTGTGTCAATGTCATTGCGTCAGTTCAGTTCAGTGAAGACATGATACCTTCAGTGGGCTGCAATATGAGGGAAGTAACTAAAGGTAATGTCACAATAAAGATCTGGAACATAAGAGGACAACCCTGATTCCAGAGCATGTGAGAACTGTATTGAAGAGGAGTCAATGCTATTGTTTACATGACAGATGCTGCAGATCATGAAAAGATAGAAGTTTCTCAAAATGAATTACATAATCTTCTAGATAGACCACAGTTACAAGGAATTCCAGTCCTAGTACTTGGAAACAAGAGAGATCTTCCTAATGCCTTGGATGAGAAACATCTAATTGATAAAATGAATCTGCCTGTTATTCAGGATAGAGAAATTTGCTGCTATTTAATTTCTTGCAAAGAAAAAGAATAATATAGATATCACAATTCAGTGGCTTATTCAACATTCAAAATCTAGAAGAAGCTGAAGCACCTCCTGAAGTCTTCCAGTCCTTTGGCTGTAATCCTAGAACTGTTGTCCATTCCTCTGAAGTACTTCCCAGAATATGGTCCTTCCTAAACCCAAGAATTGCCTTTTTCAGAGTTTGTTTCTCATGTGCACTGCTGAAGATGTGTGTCCCTAATCTTTCATAAAGAATCAGCTAGAGTTGTCATAATAGAGTCAGTCAGCCATGTGGGAGTCCAGCACCCTTAACCACCACACCACCTACTGGCCCCAGAAAGATTTAATTTTTAAAATGATTCCTAAACAGGACCAGCAGATGTCATAATGGTTACATTACTGGACTCCCACGTAGTTGACAGTGGTTCAAGAACTGGATCTGGTGGTTTGAAACTCACATTGGGCACCTGTGCATGCATCCCCAAAACCCCAAGAGGAGAATGTAGGAAAAGGGATTGTCTCTCTCTAGCTCTCCAGTGAGCACACATGCCCTATAGGAAAAATCTCTCCAAATAAAACAAAAACAAAACAAAAACAAAAAGATTCTTAAACGTTAAAATCCTTTTGTTAAGTATGCGTATCTTGTAAATGGTTTTATTTTACAATCTTGATTTAGTATTAACTTCCTGTCAAAAAAAAAGAGATGAAATAGAAAGGATCTTCAGATATGAATAGTGGAATGTAAGAGTTTCAATGTGAATACCCTTAGGTCTAATACTTTGCATTCCTCTAAGATATCACAGAGAGCCAGTCTTTATTTTTCTCACCTCAGGTTTTTATTTACCCTGTATATATTTCAGGTCACCTGATTCCAAGGGAGACTGTAGACAGTGATACTTGAGGTGAGCGGTGGATCCTGGGTTCTCTGATTTTTCTCATAGTACACTTCAAGTCAAATTGAGCTGCCTTGGCTTTATTTTCCCTGACCCTAAGCAGTAAGATTTGGGCTTATTACATTTAAAAAGAAAACAAAAAATATTTTATAGACAGGATTTTGTGACATCATCATCCTTCTGCCTTGGTTTCCTGTGTAGCTGTGATTGCAGGCATACAACACCACAGCTGGCTATTTTTAGGGTGAATGGGGAATTGAACTTGACTCTCCCTGTGGCCTCAGCCTGCTAAGCAGCAGCATCAACAGTGTAAACTACCATTGCTGGACCTAATATATATTCTTAATTGAAGTGAGGAAGTGAGGATACAGAGATTTATAAGCATTGGTTGAGATCAACTGAGTTATAAAAATAGTGACTTCCTGCTCCTAATGCCACCACATGCTGTAGTAGAACTGGTCTATGAAATGTTGGTGAGCTCAGGTTGAGGCTTTGTAGTATTTGAGTGGCTCTAAGGACAAAGAAAATGTTCTAATGTTACTGCTGAAACCCAATCTTACTAGAATTTTTGGCAACACAGAAGCAGACCCACTGGATATTCTGGGACAATAAGAATAATCATTCACTCTTTATACTCTAACCTGGTCCTTACCTGTTTAAATAAGAAAAGGATGCCAAATGGCAACCCTCAAAAATGTTTGTCTGGGCTTCTCTGCCTCTTCTGCTTAAATTCTCCCTCTATAATCTTGGGGGTTTTCAGGGAATGTGCTCCCAGTACTTTCTGATGTGTCTTCTGGTTCTGTAGGAGTACATGCTCTCTTCTCCCTTCCTCTGAGTCTTTGAGAAAAGGATTTTTATTGTTTTTTTTTTTTTTTTTTTTTTTTTTTTTTTTTACCCCCAAGGAACTACTTCCACTGCTGATGTCTTTCTAGGGCATTGGTGCTGAATTGCAACAAGCGCTCTCTGTCAAGATGGTGGTTAGAGGCCACCAGAATACAACAGGCACCCCCGTCCAGTAATGCCTCTGCTAATGCCAGTTCCTCCTTCAATCACAGATCTCCTAATCTTTGTGCTTTTGGTAGCCTTTGGAAATTAATTTTTTTTTCTTTTTCATGTTAGAGCCTGTGTATAAACACATGAGAAAGAGAGAGACAGAGAGAGTGGAGAGACAGAGACAGAGAAAGAGAAAGTGAAAGAGAAGAGCACCCTCAGTGATATCTTTCTTCTAGTTTTCCAGCCTATTGGACCTTGGGCACTTGAGTGTGTGTTCAGGCTGATTGAGCCAGGAATTCGAACCATGGGTTCCAACTTCTCCAGAGCAGCACATTACTACTGTAACATGGAGCTGGCCTACCTTTGGAAAACTATCAGAAACAATTTTTGGTTTTAGTAGATATTTATTAGCATTTCTTTGTCCAGAGTCTCAAGGTGAATCCATAGTGATTAGGTGAGGGAACAATTCTGATGATGGGACCTGTGGTCGTGCTTAAAACTACCCTTTTCTTTCAAAGCTCACCTGTCGTCATTGAAATATACTTTTGCTATTGACCCTTAACTCTCTCAGGATGAGTCATTTTCTGTGAGGCCCCTTGATCTCTTGATAAATCCCTGGTCAGCTCACCCTACTGTATCTTCTTGAATCACATAGTGAAAAAAGTTACAACTTAAGCCCTTGAGTTTGGGATCACTGATGGATGGAAAAATCTAGATTTTCAGAAAGAGATAGATTAAGATGAAAAAGAAAAGAAAGGAAGGGGAATCAGAATCCCTGAAAATGTTGGGCTGTGGGAAGATGATGAGACTGTCTATTTTCTTGATCTACCTCTATGATGTTCATTCCTGAAGTTACCCAGAACAAGAAAAGGGCAGGTGAATGCTTTTTATGGAGTGCCTGCTGTTTGCCAGTCACTGCTGAGAAGTGCTTCATATCCAATATTTTCTTGAACCCTTGCAAATGCCTATGGAGCCAATGTTGGTACCTCAGTATTGGAGATGAAGAAATATGACTGATACTGAAACGTCAAGTAATTGCCCTTGCAGCTGGTAAGAGGTTGGCTCTGGTTTCTGACTGTAAAGCTCTAGATGTTTCAACTACATAATCCTGATGTCTAGTTGATCCATTACTTTGAATTAGGAATTCTGAAGCCCAGAGATGTTCCATGCCTGACTATGTCCCACTCTATCCTTCTTGGTCATTTACGTCAGATGCTTCTGCATCACTTAGTGTCCTTCAGTGATTGCTTCTTTTAGGCCAGGGTTCCTCAACCACAGCACTAGTGACATTTTGGGCTGCATAATTTTTAGTTGTGGTGACTTTCCTGTGCATTGTGGGATATTTAGCAGCATCCATGACCTCTACTCCCTAGAAGCCAGTAGCATCCCCTGAATTGTAACAACCAATAATCTCTCCAGATGTTTCCAAATGCTGCCTAGGGGGTCAAATTGTCCTTGGCTTAACGCCACTGATGTAGAGATTCTAGTCCTAAGTCAGCTTGCCTTCGATGACTCCATTTCTCTGCTCACCTTCATTAAATTTCCTTTTTACTCACTATAGCCACATTTGCCATACCAGTAGCTAGCTCTACTAAGATGAGGCTGCAAAGATCTGTGCAGAGTGACCTGGGCTGAGCAGGCTACCTGAGTTACTGACAGAGCCTGTGTGAAAATGACAGCCCTGAGAGTTGAGGGACAGGTCAGGTGGGGTTATATTAAGGGAGCCCTTGGGCAGGAAAGGTTGATGCCTCCGTGATTTTCTTCTTGCTTCTTTCTTCCTGAGCAGGAAATATAGTGGGGGAGTGAGGAAACGTCTGAGGCCCTGCCCCTACCTGTACCTCTCTCATCCACACCCTTGATAGATTTTGACTTTTTTGTCTCAGGTTGCTCAGTCTCCCCATCCCTGACTTTACTGTCTCTGTCATCTTTCCCCTGCTTTCCACCTCTTCCATGGAGATTTTGGACATATCAGATAAAAAGAGAGACTTGTCAGGATGAATTGAATTCTTTGTATCCGCAGAAGCATTACATTCTTTACAATGCTTCACTCCCTTCCAGTGACACCAACTTTTTTAGCTCAGCAAATTCCATGGCAGTACTTGCCAACTGTGATTAGATGCATCACAGCACACATGGACACATATGTGTTTAACACAAACACAGATAATGATACTTTCTCTCCCACCAAAACAGTATATTTTTGTTCATCTACTCTATTGTCTTATCTAGACACCTCTTAATGTGGGATAGCTTCAAGAAATCACCTTTTCTTTGATCAGCTCTTCACCATACTTTTCAGATAGCACCTTTATGTCCGCTTGGATGTCTGTAAAGAACACTAGAGAAGGATGTCTTAGTCCTGATGACTGGGCTTGGCAGATGACAGAGGGAGAGCATTTGAGCGCTCTTTGTTTGGCCCAAAGAATATGTGTGGCATATTTGTGGCTCCATTTCATGGAGCAGGTATGCAGAAGTTGGTGACATTGTGATTACTGATAGTTTATTGGCATTTTTAAATTTATTTAAAAAATTTTAACTAAATGTGCTTTTACTTATACACTGAGGATCAAATGCATGTGTTACAGTCACAGGCTTAAATGCATGATATGTAACTGCTAGGAAAGAGGAGAATATGTGCAGATAGACAATTGTGTAAATGAAAAATTAAAGTTTCATTCCCTGGTTATGTCATGTTATAACAACTTGTGTTAAATATCGACATGATTAGATTCATTTTAATGTGACTTGCTGTTGCTCTAACATAAAAATGTCTAATTTGGGTGTCAAAATGTATAAAACTTTTTCCCTTTGATGTTAGTGGTGATTTTATTTTTTACTAATAAAAATTCATCTTATGAAGGATTTTTTCAGGAGGTAATGAATCTCCTAAGGCAGAGGGAAAATTGTGTGTGTGTGTGTTTAAATATAGATGTACATAAATCTTTTTTAACATTTGACTTTGAAAAAGTTCCAGATTTACAGGCAATTATAAAAATAGTACAGAGAGCTCCTGTGTACCATAGTTTACCCAATTTCCCCACAATGGTTATATTTTATATAATTATAGTGCAACGTCGAAGTCAGGGAAATGGCATTGGTACAGTGTGTATGTGTGTATAGTTCATTCCATTTTATCACATATGTAAACTTATGTAACCACTACCACAATCAAGATGCAGAACTGTTCTATCACAAATCATGTTTGTGTTACCCCTTTATAGTCAAACCTACTCCCCCAAATGGTCTGTAACTGTTGACAATCAGTAGCCTGTTCTTCATCTCTATCATTTTGCTATTTTGATCACTTATGCTAGGGTCTAAATGTGTCCCCCAAAATTCATATATGGAAACTTCATTGCTAATATGATACTATTAAAGGTGTGCCTGTAGGAGGTGATTAAGTCATAAGGGCAGAGATCTTGCAAATGGAGTTAGAGGCCTTATAAAAGGGATTGAGGGAATGGGTTCCTGTTCTTCTGCTATTTAACCATGTGAGGACACATCATTTATCCCCTTTCATCCTTCCACCTCATAAGGTTACAGCATTCAAGGTGGCATGCTGGAAATAGAAACTGAGACCCTTACCAGACACTGCTGGTGTCTTGATCTTGGACTTCCCAGCTTCCAGGTCAATTTCTGTTTTCTATAAATTAGCTAGTCTTGAGTATTTGGTTACAGCAACACAAACAGGCTAAGATGCTGTAATGTAAGTGGAATCATACATATGTGAAATTAAAAAAAAATTTTTGAGAGGTTTTCGCTATAGGGTGCATATGCTCACCAGACAGAGAGAGACAGAGAGACAGAAAGCGAGAAATCACCCCCCCCCCCCCCAGGGAGGATGGCCACACCACAATCCCTTCTCCTCCATTCTCCTCTTGGGATCTTGGGCACGCGCGCACACGCGCCCGGCGTGAGTTTTAAGCCGCCGGGTCCGGGACGCGAACCGCGGTCGACTACGTGGGAGTCCAGCGACATAGCCATTACGCTAACTGCTGGTCCCAACAAGAGAATTTACATTAACATTCAATGTTATTATCGATTTTTCCAGACTTGTCCCTACCTTTAAGTTGGCCTTTGTCTTTGTTATCTTTTATTCTCTTATTTATGGTTGTTCATTCCTAGTTTTCCTGGAACAGGACTCTCTTCAGAGTTTCTTGAAAAGCTGATCTGGTGTTGACAAATTCTTTCAGGTTTTGTTTGTCTGAAAAGATTTTAATTTTTTTTTCCCATATGAAGAAAAATCTTGCTGGATATAATAACCTTCGTTGAAATTGTTTCTCTCTTAACACTTGCAATATGTCTTCCCATTCCTTCTTTGCTTGCATTGTTTCTGTTGAAAGGTCCGGAGTTAGCTTGACGAGATGACCATTGTAAGTCACTTGTCATTTCTCTCTTGCCAATTTTAGTATCTTGTCTTTATCTGTGGGCTTGGTCAATCTAGCTAAGATGTGCCTTGGGGAAGATCTTCTTGGGTTGATTCTATTCAGAGTCCTTTGTATTTCTTGGGTCTGGATGTGTGAGTGCTTCTCTAGACTTGAGAAGTTTTCTTCCAGGATATCATGGAATAGATTTTCCATGCCCTTATTAGTTTCTTCACCCTCTGGGATACCAATTATTCAGATGCTTGGACGTTTAATGGAGTCTAGTATTTCTCGTATATTATCCTCATTTTTTTTTTTGTTATTTTCTCTATCTTTTTGGTGTTTTTTTCTAGGTCAGAGGTTTTATCTTCTACATCAGAGATTCAATCTTCAGCATGGTCTAATCAACTTTTAATACTTTCAAGAGAGTTTTTGATTTCCAGTATTACAGACTTCATCTCTAATGAAGTCTTATTCTTTCATAGAGTGCTCATTTCTTCTTTCATATCCTAGAAGGACTTCCTAACCTCCTGTAGCTCGTTGTCTCTTTTCTGTTCCAACTCATAGAGTTTTGTCACCATGAATGTTCTAAATTATTTCTCTGACATTTTTGGTAGCAACTTCTGTTTTTTCAAGAGATTGGAAAAGAGTTATTTTATTATTTTTTTTGAGAGTTTTTTGCTACAGGGTGTGTGTGCTTGCCAGAGAGACAGAGAGAGAAAGAGAGACAGAAAGTGAGAAATCACCCTCCGGGGGGATGGCCACGCCACAATCCCTTCTCCTCCATTCTCCTCTCAGGATCTTGGGCACGCATGCACATGTGCCCATCATAAGTATAAGCCACCAGGTCCAGGACTCAAACCATGGTCAACTACATGGGAGTTTAGCGACATAGCCATTATGCTAACTGCTGGTCCCAATGTGTTCTTTTGATGGAGACATATTTCCTGGTTTATCCAGACCTGAGGCTCTTCTACTTCTAGCCATTGGGAGATGTATTCACATTTTGATACCTTTTTGGAGAATGTTTCTTTGACTAGGAACAAGTGTACTTCCCTTTTGCTGTGGACTGATGTGTGCTGAAATCTCTTTTCTGCTGTGTTTTGCAATGTGCTCTGTACAGGAGGAGTCTTCTATTCAAAAGTCTGAAGAACAATCTCTCTTCTTTCACAGGTGGTTAAGTAAAAAGGAAGATTCCAGGAAGCCTCACAATACGAGGGTATTTGAAAACTGTGATTCTAGACCTGTCTAGCACCTCTTGGTGCATGGAGGATAAGCAGGAGATGACAATGTAAGATGGAAGAGAAAAGAGTAAGAAAGAGAATAGAGAAAAAGTTGGCTCTGCTGGAAAGCTGAGGGCAGTCCTGTGGGGTAAGGAGAAGTGGGAAATTAACAAAAGAAAGAATAGAAGGGGGAAAAAAAGCCTATCTTGCTTACAGAGAGAGGGTGTCTGGGGTTGGGGTCCCTGGAGCTGGAGCTGGGGCTGGAGGGCCCTGCCTCAGTGTCCCTTAGGCCAGGAGGCTAGAGATAGAATTGGGCTCTGCTGGAGAGCTGGAGGCAGTCCTGTGGGATAAGATGAAGTGGGAAATTGACAAAAGAAAGATAAAGAGAAGAAGAAAAAA
This sequence comes from Tupaia tana, assembly GCA_026018925.1. Lineage (NCBI taxonomy): Eukaryota > Metazoa > Chordata > Mammalia > Scandentia > Tupaiidae > Tupaia > Tupaia tana. Next base: position 162,666,308 of record JAKSZU010000009.1, read on the forward strand.
AAGCCGACCTTTCTAACAGAGAGAGGCTGTCTGGGGTTGGGGGCCCTGGAGCTAGAGCTGGGGCTGGAGGGTACTGCCTCAGTGTCCTTTAGGCCAGGGAGCTGGCAACAGAAGTGGGTAAATTTATTTTTAATACAAAAATATGACCACACTATTTACTTTTTAAATACTGGCTAGGAGGCATAGACCTAAAAAATGTTTTATAGTTTGTTTGAAAATATGAACTTAGCATTAAGATAATGATGGTTTTATAAAACAAGGATTTGTTCACAAAAATTTCATGTTATAAATATGATTTTAGTTTTTTGATTTTATATTTCTTTTTTTTTTATTGTAACCTATAATTTTTTATAATCATAATTCCCAGTGAATTCACTAGAAAAAGCTGCTTTCCTGCAGTAGGAAACACAATGTCTTTTTTTTAAGAGGTTTTTGTCTTAGGGCACATGTTCTCGCTGGAGAGAGAGGTAGAGACAGTGAGAGGAAAAGTGAGAAATCACCCCCTAGGGAGGTTGACCCCTCTGCAGTCCCTTCTCCTCTATTCTCCTCCCGGCATCTTGGCCATGTATGCACACATGCCCGGTATGACTTTCAAGCCACTGGGTCAGGGGCTCGAACTGTGATCGGCCATATGGGAGTCCAGTGACGTAACCATTACACTATTTGCTGGTCTTTAATAACCATTATTTCACTCAAATAATGTACTCCCCTTAATTTTTTTTTTTTTCTGTAGGGTGCGTATGCTCACCAGAGAGAGATAGGGAGGGAGGGTTGAGAAAGCACCTCCCAGGGAAGATGACAACACTGCAATCCCTTTTCCTTCATTCCCCTCTTGGGATTTTGGGCATGCATGCACATATGCACAGCGTCTTTTTCAAGTCACTAGGTATGGAACTTGAACCATGTAGCTGGCCATGTGGGATCCAGCCGTCTTAATCACCATGCTGGTCTCAAATTTATCCTTTCCATGTAATGAATTATTTCAGTACAGTAACTCTAGACACATCCTAAGGGTAGCCAGTATTCATTGTTTTCCTTTCAAGAGACACTATTTTAGTTTTCTATTTTCTATCTTGGTATTTTTGCCAATGTAGTTTTAAATGGCTGTGAAAATTTGCAGTCCCTCCTATTCAGAAGGCATGGCTACTTTATGATTATTGTTCTGTCTTGCTTTCAAACTTTTGAATATGCTAGAAGTAAAGCATCATTGTTCTTCCATGTGAGCCTAAGACTATCAACTTTGAGCAGGTAACTCCAGCCTCCTCCCACCTGATGTGGAGAGACTGTTCACTGAAGCAATTTCATGGTATTTGACTTAGTGAAAATTTCAGGGACTGTCGCATTGGGCTTCTGGGATTCTCATCACATAGTAAGTCCAGTGACTGAAGCATAAAGAAAGATATTGCCAAATGTGTTGCAAGCGCTGATGTAATTTGCAGTTCACTTCTTTTCAGTGAAATAACATAGAGCATATGTGGCTAGCAGAAGCCTATCTTAAGTCAGAATATATTCAGAACTGGAAGAGAAAATGAAAAGGAAGAGAGAACCTCATAAATTAATTGAGTGGCACTTCAGACTCGGGTATAGCCAGGCTCTTGAAAGCATACATCTCAACCCTGGGAGTCTACATTCCAGCTCTCAATTCTTCCTGGACAGCTTTATTGGTTTTGAGGTTTATGATTTATGACTTGCTATTTATGGAGTCTTTATAAAATTTCTGGGGAGAAGATTCTGACCAATGTCATGATTAAAGGACAAGAGTTTAGACAGGTTGGCCAAGGTCAAAAAGAAAGTTAATTCTGAACTTACCATTAGACTTCTAGCCCTAGCTTCTATCTTCTCACTCAAACTAGCTTGTGTGACTGTACGGTCCAGTTTCTCAATAAAGTCCAGGTTAAATAGTCCCAATGTAAATATCTAAAGTGCACCTTACATTAAGAAAGTCTTCTAGCTTCAGGAGAAATTCTATTTTTCACCTTACTGATAGGTTACATTAATATATTTTCTTGATTCATTAATAAAAAGGAACAGCTATTTTTCCTTGTGTAAAATAAATGGGAGAAAATCTGTGTCATTCTAGTCTTTATATCAATATAAAAAATTCAGTTTGATGATTGATATACTCTGTTTTTTTTTTTTTAATGTTAGAATTTCACTCCTGGTTATATACCCAAGGGAAGCAAGTGCATATATTCACACAAAGACTTGTATACCATTTTCTTTGCCAGTTTCTCCCTAATAATCATCACATTCACACACACACACACACACACACACACACACATCCATCAACAAGAGTCTGTGGTTTATTTAGATGAAAGAATACTACAAAGCAACAAAAAAATGAAAAAAATCACTGACACGCAAAACTATATGGATAAATTTTGGAAGCTCTGAGTTAAAAAAGAAAAAAAGAAAAGAAAAGAAAAGAAAGCACTAAGAGTACATACTATGCAATTTAATTTATAGGCTGAAAAATAGACAAAGCTAATCTTCATTGGTAGGAATTACACTAGTGCTTTTCCTGGAGGTGGAGAGAAATGGAGGCAAGGAAAGCCTTCCAGGGTAATGGAAATGTTCTGTATCTCCATCTAGGGGGCAGTGGATGAAAAATACACGCACGCACACACACACACACACACACTCACACTCACACACACATAGTTGTCAGAAAAGTCATGATGCAGTTTTGCATAAGAAAATATTGAAAAAATATGTCATGACTTTTCCGACAACCTAATATATACGTGTGTGTGTGTGTGTGTGTGTGTGTGTGTGTGTAACAATGCATAGAGCTTTAAACTTCTGATTTGAGCATTTTATTGTATGTAAATTATATATCAGTCTTAAAATGCCAGAGAAGAAGTTATGTCAGAACCATGCTATTAAACAGTTCTATTAAATTTCTACAGAGTGGCATCATTGACATCCTCAGAGAAGTAATGCAAACTATAAAAAAACAAGTTCACAACTCATTCTGATTAAGAATAGATATAGATATCTGTTCTTGATGGAGCTTGATGGTGGCACAGTGGTAACGCATTACTCTGTAAGGTTGACTCACATGGGATGGTTCCAGGTTCACTTCTGGAGATTTACGTAAGTTTATACATGCCTGTGATCCAGGACTGGCTGAGCCTGGGGTAGATTGTGGCGTCAGGACTCTGTTCAGGATGATATCTGTCTCTCTCTGTTGCTCATAAAATAAAGAAATAAATAACTTTTCAAAATTAATATCCATCTCTTTCTACCCTCCCTTCACTGCTGTTGAGTCCTGACTATCTCACACCAAAGTGCAGTGTTTGGTGAAATGCTGAGCAAATGGGAACTCATGTGGTATGATATTGGGGCAGTGACAAGGTGGTGTTTTGAAGGTTTGGTTGGCAAGTTTTGGACACCTGAGAGGTTTGCAGAGTGCAGGCTTTAGGATGAGGTCAGAGCTGAGGACAGGAGACATTCTTCTCTCATTCTTTCCCTCTTTTCAAACTCCTAGCTAGGAAAGGGAGTTGAGGAGGGAGAGAATTTGAGGCTGGAAGTGCACCAATTGGCTCTTTCTGAAAATTTGCTACAGAATATTATAATTACAAACAGGCAGACTCCGTTTTTGTGGCAACAAAAACACACTTTAAGGCAAAAGTGTAGTGAGAGTGAGGAGAGGCATATGGCTGATTGAAACAACTTTCTTTTTTTTAACCAAAACATTTAAATTGCTTTAGAGCCAAGGAAGGCTCATAGTCAAAGGTGCCAGTGAGTTCCTTTTTATCCCACTTTTCATCTCTATTTTTGTTCCTATTTTGTGTCAAGGTTACATAAGTGCTGAAGCATTTAGACTAGTGGTTCTCCATCTGGGGTGATTTTGTCTGGCAATATATGGAGACATTTCTGGTTGCCATAACTCAAAGGAGGGGGTGCTACTGGCATCTAATTGGCAGAAGCCAGGAATACTGCTAAGCATCCTACAATGCATAAGCTGGCACTCAGCAGCAATAATCCAGTCTTAAAAGTCAGTACTCTTAAAGTTTAGGAACCCAAGTTAAGAACTGAACTTCATTTCTAGGACTAAGGGTGAAGGTAGAAAGTGTTAGGATTTGAAATCCTGTCATGGGAATCTTTTCTACAATTCTGTTAGACATGAATTGCCTTCAAAGGGCTTGGGTGGACCCAACCTTCCTAGCGTTTCTCTGTGACTTTGTGGGACATTAAGACAAGTCTAGCCACGAGAATAAATTTTTCCTTGCTTCAATTTAAGATACTTCCAACTAAATTGGAATGGAGTTGTAATGGAGGAGCAGATTAATACCATATGACAATAACAAACCTTCTGCAAGAGGTAGACAATGATAAATGAAAAGATTATTGGATGAGTCATCAGAAAACCAAAGTTCTAGTCCTGAATTGTGGATTTCTGGTTTTGTGACATGGATGACTTGTGGACTCTTTCCCAGGCTGATTTTCCTCATTCATGACACAAGAACCCAAAGCAGATTATTTCTCTTTAAATCTCTTTTAACACCAATATTTAATGATTCAATGAGAGCCAACATATTCTTCACTAAAAAAAAATACCATTAGTTTTGGGATATTTTCAGACAATGAAATTACTAGAAAAATGTAAAAGTTCCTCAAGTTACTATTCTTTAGGAAAAAAAAAATTGCTTATTATGCCTGTCACATAGATGAAGTTCCTTTGTCTCTATAACATCAAGATGTGTCTTTCTAAATTGTCAGTTTATTTAGCAAAATGTGTTCCAGGTAAAATAAAATAACTATGCAGAGCTGTTTAATATTTGTTCCTAATGTTAACTTTTAAACTCTGCTTAGAATAATAATTCTGTTAAGAAATTTGATCTGTCTGTCTTCCTTTTGTATTGCTTTTGGCTCTTCCAGAACTTCAGAAATGTCAATTCGTTATTCATGTTGGCCTTCACTAATCCTTCCAAAGAATGTGAAAAGGCCTACAGTCTTTTATATTAGGAAATAACTGAGATTAAAACAGATTAAGTCAAAGATCCTTTCTCTTGCTCTGTCCTGTTCTAATGAGTGTTATAGCAGCATTTTTGAAGGCAATGGGGATTTTCACACTAAACTATTATTTCTTTGTATGAACATTCAGTAGGGGCATTGATACAGTTAGGCCTGGCAAATTTTCATGACTTCAATGCCAAAATCCTGTGGTGTCCTTCTGAAGTGTTGAACAAGGTGGTGAATGGGGAGGGGTTAAAGAGACAGAAATGGGCCTCAAGTCAAAGTTGTTAAGGGGGACTTCTGGGAGATGGACAGACTGAGGGTTGTTGACTTACAAAAATAGTGGGGGAGTGAGGCATGGTGCAAGCAGCTGACTCAAGTGCTAATTGAGTGTTTATGTGAATATTTTCTACATAGCATCTACTTTTATCACCAAGAATAATAGGGAATTCTCCCTTTACATGGAATATGCTGCAGACCTCACTTCAGAAAGATGATATCTTCATTTATTTTCCAGTAGTTACAAAGAATATGCTGTCCTTTCCACATCCCTTCATGTAGACCTATTTAGGATGAGGCACTCTGACACAAAGCAAAACTTTCCAGTCTAGGACTGAAATGCATGTAGTATTGGACTTCAATTCTGTACCCTAACTGGCATGTAGAGACTTTTAAGAGAATGAATACATTATGGTGCTTTTTATTATCCAGCTAGATTCTCCAACTCAAAGCCAAAAGAATACTAGAACCAAATTCTCACAAGGGTCTTGGAGAGAGATTCTCCTTTTTAGAAACTGGATGAGAAGACTTCTCCCTAGAAATTTATCATTGATCCCACAAAGCCCTTGAAGGACATACTCTGTGGCGCTTCGAAATGGATGTGAGAGTTAGAAAGGCACTGTGGAGCAGCAGACAGGAGTAGCTCAAATCTTCTCCACATCTTTATGTGTAACTGATCCTTCTCTTTAGAGCCATGTAGACCAGGGTTTCTCACCTTTGGCATTGTTGGCATTTGGAACCTGGACAGCTCTCTGTGGTCAGGGCTATCTTTTGCATTGTGATGTTTAGCAGCATTCTTGGTCTCTACCCACTAGATACCAATGGCACACCCCTAGTTGTGGCAGCTAAAATAATTTCCAGACATTGCCAAATATGCTCTAGGGGACAAAAGCTACCCAGGTTGAATACTACTGAAATAAATATTGACCAGCAATGAGTAGAAAGAGGTAGACACAGGTGTTCAAAGAGAAGAGATGGCTTTGAAAATAAGTACAAGTTCAGCTGTGGTGGTATACAGTGCTAGAAGCCATATGGAGGATGAGTGTTTGGTTCCTAGGTCATGCCAGCACACGCGTGCATGTCTGTGATACTGGCTGCCTGAAAGGCTAAACAGTGGCAGGGATCATGACATGAGACCCTGTTGATGGTGCTTCTCTCTCTATCTCAATAATAAATAAATGAACTTAAAAAAAAAAAAGAAATAGATTCTACCAAATAGTGACATTAATTGGTGGATCTCTTTCATCATTAACATTAATTAAACTTTCCAACAAATTAGGAAGGAAATTGATTTTTGCTTTTTCTCACAGAAGATAGACAATTTTGGATTTTTTGTCTTTATGCAAAATATTTAGTTTTAAAGAGCTAAATAATACTATAGAGAAATGTTATCTTAGAACTTTCATCTTAATTCTGTATTAAAGGCCACTTATTTGACCATTTTTTCCCCATGTAAGAACAATAAACTTCTTTAGCAAAGCTCTGGAACATACCCAGTGCTAAAGGGAAGAATCATGTGGTTAAAGGTTAGACAAAGTGCAAGGGTAACCTTTAGACATTCCAATTAGACAAGGCAAACACTCTCCTTTAAGCCAAGTGTCTGCCTCTTTAGAGTCTTTAGTGTCTGCCTCTTTAATTTTAACAGCTTTAAGTGACTTTCTAAGAATTGATGGAATCATGTTTATATTTTGGGATTTTTAGTATTTAGAGAAGGCTCTAGATGCAAGCAAGAGCACTGGGAAACAAAAACCTGTCAGTCAGGATTTATCAGACAGACTTTCTGCCCAAGGGCATTTTTTCCAAATTGCAGTTTTCAGACTGAAATTATTTAAGTGTAGGTGCACAAAAAGCAGAAAACTGTTATGAACTTATAACTAGATGGTGATGCCACTGGGAAATTAACAATATTTTCAATTACCTTAGTGTGATCTATTTGGATTTTCAATATTTTTAAAGTCTTTATTTATAATAAAACACAAGTAACATAGTCATATATGTATTAGTTTCCTAATGCTGCTGTAACATATTATCACGGATGTAACAGCTTAAAGTAATTCATTCTCATAGGTGAGAAGTCTGAGTTAGGTTGGCTAGTTTCTCTACTTAGGCACTCACACGGCTGAAATCAAGATGTTGGCCAGCTGGGCTCTCCCCAGGAGGCTCTGGGAAAAATATTTTTCCAAGCTCATTCATATGTTGGCCAATTCATTCCTTTGTGGTGGTAGGCCAGAGGTCGCCATTTCCTTGCTGGCTGTCAGTCAGACAACACTCTCTGCTCCTGGCAAATGCCTATATTCTTTCTCTTGCTTTCCCCATGACCCCCTCCATAGTAGTGCATTGAATCCCTCCTATCCTGAAATCTCTTCAATTGCCTCTTTCCTTGTTGTTATATACTGAATGTTTGTGTCCCTTCAAAATTCGTGTGTGGAAACCTAGTCCTAATATGTATAGTATTAGGAGGTAGGCTCTTTGAGAAATAATCAAGTAGAGTCCTTGTGAATGGGATAAATGCCTTTATAAAAGAGACTCCAGAAAGCTCCCTCACCTGTACTACCATGTGACATCTATAAGTCAAGAAAGAGGCCCTCACTGGATACTGGATCTACCTGTGCTTTCATCTTAATCTTCCTAGACTCCAGAAATGTGAAAAATAAATGGCCATTATTTATAAATTACCCATTATTTTGTTATAACAGCCAGGACAGACAAAAACATTGTCCTTTCATAGTTTATTCATGCATACATAAAGTACAAATATATTAATTTATTTTGCAAAATATAACCTTCTATGCATAGTGTTCTATAACTCGTTTTTTCAGGTATTAATGTATCATAGAGATGGGGCCAGTGGGTGGCATGATGGTTAAGGCACTGGATTCTCACATGGCTGACCACGGTTTGAGTCCTGGACCTGACGACTTGCTTTCTCACTTGCTTTTTCTTGTTCTCTCTCTCTCTCTCTCTCACTCATCTCTCTCTGTTAAGTGACATGTCCTATAGCAAATTTAAAGTAATAATAATAAAATAAAATTTTAAATTAAAAAAGTATATATATCATAGAGCACTTTTCATATTGGTATATAAAGAATTTCCATAAGTTTTTTATAGCTTTAGAGTATTCTACTATATGGATATACCATAATTTATTTAACCTATTTACAATGAGTGGACTGTAATGTGGTTTCCTGCCTTTTACTACAACAAATGATTTTGAAACAAAGGCACTACTGGTGCCTCACCAGCAGAATATTGTCACAATTCATAGATGTTTACCATCTAATAGTTGAAGAATGTTTTTTTTTTTTTTTGAGAGGTTTTTGCTATAGGGCGTGTGTGCTTGCTATGAAGACAAAGAGAGACAGAAAGTGAGAAATCACCCCCTAGGGGAGATGGCCATGCCACAGTCCCTTCTGCTCCATTCTCTTCTCGGGATCTTGGGCATGCAAACACATGCGCTCGGCGGAAGTTTAATCCACCAGGTCTGGGACTTGAACTGCTGTCGACTACATGGGAGTCCAGGAACATAGCCATTACGCCAACTGCTGGTCCCGGTATTTTCTTTAATTTGCTATAACATAATATTTGAAGTTTATGACCAAAAACATTCTTTGTCTAATAGCATATTGTTTTAAAAAATTATTTTTCTTATTATAGAATGTTATTCAACCATAAAAAGGAATGAAATACTGACACATACTGCACATGCATAAACCTCGAAAACGTTATGCTAAGTGAAAGAAACTAGTCCCAAAGGACCACATGTTGTATGAGTTCACTCATATCAAAAGTAGTAAATAGGTAAATCCATACAGATAGAAAGACTAATGGTTGCCTAAGGATGGAAGTAAGGTAGTGAAGAGCGACTGCTAATGGGTATGGTGTTTCTTTTTAGAGGGATGAAAATGTTCTCAAATTAGATAATGGTGATAGATACCCAATATTGTGAATATATTGAAAAATCATTGAATTATACTTTAAAAAGGTGAAGTTTATGGCATATAAATGGCATCTTTATTTTATTTTATTTTTTATTTTTATTACCATTATTATTATTTATACATTCAATCGCTATACATCATTTAGATTATAAAGAGACTTTACCCAGAATGATAAACACATCTCAGTCCTGCTGACAATACTATACACATCCTCATCAACAGATAAACTGTATGTGTCCCACATATATATCTTATCTCTCCATTTTTCCTCTAATTTCCTTTCCTGCACTCTTCTCCTCCCACACTCTCCTTCCACTTTGTTTCTAGTGTCCATAACAAGTTTTAATGCTTTTATGTCCTCCAGTCTTTCAGGCTCTACCATAGAATGTGGACAGTTGGTATATGTTAAGTGGAGACATACAATGTCTCTCTTTCAAAAAACTATTCTAGTCCTTAGTGTTTGTGTGACATGGACATATGAATTACTGAGATGGTTGAATCTCAAATGTCTCTCATATGTAAAATGGGACGAGGGCTCCCAGCAGGGATTTAGAAAGATAAAGTTGGTGTGTTTGTGAGGCCCCTGTATATGGTCTGCCCTTTGTACATCAGAGTGTACTGCCCCAATTCATTTGCTCCCCAAATCTCAGAAAGAGATTCCATGAAAACACTAAGGGACTAGTGCCTATAGGGGCATACAGAGCACCAAAGAGAAAAAGCGAGAAACACTGTCATCCGTCCTTGATTGGGTTCTTTTTTTGTCATGAGCGAGTTCCAGTCTTGGTAACAATGAGTAATACTACAGTAGAATCAGAAACAGCCCTTGGAAGACATAACATGCTAATTAAAGGTCCAGTATATGAAAACTTCTGTAGCAATATGATAGCTAAAATGTTGTTGTTTTTTCTTTTCTTTTCTTTTTCTTTTTTGAGAGATTTTTGCTATAGGGCATGTGCACTCAACAAAGAGAGAGACAGAGAGACAGAAAATGAGAAATCACCCTCCCCCCCAGAGGGGATGGCCATGCTGCAATTCATTCTCCTCCATTCTCCTGTCTGGATTTTGGGGACACATGCACTCATGCCCGGCATGAGTTTTGAGCCATAAGGCCCGGGATTCAAATGCCATCAACTATGTGGGAGTGCAGCAATGTACTCATTACACCATCTGCTGGTCCCTGTTTTTGTCTTTTTCTTAAATTTTGTTGACTTCTTTTTAGCCACATGGTTGCCAAGCCCCATAGGAAATAAGTAATTTAAAATAAATTTTTAAAGATGCAAAATCTAAGTTTCTCTTACAGAAATTGTGGTATGGTTCTTAGGTGAAAGGAAATGATTAATATGATTATTTTTAGCACTGTTCTTTCTCAGTGTGGAGGAAATAGACAATGTACATTGACAAATTATTTATTTTTTTTTGAGAGGTTTTTTCGCTATAGGGCGCGTGCGCTCGCCAGACAGACAGAGAGAGACATAGAGACAGAAAGCGAGAAATCACCCCCCAGGGGGGATGGTCACGCCGCAATCCCTTCTCCTCCATTCTCCTCTCGGGATCTTGGGCACGCACGCACACGCGCCCGGCGTGAGTTGTAAGCCACCGGGTCCGAGACGCGAACCGCAGTCGACTACGTGGGAGTCCAGCGACATAGCCATTACGCTAACTGCTGGTTCCCGACAAATTATTTTTGAGTCATTAATTTACTTGTAAGACATTTATTGACTGTCTACTTTGTTCAAAGCATTGTGTTGGCTACTCTTGGAGAAAAAAGAACTAGACAGTCCTCAAACAGAAAGAGAAGGGAAACCCATGTTTTTGGAGAGGCTGTGACTCATTTAAACACCATAATGTCTCAGGAAGATGAGAATTAACAGTATTATGATATGCAATTTTGGGGATTGAATTTATTAAATAATATATAGTGTATGATAAAGACTCAAATCCAGATGAACTTGGCTCAAACATGTACTCTCTTTTCACTACTACATATTCTCTTATTTAAGCATTTTCATTATTTCTTTAAGATATCTTCATAAACTAGGATTTTAAGTGTATTCTGGAACTATCACTGAGCTGGTTCATATATTTCACATATGTGTAAATTCACATGTTGAAAATATAAATATTGGGAAGGTTGGTAATTAATATGCTTTTAAAATATGAGTCTGTGTACTTTACATACACATGCAATTCATTTAAGCAAAAAAGAAAATAGCTATCTATGTGAAAAAAATCTATATCATTTCCACAAGGATTAAATTTCTGCAAGAGTTTGGTTCTTTATTTATTTGGCTGGAATAATGTTAGACATTCTAAAATAAGCTATATTTTTGCCCCAAAATGTCAACATATTTAACATCTACATAATATCAGTTACTATATATATATATGTTTGTATATATGTATGTATAGTATATAACATTTATAACTATATATCACATGTCATTTTTATATATTACATATATATATATATATATATATAAATATATATATAAATAAAACTTTTCCCTTTTATATCTCTTTCTCTGCATCCATGGACTTCACTTGTCAGAAAAAAATTGTTGGAACTACTTTGCAAGTTTTTTGAAGCCTATAATAAGCATCTATTAGTATCAGCAGTAGAAGGCACATAATTCTATTTTTACAATGTAAAGCCACATGATAAAATTTATACCTTGATGAAAATATTATTTTGTAATCAATTTATGGGGACCAAGATGAAGGAATTGTTACCTGAAGGCAAACTTTTTAGGTAAGGTAAGTTCTATGGCCCATGATGATATAGCTCATGAGAATTTTCCATTTCTTCTCCTTTTATAAAAATCAGTTACCACAGAATATATGCAGTCACCAGAGAGAGAGGGAGAGAGAGAAAAAGCACCCTTCAAATGAGGCATGGTCATGCCACCATCTTTTTGCCTCCATTTTCCCATCCCATCACAATTTGGGAGTACACACACACACACACACACACACACACAGAGAGAGAAGTCCAGCATGTTTTTTAAAGCCACTGGGGCTGGGATTAAAACCAGTCAGCCATGTGGTATCTGGCTTTCTATGTATAGCACTCAAGGGCTATACTACTGGGCCAGCCTGAGGAATTTCCATTTCAATGAGCTGTTTCAATTATTTAATTCAATAAACATTTAGGGAGTTACTACTACACAAATGACAATTTTATAGGTCTCAGTAAGAGCGACCCTATTTTCCAAAACAAAATAATTCATTTAATATTAATGGAGACAATGGTATAAAATATTTGTAGTCTATGTGATCTCTGAGAATGTCTATTAATGTCATTGTGTCTACATATTATTTTTCCTATGTACCACTAAAAAGTATTAGGTCATTGGAAAAGTCATGACACATTTTTGCATAGAAAAACAGAAAAATACATCATGACTTTTTCAATAACCCAATATTTAGAACAGAATGTTCTCTCCCACTTAAGAACTTCTTAATGTTTAAGACAGGGAGTAAAAGAAGAAACAAGATTGGGATCTAGCTCTGGAGATCTTTAGGAAAGAAACTAGAGAGTTTATTATTCTAGGTGACTTATAGGTAGTGCTTCCCTGCACATGAGAGTGGGACCTATGACCCCTCCTTATGTGCTCCAGTGATAGAAGCTAATAGATGGAGTGAGGGCCACAGTTGGTGATCCACTGGGGAAGCAGGGAGTGATTAGAAAGTGGATGTTACAATGAGGAGGGAGATGTAGCAGGAATTAAGATTTGAAAGTATTGAAAGATGTGGAGGTTGCAGCCTATGGGAGGGCTCTCCCAGTTTGGGAACAGTAATAGTCGAGTGTATTGTGATGCTTCTTTAGCAGGAAAATGCCAAAAAAAAATGGATTCTTAGTGCTCTGGAGGACAAGGACCTATGAAGTGTGATGTCAGAAGGAGCCTCAATGGGGTTTTCAGTGCCTCAGAGAATGGTAGCCATTGAAAGGAAAGACCAAAGTGGATACCCAGTGTCTGAAAGAACCTGTAATTGTATCTCAGAATGTAATATCAGTAAATAGCAAAGGAGAGATGTATAAGCATGTGCCAAATGACTTGAAAACTAGGAACATTATTGCATGTTGGTGGGGCAGGAACTGAGAAGCTACAGTGGAGCATAGGAAATATCTCTCTTAGTAGTTCTATGCCCATAATCAAGTCATGGGAAATGTGAGACAGAATAACCTATCAATACCTTCCTTTGGAAAGGTTGGGAAGGGAGGTGGGACTTTAAGAAGTGGCAGACAAGGATAAGATGAGGGGCAGAACCATTAGAGAAGAAGATTTAGAGAGATGTTATTAGTGGACCATGGCTCCCAAATAGTAGGAGTGATGTTACCTTCTGAAGATTGGGCCTAAGATAGTTCAAACTGTGAGAATGAGAATTTTCTGGAGATCAGAGGGAAGAAATTTGTACTTAAAGCACCGAGTGCTGGTACCCAAGACAGTGCCATTACTCCCTAGAGAGAAAAGATTACTGTGTTCTTGTGCCAAATATTCCACATCACAAAGATATGTCTAAACAACAACAACAACCTATGTGAAACCCCTTGGTACTTACAAAGCTTCTTCACAAACTACCATATCTTCCACTTGTGCAATGGACATTTATATCATTGTTTTACATATAAGCCCACTAGGCTCAGATAGATTTTAGTAACAGCTACAATTCATGACAGCTAATAAGTGGCAGGTTGGGGTTGATCCTAAATTTTCGTAATCCAAGTTCAATCTTTTTTTTTCCCCTGCATCTATTATAAAGAGGAGAGTGGTCTGAAAAAATACTGGCAAAATTGAAGGGAGTATGAGGAAAAATAAGAGAAGTTTATTAAACCACTAGATAATTTAAAAATTGGTATTCAAAGCAAAGATGAGGAGGTGGTTAAGAGAATGTTTTAAATTTAGAAGAAAATATAAGAATGATACCACAAAACCTTAGAGGAAAAATTTATTGCCTTGTGAACCACCATTGTGTTGACTTGTTGTTAATTTTGTGGTAAACCCTGAAAGAGTTGGCTTAGAAATTTCCATGTGTTGTGCACACTGCAGTCTGGTTTCCGATATGACCATATCATTTTGGAATTCCAAGTGAAAGAAAGGATGAACTACTAAGCAAGACAGAGCTGAACTCATCCTTACAAATTCCTGAATGTGCAAGAGTTCATAGTGGTTGAGTTGTGTGTGCGTGTGTGTGCACGCACATGTGTGTGTTACTCAGACTGTCTAATTAGGAGTCCAGAAATCACTAACCTTCCAAATTAATGTGGCCTGGTTAAAAAGTCTTGGAGATAATGAAGTCTGTTTTTGCCCACTCTAAAGGGAAATTTTGATGGACAGAATGGAAATATAACACTGCCCCTTTTTAGAATTTTAAGTTAGAAATCATGAATATTCTGTATATACATGATCTCTTTTAGCTATATCTTGAGGGGCTGTCAGTTAGCTAAAAAATTTAAACATTTCTCTAATGTTTTTATTCTGTTTCTGGCAAAGATACAGAAAAGGAAGAGAGACAAACTGAAAAGAGGATTTTACATGAAAGGGAGATTTTTTTCTGTAATTATCATGAAGAAAATTAACCAATGTCAGAGATTAGGAAGCAAATTCCTTCAGGTGACTTTTTTTTTGGCCTTTCAACAAAATATTTTACCTCAGCTCAATTATTCTACTGATGTTTATATGAAGTACTGTGGAGGAATTTTAGATTTTGTTTCTGCCAGTAATTTAATTATATGTCATAAGAGTTAGTTTATTTTAGCTCAACTAGTGATGAATACTTTCAGATTTTGAGTTAAAAATTGTGGAGTTGGAAGGTTTACTCACTCAGAATATTTTCAACTTTTTCTTGTGTCAGACTTAGATGATGTACCTCCAAAGAAGACCAAATACAGCAAGCACCTTTGGTAGATTTTAAGCATGAAGAAAAATCACTCTGTGTTACTGGAGCCAGTGGAAGAGTTGCAAATCATATTAATGTTGTATTTTCATGTTCAGACAAAATGTTGCTTGACAGGCAACCAGAGATCATTATCAAACACTTTAAACCTGCAATTCTAGTGAATGCATGGATACTCTCTTTAATGGCAAAAATGCATCAATTGCCAAGTAACTGGCTTCCAGAAATGCATTTTCCAATTGCAAAAGGGATGAAATGGCATATATCATAGAAGACAGTTGCTAGGAGGGAGGGAGGCATATCATGCTACACATTCCAAAAGGAATATGGAAGTATTACATGGGGAATAACTTTTCAGGCTAGGAAATAAGACTACATAAAACATTGTCAGACAGTTAAAACCGATCTGAATGATGTTATTCACCCAAAAAAGAAAAAGGCTTTTTCATTTCAGTGGGTAACTTCAATAAGGAGAGGGATGACGCAAACCACTTAGTTCTCTCTTAAGTCTATGAATACAGAAAATGATGTTGAATATCCTTCAATCTTGCAGACTCATCACTTCCTCGTTCTTCTTTACTATCCCCTCACCCTCATCATAACTCAATGCTGTTTCACTTTGGAGGTTCAAGCTATTGCTTCTCTTTTGTCCACAGACATAGCTGTGGTCAGGTAAGCTCAGATTCTAAAGGCCCCTTTTTCATGCTCTGTGTGTGGGAGCTTTGGCATTGTACATAAGTCACATGGGACTCAATTTTTCTTTTCTAAAGAGGAGGGAAATGTTGACTTTGCAGGGTTGTTGTGAGCAGAAAATGAGGTAAAGGTATGTAAACTGCTGACCATAGAGGCTGGCATATTTGATCAATAATATCTGCTGATGTTGCAGTTAAAATTTCAAATGTCATAAACAAAGGCTTACAATCTTCTCTCTGTTTTTTATTATCTTTTTTTTTGAGAGGTTTTTGCTACAGTGCACATGTGCACACCAGGAAGACAGAGAGACAGAGAGAGATAGAAAGCAAGAAATCACCCCCCAGGGGGATGGCCACACCACAATCCCTTCTCTTCCATTCTCCTCTCGGGATCTTGGGCATGCACGCACATGCACCTGGCGTGAGTTTAAGCCACCAGGTCTGGGACTCAAACCGCCGTCGACTACATGGGAGTCCAGCAACATAGCCATTACGCTAATTGCTGGTCCCTGTTTTTTATTATCGTCACTATCCTTTACTTTGATATTCATGTTAAGGACATTTCCAACACACCTGTCTGCCAGTTCCTCAGCCTCCAGGAATTTATGGGCTTCCACCTTCACCCCACCCCTGAGGCCTGTCTATCCACCATCATCACTTAAAGCTGTCAAATCTACAAGCTCTCCAGCTCTGAAAGACCCTTTCTCTTCATGTACCTCTCCCATATATTACATGAATTAACTTGGTTAATAATGGCACACAAGGCACTGTAGCTATTGCTATTTCAGAGAGAATGAAACTGAGGCACAAAAGGTTTGTCCAAGGTCCCACAGTCAGGAAGCAGCAGAGACAGAATTCTAAAACAGATTAAATGGTGATACAGACTTTGGTCTTAACCATTACATCATACCTCCTCCCCTGGAGTAAGGCAGTCTTGGAACATATTCTCCACTGTTCAATGGGGTACCCGTGGTTCCCACTCACCCCCATCCCAGGTCTACTTCTGCCCCAACTGTCTCATTAAAGGCCTTTATGTGGGACAGCCTCTTCCAAGACCTGGAAACCTCCAAGAGTGTCAGTTCACCTGTGTGGTTGCTCCCTGTCTCATCTGTCACTCCTTATTTTGTTCTCCTTACCTGTCTCAGTGAGGCCTCTGAAATCTTTATCACTCTCTTCCAAATTTTCATTTTCCATAGCCCACTGCTCCTCAAATCCAAAGGAACCCAACTGTACCCCCAAAAGAAGCCAGCTCATTCTCTGTATTTTTTACACCAATGACTACCCTATTTGTCCAGTCACCTACTTAAAGCCTTGGCCCTCTCTGTCCTATAGCATTCAATGTGTTTTCAACCTTATTATGCTTTCTCTAGTTGTCTCCTCACCTCTACTCCAGGCCTTTCCATTCCTGCTGCTAGCACTCCTGCTCAGTCCAAACATTTTTTTAACATCTTTATTGAGATATAACGAACATATCATACAATCTGCCCATTGAAAATGCACAACCCAGTGGCTTTTAGTATGTTCACAGAGCTTTGTGATCATCATCATCACTTGTAGAACACTTTTTCTACTCATTGTGGGGCCTCCTGATGCTTCTGCACTTCAGCAGTGTTTTTACTCTCATCTATCCTCTTCACTCCTCTCTTGTTAGTCTTCTGAAGCCCACTGTGCTCAAAAATGCAGATATTCCCCAACACCTGTCCTTGGGAAGAGGCAGAATGTCATGATTATGAACCAAAGAGGGCCTAATAGGACCTAGAATCTATTCTCAGATGTTAGCACTTTGTGATGATCCAGAGGCAAGTGGGCTTCATGGCTTCAGAAAGAACTCAGGGTGCAGAAATGATTCGGTGAGCTATGAGTGGCAGAAAGACATTTAACAGACACAAAAATGAAAGGTCCTTTGTTGAAAATGATGTATATAGTAATATCCCTGATTTCATTATTACACACTGCATGCATACTTTGAAAAACCATATTGTATGCCATAAAGATTTTTTTTTTTTTGGAGAGGTCTTTGCTATAGGGCGCGTGTGCTTGCCAGACAGAGACAAAGAGATAGAAAGTGAGAAATCACCCCCCAGGGGGGATGGCCACACCACAATCCCTTCTCCTCCATTCTCCTCTCGGGATCTTGGGCACACACGTACACGCACCCGGCGTGAGTTTTAAGCCACCGGGTCCAGGACTTGAACCACGGTCGACTACATGGGAGTCCAGTGACATAGCCATTATGCTAACTGCTGGTCCCTGCCATAAAGATTTTTGACAAATATAAATATGAAAAATAAATAAACATTTTTTAAAAGAAAGAAAAATGAATTTTATACACTTACTGTCTAGATAACTGGGGATATCTTTCAAATATGTGTTTTGAATATTAATTTGAAAAATAATGTCTGAAATAAATGAGTGAGGAAAACACACAGAGTGGGGTGAAATAAAATTCTTTTGGTAGTGTGCACTCAGAAGTAAGTTAGCAGGTATCCAATTCAGACTAGCATGTAAGTATTTTTGTTATGTTTTTAACATAAAAATGTCAGGTATAAATCCTTCTGGATCAAATGTGGAGTAAATGATTCAGAAAAGTTCCCATGTATGTAGTGATGAATATGCTTGATGCAAGGAAATAAATGTATGGAGTGAACCAGTGAATGGGAGATGGTCAGATTGCTAAAACATAGCATGCTGATTTCATAACAAGGTGGAATATTCAATACAATTTTTTAACATCAGGGAGACAGAAAATAGGTTCAGCAATTAACTTCTCCTTGTACTTTAAGACTCAGTTCAAGGATTGTCTTATCTTGCCCTCTAGCCCCAGGCTGAATTGCTCAGGTACTGGTACACTGGAGTGCTACTTGGTTAAGCCATGTGTGTCTTTTTTGTGGTACTGATCACAGTGTGTCATCACCTTTGATTTTCTTGTTTACTTTACTATCTAGACTTGTACTATCCAATATGGCAGCCACTAGGCACATGTGGCTATTCTAATTTAAATCAATTAAAACTAAATTCAGTTAAAAATTATGTCTGTAGTTGCAATAGCTACTTTGCAAGTATTCTTTAGCCACAGGTAGCTATTGGCTACTTCATCAGGTAGTATGGATACAGAATATTTCCACAGCAGAAAGTTTTACTGGATTGTGCTGATAGCTTCTGATCCCATTGAGGGACTGATTTTGCCGCCTTTATTTCTATATTCTCTATACTTAGCACACAGTAGGAGTTTAATAAATATTCATGAGATGAGTGGATATAGGAAATTAAAAAAACTGAGCTGAGAGAAATAATGTATAATCTACATTAGTTTGAAGTCATGAATTTAAGTTTCTCTTATTTGGTTGCTCTGATAAATGTTTGATTGTGATTAGAAATGATGGATAAAAACCAAAATTCTCTGAATTGGGTACAAGATTGGCAAATATGCATGTATTCAAGTGGTCTGAACCCAAAGACATTGCTTTCCCTAAAGATTAATGGATATTATTATATCTGGCTATATTGCCATCCAGCTGTGAGATTTGCCTGCAGAAGTTTGTTAGGAAAGGATATTTCTCTAAAATCAGGTTACCGAATGTAACAGTACAACTCATCTATACTATTTTGTATTTTTTTGAGAGGTTTTTGCTATAGGGTATGTGTGCTTGCCAGACAGACAGAGAGAGACAGAGAGACAGAAAGCGAAAAATCACCCCCCAGGCGGAATGGCCACGCCGCAATCCCTTCTCCTCCATTCTCCTCTCTGGATCTTGGGCACGCACACACACGCGCCTGGTGTGAATTTTAAGCCACTGGGTCCGGGACATGAACCGCGGGCGACTACGTGGGAATCCAGCGACATAGCCATTATGCTAACTGCTGGTCCCCTATACTATTTTGTATTTTGAAATACTAATTCGCAAACTGATTTTAGAAGTGATGGAAAAGAAATGCATCCCGGAAGTGGCATCAAATAAAAGACTTTGGTAGGATGCATTTGGAATCAAGACATTTTCAAAGTGACTTATACCAGGAGAGGTATTTGCTCACAAAACAAAACCTACCACAGATAGAGTATGTTCAGAGTGGTTGATTTCATATCATAATAATGTCAACAGGATCCAAGCACTTGGCTCTACTTACTCTGGGCCATCTTTTTATTGGTTTAACTTCAGGCAACATGATGGTTCTATACATCACCTACAGATACAATGCTTTGCAAAGAAAGAGGAGAGACAGTCTCTCTTGTTGCCTTCTCAGAATTAGGAAATCTTACTCAGAATCTCCTGACTTCCATTCATCTATCATAGCCCAGAATAAGGTCCCATATCCATTCTCTATCAAATCACAGGTAGGAAGACTATGTTACATCTACATCCATCAGGTTTGTGTGTGGAGCTGAAGATAGGTTCTACCTCCTTTGTCTGAAACCCATGATGGCATGGGAGTAAGGATATAAAGCTCTATTAACAAGAAAGAAAGGTAATAGATGTTGAACAACCAACCAACAAGTACTGTTCATAGAAATTAGTATCCTAGTCTTCTAGAATATGTGACATAAAAATCTTTTCAACTTCAGTGGAAAGAGAGGTGGTTCGATGGTCACCATAGAATATTTTGAAAAGTCAGTAAATTCACTATATATCAGTGTTGATTAATCTTGTCATATCAACTAAATTCTGAATCCAGCCTTCAACTAACACTATCCCTTACATTCAAAGAAAAATAATGAATTATGAGATTTAGATTCATATTCAAGCAACCAAGTTTAAGAGGATAGAGTAGACAAACTATACCCTATTTCTTAAATCTTTGATTGAAAAAATATAATCTTCATACTCTCTTCATTTGCTCAACTTCTTGGGTGCTTGTAGATTACTGAAAATCTAGGCTAATGATTATCAATTGATGGTGAGGTTGGACAGGGCCATGGCCTTCAGAATCTCATGAAGGTGCTTCTTATACCTCCTTTACTCTTCTTCCCATCCTCTTTTCTATATGTTTTTGCTCCTCTCTCTGACCGTGAGAGTGAAGTTTGGTAAAATATGTATGTTTTCCTAATACCACAGCTTTTTCCATTTTTTTCACTTGAAGTATAAAAATCTTGCATCTTAAAATAATAAAAGTCCACAGGTGGTGGAGTCCGTATTTATTGGGCAATTGCTACATGCCAAGCATGGTGCCAGATCATTTAATCCTCATTTAATCCCTGCATAAATTCTCTGGAAAATCTCATCCCTGAGTTATAACCAAAGGCACTTATATATGCAGAGGGTTTGAGGAAATGCCTGAGGTTCCCCTGCTAGTAACTGGCAGAACTAGAACTCAAAACCACAGCTCTCTGTGTCCAAAGGCATCCCTCTTCCCACTAAAAGATTGATATGTTTATCTGGAGTGTTTTACGCTTATAGAAAGTAGGCATAGCATGTCCAAAGTCATAGTTTTCTTTTTCTTTTTTTTTTGGGGGGGGGGAGGTTTTTGCTATAGGGTGCGTGCGCTCACCAGACAGACAGGGAGAGACAGAGAGACAGAAAGTGAGAAATCACCCCCCAGAGGGGATGGCCACGCTGCAATCCCTTCTCCTCCATTCTCCTCTCAGGATCTTGGGCATGCACGCACACGTGCCCGGCATGAATTTAAGCCACTGGGTCCAGGATGCGAACCGCGGTCGACTATGTGGGAGTCCAGCGACATAGCCATTATGCTAACTGCTGGTCCCCAAAGTCATAGTTTGAGAATCTGAGCAAGAGCTGGCAGTGGGAACACAGAAACTATTGGGCAATGAGCAGATCCCAGCCTGAAGAATGATGAGATCTTGGCAAAAAGTTTAACATCTCTAGGCCTCTCTTTCCATGCAAAGGTTCCAGTAGATCGGGATAAGCCATGATCCACAGGCTAAATCTGGTCTATTGCCTATTTTATCAGTTAAGTTGTATTGGAACACAGCCATGCCTATTTGTATACATATTCTCTAAAGTGGCTTTCCCCATATAACATCATAGCTGAGTAGTTGTGACAGAGGCCATATGGCCAGCAAGGCCCAAACTATTTACTATCTCGCCCTTCGCAGAAAATGTTTGCTGACTCCTGCATAGATCAGCAATTCTCAACTTTGGTGGTACTTTAGAGCATTTAAAAATTGCTGAGGTCTGAGTGCCACTCCCAGCAATATTTGTTTAACTGGTCTGAAGTGGAACCCAGGCATAGCTATATTTTTTAAAAGGTGCTCCAGGTAAAAGTCATGTAAAGTCAAAAGTTCTCTGAGTATTACATTCTTCGAGTACATGAAGATTTAAATGTTCAGAGAAAGTTCTTTGTTGAGCTGGTTAAGTGGCCAGATCAGAAATTGAACTCAGATCTACTCATCTCTAAAGCTTGTGCTCTTTACCAGCACTTACTAGCCAATGTAATTCAGTTCTCTAAATCTGCCTCTTCATCTATAAAATGTGGATATAACATTTTTCTTGCCTTCATCCATGATCAAATTGGGATGGAGTGTCTAAATGTAACTTGAAAGCTGCAAAGTCTTATATCAGTGTGAACACTTAATATATTCACATTAAGTTCTTGGAAACAATTTCTAAAATCACTGGAAGAGACTTTCAAAGAACAGATACTAATATTTTATTCTAAACTCTGGTAGGAAAACCTGGCTTAAATATGTATTTTCCATATTTCATTCTATTTCGCATTTTCAAATCTTCACATCAAATGAAACTCTTCTTTCTACAGTGTGTGTGGTGTTCTTACATAAACACTCTCTCATGTCCTCTGTGGTCTTCAGTTACCCCACCCTGTTATAGATCTTGGGGACTTTTTAATCATTCTTAATCAACAGCTTCCCAAGCTTTCTTTCTGGCTGCGTGCCTCTGAATGCTCTCCAGTGACTATGAATATTTTCCAATTTGGGGACATTTTTTCCATTTTCTCCTTAATGATGTGCCTGGTTTGTCTACATTTTTCCAAGTGTGATCTCATCAGCATCTTCTAGAGAGGGTTACATCTTCACTATCATGAAGCAAAGCCCATGTACATGGCCAATGGCATTTCTACTATTATTTTTTTCTTTCATTATTCTTATCATGGTTTCATTTTTTTCACATTGCATTCCCATTTCATTTTATTTTTATTTTTAAACTTTTTAAAGAATTATTTTATTTAACTTTATTTATTTATTTTTACCAGAGAGGGATAGAGTGAGACAGACAGAGAGAGAGAGAGAGAGAGAAAGTGAGAAAGCAACCTCCAGGTCTGGGACTGGAACTGTGGTCAACCATGTGGGAGTTCAGCGCCTTTAACCACCATGCCACCTGCTGGCTCTATACATAGGAATTTTAACTCTAGTGTTCTTGATTTTTTTGAACATCAAATTTTTCTGCTTATTTACTTTTACATTTCACAACTGTGATATTCCTGACAATAGCAATGAGCTACTTCTTATATTAGCAGTTGGTAAACTATGACCTGAGGGCCAAATCCAATGACTGCTTATTTTTTAAATAAAGTTTTATTGAAGCATGGGCACATTTTTTTTATTAACTGTTGTATATTGCTGCTTTTGTGCTGCAATTACAGAGTTGAATAGTTGAGATAGAAACCATGTAGCCCACAAAGCTTAAAATGTTTACTCTTTGGCCCTTTACAGAAAAGAGTCATTCACTCCTGTATTAAATGAATACACTGATTTTGACATTAACCAGACAGTTTTGGTGAGGGGAATCAACTGTGATACATTTATATTTCTCTTTCATTTTATACATCTTTATAATAAAATTAGGTTATGATATGATACCTTTAATTTATTGATTTGTTCACCACCAGCCACATCATGCACACATAGTGGTGGTGAACACACTTCTCTTGTGGGTTTGCATGCTAGTGTGATAACACAGATAAACAAGCAAACAAATACAAGGACTAAGATTACTTCAGATGGTGGGAACCAGCAGTTAGCGTAATGGCTATGTTGCTGGACTCCCATGTAGTCGGCCGCAGTTCGTGTCCCGGACCCGGTGGCTTAAAACTCACGCTGGGCGCGTGTGCATGCGTGCCCAAGATCCCAAGAGGAGAATGGAGGAGAAGGGATTGCGGCATGACCATCCCCCCTGGGGGGTGATTTCTCGCTTTCTGTCTCTCTGTCTCTCTGTCTCTCTCTGTCTGTCTGGCGAGCGCACGCGCCCTATAGAGAAAAAACCTCTCCAAAAAAAAAAAAAAAAAGAAAAAAAAACATTACTTCAGATGGTTGATGAAAAAAGTAAGACCTACGCATGTGATAGAAGGTGATGTGCAGACTGGTTCTGTGATAATCAGGAAAGCACTTCTTGAAAATTTAGCATTTGCATTAAATCTGAATGAAAGAAAAACAAGTCATGTTAAAATATGGGGAAGAGCTAAGACCTAGAGAAGAAAATTAGTTTGGTGTGTTCCAGAAACAAAGAGATAACCAGAGTGATTAAAGCAGAGTTGAGTGAAAGCAAGGAAGATAGGAGCTGAGGCAGTGGCCCAATCTTGTAAGGTTATGCAGGTCAGGATATAGCAGTCTAAACTTCATGTTGACTGCGATAGAAAGTCTTGGGAGGGGTGATGAATGTATGAGAGACCTCCTCTGATGCATATTTATGAGGGATCACTATAATTCTTCTCTGCAGAATGGATTACCAGGGGTCAAAAGGAAAGGCAGCCTTCCCAGTTACTGAATAGTATCTATTAACACATATCTGTCTTCAATTACAGAGGAAGCTTGGTGAAACTTAAGGGACCCCAGACCTCCACTTGGAAAGGGAGATCCAGTTTACCAAACTGGAAGTCAAAGAAGAATAAACTAGCATATGATTTCCAATTGAGACATTTAGCTAAGGAGAAAATGCATAGATGTGGATCATTCTGCTAAGCAGGTCTCAGTTACTGGTCTTCCCCCCCCCCCCCTTTGGCCAACAGGAAGCTTAGAGTTCAAATTGTTTTTTTAGTCACAACAAATGTATCAGTACACATTTTTTTCATACTTCATTCTATGGTGTTGATTTTTCTTTTTCTTTTTTTTTTTTTTTAAGGTTTTTGCCATAGAGTGCATGTGTCGCTGGAGACAAAGAGGGAGGAAGTAATAAATCACCCCCCAGGGGGATGGCCATACTGCAATCCCTTCTCCTCCATTCTCCTCTTGGGATTCTGGGCACCCACCCACCCTCCCCCCCCACACACACACACACCTGGCATGATCTTTAAGCTGCCAGGTCCAGGACTCGAACCACCTTAAGCACCATGCCACTTGCTGGCCCCTCTATTTTTATATGGAATTTGTGTGTTGTACTTGTAAACTGTCTTAACTGCACTTTGAAAGAACTAGCCAGGATGTGAAGTAATGGTGGAGTCTACTGAAAGTTTTCTTTTCCTTTTACTCAAATGTTAGGATATTGGTTTACATTAACTGTGGAAAGGTGGTCCTCATGATTTTGTTATATAAACGAAGGATTGACAATTAGAATTAGCACTAAGCATTTAAACAATTGTTCTAATTGTGTAAGGACACCATGAGCACTTCTCATCCCCACTGAACTCCATGTACTTTGTGAAATTAACTCATTCTCATCTATAAGTATTTTTCTTTAAAGAAGTCTCGATTCATTCATTAGTGGAAAATTGCTCTGGCTGTGACAGATTTCTTCACTACTGTTACTACCTCAAGGTACATAATTAACGATGAGAAGCATTCAGGGGAAAATGGCATGTTTAAACACTTTCTTTCATTAGTTCATGGAATGCTGGGTTCATGTAAGGGATACCTTTCTCAATAGACGTGCCATTTGTTGAAGCACAGTTAGTTATTAGATGCTAGATGTAAGACTGAAATGCAGAATTTCTTTCTGATGGATTTATAGTCTCCAGCTACACTCGGGAGACGGTAGAGTAAACAGCACTAGGTAAACTGGGGTCCTCAGTCAGATCTACTGGACTGGACACAGCAGCACGATTTGTTGATACCTGTGACAGAACAAAGATAACATCTGCTTGCACAAGATTGCACTTTTGAAGCAGAATTTATTTCTTATTACTTCCTCTGTTTTCAGAGTCCAGAATAGTTCTTGACATGGTAGCAATGCTGAAGGGATATTTGTTGAGTCCATGAATTAAGTGCTCGCTTCGGCAGCACATATACTAAAATTAATGGATGATTCTCTAAGGGTAGAAGACATGTACCTTAATACCTATGATGTAAGTATTTGATGAATACCTTAAGAGAGTTATAAACAACAATTTCATGAATCCCCTAAGAGAGTTATAAACAACAACCTAGGGTGACAGACAAGGCTTCAGGGGTGGGATATAGGAGAGAGGAGTGGCATCTTAACTGGGACTCGGAGGCTGGACAGGGTTTGGCAAATGAGAGATATCAGAAGAGTTGTCCTTGCTGAGAGAAAGGCATGGGCAAATACCGTGTATGCACCTAGCGTGTAGTTCTAATTGGCAAAAACTACAAACCCCAACGATTAGGAAATAATCCTAACCTACTCATGGTAATATATTGCTCTTCACATGCCCTTAGGAATTTTTAAAATTACATCACTTCTTCATAGTGTAAATTAACTAGATGGAAGTAAAATGTATTTAATTTTAAGTAGGTACTTATTTTAAGATTTTTAATGGCTAATAACTTTGTTAATGATAAAGATAAATTTTGGCTTCTCCCATTTAATAAGTTCCTATTTAGCACTCATTTAAAATTTGCTTTTAAAGATTATCTAAGATCCATGGGGGGAGGGAAGAGGTTGGAGAAGCATGATTTGTTAACAAAGAAATTACTAGCTGTGGGATACTGAGCTCACTGTTTACTGCTCACTGTGACCTCATCTGCACACAGAGGCTGTAGTGCCTAGTCCACAGAATTACCATAAGCATTTAACAGTATATTGGAAGACAATTTACCAGTTAGAAAGTGGCCGTACAAATGTAACACTAGGTGGCAACTTCGGAAACTTCTCTCTAACAGTTTGGAGCCTACTGCACCATCTAAGTGAAAGAGAAAAAAAGCTTGAACTAATGGGTTCCAATGATGGGAACATTGTTTCAGGAGCAATATGAATTCAGTTCAGTCACTAATTAAATAAACATCTCTGAAGAAAGAGGACATGAAAATGGCAAGAATCTTTTATTCATTTTATTTTAGTTTTAGTTTGCTGTGGGACACACACGCTCACCAGAGAGAGAGAGAAGGAAAGTGAGAAATAATCCTCCAGGGGGAATGGGTATATTGCAGTCCCTTTTCCTTCATTCTCCTCTTAGGATTTTGGGCTTGCACACACATGCACCTAGAGTGTTTTTCAAACTTTCAAATGTGGGACCTGAACCGCACAGTCAGCCATGTGATATCCAGTAGCCTTAACCTCCACAGCACCTGCTGGCCCCTTAAAATGGCAAAAGTCTTTAACCTACTTGATTAGGCAAACAATGATATTAGCACAGGCACAGATATAAATACACATATATTCAGATAAACACACATGTCTATGTTTTTAGAGGTAAGATGAAAATTAGATTCCAGATAATGTTCTTCATCTGACCATGCATCAAGAAAAAATCTTGTTTAGTGCTTTTACCAAAGTGTTAGGGCAAGGTATGATTGGACTTGACACGTCCAGGTATATGGCCATCATCCCTCCAGTGCCTTTTGGAGGGTTGTACAAGGTAGAAGATGTGATTGAGGTTGTTTCTTTCCAGTTGTGAGTGTCTTTCAGCTGGTACAAAGTACTAAAGATACCTTGAAACCTCTTTTACTAGAGTTTGTAAAGGCAAGAGTTGATGATTCACCTAATGTAGGTAGCTTTCACACTGGAGACAAGCAGTGGGCTAGATAGTCTCTCTGGTTCCCCTACAAAGTCCCATGATCATCTGTGAAAACTGTGATTGGAATTGTAGAGAGGTAAGCATAAAGATGAAAACATAGCTGAATGCTCAAATCTGGTCATCACTGATTCACGATTACTCTGCAGTTGTTCATTGAGTGCACAAATGTGCAGGTTCTATGTTAAAGCCCAGGGCAACAATTAGGAGCAGCCTGGTTGCCACTTTCAAGGTAATTGTCATGTAGTGGGAGACAAAACAAAAAAGGGGCCAGGTAATGGCACAGTGGTAGTGCAGTGACCCCACATGGAAAGGTCTCAGATTTACATCCTGAGACCTCCCAGTCCATACCAGGCTCACATACATATGCCCATGATCCAGGCCGGCTGAGACTGGGGGTGAATTGTGGCATGAAGACCCTGTTGTAGGCATTTGTCTCTCTCTCTCTCTGATGAAGGAAGTAAACTTTAAAAAATGATAGTTTAAAGAAAAGGACAAAAGAATTGCTATCATTTGTAATTCATAAAGTCCAAGTGACACAGTTAAACTGTCTACTTTCTGCATTGTTTCTCAAGTAGTCCATCATCCTTGAAATCATTGCTGCCGTTCCTAGATGTGTGACAATGTGAGCATGTCAGAGAAGATTCCATGATTAGGGCTCAAATTGACAATCATTTGTGCAGTAGGTTCTGGCATGTGCCAATAGCTACACTTATTTAAAAAATAGCTTCCCTGGCAGCCATCTGGGAGGCTTGTACATCCTGCTTGAGATCTTGCCACTGAGGTATAGTTAGATGTTGAAAAAGTTCTTTAAGCTGTTAACATGAGTAATGTCTCCCAAAATGAGTTCAGTGTTGAGTTTCTATAGTACCTTAAGAGAAAGAATAAATTTCATATTTAAACACATTTAAAAAAATCTGTACTCTGCTGCCCCATCTAATTCAAGTGGTCTTCAAAAAGCTCATAGAAAGTACACATTATGAAAAAGTTATGCATAGATTTCAACCTTTTTGTACCCAAATAAATCCATACTTTAATGCCTTTTTCCCACAGACTTTTTGAAGACCCTCTATATATTCACAGCGAATATGAACATGGAAATTTCTGGGAATAAAAGGTCTTGAGAAGTTTTGGCATTCTGAGATTTAGCCACAGAGCCCTTTTTTCCCCCAAGGGGCTCTTGTTAGCATGCATCTTTGGGAAATGCTGACTCGGCAGGCTGGGTGGCATCAGTGAAAGCAGAGTTGAGCTTCTTAGGGAATGAAACACAAGACAAGAACATGTGAATGGAAAAGGAGGAAGAGAAGATTCTGGCCCATGTGTTCCCTCAGCAACCTTCTGCCTACAGTGCTGGCATTTTCATACTATAAGAAATGGAGCAAAGTGCCATTTTTGGCCACCTTGTTACTCAGGGAATTTTTAAGAGACAAGGGTGAAGGTTTCCAACTGCAAACATATATACATATGGGTGTAAGAAACATAAACAGAAAAGAGCACTTATGGGTAACAGAAGTGCCAGCTGGGACTTGAGATCTGGGTGGTTTGTGTTTGCACAGAGTTTTCTGTTTTGTTTTTTTGTTTTTTGTTTTTTTTTTTCAGTTGAGAGTAGTTTTTCGAGTACATAATCCATATGGTGTGTTTAAAATAGACCACATAGTCTGAAAATGGAGCTCCTGAGAAATTCACACATAAAACTCTCAACTGCTATTTTCATATGTAAAAGCTAGAATCATCTTGTAAAGATTATTCAGGAAGAAATACTTCCATTTTCATTTGAACATGGAATTATTTGGTTTGCAAAAAGTTCCAGTCAGAGCTGCCTGATAAAGTCACATGCCTTACTCTGGGCATTTTTGAAGGGCCTGTTATAAAATGCCAGTATCTAGCTCAGAGAAAAAGATATAAGAATGAGATAGGCAAAGAGAAAAATGGAAGGTCTGGAATTGAGTGTTCTAACAATTAGTTCTACTAAAAAACTGGGAGAGATAACCTGGAGAATTATAATTGTGGGAGGTACTTGACTACATGGCTTTACACAAAAAATCCCAAGTCACTTTAACTTATTTTTTGCTTAACTTTTACTCATTCCTAAAAATCGCTTAATTTTAACAGAAGTTGCATTCTTGGATTAACACATAAATAGATGTTGTACCTAAAATACAATGTTATGAAGGTTTGTTGTGTCATTTTTTTTCCTGATCTATATATTTTCTTTA
This sequence comes from Tupaia tana, assembly GCA_026018925.1. NCBI lineage: Eukaryota > Metazoa > Chordata > Mammalia > Scandentia > Tupaiidae > Tupaia > Tupaia tana. The sequence continues at coordinate 162,696,110 of JAKSZU010000009.1, forward strand.
ACAAATTTTCAATCTTGTGGGGCTCAGGATTGCATTAGTATCAAAATACACATACAAATAAAGTTATAGCACAGAATATACTTTTGGGACAACATTAAGGTTAGTTGTGATTGTATTTCAGGGGGTGTATGGTGATGCAATGGTAAAACATGATCTTTTCAAAGCTGACCTGCATAAGAAAGTTCCAGGTTCACATCTGGAGACGTCCCTGAGTACACTGGGCACATATGTGCTTGTGATCTGGGGTTGGCTAAGGTTGAAGATGGGTTGTGTGTGTTGTCTCCATGTATTTCTCTTTCTCTTACTCTTGCTCATGGAATAAATAAATGAATAAAACTTTTAAAAATGCGATCATGTTTCAAAATATAGAAATGGTATATGCAACCAATAGTCATTAACCTGTTCATCTCTCTTGCTTACATAAAGACCAAGCAAAATCCTCTGGGTTCACTCAAACTCAGCAGCCAAGAAATTTGTTCCATATTATAGTATTCTTTGATTAAAAACTATGTCAAGTACATTAGTTTATCTTTGCCTAAATTAATAATGTTGATATATCACTTCTTAGAGTTTATTTATTAAGTGTATTTTAGGGTGCAAAAGTTAATATTTTGTGGGGAAAAAAAGAATTGTTCCCAAAGTGATGTAATTCTTCAAAAGTCATTATGACAAAATAATTAACTGCACAGTATTATCTATGAAGTATTATATATTATAGATTATACTTATCATTAATTTTGTATTACAGTACTTTTCAGCTCACCTTTACAGGAGAGCATTGTGCTGTATGCTTAATGGAAGGATTTTAATTTCAGACAAAAGGGTATGACTGAATCACATGCTCAGGGACTTAAACTAAGGTTATAGATTCACAATAAATTAGCCAACACAACTTTACACAGCAGCTCTGGAAAATTTTATTCCAAATAATTCAAGCAAAGAAAGATTAGTCTGTTGGAAAAATGCCAGAATATTATAACAGAAGAGCAGTAGTCTTGTTCGGGGTTGGCCACTAACCAGTTCTGTGACCTTGGAAGAGTCTTGGGTCCTCTGGGAGTCTCTGTTTCCTGGTTTGTAATAAAAAGGGAGTGGTTGCCCTAGCTATTCATTGAAGTCCTTCAAGTGTTCACATTCTGGGAAGCTAATGTTTTAGTAAACTTTTTAAAGTAGAGAAAACAGTACATGTGGGACTTTGAATTTAAAATGGCCCCAGTGGTTAAAGAGTTATACCTACATCAATACTTACACCTATACTTACTCATGTAAGAGAAGGAGAAAGATATTGATTTCAGTGTTTTAGAATAAAAGCGTTTTAAGTCATCACACATCATCTTCATTTATAGAAATTATGGAATCCTACTAGACCCAAAAAGGATTTGAATATTATATCAGATTGATAATGCAGACACTAACAAACCCTCCAGACACTTGAATTTCAAATGCACTCTGAATTGGGTCAGTAAATCACCAGATAGTGTCCATACCTACTAGGTGCAATGCACTTTGCTTCATGCTTTTCTTTTTCTAAAGGGCGTTTGCTTGGTGCCAGATCAATGTTTCAGGAAATTGGTTGTTATTGAGTTTTTCTCAGATAGTCCAGAAGTTAGTTTAGTTCTACATGGGTGACTTTAAAGATGACACCTGTTAAGTTACATAACATTTTCAGAAAAAAAAAAAAAAGTTGTGTCTTCAATGAAAGGTGCAACAAATCTAAAAAGCAAGTCTATTTATAAATTTGTTTTGTTTTTGCTTTTTAACATTTTTTTCTCTTTTGCTGTAATGTATGTGTACTCACCAGAGATAGAAAGAGGGAAAGTGAGAAATTACCCCCTGGGGGGAATGGCTGTGCCACAGTCCTTTCCCCTCCATTCTCTTGTAGGGAATTTGGGCATGCACATGAACCCAGAGTGATTTTTCAAGCTGCTAGGTCCAGGACTTGAATCGCAGTCAGCCATATGGGAGTCCAGCCCCTTAACCACCATGCCACCTGCTGCAGGACCCCAGTCTATTTTTAAAAGTTAAATCTCTTTAAGTCGAGCTTATACTCCATGACTCCACAAAATGATAAGCATTGTAACCTTAAAGCATAAATTCTCAAACTTGGCACTCTGAACACTTGGGGCTGGGTAATTCTTTGCTGTGGGAGCTGCCCTGTGTACTCTAGTGTGTTTAGAGCAGCAGCAGCCCTGGCTTTGATCCACTAGGTGCTAATTGTAATGATCAAAAATATGTCCAAATACTGCCAAATGTTCCCTGGGAAATAAATTTGTCGTGAGGTGAAAATCACTGCTTTATGGCAAGATAAGTTGGCAATGATATTACATCACAAATTTTGTTTTCTTGAAAATAGTGCTATAATTATCGTACAATTAGACATTTGTCAAGAAAAAAATTGAATTTTGCTGCTTGAACCGTGATTTAAGTTTTCAGCACTGCTGTGCTGACCTCTGTTTCTGAGTACAGTTCAATAGAGTTAATTTACTGCCTTTTCGAATACTTCAGCAACGTGGAGAAAATTCACATATGTGGAATAGAAGCTGTACAGGGACTTGGGAGTGAGTCTGTACAATAAAAAAGATCGAGGATGATTACTATTGAAATGACACAAAGAAGAACTTGTTCCTTTCCATTGGAGTAGACTTAAGGAACTTAATTTATGTCATTTTTTTCTTCCTTTAGAGTCAGAAGGCAAGGAAAACAAAGTCAGAAAATGAGCACATTTTAAAATGAATAAATCAGTCATTTCTTTCTTACTAATCTTGGCTAAAAAATGTTCTCAGCAGCAGAAAATGGATAGATTTAAACTTCTAGAAGGTCATAATGTTTTTGCCTAAGTAATGTTTTATAATCAGATACAGGCTACCAGTTTGTGAAAATATCCCCAAAGACCAACTCCTGAGGAGTTGATATTGGGGTATATATGTATTTCTTTTTGAATTTTATAACCCAACCTCAGTAGACACAGAGAGAACAATTGGGGAGGCATTATGATAATCCAGAAGAGAGTGACAGAAATTTGGACCTGGGTGTGATGAAAGCAGGTGATATGGTTTTCTGATGGATCAAATATGAATATGGAGTGAGTCGGGAATGTCTCCAAGTTCTTTGGTCAAAGCATGCAGATGAATGGATTTGTCATTAATTGAGATGGGAAGACTGGGAGGAGCAGAACTGGCAACAAATGGCAGGTGAGGTGAAAATCAAAAGTACTATTATTTTTAAGAATTAATTTTTATTATCATTATCATTATTCTTTAATTGGACCAGAGAGAGAGAGAGAGAAAGGGAAAGTGAGAAAGCAAGCCAAGAGTTCTGGAACTCAAACTGTGGTCAGCCATATGGGAATCTAGCAATTAACCACCACGACACCTGCTAGCACCCACAAGTACTGTTTTGGTCAGGTTGCATTTTATATGCCTATTGGACACCCAAGGATGGGTGTCGAGCAGGCAGTTAAATATGAGCATAGTGCTTGGAATAGAGGTCCATACTGGAGATATACAACACATGTACAATAAATAAGGTCATGTGACTGGAAGAGAACCGCAAAAGAGTGATGTGGAGAGAAAACAGTAGAAGAAGGACAGAGCCCCAAGGCATTAAAATATTAAAAGTTTAGGAACACAATAGCCAAATGGTATAAACATCCAAATGCCCTCCAATAAATTAAACAAATTGTGGTGTATCTGTACAGTGGAATAATATTCAGCCATAAAGGAATGAAGAATTGGCATACATCACAACATGTATAGCCCTCAGAAACATTGTGTAAGTGGAAGAAGCCAGGCACGGAAGGCCACATATTGTATGATTTCATCTATATGGAATAGCCAGAAGAGTTAAATCCATAGAAACAGAAATCAGATTAGTTGTTCCTGGAGGTTAAGTGGAAGGAAGAATGGGGAGTAGCTACTGTATAGTTACAGGGTTTCCCTCTGTGGTAAGGAAAATATTTTGGAATTAGATAGATGTAGTGTTTGCGTAACATTGTGAATTTACTAAATACCATCTAATTGTTCACTTTAAAATTATTTGTTTTATTGCTATGTGCATTTCATCTCAATTAAAAAAGAAAGGAAGGGGGCCAGCAGGTGACATGGTGTAGTGGTTAAGGTACTGAACTCCCACATGACCAACCGTGGTTCAAGTCTCAGACCTGGTGACTTGCTTTCTCACTTTCCCTCTCTCTCTCTCTCCCTGATGAGCATATGTACCCTATAAAAACTTTAAAAGATAATAAATAAATATGTTTTTTTTTAAAAAAAAAAAAAAAAAAAGAAAGGAAGGAAGGGAAGGAGGGAGGGAGGGGAGATGGGACCAGTGAAGGAGCCTAAGAAGTAGCAGCCAGAGGGGCAGAAGGAAAACCAGGATGGCATGACATCAGCCCAGCCATGGTAGGGCAAGTACTAGGAGCATTACTGCGTGGTGCTGGAAGCCATATGAGAAGTCTCTGGGTTCATGTTTTGAGCCTACCTGAACACACTGGGTGGGTGTGCCCACAGGCATGGCTGTGAGCCTGGCTGGCTATAGAGCGGAGGTAGATCTCAACATAAAGACCCTGTGGAACCAGCAGTTAGTGTAATGGCTATGTCGCTGGACTCCCATGTAGTCGACCGTGGTTCGAGTCCCGGACCCGGTGGCTTAAACTCACGCCGGGCGTGTGTGCGTGCGTACCCAAGATCAGGAGAGGAGAACGGAGGAGAAGGGATTGTGGCGTGTCCATCCCCCCCTGGGGGGGCGATTTCTCGCTTTCTGTCTCTCTGTCCCTGTCTGGCGAGTGTACGCGCCCTATAGTAAAAACTTCTAAAAAAAAAATAAATAAATAAAGACCCTGTCAAGAGTCTCTTTCTCTCCTTCTCTCTCTAAATAAATAAATAAACTTAAAAAGAGTTTCAAGAAGGACAGCAATGAGCTTTGTAAAATACTGTTAATGAGCCACACATGATGAGGATTGAGAATTGACATTGGATTTAACAATGTAGAAATGATTAGTGAGCCTTCATTTTTACAGCTTTGGTGAATGATGGCTGCAACTGCTTGAAAAGAGGGGGTTCTGGGGCCGGCAGGTGGCATGGTGCTTAAAGGTGTTGGATTCCCACATGGCCAACCGTGGTCTGAATCACAGACCTGGCAGCTTGCTTTTTTGCTTTCCCTTTCTTTCTCTGCCTCTCTCTCTCTCTTTTTTGTTTTGTTTTGTTTTAGAGAGAGAGAGATTTTTGCTATAGGTCACATGCGCTAACTGGATAGACAGAGACAGAAAGTGAGAAATCACCCCCAGGGAGGATGGCTCTCTTTCACTCTGTCTCTCTCTGGTCAAATTTTAAAAATACTAAAATAACAAATGGAATTAAATAAATAATTCTTTTGTTTCTTTTTCTTTTCTTTCCTTTCCTTTTTTTTTTTTTTTTTTTTTTTTTTTTTTTTTTTTTTTTTTTTTTTTTTTTTTGAGAGGTTTTTGCTATAGGGCGTGTGTGCTCACCAGGCAGACAGAGAGAGACAGAGAGACAGAAAGCGAGAAATCGCCTCCAAGAAGGGATGGCCACGCCACAATCCCTTCACCATTCTCTGGGGATCTTGGGCACACAAACACACGTGCCGGGCATGAGTTTAAGCCACCAGGTCTAGGACTCAAACTGCTGTCGACTACATGGGAGTACAGCGACATAGCCATTACGCCAACTGCTGGCCCCTATTCTTAAAAAAGGAAAAGAGGGGGTTCATGAGATAGGGATGCAGGAACCTGAAAATGGAAATTGGAGACAACACTTGGAAGGACTCATGTTGTAAAGGGAAGCTGAGTGATGCGGAAGAGTCTGGAGAAGGATTAGGTGATGGGAGAAATAACTGCATGTTTTGAAGGTGATTTTAAAGCTTTGACTTATTCCTCTTCCCATACCATAATTACTCAACAGTTGCTGGCAGGGTTTACTATTGGAGAGTGAATAGACTTGCAAATCAATCCATCATCCTAACCTACAATTATCATTTAGGGAAGCAATGCATTCGGTGAGCACAATTATAGAAGTGCAAGATGACTGAGTGACATTTGTGTAATTAAAGGGTTCACAGCACACGTGCACACATACACGCTATTTACTCACCCTTACTAAAATGGGTAGAAACTCAGTGTTTTAATTTTGTGTCATGATGGGTTTTTTTTGGCATTAAACCAGATTTGGACAGGCTTGTTGATACTAGAAAATATTGTTGCCTGCAAATAATAACTAACAGTAGATTAATATTTGTGCTAAATTGTAGACAGTATTTTTACTAGAATTTTATTGGCCTGCTTAAGGACCCACCATGGAAGAGCAGAGTGATAAGCTAGTACAAGAAGGCAGCTTGCACTGACCCATCTGACTGATTAGAACATGGTCCTACAATTAGAGAATAGAGGGCTAGAGAGAAAATGAGATTTAGCTGAGAAACAGCTGATTTGTTTTGTGTATGGGAGGCTGTCTTTCATGTAAATGGGTTTTCTATTGAGATAAGGAAATTGAAGTAGCATAAAATGCATGGGGAAAAGAAATTGGCCTCAGGGAGTACAGAAAATTCTTTAGAGGAGTTTAATAAATGACAGGAAAGAAAGGACAAACTTGCTGGAGGAGGATTGGACTACATATATTTGTTTTTATTTTTTAAAATAGAAGAAACAGGATGAGTTTTAAAAGCTTAACCTATTCCTTTTGCCATTCATAATTTCTCAAAAATTACTGTTAATAGTAAGCCAATGTCCAGTGTCCTCACCTAGTAGCACCACATTAGGGATGTGACCTTTACCCTTTCTCTTCTCCTTCATACTAAAAGTTGAAATCAACATTTGCCAAAATAATAAATAAGAAGACAGCTTCAAAAATCTGTATTTTACAAATTTGTCAGTTTTTCCATGATAATGCTTCAGATAAAAAAGGATTTAACTACTGTGTCCATTGGCTGGGATGATAACTGGGAGAAAGGACAGCAATATGGTAGTGACATAGGTTCACTGGCTGACCAGTTCATTTCAAGGGTTGGTATAACAACCAACTGCATGGACATACTGATGATGAATATGTAGGCCCAGCATTAGGGACATCCTGAATCCACGCCCATCTCTCATAGAGGGAAAACACAAAGAGCACAGTGCGTAGGGAGGTGACCCGCCAAACATCTGCATTTAATTTTTCAGCAGCAGTGACCACCCAGGGGGCAGCGGCTTCTTCCCAGGGAAACCCAATTACACCAGCATGAGGTGCCTTAACTTCCTGGAGGAAAAATCATACCTTTGGCCAAAAAGAAAAATCTGCTTTGGAAAGATTTTTCCAAAGTGTTGTCCCTGCTTTGATCCAAGAGGAGCCTTACACTTTTTTTAAGGAGGAAAACATTCTAGTCTAGTTTTCTGCCTCCTGCCACTGGCAAGTTTTAAAGGAGGTGGGAAAGGTAAGAGGAGTTCATTTTGGGGCAAGTCAATCAGTCACGAGCTGATGGAATCATGTGTTTTGTGCCCAGTTTGCTGAAGTCATCATTTGAGACCAGATCGTACAAATTGGGTAACATTCATGGAAGAATTTATAACTATATTCCTTTAGGTCAGTGATAGATTTGGGTAGGGAACCAAGTAGTGTTCGTGGTGCCACAGGTACCATTTTCCAGTCCAGCAAGCTTGCCCTGCTGTCTGCTCCACTTAGTCCTTTATATCCAATTGCATTCCTTTCCCTTGGCATCAGCTCTCTCCAGACTACATTCCTTCTTCCCCTTGTGTAACAGCCTATTCTTTCCCAATCTTTGCCCATTTACACATTATGCGATTTACCTTTATTGAGACTAGTACTGAATCTAAATTTTCTTCCTATGACTTCAAATGAATTTATTTGCTAAAATATTTTCTGTTCTTATAGCATTCTCTCTGTTAGATTCTGAGCACCCACAGGGCAGGACCCATATCTTATTATTCCATTTGCATCTTAATTGAATGGCAACCTGCCCAATGCACTGCCTATACCATTGCCTTAAGGATAGAATTCAAGGACCTTCTCTCCTTTGTCTTCAAGCCTATCATCATGCCTGGCAAATAGCAGCATTCAGTTAATATGTGTTGAATGAATGAATGACAAGTAGATAAATAAATGTAATGAACAGGTAAAGTCATTCATGATTTGATGTGTGTTCTTCATACCAGCCTGGTAGAGTTAAACTGTGAGTTCTGGCTCCAGACCACCTGGGTTTGAATCCTACCTTCATTTCTTATTGAGCATTGTGATCTCTCTCTGCCTTAGTTTCCTCATCTTTAAAATGAGGATTTGTGAGGATTAATAGGAGTTATTAAGCAGAAAGAACTCCAAGTGGCTAATCCTGTAAGGATGGACGCATATTTCTTTACTTCTTGCTCCACAATCTATGTTCAGATCACATCCACTCTCATAACTGATGCTTTGGGGATGTCCTCCCACCTTCCAAAGTGCAATAGGTCTTTGCTTATCATGTCCCATAACCTCCAGTAGAAAAATCTTTTTGAGACTCCATAGTCTGTGCAAGCTGCTTTAGCGATGGGCTTAGAGGGCACCAAAAACCATACCCCTGTCTGAATACTTACATTAATTTGTAATTGGCTACTATCTGTCCTTCCCAAAAAAATATGAACTCCTGTATGGTGGGGACACTTTTTAATCTATAGATCCCCAGTGGGATCTGTACATAAAATTAGACCTCCCAAAATGTGGGACATTGAGGAGTCTCTGGACCACAGTGACATCTGGCATAAAACTATACCCTTATGTTTGATTCTGACTACAATTTTAAGGCATTAAGTGGATAAAACGCTAAAACAGCTTTGCTTCAGGAGTAACTAGAAGATTCAAAAAACTGAAAGCTGAAAGATAATATGTGAATTACAAGGATGTGAAAGAATGTGAAAGCTAGCCAGGAACTTATCAGATTCCAAGTGCAGTAAATTAAATAAAACCAGAGGCTACTGAGAGAGACAGTTTTGAAACTAATATGGTTTTGTTGGTGGAAGAAGATGGCAGCCCAGGTCATACTGTGCTGGTAAACTTTTAGCAGGCTTTCAGTTTTCAAAACTCCTCCCAGACTCAGAGCAATGTTGCCATGTATGGCGCCTTAACAGAATCCACAGCCTCAGAACAGAAAAAAATTAAATGTGTCCATCATGGGTACAGGGAAGACACATTATATGTTCTAGAGGCAGATTCCAAGCTTAGGTTTGAAAGCCAGAACATCTGAAATTTTCTGGTATTAGTATTTATTTTCTTAGTACCTTCGGCCTAATTTTATCTTTGGTTCATTTCTCATCAGAATGTTTTGTTCTAGTTTTGGTCACATAGAGTAGTATGGTAATATTTTTACAGTAATTAACATGAAAGAATATTTAACATCATTGTTAAAGTTGTTTATTAGGACAGAGTCAATTATGACAGATTGGTTTAGACTGAGGACTCTAGAGTCAGGCATTCTCAACATGCCCAGCTCACCACTTGACCTTGAGCAAGATGCTCAAACTTCCAGTTTTAGAGTTTTCATCTATAAAAGTGGGGATCATAACTTGTCACTGTCTCAGAGGGTTGTTGTGAGGTTAACAGATAATAATGTCACCCTGCATGTCAAGAGTGAACAAGAACTTACCTCGATAGTTGTGTACCAAGTCAGCACCAAGGAGCATGCTGGCCTACCATGGCTTCACCATGCTTCTAAAGCAATTTTAATGCTCTGTTAAGAACCTATACCCCTTGGGAACCAGCAGTTAGCGTAATGGCTATGTCGCTGGACTCCCACGTAGTCGACCGCGGTTCGCGTCTCGGACCCGGTGGCTTACAACTCACGCCGGGCGCGTGTGCGTGCGTGCCCAAGATCCCGAGAGGAGAATGGAGGAGAAGGGATTGCGGCGTGGCCATCACCCCTGGGGGGTGATTTCTCGCTTTCTGTCTCTATGTCTCTCTCTGTCTGTCTGGCGAGCGCACGCGCCCTATAGCGAAAAACCTCTCCAAAAAAAAAAAAAAAGAACCTATACCCCTTTATTCTGTTAAAGTATGATGTGGCCAAGAAAGGGGCAACTACTTCCCAAACTGAGTTAGCCGGTTATTTCCCTTTATCAACAGTAGAGAATCTGACCTCAGCTGAAAAGTTCATAGACCAGGAATTAGTACAGGAGAACACAATGATTATCAACCTTGACCTCCCAGTAGAATCCACTCAGCGCTTTGAATAAATACCAGTTTCAGAGCCCTATCTTAGACCAATTAAATGCAGCCGTACACATGGGCTTCAGTATATTTTTAAAGGTCTCCAAGTACATAAAATGTGCAAGAAAAGTTGAGGGGAGTTGTAATTACTGTTTGATGTGATGGGAAGAACCTATACAGATTTTGGTTTAGAACTAGGCCTATTGACAGTTACTCACAAAGTTAAGCATACTGTTGCAATATGACTCAGAAATTCAACTCTTAGGTATATACCCAAGATAAATGAAAACACATGTTGATATAAAAACTTGTACATGAATATTCCTAGCAGTAGTATTCATAAGAGCTGCAATGGTGGAAACAGCCCAAATGTCTATCAGTTAATGAATGGTAACTAAAATATGATGTATACATGCAATAGAATATTGTTCAGCCATAAACAAGAATGAAATAGTGATTCATGATATAATGTAGATGAACCTTGGAAATATTATGCTAAGCAAAAAAAAAAAAAGCCAGACACAAAAGATAGCATACAGTATAACTCCATTTATATGAAGTGTCCAAAATAGATGAGTTGATAGAGATAGCACATAGATAAGTTATTGCCAGGGCTGATGGAAGAAGGGAATAGGGAATGACTATACATCAGGGGTTTCTTTGGGGCAGTAAAGGAAATGCTCTGGAATTAGATGGTGGTGATGGTTGCACAACGTTGTGCTAAAAACCACGGAGTTGTGCTTTAAGAGGGCAAATTTAATAGTATATATATATCATATCTTTAAAAAATACTGTGTCTAGTCCTTATTGTTTGTGTGATATGGGCATAAGAATTATTAAAACTCATTCAACCCAACATGTCTCTCTTCTGTAAAATGGAAGAGGGGTTCCCAGCAAGGATGTTAAAAGGATAAAGTTGATGATGTTAATGAAGCCCCTGCACATGATCTATCCTCTGTACATGGGAGTGTGCTGTCCCCCTTCACTAATTCCTCAAATTGCCCAGAGAGGGATGCCATGAAGACACTAAGAGATTAATGCCTATAGGAGAACAAGGAGCACCAAGGAAAACCAGTGGGAGCTACCCAGTCAGCCTTCCCCAATTGGGCTCTTTTTTCATGAGCCAGTTCTGATCACTGGGATGCCATGCTGGATGTTATGGAGTGAATGTTTGAATCTTCTCCAAATTCATATGTTGAAGCCCTGCTCCCTAACAATAATGACATTTCAGATAAGAGCCTCTGGAAATAATTAGGGTTAAATGAGATTGTGAGCGTGGGACCCTCATGATGGGATTAGTACCATTATAGGAAGAGACAGCAGAAAGCTTGTGGTCTCCCTCTCCACTGTATGAAAACAGCATGAAGGTGACCATCTCTAAGTCAGGAAGAGGCCCCTCACCAGGAACTAAATTAGCCAGCACTTTGATGCTGGACTACCTAGCCTCCAGAACTGTGAGAAATTCATGTCCATTTTTGGTTGTTTTTAAATGTATTTATTTCTTCCATGAGAGAGAGAGATAGGTATTCCCAATGTTCCTTATACCATGATCCAGGTAGACTGAATTCAGATTACATAAGAGGAAAGGCAGCATGTTCATTTTAGTCATTACCCCTTCTCTATTCAATCCTGGAGAAATTCTAGTCTTGATCTTGCAGTACAGTCATCCTTTGGGTAACAATAAGGGATTGATTCCAGGACCCCCATAGATACCAAAATCCACAGATACTCAAGTCCCTCACATAAAATGGCTCTATAGTTGCAAAGGAATTATGTACATCCTCCCGTATACTTTAAATCATTGCTAGATCATTTATAATACCTAATATAGTGCCTACACATCAGTGCATTCATGTGGAATCAGCATAATACCTGGCACAGCGAATTCAAGTTTTGCTCTTTTGAACTTTCCTAAATATTCCTCAGGTATGGAACCTGTGGATATGGAGGAACAATTGTATTTTGAATCTTTAGGACTTGGAATAAGAAACTGGAATTCTTAGGAGTTTCTTAAGTTGTTCTTTGTCGGATGTTATTCTTAAAGTGCTTCCACCATTGTTCATACTCTTTATTAATCATTATTTATATTAAATTTATTTAATAAATGAGGAGTTTTCAGTTTAGTATCATTTGCCAATAATTGTTGCTTATAAAAACCATCCAAACACTGGAAAATCCTGGCAAATGTTGTTGGACAGTATCCAAATAACCTCACATTTAGATCTCCTAATAAGATCAGCACTCCTACCCAGAGTTACATGGGGAAACTGCTAATTGAAGAACTTACTTTGCTTCCAAAATGTGTTATTCTTGAAACAGCAATTACATGACTTTTATAATGTATACTATGTATATAAACTTATTAATATTCATTTGATTTCTGATGAACACGGACATGTGATAGGACAACAGTTGTAAGCAAGACGACCACTTTTCTGTACTCATGTCTTGCTTCTGGAAATGCTACTCTTGATCTTTGACTCCGTGTGTCAGGGCTTCCTGCTTTTACTTTGGACTTTGCATCAATGGCTTCCATCAAACCAGTTGTGTCTCTGTATTGATTGTTCAGTTTTTAACTATCAGAGGGGAGTTATCACACCTTTTCTCCTTTCCTCCATGTCTCAATTAATTATTCATGAAATTCAGATTTTAGAAATACATATAAATTTCCTATGAAATGCAAGGAAATAATTCAAGCCAGAAAATGTTTGTGTTAAGGCCTGGCCTGTTTGTCTGTTGACTCCAGCTAGATAGGGCAGACTGGAAGACACCAGGACCTAAAGGTAAAACAGCATGCTTTTAGGGTGGAGCTAGCCCCTTGAGATGCAGACCCTGCTTGGGTATTAGAAGGAAGTCCAGCCTGACAAGCTGTGAAGGCCATAAGCATACACCTGCCAGACCTGTAATTACCAAGGATGTAATTGACTGAGAACTCCATCTTTTACACTATGAAATCCATTACTGGTTTTGTGCTGAGGCTCCCTCTCCAACAGGCTGCTCTCTCTTAATGGCTAAATGTGATTGGGGGATTCTAAGGTAGACATGTCCCTGAGAGACATGGTCTCCCTTTGATGTGTGAGCAGCTGAATTGCCCTGGTGGCTTTTCACTACCTTTCTGAGACTGAAGGACTGTTCAGGAACTTCTACCTTCTCCCCTTCTCTGTTTCACTGGAGGTCAATGTACATCACAATCTGAATGCTCTCATAGCCTTCTCCATTGCCCATCTTAGGTCCTTTCATCTGCATATGTAATGAAATCCATGCATACTTTATCTGGGCTTGGCATCTGCTTCTCAGAGGATGTGAACTAACACACAAATAGGTCACAGGATCCAGTCATCATGGCAAAAAAATATAAATACTACTGAACAAATGGGGGGGGCATGCTGGCAATAAATGTGGGAGTCAATGGGGATATTTGTCAATTCCAGCAATAGACAAGTAGGAGCTTTCTAGAAAGCTCTTATGTGTGCTGATGGAGAGTAAGGGAACACAGCTTTCTATCACTGTAGGAAATCTAGAAAGGATGAAGACAGTACAGTCCTAAGAAGACTGAATTGGTTCTTGTTACTGAGATACAGATTGAACCCAGAAAATGAGCCAGAGGCTAAAAAGAAGAAAGAGAGAATAAAGAACAAACCCAGTTCTTAGAATCAAGGGCAAGATCAGAGCCAACATGGCAGCTAGGAGAGTCTGAAAGGATGTGCTGGATATTAAGCCAGAATTCCTTAAATCCTCTCAATAAAGATGAAGGTTGGTTCTAGAAACTAGCACAGAATTCAACCTTCAGTTCTAGAGAAGGCTTTTTTGTAGAAAGCACAGGGCTCAGCCAAGGGAGAGAATGGAGCTACTGAGGGTCCTGCTGAACAGGGTAAACATTTATGTGGCCTGGAGATTGGGGCCACCCATGGAGGTTACCCTGGCATAGTCACTATACTGACAATAGTGACTATTTCTGGTAGCTGGGCTGGCTTGTGAGAGAACATAGACCTGGGGACTAAAGAGACTCCAGAAAATGGAAAATACTGTGACTTGATCTGCTTTTTGCAGTTGGAAGTATGTTGTTTGGCAATTATCCAAGTCACAATCTGGCCTTAACATATTTTGGCTGACTGATAGGGAGAAATATTTACAAAATTATTAATTCTTTTAAAAATTATTCACTGAACAACTATACACAAAGCAAATATAGAAAGATGCTCAATCGTAAAGATATTTATACCTGTGCTATAGCATACCAATTATTTGCACCTGGAACTTGTATTTGTTTTCTTGGAAGTCTCAAGAAACTATAAAAAATAGTGTTGAAATAGCTCAATGTAATCTGAGATCATCAGAATCTAAAGTTATGAGAATATACAGTAAATGAGAGACTCTTAAATGGGTAAACTTATTTCTTTTTATTGAGTATGCCTATAGGTAAAACCAAGGATTCTAGCATATTTCTTCTAAGAAATATGGGGTATTGGCAGCATGAAATCTGAATTTGTTTTCCAAAGAAGTCTGAAAGCCAATATTTCTGTGACATGTCTCGGTTGTCATGAATGACGGAATTTGGCATAGCTATTCTGGAACTAGAGTTTATGATAAATTAAAGTGGTCCAAAAGCCAAGAGAAAAATTGAAGTACAATTTCCTAATTTAAATACAAGCTGAAAATATAAACCAAATAATGAAAGTCCACTTTTTTTTTGGAGAGATTTTCGCTATAGGGCACGTGTGCTCGCCAAACGGACAGAGAGAGACATTAGAGACAGAAAGCGAGAAATCACCCCCCAGGGGGGATGGTCACGCCGCCATCCCTTCTCCTCCATTCTCCTCTTGGGATCTTGGGCACGCACGCACACGCACCCAGCGTGAGTTTTAAGCCACCAGGTTCGGGACGTGAACCGTGGTCGACTACGTGGAAGTCCAGCAACATAGCCATTATGCTAACTGCTGGTTCCCGAAAGTCCACTTTTTAAGGTCACTTTTCCTCACTGTTGCTGGTCACACTGTCCCTAATAAGAAGTGGGGGAAATGGTACAGTTGAGTTAGGTCTACATACATTTTTGCAATCTGACTGACTAAAAATTTTTAAGTTGAGTGATATAACTTGAGAATTTTCCCCACTGTCACTGCAAACTTATCAGTGAAGATACAAAGATATTTTATGAGGTTTTGGAAAAGCTACTTCCCTAATGCCAAGGTCATGGTTAATCCTGCTAATGGGCTGCTGGCTGGCTATCTCTATGGTCTCCTTCCTACCAGGAAGAAGCTGTATGCCATTGTCCTGTTCTGGCTTCAACATAAAGCTGCCCTTGGAACTGCAGGTATATGTGGGTTATGGCAATGGCTTTCAGTGTGTCAACGATATTACCAAATGTTATGCCCAAACCAATGGCCTAATGTTGCATTCTGAAAGGCGAGCCTGATTTACTGCCGTGTCTGAAACTTTTATTGGAACAGGATACTGTGTTTTCTTTCCAATGACTGCACAAGAACTGTACACTCTCTGAGAATTAGCCCAAGACACCTATATAAAGCTACTTTCAAGTGTTTATAAGATTGGAGTCAAAACATGAGATCATAGATCTTTGCTGCAAATATCATTATTTGTGTAAATGTCCTTTTCTTTCATACTATAGTATCAGAAAACCACTCTTTATGTGTTCTCTAACAGCACAATTGAAATAAGAAAATTCAGGCTCAAAGTCTGCCTGGCTTAGCTGTCTATGTTGGTTTAACTTCATTAACAGATTAGAAATGGGACCAGCAGAGAGCATAATGATTACATTGCTGGACTCCCACATAGTTGACTATGGACCTGGTGGCTTCAAAGTCTTGCCAAGAACATGTATGTGCATGCCCAAGATCCCGAGGGGGGAATAAAGGAGAAGAGATTGTGGTGTGGCCATCCCCCCCCTGGGGAGTGATTTCTTGCTTTCTGTCTCTCTGTCTCTCCAGTGAGCACATGTACCCTATTGCAAAAATCTCTCTCTAAAAAAAAGAGGTTGGAAAAATGAAAAAAAAAAATCCTAAGTCTTTATCTCATATTGATTTACCTAAAGTTAGGTGATGGTTTAATTATTTTCTCTCAATATTTATTGGACGCCTACCACATGCAGAGACAGCATAATATGACATCAGAAATCAAGACATGCTCCACTCTTGGTGGGTTCCACAATTAAGTGGGGAGCAAAGTAACCTGAGCAAAGTAATAAAACCAGGTTTGGAACAAAGCATAAGATTAAAGTGTCACCAAGCAGATGCAAAGTACTGTTGTCCACATGGCTGCATGGAGATGACATCTTCTCCAAGCATGATTCATGACTCAGCTCTGTCATAGGCACTGATACAACAAGCACACTTGACTCCAACAAAACTAGCATCAGGACATAGCTGATAACTTGGTACATTGTACATCATTCAGTCCTTTTCATGCATAATGTTCTCATTGGAATGTTCTCTCCTTGGTTTCCCCTACTGCCTCCCCACCCCAACCGCATCACTCACTTGACCAGTCTAATTCCTATTCATCACTAATATTTCAAAATAATAATCGATTCTTGTATGAATCTCCCCTGACCTCTTCCCATAGGGGCTCCTTGCTCTTTTTCCATGGCATCCTGTATGTCTTGTCCCATGTACCTTTTTATGCTTTAATTGTAAGTTTTCTTAATTCTTTGCCTCTCTTAATGTAATATTCACTTGAGAACAGAGACTTCACCAGTCTAGCTCACCAGGATCTAGCACCAAGCCTGACATATGATCAGTACCCAATAAATACTTAATTGCATGAACCTGTGATAATTGCATAGAAAGTTTCCTTTTAGGACTGTTGTAAAGAATTGAATAGGTTGTACATATTACAATTCTAGGGGACACTACATCAAAGACTTTGTAAACAACTTTTCCTGTAGTTGTGTAGTACAGTCAGTACAGTCTTACATAATGCTCTTTCCTCCCATCTGCTCTGTATTGCATTTGAATTTTTCTTTGCTGGGTTAGTTAAAACATAGTTTTAGTATGTAATAAAAGCAAGAAATTGTATTTTAGCCTGCATGTCCCATGAAGTTCAATAAAAATTCCTTAGAAAAGGACATATGACTTACAAATCTAACATTTGCATGGCCCTTCACAAGGATTAAAGTCTTAGAATCTAGTGCAGCAGGAAATTGTTTGTCATTAGAGAAGGCATTCTGGTGGTGGTGAAAGGACATGTTCAAACAAAGGAAATTAGCTCAGCTTTGAGTGAACCAACATTCTTGTTCTTTACCTGCCTTATTCAGCTGAGAAACAGGGAGCCCTCTCATCTCTAATCTTAAAAGAAAATAAAGAAAAAAGAAGATAGATAGGAAAGAAGAAATGAAAGCCTACTTTCATTTCAAAAGGAGGGAAGGAAGGAGGGAGAAAGGGAGGGTTTACAATATCCCAGAAGAGATGGACAAATAAAGAAACCCAAGTTGAGGATGGAGAAGTTAAGATTGTAATATTCATGTGCTTTTTAGGCCATGGTGTTATTGAAGTCAACAACAAACATAATCTGGATTTCTCTAGTTTTGCCCAACACAGGAGATTGTGTCCATCACACTGGCCCAAGTCAATTAGCCATTGATGTTAAAGGTATTATTCCAAGGATGGTCAAGGAAATATTGATTGACAGCATGTGCTCAGGATGTGCTCAGTAAGTTACTCACTGGCTAAGATTCTTGGAGTTTTTTTGTCATCTGACAAGTACAGTATCTTGAGACATAATTTTTCCAGCTACTCTTACCTTTATATATTACATCTCCAGTAATGTTTTCCTATATTCCAAAGCTGTTCTAACTGTGAAAAGTGTGCTCTTTCTTTAATGATTGCTAGCCCACCTATATTAATTAATTACTTGGTGAATATAATGGATGATTCATCTGTCTCCAAAGAATTGACTCTATTAACTCTAATTTGGCTTATGGCCCTTGAAGAATTCTGGTGACTTCTGGACTTGGTTTCCCTGTTAATTACATTCAGCTCTCACCAACTCCTGACTTTGTTTTCCTTCTCAAGAATTTAAATTGTTCTTTTGGTGTTTGAAGATTAAAAAATGAATTGTAATCAGTCATTTTGACAATAGTCTTTAGTTAAGTTGCTTAAGTGGTTTCATCAACAGCACACATATATTTGCTCCAGAGCTAGTTTATAAGTCTTCCTTCTTTTGGCCTACATATTCTCCTATACTGCCCTGCCTCTTTATACCCAACAGCAATTTTGTAGGTATTTGCTCCATGAATGAGGTATGTACCTGATGCTGGAAAGTTCTCCCATAGCCAACAAATATGCCTGTCTGGGAAAGGGATTGCCATTGTACATGGGTGCTCCCTAAAGAGAGACAGAGATACACAGAGAGAGGGAAAGTGAGAAATCACCCCACAGGGGGATGGCCACACCACAATCCCTTCTCCTCTGTTCTCTCAGGATTTTGGACACACATGAACACATATCCAGCATGATTTTTAAGCCACCAGGTCTGGGACTCAAATTGTGATTGACCATATGAGAATCCAGCCCCATACCACCTGCAGGCCCTGAGCATCTATATTTTTAATGATGCAGTTATATGCACAGCAATGCTGGAAACCCAGGCCCTAGTTTATGACTCTATACCTATTTTGAGGATCAGCAGATGGCATAGTAGTTACATTGCTGGACTCCCACATAGCTGACTGCAGTTTGAGTCTCAGACCTGGTGGCTTGAAAAATCAGGCCGAGCACATATGTGTGCATGTCCAAGATCCTGGGAGGAGAATGTAGGAGAAGGGATTGTGATGTGGTCATCCACCCAGAGGGTTGGTTTTTCACTTTCCCTTTCACTGTCTCTCTCTCTCTCTTTTTCTCTCTCTTTCTTTCTGGTGAGCACACATGACCTAAGGCAAAAAAAACCCCAACCTTTTAAAACAAAAACAAAAAAGATATCTCTTTTGTTTATATCAGAGCTGTGTGCTGGTCCTAAATCTTCTGTCACATATGTCTCTGGAGAATAGGGGCTACATTCTATGCATCTTTACTTGTCAAGTAGTCCCCAGGGTAGTGTCTTGCCCAGAGCAGGCATCCAAGTTAACATTTATTGTGTTGAATTGCATTAAATGTAGGCTTGAGAGATTTGTAGACAAACTAGGCCACCTTTGAACTGAATTTCAGAGACAATTATATCATCAACAAGGAAAAATTACTTGCATATCTGACCATTAAGTTTTTGGTTTTCCATATCCTGTGAATTTAGGTATCACTGAAAGGATAGGAAAAAGTATAACTTTGGTCTTAGAGTAAGCTCTAGAGCAGTGCTGTCCAATAGAACTTTTGATGATGATAGGAGTGTTCCAATCTATAGTATTCAATAAAGTAGCCACATGTGGCTACTGAGCAATTGAAATGTGGCTTGTGTGACTAAGGCCCTGAATTTTTAATTGTATGTAATTTTAATTGAAATAACCTCACATGGCTAGCAGCTTCTTTCTTGGACAGAGCCACTCTAGAGTTAAGTAGACAGCCTTTGGCATCAAAGAGGGTGTACAGTTTTACTCTTCTCTCTCTCTTTTTTCCTCTCCTGCATGGTGTCTTGCATTTTTAATTTGCTTATTATTTGTCATTTTTTGTTAATCTGAACTGACAAATATCAAGTTTTTACTATTTTTTCTTCCTTTCCTTGGCTTATTGGCTCGTTGTACTACATTTTAAAAAAATTACTGTTCTTCCCATGTCTTAGGCATGTCCCATTTGTCCTATTAGTGACTCCCATGGATAAAATAGAATCTGACCCAGGATGCAAGACTTCCTGTCTCCCTGAACTTGATAAGGGTTTAAAACATATAACTTCTTTGGGAGAAGAATCAGCAAATAACCCATGGAAGGTTCTGGATGATTTCTCTGTGACTCTTTACTGTCCTCGTCTAACTCAAGTCTTTCATCTTCTGATCTCATATGGGTTGGCCATACATTTCATGTGTCACTTACTTTCCCCTTGGACAAACCTGGGGCTTAACACCTTTGCTAATTCAACTCTCCCACAAAGTAAATAGTCATGCCAAGATAGGTACAGAAATCAGCTCATCTGATTAAAAATCCAGTCATGCAGTTTAAAATGTCAGACTGTTAAAATGCAGAACTAAATGAAGCAAGTAATCCACTGATTTCCTAGCCAGGCGTTCCAGATGCACACACCTGGAGACTGTTTGTAGATGTTGACAGTAGTGCTCAGTTGTAATCCTTTCCAGCTGAGTCCTCTTGTAATGGACTGTGTTGGACAGTCTTTAGTTTGGACGGTTAACTTGAATGACATCAAGGAGAAGGTGATCATATGGGTCTCAATTTTCAGGGATGTTTAATAGATCCACCATTCCCTCCCACATATGACTAACTAAAGCTTTTTGCAGGGAGGAGCATTTTAAATATTAGGTCAGTGGTTCTCAAACTTGAGTGTGCCCCAGAGGGCTTGTTAAACACAGATGCTGAGACTCTCCAACAGAATTTCTGAGTTGGGGGTGGGGTGAAGTAGCATGTTGATAATTTGCATTTCTGACCAGATTTTGTTGGTACAGGGACCATACTTTGGAAACATCCCCCTCTTATGGGATATACTATTAATATATAGCCACCATGAATCCCAAATTTTTTAGGAGAGTTCCAATACTTTGTCATTTTCTTTGTTTCAGTAAAGATGATTTTTAAAAATATGTGGCTTAATTTGTACATTTATTACACATTTTACATTAATACACATATAAATAATTTATCTGACACTAAGTTCCCACTGTATGACAGACATTATATTAGCTCCTGGGAATGCAGACATGTACCAGATAGAGGGGACAGACCACCTCTTACAGAGATTGTGGTAGTAGGTGTGGGTAGGGAGTGCACAACAAAGTGAACCAGTCAATATGGTAATGATCAGATGCTATGAGGGAAGGAGCACAGGAAGTAATGTCAGTACCTGAAGGACATGTGATGTAAATTTAGGTTTTTGAGGGATCTTCCTGGAGTAGGAGACATTTAAATTAAGATTTGATGAATATTAAGTGGTTAGATGAGCATGAAAAAGGAGGGAGGAGGTGGGAGAGGAAAGAGAACAACAACATGGAGAACTGGGGTGGAACTACATCATGGCATCATGGCACTCTGCAGGAAGTGAAAGAATCTTTATGTGGTTGGAATGAAGAATTTGAGGAAGAGTATTTTACATTACCAGGAGGAATAAGAGCTCTCAGGACCACACCGAGCCTTACGAGCAGCAATAAGGAACTGGATTCATTTTCAGAGCCTGAAGCCAAGTTTTCTGTCTGACATATTCTTCATCACCTTTTTCATTTTGGAATATATGGTCTCCTAGGGGGCAAAAGATACATGTAGGTCAAATAAGGACAACCAATGCTAAAATCAAAATGCATCTTTGTGTCTTATCTCCCACACTCCTGATCCAACTTTATTTGGAAGGGCTGAATGTTCCCTACTAGGAGATGAAAATGTTTCTGCTCATTCTTAGGCAACATGTAGTTTTTGTGGTTACGGATAGCTGCAAATAGTCTCAGTTTACAAATCAGTGTCCAACCCAAGATATAAATGAAAATCATAAATTTATTTAAAGATATCCCTTTCCTAGGCTTGAAGCCTCCAGTGAAGAAAAGGGGCATGAACTTTAATTTTTTCCCTTCCTCATTGCCCAGTTTGTTGGCTGAGCATAAGGAAGAGTGAAAAAGAGAAGAAGAAAGGAGCAGACTTGGTTCCTTCTGTGTTGGCTTCACTTTCTCCAGCCTGGCAGATGTTTAAAACTGACTCTTTATGAAGTTAGGCATTTTAAGGGCTTCTTGGAGGATCTCTGCCTAAATCTTCTGACTTTGATTCCCCTTGATCAGGTTCTTCTCTCTTCTGTTTGGTCCCTGTGTCAGCTTCTTCCTGCATCCGGGTATAGCAGATACTGATAGCATCTTTCACTATGTGCTGTTAGCCAAACAAATCTCCCTGTATCTGGGATGGACATCCTGCACATCCTGCCAACATATCACATCTTAGTCTTTGCCCTCTCCTTGCTTGGCTGCTTGGGACTTTCTTTAAAACAGAGGGAGACCTTTTCAGTCTCTAATGGACATTGCTCTGAAGCGTGAGAGGGATGTTAATGCTCCAGGGATGACCTGCACAAAAGAGGCAATGAGATTCAGCAGATAAATGACTTGCACTTCCATTTAGTGTGATGGCAGCAATTCTGAGATCTGTTCCTTTGGGTTGTTTGGAAAGTCACAACAGAGTTGTGTGTAGAAAAACATAGAAACATATGTCAAGACTTTTCTGACAACCCAATACTACTGCACTCAATAGTCCCAACTGGGCTTTAAGCCTTATTTGCCCACTTTATTTACTGACTAAATAACTCACTCTTTTGTAGCTTTTTCTCCCTTCTCTGTCTCACTGTCTTCACTCTCTTACCTCCTAAATCAACTCTACTCAAGCCATTGTCTCAAACTCTGCTCTCAGGATGCCAAAGTGAGATACCTTGGCAATCCAGGTTATCTTCCACTTCTTGTCTCTGAGGTCCTTCTATCCAATAGAAAAACAAACTAGACAGGACCCAAAACCACAACAACTATTGTCTCTCTTGTGTTGCCTACATCTTGGCCAAAGGAACCACTAATTCATCACTTGACTCGTAAAACCCTGAAAGCGTGGGACATCCCAGTCAGTCAAGCATACTCTGCCTTCACAAACCAACCTCGGCTTTCTTATCAGGTAATCATTTCTCCAAAGTCCTAGTAAAAAGACCAGAGTCTTGTTCCATGCATACATTCAACTGAAGAATCTTGAGACTGAGGGGACACTTGGCATATCTTAAAATGGAGGTCAACAGTGAAGTTCAAGTATACATAAAAAATTATGAGAACCTCAATCTTCATAACACCTAGTCTCTTGCCTCTGTATGGTTCCCAGAATATCAGGGCAAATGGAGAATCCAGAGCACATAATTGCAGGTCATCTACTAAAGAAGTCAGTGGGCCATCCAACAGTCCTACAGGCAACCTTGTAGTTTCTAAGGCTATCACTTATCCCTCTGCCTCACATAGAGCTTTTAATCAGACTTCCAATGCTTCATCTAAAGAAGTATGGCTTCCCCAGATCATAAGACATTAGAGAACAGCTTCCAGTACACATACACAAAAAGGAAATAAGTGATATTGAAAGGAGGAAAAAATTAAAGCTGTAATTGTTCTCCTCAGAGATAAGGAAAATATTAAGTTAATAAAACTTTAATTATATTCTATAAGAGAAAAAGAATCAAAGAAAAATACTCTTGGAAATATTAAAAATGTAGTAGTTCCCTTTTCTTCAATACTCTCCCTACTATTTTTCAATTGAATGGTTAAAAAAATGTTTCAAATTAATCTCCCTTGAAGTGTGGGGGATGGTCAAAGAGATGGATATGATGTGAGAAAAAATAAGAAATTAGGAAATTAATTGGGGAAGTCTAATATCTCATTGATCAACATTATAGAAAGTTGAGAACAGAGGATGGTTAGGAGGATGTTTCAAAGAAATACATCATAGAGAGAACACTAGCTGCTGTAATAAATAAAACTTTGAACATCAATGACTTAACAAAATTTAAGTATTGCTCTTACTTACATAGCAGGTGAAAGCTTGTGATTACTGGCCACAAAGCTGCTTCTCTCCTCATAATGACTAAGGGGCCCTTGGTCCCTCTATCTTGTGGATCTGCTATCCCAGAATCTTGACTTCCACTGCATCCATTGAGCAAATGGAGAAAAAAGGGATTAGAGTAACCCACTTACTTCCCTACTACCTTAGCCTAGGGTAATACATGTCATTTCTCCCATTCCTTTGGTGAAAACCTGGATGCGAGAAGTCAGGGGTGGGAGGACTGGACTCTGGAAGGAGAAAAACAAAACCCCAATGGGAATTCAGCTGTTTCTGCCACACAATTCCAAGAAAAATCTCTAGAATTTGAGTACAATCTGAATCTCCAGACTGAAAAGACCCCATGCAGGATCAGCAGATCGCGTAATGGTTACATTGCTGGACTCCCACATCGTCAATCACAGTTCAAGTCCTGGACCTGACAGCTTAAAACTCACACCAGGCATGTGCGCATGCGTGCCCAAAATCCCAAGAGGAGAATGGAGGAGAAAGGATTGCAGCATGGCCATCCCTCATGGGAGGTTTTCTTTTTCTTTCTGTTTCTCTCTCTCTCTCTCTCTCTCTCTCTCTCTCTCTCGAAGAGAAGGAGGAAGAAGAGGAAGAAAAAAGACCCCATGAGAGCATAAGTCAAATAATAAAAAAGATTCACATCCTGGTACATAATTATGAAGTTGCAGGAAGTAAATGATTAGAAGATCCTAAATTCGGGGCCAGTAGATGGTGTGGTGGTTAAGGCAGCTGGACTTCCACATGGCTGACCACAGTTCAAGTCCTGAACCTGGCAGCTTGCTGTCTCACTTTCCTTCTCTCCCTCTCTCTCTCTGCAAAACTTTAAAAAAAAGAAAAAGAAAATAATGACAGTGAATAAAATTAAAAAATAAAGTATTTGGGAAAAAAAGAAAATCCTAAATTCTACCAGGGAGAAAAACCAGATCCTATATGAAAGATTAAGAATAAAAACAATTTCTTCCAGAAACTCTGGTAGCTGGAAGAAAATGGAGCAAAGACTTCCAAAACTTCCAGGGGAAATAATTTCCAATCTAGAATGTTACATCAGCTAACCTACTCATTAAGAATGAGAGTAAAATAAAGATGGTTTTAAAAAGTTATCTCTGTAATACCTGGAGCCTGGGTCACACTAGAGTAAACCAAAAAATAATTGAGGTCCTGAAAGAGGAGATCCAACATAGAATAAAGGAAAAAGCAACTTCCAGGTCAACAGCAAAGAAGTTTCAAGAAGACAATGGTTAGAAGTTGAAATAGTTGGTCACAATTGAACATGAAAGATGGAGATTTCCAGGGAAGAAGTTGGAGAATATTAAAAGGTAACTGACATACAAACTGAGAGATTTGATTATGTGTAACAATGTATTGCCGTAATTTATAGGATATGGGAAGAATTAGCCTTAGGTAAAAAGACAGCACTTCAAAAAAAATAAATTACTAAGCAAAGGAAAATGAAGCAGTTATCAGCACTAGAAAAAATAGTTTCCAAGAACATTAGTTTAATCATAGTACACATATGGCTTATATTTACCCAATAATACTAAACAACAATTTAACACAAAGTTATAATCTACCTGTGTTTGAATGATGGGTTGAGAAGGGGATATAAAAGAACTACATAATTATATATCAAAATGCCAATAAATAGATGATGTCACCTAAAAAACTGGTTCTATTATGAAATTAACTTAATCTGAGCTAATTTTGGATTTTGCAGTATGCTATTTTTTTAAGAGAGATTTTTGCTATAGGGCATTGTACACTCGCCAGAGAGACAGAGAGAGGCATAAAGCGAGAAATCACCCCCAGCCCCAGGGAGGTGACCACACCACAATCCCTTCTCCTCTATTCTCCTCTTGAGATTTTGGGCACACACATACACACACCCAGCATGAGTTTCAAGCCTCCAGTCCGGGACTCCAATCGCGGTTGGCTATGTGGGAGTCCAGCAACATAACCACTACACCATCTGCTGGTCTCATCAACATGTTATTTTATATACACTATTTCCCCAAAGTATTTTCAAAGATGTTTAAGAAAAATTTAGGGTCCAGCCAGAGGCATGGTGGTGAGAGTGGCTGGATCCCACATGACAGACTGCACTGTTCCTGTTTCAGACTCAGCAGCTTGAAAAATACACTTGGGTGCATGTGCGTTCATGCCAAAAGTCCCCAGGGGAGAAGGGATTGTGGTGTGGGCATCTTCTCTAGGGGATGATTTTTCCCTTTCCTTCTCTTTCTCTCTTTCTGTCTCCAACAAACACATATGCTCTCTAGCAAAATGGAAAATTATCTGTTAATGATAATGTGTATAGCAATATCTTTGACTAAACTAATATATAGTGTATTCATATTGTGGCAAGTTCATTTTGTATGCTATAAAGATGTACAGTAATTAAATGTAAAAAATAACAAATAAAAATTTTTAAAAAGAAGAAAAGTTTAGATTTTCCATTAAGATTGCCTAGTAAGATAAGGCTTTGATGCACAGTTTCTGCTCCCAACATATAGCATTGAGATGCCAAAAAGATAAAAAAAGAAAGGCAAACTGGTAGGCAAAGATAAAGTCAGCAGCCTCTTGGAATTTAGGTCTGCTAGCTGATAGTTGAACATCTGCAAAGTAAGAGAGACTACTGTTCCCTCTAATTTTCCCTTCCACGTTGCACTGGAGTAGGTTCATTGTTTAAAGCTAGGGCTGAGATGTGGCTTCCTCATCCCCCTCTAATGCAAGTCAACTGAAAAACCAGCTGTCATTTACTGCCCGGGGTGGGGCCTGAGCTCACAGTGACCTGTGAGAACAGGGGACCTTGGAACCTGAGCTTTTCCTTTTTCACCATATATTCCTGACTGAAAAAGGCCAGTAGGCAGAAACAAAAAAAAAAATTTGCCTAAGAAAAACCAACTCCAACTAACCAAAGGACAGAGTGGCAATCTAAAGAACTTTTAGACAGTAACCACTCTACTCCAGCCAAATACCACACACACATACACACACACACACACACACACACACAAATAATTGCAGCTGTACCTCTACTCTTGCCAGCAAAGGCAGAGTGTAGAGCCTAGACTTCCATTTTGGCCAGACTGTAATGAGATGCCCCAATACTCGACTCCAACTTTGTCAGCATGCTATTAAAGAAGTGGGGATATAAGAATGGAGGAAATTACTGTAATAATAGCTGAAAAATATCTAACTGGAGAAAGAAATGAGTCTTAAATTTAAAAGGAGGCACCAAGTACCAAGGAGGAGAAATGGAAATAAATCTGCACCTAGACATGATATAGTAAAACTACAGAAAATGAAGAGTAACATTAAAAAGGCCTTAGCTGCCAGAGAGAAAAGACAGAGGGCTGACTCTTGTTGGTTAGACTCCCAGCACATTTCTTCATAATTGGAAATGGATGCCAGAAGATAGTGGACTTAATAGCCTCAGAGTGTTGAGGGTAAATGCCAGCCCTGGATTTTATGCTCAGTTAACTATCATTCTAAAGCAAAAGCAAAGACATTCTCAATAATACGAAGCCAGAGACTCTCACTAAAATAATAAGTAAGGAGCGAGAGGCTTCTGAAAGAAGAAATGTAAATTCAAAATGTGGTGAAATGGTGAACATAAAATTAATGAAATATCTAAATAAACATAATTAACTCTAATAAGAACTAAGTTTTTTTTAAAGAGATAAATGTAAAATTATAGACACTAATAACAAGAGAGGGAGCTGGAAGTTTCCATGGATATTTAAAATATTAAAGTCCTTGATGCTTCTTGGACAATAATAACCTTAAAGCGGTTAGAAAATTGTAAATTTGCAGTGTTTACTAACATGTATGAGTAGCTAAAGTAATATAAATGCAGAACTTATCTTTAAAAAAAAGTAGTAAATAGCTATTAAAGCCATATAAGTTAGGAAATCAAAAACAAAAAAGAAAAAAAAAGGATAATAAAGAAAAAGAAAAAAGACAGTATAAATATATTTATCTTGTCAGTAAAAATAAATTCAAGAAGATTAATATACTTACTAAACATGGAGATTATCAGATTGTGTAAAAAGTAAAATGCACCGATATGTTGTCCCCAAGAGAGACATATAAAACAAAATGGTACAAAATATTTTAAAATACTAGGATTCAAAAAAAGATATCTGGGGGAACCAGCAGTTAGCGTAATGGCTATGTCGCTGGACTCCCACGTAGTTGACCGCGGTTCGCGTCTCGGACCCGGTGGCTTACAACTCACGCCGGGCGCGTGTGCGTGCGTGCCCAAGATCCCGAGAGGAGAATGGAGGAGAAGGGATTGCAGCGTGACCATCCCCCCTGGGGGGTGATTTCTCGCTTTCTGTCTCTATGTCTCTCTCTGTCTGTCTGGCGAGCGCACGCGCCCTATAGCGAAAAACCTCTCCAAAAAAAAAAAAAAAAAAAAAAAAAAAGATATCCAGGGGAAGACTGGTTACCAAAACAAAATAGGCATACTGTCTCACTGTTTTCAACTGATAAAATACTACTGATTGGGTAATTTATAGACAATAGACGTTTATTTGGCTCATGGGCTCTGGAGACTGGGAAGTTCAAGCGCATGACACTGGCATCTGGTAAAGGTCATCCCATGGCAAAAGGCGGAAGGGAGTGATAGAGACAAATAGAAAATCAGGATGAACTCATCCTTTTTATCAGGAACCTATTCTCACAATAATTAACCTATTCCTGAAATAAGGACATTAATTCCTTCAGGATGACCTAGTCACTTCTTAAACATATCACCTTTTTTTATTTTTTATTGTTATTATTGTTTTTATTTACACATTCAATCACTATACATCACTTATATTGTAAAGAGACTTTACCTAGCATGATATACACCTCAGTCCAGCCCAGTTGAGAATACTATACATGTCATAAACAAAAGGTAATAAACCATATCTGTGTCCCACAAATGTCTTACTTCTCTATTTTTGCCCCAAATTTTCTTTCCTACACTTGCTCCCTTTCCCACTCTCCTTCCACTTTGTTTCTAGTGTCCAAAGCAATTTTCAATGCTTTTATGTCCTCCAGTCTTTCAGTCTCTTCCATAGAGTGCAGTCAGTGTTAAGTGGAGACATACAGTGTCTCTGTTTCATAACTGACTTGCTTTATTCAGCGATAAATCTTCCATAATCATCCATTTTCTATCAAATGCCAGGGACTTGTGTTTAATGGCTGAATATTATTCCATAGAGTATATATGCCACACTTTTTCTTTTTTTTATTTTATTTTTTTTTACATTTTTCCACAAACATTTACTTTACATAGAAAAAATTTTAGCTCATACTCCATAATTCTTGACAGTTTACAAACAACTTTCGAGATCTCAAAATACTGAATTTTAAAGATAATGTTCAAAATATGTCTTATAATTTTGTATAATTTTAAAACTCTATAACAACAGAAGCAGAATGGTTTCAAATATATATATATACATATATACAAATATATATATGTGTGTGTATATATATATATATATATATATATACACATTTAGAGTGCAGACACTCGGTATATATTAAGTGGGGACATACAATGTCTCTCCTTCATAGCATGGCTTGCTTCACTCAACAGTAAGTCTTCCATATTCATCCACTTCCTTTCAAAAGTCAGGGATTTGTTGTTTTTTATGGATGAATAGTATTCCATTGAGTATATGTGCCACAGTTTTTCTAACCATTCATCAGTTCGTGGGCATTTAGGTTGTTTCCATGACTTAGCAATCGTGAAAAGTGCCGCAATAAACATCGATGTGCAAGCACTTTTTCGATTAAGTATTCTTCTGTCCTTCGGGTAGATACCAAGGAGTGGGATTGCTGAATCATATGGTAGTTCTATTTGTAGATTTTGGAGGAATCTCCAAATTGTTCTCCACAGTGGTTGTACCAATTTACAGTCCCACCAGCAGTGTAAGAGAGTTCCCTTTTCACCACACCCCCTCCAGCACTTATCATTTTTTGTTTTTTTTAATCTTAGACATTCTGACTGGGGTTGGGTGATATCTCATTGTTGTTTTGATCTGCATTTCTCTTACAATGAGGGATGTTGAGCATTTTTTCATATGCCTTTTAGCTATTCGTATGTCATCTTTAGAAAGTGGTTTTTTCAACTCATTCTCCCATCTTTTAATAGGATTGATTGTCTTTTTCCGGAACAGCCGCTTGAGTTCCTTGTGGATTCTGGTTATCAGTCCCTTGTCTGATGCATAGTTTACAAAAATATTTTCCCATTCTGAGGGCTGTCTGTTCACACTAATCACTGTGTCTTTTGCCATGCAGATACTTCTTAGTCTGATGTAATCCCACTTGTCTATTTTAGGAATCATAGACTGTGCATTGGGAGTCTTATTTAAGAAGTTTTTCCCTACCCCAATGTCTCCCAGAGTTTCCCCGGTGTTTTCCAGGAGCAGTTTTATAGTTTGAGGTCTTAGGTTTAGATCTTTGATCCACCTTGACTTTATTTTTGTCAGAGGTGAGAGGTAGGGGTTCAGATTCATCTTTCTGCAAGTGGAGATCCAGTTTTGCCAGCACCATTTGCTGAAGAGGTTATCCTTTTCCCACAGGATTGACTGGTGCCCCTTGTCAAAAATCAGTTGGCTGTATGTTTGAGCATTCATTTCTGGAGACTCTATTCTGTTCCATTGGTCCACCTGTCTGTTCCTGTGCCAGTACCATGCTGTTTTGATTACCACAGCTTTGTAGTATATTTTTGGGTCAGGGAGTGAGATGCCGCCCACTCGATTCTTCTTGTGCAAAACTGCTTTGGCAATACGGGGTCTTTTATGATTCCAGACAAACGTTATGATTGTCTTTCCTAGATCTGTGAAGAATGTGTCTGGTACTTTGATTGGCATTGCATTAAATAGGTAGATTAATTTGGGTAAAACTGCCATTTTGATTATATTAATTCTTCCAATCCAGGAACATGGGATGTCCTTCCACTTTTTTGTGTCATTTTCAATTTCTTTTTTTATCTTCTCATAGTTTTCCTTGTGGAGGTCTTTAACTTCTTTAGTTAGATTTATCCCTAAGTATCTTATACTTTTTGTGGCTATGGTAAATGGAACAACTTTTTTCAGTTCCATCTCAGTCTGCCTGTTGTTCGTATACAGAAATGCTATAGATTTCTGGATATTAATTTTGTATCCTGCAACGTTACTGTATTCATGTATTACTTCCAGAAATTTTTTTATGGAAACCATTGGGTCTTCCATGTATACAATCATGTCATCTGCAAATAGAGAGAGTTTCACCTCTTCTTTTCCTATTTGAATGCCTTTTATTTTTTCCTCTTTTCTTATTGCAATGGCCAAGACTTCTAGTACTATATTGAAGAGGAGTGGAGAAAGTGGACATCCTTGTCTTGTACCCGTTTTTAGTGGAAAAGCTTTCAGCTTTTCTCCATTGAGGATGATGTTCGCTATAGGTTTTTCATAGATAGCTTTTATTGTGTTGAGAAATGGCCCTTCTATGCCCATTTTGCTGAGAGTCTTGATCATGAAGGGATGTTGTATCTTATCAAATGCTTTTTCTGCATCAATTGATATGACCATATGGTTTTTATCTTTCTTCCTATTAATATGGTGTATTACATTTATGGTTTTGCGTATGTTGAACCAACCTTGCATTCCTGGGATAAAGCCTACCTGATCATGATGTATAATCTTTTTGATAAGTTGTTGTATACGATTTGCTAGTACCTTGTTGAGAATTTTCGCGTCTATATTCATCAGGGATATTGGTCTATAGTTTTCCTTCCTTGTCCTGTCCTTATCAGTTTTAAGGATAAGGGTGATAGAGGCTTCGTAGAATGAATTAGGGAGAGATTCACCCTTTTGGATATTTAGAAATAACTTGAGCAGAATGGGAGTTAACTCTTCTTTGAAAGTTTTGTAGAATTCAGAGGTGAATCCATCAGGGCCAGGGCTTTTCTTTGTTGGGAGGTTATTTATAACTGATTTGATCTCCTGGCTTGTTATGGACCTATTCAGACTTTCTATATCCTCCTGACTCAATCTAGGTAGATTATACCTGTCCAGAAATTTGTCCATCTCATCCAAATTATCTTGTTTCTTGGCATACAGATGTTCATAGTATCCCCTAATAATGTTTTTATTTCTACTATGTCTGTTGTTATTTTGCCTGCTTCATTGCAGATCTGATTCACCTGGTTCTTTTCTCTCTTCTTCTTAATAAGTCTCGCTAGTGGTGTATCAATTTTGTTTATCTTTTCAAAGAACCAGCTTTTACTTTCATTTATTTTCTGTATAGTTTGTTTATTAACATATCACCTCTTAACACTGTTGCATTGGGAATGAAGTTTCCAACACATGAACTTTGGGGGGGCCTTATTCAAATCATAGCATATACTAAGGTTATAACATAAAGTAGAATTCAAGGATAAATGTATTCAAAGGGGGAAAAGGAGACACCATAAAGGAATTGGTAAGGAAAAAGTAATGATCTCATAAAACTTTTAGAGAATTTTGGTATTGATAAAATGACTGAGAGCTGATTGTATCAAGACTCTCAAGGATTTCTGTATATTCAAGAACTTTAAATAATTTTTACAAAAGTGTTGATATCCAAAATAAGAAGCACAGTATTTACAAAGAGGTAGTGCAGAAGCTAGGCAAGGGTCGTGCAGCTGGACCCACTTGATAAAGGTCCTGGATTCACATCCTAGGACCTCCCTGAGCATGATGGATGCACACACACACACACACACACACACGCCTGTGATCCTGGCTGACTGACTGAGACTAGGCATGGATCATGGCATGAGATTCCTGTTGGGAGCGCCTGTCTGTCTCTCTTTCTTGCTCTTTCTGTGTCTCTAATGGAGGAAATAAATGAATAATCTTTTTTTCAAAAGACTAACTTATAGTGAGGAATTTATAAAAGACAAAGAGCATGTTTTTGTGTATTTTATAATTTCTTCAGAAAAAAAGGTGATTAGACTTGATAATAATGATATAGTGAGATTTACTAAGCTTTTACTCTCAGCTTCTAATGTCTAGAGAAAAAAACAAACTTTTTAGAAAAAAATTTGATTTTTAAAAAATTCTCAATAAAATATTACAATGTATAAATATTAGAATATTGGGAGATATTTAAAAGGCTACTCATTATTTAATTGGCAAGCAAATAAATATTTATCTTGCACAAATATTAAAGATTTTGACATAGTATGTTTAGTTTGATCTGGGAGATGGATATATCATCACATGTTTAAGGATAAATTACAGAAAAGATATAGAACCAAATTATCTCCATTGGTATGAATAATTACATAAGTAATTTTTTTAGAAAAAGAATGCTGGTAGTCCAGTCAACTCTATGTTCACTTCCCCAATCTATAATTGCATGTCTTGAAAATAACCAAGAAGAATTGTTCTTGTTGAATTATTTGTCACAAAGTTTGTATAATTTGTCATTTTCATATCCAAAGACTCACACATTAATAGCTCTTACACATTAATTTTGTGTAGGTTTGAATGCTTCAAAGCATTAACACATCTTTAAAAGCAGATATTATCAATCTAAATGCCCTATTGATAGCAGAATGGCTAAGTAAATTGAGGTAATGTCACTCAGTAATAATTACAAAGCATAGTCAGCGAACATGGATAATGTGGGGTGAAAGACATTTGGAGCCAAATTTTGTACATACTCTCACACTCAGTATGGAAAATATAACACATATCAAAAGAAAATAAATCGAGAGCTATTACAATTGTACAGTAAGATCGTAAATAGTTTTCTCCACAATTCTGTCCAAAATTGTTCATAAATTACTACTTATATAATCAAGTTATTTTACTTTTATAAATCTAACATAGTTGTAGTTTAAAATGCCTTAGATTCATCTAGAAAATGAATAGGAAAAGACATAACATTTAGAAACTAGAAAATATAACCAAAAAGGAGAATGAACGCAGCATTAAAAGGGATGTTCACAATGGCACATTTGGTGGTAAAATGGGTGAGGAGATTTACCTCAAGGAACAAATGAAATACCAATGCCCAGAAGAAAAGCAGCACTTGAGAGTTAAACACTTCAGATTTTTATTAGCTCTTAGCAAATAAAGTAAGATTAAAGGAAAGCATTGGAGACAGCCAAGAGATCTTCACTCCTCACCCTTTTCTTGGTCTTGGCGGTAAGCACGAAAGAACTAAATAAAGACCATATGTTCTATTATTTTACCTGGCCAGCAGACTGTAGGGTTTTGAAGAAAAATAAAATAAGGACAACTTTCCAGTGCATTCAGGTGCACTGCTCAGTTTGGAGAGCTGAACTTGGCTTTCTCTAGAAGTGGCCACTTAATGCAACAAAGAATAGTCAGTGCTAGAGCAGAATCAGGCACAACTTTATTTCTCATGAGATTTAAGAATTCCACTCATGATTGCCTACAGCACTGCCTTAGCCTTTTTTCCTTTTCAAAGCATGCTATGCATACCTACCATTTACTTAACCTAACCTCTACTCTGCCTCAGAAATTTATTTCATATATGGAGGAGACTGAGGGGAATACAAACAGGATTTTCTAAATCACAACCCTAAGGCTTGGGTTTAGTAACTTGTTCTTGAAAAGCTCTCCCATTTAGTTATTTTTTTTTTCATCTAGGTGACATAGGAGTGAAAAATGAGTACCCAGTCAAAAACACTGTATAGATCCTGTTGACTTTCTGTGTGCCACTCCCTCTCCCCAGCCCAAGGGTACACAGGGAAGGCCATCCCAAAACAGAGGTACTTACACTCTAACTCTCCACCCTGCACAGAGCACAAGGTGATGGGGCATACATCTATTTCCAGTCCTGGGTCTCAGATCTCTGGACTTTTCTTCTTAAGCAAGGATTCAAGTGCAGATCCTATAATTTAACTTGAATATAAGCCACATCACATTGATTATCTAATGTGGAAACTACCCGTAGTCCAGAGGGGAAGTAAGACTTCAGCAGCACCTAGTTAAACGTAACTTCTGGGCCAGTTGTAGAGTAGCAGTAGCATGCCACTCTGTAATGCTGGATCCATATGGAAGATTGGGGGTTTGCTTCCTGAGTTTACCTGTACATATCACATACATGTGCCTGGGATCCTGACTGTTTGGGAAAGCTGGATGTAGGATCACAGTGTGAGTCCCTGTTGAAGGTACCTAGTTTCTCTCTTTCTCTCTCTCTTTAACAAAAGAAAGAGGGGCCATCAGGTGGCATGTTGGTTAAGGCACTAGACTCCCACATGGTTGACCACGGTTTGAATTCCAGATCCAGTGATTTGAAACTCATGCCAGGCACGTGTGCATACATGCCCAAAATCCTGAGAGGAGAATGGAAGAGGAGGGATTGCAGTATGGTCATTCCCCCTCGGGAGTGATTTCTCACTTTCTGTCCCTCTATCTCTCTCTTGTCTCTCTGATGAGTACATGTACCCTATAGCAAAAATCTCTTAAAACAAAAAAAAAGGAAAGGAAGGAAGGTAGGAAGGAAAAAAGGAAGGAAGGGAGAAAGAGAAATTTTAAGAGTAACTTTTAATATTCTTCCCCTTAATGATATTAAACCCACCTACTGCTCAAGACATTGTCAAAATGGAGCCAACTAGATGATCTACCGCTACACTCTCAATTACTATTCTCATCAACATGAGTTTCTCTATAATGTTATGGCAATAAGGTGAGGGACTTAATTCCTAGGCAATCATGAGCAGAATATATGCAGGTTAGTTGTGTCATCAACCTTTATGATCTAGTCAATTTCCCGTAATTCTCTTGGTTGTTCAAATTCTTGTGATTAAAAGAATGCAAACCATGTCAGAGATTTGGCTGTTTTCTCTCTGTGTGTTGTCCTTCTCCTGACCATAGTTTGGCTGACCTGCACAGTACCTATTGAATTTGCTAATTTAACTCCCACTAAATCTCGAGGCTTCCTCCCTCATATTACACAGTAGAAGTCCCTTGACAGATCATTTCCACCCAACAATATTTTAAAATGAAGATTGTTGGGACCAGCAGATGGCATAATGGTTATGTCTCTGGACTTTCCCACGTAGTTGACTGTGGTTCGAGTTCCAGACCTGGCAACTTAAAACTGCTGCACGCATGCCCAAGGTCCTGACAGAACGAAGAAGAAAGAATTGCAACATGGCCATCCCCCTTGGGGAGTGATTTCTCACTTTTTCTCTCTCTGTCTCTCTGGTGAGCACACGCACCCTATAGCAAAAATCTCTCTTAAATAAATTAAATGAAGGGGCCGGCAGGTGGCAGGGTGGTTGGGTGCTGGACTCCCACATGGCCAACCATGTTTCGAGTCTCAGACCTGGTGGCTTGCTTTCTCACTTTCCCTCTCTCTCTCATTCACTCTGTCCCTCTCTGGTCTAATTTAAAAATAAATAAATAAATAAATAAAGTTAAATAAAATAATTTTTAAAAAAAATTAAATGAAGATTGTCATTCCTTACTCAAGTCTGGACTAAATTTGTAATCATAAGGACACTTAAATGTATCCTTTGCCTCTGGTTCATCACCACAGATTTGAGAATAATATTAGTAAAGTAAGAATTTCTAAAACTTTCAACTTTCTTGGTTTCAATAAACAGTTTTCTTAATTTCAACAGACAATTCTAGAATTTAGTAAGCAAGATATCTCTGACCTAGAATGAGGTTGATATTTGTCATGAACTGTTCATCTTCTTTCGCCCCTCAGGGATCTCCTTGTAATCTTTGGTACTTACTTACAGAAAAGCAGTAAAATTACCTTTGACAATTTTTATCACATCCAAGAAAATCCACAGCAAAGTGCTAAACAAATTTGTCTGTCAGTTTAACATTTCAAAGGAGGTCTTTGCTGAGAAAAGCAGCTAGAATCAAAGAAAGCTCAACACTATTATATCATGAATTCATCATTGCTAAGTTTTTTTTTAGTTTATAACTCATCTATGGAAATATTCTTTAATGTATACAAACTCTTACATTATTTTCTTATTGTCTGTCTCTCCTACTAGAATGTGAAGTCCAGGAGGACAAAGAGAGGACTTTATTTTATCACCCACAGCATTCTTAATGCCATGAACGTATAACAGACACTTGATATTCATTTACTTTCCACTTTGGTACAATTAGTGGTTGAGATGATCCTGCATATTATATAACTACTTAAAGAACACTAATTAGAAGGATATAATTAAAAGAATTTGAATTTCTAAAAATAATATTTTTTAAGGAAAATGTCATATGTTGGCTACTTTTTTTTTTTTTTTTCCATTGAAGAAAAAGAAATGTGAAGAGGCAAAGTAAGTTGCAAAATGCCGTGTGAGGATTCACATACATCATCTGGGGAGCCCAGATTTATCAACTCTGACTCCAGGCCTCTCATTTATATTGTGTTGCTTTGCTAATCCTTGTGATATTTTTCCAAAAGTAAATCATCCTGCCTTCTGATTTGATTGTTCTTGTTTAGTGCTAAAGTTAATATAATGAGTACAGTAAGCTATATAGCCTCAGCTAGGTGCTACTTTATAGTATATTCATTCTACTCAACAGAGTTTCATGCCTAAAGTCAAACATGTGCCCACAGATATGTATATATCAGCTGAACTTGCTATTGAAAGCAGTTAGATTAATTAAGATATTTTGTGAATCAATAAAATGTGGGAAAAGTAGAAAGCAATGGAAAGCAACTGCAGATACCAGAAAGAGTATGAGAGGAGGGTGGGAAATGTGAAAGGGTGAGAAATAGTGAAAAAAAAATACATATGAAACAAGAAATGGAAAATTATTGTTAATGATAACATGAATGATTAAGCTGCTATAGTGTGTTCTGGGTGGGAAATCACATTTTGTATGCTGTGGTGATGTTCAGTGAATGAACATAAAATCAATAAATAGATAGATAAGTAGAAATTTCATAAGAAAATTACTTTCAAATGAGGAAAGTTGCATGAAGAATGATGACCTCAGTATATCAAGACATCCCTGACTCATCTCAATACTGAACATAAAATCACTTCATTATTATCTCTTTGGCTTCACGTTTTCCTCCAAGTCTTTTCAGCACAATGACACATAATGATATTATGAAGTAATCGGTTGTGTCATTTCAATGCTAAATAAAAAAAAAATCACTCCCCAAATTTTTAGTTTGGTGTTCCACAGTAATCGACCCAACCATCCATCCAGGCACCCAGCCAAGCATCTATTTCAGAGAAGTGTTAGTCGTTAGGAATAAGAAAATGATGTACTGTATACAGTGTCTATGAATGAAGCAGTAGATAATCAACAGTATAAATCCAGTGCCCTGGAAGAGCTCGACAGAGTTGAATCACTCCCTTGGATCACTGGTAGTGCTCTTCAAGGCCACCACAGATGCTCTGGTTTAGGGAGAAAGGTATATGGGGGCAAATAGGAGGTCATGGTCAAGGCAAGTTGTGAGTTCACAGGCTGGGTCCTAGACTATACTGACCTGGTTCAGGACTCTTGTCAGGGAGATGCTAGAAATAAGGTTAAACTATGGGCTTCCTAGGGTAATCCATAAGCTCTGTGAAGATAAGCACTGTGCAAAGATCATATCTCATATTGTCTCATGTCCATACATCACTTACACAGTGGTTGACTGTGGAATATTAAATAACTCAAAAGACTTAAGATGAATCTGTCTTTCTGATTTGTGATTCTGATTTGACAGTGGGCAACATTGATCCCCCAGCCGGGGGGTGGGGGGCACTTTGGCAATGTCTGTAGACATTTGTGGTTGTCACAACTTGGGTGGGAGACGTGTGTGTTCCCTGCATCCAGTGGGTGGAGGTCAGGGATGCTGCTGAACATCTTACAGTGCACGGGATAACCTCAAGCATTTATAGCACCAAGGCAGTTGAAAATCCCTAGTTATAAAATATCACATCAGAGACCTTTGTCTCACTCATCTGGCAGTAAGAAACCCAAATTTAACAGGTAGAAAGAAAGAATGTCTTTGCCAACATGTTTATTCCAAGGAATTTGACAAGGAACAAGATATCTCATTGGCTTTGGCATGTAGGTCCATTATTCTAATAAAACTTGGCATTATTCTTCTACTGGTGAACATCTAAAAACACATACATTCGAAATCCCAAAAGGAGAACTTGGTAGAAGCCAAAGGTAGTTGTGAAAAGACACAATGCCTTAGAAGAAACCTTCCTTGAGTACAGATAACACAGTGCAAACTTAAATCATCAGGTTCTACTGGTGACT
Source organism: Tupaia tana (assembly GCA_026018925.1). Classification (NCBI taxonomy): domain Eukaryota; kingdom Metazoa; phylum Chordata; class Mammalia; order Scandentia; family Tupaiidae; genus Tupaia; species Tupaia tana. Next base: position 162,735,191 of record JAKSZU010000009.1, read on the forward strand.
AATTGAATCCATGAGAGGCCGGGTGTGTATATATCTCAAGCCTTCTGTGCTTAAAATGCTGTGCCTTCTAAAATTGCCTTGAAAGTGAAACTACAGAATTCTTTGAAGCTGGAAGCGATGTGGTGGGCTCTTTATGAAAATGAATAGTGAGCAAAAATGGTAATGTTTACCTGTTAACTCCCATGAAAGGTGAATATGTGAACTGCTAAACTGACTTCAATAAGAAAGATAAATATTCTCCATGATGAAAACCCATCGTTGCCCTCTTCAAGGGGACATTCCCAATGATGACTCAGTGTTCTTAAATATCTTGGCAATGGATGGAATACATTCCAGTGTAATGCACCCTCCTTTCAGTACTCCCTTGAGTTTTTCAGGTTTTCTTTATGTCAACTTTGCCTCTGGGTATAAAACCCACATACTTGGCTCAGGTCACCCAACAAAGGCAAAACAAAAATCAAACCAAAAACCCCACAACTCTTTTAAAATGCTCCTCTTAGATACCAAAAACAAGGGTTGTAGAGTGGATCAGATTCAAACCAATGCATTTTTCAGACACAGATTTAGAAGTGCACCTTTGTTCCTGCCACATAAAAGAAAAGCAAACTTTCGTTTAATGGTTAACAATTTTTGGCAGCTACTACCTTTTAAACTACTCCAGGGCTGAGATGACTATCTAGAGAGGTGAATTACAGATCATTTAGATAGGAGATTATGCCATGTTGACCTGCTCTGAAGTTTGATTTTAAACAGTGATTGTATTCTTACTGTACAGGCTACATTTACTTGAGCCTTGTTATCTGTATTAAATGGTACTAGATCAAGCAAATACATTTGTGCAAATGTTAACAAAGAGCTCAGGAGCTGCAGGGATCTGTATAACACAGCCCTGAGGTTTGGACTGAAGAAAAGTCTTGTTCCAATGAGAAATTTCAATTTAATTAATTTAAAAAATTAATAAAACAGAAGACACCGAGTTTCTATTCCCCAATGTTTTGACTTTTGCACACCCAACTGTGAACTAAATCAAAATTTAAAAAGGTAAAAGCGACGATAGAGCCAATTCAAAATAAAGTGTTATTTATTTACTAACTAAAGTGAAAGGAAAAACTGGCATGATGAAAAATTCTTTTAACCAAAATAAAATGGAAAAAGGACTAAAGTCCTAGATATAACATACACACATAAATCCCCTAGTTGCTGTTGTATAATAAAAATATAATCTGGAATAGCTAAACTATAGCTTGGGTAAAATCTGGACTAGCTTACAACTATTTTCTGAAAATTGAATGGAACCACAATCATTTGAAGAAAGGAAGACCTCAGATTTTTTAGCTTCTACTTCATGTCGTCAGCTGATTAAACTTAAACAAAGCAATTTTTAAAAAAGACACTTTTGAGGTAAATGAGAATATTTGAACATAGATTAAATATTATAGGATATTACAGAATTATTGTTAATTTTGTTATATGTGATTGATTATACTATCTTTACTTTTAAAAGTTCTCCCATGGATTCATGTTAAAATATTTATTTAAAAGCTACCTACTATGGTGTGGTATTTTTGTCTTGAAGGGTGCTTAGCTGGTTTCTTAAGATGATCTTACTCTTTTCCAAGGGGTTGTTTTTATATCAGGCAACAGCTCGTCATGGTTTCTCGGAATTTCAGGAAGAAAATGAAAGAAGGAGAATGCAGCAAAAGAATCCCAGGAATGTAGACCATAAACATATTGTTCATATTCTGCTGGTATTAATGATTTTTATTTTTCCAGTAACTCTTACCACTCAAGAAATGTCCTATCTGACTGACCCTTGTTATAACAGCTATTGTATTTTTGCAATGTGAACTTGACATGTGAAGATTACACTATGACAGCAGATTCTGATTTGACAGCAAGCCGCAACACTAAGTCAGAACGTACAGAATGCTCCTGAATTGTGTTTTAAGTTTATTGGTGATATTTAAGAAAGGGACTGTGGGGTGGGAGGACTCGCGGAGAAGGATAAGAAGGCCAAAAGAGGACGTTTTTGGAGTAGCTGCCTGTTGACTCCTCCTTCATGCCCTTCCATTTAGCCTTTGTCTGGGGCTTCCTTTGCCTTCAGTAGTTTCAAACTCTGGTCACATTCCTGGCTTGCTGCTCTTGGATCAGCCTTTACTACCAATGCCCCTCCTCTCACAGCCTTAGATCTCTTGCTCTAACATCCTGATACTGCACCTCTCCTTTTCAGTCCTCTGAGTCTGAGCCTCCAGGTCAAGCTTCACTTGTTTCCTTTTTTCATCTAGTTTCTGGGTGCTCTCTGCTGTTTGCCTCTTGACTGCCCAGACCTTATCATATGCAACCCTGGCTGCAGCATTGGTCAGTACCTCCAAATACCCAAAAAAGCTGGTGGAAGAGATCAAAGGATCTGGGATTATCCGGATTCCTGTCTGTGTGGTTGGAGGGGGCCTTCTGGCTGTATACCAACTTCACTTCTCATCTTCTGCTTTCCCCTGATGCACAGCCTCACACAAAACTCATCTGTAAGAGCTCCTAAGTTACTAACAGTTTCAACCCTGACTGGATCCCTATTGCAATTCCAAGTGTCCATGTGGTGCACCTTGTGGGAACTGGTGGCTCCCAGCACTGGACAAAAGTGCTGAGCCCCTAAGGAATTCACTCCTGAATTTTCATAACCAAGGCTTCAAAATCTCAAACTATACAAATACTGGTGGACAACACGGGGAAAACTCTTGGAGACTTTATAGACTTCTTAAATAAGACCCCCAAAGTACAGGCAGTAGTTCCAAAAATAGATAAATGGGTCTATATTAGGCTGAGAAGCTTCTTCACAGCAAAAGAAACAATAATTAGAGTGAGAAGACAACCTTCAGAGTGGGAGCATATATTTGCAAACTATACCTCAGATAAGGGACTGACAACCAGAATATACAGGGAACTCAAGCAGTTTACCCACATATACAAAAATAATAATAATAATCACTCCGATTAAAAGATGTGAAAATAAGCTGAACAGACAATTCTCCAAAGAAGACATGCAAATGGTCAAAAAGCATATGAAAATATGCTTGACAGCACTAGCACATGATGTAATGGTTACATCGCTGGACTCCCACGTACTTGACCATGGTTTGAGTCCCAGACCCGGCAGCTTAAAAAACACGTGCCTGGCAAGTGTGCATGCATGCCCAAAATCTTGAGAGGAGAATGGAGGAGAAGGGATTGTGGCGTGGCCACCCCCCACCCCCAGAGGTGATTTCTCAATTTCTGTCTCTCTGCCTCTCTCTGTCTCTCTGGTGAGCACATGGACTCTATAGCAAAAATCTCTCTCTCAAAAAAAAAAAAAAAAAAAAAAAAAAAAAAGAGAGAGAGGAACCAGCGGTTAACGTAATGGCTATGTTGCTGAACTCCCATGTACTTGACCGCGGTTTGAGTCCCGGACCCGGTGTCTTAAACTCATGCCGGGCACATGTGCGTGCGTGCCCAAGATCCCAAGAGGAGAATGGAGGAGAAGGGATTGTGGTGTGGCCATCACCCCTGGGGGGGTGATTTCTCGCTTTCTGTCTCTCTGTCTCTCTATCTTTCTGGTGAGTGCATGCGCCCTGTAGCAAAAACCTCTCCAAAAAAAAAAAAGAGTGAGAGAGATGTCAAGCATATTCTTTTTTTTTTTTTTTTTTGATAGAGATTTTTGCTATAGAGTGCGTGCGCTCGCCGGAGAGACAGAGACAGAGAGGCAGAAAGCAAGAAATCACCCCCCGGGTGAGGGTAGCCATGCTACAATCCCTTCTCCATTCTCCTCTCTAGAGTTTGGGTGCGTACGCACACGCATCCAGTGTAAGTTAAAGCCACCAGGTCCAGGACTCAACCTGTGGTTGACTACGTGGGAGTCCAGCAATGTAACCATTATGCCATCTGCTGATCCCCCATGCTTGACATCTGTTATTGTAAGGAAAATGCAAATCAAAACTGCAATGAAATACTACTTAACCCCAGTCAGAATGGCTAAAATTTTGAAAATAAATAATAAGTGTTGGGAAGGCTGTGGTGAAAAGGAACCCTCCTACACTGTTGGTGGAAATGCAAATAACTACAAACACTATGGAAAATGATATGGAAATTCCTCAGAAACCTACAAATAAAACTACCATATGACCCAGTAATTCCACTTTTAGGTATTTTCCCAAAGGATTGGGAAAAAACCTCAGTCAGAAAAACACTTGCACATCCATATTCATTGCATCATTATTTATAATTGCTAGAACATGGAATCAACCCAAATGTCCAAAAATAGGTGAATCAATTGAAAAAATGTGGCATATGTACTCTATGGAGTATTATTCAACCATAAAAAAAAACAATGAAACCCTGATATTTGATACGAAGTGGGCGAACGTGGAAGACTTAATGCTAAGCGAAGCAAGCCAGTGTGTGAAAGACAGACATTGTATGTATTCCCACTCAATATATACTGAATGTCTGCACTATATAGTAGAAACTGAAAATTTGGAAGGTATAGTAGTAGGGAGGGCAACTGTAGATACTAGAGCTAGTAAAGATAAGGATAATGTGGGGGTGGGTAATAGAAAGAGGGGGGAAACAGGGAAAACAACAATACATTTAATTGACACAAAAATGAAGTTATTAGCTAATGATAATGAATATGGTAATGTATTTGTCTTGACTGATATGCACCATATTTATGCTGGAAAAGGCAACATTGTACACTGAAAAGATATATAACATTTAAATGTAAATTTAAAATAAATACATTTTTTAAAAATACAAAAAAAAGGCTCCAATCAAATTGCCAGAACCTGATCCAATAATCTGTGTGTATGCATTCAATCACTATATATAGTTACAGCATGCAAAATAAATCTTCCCAGCATGAATACATTGTGTATTAGTACAGTCAAAGATATTATAATACATGCTATCACAAAAGATAATTTTCCATTTTTGTGTCCCTTAATGTTTTGCTTCTTTCTTTTTCCCCTTGATTCCCTTTCTCTCACACTCCCCCATTTCCTACCCTCCTCCCACACTGTCTCTAGTATCCACAATTGGTATCCATGCTTTCAGTTTATCTTTCAGTATTTCAGTTTCTGGCATAGAGTGCAGACTTCAGTACATATTGAGTGGGGACATATGGCGCCTCTCTTTCATAGTCTAGCTTGATTCACATAGCAGTAAATCTTCCATATTCATCCACTTCCTATCAAATGCCAGGGTCTTGTTTTTTTTTGTTTGTTTTTTTGTTTGTTTTTGTTTTTGTTGTTGTTGTTTATTAATGGCTGAGTATTATTCCATAGTGTATATGTGCCACACTTTTTCAATTCATTCATCTCTTTGTGGACATTTGGGTTGGTCCCATGTCTTAGCAATTGTGAATCATGATGTAATATACATGAATGTGCAAGTGTTTTTCCAACTGAGTGCATTCCTAAACTTTGGGTAGATACCCAGGAGTGGAGTTGCTGGATTATATGGTAGTTCCATTTGTAGGTCTTTGAGGAATCTTCATATTGTTCTCCACAGTGGCTGTACTAATTTACGTTCCCCACAATGGTGTAGGAGAGTTCTCTTTTCACCACAGCCTCACTAGCACATATCATCTTTAATTTTTTAAATCTTAGCCATTCTTTTTTTTTGTATTAGAAAGGCTTTATATGAATCCCAATATTCTTGTTTTAGAAATGCATACAAATTAGTGTTGTTTTGAGACACGATATTAGAAATTCACACACCTAGAGACAGAAACAAACAAACAAACAAACAAACTAAAGCCTGCCTGTGGGATTTGGCCATAAAGATTACAAAGTAGGGTAAGATGGGTGAGGTGGTGTCTCATTGTAGTTTTGATTTGCATCTCCCTTATGATAAAGAATGTTGAGCATTGTTCATCTCATTTGCCCGTTTTTAAATTGGGCTGATTATATTTCTGTGGATAAGCTACTTGACTTCCCTGTGTATTACGGTTATCAGTCCCTTATCTGAGGCATATTTTGCAAATAAATTCTCCCATTCTGAGGGTCGCTGATTCATTCTAATTATGGTTTACTTTGCTCTGAAGCTTTTTAACCTGATGTAATCCCACTTATCTATTTTGTGGATAATTTCCTGTGTTTGGGGGTCTCATTTAAGAAGTCTTTGCCTACTCCAATGTCTCCAAGAGTTTCCCCTGTACTATCCACTAGTAGTTTGAGGTCTTAGGTTTAGATCTTTGATCCATTTTCAGTTGATTTATGTTAATGGTTAGAGATAGAAATCCAGTTTCACCTTTATGCAGGTGGGAGGTGAGTACCCAGTTTTTCCAGCATCATCTGCTAAAGAGATTTTCTTTTCTCCACTGAATTGACTGGTGCCCTTTGTCAAAGATCAGTTCACTGGATGTTTTGGGGTTCATTTCTGATGATCTCTATCCTGTTCCATTGGTCTACATGCCTGTTTTGTTCCAATGCCATGCTGTTTTGATTAACATGGTTTTGTAATATATTTTGGGGTGAGGAAGTGAGATGCCTCCTGCTCCACTCTTCTTGCACAGTATTGATTAGGCAATATGGGGTCTTCTATGATTCCAGACAAATTTTGTGATATTTTTTTCAAAATCTGTGAAGAATATCTCTGGTAATTCTATTCAGATTGCATTAAATTTTTAGATTAATGTGGGCAGGATTGACTTTTTTTTTGAGAGGTTTTTTTTTTTTTTTGCTATAGGGTGTGTGTGCTCGCCAGAAAGACAGAGACAGAAAATGAGAAATCAGCCCCAGGGTGGATGGCCACACTGCAATCCCTTATCCTCCATTCTCCTCTCGGGATCTTGGGCACTCATGCACACGCGCCCAGCGTGAGTTTAAGCCACTGGGTCCAGGACTTGAACCGTGGTTAACTACGTGGGAGTCCAGCGACATAGCCATTACGCCAACTGCCAGTTTCAGGATTGACATTTTGATTATATTAATTCTTTCAATCCAGGAACATGGGATAAATTTCCACTTTTTTATATCATATTTTTATCTCTTTTTAAGTTTTTCAAAGTTTTCCTTGTAGATGTCTTTGACTTCTTTGGTTAGTTTTATTCCCAGGTATGTTATACTTTTTGTGGTTACTATAAATTGGATCATTTTCTTCAATTCTACCTCAGAGTCTGCTACTTGTTCATGTATAGAAATGCTATAGATTTTTGTATTTTAATTTTGTATCCAGCCACTTTACTGAATTCATTTCTCACTTCTAGGAATTGTGTGTGTGTGTGTGTGTGTGTGTGTGTGAATTCTTTTGGATTTTCTGTGTTTATAACCATGTCATCTGTAAATAGAGAGAATTTCACTTCTTCTTTCCCTGTTTGAATGCCTTTTATTTTATTCTCTTGTATGATTGCACTGGCTAGGACTTCCAGTGCTATACAGGAATAGAGTGGAGAAAGTGGGCAGCCTTGTCTTGTTCCAGTTTTTAGTGGTAAAGCCTTAAGTTTTTCCTCATTCAGTATGATGTTAGCTATGGGTTTTTTACATATGGCTTTTATTGTTTTGAGAAATGTCCCTTCTACTTTAATTTTGCTGAGAGTCTTAATCATGAAGGGATATTATCTTTTATCAAATGCTTTTTCAGCACCTATTGATATGACCTATGTTTTTATCTTTATTTCTGTTAATATGGTGCATTACATTTATGGTTTTGCATATTTTGAACCATCCTTGCAGCACTGTAATAAAGCCTACCTGGTTGTGGTATATAATCTTTTTTTTTTTTTTTTAATATTTTTGCGGGGAACCGGCAGTTAGTGTAATGGCTATGTCGCTGGACTCCCACGTAGTCGACCATGGTTCGTGTCCCAGACCTGGTGGCTTAAAACTCGCGCCGGGCGCGTGTGCGTGCATGCCCAAGATTCCGAGAGGAGAAAAGAGAAGGGATTGCAGCGTGACCATCCCCCCGGGGGGTGATTTCTCACTTTCTGTCTCTATGTCTCTCTCTGTCTGTCTGGCAAGCGCATGTGCCCTGTAGCGAAAACCTCTCCCCCCCCAAAAAAAAGAAAGAAATCTTTTTGCTAGGGCACATACGCTGACCAGAGAGACAGCATCCTGTGGTGTATAATCTTTTTAATGTGTCACTGGCTATGATTTGCTAGTATCTTCTTGAAAATTTTTGCATCTATATTCATCAGTGATATTGTTCTGTAGTTTTCTTTTGTTGTTATGTTCTTGTCTGTTTTGGGGATGAGGATGATGGAGGTGTCATATGGGAATGAATTTGGGAGGATTCCTTCCTTTTGGATCTTTAGAAATAGTTTGAATAGAGGGACCAGCAGATGGCATAATGGTTACATCATTGGACTCCCATGTAACGGTTTGAGTCCGGGACCCAGCAGCTTAAAACTCATCTGCACATGTGTGCATATGTGCCCCAAATCCCTAGAAAAGAATGAAGGAGAAGGGATTACTGCATGGCCATCCTCCCAGGAGGTGATTTCTCTTTCTGTCTCTCTGGTGAGCACATGTACCCTATAACAAAAATCTCTCTCTAAAAAGGAAGGAAGGAAGGAAGGAAGGAAGGAAGGAAGGAAGGAAGAGAGAGAGAGAGAGAGAGAGAGAGAGAGAGAGAGAGAGAGAGAGAGAGAGAGAGAGAGAGAGAGAGAGAGAGAGAGAGAGAGAAAGAAAGAAAGAAAGAAAGAAAGAAAGAAAGAAAGAAAGAAATGTATTTGAGTAGAATGTGCTTAGGTCTTCCTTAAAAGTTTTGTAGCAGGACCAGCAGTTGGCGTAATGGCTATGTCGCTGGACTCCCATGTAGTCAACCGCAGTTTGAGTCTCGGACCCAGTGGCTTAAACTCACACTGGGCACATGTGCCACACTGGGTGCGTGTGCGTTCGTGCCCAGGATCCCAAGAGGAGAATGGAAGAGAAGGGATTGCGGTGTGGCCATCCCCCCAGGAGGTGATTTCTCACTTTCTGTCTGTCTCTCTCTTTCTGGTTAGCACACATGCCCTATACCAAAAAGTAAAACCTCTCCAAAAGAGAAAAAAAAAGTTTTGTGGAATTCAGAAGTGAAGCTATCAGGACCTGGACTTTTCTTGGTGGGAGATTGTTACTGATTCTATTTCATGGCTTGCTATTTGTCTATTTAGGCTTTCTATGTCTTCCTGATTCAATCTTGGTAAATTGTGTGTGTTCAGAAATTTGTCCAGCTCATTCAGGTTCTCTTATAGTTGCTTATAGTATTCGCTAGTTATCTTTTGTATTTCTGTTACATCTTTTGTAATATTCTGTTATATCTGTTTCATTGCGAATTTTATTTATCTGGTTCCTTTCTCTCTTCTTAATTAGTTTTTAATATTCTTGGATGTTATTCACAACATTGAAATAAATGTTATCCTTTTTAAAGAAAATAAGCATTTACTAGTGAAATGAAATAAAGTATGAGATTTGTCTTACAGGACTCCAGAAGCAAGCATAAAAGAAAAATGGCAGTGGTAATTTAAAAAAAATGTCAAATACTGGTAATTCTTAAAGTCTGTGATCAGTTTGTACAGATTTATTGTACTATACTCTCTACTTCTGTGCGAATTTTTAAAGACTAGAAAACAAACAATGATAACAACAAAACAGGTTCCTTGCCAGATAATAAAACAGTTTAAAGAAATTGGGTAATTAGGACATCAAAACTTCAAGGGACCGCAATGAGATACTATTGCACAAAATATCTAAAACCAAAAGAAATAAACCAACTATCTGGCAGTATTAAATGATGGCAACTAAGCAAAAAATAAATAAATAAATAAATAAATAAATAAATAAATAAAAACCTGCAAGTGTCATTTATTGCTGGTGAGAATGCAAAATATTGGGACCTCTTTGGAAAGAATTCATCAGTTTCTTATGGAATTAAATAGTTATCACTTCATGCCATCACCTTACTCCTAGGTATTTATGCAAGAGAAATTGAAATTCACACAAAAACCTGTATGTTAATGTTTATAGTGACTTTATTGATTATTACCAAAAACTAGAAAGTACCCAAGCATCCTGCCACTAGTGAATGAATAAATAGTGATATCTTTATACAGTGGAATAGTATTCAGCTGTAAAAGGAACACAGCACAGATATGTGCATAAAACAACATGGATGAATCTCAAATTCATTATGCTAAGTGAAAAAAAGAAAACAGACTCAGTATTCCACTTATTTGACATTCTGGAAAGGCAATACAAAAAGGACAGAAAAGAGATCTATAATTGTCTTTGGGTAGGGGTTAGGGTTAATTACATAGGATCTGTATGAGTGAGGTTTTTTGGGGGTAGGGTAATGGAATTGCTGTGCCTTGGTTGTAGGGATAGTTATATAATTGTATGTGTTTGTTGAAATTCAGCATAGGACCAGTTCTGTGATGCAGCAGTAATGCACTGGTCAAGAGATCCCATGTAATGACTCTAGTTCGAATCCTCAGCTCTTTCATCCTGAAACATATCTGGCAGGTTCATGAATTCCCAGGATCCATTGGGCTGGAGGATTGGAGAACAGAGATTGCAGCCTGAGTAGACTCTGTGGAGAGAGTCTCTCTCTCTCCCTCTCTCTCTTTTCTCTCTCTCTCTCTCTCTCTCTCTCTCTCTCTCCCTCCCTCCCTCCCTCCCTCCCTCCCTCATGTGCACATGCTCTATCATGAATAAAGAAAAAAAATGTTTAGGGTCAGTCAGTGGCGTGGTGCTTAAGTCAGCTGGATCCCACATGACTAACTGTGTGGCTCAAGTCCCAGACTCAGCAGCTTGAAAAACACACTGGTGATGTGTGCATGCACGCCTAAAATCCTGAAAGGAGGGAAAGGTGGAGAAGGAGTGATTGCAGCATGACCATGCCCCATGAGAGGTGGTGCTTTTTCAGTTCTCTCTCTCTCTCTCTCTCTCTCTCTCTCTCTCTCTCTCTCTCTCTCTCTCTCTCCCCCTCACCCCCTTGCTCACGGTTGAGTGCACACGCCCTCTAGCAGATTTTTTTTTTTAAACTATAGGCATTAGAACAATACACAAAATGGGCTGAATTTCCCTGTATGTAAATGATACCTCAATAAAACTTTAAAAAACTTAACAGGGAAGGTCACCTGTGGTGTGGCTGAGGTATTTGGATCCTACATTGTCAATTGAGGTTGTAGTCCCAACCCAGTAGCCTGAGAAACATTCTGGGCACATGTACGTGCTTGTTCAAAATCCTTAGAGGAGAATGAAGAAGGGATTGCAGCATAGCCATTGCCCTGGGGGGTTGCCTTCTAACTTTCTCTCTCTCTATCTCTCTCTGTCTCTCTCCAATGAGGTCATGCATCCTATAGTAAATTTTTGTTTAAACTGAAGATTTAACAGGGAAATTGTCAGTATGCTCCAATAAAAACTGTTGCAATGATTAAAACTCATGACTCACATGAAATTTTATGTCTCCATTGCAATGGAAATATAGCATTCTTCTTGGCCTCAGCTCCTAGCCTTACTTACTTAGAGGGATTACCACTTCCCAGGTGTCTCAACCCTGGCTACACGTTAAACCCACCTGGGAACTCAAACAATCAAATGAAATACTGATGCCCAAGATCCAACCCATGACAGATTTTGTTTTAGTTGGTCTGGGATGAGACCCTGGGATTATATTTCTTAGAAGCACATTAGATGCTTCTAATGTCCCCTTATGGTTGTAAACCCTAGACCCAACTAACTATACCCAGGAAAAACTAAATGTTTGTCATAGACAAATGTTCTAGTCTAATGGGCTTTCCAGTTACTTGGGGATCTTGTTCAAATGAGATTCTGATTCGGTAGGCTTGGGGCAATGTTTGAAATGAGATTCTGCAGTTCTAATAAGCTTCCAAAAAATAGGATGCCGTAGATTCTTGCAAGTCAAATTTGCAAGGACTAAGGCAGTGTGTCCCAAACCATCTATTGATGAGAGCCACTTGGAAAGCTTGTTCAATATTTATATTTACATCCTGCTTCCCTGGAAATTCTAACTCAATACATCTGGCTTGGAGTATGAATATGTCTAGTAGGAAAGAACACAGTTACTTATCTTCAGAATAATTAGGGAGTATTAGAATGCTGATTTATTGGTTTACAATAGTTAATTTGCACTCTTTGGCACAGTTCTAGCTGCCTTTCTGACTCTTGCTTTTTCCTCCTTAAGTTAACTATGTCGAAGGAATATGTTTGCACAAAAACTTGTACACAAATATTGATAGCAGCTTTAAAACAGCCAAAATGTACAAACAACCCAAATGTTCATCAACTGATGAGTAGATAAGCAAAATATGGTCCATTTTTTTCAGCAGAATATTATTCAGCTGTAAAGTGGAATGAAGTAGTGATTCATGCTACAACATGAATGAACCTCATAACATGTTAACTAAAAGAAGTTTATCACAGAGACAGTCTCCTCCATGGCTCCTGCGATCTAGCCATTTTGGGAGAAAGGAAGATGTCCCACTCCTAACTGGGCCTCCAGCATACAAAACCCACGTTAACAGCCCTTCCTCAAGAGACAGTCTGCTCCATGGCTCCTACGATCTAGCCATTTTGGGAGAAAGGAATATGTCCCACTCCTAACTGGGCCTACAGCATACAAAACCCGTGTGAACAGCCCTTCTTCAAGAGACAGTCTGCTCCATGGCTCCTACGATCTAGTCATTTTGGGAGAAAGGAAGATGTCCCACTCCTAACTGGGCCTCCATCATACAAAACCCGCGTGATTGAACTTCCAAGTTTGGGAAGAAACCGACCATCCACCAGATGACTAGAAATCACTGCAGGACCACAAGAAATATAGGGAAGCAGGAAAATACCTCTCCCACAAGGGAAACGGATAGCTCCTCTTCATCCACACACAGTTCAATGGAAATCATGGAAATGTCTGATAAAGAATTCAGAACATTCATAATGGCAAAGCTAACAGAGATGGAAGAGAAGAGAGACAAGGAACTGCTGAAGAGGAAGGAGAAAGGAGTTGAAGAGTTCCAGGAGGTGAGGAAATTCATGCAAGATCTAAAAGAGGAATTTTACACTTTACAAAAGAATCAGATGGAACTGTTAGAGATGAAGGCTATAATACAAGAAGTCAAAATCTCCCTTGAAAGTATTAAAAGCAGACTAGATCATACAGAAAATAGAATCTCTAATGTAGAAGAGAAAATGGCTGGCCTAGAAAAACCCACCATAAAACTGAGAAAATGGCCCAAAAATTTGAGAATAATATGCGAGAAGCACTAGATACAATTAAACGTCCAAACATCCAGATAATAGGCATCCCAGAGGGTGAAGAGACTCATAAGGGCATTGATAATCTATTCCATGAAATCCTGCAAGAAAACTTTCCAAACCTGGAGAGGCACTCAAAGATTCAGTCCCAAGAAATACAAAGGACCCCAAATAGAATCAACCCAAGAAGATCTTCTCCAAGACACATTATAGCCAGATTGACCAAAACCACAGACAAAGACAAGATACTAAGACTGGCAAGAGAAAAAAGGCAAGTTACCTACAAAGGGTATCCCATCAGACTAACGGCAGACCTCTCATCAGAAACAATGCGAGCGAGGAAAGAATGGGAAAATATATTCAAAGTATTAAGGGAAAAGCAATTTCAACCGAGAATTCTGTACCCAGCAAGGTTATCGTTCATTTGGGAAGAAAAGACACGAACTTTCCCAGATAAACAAAACCTGAAAGAATTTACCAGCACCAGACCAGATCTCCAAGAAGTTCTTAAGGGAGTGCTATGTCAGTAAAATTAAATGCAGACACACAGAAATAAGAGTTCAAAAACTAAGAAAATGGGCAACTTAATTGTAGGGACAATGTTTGGAGATGAATATTATATCCCAGAATTCAATCTGGAAGATCAAACCTTAACAGAAGAAAGATTAAGTACATGAGACTGAACCGATGAAACAACATTCTGTGACTTGACTAAATTATTGCTGCTTTTCTCCTAAGCTTTGTTTTCCGGTTTTAAAGGATTTTTGTCCTGTCTTGAGCTGTTGATAGGTGCATGTACCTACTATTTGAACAGAATACTAACCTGTGTCTAGGCTTTAAGTTTCAAGGAAATATCATTACCAGTTCAAAACTACTCTTCTTGAAATTACCTGCTGAAAGTAGTTGGATTACTTATGATATTGTGTGGTCAACAAAATGTTGGGGAAAAAGGAATGGAAGACAACTGTATATAGCAGAGATAGTGTAATAAGAGAGTGGGAAAGAGCAGAGGGTCAAACATGGGGTAAAAAATATATATATACATATACATATGTATGAAAGGAGAAATGGAATATTATTGATGATAACATGCTTGATTAAGCCACTATGCAGTTTATTCTAGATGGGAAACCACATTTATTACGTTGTGATGATGCTCAGGGAATGAATGTTAAGTAATTTTTTAAAAAAAGTTGCAGGAGAAAAAAAAACGGTAAAACTGTTCATATCAATTTTTTTAAAAAAATGCATATTTGATGACTGCAGTAAGCTATATAGCCCCAGCTGGGTACTACTTTATAATATGTTCATTCTACTCACTGGGGTTTATGCCTAAAGTCAGACTTGGGTTCATGTATAGGTATATATCAGCTGTGCTAGCTATTGGATATATTTAGACTAATTAAGTTCATTAGCAAATCAATTAAATGGGGGGGGAGGCATAGAAAGCAACCATGGATACCAGAGACAATGTGGGAGGAGGGTGGGACATGGCAGAGGGTGAGGGATAAGGAATCAAGGATGGCAAAATGAAAAACAAAGTATACAAGACATAAGAATTGGAAAATTACTTGCTGAAAACATGTATGTTGATGTGATTGATTGAGCCAATACACAGTGTATTTTGGATGGAAAATTCATTTGTATGCTGTAGTGATGTATAGTGAATTAATGTAAAAAATAAATAAATTTTAAAAAAAAATAAATAAAAAAATAAATAAAAGTTAAAAAAAAAAGTTTATCACAAAAGACCACATATTTCAAAACACTTCCTTTTCTATGATTGAGGAAGGATTTTTATATTAGGAATATATTATTCATTAATGTTTTCTAAGTGAATGATTCTACTTATATAAAATGTCCAAAATAAGCAAATCCATAGAGACAGAAAGTATATTAGTGGTTTCCAGGGGCTATGGGGAGAAGAATGGTGAGTAACTGTTTCAAGGGTACAGAATTTCTTATTGGGGTCATGAAAATGTTCTGAAGTTAAATAGTGATGATGATCACTCAACTCTGTGGTCAAAAATCATTGAACTGTTCACTTTACAATGGTGAATTTTACAATATATGAATGTTATCTCAATTTAAATGAAAAGACTGACATTTCACCAACAAAAAAAGGGAATACTTTATTTTTTTAAAAAACTATTATTTTTATTTTATTTATTTATTTTAATTTGACCAGAGAGGGACAGAGAGAGAGAGAGAGAAAGAGAGAGAGGGAGTGATAAAGCAAGCCTCCAGATCCAGGACTCGAACCACTGTCTGTCATGTGGGAATCCAGCGCCCTTAACCAACCACACCACCTGCCAGCCCCAGGAACATTTTCTTTCAATACATATATTTTATAGATCAAGTACCAGACACATTTTTGCCTTCAAGGTGAATTCTATATGCAGTTGATCTTAGTCTTTTGTGTTGATTTTATTGTTCTCACTGTTGAGGTTCTAAGTATATTTTGCTCTTGGGTCTATGAATTGTCTTTAAGAATAGGAGTCATTCAGGCCAGCAGGTGGTGTGGTGGTTAAGGTGCTGGACTCCCACAGGGCCAGATGCAGCTCAAGTCCTGGACCTGGAGGCTTGAAAATCACACTAGGGGTGTGTGTGTGTGTGTGTGTGTGTGTATGTATGCGTGCGCGCGTGTGGCCAAAAACCCAAGAGGAAAATTAAGAATAAGGGACTGTAGCATGGCCATCCCCTCTGGAGGGGGTAATTTCTCACTCTCCCTCTCACTGTTTTTCTCCAGCGATTGCATTTATCCTATGGCAAAATCGTTAAAAAAAAAAAAAAAAAAAAAAAAAAAAAAAAAAAAAAAAAGGAGGAAGAAAGAATAGGAGTCATTCTGGGCTAGTTCTGTGGCCCCAGTGATTAAAGGGAGCTGAATTCCATATAGTTAACCACAGGTCAAGTCCAGGCCATGACAGCTTGGAAACACACTGGGGACACGTGCATGTGTGCCCAAAAGCCAGCAGGATGGAGAAATAGAGGAGAAGGGATTGCTGCCCCCCCCAACTGGGAGACATTTTCTCCCCTCTCCTTTTCTCTCTCTCTGTCTCTCTCAGATGAACACATGTGCCCTCTGAAAAATGACCACAAAAAAGCAGTCATTCATCACTTTTTATGAAAATATAAAATTATTATTTTTTATGGGTGGTGGTCAGTCTAATGAACTTTGTATTCTGATACCTGACCTGTAGCAAGAATTTTATATTCATTAATGTTTATTAAATGAATCATTCTTTGGGATGAGAACAAGCTCTGTTTAGTTTCAAGAAATGATCAAACTTCCTTTTCTATCAGTCAGTTCCTTTTTTTATTTAATTTTATTTATTCATTCATTTTATTTATTTATTTTTAATTTGACTAGAAAGACAGAGAGAGAGAGAGAGAGTGAGAGAGGGAAAGTGAGAAAGCAAGCCACCAGGTCTGAGACTTGAACCGTGGTCGGCCATGTGGGAGTCCAGCGTCCTTATCCACCACGCCACCTGCTGGCCCCACAGTCAGTTCTTTCATTAAAAAAATTTTACCTGCATGCTTCTCCAATTTGGACTAATGAACATATATTAGAACTGAAAAAATTTAACCTTAAAATGATTTGCCATTTGGGGACCAGCAGTTAGCATAATGGCTATGTCACTGGACTCCCACGTAGTAGACCACGGTTCGCGTCCCAGACCCGGTGGCTTAAAACTTACTCCTGGCGCGTGTACGTGCGTGCCCAAGATCCCGAGGGGAGAATGGAGGAGAAGGGATTGCGGTGTGGCCATCCCCCCTGGGGGGTGATTTCTCGCTTTCTGTCTCTCTGTCTCTGTCTGTCTGTCTGGCGACCGCACGCACCCTAGAGCAAAAATCTCTCAAAAAAAAAAATGATTTGCCATATGCATAGAACCTTCTGTGAATTCCTTCCAGCTAAATATTCTATCATTCTTTAGTTCATTTAATGTATTCTTGCAGTTCAGCTTTGTAAACAACTTTGCAATTAAAAAAAAGCGTTCACAGTCAATGAACAAAAAGTATTTTAGACAAGAAATGGGCTTCGGGTTCCAAATTCAGTGCCTATGTTCCAACCAGGAATGTGATTAGCAAAATGCTGGAATGAGAATTGAAAAGGCTTTAATTAAAGACTTTTCTGTTCCTTCAAAGTTGAAAGGAATAATGAATTGCAAAACTCTTCCATGATCAAAGAGGGATTCCTGTATTAGATACTTAGTAAAAATGAGAAGAATCAAATTATTAGCCTTTATTTGCTGGGATGAGAAAAGATTTTGAAATTGCTACTGTCCACTGAACTCTTTTTCAGGCACTTGACAAGGGTGAGAGTTCATTTGGAATGAGAAACCCTGAGTTCTATTTTTTTGGGGGGTGGCTTTTCTGCTATATCACTTTGCAAAATGAAAATAATACTGCCGCTGCAAAGCTTACTTGCTAGTAAGTAGAAGAAACACATTGCATAGGGGCTGATAACCCAGATATAATCAATTAAAGTAAAATATTTATCG
The DNA here is from genome assembly GCA_026018925.1 of Tupaia tana. Classification (NCBI taxonomy): domain Eukaryota; kingdom Metazoa; phylum Chordata; class Mammalia; order Scandentia; family Tupaiidae; genus Tupaia; species Tupaia tana. The sequence goes on from JAKSZU010000009.1 coordinate 162,752,913, forward strand.
AGTTCCTATATTATGTGCAAATGCCATACGAATGCTGTTGACACCCCGAAAGCTAAATACTCATTGTCTCTACCCACACAGAGCTTGTACTCTAATGAGGGAGCACACACAATTTCTTAGTCAATGGAAATAAGACCTTTCTTCTTCCTGGGTCTTCATTTATCTATACAAGTGAGTGCAGAGAGGTTTTATATGGTCATTTTCAAGGACACTACAAATAAACAGCAATGTTTAAAAATACCTATTGATGTGATTGGGAAACCAAAGCACCCTGACTAATAGAACCAGTAAGTGATATTATGAATATTCCATGGATTACTAGAAACTGGAACAAATCAAGAGGCTCTATGGACTGAGCATTTCACACAATAGGAATTATCCCCCAGGTGGGGAATCAAAATCTATTGAGGAAAGGAGATATTGCAACCCTACCTTATCTTAGAGGTTTCCTTTGCAACTTTAGACATGTTAATTTTATCAGTCCATCCTGTTTTATACAAATGTTAGATTGAAACTCAACAAATTTCATAAATTTAACCACAAGTTTTAAAACCACTGGGGAAGCATGTCAGCATTTTTCATATTTTTTTTTTCTTTTACAAAGAGTAATCTGGAAATTCACTTTCCTCTCATAGCTAAGGAATTAGAGTAGGGAAGTTTTGGTCTAGATTAAAGTAATACTGCTGGTCTGACACAAATTTTATTAACCCAAACCTTTGAAGTATGAGGTTGACTCCTTCATTCCTGCTTTCCTGCATGTCTAGGTACTTACTCAGTCCCTGTGCATTTCATGGTTTTATGGAATTTCTCAATGTATATTATAGATGACAATATTCAAATACACGGCCCAGGAAATGATTGTGGCTGTCATATTCCCTCCAAATTCTTGAAACATTTCAATAATCAAACATTTACTAGAAAATACACACATTATTTTACTAATCAGAAAATATACTGTTCGAATAACTGACTCAAATATTGAGCTGCTTTTTCAAAGTGAAAGCCCTCCATGATGGTTCTAATTATGTACACCAAGAAAAGCCCCTGGCTATCTTGAAGTCCACACAAAGAACCTGAAAGCAGCTCATTGCCTATGTCTTTCTCAGATCATGACTTACAAATTTGTAAAAACATCACAATTTGATATACTCTGTTAATTCATATTATTACTTACTTGAAGAGACAACTGAATATTTCTGTGTCCCAAGACCAATATGATGATAAACCCACCTCTTTTCTATTGGAAATTCTAAGTTTTTTAAATCAAAGCCTCAGAGTGGAGTCCTCAAGTTGCTCAGTGGTGAATGTTTTTTAGTGAAGCCATATCTTACAACCACATCTGCTGAACCATAGGATTTGTCAAGCTGTGGTGACTCTTCAAAACTGCACTGTGGCTTACTTAACTTGTGTCCAAAGGAATGCAGGAATCAGTATTTTTATAGCCATAAGACTCAAATGATTCTAGTCTGTTTACTGGTTTGGGGGTGTGTGAAAACATTATTTATTTTCTTACAAGGTAAAGGGAAATTGTTGACAAAATTCTTAGGTGAAAAACAATTTGCTTAATATTTCAACTCCAATGTTACAAAATACAAGATTGAGACATGGATCCCATGTGTCATATACCCGTGTTCAGTCTAACGAAATTTAAAATGTGAGAACATCTTTTTAAATTTTTTCTGAAATTGATTATTTTACCTAAAATCAAATTTGTGATTTTTGGCACAGGTTTGAAATGAAATTTCAAGGGAATGAGTAGAAACTGAAAATACTGAAAGGTATTTTTCTCTTTTATTCATTCCCTGGGTGAAAGGTCACGCATATTGCCCACCTTGCATTATGTTTGCATCTGTATAATTTTCAAGGCTGTTAAAATTGTAAAATATCATAAAATTAAGTTATCAAAGAATTCTCAAGTGCTTTTATGCTTCTTGAGAATAAATACACAGAAATATCTTCACATGGATTCCAGTAATAAGGAAAGGATTTCAAAGATTCAAGAAAAACCCAGAGGGTACAAGGAAAACAGAATTGATATCTCACTTCCAAAGGGTTAGTTTAATGTTTTCTACATAGTTTAACTCTCCTAGAATGAAGTGATTTGAAGTTCTCCACTGGTTCATCTTCCTCTATTTAGCCACCATTAGGTTCTAAAAGCTTGTATTTCAAAGGTATAGCATTTAAGGAGAACATTAAACAAAACACCAGGTCAGAGATGAATCGAAGGATGAAAAGAATGTTTGTGTTTCCTTTATTTCAACTTACTGAAATAATTTAAGGCAAGAACTTGGCTCAAATTACTCATATCATAAAATTCCAAGTCAAGAGGCCATTTAATAATAACAGTGGCTTATATTCAATTTTGGTTGAAAACATGTCAAGAAATTTTAACATAAGTACTTCAAAAATCTAACTCCCAAATAAAAATGTATAAGGTATCTAATTTGGGAGAATGTATTATAAACATAAGTAATTTGGTTAAATTCCAAAGTATTGCTTACCCCTCTATCTACATAAAAAGCAATAACTAAAGTAACTAAAACCTCTCATTAGCAATAATTCCCAAAATTGTTATGCATCATTTTAAGTGACTGTAATTGTTTTTTAGTTCTCTGCCCCTTGGGAGGTTTGTAAGTCAAGATAGGACCAATGAAATAGTAAATCATATTGTACTCAAATAGTGTTCTGGCTTTGGGAGTACTACTGGATTTATTTGATTCAGAGTTGGCACACCACAGTCCACAGGCCATATTTGACTACTGCAAGTCAAATATGTCCATGTCCATTCTTTTATGTATCATCTGTGGCCACATTCATGCAGTAGCTACAGAGCGGAGTTATTGAACAGAGACCGTACAAAACCCAAAATATTTGCTCTCTGGCCCCTCACAGGGTGCACTACCGACACTACCAGTTAACCTTTTTGTTTTCTGTGTCTATCACATTTGCCTGGTTTCCTTCTTGTCTCCCAACTTCTGTGCTCAGTCTTAATACCCATGAGAGCTTGGCCCATGTTCCTTCTAGAATTTCTTCACTGGCCCTGCCACATTTTGCTTGGACTCTTCTGGTAAGGACTTGATTTTTTGACCAAGAATCAAACTGCTGCCCACTTATTTAGTCTTTTCCACCTATGCTCTGTGTGAATCCCAGAAATTATTTTGTTCTTGGCTAAGATTTCCATCTTCTTCAAATGGACACCATCACAAACAACCTCTCCATGCATCATCTCACCCTGCTATTCTTGCCCTAGTTCTTTGTATAGATTTCAGCTCTGGGACTTTCCGTGTCCTGTGCATGTTCTGCTTGTTTTTAGAGTAGACTACCACATGTGGTATAGCATCATGTCCTAGAGACCCAATTAACTCTGTATGCTGTCCTACTGGCTTACTTCAAATTATGTAGCCTGATTCTGTCTTTCCAATCTCTTGTCATAAATGGGGGGAAAGCAACATTTCTTTACATAAGAATTCCAGTGAATAAAAGTAAAAAAAAAAAATGGAAATAAAAAACAGAATGTCTACATTCAGTGGTTCAAAAATAGAATTAGAAAACCACAGTGATAATTGCCTCGGGTGGGGGGAACTATCAATGGATATTAAAATAGGTGTGTGATAATCTAAACAAAAACAGAATATTTGCTTACATAGTATCTTTCCCGAGATATTTAGTAATTACAAAGGGAAAAAATAGAAAGTAAATAGTGGAGAATATTGACAGACACCAGCTTAGCCAGATGACCAAGGTTAACATCACCAGTAATAGCCCTGAACTCCATGCACTCCCAGATGTGACACACTGGAAGGACACTTTGTTTCCATAGTAGCCTTGTCCCAAATGCATAAATCCAGTCTAATTACAAGAAAACATTAGACAAATCCAAATTGAGGGACATTCTACAAAAGAAATAATCAGTATATTCAAAACTGTCGAGATCTTGAAAGACAGAAATGAAGGAAGTCTCACAGATCAGAAGAGACTAAGGAGACATGACAAATTAATGCAATGTGGAATCCTGAATGGGGGTCTGGAACAAACAATGAAAAGATCAGTGAGAAAACTGATACAGTAGTAGTAAGTCATGTACTTTGGTTAATAATGTTATGCTAAAGCTAATTTATTTGTCTTAATAAAAAAAGTATATGGTTTGGGACCAGCAGTTAGCGTAATGGCTATGTCACTGGACTCCCATCTAGTCGACCATGGTTCATGTCCCGGACCCGGCGGCTTAAACTCACGCCTGGTGCGTGTGCGTGTGTACTCAAGATCCCAAGAGGAGAACGGAGGAGAAGGGATTGCGGCATGGCCATCTCCCCTGGGGGGTGATTTCTCGCTTTCTGTCTCTCTGTCTCTCTCTGTCTTTCTGGCGAGCGCACGTGCCCTATAGCAAAAACCTCTTTAAAAAATTATATGGTTACACAAGATGTTAAGGATAGGGAAAGCTAGGCGAAGGACATATAGAAACACTCTCTACTATCTTTACAATTCCTCTCTACGTCTACAATTATCTCCAAAAAATAGAATAATAGTTAAAAAGAAATCATGTCTTGATTCCTGAGGAGTATCTTGTTGTAAGAATCACACTAACAAAATTAGTTCCAAAAGTTCCTTCTAATTCCTTTTCACTTCCCTCTATCTTTTTTGCTAATTCTTCCAATAAAATTTTCTCTAGGATTAACTAGTTCCATTACTATGTTGTGATTGCTACCTCTTTCTAGTGTGGAGTGTCCAATTTCCAATAGCTGGGGCTCATGCATTTTGAATTCAGAAGGACATTTCTTCTGGAGAGCTTGTTCAAAACAGACTCATTCATAAAGGTGAGTATTTTCAGAGAAAAGTAGTGTTTACTTTCAGGTTTTACTTTTGATATTCCTTCTTTCCTCACTCAGTATGTATTTAAGCTCCTTTCTCGTTGAGGCCGCCACGCTGGTCAATGCCTCATGACTAGTATCAAGTGGTCTAGTAAGAGAAGCCTGGAGCTTCATGTTGGAAGAGCAGGTTTCCAATTCAATCCCTACCTGGGTCAATACATCCCTGGAGTATAGAGCCATGGTTCCCCTCAGAGACTGGCTCTCTGAATTTCCCAGGTATATAAAAAATACAGATGCTCTGACTATCTTTGGAGACTCTGATTCAGTAGGTTTTGTTTAGAATTCTGGTATTTTAAAAAAATTTTTAGAATTATTTTATTGAACTTTATTTATTTATTTATATTTGTCCAGAGAGGGACAAAGTGAGAAAGAGAGAGAGGGAAAGTGAGAAAGCAAGCTGCCAGGTCTGGGACTTGAACAGTGGTCGACCATGCAGAAGTCCAGTGCCCTTAGCCACCATACCACCTGCCGGCCCCTAGAATTCTGGTATTTTCTATTTTATATATATATAAATTCCCCAAAGATGCTTGATCATAAACTTATGAAACACATGGGCCACCCGCCTAGAGATTTTAAAGGAATGGTAAATTCTTTTTTTTTTTTTTTTGAGAAGTTTTCGCTATAGGGCGTGTGCACTCGCCAGACAGAGAGAGACAGAGAGATAGAAAGCGAGAAATCACCCCCCCCAGAGGGGATGGCCATGCCACAATCCCTTCTCCTCCATTCTCCTCTCGGGATCTTGGGCACGCACGCACACGTGCCCTGCGTGGGTTTAAGCCACCAGGTCTGGGACTCGAACCGCGGTCGACTACATGGGAGTCCAGCAACATAGCCATTACGCTAACTGCTGGTCCCAGGAATGGTAAATTCTTGATCCAAGAATCACTATTTTCCCCAAGTTCCATAAATGATTATTGTCATCCTAAAGTTTTGGAAGCACTGATTAATAGACTAAATTGTAATGTAGGCTTAAATGACTGTGGAAAGTATGACATACAAGTTGATTTTGTTACGCCTTCCATTGTGTCCCCTGATAATATGATCAGCATGACACATTACCAAAACAAGAGATGGCCTGGCCTGAAAAAGTATTGCATTCATTTTTTGAGAAACTTGGTTTGTCTAGACAGAAGGAACCTATTGATATTTAAGGAGTGGTGCAAGTAGAAGAAAACATCCTCCCAACCTGTGAAATCTTTAGGATCAGCCCTGGGGAATCCAGACACTGACATTTTACAACTGTCATCACTTTATATGTAGACCACCTGAGTAGAAAAGAAATTGTGTTTTCATAAGATGGTGACCCCATTCTACAGGATAAAATCAGTAGATTTCAGGTCATTCCTCTAACATAGGATGTCCCAAAGTACTCATCACAGAGCATTAGTTCTGGCGGAGAGTCTTATTTCTGTGAGACAGATAATTCCATGAAAAAGGAGTTGTGGGAATTTGAGCAAAGCACAGCATTTTGTATTCGTCTCTTAGAAATCCACAGCACACATTAGTATGCATAAGGCCCTGAAAGTCCTGCCTGCCTGGTTATCATTGTTTAGCATTTTTCAAATGGACTTTAAAAAGAAAACAAATAAACAAAACATTTATTTATTTATTTATTTATTTATTTATTTATTTTTAAATTTGATCAGAGAGAGTCACACAGAGAGACAGATGGAAAGTGAGAAAGTAAGCCACCAGGTCTGGGACTTGAACCATGGTCGTCCATGTGGGAGTGTTCAGTGCCTTAACCACCATGCCACCTGCTGGTACCTCAAATTAACTTTAATATAGAATGTTAAAAAATAGGGATTCTCACATCTGGAGAATCTGTTCCTTGGAGAAATCTTGAGTTACATTCTTCTAAGGTACTAATTTTATATTGGCCTCCAGGAAATTTATAGGATTTGATACTGATGACAAGGAACAGACATTTACTCTGTTCCAAAAAGATGAAATAAAATTTTAAAAGTTGGATATGTTGAAAAAAATCGTTTAAACTGATAGAAAAAAACACATAGAAAATAGGAAATGAAAATTTCTGTTTTATATGTCACTTTTATATTGGAGGATTTAAGAAATCAAACCAGTTTTGGAATCTTGATTTCTAAATCAAGCAGCAAACATTTATTAAGTACTCTTTTTCTTCTGTTGGTTGCTGTAGACACTACAAAGGAATATCCAGGACAGAGTTTGTAATAGATTTATGATATTAATAATGGATACTTATTGAGTCCCTAATGTGTGCTAGGGTCCATTCTAGTGCTTTTGCATGTATTATTTCACTTAGTCCCTATAGTAGCCCCATAAGGTTAAGTACAGCCACGTGCCACGAAATGACTGATGACAGTCCCATAGGATTACCATATAGGCTAGATGTCCAGTAGGCTACACTATTTATGTTTGTGTAAGTATGCCCTATAAAGTTTGCACAGTGATGAAATTGAATAAAGACACATTTCTCAGAATCTATCCCTGTCATTAAGCTATGCATGATTGTACTGATATTATGCCCATGTTGTCTGATGTCTGGCTCAGGAACTTTTCTAAGTCACACTGATAGTAGTAAAGCTGACCTCTAAGTCCAGTTTCACTCCAGAAGCTCCAAGCTTGACCACTATGCTATATGGCCATCCAACTGCACGCACAGATCCCTGATAACTAGATGTGCAGAAGAAGGGATTGAATAAGTTTAGGAGCTCATTTTAAAATTCTGTGCTTAGGGGACCAGCAGTTAGTGTAATGGCTATGTCGCTGGACTCCCATGTAGTTGACCACGGTTCACGTCCCGGACCCAGTGGCTTAAACTCACGCCGGGTGCATGTGCGTGTGTGCCCAAGATCCCGAGAGGAGAATGGAGGAGACGGGATTGCGGTGTGGCCATCCCCCCTGGGGCGTGATTTCTCACTTTCTGTCTCTCTGTCTCTGTCTGTCTGGCGAGCGCATGCGCCCTATAGCAAAAAAAAAAAAAAAAAAATCCCTGCTTTTTGGGCCAGCAGGTAGCATGGTGGTTAAGGTGCTGGACTCCCACATGACTGACCATGGTTCAAGTCCTGGACCTGGACACTTAAAAATCACAACAGGTGCATATGCAGGTGTGTGCCCAAAATCCTGAGAGGAGAATGGAGGAGAAAAGGATTTCAGCATGGTCATCACTTATCCCTGGGTGGGGGTGCGGTTCTCACTTTCCCTGTTTCTGTCTCTCTCCAGCAAGCACACACACCATGTGGTAGAACCTGAAAAATAAAAATTCCCTACTTGCTATGCTTTACTTAAAAATATCAGCTTTGCTGAACTTAAAATAAACATGTGAGTAGATATATGTATATGCACATACATGTGTACGCGGTGTATGTTATTCAGTTTTAAATAGCATATACACACAGTACATACACAATCAATATACAACCACTGTATCCCACACATTTGCTTTCACATTCTTATCTCTTCAAGGAAGTACCTATCCCTTGCCTTTGTAGGAACTCTTTGTTTTTTCAAAAAATCTTGTTTGAGTTCATTTTTACTATCCAACTTCAATGGCAGGCCTCACGTGAAGTTGTTTGGGCTCTGCACAGACAGATTTCGTGGTCTGTCATTATTTCCCAGCGACATGGAATTAAAGGCCTTTCCTTGTGTTTGTTGGCAGCTTTTGGTTCTTCGGTCATACTGAGGTACTATAAGCATGAAGCATCCCTGCTGGGTTACCAGGAGTTTTAGTTTAGCATGCCAAAATACTATTTCAGGCAAAGTCTCTTGGTTAACTTTGGTCTTCTACTATCCCTTTGGGTTTCTATCTTTGGATGTTTATTTATGCTTCTATTGTTTTAGAATGCAGGCTTCCCTGTTCCATGGTATCCTTTCAAAATATTAAGTCAACCATGAAGACGACAAAACATCCTTATTGAATTATATCTTTCCTTGCATTGCCTTGTCATTGCAGTTTCTTGGCAGGAGACTAGGGCAAGACTTGCTCCTGACCGGGTGCCAAGCTGTTCACGATACCACGTCTGCTGAATGTATGCACAGGGAGAGCTCAATGTGCAGGGCGACCGGCATCCTTGGATAAGCCTCTTGCCTTCTAAATCCCTTCTAGGACGATTTTCCCATTTCCTGTCCTGCTGATCACACCCTTGGAGGGAATGTGAAGTCTGGAATATCTTTGATGTTTAGTTCTGGCCATGCCAAAGCCTCCCCAGGGAACAGTCTCTCAATCCTGTGCAAATGGGTTTGTAAGTCAGAAGCATCGCCAAGCTGTTGTGTTTCATCACCCTCTCTTTGATGTCCGTCTAGCATGGTGCCTTGTATGCCTCACCCAGCGCCTGGCACATAGTAAGACCTCGTTACCACTGGCTTGCTATGGTTTCAATGCTTCAGATCTTCTGTCAAGGCTTTGAATTCATCCAATAACTACAGTTCAAATATATTCAGCTCTTGTTCTCTCTGAAGTTTGAGAAGGGTATTTATGAAGGGGCTGACCCACAAACAAGGTACTGACAAATTGGACAATCCCTTTAACCATCTAATGACGCCTACATGGGTGTCTAATGACAACTTTCACCACATTAATTTTATTTCGTGCTTATGAATTGGTTTCTGAATTATATCTATTTCATATGAAGAAACTAGTGATATAAATCACAAGGGTGCAACTTTAAAGGATGCTATGTTAAATTGAGAGTTTGAAAAAGGTCCTGATAACATTGAAAATATACTTGCATATACTTCAATTCATAGACTTTTAGAATTTAAAGGACACTGGAATTTTCCAGTGTCATCCTATCATTATCCAAAGAAGGGTGCTGAGACATTGGGAGGTTATGGAACTTGAGTCTAAGGTTAGAGCCATTTTTTCCCCTCAAGGCTTTCTTTAAGCATTCCCTTCTCTTTCCTTCTGACTGATGATTTGGAATTGGCTTCTGCTGTCTTCTTGCTTGACTTGGTTGATACCTCCAATGAATGACTTCCCAATTGCAGGTTATTAAGTGCCAACAGGCTCTATCCGTGGGAGTATTTCCTAAGGGACAGGTCAGTCTGTACGGAGTCATAGAACTGCAGCATCATGTTGTTTCAAAGGATTAAAAATAAGGCAACCAGATGTGGATAATACAAAAGTGTTACTTCTGCTGGCTCTTTTTTAACTTCGGAAGAGAAAGGAGCAGAAACATGGTAATCCAGATACTTAAAAGTAATGTCTGCATGTGACTTTAGACTTCTTCTTTTGCATTGAACTTTGAATGTGAGCCGTTTGGTCTTCCAAACAATCACTCATTAAATACCATGGGCATTTAAACACTGGACTGAGGCACTGGGAAATTTGTCCAGATTACTTCTGAAACCCTCCTGCCAAGTCTCATTTGCTGAAAACTGATAGCATCCTATTATACTGTTTTTTTGTTTTGTTTTGTTTTGTTTTGTTTTGTTTTGTTTTGTGGTCCAAATTTTTCTAGTTGAAGATACATTTTTTTTAATAGTGCAACATGTCTTTCAAGTGCAAGAGAGAAAAGCATCATAGAAATATCAGACAAGCATTTTTGACACTTTGTGCTGTCTCTTTCCTGGTAGCCATAGCTATAGCTCTGAAAATCTCGCCAAAGTTATAGTCATCACACACATGGCAGTCTTTGGTAATATTTCTCTTTATTGGTTATGGCCAAATATGTTTCCAGGAGGAAATATATAGTTACATCAATATATAAATACAAATTTATATGTTTTTATACAAATGTATACAGATATATAAATTTATAAAATGTTTACATTTATTTATGTCTTTATGTATTCATTAATTTATTTAAAAAAGAACCAGCTTCCTGCCTGAATGGAAGAATGGTTTATCTATGGTAAAAATCTTGGAAAATAAAGTTAAGGAAACTATTGGACCTGATGTCCAACTAACAAAATGTTTTGCCCCAAACACTATTTTCTAAATTATTTATAATTATTTATGGAAATTTAATAAAGTACATTGCATTGTCTTCGATATACTGATATCTAAAAATATAAGAAATTATCTTTGCAAATGAAGGATTTAGTATTTTAAAAACAAATTTTGCATGGGCACACAGATGTCATTAAATAAATAAATAAATATTTAGTGAAGAATGCACATTGACTTAAAATTCTTGGTCATAAAAAATAGAGGAAAATATGCTTCATTTTCATGTAATGCTAGAATCAGTATAAATTTAGAAATAATTCCCCTGGAGAAATAGATCAGAGATTTCTTAGCAATCTGTTCCACTCAGCAAAACTACTAATATAATATCCTATCTTTCCCTAGAATATCATAATGAATGGAAGACAAGACAGGAAAAAGAAAAATGAGGCTATCAGTACAGTTATTATTCCTTTTAGAAATGTACTTCTCAACCATGGCTAAAACCAATCACAAAATATTAGATTAAATTATAATCTCTTTTGAACCCCAAATGGGATCATTCAGAAAATAGTTGAAAGACAAATTGGAAGGCCAAACAAACAAGCCTGTCTTACAGATACTCAAGACCATCAGAACTAAATTGATACCATACCCTGAATGCTTCAACCTAGTAAGGAATGTAACTGTAAAAGTTCAGGGTCGTTAGACACACATTTACTAAATTTAGTGTTTTCTAAATGAAGATTTCTGGATTAGATTACAGTGTATCTCCTATACCCATAAATGTTAGTTGATTCTTCTACTGTCTTTCTCCTCCCAGGCCTGCTGTTACTCAGTTACTGCCTAGGGGTCTGCCTAGCTGTTGCAAGAACAGTCTGAGGTTGATAACAGGAGGGACTAATTTCCTTTGGGCTAGATCAGTTTGAATGGCTGTCTCACACTGCAGCTCGTGACAATAATCCAGGAAATGCTGGAAGGTGGAGACACAAAGGACTAAATCTGAGAACCAATTCTACTCTTACGTCAGGTTGTGGCAGATTTTTCTTGACATGTAAGAAAGGGTTAGATGGTTACAGGTGTTGGAATTTCCATAGCTTGTCACTTTGTATAACAGCCTTGTTTACCTAGAATGTGAATTGGACATGTTGCATGCTCAAGGATGAACAGATCTCTGTGTGAAGTTTAACAGAACGTAATACATTTGAATGGGTTCCCTAGTTCTCTCTACTGCAAGCCTGACCCCTCTGTCCTATGTGATTGTGAAAGCACCCCATTAGCCATCGTTTTGAAAGGTTAGGTTTTCTATTGCTTGTGTATGTTTGAAATAGAAAAACAAAACAAAACAAAAACAAAACAAAAAGAAATTTGGGATTGCAGGCAAATTCTTAGCTATAGAAACTCTTCGTTACAGACAGGAAGGGACATATGCTCGTTATTTTCATGTGGCTAAAAAATAGAAGTTCAATTTAAGTTTAAATGTAATTTAATCTAAAACCCTGTGACAACTCCTAACAGGTTATTTAAATTTGCCCAGGTGCTTAATGCACTGCTGGAGATGGATGGATGGATAGATAGATAGATAGATAGATAGATAGATGATAGATAGATATAGATATATAGATAAAATATAGATTTTTTTTTCTTTGCAGTTCTCTTCATCACACTCCAGAAAAATAGCAACTATAGCAGGGGTATGTACATTTGAAGGTAGAGGTTACTAACATTTCTAGACTATTTCATATGTGTTAAACTAGTGCTTCTCAAAAAAAAATTCTAAGTAAAATTTTAGCAAGTCAAATTTAATAATATGTAAAAAGGACAGTACAACCATGTGGGATTCATCCAGGAATGGGGTTGGCATAAAATGTAAATCAATGTAATTCATTGCAGTAACAAACTAACAAAGAAAAAAATACTATGTGACATTCTTAATATACACAGAAAAAGCATTTGTCAAAATCCCAACTATTTCTGACAAAACCTCTCAGCAAATAGGAGTAGAAGGAAAATTGCTCAGTCTGACAAAGGGCATCTATGAAAAACCCATAGCTAACATCAAACTTAATGGTAAAGCACTATAAATTTTCTCTTTAAAATCAGAAACAAGCTCAGGATGTCTTTTTTTACCACCTCTATTTAACATTATATTGTAGCTTCTAGCCTGAGAAGGTAGTTAATGAAAATAAATAAAAGCATTAAATTAAAAAGGAAAAAGCAACCCTGTCACATTGTCATGGGTGGTAAGGCTCCACTGCCCAATATCAGAGCCACATGGGAAGTCCCAGGGTTCTATCCTGAGTCAACCTGAATAGGCCAGATGCACCTGTGGATATGCTTATGCTCCTGACTGGCTGGAAGGCTGGGACTGGGGCATTCAGTGTGGCACAACCCTGGGGGGGGGGGGGGTCCTGTCTATCTCTCTCTGTCTCATAAATAAATAAATAAATAAATAATCTTTGATAGAAAGAAAAACTGCATCTATTAGCAGATGATATTGTAACTTATGTAGAAAATCTTATAGAATCTATTACAAGCCTGCTTGAGCTAAGAAGTGAATTCAGCAAAGTGCAAAATATAAGATCAATGTTTAATTATACTATATCCTGGCATGAAATAATAGGAAATTGAAATAAAAATCATTTATAATAGCATGAAAGTATGAAATGCTTAGGGATAAATTGGACAAAATATGAAAAAGGCATGTACAATGTAGAGCTACAAATGTAGCTCTAAAACATTGCTAAGAGAAATTAATTACTTACATAAATGGCTAGCTGCCTCTTACCTATGGGTCAAAACACTCAATATTGTTAAGATGTCCTTTCCCCAAAATTGATCTATAGACTCATTGAAATCCTATTAAAAATCCCAGGAGGCTGTTTTTTATTATTATTATTATTTCTGTAGAAATTGATGAGCTGATTCTAAAATTTGTATGGAAATTTTAAAACCTAGAATAACCAAAACATAAAAGTAGAACAAAGGTAGGCTAACACAATCCTGTTTCAACAATTACTATAAAATTACTATAATCAGCACAGTGTGGTACTGACATAAAGAGAGAAAGTTGTGTATGTGTGTGTGTGCATGTGTGTGTGTGTATGTATCTCAACAGAACAGATTAGAGAATAGAGAATCAGTATCAGAACCACATATAGATGGGCAACTGAATTTTCACATAGGTGCAAAAGCAATTCAGTAAAGAAAGCACAGTCCTTTCAACAGAAAGTAATGAAAAAATTGGATGTCATATACTAAAAAATTAACATGCATATAAAAATTAACTCAAATGAATCATAGTTCATAATGTAAAGCCTAAAACTATAAAAATTCTATAAGAGAACATTTTCCTCTTGAGTTAGAAAAGATTGCTTAGATACAACACCAAAATATGATCTATAAAAGACAAATTGAGGGACCAGCAGTTAGTGTAATGGCTATGTCGCTGGAATCCCATGTAGTCGACCGCGGTTTGAGTCCTGGACCCGGTGGCTTAAAACTCACGCCGGGCGCGTGTGCGTGTGTGCCCAGGATCCCGAGAGGAGAATGGAGGAGAAGGGATTGCGGCGTGGCCAACCCCCTGGGGGGGGTGATTTCTCGCTTTCTATCTCTCTGTCTCTGTCTGTCTGGCGAGCGCACGTGCCCTATAGCAAAAACCTCTCCAAAAAAAAAGACAAATTGATAATATGGACTTCATCATATTAAAAAATCACTGTTAAGAGAATCAAAAGAAAATCACAGGCTGGGACAAAATATTTGCAAATCATATGTCTGATAAAGGATTAATATCCAGAATACATAAACAACTCCCCAAATTCAATAATACAAAAAAAGCCTAATCAACCAATAAAAAATTGACAAAATTCTGGATATGCAGGATACTCTTCTCAATGTCTAATTTCAGAAAGCCAGAATCCTTTGATCATGTGGTTTTGCCATCATCAATAATTGTTGATAAAGTAGAAAGAGCAGGGAGAATCCACAAATTGGGATTTTATAAGGCAGGGCTCACAAAATGGTGGTAAGACGTACTTTACTCCTGGCTATATTTCATTAGCTATAACTTCATCATGTGATCATACAGAACTGCCCAGCAAAAAAGAGGAAAAGATTTAGTAAATAGTTCACCTCTCCCATATTCTGTATCATTGGAACCTGTATCAGTAATGCATAAAGGTGGTTTTATGGCAAATAGAGAATATCCAACCCAAACGTATGAAATCATTACCACAATACCATTGGTTTGACCAAATTTAGCTCTTTTTCCTTTCTTTTCTTTTTTATTTTTTCCTCGTGACTTAATAGGGTAAAGAACTACTCTTTCTGGTGGGATAAAGTTACAGAAATTATCTTTTATTTTCATCTATTAATGTAAGACTGGTGATTCTTTATCCTTAATCACACAGAATGAGCTTTGAAAAATAATGTTATTTTTTACCCTGACCTGACAGTTCCTTTAGGAAGAAAAATTATGGACCACTTGAGTTGTGGCAGGTGATATCCCAGTGGAGTTGTCTGTAAAAGAGGAAGGTTAAGAAGAATCTAGGGAGGGACCAGCAGTTAGCATGATGGCTATGTCGCTGGACTCCCACGAAGTCGACCGCAGTTTGAGTCCTGGACCCGGTAGCTTAAACTCACACCGGGCGCATGTGCATGTGTGCCCAATATCCCGAGAGGAGAACGGAGGAAAAGGGATTGCAGCGTGGCCATCTCCCCTGGGGGGTGATTTCTCACTTTCTGTCTCTTTGTCTCTCTCTGTCTTTCTGTGAGCACACGTGCCCCATAGTAGAAAACCTCTCCAAAAAAGAAGAAGAAGAAGAAGAATCTAGGGAGTATACAAATATTGAGGGCAGAGTGAAGATTATAAAACTGAGACAATGTTAGAATGTGAAAAATGTGGCAAGAGGTTGGAGACAATGGAGAAAGGGCCTAGGGGAAATTCTAAGATATATATGTGAGCAAAGTATTTTAAGGTGATGATATCAGAGATTCAGTTTTACATCATTTTGTGTGCTACAGAGTTGATGCTGTTCTTTGCCTCTAACCTTCAATGAAAAACTGCTACATAGAGCCTTTTTTTCATTGGTATTTCGAATGTTGTCTAGCATACGTCAATAATAATAAGAATTATGTGTCAGTTTGGCTCCTCCATGGGCTGGCCCTGTGGCCTACTGATTAAGGGAACCCAGATCCCATATAGCTGGCCACAGTTCAAATTCCAGCCCAGGTAGCTTGAAAAACACATGGTGTATGTGTGTGTGGGGGGTGGTGGTGGTGGTGGTGGTTGTGTGTTCCCCAAATCTCAACAGATTGGAGAAATGGAGGAGAAGGGTTTGCAATGTGACCATATCCCATTGGGGGCTTCTCTCTCCCTATCTCTTTCTCTCTGTCTCTCACGGCCAAGTACATGCACCCTCTGGCAATAAAAATAAATAAATCTGGCTCCTCCAATAAGCAGATATGCCAATGGAGAAAACACCAGTGAAAGATAAGGGAATGAGGAAGTAGTTCTGTGCTGAGAGAACCTTTAATCAGTGATGCAGCTCTGACTCCCATGAGGGGATAGAAGGAAAGAAGAAAGATTGAGACAGAAGACTCAGCCTGCAGTGCAGCTCCAAAAACATCCTGGCCTGTCTTATGGGGAGCTCCTGAGAGAAGCTGGCTCATTAGAGGAGTCCACATCAGACAGAGGCCTGGCTATTGTCCCTGCTATTCTCAGCCAGTAGCTAGGAGTGGTCCCAGGACAATGCAACTTTGGCATAAATGGCATAGGGGAGCTGTAGATACAATAACTGGTGACTCTCTGCTAATCACACAGTAGATCTCTTGGGTGGCACAATCCCATGACCACCAAAGATAACAGCTTTAGTAGAGTGAGGTGAGCCAATCTTTGAAGTAGAAATTGGAGCGAGAAACAAGTAGGAGAAATTCAAGCCCCACCCATCCCCATGATTCATTGGAGGACCTCCACTGTGATTGGAATGGAGATACCAACTGATTTAATGAGAACCAAAAGGGAAATCAAGGCTGGGCTAGCATCTGGGTTATACCCTGATTCTTCTTCTAAAAGAAAAAGGAGAAGGTTCAGTCAGGTTCCTCTAGTCCCTCATCTGTGAATATTGTCTAGCAGTGTGATCAACTCAAAATTAGATGGGAGGGGCCAACAGGTGGTGTGGTGGTTAAGGCACTGGATTCCCACATGGTCGACTGTGGTTTGAGTTCTAGACCTGGCGGCTTGCTTTCTTACTTTCCCTCTCTTTCTTCCTCTCTGGTGAGCATGTGTACTCTATACCAAATTAAAAATAATGAAAATAATAATAATAATAAATAAGATTCAATAAATAATTCTTTTAAAAATTAGATGGAAACTTTCCCAATCGAAATACTCCCACTTTCTAAAAATGGCCAATTGTGAAAAAGAGGCCGTAAGAGCCTATGGAGTAAGGGTTTATGGGAAGTTCTAGGATGGAGGTGTGAACTAAGTATTGTCTAAGATGAAAGAATGCCCACTTTATGTGAAAAAAAAGTCACCAATGATAAAATTCTGATGACAAATTATTATGAGCAAAGTATTTTGGCAATTTTTAGTTATTTCTAAAGTACTTAATATTTTAACTTGAGCATAAATCTCTCCTTTTCAGATGTCTTTGCTTCACACCAGATTCATTTTGATATGGTCCTGAATTCTAGGCCAACCTTGGAGGAAAAGCTGAATGTAGGTGACAGTGGCAGATTTGGGTATATGTTTTTGAAAATTGTCACCCGAATTTTATCACTAGTGGCTTTTTCTACATAATGTGGGCATTATTAAATTTTCTAAGAAAATTTAAGAACAATGATAAAAGAAGCTACTTTATAAATTGTTTTCTGAACATATGTAGCATTTTCACCCATACCATAAATTCCCCTCTTCCCATCATAGCTAAACACTAAGTTGATGTGCATTTTATAGTTGACACTTACCTTAGGGAGAGTTGATTTTCTTTAACAAATTTTTTTTAGAATACATTGTGTTTATATCAATATCCTTACTGCTCTGGAGAAATTGAACTATAAAACACACTCGTTTTAACCTTTTAAAACATTTAAGTTTTTATTGAAGTTTCAGGATTTTTTTCCCCTCCATTTAAACACTGTGAACATATCCAGGGATGATCTCAGTTCTGGGTACTTGAATGACAGTCATGTGTTCTAATATCAAACACAGATGGGTACAATTTGTAACGCCCACAACAGGTGTCCCTGCTGTAGGCTAACCAACACATCATGGTTTGCCCAGAACTTTTCTGGACACTGAAAGTACTACGTCTTGGGACCATCCCCAACCCTGGGGACATGAGCTGGTTAGTCACCCTGCCCTGCTCATACTCTCAAACAAAATGGCAGAGTGGCCGATCTTGAATGGCAAACTTGGATTACTGTCACATTTTAAACATTTAAATCACATTGATATAGGATGTCTGGTGGATTTACCCAGAGTTGTTGATTGAACAAAATATATACTTAAAATTAAATACTGAACACAAAAAATGACTTATTTCCCAGAAGCAGTGAAGAGATGGATATAATTGTATTTTCAACAATCTATGTGTATATTTACTTTTAGTTCTCTCTCTTGAGTTTGCTTTTATTCAGCTTCTCACTCCCCAGAGTTGCCCTATATGAAGAAATCAAATTGACAGTAAGCTCAACCATACATGAAACTCTTGCTTTATTTCAATTTCAATTTTGTATACACACATACACAAATACATACATATATTTCTATATTTCATGGCACATATTGAAAATAAGCAAATCATAAGGGAAAAAAATGCAAAAGCAGTGATTTATTCCTCAAAGAAAATTCAGTACAATGGAATTACTATTTCAGTTCACAATGTTACAAAGCCAGTTGGGAATTTCCAGATGCAGAAGAGGTAAAATTGCCAATTTTATTAAAATGTAAGCCAAAGCAAAATCACAGTCTAAAATGAAAATGGGGTTGAGCAAAGGCTGATTTTGTTTGGCATGTACTGTAAAATTCTAATTTCATGTAGGTTTAAAAAAATAAAAATGAAACCTTCACCCTTATGTAGCAGAAAAGGAAAGACAAGCACACTAAGCAGATCATCTATGGTTCTTACATATTTATGTTAATAATAATTGAAATTGTTGGTAACATTTTGGGGCTCAATTGATAATGGCATTGGAAAATTTTATAAACTATTTTAGTAGAGACCATCAAAAGGAATACACAATCCAATCTTGGGAAGACCAACTTGGATTTATCACTGTACATATCCTAAAGATGAAGTCATAGAGGAGTCACAGTTTTAGAAAAGACTGGAAATATGAGTACAAGTTTTCCATTAAACCTAAGAAAGTCAGTTTCTTTCAGTGCTTTAGGCATGATTTCTCCTAGAAAAGTGACCCACATATCTGTTCATAACTTTCATATGAAGACATAGGGGAGTCCCATTTTTGAAAACATCATAAATATGAGCATTGAAGAAAACCAGTTATCTCTGCAACGTTAGGTGTGATTTCCCCTAGAAAGATGACCTAAATAGCGAGCATGTCAGTGGACTGAGAAGGCATATAATCTGGAGGATTTAAAGTACTTTGATACATAATAGAAAAAGCATGGGGTTTTGAGTCAAATAGACCAAGATTCAAACCTTAGCACAACTTACTAGCTTCATAAACTTGCAAAACTAAACTACACACACTGTATTGGACTCCTCTCGTCCACCCAATGAAAGTGATAATACCTACCTAGGGGTGTTGTATGGATAATACTTATGGATAACAATTCTTGGGTGCTTAGTGTGGTCCAGCAAAAGGCACTATGTTAAGTACACTGCACAATTTTGTTCAATCTTCACAATTACCTGATGAAATAGAAACTCATATTTATCCCATTTTACAGAAGAAGAAGTTGAGGCTTATTGAGGACAAGTGATTCCCTCAGGAGTATCTAACATAGAATGTAGAGGAGCTATGATCTGAATGCAGAGCAATCTGATTGCACAGCCTAACCTCTTAATACACATTACAAAGTAACCAGCATGCCACTTTGCACTTTACTATTACCTGCTATAGGCCCTTCCACTCTGTGGTCCTCAGGGGCTGCTGTTACCTAGAACAATATCTAGGGCATGCTTCCCCACCCATGCTCAACTTCGTGTCACATATACCCCATTTTATTTCATTAGAATTGACCAATCAATAATAAAAAGTCATATATATATACAACTTAATACTACTCAGTCATTAAAAAGAATGAAATCATGTCATTCAAAGCAACATGGATGGATCTGGAGGACATTATGTTAAGTAAAATATGCCAGGCACAAGAAGAGAAATACTGCATGTTCTCACTCCCATGTGGAAGTTGAAAAATTGACTTCATAGAGGAGAGAGCAAAATAGTGATTACTAGAGGCAAGGAAGGCTAGAAAAGAAGGAGATATGAGATACTGGTTAATGAATTACAGTGTTTCTTCTTGGAGCAATGAAAATGTTCTGGGATTACATAGTGACAATGATTGTACAACGTTTTATTAATATATGAAGAATATTTTTGAATTACTAAAACCACTTTACAATTTACAGTGGTCAGAATGATGAATTTAATGTTATGTGAATTTTGTCTCAATAAAAAATATATGCAAAGACAAGAATCTACCAATTAGATAGAAAATATTTCCCAAGATTTTTTGTACTCACATCGGCTACCCAGTTAAGTTCCTTGGTCACTGGAAAGCCTAGTGCATCAAGTTTCTGCACACTGTTCCAGATAGTAATCGAATGTCACGTATGTGCTAACTCACACTACAAAACTCAACTGAAACCATTTCCGTTATTGTTCGCTAGTTTACCAAAAGCTCTTTATTTCTTTTGCCCTTTGCCATTTTCAACCCCATTCTTTCACTGCAGGAATTTTTTCCCCATGGTAATTTTGAATAGCTTTTAGAAATTATAGAATAAATAGCTCAAAAGTTGAGAGTTTTTTAAACATAATTCTATAGTTCAAACAGTTTTCCAAGCATGGCACACACTCTATAAGACACAAAGGGGGAACTAGCAGATCATGTAATGGTTACATTGCTGGACTCCCACATAGTCAAACGTGGTTCGAGTTCTGGAGCCAGTGCCTTCAAACTCACACTAGGTGCACATGCATGCTTGCCCAAGATCCCCAAAGGAGACTAGAGGAGAAGGTTTTGTGGTGTAGCCACCTCCCCCAGGGAATGATTTTTCATTTTCTGTCTCTCTGTCTCTTCGGCGAGCGCATGTTCCCTATAGCAAAAATCTCTCAAACAAAAAAGACACAAAAGGAAAATATCTGAATACTAATAACATCATAAATAGCATAGTTGTAAGTTATGACAGTGGCAGCTCATATGTGCATGTTTATTGTATGCAGATAGTAATCGAATGTCATGTATGTGCTAACTCATTTTATTCTCATAGGAACTCTAGGAAGGATTTTTCCCCCTTTACTAAAAATAGACAACTGAGTATAGAATAGCTACTGAATCATAGGACTAGTAAAGACAAAAAAGAGCATTTGAATACAGGATGTCTCATTTCAAAGCACATCACATATAAAACAAAATTTCCAATCAGCAAAAAATCTATCATACACAAAGCTGAGAGACAAATGATAAATATGACTGAGAGCTGATTTTATTAATATATGAAGAAGTTTTATGAATAAATATCCAGAAAAGATGAAGAATAACTTTTATGCAAATGAACTTCCAACTTCATTCATTATTAAGTAAATGTGTATCAAAATAACAAAATTCTAGGGACCAGCAGTTAACATAATGGCTATGTTGCTGGACTCCCACGTAGTCGACCGCGGTTCGCGTCCTGGACCCAGTGGCTTAAAACTCACGCCGGACGCGTGTGTGTGTGTGCCCAAGATCCCGAGAGGAGAATGGAAGAGAAGGGATTGCGGCATGGCCATCCCCCCTGGTGGGTGATTTCTCGCTTTCTGTCTCTCTGTCTCTCTCTGTCTGGCGAGCGCATGCGCCCTATAGCGAACACCTCTCCAAAAAAAAAAATAATAATAATAATAACAAAATTCTAAAGATTAAGACCAACCAATATGTTATAAGAAATGAGGGGAAATGGGCATTTTCATTCACTGCTGATTTTCTTTCGTATTGTTTAAATAAATGATAAGAATGTAAGAAATGTTAGCCTGATACCCTGCAAGAAAGAGAATACTTAGAGCACAATGGCTTAAATAAGTTCCAGGCTTACTCTTCTCACAGAATTAGAAGTTCAGAGGTAGATAGCTACTAATTTCAGTGTTGTCCTTATTTGCTCTGGTTCTTTTGGTCTTTCCCTCATGGTGGCAAGATGCTTGCTACAACACCAGGAATGATGTCCACATTCACATCAGTAAAGAGCAAGGTGGGAGGGAAGAAGCAGTGCTGGCATATCTTTCCCTTTGTTAGGCAAAGAAAAACTTACCTAGATAGGTCCCAGTTGTCTCTGATTTACATACTACTGGCTGGAGCTGTGATATATTGAACTCACATAGCTGCAAGGGAGAATGAGAATGAGTTAGCTTAAATGGCAACAGGCTAGGGAGAAAGAGAGTGAGAACGGCTGTTGTTTCAGACAACCAGTGGTGTTTGATACATATTTCAAGGACTGTATTTACCAAAATGTAGATTCCAACTGACATACCAAGTACTGGCAAGGATTTGAAGCAACTGGAACTCTCATACACTGCTGTGAGTATAAAATGGCACAACTACTTTGAAAAACCATTTGGTAGCTTCTTATAAAGTTACACATACACCAGGAAATTCCATATTTCTCTTGGGCATTTTCCCAAGAGAAATATATACCTGTGCCTATAAGATATATTTTCAAGAATATTCATGGCAGCAGTATTCATAATAGCCCAAACTAGAAACAATGCAAAGAGGACTAGGTAAGCCAATGTGGTATATGCATACAGTGTGTGATACTACTCAATGATGAAAAACAAAGAACTATTGATAACAAAACAACATCAATGAATTTCAAAAGCATCCTGAGAAACAGAAGTCAGACACAAAAATGTATATACTATTTGATTTTATTTATATGAAATTCTATAATAGGAAAAACTGTGGTGATAGAAAGCAGATAAGTGGTTTCCTAGAACCAGAGGTTGGGAAAAGATTTTCTGCAAAAGATTATAAGGAAACTTTGTGTTTCGTATTTACCATGTTTGTAGCTTCTGTAATACCTAGTTTTAGAAAACCCAATGATATATCCAAGTCATCTCAAATATTGGGTTGTTGGATAAAGTCATGATGCATTTTTTTCCATGCAAAAAAAATGCATCATGACTTTCCCAACGACCCAATACAAATCAACCAATCCAGAATCTACACTCTAATAACTGATAAAAGTAATTTCTACTCCCCTCTGCTTCCTCATAAAACTGTAATAACCACCTTGGGCCCAGAATTCCTCTCTCTCTTGCCTGCCAGCTTCATTACTACTTCACCCTCAGTTATTCCCCATGTGGCTTCCCCATAGTGAGATGTATACTCCCTCTCTTGGGACTGTAAGCATAATAAACCATCTTTTCAATGTCAGTTATGTGCTGATATGTTGGCCTTACTATATCGAAATCATGAAAAAATCTAGTAAAACAGAAATATTCTATATCTTAATTCTGTTGATGGTAACATGAATATACCAAAACTGCACAGTTACAGATGATGCATTTGATTGTATATGAAGTTTGTTGCAAATAAACAAAAATATACACATCCTTTATGTCAGCAACTCTATTGCTATGACTTTATTGTTTGTATATACTTGCACATGTGTACTTGCAAAAGTAAAGCAAGGTCTTCATGCCATTGTCCGCAATAAATTCACACTGGAAAAAACAAAATCTGCAGATTATTGGTTAATCCACCATAACTACTTTCAGAATAGATATTTACCACAGATCATGATTTTGAGTCAAGCCCACCTACAGCTCTCCAGCATGGCTACCTGCACTGTTAAGTCAGATTCTAAATGTAAAATGAACTATTTAGCTATAATATTAGAAAGAAAGGGTAAGTCTGTATGGACTGAAGAGGGACAATGACCAAGATAGCATTATTAAGTTAAAAAAAGCAAGGTCATGAATAGTGTGCTCACTCTGCTCCCCCTTATGTTGATAAATATGGGAAGTTAAATATTGTTTATATCATATTTGTACATGTATAGAATATATAGTAATAATAAGAAGGGTTGCTTCTGGAGAGGACTAGAATCTGGATGCCTGGGGTAGAAATAAAATGTAGTTTTCCCTGCACATTCTCTTATATGCTTAATTATTATTTTAGCATTACATGCATCTATAAATGTTTTAATAAAAGAAGACAGATATTTTATAAATTAAATTTCAAAAAGTTAAACATTGAAGTATTTAGAACTCACAGAAACACAATTTTTTATTACCATCTTAGGCTGATTAAGAACTATCCTTCTTACTGGATTGGCTACTATTCTTAAATCAGTAAATAAGTGCAGCAAGTCTGTGTTATTACTTACCACTGGAGTCAAATATCTCAGTGGGGAATGGGGATCCAAACAGCTTTAGTATGTAACAAACATGGGAAAACAGAAAACAGATTCTAGCATGCTCCAGAGGTCTATAGTTCTCCTCAGTGCTTGCTTAGAATGGAGTGCCTTTTCAATCATAGCTCACTTTATGCAAAATACCACATATTTCTCTAACATCCACCTACTCTCCAATCCATACCCACACACACTCATTCTCATAACCACCTTGGGAAATAATCACTCTTGTCCTTGCTTTACAGAGTAACAAAAGGAAACCCAAGATGATGATGGTTTACTCAAGTTATAAAGAGGCATTGGAACTTTCTGTGTATATTCTATCAGTTAATTTTAGCTATTTGCGTTCTATGTCAAATATGTCTCTTGAGAAGAGAGCAAGTGAATGTTAGTTAAATATGGCTTTGCCATAGCTTCAGATGTTAGTGGGAGGCTCATAGGAAAAGAAAAATAATAATGAGCCCCTTGCCTCCCTTCACTGAGTCTCAAATAAGCATGAAGGTGCTGTTAAATGTAACATATGTGGTCAAAATGGTACAGATGACCAAGCCAGGAGGCCATAGCTGGGTCAAATTTAAAATCATGAGATAAAGTAAGGTACTAGTTGGGATAGTACATATTGTGCTACATTATCAACTCCAAAATCTTAGTCATGTAACACAATGAGGTCTTTTTGTTTGTTGGTTCATGTTTTTGGGTTTTTTTGTTTGTTTGTTTTTTATCATGCTTCGTAAGTAGCAGATATCAATGAAGGATGCTATTCTATGTCATTCTACCTCTGGGACCCAGGCTGATAGAGGTACCAGTTAAATACTTACGTGTGCATGCCCAGAGCTATGAACACACTCAAAGATAACTTGAGAAGGCACTAAAATTCTCACCTTTGGCTAACTTTGAGCCTCCATTAAGGCGAGAAGTAAAGGTTAAGGTCAAGTTGTAAACTCCTTTGCTGACAGTTCAAAGTGTGACCCAACATGTGCACAGAGCCCCTCATAAAGACTAGGAGATCCACTGATTCTAGACATATAAGGAAATCTCTGTTTAATCACTAGTTAACTACTAAGCTAACTGAACAAAGACTTCAGTGGCCATGCATGACAAAGAATATAGACTGTATACAATTAGTTCAGAAAAGTCACTAGAAACAAAATAAAGACACAACAACAAATAGTAATAATGATAAACCCTAGGGAAAGGAGAGAATCTGATTTTCAGAATTGCTATGTTGTATTATTTTAAGTGTCTAGCTTTGGGGGCCAACAGGTGGCATAGTGGTTAAGGCACTGGATTCCCACATAGCCAGCTGTGGTTCAAGTCCCACTCCCTGTGGCTTGAAACTCATGCTAGGGGCTCGTGCATGTGTACCTAAAATCCCAAGAGGAGAATAGAGAAGAAGGGATAGTGGCATGGTTATTAGCCCTGGGGGATGATTTCTCACTCTCTCTCTGTCTCTCTCTGTCTCTGGCGAGTGCATGCACCCTATTACAAAAAAACTCTCTTAAAATTAATAAAAATAAAGTGTCAGTTTTTATCAATAAATTTTAAAACATGCAAAGAAATAATTGAGTATTGTTTATATGCTTGGAGAAAAAGAAGTCAACAAAATCTGTCCCTGAGCTCAGATTTTGGCCTCACTCAACAATGACTTAAAATTGCTATTTTAAATGTGTTCAAAGAACTAAAGAAAATAATATCTAAAGAACTAAAAGAAAGTATGGAAACAATAATATCTCACCAAATAGAGAATATTTATAAAGAGATAGGAATTATAAAAAAGAAGAGCCAAATAGAGACCAGCATATAGCATAATGGTTACTTTGCTGGACACCCATGTAGTTGACCGTGGTTCAAGTCCTGGACCCAGTGACTTAAAACTGACACCAGGTGGGGACCAGCAGTTAACATAATGGCTATGTCGCTGGACTCCCATGTAGTCGACTGCCGTTCGCGTCCCAGACCCGGTAGCTTAAAACTCACGCTGGGCGCGTGTGCGTGCGTGCCCAAGATCCCGGGAGGAGAATGGAGGAGAAGGGATTGCAGCGTGGCCATCCCCCTTGGGGGGTGATTTCTCGCTTTCTGTCTCTCTCTGTCTGTCTGGCGAGCGCATGCGCCCTATAGCAAAAACCTCTAAAAAAAATAATAATAAAAAAATTAAAATTAAAAAAACCTAACACCAAACACCAGGTGGATTTGCATGTGTGCCCAAAATCCTGAGAGGAGAATGGAAGGGAAGGGATTGTGGCATGGCCATCCCCACTAGGGGGTGATTTCTCACTTTCTCTGTCTCTCTGGCAAGCACATGGGCCCTGTAGCAAAACTCTCTCTAAAGAGAGAGAGAGAGAAATAGAAATTCTGGGTCAAAAAGCACAGTAACTAAAATTTCAAAATTCACTAGAGGGTCTAAAGGCATATTTGAGCAGATAAAGACCCCAGGGCAAAATAACAGGCCCGGGATGTTCCTATGTTCTAGTTACAAATTCCATAGAATTTCATGAGAGTTGGAAGTTACCCACACTGTTGCAATCTCTTCACCACTTCCCTCAGCCTTTATGGTCAGAAGTCTGGAAATGAACTAGAGAATCATCAGAGGACAACTAAATGTTAAGTGATAGGAGAAGTTCTAGAGAATCATTCTTAGAAATAGAGAGTGACATATCATTTCCCCCCCTTCAGATTTAAAATTTTGTATTTTACGTTTCAAAATCATTCCACTTATGTCTTTCAAATATTAGTAGGGGAGTACCAATAAATAGTATATTTCTGTTTCAAAATGATCTATAATTCTAAGAGAATAGATTTATTTTTAAGTATGAGAGAACTGAAAATATTCCAATCTAGTTTTTTTTTTTTTTTTTTTTTTTATTCCAACAACACTTTTGTGGTTTTAAGCACGATTCTCAGGGGTGGGGAAGAGTCTCTTATTTTCTTCTTATCGAAGTTGAGTTTCTTCCTGAGTGTCTTGACCAGTGATGCTGTTCTTCTTGCTGGGTTCACCGCTGGGGAATGTATGCTAGTGGATCTGGTCAGATTAAGTATACAGCATCATTCAACTCCGATTGGGTGTCAGGAGATGGGTTAATCAGGATGTATGAGGGGTACTTTGATGATCATTCATTTCATCAGAGTGTTTTGGACATTTTCTTCTCAGTCTTTGGGCCCACTGCATGCTCTTTCTCTGCAGCAAAGGATGGTCTGACTGGTCGCTGGATGTGGAGCTGTGATGGTTACTGTGGTGGTGCCCTTGTTCTTTGAAGTCTTTGGTATCTTCCCAGTCTTCTACATTGATAGATATTTGAGAAATATCTTTCTTTCATAAACTGGCTTGCTTTGCTCAGCAATAGATTTTCCATATTCAACCACTTTCTATAAATGCCAGGGTCGTCTTCTCTTTTTTTTTAATGGCTGAATAGTATTCTATAGAGTATTTGTGCCACACTTTTTCCATCCATTTATCTATTCATGGACATTTGGGTTGGTTCCATGTCTTTGTGAGTGTGCATAATGCTGCAATAAATGTTGACATGCAAGTGCTTTTCAAACTGAGCATTCTTCTGTCCTTTAGGTAGATACCCAGAAATGGGATTGCTGGATCAAATGGTAGCTCTATTTGTAGATCTTTGAGGAACCTCTGTATTGTTTTCCACAGTGGCTGAACCAGTGGCTGTTCACCTACATAACAGACTTGTGATTTCTCCTCCAGGCCTATTAACAATGCAATTACTGGAGATAAGGAAAGGCAGAAATCTGTGAGATGTGGCCAAGATCCAGAAACACTCTGGATGTGGCCAAGATGTTTGGGTTGTCCATGTATAAAATGGCCATGAAAAAAGGGACTTGGGCTGGGTCATCACCCCACTCATGATGGCTGCCTATTGGGTGAGGGGCCCCTGTCAACAAGAGGTTGTGTGGACCACCACCAAAGACAGGATTTGACATGGTTGAATATGGAAGATCTGTTGCTGAGCGAAGCAAGCCAGTATATGAAAGAAAGATATTTCTCAAATATCTATCAATGTAGAAGACTGGGAAGATACCAAAGACTTTCCTGGTGGCAGTGGAGGGGCAGTGCTGCAAATGTCCCTTCCCGGAGGGCCTAAAGACATGAGGATGGACTGGCCAGGAAAGAAAAGAGACCCTGGACTTCAGGGAAATGGAGACAGCTACAAAAGTCATCAAAGACATTTCTTCCATCCCATCTAAAGGAAGTAAGTCAGCTGATGACTTGACAGTAAAATGAAGAAGAGAAATAGGAGAAATCTTTTTTTTTTTTAATTTACCTTCAGAACCAGTGACTTCCAGATTTAAATTTTGCCAAAATAGATAGTGCTGGTAGATGACAGACCTCCACACTTTTCACAAGCTCATATTTGTGTGAAAGTATTTGGAAACATGTTTATTATGCTGAGAATGACATCCTGGGGAAAGTGCATGTTTCCTTGGGTTTTAAGTCTACAAGCATCTATCATGATGAAGGCCAGCTCTTATTTACACAAAAGATCACTTTCCAACCTTCTGTCCACTTGGAATTCTTGAAGTGCTCCATTACACTATTGTATCATGTGGTCATGTGTTTTGGGTTACCCTCATCATAAACTACAGCTGTATGAAAGAACTGTGTACCCAGTCTACTTTAAACTTAATAAAATCTTCCACATGTAAACTAAATTAAACCATCCTATTGTGGTACATGTTTATTGTGATGACAGAAGGACAGAAGGGGTATGGTGTTCCTGGGTTTCTGTGTTTTTATTTTAGGACATCAGGCTTTGGAAACACCCTGGGAAGTTGTCCTGTCCAGAGAAAATCCATTAGAACCTCAAAATGGAAAAGTTTAAGCGACTAAGTGAGCTTCTGGGGAGAGGAAAGTAAAGGTCAAAGTGATGGGGAGACTTCATCCTCACTCCTTTCCTTCTCACCACTGACAAAAACTGCCAGGTCCCACTCAGAACTGACTGCCTCACCAGATAAGGGATAGCTTGTCACTGACCTCTGAATCACTTAGAACTGGAAATGTTTTTATTAAAATAGATTTGGAACCACAGATTCCCTGAACCTTCAATCCAGAATCTACCTTCAGGGCAGATTTGGTAAAAATAAAAAAAAAAATGGGTAGAAGAGATTTTCCAGGGAACAATTAATCAGGTCCAAATGTACACTTTTCATAGATCACTTTTCAAGCCACTTTTATAAGTTTCTTGTGCTTCATATGGGTCCTCAAAAAGGATTTATTTAGGAATTCAAGAAGCCTTGAATCTATTTTCCTTCCCACAGTATGGGCAAGATGGTTTTCTATGAAAGCCTATTCCCTTACTGTCTGCCAATATGCATATGCTTACACACACCACAACTGCCACCACCACTACCACTGCTCAATGCTGGGAGCAATGACTTCCTAAGAGCACTTCCATGAAGTTATCTGTCTTCTCAGAAAAATTGAATACCATAATCTAAACACACGTGTGTGCATAGATTTACCTACACATGGTGCTTTTATTAATGTTTTTAATATGGCACTACACTTCAAAGCAGAAGATGACAAAAAATGGGAATGAAATGTACTGACTGGAAAATACTGATGACTGGATGAGTGTTCGGTAACTCTATCCTGCTCATGTTCCTGAAATGAGTTAGTCTGCTTTCCAACAACTGTGTGTATGCTTAGCTGAAGAGAAGACAAAGGGATCAGGAAAAGGGAGTAGGAGAAAAGTCCTTTGGAAGGATAGTTATTACTTTGATAAATATAAGATATAGGACATGGAAGCCTTCAGGCAACTTTCAGTATTCACTGTTCCTTTTCTCCTGGGAACCCAGTCTGTTGTGCATATTTAAGATTTCATCAAGAAATCCTTAAAGAGTACCAGTTGCTATTTACCATAGGCAATTGATGATGTTAGAGCACCTGAGAACTTGCTGCAACTAATGCCTATACTGAAGGACAAACAAAATTGCAAATTATTTCATCAATGCAACTTAGAGTAAAGCACACACACACACACACACACACTTAAAAATATATTCAACTCTTTTCATTCTAGATATGTTCACAGTTAAATTATAGATTTTCTTGACTATTGACCAAAGAAAGCAGCGACCTCTTTTATAGAATACTTTATCCAATGTTAAAGTAAAGCAAGCATCAAAGCACCTCAAAGGTAATTGATGAAATCACATAGAACCCAAAGAAACCTTGGCTGGTGTCACTTTGGTGAACATGTGTACATGAATGCATACACACACACACACGTGCACACTCACATAAAACTTGTCATTGATCAAATCCTATATAGACTTATGGAACTCTAGTTTTGAGTGATGGTTTTACAGAGAAGAATCTCGACCATCACCATAAATTAAACAATGACACAGGAATTATAGTATTGTAAGGATAGGCACAGATTCTCTGCAGTTTTGAGTTGAAACTCAAAGTACAAGGGAATTGTCACTCCATCTAGATTCTGCTGGTTTATGTGCTACTTGGTACTTTAATTAGGTCTAAACTTCAGAGCATCTTTAAACAGTCAACTTCAAAGTTCAGAGCTATTTCTCCCCATATCCAATTGCTGACAGTTGCTGACAAGGGCCACAACTGTCAAATAGTTTAGAACAATAGTATGTTGATTATGCATGTGTAGAAGTAAAAATAAATGCATATGTATCCTAAATATTAGGTTGTTGGGAAAGTCATGGTGTATTTTACTAGGTTTTTCTATGCAAAATATGTCAAGACTTTCCTGAAAACCTATATATATATATATATATATATATATATATATATATTTATAAATTGTATACATGGAACAGTAACCACTACATTTTGCATATTATAAAATGCACATGGAATAGGGACCAGCAGATGGCATGGTGGTTATGTCACTGGACATGCATATAGTCTACTGCATTTGAATCCCAGACCCAGTGACTTGAAACTCACGCTGGGCACGTGTGCCTGTGTGGCTAAAATCCCGGGAAGAGAATGGAGGAGAAAGGATTGTGGCATGGCCATCCCCTTTGGGGAGGTGATTCCTCACTTTCTGTCTCTCTGTCTCTCCAGTGAGTGCATGTGCCATATAGCAAAAATCTCTCAAAAAATAGACTTGGGATAAAGATGAAGTAAATAAATATTTTTAAAATGTGTTGTTCACTATGATGGCATCATCCTTTGAGAATTGTATTGCACCTTGAGAAGGTGCAATACAATCTTTGGGTAAGGCTTATCTATAATGGAAGGAATTTTCAATATATACTTTATGTGAATTGCTTGATAACATTAAATGTTCATGACTGAATTCTCTGAATATAGCAATAATGTAGCTGATAATGGGTAGGAAAAGAGAGTAGGAAAAGAGTGGCTTCTGACACTTTCTTATTATTAATTTGACATTATAATAATAGTTTTCCTTCAAACCATGGTTTTCTTTTTTCTTTCTTTCTTTACTTACTATTAGGATTCATACAATCAATTACTATACATCATTTAGATTGTAAAGAGACTTTACTAAGCATGATGTACACCTTAGTCCAACCCAGTTGAGAATACTATACACATCCTCGTCAACAGATAATAAATCATATCTGTGTCCCACAAGTGTCTTACCCCTCTATTTTTTTCAAAATTTCCTTTCCTATGCTCTTCCCCTCTGACACTCTCTTTCCACTTTGTCTCTAGTATACAATTATTTTATTTTATTTTATACATTCAATCACGTTATTTAGCTTACAAAGTGAATATTCCAACATGTGAACATTTCTCCCTAGTCCAGTTGATAAAACTATAAAATTATCTTCAACAGATAATACCACTTTCTTTGTCCCATTAATGCTTTGCCTCTCCATTTTTTCTTCTAAATGTCCTTCCTCAGACACTACTCTTTCACACACACTATATCTGGTATTCGTATACTTTTACTGTGTTTCTATACCCTTAAGTCAATCAGTTTCAGTCATAGAGTGCAGACATTTGGTATATATTAAGTATGGACATACAGTGTTTCTCCTTCATAGCCTCCTGGCTTGCTTCACTTGGCAGTAAATCTTCCATATTCTTCCACTTCCTGTCAAAAGTCAGGGTCTTGGTGTTTTTTATGGCTGAATTGTATTCCATAGAGTATATGTGCCACAATTTTTCAATCCATTCAGCTGTTCGTGAGCATGTGTGTTGGTTCCATGTCTTAGCAATTGTAAATAGTGCTGCAATAAACATTGATGTACAAGCACTTTTCCAATTAAGGATTCTTCTGTCCTTTGGGTAGATACCAAGGAGTAAGATTGCTGGATCATGGGACCAGCAGTTAGCGTAATGGCTATGTTGCTGAACTCCTATGTAGTCGACTGTGGTTCAAGTCCCGAACCCGGTGGCTTAAACTCACGCCAGGTGCGTGTGTATGCCCAAGGTCCCGAGAGGACAATGGAGGAGAAGGAATTGCGGTGTGGCCATCCCCCCCCGGGGGGTGATTTCTCACTTTCTGTCTCTCTGTCTTTCTGGCAAGTGCACGTGCCCTGTAGCCAAAAAAAACCTCTCCAAAATAAAAAATAAAAAAGAGATTGCTGGATCATGCAATTTTTAATGCTTTTATGTTCTCCAATCTTTTAGTCTCTACCATAGAGTGTGGACAGTTGGTATATGTTAAGTGGAGACATACAACGTCTCTCTTTCATAGCCTGACTTGCTTCATTTAGCAACAAATTTCCATATTCATCCACTTTCTATCAAATTCCAGGGCCTTGTTGTTTTTTTTTTTTTAATGGCTAAATAGTATTCCATGGAGTATATGTGCCACAATTTTTCAGTCCATTCATCTGTTTGTGGACATTTTGGTTGGTTCCATGTCTTAGCAATCATGAATAATGCTACAATGAATATAGTTATGCAAGTACTTTTCTGATTGAGTGTTCTCCTGTCCTTTGGGTAGATATTCAGGAGTCGAGTTGATGGATCATATGGTAGTTCTATTTGAAGGTGTTTGAGGAACCTCCATATTGTTCTCCACAGTGGCTGGACCACTTTACATTCCCACCAACAGTGTAGGAGTGTTCCCCTTTCACCACATCCCCTACAGCACTTATCATTGGGTTTTTTTTTTTTTGTTTTTTTGTTTTTTTGAGAGGTTTTCGCTATAGGGTGCATGTGCTCACCAGACAGACAGAGAGAGACATAGAGACAGAAAGCGAGAAATCACCCCCCAGGGGGGATGGTTACGCCGCAATCCCTTCTCCTCCATTCTCCTCTCGGGATCTTGGGCACGCATGCACACACACCCAGCGTGAGTTTTAAGCCACCGGGTCCAGGACGCGAACCGCGGTCTACTACATAGGAGTCCAGCGACATAACCATTACACTAACTGCTGGTTCCCTCATTGTTTGTTTTTTTAATCTTTGACATTCTGACTGGAGTTAGGAGGTATCTCATTGTGGTTTTGATCTGCATCTCCCTTACAATGAGGGATGTTGAGCAGTTTTTAATATGCTTTTTGGTTGTTCAAATGTCTTCCTTAGAGAGTTGTTTATTAGCTCATTTTCCCATCTTTTAATTGGGTTCATCATTTTCTTCTGGGTAAGCTTCTTGAGTTCCCTGTGTATTCTGATTATAAGTCCCTTATCTGAGGCACAGTTAACAAAAATTCTCTCCCATTCCAAAGGTTGTCAACTCACATTAATTATGGTGTCCTTTGCTGTGCAGAAACTTCTTAATCTGATGTAATGCCACCTGTCTATTTTGAAGATTACTGCCTGTGCTTTGAAGGTCTTGCTTAAGAAGTCTTTGCCTACCCCAATGTCTCCCAGAGTTTCCCCAGTGTTTTTCACCAGTACTTTTATAGTTTGCAGTTTTAGGTATAGATCTTTAATCCACTTTGAGTTGATTTATTTTAATGGTGACAGATAGGGATTCAAATTTATCTTTCTGCAGGTGGATATCCAGTTTTTCTAGCACCATTTGCTAAAGAGGTTTTCCTTTTACCACTGGATTGACTGGTACCCTTTGTCAAAGATCAATTGGCTGTATGTTTGGGGGGTTATTTCTGGGGTCTCTACTCTGTTCCATTGGTCTTCGTGTCTGTTTTTGTGCAAATAACATGCTGTTTTGATTATCACAGCTTTGTAATATATTTTGGGGTCAGGAAGTGAGATACCACCTACTCCAGTCTTCTTGTGCAAGATGGCTTTAGCAAAATAGAGTCTTTTATGGTTCCAGACAAATTCTATGATTGTCTTTTCTAGATCTGTGAAGGATGTCCTCTTATAATTTTATAGGGATTGAATTAAATATGTAAATTAATTTGGATAGGATTGCCATTTTGATTTTATTAATTCGCCCAATCCAGGGACATGGGATGTCCTTCCACTTTTTAGTGTCCTTTTCAATTTCCTTTTTAAGATTTTTTTTTCTTTTTTTGGAGAGGTTTTTGCCATAGGGTGCGTGCGCTCGCCAGAGAGACAGAGAGAGATAGAGAGACAGAAAGCGAGAAATCACCCCCCAGGGGGGATGGCCACGCCACAATCCCTTCTCCTCCATTCTCCTCCCGGGATCTTGGGCACGCACGCACACGCGCCTGGCGTGAGTTTTAAGCCACCAGGTCCGGGATGCAAACCGCGGTCGACTACGTGGGAGTCCAGCGACATAGCCATTACGCTAACTGCTGGTCCCAATTTCCTTTTTAAGATTTTCATAGTTTTCCTTGTAGAGATCTTTGACTTTCTTGGTTAGTTTTATTCCTAAGTATCTTATACATCTTGTAGCTATGGTAAATGGGATTACCTTCTTCAGTTCTGTCTGCTTGTTGTTTGTATGTAAATATGCTATAGATTTTTGTAAGTTAATTTTGTATCCTGCCATGTTACTGTATGCAATTATTACTTCAAGAAGTTTTTTCATGGATACTATTGGGTTTTCTATGTATACAATCATGTCATCTGCAAATAGAAATACTTTCAGCCCTTCTTTCCCTATTGGTATGCCTTTTATTTCCTTCTCTTGTCTAATTACATTGGCTAGGACTTCCAGTACTATATTGAATAGGAGCAGAGAAAGTACACAGCCTTGTCTTGTACCAATTTTTAGTGGAAAAGCTTTCAGCTTTTGCCCATTTAGTATAATGTTAGCTATAGGTTTTTCATAGATGGGTTTTATTATGCTGAGAAATGATCCTTCTAAGTCAATTTTATGGATAGTCTTAACCATAAAGGAATGTTGTATTTTTTCAAATGCTTTTTATGCATGGATTGAAGTGATCATATAGTTTTTTATCTTTCTTTCTGTTAATATGGTGTATTACATTTATGGTTTTGCATATGTTGAACCACCCTTGCATCCCTGGAATAAAGACTACCTACCTGGTTGTGATGAATAACCTTTTTTAAATGCAATTGGATATGGTTAGCAAGTATCTTGCTGAGAATTTTTGCATCTGTATTCATCAGAGATATATGTCTGTAGTTTTCCATTTTTGCTGTATCCTTACCCATTTTGGGAATGAGGGTAATGGAGGCTCCATAGAATGAATTTGGAAAGGTTCCTTCCTTTTGGATCTCTAGAAACAGTGTGAGTAGAATGGAGGTTACCTTTTCTTTAAAAGTTTTGTAAAATTCGGCAGTGAAGCCCTCAGGACCTGGACTTTTCTTTGTTAGGAGGTTATTTATTACTGATTCAATCTCATTGCTTGTTATAGGTCTATTCAGGTGTTCTATGTCCTACTGAGTCAATCTTGGTAGATTATATGTGTCCAGGAATTGGTCCATCTCATCCAGGTTTTCTTCTTTGTTGGCATAAAGTCGCTCATAGCATCGTCTAACGATGTTTTGTGTTTCTGTTATGTCTGTTGTAATGTTACCTGATTCATTGCAAATTTTATTTATCTGGTTCCTCTCTCTCTTCTTAATTAGTCTAGCTAATGGTGTGTCAATCTCGTTTATCTTTTCAAAGAACTAGCTTTTGCTCTCATTTATTTTCTGCATAGTTCACTTATTTTCTATTTCACTTATTTCTGCTCGAATCTTTATTATTTCTTTTCTCCTGAAATTTTTTTGAATTTTTTTCCAATTCCCTGAGGTATGATGTTAGGTTGTCCTTTTGCCACCTTTCCATCTTTCTCTTGTGTGCACTAATTGCTATGAACTTCCCTCTTATGACTGCTTTTGCAGTGTCCCATAAGTTATGGAAACTTATGTACCCATTATCATTTGTTTCTGTGAATCTTTTGATTTCTTAATCTCTTCAGTAGTCATGAAGTCATTTGGAAGTAAGTTATTTAGTTTCCATTTATTTGTTTATTTTTGATATTTTTTTCTGAGATTAATATCAAGTTTAATTCCATTATGGTCAGAGAAGATGCTGGATATAGTTTCTATGCCTTTGAATCTATAAAGGCTGGTTTTGTGCCCTATCATGTGGTCAGTCTTTGAGAACATATTGTGCAGGACTGAGAAAAATGTATATTTTGTGTTTTTTGGGTAGAAAGTTCTATAGATGTCTATCAAGTCCATCTGATTTATGTTATCATTTAAATCCTGAACTTCTTTGCTTGTTTTTTGTCTCGTTGACCTGTCTAAAGGAAATAATGGAGTGTTAGATCTCCAACAATTATTGTGTTATAGTCAATCTCTCCTTTTAGATCTAGCAGTCTTTCCTTTACATATTTGTGTGCCCCTGAGTTTGGTGCTTAGATATTTATAAGCGTTATATTTTCTTGGTGAATTAGCCTTTTACTACTATATAACGCCCTTTGTCTTTTCTTATGGTTTTAGTCATAAAGCTTATTTTGTCTGAAATCAGTATAGTGATTCTCACTCTTTTTTGGCTTCCGTTTGCAGGGAATACCTTTTTCCAGCCCTTTACTTTTAATCTATGTATGTCTTTATCCATGAGATATGTTTCTTGTAGGCAGCAGGTGGAAGGTTTCTGATTTTTAATCCAGTCAGCCAGTCTGTGTCTCTCAGTCGGAGAATTTAATCTATTGACATTCAATGTTATTATCAATATTTCCAGACTTTTCCCTACCATTTAGTTGGCCACGTTCCTTGTTTTTTGTTCTCTTATTGCTTTCTGTGTCTCTTTAGTTTTCTTAGTATAGTACTCCTTTCAGAATTTCTTGAAGAGCTGGTCTGGAGTTGGTAAATTCTATCAAGCTTTGTTTATCCCAGAACGTTTTTATTTTCTTTTCCCATATGAAAGATAATCTTGCCAGGTATAGTAATCTTGGTTGAAATTGTTTTTCATTTAGTACATTGAATATATTTCCCTATTCTTTCCTTGCTTGCATTGTAACCTATGAGAGGTCCAGTGTTAACCTGATGGGATAGCCTTTGTAAGTGATTTGATGTTTCTTTCTTGCCAATATTAGTATCTTGTCTTCGTCTGTTGTTTTGGTCAACCTAGTATGATGTGGCATGGGGAGGATCTTCTTGGATTGATTCTACTTGGGGTTCTTTGCATTTCTTGGGTCTAGATATTTTAGTGCCTGTCTAGACTTGGAAAATTTTCTTCCAGAATTTCATGGAATAGATTGTCAATGCCCTTATTAGTTTCTTCACCTTCTGGAATACCAATTATTCGGATATTGGGGCGTTTCATGGTATCTAGTATTTGTCATATATTATCTACAGTTTTCTTGGCTGTTTTCTCCATAATTTTGATAACTTTTTTCTAGGTCATTGGTTTTGTCTTCTACATTTGCAATTTGATCTTCTGCATGGTCTAACCTGCTTTTGATATTTTCAAGGGAGGTTTTAATTTCCTGTATTACACCCTTTATATCTAACAGTTCCATTTGATTCTTTTTTATGGTGTCCAATTTTTCTTTCATATCGTGGAAGGACTTTCTCATCTCTTGGAGCTCAACAGCTCTTTTCTCTTCCATCTCATAGAATTTTGTTACCATAAATATTCCAAATTCTTTTTCTGATATTTAAGTAATATCCTCTAATTTTTCCCTACTTGCAGACAAGTTACATTGTTCCCTTGCTGGAGATGTACTACTTGATTCTCTCATCCTTGAGGCTCTTTGATTTTTTGTCATTTGGTAATATATTCACTTCTGGCCAATTTGTTGGAGAAGGATTCTGTGACAGTAAGCTCGTGTGTTTCCTCAACTGTGAAATTATTTGGTGCTATTTTCTCCCTTCTACCGTGTCCTCCAATGTGGGAATCACCAGAGGAGTTTTGCAATCGGATTTATTAAGGGAATTTCACTATTTTTGCAACCACTACAGTGAGGTGCAAAGAATTCTCTAAACCTCACAATGTTCAGATGTTTAGCTACTATGCACCTAGTTCTCTCTAGGCAGTGGGTAAGGGCTGAGCAGTAAAACAGGAAACTAAGGTAAAAGAAAATCAACGTAGGCAATAGGAATAGGGAGAAAAAAAAAAACAAAGAAAAAAAGAAGGAAAGTACTAGAAGATAAAGAAAAATACAAAACAAAATAAAGAAAAAGAAAAGAAAAACATCACTTTGCAGAAAATGAAATTGAGTTAAAAATGGAAAACCATGCAGCATGAAAGCCCAACACAGGCTAAGTGAAAATGCCTGGCCATTTTATATCCTGAGTGAGGGAAGAAGAGAGAAATTAACAAGAGAAAGGCACAAGCAGGGCAGAAAAGCTGTTTTTTTTTTTTTTTTTTTAACAGAGAAAAAGGAAATAAAAGTTGGAAGGGACAGAGAAGAGCAAGAGGGGGGCGCTTGCCTACCTGGCTAACATGGGGGTCTGGAGTGGGGATTTCTGGCTGGGGGAGGGCTTTACAGCCCTGAGCTAACCCAGAGGCCCAACACAGGCTAAGGTGAAGATGCCTGTCCACTTTCCTCCATGGTTTTCTTACAGAACTTTTTTCTTTTTGGTAAGGTTTTAGCCATAGGATGCACATACTCACCAGAAAGATCAAGGAGAGACAGAGAGAGGGAAAGTGAGAAATAACTACCCTGGGGGGAGATGGCCACACCACAATCCCTTCCCCTGGGATTACAGGAAATTTTTTTTCTTTTTTTTTTTTTTGGAGAGGTTTTTGCTATAGGGCGCATGCGCTCGCCAGACAGACAGAGAGAGACAGAGAGATAGAAAGCAGGAAATCACCTCCCAGGGGGGATGGCCACGCCGCAATCCCTTCTCCTCCATTCTCCTCTTGGGATCTTGGGCACGCACGCACACGCGCCCGGCGTGAGTTTAAGCCGCCGGGTCCGAGACTCGAACCGCGGTCGACTACGTGGGAGTCCAGCGACATAGCCATTATGCTAACTGCTGGTCCCGGATTACAGGAAATTTTTAATGCATTGGTCTATTATGTGAGGTTTGTTCTAGTCAGAATTAGGTAACATAATCTACATATTCTCTTAACTAGTTTCTTAAAAGATGCAATACTTTGCACTACTCCAAAGTGAGGCTGACAGTATCTGACATGGGGACCAAATGTAGGATGCCAATGTAAAATTTAAATACTAGTGAGAGGATTCAGAACATACTATCCTGAACTATAGCACCTTCACATGTGAGGAAACAGCAGAAGGAAGAAAGTCAATCTCACCTTCCCCTTGCCCATCTCTCCTGAAGCAAGTAATAAAATCCAGAAAGGTCAGTCTCTTACCTCCTTCCCTTCTCTTCTGAAGCAGGTCATAAGACCCTCATTTGAGAGGTGTCCTCCCCAGAGTGAACACCCTTATCTCTGAAGGCACTGAGGCACAGAGATTAATATGAACAAAAGGCCTTGCTGAGTTCTCCCAGTTTGTTATCATTAGGCCATACCCTTTGTAACCAAATATTTATCCCCTTACTGTCCATCCTTGATCAACTCTAAACATAAAAATGTATGTTTACCTGTTTTTAAGTCTTCATTTCTGAAAGATCCCATGTCTCATAAAACTTACATTAAGTAAATTTCTATGCTTTCCTTTTGTTAATAATGCCTTTAGTTATGGGAGCCTCAGCCACAAACCTACTATTGAGTGAGGAAAAGAAATCTTTTCCTCTACAATATTAGCAGGGTTTAATTTCCCTCTTATTTTTTAGATAAAAATAAATGTGAATACAAGTTTTAATCTTGTCTCCCAATACTCCAATAGATTGTCTTGCTTGCCCTCAGTAATGCACATACCCCAATGTGGAGATCAGGAATTAGGGCTCTCAAGGGCCTACAGGATGAACTGCTTATCATCAAATGACAGTTCAAATGTCCCCTCCCCAGAGATATCTTTCCTTAGAGTAGCCATCCCTCTGGTGCACACGCACAGCCTAGCACATCACTGTCACCATCATATTTACTGTTCTGGATTTAGATTGTTTGTATATTGTCTCATTTACCTATTAGTATATTATTTCTCATTCATGCTCTGTTAGAATATAATCACCACAAAAACAGGTGCCTTGGGACCAGCAGTTAGTGTAATGGCTATGTCGCTGGACTCCCACGTAGTCGACCGCGGTTCGAGTCCCGGACCCGGCGGCTTAAACTCACGCCGGGCGCGTGTGCGTGCGTGCCCAAGATCCCGAGAGGAGAATGGAGGAGAAGGGATTGCGGCGTGGCCATCCCCCCTGGGGGGTGATTTCCTGCTTTCTGTCTCTCTGTCTCTCTCTGTCTGTCTGGCGAGCGCACGTGCCCTATAGCAAAAACCTCTCCAAAAAAAAAAAAAAAAAAAAAAAAAAAAAAAACAGGTGCCTTGTTTGTCTCTGTCACCCCTGTTCCTTGACCTAACAATCAGTTATCTTTTTGATTTATATGACCATATTACATTTGATTAATATAGAAATTTACTCCACTGTCTGTAACAGTGGTCTGGCTATGATACTTTGTAGTGCTAAGTACAACCTCATCTTCTTCAAATTTTCTAATTATTTTCTCAGTTGCTGAAATGAATAATCACATATGATAGTTGGCTTGTGAACTTAGGGTAGAATTCCTGGCTTCCACTGGAGAAACCAAAAACTATTTCTAGTTCCTATTTAGTAGAGAACCAAACCCTGAACTACTTAAGTAAAAATTAGATGTAGGCTCAAATAATATGTTTATTTGCTATTAATTTTTAAGATGAGAGGATATGAAATATCAAATTATTTCATGGAGCTTTCCAAATCACAGAATGACATTTGAAACCTAAATGGTTATCATGATTCCTGCTGAAATATTCTTCCCAGCTTAGGAAAAATAATATCTATAAAAATGGTATGCAATGAATAGGGGACTACTTTTTTAGAGAGATTTTTGGTATAGGGCATGTGCGCTAACTGGAAACAGAGAGAGACAGAAAGAAAGTGAAAAATCAATCCCTAGATGGGATGGCCATGCCACAATCCCTTCTCTTCCATTCTCCTCTTGGGATTTTGGGCACTCATGCACCTGCACTGAAAATGAGTTTCAAGCCACCAGATCTGGGACTCGAACCGTGGTTACCCATGTGGGAGTCAAGTGCCTTAATCACTATGCCACCTCCTGATCCCTAGGGGACTACTTTTGAGCAGATTCTCCACATATATAATTTTACCTGTATTAGTTACTTAAAATTTTAAAATATAGGCCCTTTGTAGTGGTTGTGTTTATTCCCATTTAAAGACATGAAGGCAACAGAATATGAGTAGTTTTTTGTTTTGTTTTTATGGCCCCAAAAGAAAATTGGAAAAATCCATATAATATGTTTTAGTGGGATTTTTTTTTTTTTTTGGAGAGATTTTTGCTATAGGGCGCGTGCGTTCGCCAGAAAGACAGAGAGAGACAGAGACAGAAAGTGAGAAATCACCCCCCAGGGGGGATGGCCATGCTGCAATCCCTTCTCCTCCATTCTCCTCCCAGGACCTTGGGCATGCATGCACGTACACCCGGCGTGAGTTTAAGCCACTGGGTCTGGGACTCAAACTGTGGTCAACTCCATGAGAGTTCAGCGACATAGCCATTACGCTAACTACTGGTCCCAATATGTTTTAGTTTTATTTTCACCGTTTTTAATTGCTTATAACAGCAAAGACAAAGATATCTAAAATTTTAATTATTTATTTAATAAATGTTATGGCAGGCAGAAAAAATGGCTTCCAAAGTTTCTCAGATAGAACTCAATAGCTTGAGAAATCTATTATCACTGAAACAAAGTACTGTAATACTTGAAGAGTCTTAGCACTCTAGGTGGATTATGACTTTCTATTAATCAAGTTAAGCACTGCTACCCACTCTTCACTACAGAGTGCACTGGAAAGAATGATCCAGCAGTAAAATGCATTAAGAGCAATCCATATGGAAACCATTGGTAATAACACATCCTGACATATGGCAAGTGACATGTATACATATAAAAATAACAACTGTAAACATTGCAAGCTCTTTTAATAGTCAAATCATATTCTTTCCCATGATCACCTCTTCCACAAAATACACCAAAGAGTACCCCTCTGCCTACTGAGATCCCCTAGCAAGAATGTGTGAATTGGCCAATAATAGCTATGATCAGTTATTATACGAGTCAGGGTCCCAACAGGAAGCAGATGGCACACACAAATGGGTTTACATGGAGAGACATTAATGAACTTTTTACAGATGGTTGGGCAAGATTGAAGGACTCATGAAGGATATAGGAGATTAGTGATAATGGACAGCTGCTGATACCACTCCTACATCTCAGAGGGCAAGGGAAAGCAATGTTCTTACTGGCCCCAGAAAGAGCTAGAGTTACTGAAGTTGCATCTTGACAGGATCCATAGCTATAGCAGATTGCGGGCACTGGCAGAATCACAGCAGGGAGGAAACGGAAAGGGTAATTACCATGACCTTTTCCTCCATCCACCTATCTATCTCTTGCCAGAGCCTCCTCTTGGCCAAACCCAACCAAACTCTTTAGCACAGCTGGTAAACAGTCTGGATGATAGAATCCACAGAGGGCTCCCTGGGAGAGACAACTGGGCAAAGCAAAGTGAGTATGGTTGGAACAGAGAGACTGCCAAGCACAGTTTTTCCATTCAGCAAATATTTTAGTGAGCACGTAATGTGGACCATGCTCTATGTTAGATTCTAGAAATGGAAGTTGTGCTTTGCCAAACCAACAGGCTGCCAAGGGAAGATGGAAAAGTAAACTGGCAATAACAATATGATATAAGAAGAACACAGTATTATGGAAATGCTTCAAGGAACAAGCCCATACTTAAGGGGCCAATGATGGTTTCTAGAAGGGAATTGTATCTAAGGTAAATCATGAACAATTCATTGACTAGCTATAACTTTTACTGAGGACTGTTATAAGGACTTCACACATTGTAACATACTTAATCCCTCCGAAGACCCTATGAGTCAATGCTTATTATTAATACCTATTTTTTCTATTTTATTTTCTTTCATAATTACTTATTTACATTTAATCATTGTACATCTTTATGTGGTATAATATGAGTTTTTCAGCGCTTACATGTCATGTCCAATCAAATGTCATATCAAATTAAGGATATTAACATAGTCACCATTTTCAACAAAGAACACCACATTATGAAGTGTATAATTAATTTTTACCCTACTGTTTTTTCTTTCTTTTTTGATTTATATATGTATATGTGTGTGTGTGTATGTGTGTGTGTATATATACACACACACACACACACATATATATAGTTAGCAATGTGTTTTTTTTTTTTTCACTCAGTTTTAGTGTGCCATTCCACAACCTATTTGCCCATATTATCTGCATTCCCAGGTCTGTTAAATGCTTTTTTACTGACAACATATACAGACTTGCCCAAAGTCAGACAGCTTTTAATTGGTGAATTCAGGTGTCTAAGTCCAGAGGTGCCCTCTGGTAAGGAGATTTTCCAGGTAGAGGGAACAACCCAAGCTAAGACATTAAGAGAGCTCAGTCTGTGGGAACCAGCAGTTAGCGTAATGGCTATGTCGCTGGACTCCCACGTAGTCGACCGCGGTTCGCGTCCCGGATCCGGTGGCTTAAAACTCACGCCGGGTGCGTGTGCGTGCGTGCCCAAGATCCCGAGAGGAGAATGGAGGAGAAGGGATTGCGGCGTGACCATCCCCCCTGAGGGGAGATTTCTCGCTTTCTGTCTCTCTGTCTCTGTCTGTCTGGCGAGCGCATGCGCCCTATAGCGAAAAC
The DNA here is from genome assembly GCA_026018925.1 of Tupaia tana. NCBI lineage: Eukaryota > Metazoa > Chordata > Mammalia > Scandentia > Tupaiidae > Tupaia > Tupaia tana. Next base: position 162,797,279 of record JAKSZU010000009.1, read on the forward strand.
CTCTCCAAAAAAAAAAAAAAAAAGACAAAGCCAAGAGAGCTCAGTCTGTTCAGAAAACTAAAATTTAATCTGGTTGATACAGAGAAAGGGAAGGAGCCTGGTGAAGGAGAGAAACAAGATTAGAGGCTGCAGAAGTGAAAACAGATCATGCAAGGCTTCATAAACAGTGCCATGAAGTTTGGTTTTAAGTCAAGAACAATGAGAAGTTTCTGGAGCATTTTTACTAGACCTGGATTTGCACTTTTGAAAGCTCATTCTCGCTTTAGTAGGAAAAAGTACTTGAAGTGAGTCAAGATGTGAGACAAGTAGAAGTGCTAAGAGACTGCAGGGCTCACACAGCTCTGAAATGTATTTTCTCCTAAAGACATGTGTGTGAAAAAACATGAAACGTATGTTCTCCTAAAGACTCGTGTGGGGGAGAAAAAAGACTCGTGTGAATGTTCAGAGCAACTTTATTCATAACAGCTGAACTTAGCCTCTACTCCAACGGTCCAGTAATGGGTAAACATATAAATAAAATGTGGTCCACCCATAAAATGGAATATTGTGTATCTACAAAAAGGAATGAAGTACAGGTTCATGTCGTAACATGGATTAACCTTAAAAATATCATGCTTAGTAAAAGGAACCAATCACAAAAGGGCACATATTGTATGAGTCTCTTTATAGGAACTATCCAGAAAATAGATTAGTGACTGCTTGAGGCTAGGGGTGGGAATGGAGATTAAGTGTAAATGGGTTTAAGGAATTGCTTCAGGTTAATGAAAATGTTCTGAAACTGGATTAAGATGATGGTTGTACAACTCAATGAACTTACTAAAAATCATTGAACTATACACATAAGGAGGTGAATTTTATATGTAAATCACACCTCAACAACTTACTAAAACAAAAAGCAAAACACAATTTAAAAGGTTGTTGCAGTAATGCAAAGAAGACAGTATGGTGGCTTGAACTGTACAAGGCAACAGAGATGAAAAGTAGAGAAGTGAGTGAAACTGGTAATGCCCCTTGTGGTTGAGATTGACGACTAGAAAATTTTGCACCTAGACCAAAAAGCTTTGAGAGAAGGACTATGGTTCTTTGTTTTCCTATCATTGGATGTTTTCTTTGTTGGAAGACAGTGATCTCCCGCTTTGAAAGGGAGGTTACTCCAGCAGGCAATGACTTTAGATTAAAAAGTAGTGATTCTCTGCTGATGATGCAGAGAATTATTGCATACAAATTTTCTGACATCAGAATGAGGGTTTTGAGAATCAGCTCAATGTTTTGGACTAAACTCTAAGAAGGCACTAAGAACAAGTATAGCACAATGTCTATGTCAAATATAAATTTCTTCATATTTGTCAATCAATTTTCCAAAACAAGAATAAGGATCTCTGGGTTCTTGAGTTAATACTCCTTTCCATATCAAGTATAGTGACATTTGGTTTCCCTTGAGGAATGTTTGGGCTGTGAGGTTCCCCCTAAGGTAGCTTAGAGCCAAGAAAATGTCAATGATCTTTCTGCTTTCCCCTGGAGCCTTGATAAAATCCAGGCTCTGATTAGTTGTTTGGGTGACACCTAGTCTTGTTTTGATGGAGTTTGGTAAAATAAGTAAAAAGATCCATTTTTCCCAGACCCATGAAGTGTATGTAGTGGTAAGAAAATTGGGTTAGACTATGTTTTCCCTGCCAAGACATGGAGTTCTCCATGTAGTGTGATACCCCCGAAGGGATGGTCAAACCTTTCAGCATATGGTTAGTTAATCTATCTTATGCTGGGTTATCAGTGGGTCAGCTGAAAGGGCAGAAGCCACAACAAGAACATGAGAAGTCTGAGCTTGGAGTTCTGAATTGTAGGGTGTCTTTTAAGAATTAAGGATGGGGTAAGGGACAACTAGAGCAGAATAAGAGGGGGAATGCTCTTAAAGTCTGTTGTTTTATTTTTCCCACTCTATTATGGCAGGTATTCCATTCTAAGAGATTAGAATTGTCTGCCTTTCTGATATAAAATTCACTCTGTGTATTTGCCTTGTTGTCAGCTGGTAGGCAGATGTAGCAGCATTCTTCGACCAAAGAAATATTCTCAGCACATCACTGATTTTAAGCTGAGACTTGGGACATTTGATTTAAAGCAAGATATTTCTTCTGGTTAAAATACCTTGAGGGAGATGATCTGAACCAACCATGTAAGCTAAGAATTTTGTGCAGAGAGGGGCAAATGTATGCTGGCACTCTGTGGTAGTTTGAGCTGTGAGACTTTTAATAATACAAGCACATTGGGGCATCAAGAAGGAAGCTTTTGCATGAACTGTTGATTGGTACATACGCTTGGTATATCACATACTACTCCTGTATCCTGGAGAGTCATCATGGAGCATCTAAGAAAATTCCTTCTTTACAAAAGACTTTATAAAGTTCTATCCTGTTTCGAAAACAAAGTCATGTTCTGATGCCCTTTAAGTAAGGAGAACTGAGAGTTGACATAGTGAAGTTAATAGGGCCTCGTTTTCTTTCTTATCCTTTTAATTCCTTATAAGTCTTCAAATCACATTGTTTGCTTTGACAATAACAAGACACTTTTCAGTCCGGGCCCTTGAGAAGCAAGTGAGCAAACTGAATTCTATACCACCTGATAGAGCACTGAGAAAAATGCAAGCTAAAATTGGATTACTGGATTGTTATTTAAGAGAAAGGAGTTAAGAGGCAGATGGAAGCCAACCCAGATTTCTCATGCTGGGTTTGAAGACTTTGCAGCTTGAAATAACATACCCTGGTTCCAAATAAACTTATTAGGGAATTACCAAGAGAAGATAAGCATAGAATGTTATGTTGAGAGGACTTCGTCGACAGCGGCATTTGGAAATCTGAACACAGAAACTGGAGTTGCAGTGAGGAAGCACTTCAGAGTAATGTGGAGAACTTTTCTTTTAGTGTAGAGGCATAATTATTTGTATTTCTTTGTTTAAACCACACTTTCCCGTTTACTTTATGGTGCCTTTATTTTATGGAATTTCAGATATGCTTTAAGTCACAGGGAGCATCAGTAAAAATACATTATTTGACAGCAAACTTAAGAGCTGGCTTCATTTATTTCTGAGTTTAAAAGAAGTTCTTAATTTATCTCTCGATTGAAATCCTAACCTTTAATGTTTGTAATTAACTATTTCCCTTCAGCAGTAAAGTGTTTGTGAAAACCGTATTTTCCCCAAGAAAAAATTATTGATTCTTATAGCACTGAAAATAAAATATAAATGTTACTACAAATCTTAGGGAGATCTTAATTAAACATTATTAAAACCTTATCTATGTGTAGGTAAAAGAGTTTGTTTATGTGGTAAATTCTGTTGAGAAAAAAAAATACATGTAAACATGTATGCTCATCAGGTTATTCTTTTTTTTTTTTTTAAGAGAGGTTTTTGCTATAGGGCGCGTGCACTCGCCAGACAGACAGAGAGAGACAGAGAGATAGAAACGAGAAATCACCCCCCAGGGGGGATGGCCACGCCGCAGTCCCTTCTCCTCCGTTCTCCTCTTGGGATCTTGGGCACGCACGCACACGCGCGCGGCATGAGTTCAAGCCACCGGGTCCGGGATGCGAACCGCGGTTGACTACGTGGGAGTCCAGCGACATAGCCATTACGCTAACTGCTGGTCCCAGGTTATTTTTTTAATAGTTGCCAGATGTCAACAAAGTGAAATGCATCAAGTTTAACACCTGTTCTCATCTAAGTAATTTAAGAAGTAGCCTATGTAACAGCACATTCTATTTTAAATTTTATTTTTAAGAGATTTTTGCCTTAGGGAGCATGCACTCACCAGAGAGAGAGAGACAGAGACAGAGATAGTAAGAGGGAAAATGAGAAATCACACCCTCCCAGTGGGGATGGCCATGCCTCAATTTCTTCTCCTCAATTTCCCAGGATCTTGGGCACACTTACATATGTGCCTGGCATGATTTTGAAGCCACTGGGTCTGGGACTTGAACTGCAGTCAGCCACATGGGAGTCCAGTGATGTAACCACTATGCAATCTGTTGGCCCCAGTTTTATTTATGCTTTAAAAATTTTTGTCATAGTGTGTGTACAGTCACCAAAGAGAGATAGAAAGAGACAGAGGGAGAGGGAGAAGCACCCCCTCATCCCCATGGGGCATGGTTGAACAATTCCTTCTCCATTTCTCTATCTTTTCAGGATATATGAGCACATGTCCAGTGTATTTTTCAAACTGCTGGGTCTGGAACTGTGCTATTGGCCCTGTGGGATCCAGTTCCCTTAACCAACAACCCACAGGCTGGCCCATTAGTGTGCCCTCTCATGTTAATAATTCATTCATTTGTTTGCTCAGTCGGTCAGTAAATAGTAAGCATTATTTAAATACCAACTAAGAAAATGTTCTGTTTAAGTCCTAAGTCTTTTTTTTTTTTTTTTTTTTTTGAGAGGTTTTTCGCTATAGGGCGCGTGCGCTCGCCAGACAGACAGAGAGAGACATAGAGACAGAAAGCGAGAAATCACCCCCCAGGGGGGATGGTCACGCCGCAATCCCTTCTCCTCCATTCTCCTCTCGGGATCTTGGGCACGCACGCACACGCGCCCGGCGTGAGTTGTAAGCCACCGGGTCCGAGACGCGAACCGCGGTCGACTACGTGGGAGTCCAGCGACATAGCCATTACGCTAACTGCTGGTTCCCTAAGTCCTAAGTCTTTTCACCACATTTTTTATAGCTTATTTAAGAGATACCATTCCAAAGTTCTGTATATGTGCAGGTTAAGTTAAAGATTATGTATATTTTTAAACTCTCTATATTAAAAAAATTAGTTATTGTACCTTATTGTATATGTGCATACATAAATCCCATAGGTTCTGTATTCATTATATGAGATATTATGTGTTTGTTTTTTAAATCAGGTGTTTCAAATACAATATTAAAAGGAATTATAAAAATAATCTTCTTTAAAAATTTTTTCTAGAGGGTATGTGTGCTCACAGAGCGGGAGGTGGGGGTAGAGAAAGCACCCCCCTCAGTGGAGCATGGTCATGCCATCATCCCTTCTCCATTTCTCCATCTTGAGGGGATTTGGGGCACACATGCACATGTACCTGGTATGTTTTTCAAGCTGAAAATCTTAGAGAGATCTTAATTAAACATTATTATTAAAATAGGGCTCTAACTGCATGATTGGCCATGTGAGATCCAGCTCCCTTAACCACTAGGTCATGGAACTGGCCCAGTCTTTAATATTACTTTGTAATACACAGGACATCCCAGTTTTACACAGTCTCATGACTTTTTCTATTGGTATGATGTAGGAGGTGTATATTTCTGGTCCTTTGCAAAACATTTCAAATGTATGCTGAAATTATTAGAAGCTACTCTGCAAGAAGTTAACAATTAAGACTTCAAGTTGGCCATTTTTTATTCATTGGGGAGCCAGGATGAATTTCCACTTCTGATACTAGTTTTATGATCATGGCCAAGTCAGTATTCCTTCCTTGTAGACTCTGTTTTCTTACACACACACACACACACACACACACACACATACACACACACATGGTCTAGATTCTATTGAATGCATACACATAATACACAAATATATTAATTCTATTAAATACACATAAACGTATACATATAAATATTACTTAAAATCGATTGTATGTACACACACACACGCACGCACATAATAGTGTGAGTGTGGCAATTCCAGGCAAGCATCTCCATTAGAATCAGTGTCTGGGTCAGAATATGGGACCCTACCCCATCATATAGAATCGCTGAGTAAAGATCTCAATTTCCATAGATAGAGAATTGATATCTAGAATGAGCCACGTTAATATATAGATTAGAGGGGAAGAACACAAAGGGAATATTCCTTCAGTTCCAGCTCATAAGCTATTTTCTATTGTATGTCCTTCCACACCTAGCATGTGACATCTGTCCTGTGAAGAAAGCAATGCAACTGTTTCAGTCAGGGAGAGTAAGGTCAAATGCTATAATGAACAGTGACTTCACACAGCAATTGTTCATTTCTCACTAACATTTGACTCCAATGCAGTTGGACCAATTAAAGTGGAAGAGGAGTCCACAAAGTTCTCTGGGGAACCAGGCTTCTTTGTTCTAGTGGTTGTGCCATTGCTAGGGTGTTAGAGGCCTTTGCTGTGTTCTCAGCATCTGGCCAAGAGATGAATGAAGAGAGTTTCAAGGACCATGCAGAGGAGGTTTCAGGAACCAGGCCATTTGCCACAGGCCAGCTTCATTCTCTAGCCTCGTTTAACTGCCAGGGGCTGGAAAATGTTTAGTTTTGTGCCTAGGAGGGCTTGGCAAGTGCAGTGCCAATGTTTCTGCGAGAATAACATTTCAATATCTGAAGAAATGTAGTGGAGCTCGAAATAGGATAGTATTTAAAATCAGCTGTGTAAATTGTGAAATATATTCTCTTTATATTGTGACAGGGCAAAATTTACATTTTTTGACAAGAAACTAAAAATAATCAGAGTGTATGAATTCCGTAGATATCTACTTTTACCATGTCAATTTACCCTCCCTCTTTCACCTCTCTATTCCCAGGTGTTCCCCTTAGATAGTGAGGTCAGCCTGGGGACAGTGAGCAACTAAGCTGACAGCAGAGGGGAGTTTGGGAATAATGATAATGACAATCTCCAACTTCCACACCCTATGCTAACCCACAGCATTTGTTATGAAAAGGACACAGCTCAAGCATCACCAGAGCCCACAGTCTTGAATTGTTTCACAGCCTCTTCCTGTCAAAAGCCCAACTGGAGTGGTTGATTCCTTCCAGTCATGATTCTCCTAAATTAGTGCTTCTCAACATAAGAATCATCTGGAATGTTGTGGTTGGACAGACTGTAAGCAGATCCCTATAATCCCCTTCTACTGGTGTTCTCACCATGTGTATTTCCCTCCTTTGAATGTGGCTAGGACTGTGACTTGCTTCTAACCAATACTACACAGCAAAAGTGCTAGGAAGTCACCTCCATGGTTACATAACTGAGATTGTAACTCCTGTCCTACTGGAAGATTCTTTTGCTGGCTTTAATAAGGCAAGCCACCATGTTGGAGAGGTTTACCTGATAAGGAACTAAAGACAGTCTCCAACCAATAAGCAGAAAGGGATCCAGGCCCTAAGTCCAAAAGCCCTTGAAGGAGCTGGACACTGGTGCTATGGTAACCCAGTGCTCTGAAAGGCTGATCCATACGATAAAGTTCTGGGTTAGCATTCAGAGACTTCCTTGAAGATGCTGGTCACATATGTGCCCATGATCTAAGGTTGACTGAAGCTGGAGGTGGATCACAATGTGAAGACCTTATCGGGATTGCCTCTCTATATATATCTATTTATCTATCTATATCCCTCTCTCTGTGTCTCTCTCACTCGTGGAAAAACAGAAAGAAAGTTTTAAAAAGGCCTGAAATAACTGAATTCTGCCAATAACATGAGTGAGCTTGGAAATTGACCTTTCCCCAGTCAAACCTTCAGATGAGACTGTGGCTTTAGCCTCATCTCAATTGCAACAATATGAGATGTTAAAATAAAAGAACCAGTTAAGTTACATCCAGATTTTTTTTAATCTATTGAAACTGACATAATAACTGTGTGTGTTTTGAGCTGCTAAGATCGTGGTCATTTGTATGTAGCTAATACATACAAATGTATGATAACTAATACAAATGCCTGTTAAATACACATATTCCTGGATTTCAGTCACACAGTCTGTTTAGCAGGAATAAAGAAGAGCTTGGGGATTTTAATTGTTGACTATAACCTCAGGTGATTTAGATATATCTGAAACCATATGTCTAGTCAGCCTTGCCAGAAAGTTACATAATTCAGCCACATTACTTTTATTCCTAACAGAATTGATGCAGCCATTACAGTTTAATGATTTTTCTTTCTATCTGTGATTTTTTAAAGCTATACTCTTTTTCTATTGTTGCTATAACAAATTACCACAAATTTTGACTTAAAGCAACATCAATTTATTATTTTGCAATTCTAGAAGTCAGAAGTCTGAAAATGGGTTTCCGTAAGCAAACGTTCAAGTGTCAGCAGGGCTGGTTCTTTCTGGAGGCTCCAGTGATGAATATATTTCTTTAGCCTTTTCAGCTTTTTGAGGATGCCTGCATTCCTGGGCTCATGGCACCTTTCAGCAATGGCATAACTCTGACCTCTGTTTCTATCATCACATTGTCTTCTCTGACTCCGACCCTCTTGCCTCTTTCCCTCCCATGGCAGGACCCTTGTGTTACATTGGGCCTACTATGATAATTTAGAGTACTCTCACCATCTCTAGGTCCTTAACTTAATAATATATGCAAAGTCCCTTTTGACATGTAAGGTCACATTCACAAGCCTGGGGATTACAACAGAACATGTTTGGAGGCAGGGGAACATGCTGTCTACCACACAAATCATTAAATAAAACATCTATATCTTGATCTTAGAACATCTATATCTGGATGCTAGAAAATGTTTTCCTCTTTACTAATATCATCTAAAGTGTGTCATCTATCTTGTTTTCCTTTCTGCCTTGGCCACCATGGCTCACAGAACTAATAATTTTGTTCAGTTCTAATGACTCTGCTGTACTTGCTTTTGACCCAACTGGTTCCCTTGGTTTATTATGTTCTTCTTAATCTTTTATTCTTATTTGAAGAGTTCTGTTTCATTTGTATCACTTATTATAAGTTTATTTATTTATTTATTTATTTATTTATTTATTTTTGTATATACATTAAATCGCATTGTTTAGCTTACAATGTGAGCATTTCAGTATGTTAACATTTCTCCCCAGTCTTGTTGATCAAAATATCTTCAACCAATACCACCACACTTCCCCATCCCGTCAATGTTCTACCTCTGTATCCCTTCTCCAAATGTCCTTCATTAGGCCCCAGTCCTCCACATACACCTCATCTGACATTCACACCCATCTCTTGTGTTTGTACAACCGTTGGTCAATCAGTTTCAGTCATAGAGTGCAGACATTCGGTATATGTTAAGTTGGGACATACAATGTCTCTCCTTCGTAGCCTGGCTTGCCTCACTCAGCAGTAGATCTTCCATATTTTTCCACTTTCTGTCAAAATCCAGGGTTTTGTTGGTTTTTATGGCTGAGTAGTATTCCATAGAGTATATGTGCCACAGTTTTTCAGTCCATTCCTCCATACGGGGGCATTTGGGTTGGTTCCATGACTTAGCAATCATGAATAGTGCCGCATATAAGTTGATTTTGAAACATAACTAGAATGTACAAACCCCTGACATTTTGGTTTAACCCATAAATCCCCTGATTCTTAATCTCTTCCAAGGCCACTGCCAATAAAACATTTTCTCACTTGGTTACTGGACTTTCTCTTCTAGATCTTACTCTACCTCTCTTTCTCTATTCTTCACACAGCCATCTCTAGCCCTCCAAGACATTCACCAATCTAGTTGTCACTTTCCCTCAAGGGACTGTGGGTGAGGAGTTCGCTCTCCACCCATTGAGTAGATTCTGCTAAATCCCTTTCTGGTGTGATGGATGAACTAGTCTCTGAACCCTTGGTCAGCCTGCCCATGGAAGAAAGACCTTCTGAACTAATTTAAAAATATTATACTGGGCTCATTAAAGTACTTGAACAAATTGCCCTAGAAACTCCCATAATAGCCACACACCTCAGGGAGATGAATAATATTATCCATATGTTACAAGAGGAAATATTGAGTCAAAGAACAGAGAGAGAGCTATAGATTCTACTTCTTTGGGAAAATTATCTTGGTTTCGGGGTTTTAAATGACTTAGATGGATGAATCCCAATCCTGGTTTTCCATTTCATCAGTATACTCCAATTATTGTTAGAAGTGGTTTGACAAAATAATTTTATTAGCCTAATTAACATATATATTTCAGATACCACATTTTAGAATGGTCAGAGAAGTTGAGAATGTAGTGCAAACTTAAGAAACATGATAATAAAAATGCCTGCCAAAATATTTTGAAGTTAAGCATACATGTGCAGCTTAAAAATGTTTTATAAAATAAATACCTGTATAGCCATTCTCTCCTTATGCCTAAAATCTGTCCATGACTCAAAGACCAGGTCAGATTCCCTTCAAGAAAAAGATGTATAAGCCCTTTAATTGTGATCTTTTTGTCATTGAATTTGAAGAGCAACTTGGTTAGATTCTTCTAAAGTAATGTATGATCTGTATTATACATATACTTAGACATGCACACATACATAACACATATTTGTAGTACAAGCAAGCATATAAATGTAATGCATTTGTAGAATACATGTATTAGTTATCTTTGTGTAGTTATCTTCTTTCTCCTTCATGTTCTAAAATGTGCGAGTGCACAATACAACCCTGAATCATCCTCGCATCTTTAGTATCACTGCTTAACTTTAATTTGAACATAGTTCATCAGTGAAGAGATGACTGAGTGAATGAGGAACTGAGTGAATATGGCCATGAATGTCACTTAAACCACACTATGTCAGAAAATTAGCTCTTATCCTAGAAAGTGTGGTCTGAGTGTGGGGCAGCAGCAGGGAGGGCTAATTCATTGGCATAGCATGGGGTCAAGTTCATGTGCAGCATGGAATAGTCATTTTTTGCCATGTTTAGGGAGTTAGACAGGATCAGTAAGACAGGATCACCCAGGGCAACTCTGAACAAACAGTTCAGTCCTGACTTTAGGCTGATTATGGTCTCCGCTCTGTCTACCTTCTGAAATTAGGTGGCCTGGAGGCCTTTAAACAGTGGTCAGGGTTAAAAGAGAGTGATATTTTCAAGCACACCCTTCTCCTATTTAGAGAGATATTTGGTGGAAGAATGACCTCAAAGTATACTGACACCTACATTTATATCACCATTTACTCTAGTTAGCAGGCTTTCACAGTTATGCTCTCTGTTCAAGCACAGAAAGAAATGTTGTTACTGAATTCAAAGCACTTGTCCTTGGAACCCAAGTTCCAGAGGCACTAGGCAAATGTCTAATGAAAGTTTACTAGTTGAACTTATTTCATCCTCAGAGAAAATCTAAGAAATAAAAAGGATCATCTCTTCCTGTTCACAGATGTTGGACTCAAATTGCCTCAACAAATTTGAATGGTCTGTCCAGGCCACTTGTATATTTCTGAGTGAAATGTATATGTTCTACTCAGTACACAGCAGTTGTGGCACAAGGGAGTCTGATATATAATGAAAATACAGATTCAGGGATTGCAATTCAAAGAAAGTGACCCAAATTATTTGAATTATGGTCTTGCTGAAGATTAAGATTTACCAGTTATGTGTTCTTTAAAATGTGCCATGATTTATTTTAGATTATAATGATTGAGTATCTGCTGTGTATAAACCACTGGGTTGAATGCTTTACATACACTTCTATGTCATTCTCACAATAATCCAAGAGGTAAGTGTAATTCTCTTCTTTTTTATAAATGATGAAACTAAGGATTAGAATCATTGAATGACTTTCTCAAAATCATAAAAGGAGGAGTAGAAAACAATTTAAATCCAAGTCCGGCTGATTCAGAGCCTATTCCTTCACTAACTGCTCAATGGCCTCCTCTCAGTACTTTTGTCTTCATTCAACAAAATGTATTGGAAACTTACAGTGTGCCAGTCATTCTTTTAGGTGCTGAGGATATAAATGTACACATGTGACTCATATTTTGAATATGTTATTCTTTAATATTTTTGGAGTGAACTATTTTAATAAATTCTATACTTGTAGGAAATTTAAAACTTATAGTCACATCATTAAGGTGCAAAAATATATCTTTCTTCATTTGCCTATAACTAAACTCAACTGAAACCTCTGGTTTTACTTAACGTGCCAATTCTTTGTTAATTCAACGAGAAAGGTCACCTCTGGTTCAAAATGTGGTATATTTGGAGCTTAAACCCAGTCAATTCAATAACTTTCTCCTACTGACCAATGCAGTTATCCTAGAAAGAATGGTCTGAGTGTAGGGCAGAAGCAAGGAAGGGCTAATTCATTGCCATACCATGGGTAGGGTAAGATGGGCAATGCCCTTGATCTTGATCCCTGTTAACTTGTTCTCTACCCAGGCCCTACGATTCAGCATTACCCTTGCATTAGTCCCAATCTGCAGTGACCACTCACGATAGCCCTGAGACCGGAGCCCTTTTTCAGAGTTACACCATGCACACACCTCTTACCAGGTTCCCAGCTCTTGAATTGCACCCACTCTACCCATACCACTCATGACAACACAGGAACCTCTCCAATTTCCTCCTCAGCAAGGACTAGCCCAGAAAAACTTGGAGCCAGCAGCCAAGACCTTTCTTTCATTTCTGTTTCATTCTGACTGTCCTCTAATGGGGCGGGGCATCCCATGAAGCTATCAATTCCCAGCTTTTCAGCTGGGAAATAGAGCACAACTTTCTTTGCTTTCAGAAACCAAATCTTGTTGGTCCAAATTTCTCTAGTCTGAATCAACTGGGGCTCTGGCTCTGGATATTTAAAGAAAAGCTTTATAATTTTTTTAAAATCCCATTTTCCCATCAAAAAAAAATCCTACTTCTTATGTATCAAACATGATTTGGTTTTCAGATTATTATGATCTGCTGTGGGTTTACTAACTCAATTCAGCAAAACAACTGACTTATGTGTTCTAAGCAGTAACTGAAAGTAGTATGCACTGAAAAAGTTTCTTGTCACCTGGTAGGCAAGAGGAGGGTAGTGGGTAGAAGGAGTGTGGAGAGAAGCACAGGAAATCTCAAAATATTACCTTGTATTTATTACATATTATAGTTTATTCTTATACATTGTGCACATTATCGTGTATAATAAGTCTCACTAATCCGTTGTCCCCGGTCCACCCAGCTCCACTAATATCATAGTAGAGCCTGGATATTTTACTATATATAGCCCATTCATTCATCCATTCATTTATTTCTTCTCTATGTAGTGCCAAGTCAAGAAGAACTGCAAAGTAAAAGTTACTCTAAAAAGGAATTTATTGATCTATCAAAACTAGCTAAAAAAAATAAGGGTCAGACCCTGGGGCATGTTGCCAGATCTCACACACAGCAGGGCCAGAGAGAAATGACAAACACATCCGTTTGTTCTGAGGAAGCAAGCTCCCGTTAAGCAGGGAAAAAAAGAAGTTGTTTGCAAAAATCTTTACATTCGGCGGCAAAGATAACAGAGGAAGGCCTGGGGAGATAGGAAAGGGATAGGACTGAGCAAAAGTCCATTCTTTTTGCTGGAGTGTTTTACCACAAGTTACAATTGTCTAGAGAAAGAATATCTGTTTTTTTTTGTTTGTTTGTTCGTTTTTTTTGTTTGTTTGTTTGTTTTTTGTTGTTGTTGTTTTGTTTTGTTTTTTAAGAGGTTTTTGCTATAGGGTGCATGCACTCACCAGAAAGACAGAGAGAGACAAAGAGACAGAAAGTGAGAAATCACCCCCCAGAGGGGATGGCCATGCCACAATCCCTTCTCCTCCATTCTCCTCTCAGGATCTTGGGCATGCACGCACACGCACCCAGCGTGAGTTTAAGCTGCTAGGTCTGGGACTCGAACCATGGTCGACTACATGGGAGTCCAACAACATAGCCATTACGCTAACTGCTGGTCCCTAGAGAAAGAATATCTTGAAAGTCAGTCATACAATTAGCAGAAAGTAACCAGTAAGTAGGCTGATCAGCTCTTCCTTCTTCTTTGTCCTTTGGTCCAATATTTAAATTTAGTGTAACAGTCTCTCTCTCTCTCTGTCTCTCTCTCTCTCTCTCTCTTTTGGATAAGTCCTATATCTTCATAGTAGATACATAGAGATAGGTAGATATAGCTATAGATGTAATTATAGACATAGGTATAAGACTTATCAGTGGTTCTCAACTGGAAACAATTCTGCCCCCCAGCAAACATTTGACAAGGTCTGGAAAAATATTTGGTTGTCACAATTGTAGGGGGAAGGGTTGTGCTACTGACATCTAGTATGTAGAGACAAGGGATGCTGCACAATATCCTACAGTGCACAGGATGGGTCCCACATGCACATGCATGCACACACATGTATGCAAACACCAAATGATACTCAATCTAAGATGTCAATAGTGCTGAAGGTGAGAAACTTTGAGACAGATAAATGATGGATAAATGATAAAGAGAGAGAGAGAAATAAATGAAGATATATTTTAAGTGGCTGACCCAGTGTTAGGCAGAGAATGAGCAGGTCACCCCTCATAGGCTGGTTCACTTAATATAAAGTTACAATGTGTCTACAAACCTCAGAATCCCAGTCTTGTTTCCAGTATATTGCAAACCCAATTGCTTATTGGGAAAAATGAAGTTTGGCTTTTCCCAGGATTTATTGCCTTTTTAACCGGCTTTTTCTATTTTTTTTCCATAAGTAAAACCACCAAAACATGCATTTCTAGGTGAAGTTAATTTTCTGGACAGAATACATAGTTCCTAGCACTGATAACAAATTCAGCAGGCTTAATCAGATTCAGATTTGGTATGCTATTTCAGTGGAAAAGGAAAACAAATATAAGAGGGCACTTTAGAACTTTGGCTCTTACTGAAGAGTTTATGTAATTTGCCGCATTAAAGTTTAAATCCACACTCACAAGAACTGCACATTTGTGATAAAAAAACGAATTCAAGAGGAATATGCATCCCCAAGATGTTGTCAGAGATCTGTCTCCTTACTCTCCTAAACTCTGCACACCATCCATTACCAAAATCTCAGTCCATTTCTAGAGATTTCTGGCATATTATATATGATATGTGAATTCTCTGAGCAATATCAATAAAAGATTTGGAGACCTGATTGTGAGTCTCCCATCTATGAATTACATGTTTGGACTAATTTAGGGCATACACTAATCAAATATGTTTGATTGTTTGTTAATACCCCAAAGTTAACCTTGTCACACTATCCTGATTTATGGTTAATAGTGTTTCAAGCCCCTTTAAAAATTTCATGGAAAATATGAGTGTGAGCTGGTCTGCAGAAATGCTTAGCATGTGTTGATTGCAGACTAACTACAAGGTTAGATGATCAGGAATCTCCTGTGAAATACTGAGTCTCTTCTTTTAAGAGGAGAACCCTGAAGGTTTCATATGTGCAACTATAAAAACTTAAACTAACCTTATGTGGTTTTTAAAACTATCTTTTCAATTTTATTTGCTTCCCATTATATCTATTCCCAGATAGACCACAAAATAGATTGATTTCAAAATAGAAGTGCCCATTAGGATGAAGTCAAGGCCAATTCTAAATGTATCCTATTGGCATTGGAACACTAGAAAGTGTGGTTTTCTTAAAGAACAGCTCTATAGCACATGACAGCTTTCAATGTTATAAAGTTGATGATCAGTCTCTTTGGGGCTTCTGAAAAATGGCTAAACCAAAGCAATTTATTTACACATGTGCAAATCCTTCAGAATCACATAGAAAAGATACCTAACATTTGAAAATAGAAGGAAGCAGAGAGGTTTCTACACTTTAATACTTATTTCCAACCTCTGTTAAGTTTCTCAGTTATTTTAAAGACGTATCCTTTCCTCGCATTCTTATAGTCTACAAGAATAGCGGAGAGTCAAATCACAAGGCTGTTGAGCTCTTACACCCTCCTGGAGCCTGCCAGTCTATTTCTATATTTGTCTGTTTCTCTGAATGCCCCTGACTCTGTGTTTCTCTTTTCTGCTTTGTTCCTTTTCTCTTTTCTTTTCTTCTTTTCTCTTCTCTTCTTTCTTCTCTTCATTTTTTGAGAGCTTTCTTCTGTTTTCATTTTTTGAGAGATTTTTTGTTATAAGGCGTGTGTTCTCACCAGAGATACAGAGAGAGAAAGTGAAAAATCACCTCCTGGCAGGGATGGCCACACTGCAATCTCTTCTCCATTCTCCTCTCAGTATTTTGGGCACACATACACACGTGCCTGGCAAGCTGCCAGGTCCAGGACTCAAATTGTGGTCGACTATGTGGGAGTCCAGCATCTTAACCACTACACCACCTTCTGGTCCCTGTCCTTCCTGCTTTCAATACATCTTTTCTCCATCTTGTTTTTCCTTCTTTGGCAACAATGTAAAACTACTGTGGTATATTGTTTAGTGGTTTTTGTGGTTGTATAAAATAACCTTTGAATTTTAAAATAATTTTAGAATCATGAAAAAGTTATAGAGTGTACAGAGAGAGCCTCTATACCTTCACCTAGCTGCCCCTAATGTCAACATTTTACATTACTGTGGTACATTTGTCAAAACTAAGAAATTGACCCAGCCTCCATGCCATAGTTGATAGTGTACTGAACTGCAGTACTGAAAGCCGTACGGTCATCTGTGGGTTCAGATTCCCAGTCAATCTGAAAACATGCCTGGTGTGCACACACCCAAGATCCTGGCAAACTGGAGGTCCAAGAAAAGGAGACTGTAGTGAGATGAGACCCTGTCAAGGGTGCCCCCCACACACTTGTGCATGTGCACACATGCTCTTATTCATGAATAATTTTTTTAGACCTAAGAAATCAACATGAGTACATTACTGTTAACTGGAATTCAGTAATTATTTGAATTTCTCCTGTTTATCCACAAATGTCTTTTCTGCTCCTTGATCTAGTCCAAGGTATCAGACTGTATTTAGTCATCACGTCTCCTTGTGCTCCTCTGGGCTGTGACAATTTCCTTGTCTTGCTTTTCCTTTTAAAGATTTTGATGGCTTTGAGGGGGATTGGTCAGTTATTTTATAGACTATCTGTCAATTTACTTTTATGTACTGTTTTCACATGTTTATACTGGAGTTAAGTTGAGGAAAAATACCATGAGGGTGAAGGGTCCTAACAGAGGTGTATACAGTACTAATATCACATCACTAGTGATGTGTCCTTGTTTTTAATATTACTAAATGTACATTGCTCTTATTTTAAAAATGAGAAAGTTGAATGTTTTATATGTTTCACTAAAATACAAATTTTGAAACTCTTCCAACCTTTAATTAAGTTGCTTTTTTTCTACCCTAATAAACAAATGTGTGTCTGACACATAGAATTTGCTCAACAATGACTTACTACCTCTGTATCTGTGTCCATCCTTGTCTATACCATGGATCAGTGTTCTTAGTATGAATGAGAGAAATCAGGCTGTCTAGATGCTAATCATTTGATAGTCCAACCACTGTGGGTTACTGTAACCCACTTGGGTTTTAGAGAGTTCATTAAAAGTAACTTTAGGGGACCAGCAGTTAGCGTAATGGCTATGTCGCTGGACTCCCACGTAGTCGACCGCGGTTCGAGTCCCGGACCCGGCGGCTTAAACTCACGCCGGGCGCGTGTGCGTGCGTGCCCAAGATCCCAGTAGGAGAATGGAGGAGAAGGGATTGCAGCGTGGCCATCCCCCCTGGGGGGTGATTTCCTGCTTTCTATCTCTCTGTCTCTCTCTGTCTGTCTGGCGAGCGCACGCGCCCTATAGCAAAAACCTCTCCAAAAAAAGAAAAAAAAAAAAAAAAAGTAACTTTAGAAAACTGTGCTATATTTTCATCTTTCTAAAAGACAATTCTAAGTTTTCATTTAGTTTTCTTATTCACCTTTGATGTTTTACACAGTGCTAATGAAGAGAGAACTAAGAGTTAAGAAATACAGACGTGGGGAAATGGGGTGGTCCTTTAGAATTATTGGAAAATGCTTGTTTTTATTGCTTTTTGAACACTTTACCACTCACATGGTTATCTTCCATCTCATTAGAAGATAAACCAACAGGTAGCATGGTGGTTGAGGCGCTGGATTCCCTCATGACTGACTGCCGTGTGAGCCCCAGACCTGGTGGCTTGCTTTCTTACTCTCTCTCTCTCTCTCTCTCTCTCTCTCTCTCTCAGGTGCATGTGTGTGCCCTATAGCAAATTTTTAAAATTTATAATAATAAATAAAATGAAATAAACAATTCTTTAAAAAGAAAAAAAGAAATTATCAACATCACCATCTTAAAACACCTGCCTAGTCAAATGGAAAGAGGCAGCAATTTGGGAGATGTGACTTCATTTTCTATGTAGCTTGATGAGTTTTCATACTTTATCCAAAGCAGTGAATTTTACACTGCTAACAGATGCAGTAGAAAGATGCAAAGTAAAACGAATTGTTTAAAAATTCCAATTACTTTATTTTGCAGAACATGCATTCCCTCAAAGCTAAAAGACCAAAATAATTGCTAGTCTTTTCTGGTGGCACTGGTGGATTGGGGAACGTTGTGTGGAGAAATCTGCTTCCCTTGTGCCAAGACATACAGAAAACTTAGCCGCCACTGTGGGGAGGTAAGAGGAACAAGGCTGACCTAAGGGAGTAAGAGTTTCTTTTATTTCCTATTCTTTTTTTACATTGGTTGTTAATTATTTTAAACTGTGCTGGCATTTTGTAAGCAATCAAAGGCCAAAAATCCCTTTTTTGGGAGTTTGCCTTTTTTGAGGAAAAAGCAGAAATCTGTAATTCTAGTCTTTTGTTTTGAGAGTAAACATTCTTCACTGAAAAGAAGGTGCAAAACTACCTTACCTCTTAAGTTGACAATGGGTCCAAAATTCAGATAATAGGTTCATGAGAGAAATACAAACAATTTCTGGCCTTTGCTCCTCTTTGGGTTCAAAAAATATTAAGAAAACCATGGGTGGCAAGGAGGGCTTTTTCAGGGAGTCAAATACCCCAAAATCAGTTCAAAATAGTATTTGTAAAAAGAACTCAGAACAGTTTCTCAAGACAAAGTTATTACAGTATTCTATAGCAAATTTGGTCTTTAGGTACTTGGACACTGAATTGCAAAGGCAAGGTTTCTTAAGATAAGCATTTGTGTTTCAAATTTCCCCCACTTGGCTCTTTATGATAACAGCTTTCGTAAATAGCATAGCAGTTGAAACATTTATTATTGGAACAGAAATACAATTACATACAGATGTCCTGTGATCCATTGCTTTGTGCTATGTACATGTTCAAGCTGGAGGAAGAACAAGCGGGTCATCAAGTAAATGCTGTAGGCTGAGTTCCATTTATTCTCCAGACTTGAGTTATCTAATCTCTTTTGTGAGTGTTGCCACAATCTAGGCCTCTGTGGCCCTTCTTGGCAGCCTGCTTCATTGTGTAATTACTCCAACTACTGTCAGAAATTTCTTTTCATCCAATGTAAATGTTCTCTACTTAATCCAAACCTTAATCCAAATGCTCGTTCTTTCTCCAGTATTCCTGATTCTACGCATAGAATGTGATCATCACGTTTATTTTATTTTCTCACTTTGTCATTACTTCCTACTTTTTTGTCTAGGTAAATTTTGGTTTGGGTTTTTTTGTTTTGTTTTTGTTTTTTGTTCTTTTGTGGATTATTTTGCTTTGCAGTGAATTACCTATGTTAATGTCAGATGGCGATCACAGCTATGAAGTAAGTTAAATGGATAAAGTGATGTGGAAACACAGAAAGTGGGATGGATGGTGATGTCAGTCATGGTTGTTATGGATGGCTGCCTGCTGGAGAAGATGTCGCATAAACCCTAAGGCTTGATGTGTTAGCAGTGAAAATGGCAGATGAAGTACTTTTCTGTGGCTCTGTAACAAATTATAACAAACTTCATGGTTTGAAACAACCCAAATTTATTATCTTACAATTCTCAAAGTCAGAAATTCAACACAAGTCTCACTGGGCTAAAATCAAGGTGTCAACTGAGCTGTGTTCCTTTTGGAGGCTGTAGAGGAGAATCAGATCCCTCACCTTTCCCCACATCTAGAGGCTGCCCACATTCTTTGAATCATGGCCTCTCTCTGTCTCTAAAGCCAGCAATGTCTGCTCAAGTTTTTCTCACATCACGTCACTCTGATGCTTTCTTCTGTCTCTATCTTCCACATTGTAACAGCCCACCTAGATAACTCAGGATAATTTTATTTTTAAGTCAACTGATGAACAATCTTCATTCCATCTGCAGCATTAGTTTCCCATTGACATGTAAGATAGCACGTTCATAGGGTCCAGGGATTAGGATGTGGACACCCTTTGAAAGTCTCTATTTCTGTCTACCACATCAGGGAGAGCATTTCAGATAGTGAAAAGAGCATTGAAAAAGGTCCTGAGGTCTAAACAAGATGGGAAAGACAAAGAAGCGCAGTGTGGCTGGACATAGTGCCATGAGATTAGTTCAGAGAGATTGACAGAAGCCAGATTATGGAGAGCTCTGTGGGCCATGGTCAGGAAAAAAAAAAAAAAAAAAAAGCTTGTGTTTTAATTGTAGGAGGATACCAAATGAGGTTTTATGCAAATAAGTAGTATGATCTGATATGTATTTATAAAAGATGACTTTGGCAACTTTGTAAGAGATAAGGGCTGAAGTAGGACAGATAGTTAAAAAAGCTATTATAGACTCAGCTGTGTTGGTACAGGCAGCAGGGGTGATGCACAATACTGGAGCCAGATGGTGAGACCCTCTGTGTCTGGATCCCAGGCCAACTTGAACACACTGAGTGGGCCCACAGACTCACCTGTAATTCTTGCTGGCTAGAAGGCTGGGTGGAGAACTGCAGAGTGGCAAGACTCAGTCAATGTAGTCTTTTCCTCTCTCTCAAAATAAAATAAACTTAAAAAAATGAGTCAGTCCCTTAGTGTAGTGGTTAAGAGCAGTGCATCAGAAGCCAGATCCCACATGGTCACCTCGGTTCGAATCCCAACCCTGATGACTTGAAAAACATGCTAGAAATGTGTGCATGTGTTCCCAAAGTCCTGATTGGGTGGAGAAATGAAGGAAAAAGGATTGTAGCATAGCTAGACTCCATTGGGGCTTGTTCTCTCTCTCTTTCTCTCTCTCTCTCCTGCTTTCTTGCAAGTACATGCGCCCTCTGGCAAAGAGAGAGAGAGAGAGGGAAACTATCATAATAATCTAGCTCACAGGTTCTCAACCACAGGTGATTGTCCCTTAGGGGACATTTGGCAATATCTGCAGACACTTTTGATTGTGGTGACTTTGGGTAGGGGGCAAAACTGACATCTAGAGAGGAGAGGCCAGAAATGCTGCTAAACATCATAGGACAACCCCCATAACAAAGAATTGTCCTGCCCAATCATGCTGAGGTTGAGATGCTGGCCTATTCAGGAAATGAAGCTATCTTGGACTTGGATAGTGTAGAGGTGATGGTAGAAAGTGATCAGAATCAAGATTCAGGAGCAGTTGACAAATGGTTGCCCATCACTATCTTTCAGTTTTCACTTTTCAAAAGCAGAAGAGGCTATGAATCTGACTGAATACCAGATTAGAATGGAAAATGAGGGGCAATAGGGTGCATGGGGGAGAGGAGGACTGTTTAAGTATAGAGTGCTGGGCATTCCTTGAGACAAACCAAAAAGACACACCACAGGACTTCTCCCCCGTGTGGGAAGTGGTATTGTGCTTGTGTGTTATTCCATTCATCCTCAATTTTCTAAGAAATGCCTCTACCCATGACATTCCTTATCTATACTTTTTCATCCCAGCTCCTACACACTTGGTGTCTACCGTGACCTAGAACTGTAAACCCAAAGAACTGTTGTCCTATTTCCTCCTCCATTATCACTGACGTGGTGACACTGGACAAGTGACTTAACCTTTCCTTGTCTCCATTTTCCCCTATGTCTAATGAGGACGACATTTGCTTTATCATCCTTGGCCAATTATAAATAATTTAGGGGAAAAAAGTGCCATGTGCATATATTCTCCTTCAAAAATTTTTCCTCCCTTTCATTTCATTATTATAATCCTTCTTCTCTAGGTTTTATTATATTTTTCATCATTACTATTTTTCCCTGAGAGATAATATAATTGATAAATGTTTGACAAATTGAGAAA
Source organism: Tupaia tana (assembly GCA_026018925.1). Lineage (NCBI taxonomy): Eukaryota > Metazoa > Chordata > Mammalia > Scandentia > Tupaiidae > Tupaia > Tupaia tana. The sequence goes on from JAKSZU010000009.1 coordinate 162,819,079, forward strand.
ATAAATTAAATTAAATTTTGGGTTTTATTTCCATGACATGTTCAAGAATTACATATTTGAAAATTTTAGAATATTTAATAAAGAGACTAGTATAGCAATATTTTGGTTAATTTAATTTAATTTGCTAACTTATTCACTAGCACTTGTGTGGAAAGCACAATGAAAGGAACTTGAACAATAGGAAAATGGCCAACATGGGACACCCCTTCCTGCTTTCTAGGCACTTAAAATCAATTTGGGTACCTCACCATTCTGGGAACACTTTTTACAATGGAGACAGCAGAGGGTCTACAAAGTAGAGCCAGAGTCAGTTGCCCAGTTTGGTAAATAAAGTTTTATTGGAGTTTTAAAGTGGGCTCAAAGATAGTTAGTGGTTCTGACTAAACTCTGAGGGAAACAGTGATCTTTAGAAAGTATGTCTTGGGCAGCCAACCCTGGGCCTTACACTTTTCAGATCCCTGCTCTCTCTTACCATTATCAGAGCTGTCCCAGAAAGGTAAGAGATGTAAACTGATTGCAGGTCCCTTTAATACTACTCTCCATACAGGTGTTGGTAAATAAATTGTTGAAATAAATGAAATGAAATGAAATGAAATGAAATGAAATGAAATGAAACATTACTTTCCTCAACCAGATGATTTACCATATCTGTCATGTATTCATTTGTCATTTATTATGGTTCTCCTCTCTTTCTTTGTTGTTTTAAGCTACCAAGATTTGGGAGTTGTTTGTTACCAGCATATAATCTTACCTATCCTTCCTTATACAGCTATTGAACACTGTAGCAGTTTTGAAGAGACCATTCTTTTTCTCTGTGTTGCCTTTTCTGAGTGTATCCTTCACAGACCGTCATCTGTAGTGCTTACCAACTATATGTTACTTGCACAGAAGTGAACTAATATAGATTAGTCATCTGATAACTGGCTACAATAGCTAGTAAGCCTTTCTTATGCCTTGCCATCACTTCTTAATGTACAGAACCTAATGGTAAAAATAATTCCACTGAGCATCCCATTTCCTGAGCATCCCGTTTCTGAGCATCTTCAGAATGTTGTTTGATTGAACATATTGGCCCTCCTCAAGTGTTACAAGAGCATTGTCATGATCTGCCATATGCATCATTTTACCTTTCCCTGATATTTTACCCTGTTTAGATTAGCCCAGAGCCACCAGACCTAATCATGAGAAGGCTGGCCTCTGTTTAGTAAGAACAACTTGCACTAACTACAATAAGAGCCATAGCTTGGACGACACTCATCTGTGAATAATCCTGAATAATGTGGAACTTCAATTAGACATCCCTGTATTGTGAGAAATTTAGGAAAGCAGGGTTTCATATCCTATAATACAGATGTACAGTCTTTCCTGTAAGACTGTAAGCTCCGTGAGAGAGTGGTGTGCTTAACTTCTTTATGGCTGTATTCCTACCCAAGACAATAGCAGAGTGCTTGGACGATGAGAAGCATCAATAAATAAATGTGGACTGACTGAAAAGAGATCTCCTTTGGTACTGCCAGTAATCTGTGAGACATGCAGCCATTTTTATTTTCACTTTGGAGGCAAGGCTCAAAAACATTAAGTAATTTACCAAGGTCACACATTTGAGAGATGGAACTGGAATTGAAGCATCTTCTGACTCTAAGGCATTTTCTTTCTGCAATAGCATGGTACACTCTGGGTACTGCAGAAATAGTGTTCTGGAGTCTGATAGGCCAAGATGTGAATTATAGTCCAACTACTCATTAGTTATATATCATGGGGAATTTCTTAAATCTATCCCCTGATGTTTTCTTTAAACCACAATGATATTTTCTCTCCTTCAAGTAAGTCTCAAATTTTATTTAGTTTCCCATAAGTGCTATTTTTGGCACAGTGTAATTATTCAGCTGTAAGTACTCTTTCATTGGGATCCTCTATGGTTAGGTTAAATTCATGCTGCTTCAGTGACCTAGCCTCTCTCAAACCATTTCTTGAGGCATCTAAAATGGATTTAGCAGAGGGTTGTATTCCCTCTTTGAAATATGCTACTTTGAGCTCCAAATTTCATTCTGACCTTCCAATTCAATAATTATAGCCTATGATTCTTTGTGTTTAAAATCTAAATGATTGTTTGCTTAGAATTGTAAGAACAAATTTGGAGGCCAGCTTAAGGCATTTAAAGGTTTAGCCTGCCCTGGAAAAAAATGCATTCTTTGTCTTGCAATGACATGTTAATAAAGTCTAGCATCCCTACATAAACAGAACTTACTTCAGTGAGAATTATGAGGACATAAAGGGGGCAGGGTCATAAATGGACGTATTAGTGAAAGCCATTTACCTAGTATGGCACCAAGCTTTAGTTCGTATTAATGAAAACCCAATATGCAGAAAACAGCAACATTCCTTCCAGTGGAGGAATCAAGATGAGTCTTAACTTGATACAATAGATATGTGTGCATTATGAACAGAAAAATGTGCACAATATTTGCAAAGTTATATTTTCATAATATTTTGTAACCCAAGTTCATATTCAATAGAAATGTGCTTCCTATCTCATTTTATGATCTCTCTGGACCTATTTAAAGGCAGTCATTTTAGCAATAAGTTATGACTTTATAAAAAGTATTTTAATCAGTTTGCATATTACATTTAAACTCTCTGGACATATGATTATTAAAAATTAAATTTCAGCATGGAAAACTGCCATTCGAATGTTCTTCTGTCTTTTGAAGTTGCCTCTATTTTTGGAATGACTATTGGAGTTCAGTTCTAGAAGATCTGGTGTTTCAGATCTGCCACAAATTGATCCTGAGACTTTGAATCTATCACTTTATCTCAGCAAGCCAATTTTACTATCATGAGAAGGGAATAGTACACACTTCAGAGCATTTCTGTGGAGATAAGAAGAGAAGCTACATGCAAAAATGTTTCCTCAGTAGAAGATCATGTCGGAGGATTATAGTTACTCTTCCTGACAGTGAGCTTCTCATACTTCATTACTCTTGGCAGAACTGAGATTGGTTTGTGTTGGTGCTCGCTAAGGTGGCATGTAAAACTTCACTCTCTCCCCTTTCCCAAGCAGAAACCTAACACAGCACTGAGCTATTTTTAATAAGATTGTCACTACTCAAGGAGCAGTCAACTGATAGATGAAATAAGAGCAAATGATTAATTTTGAGATAGGCCTTATTTAGCAGGCAATCTTCATTTCTAGTACATAGGAAAGTCTCATATCCCTACTTCATAGTTAGTCTTCAGTGGAATTGCTTCAAATTCAAAAGAATTATTACTTTCCTAGCTAGCAGATAAAGGTACAGGAGAGGGTCAATTATTAGACAATTGATATAAGTTAAGTATTTACATTTAAAAACTATGTTTTGAACCTATAGTTAGGCCTTCTATAAAGTTCTTTTAAAGATGTACTTTCTCATTTTCTGAAATCCAGGAAGTTATTTGGAAATTTTTACATACAATTATGCAAATTCATAAGTCTTAGATTTCTTTGCTGAAACCATCAACTAACACGTCAACATGTGGGGTTAAGAGGGTTATTACTGAAATAGATGTCATTATCTGTCATTCCACCCATCAAAAAATACAGTGGCAATTACAGCATTGTAAAGGGAGTAAACGCAAAATGATCGTATTGCATTATCTACTAAAGGCCTAAGAAAGTTGAATAACTATTGGTTACTGTGCTCAAATAAGGCGTGTGAGCCTTATTTGATGGTGGTTTGTTCACATTCTCTTCCTATCACATTCCCTTCCTATCTCATGTTCTATTCATTTCTCTGAAAATAATCTCAAGACCAGCTCCCTAGTTTTAAAAACATGAAGACGAATGATCGTATCCTATACTTTGGTTTTTCTCCCTACAATGCCTTCAGATAATATAAGGTTGGTCACAGCCCATGATATAAAATACTAGCTGTTGACTCACAGTTACACTAGAAGGGCCAATTTTACAGACTGCCAGGATAAAGATGATTTTAATTAAATCTCACAAATCCCTTTGTACTCCAACCAAACCCCACACAGGCTGACTGAGTCTGAGCCATTCTGGCATGTGTAGAGTTAACCAGGTACCGGGATTCCTAGTTAACTTCTTTCACCAGGAATGCAATGCATGTTTACCTATATAAGGAAACCTGTTAGGCTGACCTGAGTTTGGCGGATTTTTGCGCTGACTGAGAGGCATGTAAGCACACACCCTGGAGAGGGGGAGTGATTCCGAGCTGGACAGAGCAAGCTTCCTGAACGCCCCAGCCATTCAGCTGATCTCGAGGCAAAGAGCCGCACTTGCCCCAGAGCAGCCTGCTTGGAGGACCTACAGGTTTGCTTCTTCCAGGTCACAGTTGAGGAACAAAAACCCCGACTTGGGAAAAATGGGGAAGCTGGTGAGTCTTACCGCTCTCTCTCTCTCTCTCTCTCTGCTTGCTTCTGCTCGGTGGCACGCCTTGCTGCTCTCACCCAGGAAGCAAAGTGAGAGGCGTTGCTCAGCCTCTAACCCCACAGCTCCTTCCTGAACAAATGCAATGCTTTTCGAATACCTCCAGACAACTTTTTATGCCTGTTTTGCACACCAAGAATCTACAGAGGCAATGATTTCAGCACTTTAGACATTTCAGACAGTATTTTTACTAGACAGGAATTTCTATGCCACCTCGTTGAGCAAACTTTCTCATCTTTTTGCTCTCTAAAACAGTGGAAATGAGCACTAGGGTGCTTTGTGAAGAAGTCTGAGTCCCCAAGGAAGTAAAAGTAAATCTAAGTGGGGTTTTTAAAGGCACAGGCAGTGTGATAGTTTGCAGAAGTGTAATTTGTCACGAAAAAGGCAGTCTGAAGGTATCATTTTTCATTCACATAACAGCAAAATCCTTGCATCCTGCACATGTAATAAAGGACACCTTCGGAGACACTGGGGAAAGAAAGAAGCTGTGCTGGTCTCTTTGTTCTAGACAATGTAAAGAAGCTTGCTCTTGCATTGTGACAAGTAGCCTATGTCTATTTATATTTATGGTGAGAACGATGAATAAAGGCTTTCTGTCAAAGGCACTGCAGTCAACTGAATTGCACTTTGGCTATAGTCTATACACATAGAAAATTTTCTATCTGAATGTAATTAAATATGGAAATCTGAAAGTGTTTAACAAACTTGCAGGGAAATTTTAGTCCTACTTGGGAATGGCCAATTATAAGAGGGAAAGGAAAAAAAAAATACTATTTCCACTGAGTTCTAGGGCATGGGTAAAACTTTCAGAAGGAAAGTTGATTTCTTATAACTGTCAAAGGTGATTTGGAATCAGGAGCAAATTTTTATTTTAATTTTTTGCAGTGAGGTGGTTTTCTGAATTGAGTTAGCTGGGATAATTGCACTGAGTGATTTGTCATTTTTAAAAGGAATATTTTGTTTTCTATCATGTCTGTCATGCACAGGCTTAATCCTAAGAGTTTGGAGAGCAGGACTGTGCTACTGACTGTGACAAGTGACATGCAGACCCAATTTCAGATTTCCAATATTATGAAATGAATTTCTTAAGTTAATTTAAAGAAAAGTAATCAGTGAAAATAGGATTTGAGAGAATAATTGTTTTAAAATTGCAAGTCGTAGTTCACTCCCTAGTGAGACTATTGACTTAGCACAGGGATTGGCAACAACCTATTCATAAGGACAAAAACTATGGCCAGTTTTATTTAGGGTCTTTGACTCTAAAAAACATAACTATCCCTATAACACAGTTTCAATAGAACATGCTCGCCTCCATGAGATGGAACACAGAAAAGCAGTGTGTTAGTACAGGAGACAGCTTAGTAAACAAGATTCTTAATAGCACAAAAGCAGGAGAGAAATGACAATGCAAATGTTTTCAAGCTTATTATCTCCTCGGTGTTGCTCAGAAAAACAGCAGTCTTAATATCGTGTTGCTGTCAATAGGAGTCAGTAACCCAGGAGACACAAAACACTGTTTTAACATATACACTTAATAACAGATGGTTTAATACCAGGTTGTCTCGCCCTGCCGATGAGATGGCTCTAAGCCAAATCAACTGGCATGTCTGCTGTTTTTCCTGTGAGTTGATATGTACATAGTTATTATACACTAATTACATTAACAGCCAAGGGAATATATAACAGAAAGACAGAAGTCTCCTGGGAGTGAGAGGGTAAGGGCTATGCCTAGGTTTTGGATCTTATTTTAGAAATCTTGCCAGTGGCATATAAATTACTGCAGATGACTGGGAGTCCTGGCTCTGGAATCTACTCATCCCTGGCTGCTTGGCAGTTCATTTAGGGGTAATAAGATCGATTATGGTATTTAATACTTCAGTGTTAACAGACTTCAGGAGAATTTCTTCTTGAAGATTAAAGTTATTTTAGTGTCCAAACTAGTTCTCCAGTGGAAGACAGTGAGGATGCTGTATTGCTGAATTAACTCTTTTCAAGTCACTGGTACTGCGTGCTCGCGTGGAAGGTTTAACCCTTTGGCAGCATCTGTAACCTACGAGATGTTAGTAGGTGATCTAGTTAAAAGAGAGTGAGAGAAAAAAAAAAAACAAAACAAAGGGAAATGGGTCTTCTCAGAGCCTTAATGTGCCCTTTTGCTAATACGTGTTGTGAATCCCCTAGAATGGCACACTATGAACCATATAAAGTAGGCTTTTTGGTAAATGTCCTTGACAGCTCGTTTTTAGGCTGATCATTCTTAAAAGGCAAAGCTTCCCAATGGATGGGACACAGAGCTCTGAGAGATAATAAGTGGGTGCAAGACATGTCAAGTTGGTGATCTTCCTTGGTATCTTGACCATCAGGCTATGCCTGGAATGAGCAGATCTCCTGAAGGTAATCTCTGGACCACATAACTTCCTCAGTTTATCCCAGTACATCATATAAGTAGGATCAATTTCTGTATCTGCTGTGATGTGTAAAAGTTAAGAAACTGCCTTTGCTTTACTCAGCAGTAGATCTTCCATATTTGTCCACTTTCTATCAAATATTAGAGTCCTGTGTTTTTTTATGAGTAGTATTCCACAGTGTATATGTGCCACACTTTTTCAGTTCATTCATCTGTTCATGGACATTTGGGTTGGTTCCATATCTTAACAATTGTGAATAATGCTGCAATAAACATGGATGTGCGAGCAATTTTCTGACTGAGTACGCTCCTGTCCTTTGGGTAGATACCCAGGGGTGGAATTGCTAGATCATGTGGTAGTTCTATTTGTAGGTCTTTGAGGAACCTCTATATTGTTTTCCACAGTGGTTGGGCTAATTTACATTCCCACCAACAGTGTAGGAGAGTTCCCTTTTACCATAGCCTCACCAGCACTTATCATTTTTTTTTTTTATCTTAGCCATTCTGACTGGGGTTAGGTGGGTATCTTGTTGTGGTTTTGATTTGCATTTCTCTTATGAAATGCAAAAAAATGTGTGATGTTGAGCATTTTTTTCATAGTATCTTTAACTGGACTAGTTTGTGGTATATCCATGCTGAGAAAGTCCATTTTACAAGCTGTAATGATATACAATGATTGAATGTATAAAATAAACCTAAAAAAAATTTTCTTTGGAGAGATTTTTGCTATAGGGCGCGTGCACTCACCAGAAAGAGAGAGACAGAGAGACAGAAAATGAGAAATCACCCCCGGGTGGATGGCCATGCCACAATCCCTTCTCCTCCATTCTCCTCTCGGGATCTTGGGCACCTACACACATGCACGTGGTGTGAGCTTAAGCCACTTGGTCTGGGACTCGAACGGCAGTTGACTATATGGGAGTCTAGCGACATAGCCATTACGCCAACTGCTGGTCCGTCTAAAAAATTTTTAAAAAGAAACTGCCTTTGACAATCCAGCCCCAGAATATTGACTGTGCTAATCAAAATGCTACAACACTATGTTAACCTGTGCCTACAGCTCAGTGAAAAGAAAAATATCCCAAGTTTTATCATCATTTATGTAATCATAGGAGTGTCAGGTCCTTTGTAAGTCATCTAATTTGTTCTCTTTATTCCATAAAGAATTTAAAGAGTTGTTCTGTGATGTGTGAAGAGCACAGAGGGAGGGGAGTGATGTTTCTATTAAAAATCTCCTGCAAAGCTGATGGCACTGTATCTCTTCATAGGATCCGTTGTAACGTTTAGTTATCACAGTACTTCCCTTTCTCAAATCACTATTAGACTTGGTTTGTCTGGGATTCTCCCACCACCAGCATAGTTTAGTCATGGGCAATGGACATAAAAGACCATGGCTTCAAAGTTACTCAACAAGTGCAAGTTCTTTCCCTGGACACTGTACCAAATTTGTACACAGCATTCCTATCCCTGGTGAACTTTCTCTGGCTTCCTCTGCCTACCATTTGACATCAATTACCTTTGAAAAACATTTTGCATTATTAATTCCTGTTACATTCATTCAACAATATTTATTGAGTGCCTTTTGAAGTCCTATGCTAAGTACTCTGGGAAAAAAGAAAGTATATAAGAGACAGATGAATTTAAACCAGGATTTCATGCAGCTGATAGCATTTCTGCCAAGAGACATCTGACCTGAATGATGTGCAGCTGATACAGAGTGAGTTGCTGCAAAGCTACATGATCACCCACTTCCATGACAATCATCATTTACATCAGAGCTTCCCCACTGGTGGGCACAAAACACTAGTGGGCAGTGAACAGGAAACTGACATATCAAGGTGTCCATACTTTCATTTTCATTGACCAGAGGATTTCCATGCCAGAGGATGCTAGGAAGATGCCAGTGAACTTGGTGTGCTTACAGAGGTAAGACACTGCCCAACTCTCCTTGCAGAGCACCTCTAAATGACAGATAGAGAGCTGGCTAATGCCTCTATATTTTGTTAATGTAATTTTCGAGAGCACTCTCTCTTAGACTGTCTGAGAGTCCTGTGGTACCACATGGAAAAGAGATATTTCCAGAGTACTAGGTGACTTGAGAGCTTTTATGCTGGTTTGTAACCACTGGAAATTATTAAGGGACAAGCTCCAGTAATGATTCTTATGAAGAAGACAAGAGCAACTGCCATTACTTCTAAGGTAATACAAATATGCAAGGCTTAGAAAGGGTGACCATGAATTAATAACTGGTTTGCACCAGTAAGAATTTCCAAATACCTAAGGCACTGGTAAAATCAATTTAAAATACATGTATATTTGAAGAAAGGTTAGCTGGTGAAGTGATAGCACCAGAACTTATAGTTAAATGTAGAAGTACATTCTCATTTTTTAACTAATTGCTTTCAATATTCTATAAGAGAATCTTCTGTGAATGAATCTTTTGAGAACTTTGAATTTCCTTATATATAAATGCCAAGGGTTCAATTGATGCTCTTTTTTTTATCTAAAAAGAAAATAAAAATTGGTTGCAGTGCTGTGGGCACTCTCAGATAGGCATGGGACTTACTGTAGTTGAATCTGTATAAAGAATGGTTCTGTGTATGAGAGAGTAGGACTCCTGCTCTCTTGTAAGCTGCTCTTCGCTTGTCTAAACTTGAGACAGAAATGAAATTAAGCAGAACCTCCTCAATTTGACAGTTTGAGTTTTAACACATGACAGAATTGGAATTTTGGTCAAAGAGCTTGAGCCAGGAAACGCTACATTATTTATAAGCATTGTTCTGCAACAGAGGCCTTGATTTTTTAAACCAAAATGATTTTCCCCCCTGAGTATCTAATCGTGCAGTTATTTATATCTGTACTGACACACTCATCATGTATTGCCTTGGGGAACAAGACAGTATTTAAACTACCAGAAAAGAGATAACAAGTTTACTCCAACTGATATCCTTGGCTTAAAGTTAGGAAACAAAAGAATGTTAGTGTTTCCCAAGTTTCTTCTAAAGCAGTGGAGTATGGGTTTGGCCAAGTCATCTTAAACTTCCTGAGGATTCAATTTTCTCATCTACCCATGGAGACATAAATACACACTTCATTGGACAGTCACAAGTATTGGGAATGGTCATGTCTATAAATGTATCTAGCACAATGCTGGGCATGAAGCCAGCCAATTAAGATTGGTTAGAGCTGATGGGACCAGCAGATGGCATCATGGTTATGTTGCTGGACTCCCACGTGGTTGACTGCAGTTTGAGTCCCAGACCCAGTGACTTGAACTCACACCGGGCGCATGTGCACGCATGCCCAAGATTCAGAGAGGAGAATAGAGGAGAGGGGATTGTGGCGTGGTTGTCCTCCTGGGGGTGTGATTTCTTGCTTTCTGTCTCTTTGTCTCTCTGTCTCTCAGGCAAGCACACATACCCTATAGCAAAAATCTTTAAAAAAAAAAAGATTGGTTAGAGCTGAAACTGGGTTGAAGTAGAAATAGACACACACTGGTGGCTCTTATGTTATTTTTCCCACTTAATGATATAAAATTTGCATTTCAATGAAGCATAATGTTTCTTATACTATCTTGTACCAGATCCTCTTGGCCTACTTGTGTTACCTGTTTGACCCCTATAGATTTTTGTGTCTGAGACGTTTTCTAAAGACTTCTTTGTCCAGTAACAATTGTGTTATTCCAGGATAGGACAACATCCCTTTTACAGTGTTTTCTCAAAAATAACATGTTTTATGTTATGTTTGAAGCAAAAAATATTCACTGCATACCTACCAATTTAACAACTTGAAAGCTTTTTCAACAGTGATGGGGAAAGGGACTGGGCTAGCAAGTTCACTGGTAAAAGCTACTTGTTTATAAGTAAGCAGAATGTGTCCCAGGCCTGAGTTCATAGCAATGGCTTTTCAGGAGGTCTTGAAAGTATACTATTCACAGGGAATTATGTCCCCAAAGTTCTCCTTACACCCTGATCTCTTTCTCCACCATGCCCTACCCCAGCAGAATGTAACATTTACTCTGATGTGGCTCCCAAGATGTGGAGAGAACATGTCCTGGGCTGACGTGCCTTGGCAAGGGTTCATTCCCTGCTAAGGCACGTGGGGACCATCTGGTGTTTATATGATGAGGAAGCAGGGTGGCTTTATCAAAATGTGGATCAAATGGTTATTTCTGACTTAATCTCAGATACCATCTATTGTAAGATACCAACAAATAAAGAAAAAAATTCTTCCAATTAATCTATAACATGTTTTCTTAGCATCAAAATATTTTATACTACATTTATTGAAAGAACTCTTTTAGACTTATTTAGACCAATTATTTAAAAGCCATATACTCTTCCTGTGTATACATAAAACAGGTGAGATAAGCTTTCTGAGAAGTTTAGTTTTTCAACTAAGAATCATTATGTCTGTGCTATTTTTTGCACCAATATGCAGCATTTCTTCTAAAAGAGCTTCTTTACTATCTCTGAGTTTCTACCGGAAGGTAAGAGTCAAGACTATACTCCTTCTTCAGATGGTTCTATAAGGGAATGCAGTTATCTATCTATACCCCAAGGAACAGTCACCAAGTTACCTTTCTCAGTGGTGTAATTCTTTAACCCTTCTAAAACATGGTCACAAATGCATTAAGGACCAGTATGCTCGGTGGGTTCCATAGGTGTCCTGGCTATCCATTCAGACAACTTTCTGCCAGTCCCAGCTGAGCCATGAGAGGATCTCTCTCTCTCCTCCCCCCCCCTCTCTCCCTCCCTCCCTCCCTCCCTCTGGCCTAAGGGAAATAATTTCTCCTTCCCCTTTCCTTGAGAGGCTTTTCCAGGTGCACAACTTCTTTTCTACTAATGGATAAGATTTGTTTCAAATAATGCCTGTAACTAAACTGAAGTGACAACAATATGCACTGCTGTCATCAAGAGGGCTGGTGGAAAAGCATTAACAATTATGTCACTATTGCGGCATGGCCAGCGACAAATGTAAGATACCGTCTGATTATCAGTTAGGTTAAATTTGAAAGAATTGCCTTCCGAGAACTCATGAAATATGGTGTATCTCCCCAGCTCACCCATAGGGATATGTAAAATCTCAGCATTAGAGAATTGTTTAATTGTCTTTTAAAGCATCAAGTCCTAGTAGAAATTTGGTGGTCGTAGGGAGAACAATGCCTGTAGTTGCCATATTTACTTCTTTGGCAGGGATTTCTTTCCCATTAAGACTAAGTGAGCAAGGTCTCATAATAATGGGACAAGAAATGGGGTAAAAGAATGGAAAGAAGGCAGAAACATGAGGAAAAACAAGAAATAGAAGCTCATTATCCATTCAGCAACATTCATCAAATGCTTTGAACCAACCAGGAGTCACTCTACATGTGAAGGCTAATGTGGAACTTGCATTCAAATAGGCCACAGTGTAGAAAACAAACATTGGTGAAATAGTACACAAACAAGGGCAGATGTGTGCCTGAAATTCAAAGCTATGAAGTGAAGCTAGATGTTGCCATGAGATTGTACTAGGAGGATGTATGTAATTGCAAGGGAAATTGGAGAAAGCTTTTCTGAAAAATGGATGCTTGAGCTGAGAGCTAGAGGAAAAAGAGGTGAGACAGTGTGTTTTGGAGAGGTAAGTTTTCTTGTTGAAGTGACATTTGTCTTTTGAAGAGCCCACATTGTCAGCAAGCTAGAAATTAGACCAGATCAGAGGGGCATCAGAATGAAAGTGGATGGACAGACAGAAGCCTAGGAAAGTGGCCCAGGAAAAGATAATAACCACTTGTGCTTATAGCATAGATATAGAGATTAAGAGAAATGGATGGATTTCAGTTGTATCTGAGAGAGACTGGGATAGCAAGTTCATTGGTAAAAGCTACTTATGTTTAAGTAAGTAGAATGTGTCAAATTGAAATTTCCTGTGAAATTGACAGGAATGTGTGATGAATGGATCATTAGAGATGGTATGGGACTAGGAGGTATCCAGGTTGACTCCCAAAATTTCAGTTCGCATAACTAGAATAGTGGTGTAGGGAACAATGGATGTTGACAAGATTTGGAGGGAAGGGAGAAGTCTCATTTGTAGTCATGGCAATGGAAAATGCAGAAGCTTGAGCTGAAAGTCATAGTGTGGATTCAAGTCCTAGTTCATCCATTTATTAGCTGAACAATGTTAAGCTAATAAGTGGATGTTAACAATGTTAACAATGTTCTCTGAGTCTCAGTTCCTGCATCTTTAAAAATGTTACCATAAACATCCACTTCAAAGGTGTTGGGGCAATTGCATGAGATCTGCATAAATGAAAATCACTTCATATATGGCCAAATATCCTACACATATGTTACTATATAACTACAAAAATTCACCACAAAGAAGCCTGGAGAGAGAATAGCTATTTCCAATAACTTTCTGGGGTGGGGAAAATGGGGTGGTATATGAGAGTCTTGACAACTGAAATCTTAATACTCTAAGTTTACCTAAGTGAAGTTTTCTCCTTGTTGATAATGTACAGAACAGCTATTAACTTCAGCTGTCTGGTGAATTTTTTCTATTTCATTCCAACCCCTTTGCCCCTTCTGCTCAACCTGGATTAAGGGATCCCATATAGGAACAAGCTACATTACTTTTCTCAACTGAGATCCCTTATCACTTGTAAGTATACTATAGGATTTAGGAAAGTGTAACCTGAGAGTTTTCACTAACAGATGAACACACTCAATTAACTTCACACTCCCTGTAGGGTTTGGATGAAGGCTTTACCATTCTGTTTTTCTAGCATCAATTTAGCAAGAGCATTTCTATGACATGTGTAATTCTACTGCCCTTGAGTGACCTCAGTGAATTCCTTTCTGGCTTCCAAATATTCTCTCATGAAAGGGAGTCATTAGGTGGTGAAAGCTGAAGCCATAAGGTTAGGAGAACCTTGGAATGGGCAGGTGAGGGGGTGGGGGGCTAAGCACTGGCAGAATCCAGGTATTAACTTCCTTCTCCACAGGTGTCCTGGCATTGTAGGATCCAAGTCACTACCAGAGTTCTCTGGATGCCTTGTTTGTTTCTTTCCCTTTATTTTGGCACATACTATCTAAGTCTCTCTACTTTACAGTTTGGGGTGTGTGTGTGTATGTGTGTGTAAACCATATTTATCTTTTACTGAATTATTGAGAAATTAAATTTCTCATCAAGATTCTTACAACACTTACATTTTCATAGAAAAACATGAGGAAGGGACCAGCAGATGGTGTAATGGTTATGTCGCTAGACTCCCGTGTAGTTGAACACGGTTTGAGTCCCAGACTTGGAGGCTTAAAACTCACACCAGAAGTGTGTGTGTATGTGTGTGTGTGTGCATGCACACACACGCCCAACATCCTGAGAAAATAATAGAGGAGAAAGGATTACAGCATGGCCTCCCCCTGAGGAGTGATTCTTTTGCTTTCTGTCTCTCTGTCTCTCTGGTGAGCGCACATGCCCTATAGCAAAAATCTCTATTTAAAAAAAAAAAGGAAAACATGAGGGAGAGGGTGGGAGCCATCTCATTTTGCCATTTCACTTGCATACTATTTGGGTGGAAGATTGTGAAGTGTTTGTATGAACCCTCAGATAACTAGACTGTTCTAATTTCTTAGTCTAGGTATTTGTGATTTTACTGTGTACACCCAGCCTGGGATTTGGGTGTGGAGGAAGGGTGAGGAAGGAAATGGAGTGGAAGCTGTTATCTGAAATAGAAGTCAGGCATTTTTTAAGAGCTTTCTCTTTCCACTGCTTTCTTCTGCCTTGCAATTTTTTCCCTACCTGGCCCATCCTGTTGCAAATGCATTTCAGGATATAAGAGCAGTTTAAAAAGTCAATTTTAAATCTGAATTGTGTTTCCCTGGGGAATTGCCATTTTCCTGTCTTAAAGACCCACTTGGTTGTGGCTTTGCAGAGTTCAAAGCAGGAACTCAGGGTTCCATAGAAGCTTCTAATTTGCATGTGCAATAGCAGTTACTTTAAGTAAGAATGTTTTAGCAGCCACAGTGCAATAGAGGGAAGCCAGAGATAAGTAGTGTCAGCCCAGAGAGTGAGCTCACTTTGTCTATGAATGCAGTTACCAGACAATAAGTTACTTGCCAATAGATTGTTGATAATGAAGGAACCTGGTAGAATGATCAAGAGTGAAGGCTGCAGCAAAGAGTAAAAATATAAAACATTACAATCAATGAAAAATAGCGAGAACTTCTGTTGCTAGACCTCCAAATAAAGCTCTTGCAGAGATAAAGATGTGAAGTTTGCACACCATCGAGCCTTCTGGCCTGTTTATCCTGTTCAGAAAAACTGAAATTGTGGAGGAGGAAGGCCTCTGCCAACCGACTATAGGTCATAAATTAGTTAAGAATATCTGTCCTGTGTTATCTCTGAAAATAGCCTATTTTATATATACTTGTCTGTCTGATTTATTTGTTTCTCTGCTTACTCCAGCCTGTATTTTGGTAGCATAAGTCAATATAGAAGTTTTAGATTATCTGAAAGTTTACTTATAAATGATCTATGAGAAAAAATAATAGGGTGTGTGTATCTGTGTGTTGTATGCAAGTTATTGCTGTTGATTAGGAATTTCAAAGTTAACTTTAGATTTCAACAAATAATACTGGTTATTTCAATGAACTATGCATATCATTATATTCCAAAACATATTTCTTTTTCTTTCTTTTTTTTAATGCCAGTGGCCACATGCATGAGAGAGAGCACCCTCAGTGGGTCCTGGTCACACCATAATCCTTTTGTCTCCATCCCTCCATCTCATCAGGATCTTGAGCATTCACACACATATGCCTGACATGATTCACCAGGGCCAGGATTTGAATCACTGTTGTCCATGTGGCACAATGGTTAAATGCTCTGTGGAGGGAGCTAGATCCTACATGGCCAACAGCTCTTTGAATCATAGACCTGGTGGGTTGAGAAACACACCAAGGGTGTATGCACATGTGCCCAAGAGCCTAAAGGGGTACAGGAACAAAGAGAAAAGGATTGTGGTATGACCAGGCACCGTGGGTGGGGGATGCTTTCTCTCTTCCCCGTAAGCCCATGTACCTTGACAAAAAATGATTAATTTCAGGGTGAAGTGGTGGCATAGCAGTAATGCAACAGGATCCACATAGGAAAGGTCCTGGATACACATCTTGGGTCTTCTCTAAACATGCTGCATGTGCATGCATGTGTGCACCATGATCTGGACTAGCTGAGGCTGGGAGTGGATTGTGGCATGAAGACCCTCTTAGAGGTGCTTCTTTCTCTGTCATTCCCATAGAAGAAAAAACAACTTTTTGAAAATTAATTTCTAATGATGCTTCAAGACTTATTCAGGTCTTGTATGGTTTAATAGATTATTTCTATGTGTTAATGCATCCAATTCTTGTTTAATCTATTAGAGTCACTACCAATAATACAGCAACACTCTATGTACCTATGTACATTTTATTTATATCACGTACATACAAATGTATGTGTTCATTTCAACATTTCTCTATTTTAAGGTGGGTAAGCTTTAGCTATTGTTTACTGACTTTTTCAAAGTCAGATGAAAGATATAAGAAAAGAAAAATATATATATGTACATACAATGTATATATGAATATATATATATATATATATATATATATTTTAAGGCCAAGGATAATGGTTGAGAAGATAAATAGAAAACCAAAGAGTCTGGGACCAGCAGTCGACGTAATGGCTATGTCACTGGACTCCCATGTAGTCGACCATGGTTCGAGCCCTGGACCCGGTGGCTTAAACTCATGCCAGATGTGTGTGTGTGTGTGTGTGTGTGTGTGTGCCCCAGATCCCGAGAGGAAAATGGAGGAGAAGGGATTACAGAGTGGCCATCCCCCGTGAGGGCTGATTTCTCGCTTTCTGTCTCTCTGTCTCTCTCTGTCTCTCTGGTGAGCGCATGTGCCCTATTTAAAAAAAAAGTCAGGAAAAAGAGGAGAATGGAGGAGAAGGGATTAGAGTGGCCATCCCCTCCTGGGGGGGTGATTTCTCGCTTTCTGTCTCTCTGTCTCTCTGGTGAGCACATGTGCTCTATTAAAAAAAAAGTCAGGAAAAAGAAAGAAAAGCAGGGAATGTTAGAGAAAGGGAAGACCCAGAGCAACCAAAAGTACCTCTCCAGACAATATATAAAACTGCTCTCCCCACCTCCACCCCAGTATATAAACAAAAGTCCAACAAATAAATAGGTGCAGGACAAAGGGATCAAGAAAAGAAAGGGCAATCAATGGATTGCTAGAAATACTGGATACAGAAAAGGGGAAGGGGGCATGTGAGGAAGATGATTCAGGGAAATTGTTTGCAAACTGAAAGAAATGGGGGTGGGGAGGAAATGAAGAAAGTAAGAAGGGCCTAGTCTGTAGTGCAACGGTCGAACCCTGTGCATAGGGAGCCAGATCCCACATAATTTATCAGGGTTCAAATCCCAGCCCTGGCAGCTTGAAAAACACACCTGGTACATATCCGTGTGTGCTCCAAATCCTGAGGTAATGAATAAACTGAGTAAAAAGTGTTGTGGCTCGACCATGCCTCATTTGGAGGGTGTTGGAGGGTGCTTGCTCACTCTCACTCTCTCTTGCACATGTACCCTCTGGCAATTAAAAGAAGAGTAAGAAATTAAAAGGTAACATTAACGAATTAAGAAATATGAAATAAGACAAAAATAGGTACTGTGCTTGAGTTGGTGATTGGCTGAGAAAAACTTGTTTTCTTGGTTTCTCAATGAAAAGAGGAATAGAAAGCACAAACACAAAGGTGACCAATTAGAAGAAAGCACAAATAAGATGAAGGAGAGCTCCAAATGTGAAAATGGCCAGTCAAGTGGTGAATCCCTGGGAATGGCTTAGTAATAAAGTCCTGGTGGAGTATATCCTAGTGAAATAGACTCCTCAAACTGATGGGGCTTGTTTAATCTTTGTAATTAATCGTACTGTGTCATGATAGTGCAAATATAATTTGATTTTTAAAAGTCCCTCCTTGAAAAGGGTTGAACAACAAGAATCTAGGTTTCTTTTTTTCCAATTTTATTTTATTTTATTATTTCTTGTTTACATTCAATTGTCGTACATCTTTATGACATACACAATATGGAGATTCCTCAAAAATTTGCAAATAGAACTACCATCTGACCTAGTAATCCCATTCCTTGGTATTTACCCAAAGGACAGGAAAACATTCTGTCAGAACAACACTTGCACATCCATGTTTATTGCAACATTATTCAAAGTTGCTGAGACATGGAATCCAGGGCTTCTAAGTTGTGAGGTACTCCTCTGGAGGTTGGCCCATCCTGACTAATGAATGGTTTATCTAGGGCAGTGAATGCTAGCTTGGTGGCTGAAAGAGTTAATCTGCCAAATGCCTTTCCTACTCCCAAGAGTCATTTTTTTGAACCAGCAGTACCTGGCTTAATATTGATAAAATGCTGTGAATTTCTGCTGGAGAAAAGAAAGGAATGGCTGTCATATCTAAATCCTTATGTAAGTTGTCGAGCTTTACAGAAGTACCCAATGCTTGACTCGGTAGCTGCCAGGCTTACAGCCTGCACATGAAATTCCAAATTCAGTCTCTTGTGGGTTTGGTCTCGCTCATTTATTTTTACTATGATTTTGCTCATAATACCGTATGTTTATAATTCAGCAAACCAAGAAATTGTTTTTATGGGAAGTTTGCTCCTTACAGTCAATCATGCATTTTAAGGCCCACTTCAGAAAAGTGAGTTTGACACAGTGTGTTAACAGTGAATTATTAATTCTTACCTGCAATAAGGAATGATGCTCAGAGTAGTTGGGGAAAGATGACTAGTTGTTGGCTCTAAATTATGCAGCTATATTTACAAGTGCAGTGGGCAATTCCAAAGATGGCAAACTTTACTTTGATAGAGCGCCATAGCCCCTCCATTAGTGCCCTGGTTAGAATGCAAACATCTGCTTGCTTTTATTGCCCATGTGTTACTTAAGATGGTCTGTTTCTTTATGACGTAAATCACTGGAATATACTGACTATTTTTAAAGACTCTTTTAGTGTTTCCCTGAAATGATCACTCTTTACGATTGTTTAATAGGTAATTGGCCTTTTAGGTACACAAACATTATAAAGATCCTATTTTCTACTTTTCTGACCTTTTCTAAGGATGACATTATGACTACAGTACCCTGGTCTGCTGCAGGATTCATTGTCTTTGGGGGCTGTGTGAATCACAGGACATTAGCACCTTAGGTCAAAAGAAACTTCATTTCCAAAGATTGGATGTGTCATTGTTGGCCCGGTGTTTTTTCCTCTCTGACCATAGCTTTGCGGATTTGCCTAGCTCAGTATGCCTTACAAGGGTTTGTTATTTCCTTCCCTGCATATTTATCTCACTCTGGTGAGCTGTTGGGCAATCCTTTTGTGTTTCAGGCTGTGCACGTGTCCGGCGCAGATAAGCTCAAGGCAGCGAGGACCATCACTTTAATTCTGATGGACTGGCCATGTTCCAGGGCCTCTTGAGGGGCCATATGATCTTACTTTGAGGGGCCATACGATCTTACTTTTATGGTAAGGAAGAGCTCAAAGCCAATGGGACTGCTCAAGAATAAGAGAGCCACAAAATAAAGGCTTTACCTATGAGAAAAATAAAACCTATCAATTATGATCTCAGATTTGAGAAAAGATTGACATCAAGTGTAGTGAATAGTAAAATGACTCTTGTTAGCCCACTACTTAGAAAGGCGTGGAGGACATGTCCATACACAGTGGGTCCTGGATCTTGTAGGATGTTACAAAATAGGCCACATGAAAGACTACTCTCTTGGTTTTCTATAAAATATGACTCTTACTCAGATCCCAGGATTGCATGGAGGCAGAAAGCTTCCAGGGAATTTTTAAAAGAAGAGTATTAGAAAATGATCATTTGAGGATTGTGAGAGCTCTTGAAATTTGCCAGAAAATCAAGACAGGGACTAATTGGGAGACTTGGAGAGACTAAAAAGAACAAATGTGGAAATGTTATGTTATAATGATTTCTTTCCTCTTGACATCTCTTTGTTTCTTGCTCTCTTTGGTTCTAAATGTTGAAGTTATGAAAATGGAGGAGAGGAAACGAGTATGTACCAAAAGAAAACAATTGGAAGGTAGAGGAAAGCAACATCCACTGCCTTGAGATGGGGAGAGAAAAAGAACACAGTGGAGAAATTTGATGTCATTTAATGCAATAAATGTAACAATTACATTGTAATGTTTTCTTAAAAAAAGAATACAGTTCTCCATAAGTCACAAATAGATTAGTATGAGTAAGAGAGATAACTTACAGTTCAAATTAATTTTATTTAATTAGTTGGAAAGATAAGACAATCTTCAAACTTTTTTCAACATTTCTAAGTATTTTCTCTGTCTCTATCTTGTGAACACACATGCAAACATACACAGATAGGTGTACACATGATGCACCTTATTCCTTCATAAACACACCAAAGTGAAAGTTATATAAGCTATATATAAGATATATATATATATATATATATATACACACATATATATATATATATATATATATATATTAACTTTTGCTTCCCATCCCAACTAAAGAAAGATGTAGAAAAGAACTCACCTTGGGACCAGCAGTTGGCATAGTGACTGTGTTGCTGAACTCCCATGTAGTCAACAACAGTTCGAGTCCCAGACCTGATGGCTTAAACTCATGCCGAGCGTGTGCGTGCGTGTGTGTGTGTGTGTGTGTGTGTGTGTGTGCCCAAGATCCCAAGAGGAGAATGGAGGAGAAGGGATTGAGGCGTGGCCATCCCCCCTGGAGGGTGATTTCTCGCTTTCTGTCTCTGTCTTTCTGGTGAGCTCATGTGCCCTACAGTAAAAACCTCTTAAAAAAAAAAAAAGAAAAAAGAAAAATCTCACCTTGATTTCACAACTCTCAGTTGTGAGGTTAGGAAAACAAACTTTCAAGTCACACAACCTGAACTGGAGTCTCCGCTGTGTCACTTGATAGCTGGACCACTCTTAGTATTTAAGTCTCACGCTGGTTTCTTGAATCGTCCATCCCTCTGCCCCCACGTCTTGGGTAGAACTAAATGAGAAGTATGTGCAGTATTCAGTATGGAGTAAATGCTCAATAAATGCTGGTGAAGATCCTCCCTCCACGCTCTTGGGGGTGATGGCTTAATATTTTCTATACTTGTCAGCCACAGAACTTCCATTCTGAAGGATAAACCATGCAAAATGCCACCTCTAGAGGAAAGGGTGCCCACTAAAAGGTGTCTGAATTTGTTGGTTAATACTGCTCTTACTCCAAATCCCTCAGAATTATTTAGACTTCCTTCAGCGTCCCATGAATTTAGGCAGGACTTAAGATGTTCTTGTGAATATAGCTAATGAAAAGAATTGATAATGAGTAGAAGATGAATATTTATTTTCCATCAGAGTTGAAGATGAATATTTATTTTCCATCACCCTGCCTATTTGATCCACAATGTACAGCTTTATTCTTTTGAAGTATCTTTCTGAAACTAGATCAGCCTGAAGCCTTGCTTGTGAAATATTGCTCAGTTGAATTTGAATTAATGCTACTGAAATATTCAGTGTTTCAGTCACCATTGTAACATATGTTGTCTCAAAACTTACTTTTAAGAGTTTTGTCTAGAGATAAATTCTCTGTAAAATGCTTGAACAAATTAAGCACAAAGTTAAAATATGTTTGGAAGATGATGTTTTACCCAGTCTGGTTTTGTATTTTCTCTTGGATAAAAAATATGTTAGTCATTTTAGAAATGTACATGTCCTGAAGACATATTTCAATAGGGCAAGAACTATAATCAACAGCAAAATTCTATTTTTATAAATATACCAAAATGGCAACAATATAGAATGAAAGAAATTAATAGCCATTGCCATTTCCTTTTCCAGTCACTCTCAATAAAGTATTCTTTTGATGGAAAAGAAAACCATGTTGAAGTCATCCTGAGATTATTAATAACTGAAGTTTTCTGAAGTATGTCGGCTGGTCTGTCTATCGTAAACATATCTAATTTTACTTTTTCCTGCTCTTAGATTCCAAAGCATAAATAAATTATTTGTTTGCTTATTTTACTGTAGAGTCAAGTATAAAACTTATATCCCTCTGTAATGTTTGATAACAAAGACCACTGAGGGAAACACTTGGCATTCTCATCCTTCAGATGGGCTAAATGAAAAGTAAAGGGCACAGATATTCCTTGCTAAACTCTCATATATTCTTGAGTACAGATATTTTATTTTTCCTTCATGCATATCTGATCCTTCAGAGGTACTTACTTGCCATAATTCCTTTCTGTGGAAGTGTCGATTTCTCCAAGCTTACAAAATAACTAAAAGGCAGAAAAACCTAAAAGTTCAGCATCAACAGGCTTGGAATGTCCCTACCTTAATGTAGAATTTGAATCATCTAGTGAGACTGTGTAATTTACTTTCTTAACTAGAAAAATGTAGGACCTATCAGCTCAGCTGGCTGGGTACTTGTTGCCACCTTTTTCCTTCATTGCTTTATGAGGAACTCATTTGAAAGAAGGTGCCTCTGTCACAGGTACCTTTATTCACCCACAAGTCTCTCCAAACATGTTCTCAAGTCAAATTTCTTTTTCATAGAGACATTTTTGTTATAGGGTGCATGAGAGACAGAGAGAGACAGAGAGACAGAAAGCGAGAAATCACACCCTAAGGAGGGGGGGTGGAATATGGCCACGCTGCAGTCCTTTCTCCTCCATTCTCCTCTCGGGATCTTGGGCACACACAGACACATGCTCAGCATGAGTTTTAAGCCGCCAGGTCCGGGACTTGAACTGTGGCCAACTATGTGGGAATCCAGCAACCTAACCATTACGCCATCTGCTAGTCCATCAAGTTCCATTTTTTAGATAGTGACGTTAGTTAAACAATATCCAAGATGGCACATACTAAATTAGTTTTCCCCACATGCACGTGGAAATAATGGCTGTAGTGAAATTGTCTGGAGTCTATGCAGCAGAACCAAAGGTGCAATTTAATTGGTGGTGGCTGTTGCACATCCAACAATTTCTGTGAACCTACTGTGTTCAGGAAAGGCTGCTGTGAACTTAAGGATAGTGAGAAAAGCTACTATTCCCACATTTTCTCCAACCTAAAAGTGGATCCTTTAGTGGAAGACACAGCAACTATAAAACAAAATACAAACTATTCATTTGTTCAACAACCATTTATTAGACACCTATTTATTAGGCTATGGAGACACGCATTTCCTGCCCTCAAGGAAATTACAGTTTGATAAAGAATTTTAAATAGGTGCTAAGTAGAAGCACAAACTGAACATTTTCATTAGAAACATAACTTGAATATTGCATGTGTGAAGAAAGCTATGATCTGTCGAATGTCAGAAATAACAACTCTAGTTTAGTTTTGTATCAATATTGACCTCATAAAGACTGTGTAATTGACAGAAAGTGACTGAAACAATTTTGTTGGTGAGACTTTTAAAATTATAATTTATTTGCAAGTAAGATTTACATTTCTGTTGTCTTCTCGAAATAATCTGAAGTGATTGAAGACAGTGTTGAAACTTTAGTGGGCTTCCAAATCTCCAGATGAGAACTGAGAAGGAAGCAGATTGTTGGGTCACACCTGCAGAAATTCTTTCCAGCAGCCTTGATATGGGACCTGAGAATCGATGTGTCTAATAATCTTGCAGGCAATGCCGACATTGCTGGTCCACAGACCCCAGTGGGTAGCACTGGTTTAAGACATGGTCACACTGTTCTAGTGCCTTATAGATGTGGAAGACAGTGAGAGGCATGGTAGAAGTCCTGCTCTTTTGGTCATGACCAGTGAAGGGAAGAAAGCCAATTACTGAAACTAGTTTATACTTCTCTAATCAACCTAGTCAATTTGTTAGTCACACAGTTGCATAACCCCTGGGGCCTGATGAAAAGAGTTTGTTTGCTATGGTCACATAGCTTTAGAATTTCTCTTTCCCTGCACACCCTGGAGAATTATTAAACATTATTTGCATGTTCACACTTTGCGGTCCCAGATCAATTGCCTGTGCTGAGAGGCAGGTTCAAGTTTTGAATGAAGAAGCCACACAAAGACTCTATGAAGGAGGGCTGTGGCAAGGATAGACCATTGGATGTGAGCTCACAACGTTCCTAAGAGCCAGTTAGCCACATTCCTTCTTTGTGATGAGAAATACCGTGTCTCTGGCTACTTCACTCTGTAATTTCATTGGTGCAGTATGGCGGGATGAGGAAATTAGCGAGAGAGATGGGAGAAGGAATTTCTTGTCCTGGCTCAGCCTGTACTGACTGTGCTGTGCCTGGGGATAGACCCTTTGGGTTCATTTAAGTTATATAGTCTAGAGTTTCTGGGTCTATAAAATGAGAAAGCAAGATGGCAGGGAATTTTTAAAGGACTTTACCACAGAGTCATTGTGTTATGGACTGTTTTTGTGGTGATATTAAAAAAGCATATTTTAAAATACATGCAATGGGAATTTTTAAAAAGTAGTAAGTATACAATTACCATATGGCCCAAATATTTTACTCTTGGGCATCTATCCCAGAAAGATAAAATATTCACACAAATCCTGTACTTGAACATTCATAGAAGCTTTATTCACAGTAACTTGAACCTGAAAATCACTCAAATGTCCTTCATCAAGTGAAGGGTTAAATGAACCAAGGTACTTTTGCCATGAAATACTATGCAACAATAAAAAGGTATTAATTATTGATACATGGTAAAACCTGGGCGAATCACCAAGGAATTTTTCTGAGTGGGGAAGAAAAGGTTATATACTCTATGATTCCATTGATTTAAAATTCTTGAAACAACAGAATTTTAGAAATGAAGAACAATGGTTGTCAGGGGTTAGGGATGGGGAAAGTTAAACAGATAGATATAGCTATAAAAGAGCAACACAAGGATCATTGCATTGACGGAATTAAACACACACCATACACACACACACATACATACACACACATGCACACACACACACACACATACACACATGAATACAAGTAAAACTGGAGAATTCTGAATAAAATTGGTAGAGCACATCTATGTCACTATCCTGGTTGTGATATTGTACTAGTTTTGCAAAGTCTTACCATAGGGGAAACTGAACAAAGAGTACAGGGCTCTCTCCCTATTATTTCTTATAATTATTTATGAATGATCTCAATAAAATTTTTAATTAAAAGAAAGGGATTTTTTAGTAGTAAAGAATTTTGTTTATTGTGAGCTACCCTAGTGACCAAAAATTACTGTTAATATGATAGAAAGTGTCAAGTTATACCCCGTGTTCTTTTACTTATCATCAATGGATCCTCTCTTAAATTTTTGTAAACTTTCTTAAAGTAAATCATGGAAAAGGTAGGGAAAGATAAAGTGTAATCTTGAATATCAGGGATAAGCAAACCATGGTCCATGGGCAAGATCTACGTTGCCACCTGCTTTTGTGTGGCTCATGAACTAAAAGTATCTTTTGCATTTTTTAATTTGAAATGACAATTCAAAAGAAGTATATTGTGACAGAATTCTATAAAATTTAAACTTCAGTGCCCATAAATACAATTTTATTGGGATATGACCACATCCATTCATTAATGTATTATTGTTCTTGGCAGTTTTCAAGCTACAACAGCAGAGTGGAATATTGGGTTGTCAGAAAAGTTGTGATGCATTTTTTGCATAGAATAACATAGAAAAATATATCATGATTTTCCTGATGACCTAATATTTGTGACAGAGTTTTTCTGGCTCATGTAACCTAAAATGTTGACTATCTTACCTTTATAGAAAAAGTTTGCCCACCTTTACACTAGAGACATAACTTCCCAGGATTCTTTGTGCTGAGAGGTCTCATACTGTCAGTTGATTTCAGAGCAAGACAGATTTGGGTTCAAGTTAAAATCATTACTTAGGCATTTGCCAGCTATGTGATCTGGACCAAGTTACTCATCTTTCTGGACTTTCCTTACTCTTCTTTAGAAAAATAGATACAAAAAATACCCAGTTGCAAGAATGTTGAGAGGGCCCAGTGAACTCATGACAAGTGCCTAGCATATATGGGACTTGGCAAATAGTATTTCTGGAAGGCCACTATGCTCACCACTATACCACCAACATATGAATAGTATTTCTGGAACAGGGGCTACTCACTCTTTTTTGTGTCTGGGCCCTCCATGCCTCATATCCCTTGATCTAACCCTGGAATCTACAAAGAGGCGTTAGAATCCTTTTATAAGCATCACTAAGACTCTTTTCACAGTTTTTCCATCTACAGAGCCTCTTTTTTCAAAACTAGACCATCTCCCTACTGCCCAGACCTCTCCACTGAGAGACCCAAGTGAAGGCTCTGACACAATGGAATATAAATCAAATCTATTTTTCAATTATAGGATAAAATATGTCTTCAGTTCTGGGAGAAACCAGCAGATTGATGTTATCCCAGTAGGCTCAGCATTAGTCTCCAAGAATAGGCCAATTCAGGTTTTAAGATGTTTCTAGGCCTTCAGGTTATACAGACAACCTTTGCGCTGAAATCATCCTGTCTGAAGAGAAGCATTCAGGGAGACGAGCTTGCCAGTTCATCATAGACAAACGTTCAATTCTAAGTGCCCTGGCTTGTGCTCAGTTCTCCACATTAGTTCAGTGGAGATTGGAGCATGCTTCCCACCCAACTTCCTCCAGAGAATATCAGACTGAGAATGAGAGGACAGGGTTCTATGTCTCTAGAAAGGACAGAAAATCCAGTCTCAGGTGTCCTCAATCTGGGCCAGGCAGAGCAAGACTGGAATTGTTCAAATAGGTCCCTGACAGGACTTTGATCCCTAATAGAAGTGGTCAGAGAGAAGATTTTTAGGATGCCAATGTTTAGTTTCCAATCCAAGAAGATATTGGCCTGATTCAAAGAGAGAGCGAGAAGACAAAAAGAGGAAAGGAAGTTGGTAAGTGATTTTTTTTCCTTTGGACCAAATGGGTAATTTTGGAGTTGGTCCACTTTGTGTTTAAAAGCTATGGATTAAATTACTTAGTTTTTTGTTTGTTTGTTTGTTTTGTCATTCTACTTTCTCCAACTGTCTTAATTATACTGTCTGACAAACAGTAGCACCTAAACATATATTTTTAATGAGTCAATATATGTTGGGACTTTAAAAAAGTACATGGAGAATGGAATTAAAATAAGAGTTTAGTACAAAAGAATTTCAAATCTATGTGTAATGTCTTCATCATAGGCATTTTCCATAGTCTTTTTGTTTGAAGACCCCTCATATATTCTCTCTATATATGGCCACTCAAGTTTAGCTGCCTACAAATAAATGAGAACCATTCATTCCCTGCAGTCTGCCTCTCATTCCCATTTCCCTGACAAAACTGCCTCCAAATAATGCCACTGATCAAATGTGATAGAAACAGCTAGAAAAGACATTGAGTTCCACATGGCTGACCATGGTTCAAGTCTTAAACCCAGCGGCTTGAAAATCAAACCAGGCACATATGTATGCATGCATGCCCAAAATCCCAAGAGGAGAATAGAAGAGAAGGAATTTCAGCGTGGCCACCCACCTTAGGGAGTGATTTCTCACTTTGATTCTCTCTATGTCTCTCTGTTTCTCTCCCGTGGGCACACTCACCCTGTGGCAAACATTAAAAATAATAATAATAGGGACCAGTAGATGGTGTAATGGCTATGTCGCTGGACTCCCACGTAGTCGATCGTGGTTCGAGTCCCGGACCCAGAGACTTAATTGCACTTTGGGCTCATGTGCGTGCGTGCCCAAGATCCCAAGAGGAGAACAGAGGAGAAGAGATTGCAGCATGGCCATCCCTCCTGGGTGGGGGAGTGATTTCTCCCTTTCTGTCTCCCTGTCTCTCTCTGTCTTTTTGGTGAGTGCACGCGCCCTATAGCAAAAACCTCTCCAAAATAATAATAATAATAATAATAATAATAATAACTATAATAATAATAGCAAGAGAACTAGAATTATCAGTGGAGCTTGAAGGGGACCAGCAAATGGTATAATGGTTATGTCACTGAACTCCCATGTAGTTGACTGTGGTTTGAGTCCCAGACCCGGCAGCTTAAAATTCACTCTGAGCATGCATGTGTGCATGCCCAAGATCCCAAGAAGAGAATGGAGGAGTAGGGATTGTGGTGTGACCATCCCCCTTGGGGGGGGGTGATTTCATGCTTTCTGTCTCTCCAGCGAGTACATACACCCTATGCCAAAATTCTCTCTTTAAAAAAAAGGTGGAGCTTAAAGATATGATGGAATTGCTGCAATCTCATGAAAAAACTTCATTGGACAAGAACATTTTTTATGGATGAGCAAAGAAAGTGGCTATTTGGAACAGAATGACCTGCTGGTGAAGACATGAACATTGTTGAAGTAATAATACAGGATTTAGAATATGATGTAAACTAATTTGATCAAGTAGCAGCAAGGTTTGAGGAGTTGACTGCAATTTTGAAAGAAGTTCTACTTGATTAATATACTATCAAACACCATCACATGCAGAGAAATCTTTCATAATAAGAAGAGTCAATTGATGTGGAAGATTGCATTGTCTTACTTTAAGAAATTGCCACAGCCACCTCAGTCTTCATCAACAACCACCATAATTATTCAGCAGCCATCCATATATCAAGGCAAGATTAGCAAAAAAGATTTCAACTCATTTAAGGCTCTGGTGATCCATAGCAGTTTTTAACCAAAAAAGTATTTTAAATTAAGCTATGTACATTTGTTTACACATAATGCTATTATACACTTAATAGATCATAGTATAATTTAAACATAACTTTCACATGCACTGGATCAAAAAATGTGTGTGACTCACTTTATTGTCATATTCATTTTATTGTGGTGATCTGGAACCAAATCTGAAATATCTCCAAGGTATGCCTGTATTAGGAGCCCAGTCTAACAGGGGCCCCAACATTTTCATTAATTTTACCTCTAAGATACCCACCAGGTTCTCTTGTAAAAGATCAGAGGAAAATCACAAAATGCTTTGCCAGGGTGAGGGGAAAGTTAACCATTTTAAAATATAAAAGTAACCATTTTGAAACAAGCCCAGAGCATTCTTTAAAAAAAAAAATCCGTAGCAGCAAGGGAAAAGAATTTTGCCAGTGCCTTTTTCAGACTTGAGAGAAAAGAAATTACCTAATTCCAGCCCTCTCTAGCCTTCCCGTCTTATGTAAGGGGAAAAATAAAAACTGAGAAGCACTTGTGAATGTCTCAGCCCAGGGGTATAGGCACAATAAAAGATTAAGACCTAATTTTACGATTAGAGCATGCTTCTCCTCCCCCTACACTCTTATCACCACATCAATAGAACTCCTGTATACTGACAGTGGATTACAAGTGAAATAACTGCAATGCTCATATTCTATTTAAGGGGGAATTTCTAGGGAAGCATAAACCCAACAAGGAATAACAAGAGGGGGCAAGGATACTTGAGGAAACTGAAGCCTCTGACAACTACAGCTACAGCAAACAGTAAATACAACCTAGCTCCTAGCTAAATTAACATTAAACATCACATTAAAGGTGTAGCTACTTCAGTTCCTATTAGCCAATACATTATATACAACTTCCAACCAAAAATTGAAAGGCATTATAAAAGGCAAGAAAAATCACAATCTGAAGAAATAATGCCAGCATAAGAGCCAGATTCATATATGGTAGATATTTTAAGGTTATCAGGCCAGGAATTCAAAATAACTGATTAGTATATCTAAAGGCTCTGGTAGAAAAAGTGAACAATGTGCAAGAACAGATATGTAATGGAAGCAGAGAAATGGATGCTCAAGAACAGAATCAAAAAGAAATGTTGGAAACCAGAAACACTGAAACAGAAATGAAGAAAATCTTTGATAGACTCATTGGCTGGCTACATGACCAAAGAAAGAATTAATAAGCTGAAATATATGCCAATGGAGACTTCCTAATTGAAACACAAAGAGAAAAAGAATGAAAAAAACAAAAAGGAACAGAATATCTGAGAATGGTGAGACAATTATAGATTGAAATGTATAATATAATATACATCTAATGGGTATACCAGAAGAAGAAAGAGAGAAAAGAGTAGAAAAAAATATTTGAGGTAATAAAGGTTGAGAGCTGGTCCCATAGTCAAGTGGTTAAGGGAGCTGGATCCCACGTGGCCAACTGCAGTTTGAATCCTGGCCCTGGTGGTTTGAAAAATAGGCAAGGTGCGTTTGTGTACATGCCCAAAATCCTGATGATAAGGAAAAATGAAGAAAAAGGGATTACAGCATGCCCACATTCCACTGCAGGGTTCTTCCTCCTTCTTGCTCCCTCTCACTCTCTCTCTCGGGCAAAGACATGTACCCTTTTGGAGAAAAAAAAAAAAAAGACTGAGAATTTTCTGAAATTAGTAATAGGAACCAAACCACAAATCCAGGAAGTTCAGACAATATCAAACAGGGTAAATAGAAATAGTCAACATCTACCTGTTTCATATTCAATCTATGAAAAACCAAGGACAATTCCAAAATCTTAAAAATACAGTAACAGCTACTTATTATATATACCAAACATAAAGGTATTTTACTTACGTCATTTATTGTATGTGTAAACCTCTATTCCAAGTACTTTATATTTATCCCTTTTTATAGATTATGAAACAGAGTAAGGGAGCTTAAGGCCACTGGTTAGCAAATGAATTGACCAGAATTAAAACTCAGGGCTACATAACTCCAAAGGCTGTATTTTATTTTATTTTATTTATTTGTTTATTTATTTATTTATTTATTTATTTATTTATTTATTTATTGGAGAGGTATTTTTGCTATAGGGCACGTGTGCGCACCAGAAAGACAGAGAGAGACAGAGATAGAAAGCAAGAAATCACCCCCCAGAGGGGGTGGCCACACCACAATCCCTTCTCCTCCATTCTCCTCTCAGGATCTTGGGCACGCATGCACATGCGCCCAGCATGAGTTTAAGCCACCAGATCCAGGTCTTGAACTGCGGTTGACTACATGGGAGTCCAGCAACATAGCCATTACGCTAACTGCTGGTCCCTAAAGGCTGTATTTTAAATACTAAGAAATAGTGCCAATGAGGCAAAACTTATTATAATGAATAAGTGTTGACCTCAGAATAAAAATTTATAAATCTCTGTCTTTTGTTAATGAAGTTTAGAGCTATGATCTCCGTTAGTATGGAAATTGTCAAACACATACACTGTCACTTCTAATATTTACATAAAAGATCTTATATCAAACATAAAAGTCAATCAGTAAATGAAAAAGAAACAAAATCAAATAAGTAGGAGTAATTTTTAAAACTCCAAATGAGCTTTGACTAATTTTTATAGCCAAGAAAAATAACATAATTTCTTGTACTATTATGTGTAATTGGACTAGAAATTTTTTTGAATATGAGTCTTGACTATACATTTATTTTAAAAATATGGAAACTTCCTAATGCAAAGAACTGTTCCTGATGATGTATCTAAGCCAAATAGAGCTACCCTCATCAGCCAGGCTACCAAAACAGTTCCTTAGGGGATAACTTAGTCATCCACTGGTTTTAAGTTTCAATATACATTGGCATTCTCTCTAACTTCAGGCTGGATGAATGAAGTGATTTCTAAAACTCCAGTCACTCAGTATGTACTTGCTCTTTATTCATTTGTGTTAATTTATTGCATTTATGTATTAGCTCACTGTTGTTCTGCCTAGTATTTGCATCCTATCTGTTTTATGCATTTGACCCAGAAGTCAAACAAAGGTATTAGGCCCAGAGGGCAATATGTTCTCCAATATTGTTCTTAGCCCGTTTTCTGAGTATGACATAGTAGAAGAGTTAAGGACTCTGTCACACTGAAAACTGTCATCATTATTTTCCATGAGTCATATACTGGTGGCTACATGTGGCAAGCCAATGGGCTTTATTTAGCCTTTCTGAGAGGCCCTTTTGTATTAGTTCTCTATTATTTCTCAACGAATCACTCCAGATCTTAGAGACTTAGAACAATTCACATTTATTTTGTCACAATTTGTGTGGTTTAAGAATCTGGGCACAGCTTAGCTGTATTTTGCTCATGGTCTCAGTAGACGATGGTCAAGGTGTCCACTGAACGTGGGAGGTTAAACTAGGAAAGAATAACAACGAAGTTGAACCTTGCTTCCAAGCTCACTCACATGATTTTTGCCAGGATTTTCAGTTCATTGGGGGTTGTTGAACTGAAGGTTCTTACCTTACTGACAATTGACCAGTGGCTACTCTCAGTTCCTTGTCATGTGGGCTTCCCCAACATGCCACCTTGCTTCATCAAAGTCAACTGTAAGAGTCTGCTAGTAAGATGAATGTCACAATATCTTTTGACCAACTGTGGAAGTGGTTTCTCCTCAACCTTGCTATATTCTATTAGTTAGTAGTGAGTTACTTAAGTTGAGGAAATATAAGATTGTGACTACTAGGGAGGCAGGGACCATTTTGTGGAGTGAGGCACATTTTAAAGGTGCCTACCATAGCATTTATAGTGGTTTGAAAGGTAATATAATTAAGTAACTGTTGTGCCTGATTAATAAAAAAAGACTAGGAAACGAAAAAGATTTCTAGAGCCAGAAATGAGTTCAGCCATTTCCAATAAGTCTGGTCTTTGGTAAGTTTCTTAAATTCTTTAGGTATCCTTTGAGAAATTTCCACTTTGGGAAATACAGAGATGAAATACTGGCTTTACCTAACAGTTGTGAGGATGTAGGAAAAGTGCCTGCTGTTCCACATGGAGAGTGGGAGTATCTAATGCATGTTAATTTTCTTTCACTTTCCTCATGGCCATTTGGAGATATTAATCAGCTTGTTTGGCATCTCAAACTTGCCATAAACCTTTGGAAGTTCTGGAAATCGATTAGCACAGTGGTAAATGGTGTTTAGTAGTAATGCTTTCAAATGGCGATAGTTTTCTAAAATAAATCAAGAGATTTGATTCTGGCCTTATACTGCCATAGAGTTTTTTTTCACTATCTTCCTGCCATGATCTATGTACGCAATTTAAAATCTAAAGTTTCCTTCAAACTCTAGGATATTTACTGTCTCTTTTTGTACTCTGCATGCTAGTCAACAATTGATCACATTGCCAAACTCAACACAACTTTCTTTACAACAGTTTTTGAGGACCCATTATGTGATTAAAATATTAAGTATGCTTGTCAATTACTCCTAACTGACATTCACTTGAGGAGGAAAAAGGACAAATGGAATTCATGTTTGAGCTGTCTGCAGAAAACAAGGTAGAGACAGACATGTCACAGGAATATTAATAATGGCAGCCGGATAGGTGAGAGGGGTTGAAAGAGGGTTATCCCTGAAGTGAGTGTTGCTCTTATGACCTCAATTCAGTGTTACTTCCTAATGTTAGACATTTTAGAAGGTTGGTCCTAACACCAAGAAGAAGTAAATGTAATACAAGTTCACTTTGTAGGTAAAAGTTCCAATAACATTTAACAAGAAGAAGAAAAAAATCTCAGTCACAAATGAATGTTATCATGGTGATAAAAAAAAATCAAAGGCTCATTTTGGTTTACCCAAATAGGTGGTGTGTCTTCTATTTGACCTCAGAGTATTCACAGTTAGACTCAGGAGTTCAAGAACAGTTGGCTACCATATAATAAATGCCCATTAAATGGCAGAATCTTACAAAAAGCTACCTAAACTTCCTATAATTACCATACAAGACTAACTCCTAGCTTTCCTTTTTCCTTCTTTCCTTCCTTTCCTTCCTTTCCTTCACTTCTCTTTATTCCTTCCTTCCTTCCTTCTCTTCTCTTTCCTTCCATTCCCTTCCCGCCACACTCTCCTTAGAAATATAAATGAGGACCCTGGTAAGCTCAAAGCTGTTAAAGAGGCCCATTACTGCAGTTAGCTAGTGACTCCAAGGCCCAGTCTTTCTTCTTCATCCTTCTGACTTGTAGTAGAAATTCAAGGAGAACAAATCAAATAACATATGCAAAGTAGAGTAAGAAATCAAAGTGGTGAATTGCTGTTGTAAAGCTGGATAGCTACTTGGATTCATGACATTTAAAGACTTCAGATGAGACATTTCAGAGGATACAAACCACAATAGGAGAGGGGAGGGGAGAATCAATGGTGCCAGACTTGGGTGCCAGACACGGTTGCCAGACCCTTAAGCAATATGAAGTAATGATCAGCACATCTGCTTTTGAGAGTCTTGAAGTCCTGTGAAAAAGGCAGACTAGTCAGGAGATTTTTATTTATTTATTCATTTCTTGAGAGAGAGAGACTGCGCCCCCAACAAGATCTTGATGCTTCAGTTCACCCCCAGATTTCAACCAGCCCTGGATCACAGGCAAACATGTGCCCAGCATACTCAGAGAGGTCTCTGGGCTTGAACTGGGAACCTTCCCATGTGAGACTGCCTCACGAAGCATCATGTCTTATCACTGTGCCTCTGCCTGACCCCAGTCAGGAAATACTTTAATACAAAGCGTCAAGCAGTATAGTGAAGATGTCAACCTAGCGGGGAATGGAGCAGAGACAGAAAGAGAGATGTGTCTGTGGGGACATCTCAGATAGGAGAGCTTCAGAGAATAATTGTTCTAAAAGGAGACCATAACAAACTGTACAGGTCACAGCCACAGCGTGCAATGCCCCATCAGCAGCAAAGTCCCACTGCAAGTGCGACACCCTCCCATGCACACTGTATCTGACATGGATAACAGAACAGAACTACTATTCAGAACAATAACACTTACATGCAGTAACTTGCAACTCTGTCAGTATAAGATATTTTAAAGGTAGACCAGGCCTCTACTCAGTGCCTTCTTTCTGTCCAGTGAAAGAGCTGGTAGAATAAAGAACAGCTGATGGATAAAGTCTAGAGGAAGAAAACAGAATTGACTGGACTGAACTGGAAAGAATTTTAAGGAATAATAATGCATCAAGCATGAATTTTTACATATTCACTTGCCCCATAGAGGGACATAAAGGGTTACAAGTACTATTTTTTTAAGAGAGTTTTTTGTTTGTTTGTTTGTTTGTTTGCTATAGGGCATGTGCGCTCACTGGAGAGACAGAGAGACAAAAAGTGAGATGGGGCGATGGCCATGCCACAACCCCTTCTCCTCCAGTCTCCTCTAGGATTTTGGGCATGCACACACATGCACCCGGTGTGAGTTTGAAGTCACCAGGTCCATGACTTGAACCATAGTCAACTACATGGGAGTCCAGCAACATAACCATCACACCACTACTACACTACTACTATTAACTTGTGAGTCCCTTAATGCCTTAATGTCTATGAAACATACATTTGATTTGATATTGGGCCATGGAAAAAACTATCCAGCAATTCCTAGATATAATTTCAGTGATTCTGTCCTCCATATCCTGGCAATGGGAGCCAGGAGCTTTCCATCTCAAGACAATGACTAGTTCTTCCAAGACTTGTGGGAAAAGCAATGACTCTGATGTGCTGGTGTAGGACTGGCTTTAAGACTTGCTTCAACCCCTTTCTAGCTTCATGACTCCAGAAAAATCACTTAATCTTTCAGTGAAGTGGGAGATATTGCGTCCACCTCAGTTGTAAGGTGAAGGACTGAATAAAATAATGCACATCGTAGTGCTCGTTGCAGAGTTCTTGCATTGGTGGTGAAGGCCAGTTGCCACTATTGATAGTGAAGACCATGAATGGTTTGCTAAACACCCATTTAGCAAGTTGCTACGTGAGTGCTTAGGCAGTTTAAAGAGAACTGCTCTGCTGGACAGGCCTAATTTATTAGGCCCCACCCTAAATATGGCTCCTATTGTCCTCATATTTCCTCTTAAATAATTAAATCTTGGAGTATTTTACATCTGAAAATAGAAGACAAAAATATGGTACATGCTTGGTACTATAAGACATTCACTGTGTGGTAGTCTTAATTAAGTTAGATTGCCTTGAAATTAGCACCCACGTTTTTACAAAAAGCATATATTAATAGATATAGATGTATCTTCATTTAATGGGCAGAGGGAGAATAATTTATTCAAGTAGTACTCAAATCATTGATTTCCTTGACTTAGAACCAGAAGATGCTTGTTATTCATAATCACTTATAATAGAAATTACACAAAGGTCATTTGGAAGCATTTAAGCACTTCCTAAACTGAATCTATAATGTCAACATGTCCCTCCAGGAGCTGTTGAAGCAGTTGATAGGAGACCTATAGGAAGGAAGGGTGCTTAAATTGTCATTACTAAAAGTTTAAAAGGCACTTTCAAGAGTTTGAATGGGAGTCCAGACTTTCAACACACCCCATCCTCCATATTTGTGGTGAGCCAAACAGTTCTTAGCGAAAAATGTTAGGTACCCCACCTACCATCTCCAGTGAGCCACATTCTTTCAAGCTGATCAGTCTGAGCATGACCTGGTTTTGGTTTTGTTAATGAGAAAGCCAAGGTATTAAATAGATCACAAGTAGCAGGCTAGAGTAGAGAGTTTAAAGAAAAACCACAAGTTAGATTGAGATATATTATGTTGACATTTTGTCTTTGGTCTAGATAAAAATGTGGGACCTGCACAAAGCAAGTTATTAACCCATCAGAAAAAATATATACTAATTGACTTCATCTCTCTGTAATAGGGTGTTTAAAAAATACTATTCAAGCCCAACGTTCATCTGGTGTGAAATAAATAACCATAAAATATCATACAAGAAAATAATGAAAGCAAACAAAATCACACAATACTGTGACTATGCTGTACAAGTGTGTTACATTGTCCAGCTTCCTGTATAATGTCAAATGATCCATGTATGATTGTCGACAGCTTTTAAAATGCACTCTTTCAATTAGAGTAAATTATTCCTGGGCAAATAATAAAATTTATGAAAATCCTAAAGAAACACTTATTCTAAATCCATGTCAGCTTTACACGAGAAGGCTGATGAAGATTTATGTTAGATTCCTTGCTTATTCTTCCTTCCCACCTACTGCCTCTTGGTGAACAAACTTACAGCCTCATTCCTCCATGGGAAAAACAGTGTGTACAGATGTGGTTGATGGCCTTTACCGAGTAAAGGAAGATAAGAAGTTTTATGGGTAGAGATATTTAGACATGGAGGATTTGCTCTTGGATTATAACCAAGACCAGCGAATAAGGCATTTGGAACACATTTTCTTTAGGCTGTCTTTATAGGTTGTTTGCTGATTAATGACCCTTTCAGAGTTGTAAAATCTAGTACTTCTGATACCAGGGCTAGCTCTGCTTTTACTGTTGCTATTCTAAATATGTTGTCATTAAGGTTAGTTATTTTAGTGAGAGGCAAAGACAAACGACTTGTTTTTTTATTGGTTTCAAAATAAAACCAGCTCTCTTCTTTCTCTTTTAAGAATTCTTCATATGAATATTATCATTTTCTTTAAATGTCTGGTTTCAAACCAGTTTTAAGATTTTCCACCGGGACCAGCAGTTAGTGTAATGGCTATGTTGCTGGACTTCCATGTAGTCGACCGCAGTTCAAGTCCTGGACCAGGTGGCTTAAACTCATGCCAGGCGCGTGTGCATGCATACCCAAGACCCAGAGAGGAGAATGGAGGAGAAGGGATTGTGGCGTGGCCATCCCCCCTGGGGGGTGATTTCTCGCTTTCTATCTCTCTGTCTCTCTGGCAAGCACACGTGCCCTGTAGTAAAAGAACCTCTCCAAAAAAAAAAAAAAAAAAAAAAAAGATTTTCCACCAACTGCAAGTAATGCCAAGTCTCAAAGGCAATTACTTAAAGGACATGGTTGTTCTAAAAAAGTGTAAGTTGGGGACCAGCAGTTGGCATAATGGCTATGTTGCTGGACTCCCATGTAGTCGACTATAGTTCAAGTCCTGGACCTTGTGGCTTAAACTCACTCCAAGTGCATGTGCATGCGTGCCCAAGATCCCGAGAGGAGAATGGAGAAGAAGGGATAGCAGCATTGCCATCCCCCCGGGGGATGATTTCTCACTTCTGTCTTTCTGTCTCTCTCTGTCTTTCTGGGGAGCACACACAATCTATAGCAAAAACCTCTCCAAAAAAAAGTGTAATTTTGTCATGCAATGCTTGGTGAAGGCATAAAACTCGGCAGTGAATTTCAGGAAGTGTTCCTACAAGAGCAATCTCGGCCTTGTGATATTTCAAAAGATGCTGAGCAACATCCAGGAGTTGAATATAGCAACAAATGTTAAAGGGATAATGAGTATCATTTCTGGAGTGATAAATGTATAGTGTCTAGAGAGTATCAGCTGATCTTTCTTAGTTTTTCATATTATGATATTTCAAATGGTGA
Source organism: Tupaia tana (assembly GCA_026018925.1). Taxonomy (NCBI): domain Eukaryota; kingdom Metazoa; phylum Chordata; class Mammalia; order Scandentia; family Tupaiidae; genus Tupaia; species Tupaia tana. Next base: position 162,857,219 of record JAKSZU010000009.1, read on the forward strand.
TTTTCAACCTTGAGTGATTTTGCCCTCCAGGGGACATATACAAATTTCTGGTGGCATGTTCATCTCACAACTTGGAGGGAGTGGGGGAGTGAGGTCTTAACTAGTATCTAGTGGGTGGAGTCCAGGGATGCTGCTAAATATCCTACAATGTGCTGGACAGCCCCACCACAATGAACTATCTGATCTGAAGCATCAATATTGCTTAGGCTGAGACATCCTGCTGTGGAATCATCACTGAATTTGTAGAAAGTACTAAATGTAGTGGATATGCTCTCATTGCTCAGTATGTATGTGATTTAAGAAAAGGTCAAAGGCTTGGCATTTTTCACCTTCCAATCTCTTAATGGATTAACTGTTATTTCAAAGGGAAAAAAAATCCACTTACGTAAGGGCTGAATTTATAATGAAATCATGTCCCTTCTTGTTTCTTGATCTACTTTTGAATAGAAAAGAAAGAAAATCACCCACAAACTGAAGTTAATATTTATTTTGTGCTCGAGTTAATTAAACAGGAAAAGAATGGCATTCGTCATTTGGGAAAGATCGTATCCTTATCCTAATTATAGATTTCCCAAAAAGGCAGAGCTCTCTGGGCAGTGCATTGGTTGCTCTAAGGTGCTGGTGCAAACTGTCATCTTACTCTGTGATTTATAGGGTGTGTCACCTTCAGTCACTCAGTTCAAGTTCCTTAGCTGTGTGCCTGCTGACCGGTTTCTACGCAACAGTTGATCTTCTGTTGGGAGCAGCTGGTTTCTCTTAAATGCCTCTGTCTATGTTTGCTACATTTCTATGACAATGTGTTCACACCAATATAATTATGACTGCATTAGCACTTGCCCTGTAAACCACATGATTCAGGGGTTTATGAGTAGGTAATAAAAACTCACTTCAGGCTGAAACTTGTCTCAGACATGGAACCTTGTGGGGTGGGGGCAGTTGTAAATGGTTGGTGTTGGTTAGGGCCTTCTGAAGTTTGTGGTCATCATTCCCATTTACTGGTTACTCCTCTGCAGAGCCAAGACTATGAGCTGTGTGATTTAGATCTCTAATTATTTAGCAAAACATAGGACCTTTGACTAGTTTCATTGGCTTTCATTAATTCTTTCAACAAACATTTGAGTTCCTAAAATGGACCAGAAGCAGGTGAACAGCACAGAATCCATGTTCTCATAGAACTTAGATTCTAGTAGAGGGAAAGGAGACAGAGAGGGAGAGAAGGAGAAAGAGGAAGAGAAAGATGAAAGAAGAGTGGTGGGAGAAAGGAAAGAAGAAAAGACAGAGGAAGGGAAAAAAGGAAGAGAAGATTGGGAGGGAGGAAGGATGAAGGCAGTGAAGAAAGGAGGGAGAGAAGGGCAAATGGAGTGATAGGGAAAATATCAAATGAGAAGAACTTTGCAAAAGATTAAAATAGAGTGAATTGTGGCTATTTTAAAATGGCAGACAAGGACAATCTCTGTGGGACAGAAGGTGACCCAAATGAGAAGTTAACCATGCAAAGGGCATTCCCACCACAGGCACCACCTAGGATGAGCTTCTGAGGCTTGGTAAGAGGCTTGGAAGACCATAGGCTGGTGCAGAAATGGCGAGATGTGGCACATGCGATGGTGGAAGGCCAGGGCATCTAAACCCTTTTCAACCAGGGTGGGGAGCTCAGCTTTTTAAGAAGGGGAGGGGAATGAACCGCTTTAAGTTTTAAACAGATCCTTCTGGCAGATGTGGGAAGGAGAGGAAGCTGGGAGACCAGTCAGGAGGCTATTGCTGAAATCCAGATGGCGACATTGTAAATTTGTTTGCAGGGCTTCATACTCAACCCCTTTTCAGGGAACAGAAAACAGCTGAGGAATGTCTGAGCAGTGAGGCCCAGGCTGACACCCTCCTCCTGCTAAAGGCACCATCTGTGTGAAATTGGAAGGGATGGGAAAAGAGCATGATCTTTACCAATCAGTTTGTTCATCTGTAAAATGGGCTTTATGATGTATAATCTGCAAAACTGTGGTAAGGATCAACAGTATATGAAAAGCTCCTAGTCCAGGACTAGGATCGGTTGACATCCAGAAACTCATATGAACAGATCAAGTGTCCATGGCCATATCCTATAGATGTGGAAAGGCAAAGTATTAACTTTTAATTGTTCTCAAGACATGAACGAGGGTGTGTATGGTGGCATAGTGGTAAAATGTATCACTCTGCAAGGCTGACCCATTTGGGAACGTTCCAGGTACATTTGGAGGCCTCCCTGAATATTCCAGGTACATCCATGCTGGCTAAGGCTGGTGATGGATCATGGTGGGAAGACCCTGTTGGAGTCAGTCTCTCTCTCTCTCTCTCTCTCTCTCTCTCTCTCTTAGTGTGCTCATGAAAGAAATAAACTTTTTAAAAGACACAATAGAGCCACTTTGGCTTTTGAATTCAGGTATCATGTATGTAGAACTATCCCAGTTGCTGAAATAATTCATTTTTTTTGTTGTTGTTGCTCTTTACTTTTCACATCTTCTTAAATCCTACTTTTCTTATGCTTCCCACACTTGGAGGACTTTTAAAATACATTGCCTTGGGGGACCAGCAGGTAGCATGGTGGTTAAGGTGCTGGACACTCCCACCACTCCCACATGACTGACCATGGTTCGAGTCCCAAACCTGGTGGCTTGCTTTCTCACTTTATCTCTCTCTCTCTCTCTGTGTGTGTGTGTGTGTGTCTATCAAATTAAAAATAAATGAATGAATAAATAAAATTTTACAAGATTATATTTCATCAATTCTGATACGCACATTTAAAAATAAAATAAAATAAAATAATACATTGCTTTGAATTGCTTCCCAGAAAGCATTGTATTAGAATGTCTCAGTCCTTTTTGTTGAGATATAATCCACATTTCACAAAATCAACCCTTTCAAAGTGTACAATTCAGTGATTTTCAGTATAGTCATAGAATTCTGCAGCCATCACTACTAATGAATTCAGAGCGTTTTTATCACTCCCAAAAGAAACCCTACGCCCGTTACCAGTCACTCCCCATTTCCCTCTCCCCCTGCTCCCTGGCAGCCACTAATCTGCTTCCTGTCTCTGTGGATTTGCCTCTTCTGGACATTTCATGTAAATGGAATTATGCAATAGGTGATCTTTTCTGCCTGGCTTCTTTCACACAGCATCATGTTTTCAAGGTTCACATATGTTGTAATTAGTTCCTATGTCTGAGCTATATATTTTTTTTTCAAAACTGTATTTTTTATAGTAGTTACAGTAGGTAGGAAATTACCAATAAATCTTATTTTATCAGAGGGGAGATTATTTTCTATTGGTCAGAGCTTATTGATTTATTGTCATTCAGTACATCTTACAACCAGAATATTCTCCTCTTGGTGTCACTGCAGCATTACCGTCAATGGTTTTCTTTCTCTCCTGTTCTTAGCCCCATTTTTTCTTTTCCTTCTCTACGGTCTGGTACAAAGCTGGCAAACTATAGCCCATGGGCCAAATGTGGCTTGCCACTTATGTTCATCACTGAAGTTTTATTGGAACATGATTATGCTCATTCACGTACATATATTATCTATCTGTTTTCACATTACAGCAATGTCTAGTTGTCACAACAGAAACAGTATATCTCACAAAGCCTAAAATATTTACTGTTTCACTTTCGTAATAACCCCTGTTCTTTTTTCTTTTCTTTTTTTTTTGGAGAGGTTTTTGCTATAGGGTGCATGCGCTCACCAGACAGACAGAGACAGAGAGACAGAAAGCGAGAAATCACCCCCCGGGGGGATGGCCATGCCACAATCCCTTCTCCTCCATTCTCCTCTCGGGATCTTGGGCACGCACGCACATGCGCCCGGCGTGAGTTTTAAGCCACCGGGACCGGGACGCGAACCACGGTCAACTACGTGGGAGTCCAGCAACATAGCCATTATGCTAACTGCTGGTCCTGTAATAACCCCTGTTCTAATGACCAGTTGAGGACAGGACTTCCATGTTTATTTGGTTTCAATAAGAATGATTTGTAACTTATCATGACTTCTCTGGGATGGAGCTACTCATTGACAAAACCATGAAGATGATATGAAGTATTTGTTGATGGGCCAGCCATGTAGTCTAGTGATTAGAGGAAATGGATGTCACATGGACAGCTGCCATTTGAGTCCTGGCCCTGGTGGCTTGAAAAACATGCTGAGTGCATGTGCATATGTGCTTAAAATCCTGACAGTATGGAGAAATGGAAGAAAAGGGATTGTGGTGTGACTGCGCCCCACTGGAGGGTGTTTTTTCCGCCAGCCCAGTCTGTCTCTGGTGAGCACACATGCCTTCTGGCCATTTAAAGAGAGAGGGAGAGAGAGAGAGAGAGCATTAGTTGAAATAAGTCCTCTCCTCTATAGAGGAGGAAAAATATTATTTCAATGAAAAAAAGATGTTAGGATATTTCTTAATATTCCTAGACTGTTGGTGAATGTAACTGTTACCTTGGAGATTATAAATGTCATTTTATAACTACATACTTGTACATACTACCCCGTGGTATACATGCATATCAAACTTGACAACAGTAAATTACTTAAACTTTCCTGAACTCACAAATTGTCAGGTTCCCAGGAGCTTTAGCTAGAGGCTTCAGTGATTACACCACTTGGACTCCCATTATGATCAGGACCCATGTGTCTGGAATCTTTCATGAAAACCAGGCAATTTTCATGTCATTGCCTCTTCACCTGCCAATGCCAATGTACCCTTTTATCTGGGCAGAGGCATTACCCCAAATCAACCTACTTAGTTTAGATGTTGCTTTCTTCCTTTTCTCTTTGAATTTGAGGGACAAGACTTTATGGTCATATTAGCCATCATGTTTCTGAAGAAAATTTAAATGTTTAATTTTTGTATTCCCATATTCTTCCCTTGTAAAGCTTCCTCCTTTGATAGCAGCCCCCTTATTGACCCCGTTGTACCCCTTGCTCATGCCTCCCATGTGCCCCATTCATTTTATATTTCTGTCTTCCCTATGGGTCTATGAGACTGAAAAAATATGCCTATATTCTCAATGTCTGATGAAAAGTGCAGTACTCACAAGGTGTCAAATAAATGTCAATTGAATTCATGCATGCACTTAAAGATTCAAATATTTTCCTTCACATATGTAGTTATTCATCTGTAAATTCCTTATATTGTGTCGCTTTCTAGTAATGATTTATTTCATAAAAAATTCAAGAGTCTGTCTTCAACAATGATATTGCCTGCCCTTTAATCCATCAGTTGAGCTTGTATTAGTAAAACAACCATGGTCCCTGTGGAACACACATGATTGTGCCAAGTCAGGTGAGGAGATATTACACAAATAATCACAATACAAATACTCATACATACATTTATAAGATATGATAAGAGCTCAGAGGGAGAACGATTGGGCATTAAGAATTATATCAAGGAAAACTAGATTAAGGAGTGAATATCAGGGTGCTTATTGGGAAGAAAATTCAATTCAGATGGTTCAAGTGCAAATTCATTGATGAAGAGGCTACTTCTAGAGGTGGGGGAAGATTTAAGAGAATACTGGAGAGATGCCAACTTACCCAGAGACTAGTGTCAGCTGGAGAGACAAGAAGACAGAATGTGATGCCAGGAATTTCATCACTTGTAGCCCTCAAATCTCTTACCAGAGCTTACTCAGAACTGAACTCAACCCAGACACATGAGCATCAGGGCACAGTGCACAGGAGGGAAGGGTAGAGAATAGATAAGGAAAGTGAAGCAGGAAAGGAAATGGGAAATTAAGGAAAGCTTTTCCAGGGTATGATATTGAGGTCATGATACGAAACTTAAGAATTTAGTGGTATTGTGGGGAGATTTCCAGTTAGAGGAAACATACTGTGTCAAGTCTGAGCTGGAGAAAGGATTTAGGGATCATTGTGGCTAAAGTAGAGTGGACAAGATAAGGCTGTGAAGTAGGCAGGGTCTAGGCCATGGGTACCAGGTAGGTGTTAAACCAAGTTTGAATACTACCCTCAGTGCACTGGACACCTATTAGAAGGGCTGAACAGAATACAATCTGAGCCTGGTGTGCAGCAATCTAGAGATGGAAAGGTGATGGGGCTCAGTCAAGGGTGGTGTAGAAAAATGGGAGTTCGTCCCCTATTTTGAAGAATCGTCCTACCCAATTCTGTATTATTAGCTCACTTCTAGAAAAGTTATACTTTGTCTTGATCTCATAGACAGATAGGAAACAGGGTTAGAGCATCTATTCAAGAGTAGATTACCTACATTTTTAAGCTACTTATTATCATCATGAAAGTAGAGATTCTTGGGAACCAGCAGTTAGCGTAATGGCTATGTCGCTGGACTCCCACGTAGTCGACCGCGGTTCGCGTCCCGGACTCGGTGGCTTAAAACTCACGCCGGGCGCGTGTGCGTGCATGCCCAAGATCCCGAGAGGAGAATGGAGGAAAAGGGATTGCAGCATGACCATCCCCCCGGGGGGTGATTTCTCGCTTTCTGTCTCTATGTCTCTCTCTGTCTGTCTGGCGAGCACACGCGCCCTATAGCGAAAAAAAAAACCTCTCCAAAAAAAAAAAAAAAAAAGAAAGTAGAGATTCTTCTACTTTAGCTAGCATAAATTTATTCATTTAAAATCTAGGTAGAGCTTATAAACCTTAGCACTATTAGCATTTGGAGCCTAATAATTCTTTGCAGAGGTGGGGGGGCTGTCCTATGCATTAGAGGATATTTAGCAGCATCCCAGGTCTCTATCCACTGCCTGCCAGTAACACCCACCCCACAAATTGTGACAAGTAGAATATCTCTATCCCTCAGTGGAACAGTCAACTCCAGGTGAGAACCACTGCAGCTTTGTACATATACTTGTGCTTCTCTTCTTTGTACCTTACAGGGTCATTTTATTTAACACCTACTTTTCAGGGATTTGGGGGCCCCTAAATACAGTAATGATGCTTTGTTTTTCTCCCTGATCACATTTTCTACACACAGAATAAATGGAATATTAAGAGATAAAAAATATTTGTGAAATAAATAAGTGGACAAGAATGGACCTTAAGTGTGATAGAAGTGTAAACATGAAATTGATATTCAAGAAAACCTAAGTCACTCTCTCTCACCGTTGGTTCTTCTAATTAATGAAAGGCTCACTAGAGTGTGCAAGGAAGTTATTAGAGACCTCCCAGACTGTATAAAATATTACTATCTCATACATAATTCAAATAAACTTGTTAAACCATACAAAGTCATTGATTGCCTACATTGGGTTTTTAGCTTCTCTAGTCAGATTCAGCTAATAAATTTCTCTGATTTCTATCTCCTTGAGCTGAGATAATATAGTGACTCACACCTGCTCTTTGGGAGGAGAATTCAGATCAAATTCTGGCCCTGCTACTTACAATCTGAGTGGTATCAGCCCAATGATTTAACACGGCTGAGTTTCAATTTCCTCATCTGTAAGGTAACAGTGACACTTATCTCATTATTAAATTCATAAATGTGATACTAAATGTAAAGTATAATCACTAAACTATAAAGTAGTATATAAATATCTATTATCATTACTAAGAGTTAATAAGAGGTCATTAGGGAACCCTGTTTGACTTTTTTCATTATGTTTCTTTAACATTTTTTTAATTTACTTTTATTCTATATTTTAGGAGAAAAAAGTCCTATGTTAGGAAAAAGTATTTCTTTTGCCTTTAATTAAACAGAATGGTTTTTATTTTCTTAGAATAATTCTTATCTTTAGTTTCATAAGTATTAGTATATAGAAATGCTCTTGTTTTAAAAGATTCAAACTTACAAAAATATATGAAGTATATTTATCCCTCATTACCTCTGCTACCATTACTCACTCACTCACTCAAGGGAAACCAATCTTAACAGTTTGGTATTCATTTAATTTTCTATACCTTGACATATATTTATTTTATGTTTTACATAACTAGGAATATACATTTTGTACTGTGACATCTTTCTTTTCAGTTACTCATATGTCTTAAAATATTTTTGCCATTACTTTCAAATATTATTGAGATAATTGCAGTACATTTTTAGAGTTACCAGTTTGTTCTCTCTGTTGGTTAAGTGCCCCCAGTAAACCTGCATCTTTTCCAACCTTCTTGGAACATATTGTGAACAACATCGTATGTGTTTGTGTATGGACTCTTGGAGCTTGTTGAATCATGCACATTTCCACCATGACACAGACAACCTAAAAATGTTGAAAATAAGCTTGTAAGAGGAGTTGGCATTGATGTTAGTTGGTGAGTTCCCATAATAAAAGGCACACAGAAAACTGTCAATTGTATTTGACATTCAGGTTTTCAAATTTAATATGAATGCTGCCATTGCCCATTGGTGGAAAGTAACATACGTTTCCCATTCACTTTTGTGTGGAGGCATTGTGAAGTATAAGTTCTTTGGAGTGCTATATTTGTGAGTCAGTGTGGGTATGTAATCCCCATAAAAGTCTAATAAGGTTTATTACATTGATGGCAGAATACACTTAATTATTAACCACCTTAATGTTTAGTTTGGTGTGGTTAACTTCATGTATTTTAATTTTATAGCTATGTAAAAACAGGATCAAGTATAGAACTCTGAAGTAAAGTAGCTTCTCACCTTTTCTGTAAAAACAAACATCATTTTTCTTGTTTATAACAAAATATCAATCTATTCAAAAGTCTAAGATATTTCATGAAATTGATTGGAAAACTGCTTTGATATCACCAAGAATATGTCTCTGCCAATAGGAATGCCATTAAAAAAAACTACATGTCTGTTTTTAATCTCAAATTTAGTTAAGAAACAGTTTTGATGGAGGTAGAGGATTGCCAAATGAAAATGCTTTCCTGCTGCTAAAGAAATGATGAGGCAGGCATTGTGTTTATTTTTATAGCAATGTATTTTGATTCTGTGACAAATGTTTCACCATAGCTTTAACATTTTTCCTATTCTAAACTAAACTGTGTATGTTAACATTCTGATCTGTCTCAACTTCTAAGAACACTAGGATGTATTGTTGGTGTTAAGGATTTTTCTTTCTGGTTTCCTGTAGGTTTAATTCAATTACATGACTATTGAGCGTCTACCATTTACAAAGTACCATCTAGATGCTGTCAAGCGATAGAAAGATAATTAAACTGCTCTCCATCTAGGGCAAGACAAACATATCTCTAACTTGGGTACAGAGAAGATGGTAATAAGTTCTACAAGTAAATTAGAAAAACACTGTAAAGGAAAACAAAGAGGGGTTTTTTTTACGTTTTTTGCAATAGGGTGTGCACACTCATCAGAGCAAGAGAGAGAGAGATGGTGACAAAGTGAGAAATCACCCTCCCTTACCCTCCAGGGGAATGGCCATGCCACAATCCCTCCTCCTCCTTTCTGGCATTTTTGGCATGCATAAACATGTGCCTGGCATGATTTTCAAGCCACCAGGTCCAGGACTCGAACCCCACTTGTCCATGTGGGAGTCCTGGAGGTCTTGGACAAGGTAAAAATAGGAAATTACATTGAGAGATGTGTAAAATTTAATAGATTGCTGTGAAAGTTCTGGGGTTAGAAAACAAATATTCCTGGGTATACTAAAAAGCTTGACATACAGCCCAGAGATGACACTATAGCTGACTCTTTAAGGATATTAGTGCAGGGAGCAGACTTGTATTTTCCGATATGGCAGCCACTAGCCACATGTAGCTATTTACATTTAAATTAAAGTAAAGTAAGAATTAAACAATCATTCAGTTTCTTAGTCACACTTGCCACATTTCAAATGTTCGGCAGGCTCTTGGGCTACAGGGAGTCAAGGGATGGAATCAAACTGATCGTTAATCAGTATATCTCAACCTTTAGAATGCACTAGGAGGGCTTGTTAAAACGCCTTTGCTGGGCTCCACTCTTTGAGTTTCTGCATCAGTAGGTCTGGGCTGTGGCCTAAAATTCTGCTTTTCTAAGAAGCCTCGAGTACTGTTGATGCTGCCAGGCCGAGAACCACACTTGGAGTAGCACCGTTATGGAACAGTGCTCCACATATCATGACTGTTTTAAATTTTCCCTTTATCAAATATATAAATTTTCAGCAGTAAAAATGAATTATTAGAAAAAAAAGTATTAAAATTAAAGTTACAAAATGTATTAAGTTGTCAGAAAAGCCGTAATGTATTTTTCTATGCTTTTCTATGCAAAAATGTGTTGTGACTTTCCCCACACCCCAATAAAACTGATTTAGTAGGGCTGGTCCCATAACCCAGTGGTTAAGAAACCGGATCCCACATGTCCAACCGCAATTCGAGTCCCAACCCCAGCAACTTGAAACACATGCCAGTTGCATGTGCATGTGTACCCCAGATCCCAACAGGATGGAGTAATGGAGGAAAAGGGATTGTGGCGTGACCACGCTCCACTAGGGGGTGCTTGCTCCCTTGCTATCTCTTTCTCTGCCTGTCTCCCTATCTGTATCTAGTGAGAGCACATGACCTCTGGCAACTACAGAAAAACTGTATTAACAGTTTCAACAACCTTATAATTACATTTCAACAGAGATAATCATAACAAATTGTACAGGGGAGAAAAAAGAATAGAAGACCTAGGGAGGTTTCTAAATGATTCCTCCCTACTCTCTTTGTAACTCCATCATGAACCTTACCAAGGGATTCACAGGCTACATAGGTATGGACCACACTGTTGTAGTTTGAATACCAGCTCAAGGATCCTGCACTTCATGCTGTTTCTAGTAATTACCCATCGTTTTTTAGCAAGAAAATGTTATAATCCAAATCACAGGAAGAGAAATGTGGAGGCAGTGAAGAGAAATAATGGAGAAAGGATGCTGCCCAAGCCAGAGAGACCAATTCCAAGGCCATGACAAAATCCAAGCAGAAGGAAATGAGAGTGGCAGATAGGAGGGCCAGATGCCAAATACATTGAGGTCATAGGATCAACAGGATTGGGCAGTTAATTAGATGTGGGGTGTGAGGATGAAGAGAGATTTAATGATGACTTGGAGGTTTCGATCCTGAGCAACTGGATGGGTGACAATGGTATTAACCAAAATAGGAAATGCAAGAAGCATCTGAATCACTTTATACTGAAGCTCACGGGCAAAACCTTTTGTTATCCCTAAGGTCAGATCTAAGCTTCATTCACAGGTGAGGTTTTTCTTTAGGATGTTATGGACTCCTGTTTCAGAGGTAAACCTTTTAAGTCATTGTTACACACATCAGAAAAGCATCCTGTTGGATGAATGACTCATACACAGGTGATTTACACGTGACATGGACATTGAAAATGGCACACATAGATGATGTTCTAGCAATCCAAAGTATCGGGAAAAGTACTGTACTACTCAGATTTTGGAGTGGTCCAGACTTATTGTAACTCTTAGAAATCTTTATAACATAACTCAATCTCTGGATATTTGGGAAATGTATTTTTGTTTTATGTATGCAAAATCACATCTCCAACAACAATAGATAGCACTAATCAAATTTATTTGAGTGTATTATCAATTATCCAAAAGATTATCCTAAATACCATTTATCTACATATGGAAGTCTAGTTACAGAAGTAATTAGATGGATACTATTTTAAACTTAAAAAAGCAAATGATGGTGCCAACCAGTGGCATGGTGATTAACATGGCTGGATCCCACATGGCTGACTTTGCAGTTCAAGTTCCAGATAGACACTGTGGTTTGAAAAACATGCTGCATGCATGCTCAAAAATCCTAAGAGGAGAATGGAGGAGAAGGGATTGTGGCATGGCCATCCACCCTGTGGGTGATTTCTCACTTTTACTCTCTCTCTCTCCCTCTCTCTCCCTCTCTGGTGAGTACATATGCCCTATAGCAAACTAAAATATTTTTCTTAACTTTAAAAATTAAAAAAAAACACAAATGATGAAATCACCTTTGAATTCAACAAAACATGTATAATATTTGGGGACTTCAACAACAACAAAATAATGGAATATGATACACTATAGAGGCTCTGGGAAATAACCTCAAGACACTTAAAGAATCTGATGTTTTTCTTTTTTGTTTAATATCCGTAACACATCTATCACATCAAAACCTACAAATGATAGTGTGTGAATCTTTTTTCTTTGAGGTGGCCATCTTGAAAATATTATTCTCATGGGACCTGTACATCACCAGATATAAACTTGGGATATCACTGCCCTAGGTGTTAGGGGCAAATTCCCATGACGGCAGACAAGGAGATTTTATTTTAAGATATAACTCTTACTTGTTAGACTTTTTTAAAAATGTGGAAAATGTATTGTTTATTTCCTCCATCACTGAAAAGTCTTATGTTCACAAACTAAAGGAGATTTGATAATTTAAAAAGTTGTTTTAATTAACTCAAGCAAAAACATGTTTTCTGTTGTTTTTCTGACTCATCTAGGCCATTTCAATCTTCAACCCTCAGCTTAAACTATAAGCACGCAACCTGGTATAAAGGAACTCAGAAATTCATTGTCACTTCCTTCATCTGTGTTTCTTTGAGTCTGGTTGAATTCATTGTTTATCTCCTCCCAAACTTTACTCAAAACGATGTTCTTGGCTGAAACAAATGTTTCAACAATTAGTTTAGTTTAACTCTCAAAAAATTTAAAAGATTTATCTCTGTATTTAGGGATAAGAGCCTGGATTAAAGATTTTTTTTAGCTTCTTTTTATGCTCCTTGCAATTTATACAAACACAATCCCTACTTTTAATTCTCCACCCCTCCACACCCCCTCTCACCATCAGAGCCCTGGTGATGGACAGAAATTAATGAGATAAATTGTGAAAGCCACAGGCTTGAAAAAACATCTAATTTTCTCACTTAATGGACACTTAAAGACTATTGTAACCTGGGCTCATGTTATGCATTCACACATACACATGAATAAAAATTCTCTCAAAATCATAACTCTTAAAAAATTGAGGCTTCCCCCAAACCCAGCCTTTACTCAATCCACCTTTCCCTCCTCCTTCTCAACTTTAATATCTTCACTCCTTACCCTACAACATGCTCAGAAAACCTTCAACCTCAGAGAAGGCAAACAATACTCAGATACTTCCTCAGTGCATCCAGTTTTAGCTTGTTCTTAACCCAACTTTCAAGAGAAGCCTCTAGAAATCATAGAATGTCAATGTCTCTCCACTTCGCCACCTCCCGTTCACTCTTCCAATTGATCTAGCTTACATCCCACTGCTTTACTGGAGCTACTTTTGCCAGCATCACCAAAAACCTGCCATATTGTCAAATTCAATGTCCTTAGAACTTTTTCCCCTTGGCCTCAAAAAACACTTTACTGACAATTCCCTTTTAATCTTTCTCATTCAGTCTTCTATGATATGGCCTTCTCAAAGTTTCACTCCCACCTGTTGGACTGCTCCTTCTCGTGTCTTTTGCTCATCTCTTTTCCCCAGAGGATGGCCACGCTGCAATCTCTTTTCCTTTATTCTCCTCTAGGGACTTTAGGCATGCACGCACATGCACCTGGTGTGAGTTTTAAGCCACGGATCCGGGACTTCAACCATGGTCAACTTTGTGGGAATCCAGTGACGTAACCATTACACCACCTGCTAGTCCACCTTCATGAAATTCTTAAAAATTGCTGTTTTCCAGGTGTGACCCTGGCTGTTTTCCAGTTCTTGTTCCTGGTAGCAATCTCTTCCATTTCCTAGGCATCTGCCATGACCTCTACATCACAGACTCCCAATTCAACAGGTTTTAACCATAACATTGGTCTGAATTCCAAGTGAGTGCACCATAGGCACTGAAACTCAACATATAAAACTTAATTGTTCATTTCTCTGTTTGTTCCCTGTATTAGTTTTCTACTAATTGCATAACAGATTAACCCAAATTTAGTGGCTTGAGACAATAAAATAAATTCAGAATGGCTCCACTAGCTTGCTTGTGGAGACTCCATGAGGAAATCTGTTTCTTTGCCTTTTCCAGCTTCTAGTGGTCACCTGTGTTCCTTGGCTAGTGGCCCCTTTCTCCATCTTCAAAGTTAGCAGTGAAGTATCTTCAAGTCTCTCTCTGACTTCTTTTCTGTCGTCATATCTCCTTCTCTGTCTCTGACCTTCCTGCTTCCCTCTTCCAAATCTTTAGATTGACATTAGGCTAACTTGGATAATCCAGGAGAAACTTCCCATCTCAAAATCTTTAACTTCAAAAGACCCTTTCTGTGTAAAGCAATTTAGTGGAAGAAAAAAATCTCTTTTCCTTTCACCCTTTTAGATTCCAGGCTGGAGCTCTGTCACAAAATACATGTAAACAAGAAAAAAGCAAGCAATTTGTACACGATTAATTCAAAGAAGTGGTTTAGGATTTAGGTTTAAATACCATCTCCAGCTAAAGCAAAGAAAGGGGATGGATTGTGAGAGTAGTAATGCAACTAGACCCCCAAGGAAGAGTACTGAGTTTGCACATACTGAGGCCTCCTCACACACTCTGGACATGCACCCATGTGCCCATGATTTGCACTGGCTGAGGCTAGAGATTTGCAGTGAATTGCAGTGTGGTGACCGTGTTGAGCTTGCTCGCTATTTCTCTCTCTCTCTCTCTCTCTGTCTCTTTCTCTCATGGAAGAAATAGATAGGTAACCTTTATTAAAAACATAAAATTAAGGGCAAGCAGGTGGCATGGTGGTAAAGGTGCTGGACACTCCCACATGGCTGACCGTGGTTCGAGTCCTGGACCTGGTGGCTTGCTTTCTCACTTTCCTTCTCTCTCTCTCTCTCTCTGTCTCTCTCTCTCTCTCTCTGTCTATGTCTCTCTCTGGTCCAATTAAAATAAATGAATACTTAAATTAAATAAATAGTTCTTTTTAAAATAAATTAAATTAAATAATTAAAGCAAAGGAAAAAGGGTGTGGGGAGGTAAGTTATGGGAAAGTGACCAGGAAAAGTGCAGTAAATAACAGGAAGGTTTGTTATGTAGATTAAAGTTGGTGCCTTCTCCAACCATAAGTGTTTCTTGAGATTTAGTCATCCTTTTCCTGGTATAGAGAGGGAGACACTCTTATAAATAGAGATTTCCTTTTAAATGTCGATTTCATTTATAAAATGAGTGATGGGCTATTTTCAGAGCTTCTCTTTTTTAATTTTTTTAAATTTATATATTTAATCACTATACATCAGTTAGATTATAAAGACTTTACCCAGCATGATATACACCTAAGTCCAGCCCAGTTGAGAATACTATACGCATCCTCATCAACAATTAATAAACCATATCTGTGTCCCGCAAATGTCTTACCTCTCAGTTTTTCCCCAAAATTTCCTTCCCTATGCTCTTCCCCTATCACACTCTTTCTACTTTGTTTATAGTGTCAGAGCTTCTCTTGTGTCAGCTGTTTCTCAAAATAATCAACTCAAAATAATCCTTATGTCAAAGAGGCATATTTGAAGCAGCATGTTCTGGTATCCTATAGTCCTATTTTGAAGTGACATATTCTTTTTTAAAAAAATTTTCCTTTATTCATGATAGACCATGTACACACATATATGAAAGTGACAGAGAAACAGAAAGAGACTACAGAACCACTCTCCCAGGATTCAGTCACACCATAACCTTCTTCCTCCAGTTACCCAGCCCACTGAATCTTGGGCAGTCATGCTCATGCCTAGCATGTCTCAGGCCATCTGGGCCAGGGACGCAAATTGCAGTTGTCATGAGAGATCCAGCTTCACTTGAGCAATGCATTACCCCTGTGCCACAAAGAGGTGGCACATTCTTATTTCCCATAGTAACCTATTCATAGTTTCTAGGGATTAGGACTGGACGTGTGTGTGTGTGTGTGTGTGTGTGTGTGTGTGTGTGTGTTTTGGGGGTGCGTTATTCTGCCTACCATACCTCCAAACTGTTCCTTTCTGTTATATATCTCATCTCAGCTAATGTGGCTCCACTCAAGCACTGAAGCTGGAAACTTCCAAGCCATATTCCACTTCTCTGTCTGGTACTCACGTTGAAAGTTTTCCTGTATGTTCTGCATGTGAACCTCCCCATAAATACACAATCTCTTCACCTTTATTGTCACTGCTTATGTCTGTGCCCTCTACTTTTCTACCCTGAATTCATAAGTCACCATTCAAATGTGCTTGCCTCCCTCCTCTCCTATTTGATGTGATCGAATCTCAGAACTTCTGTTTTCAAACTCCATGCTTCACTAGTCCCCACTCTAAGAACCATGCATGTAGATGCTGTTATGAGTTTGATGTGTGTTCCTATTTGCCTCTTATGGCTTTCTTCCTTTTCTACCTGTCAGAGTTTTGTTCATGCTCTGAGGGCCAACTCGGTATGGCCATACTTCCTCACATGCTCACTCAGCGGGTGTTACTAGAGGATATGCCAGCATAGCACTTTATGTTTATAAACTCAGCAGCACTTATCACAGTTCTCTGTTTACACGGCTATGGCTTGGCTAAGTGACAAGTTCCTCAAGGGCAAGATAAGGGCTTAAATAACTTCTCAACTCAGATTTCTCCTGAGAGAAGCCATCCCTTACTCCCAAGGTAAATTTTACAGGTTCTTTCTCTGCAATCCCCTTGCTCCTTGTATGCACATTTCTTTGCCCTAGAAATAACCTCGGTGCATGACATTTTACTATTTACATAAGTATTTATTTCCTAGAGATTATGGAGAAAAGGAACAATGTACCTTTCCATCTAAGTGTTCCCAGCACAAAGTAGCACAATGTATGGCACATAAAATGTATTTGTTGAGTAAATAATTGGAAATAAGTAAAATAAGTCAGTACACCAGTTCCCACATTCTCCACCTGGAAAAACCTAACTCACTTAACTGTTTATTTTCCTGTTTTTTGTTTTGTTTTGTTTTGTTTTAAGTCTCCTAGGCTAGACAAGAGCTTAAAGTTAGGGACTATGTGTAGCTTATTGTAACCTACCCCAAAAATTCCATCTAAAGCACTATAGGTGTATGATAATTGTGTATGTTTGAATTGGATGCTGTTTCTTCATCACACTTGCAAGAATTTAATTCGAATAAAATGAAATAAAAAATTAATTCAGATGAGAAGCCTGGCATTGGATATTCTGGCCATCATAAATACTGCAGTAGACATCAAGTCTAAGTTCTGTCTGGAGTCTAACTAATTTAGTTAGAGTGACCTGAGCTTAATCAATTAACTTTTTAGAACTTCTATTTCTTCATTTTTAAAACTTGCTCAACCCAGTCTTGTAATGCCTTTTTTTTTTTTTTAATCAAGCAGAAGAGTGGTATTATGAAGATCAAACAGGATAGTAGAATGTCATCTTGAAAAAAGGCACAAACGGGACCAGCAGTTAGCGTAATGGCTATGTCTCTGGACTCC
Organism: Tupaia tana; assembly: GCA_026018925.1. Lineage (NCBI taxonomy): Eukaryota > Metazoa > Chordata > Mammalia > Scandentia > Tupaiidae > Tupaia > Tupaia tana. Next base: position 162,874,534 of record JAKSZU010000009.1, read on the forward strand.
CACGTAGTCAACGGCGGTTCGTGTCCTGGACCCGGTGGCTTAAACTCACGCTGGGCGCGTGTGCATGCGTGCCCAAGATCCCGAGAGGAGACTGGAGGAGAAGGGATTGCGGCATGGCCATCCCCCCTGGGGGGTGATTTCTCGCTTTCTGTCTCTCTGTCTCTCTGTCTCTCTCTGTCTGTCTGGCGAGCGCACGCGCCCTATAGCAAAAACCTCTCTAAAAAAAAAAAAAAAAAAGAAAAAAAAAGGTACAAACGACTATATCATGCAGTTATTGTTATGATTCTGCTTTGAACGAAATGGTTATTACTTTATTTAATAAGTTAAGGCTCTTAGAAATCCTTCTTCATGCTGATGAAGGAGAAATGGAAGGCAAACCTTAATGCCTTTTAAAAATCTGTATGATTACTATAGGAATTTAATCTCTCCTCTCCAAACGGCTCTTCTCATTCTTGACTAAGTATTCGAAAAGAACAGACTTCCTCCATTATCTATTGGGTGGTCTGAAAAGTCATGGTGCATTTTTGCAAAGGAAAACACTTCATGACTTTTTCCAGTGAGTTCCATAGTTGGCTGGAGCTGTTTGTGTAGGAACCTGAGGTTTAAGAGCCTTTGAAACTATCACTGATTAAATTAGCAGAATAAATGTCCTTCTCCCTGAGGTCACCTGGTTTTCAATCAACCTTCTTATACATGGTGACATTCTTGAGTCTCATTACTCACAACAAAGAATCTGGGGGATTTCCGGTCCTCAGGGATGCCAAGACTGGCTTCTAGTAGGGTCTCATGTGTTACAATCCCTTGACAGGTAGAAAGAGATCTAACAACACCCTATCTGATGCAGGAGCTTCGTTAATGCCCTCATCTATTTTATAATACTTAATGCTGTGCTTCCATCATGAGGTTTATCAATATGATATCTGAAAACAAATAATTTATTCGTGACTCAATTACTGAACATTGGACTTGACCAGTACTAAAAATACATGGATACCACCTTGCTTCCTTTCTCCTCCCCTCTCCAGTGTTAGGAGACAACTAAAGCTCATCTGGGTTGTGTGGTCTTTGACAACAAATATGGAAAAAGAAGTCTAATGTGAGGTTTCTTTGCCTAATTCTCATCTTTCTCCTGTCTTCCCAGTCTGCCTTATTTTTGCTTCCCTACCAAACTGACCCTTTTTCCAGCTCAATTAGTTATAAACAATCACTTCTCATATATGTTCTCTGTAATCCCCATTCTCCATCCTATCTCATTCCCAGCTCCTGCCTGGTGATCCTAGTAAAACCTCTCTCTCTCTCTCTCTCTCTCTCTCTCTCTCTCTCTCTCTCTCTCTCTTGCTTCACTTTTATCCTCACTTCCTGCCTTACTGCCCAAGGCTGTTAGGATCTCCAGTAATTTACCTCTTACTACAAAACAAAGCATTCTGGAGTTGCAGGAACAATTCAAGATAACCTGCACAAAACAGAAGAGGAGTTAGAATTATATCACTTTAGCAACAAAAATAAATGTCATTGAAATTTTAAATGGGCTTAGATGTGATAAGGAGTGAAAGATGCCAATCTCTATAGCCCTTTAAACTGCTTAGAAGCCCCTTTCAGAGTTTGACAAAAACATATGACCGCTTCTATATTCTCTTCTGATTAAAGCTGCTTTGCCTGAGTGCCAAAAATCATATTAAATTAATTTTATAAACTATTCCTGATAAATTTTATTTTTCTGCTTTTCAGAATATTCTATTATTTACTCACAGTGAAAGCTAATTTTAGTGTGTCTTGTACAGTTGCTCTGGAAAAATTTTTTAAAAGAGCAACTCTGGAACTCTTGAGCAAGTTTAGCTTAATTAGAATTTGCATTTAAGCTTTCAAGATGGCTTTTCCAATGGACCAATGCTCATTTAGATGTGTAGGTTCAGCCATACACTACTCACTAACAGATTTCTAGATCTTTATTATTATTTGTGTTTCATGGACATATGCTTCCTCCTCCAAAGAGTCAACTTAAAATGTGATTATTGGCCTGCATGTGAGCTGGGTCTACTTATATCCTAACCAACTCTAAACTCTTCTGTTCAAATTATTTTTGCAACAGTTATTGGAAGTTTCTTTCAGTTTTATTCCTTTGTGTTCTCTGTGATATCAAATGAGGCATTTTAAATCATATATGGAGATACTTGAAATAAACCAGAACAGATGTGAAAAAGAAAGGGAATAAAGGGAATAAGCACAGACAGATATTTTAACATCATGGGTACTGGATTTAGAGAAAGAACTAAGTCCCCAGGTGGCCATTTATTAGCTCTGTGATTGGACAATTCACTTAACTTCCCTCTGCCTCAGTTTCAATATTCACAGAAATGGGATGAAAAAGAAACATTCCAGTTGTCATGTTAAAACGAGCTGAGAAAGATAAAATATCTAGCATGGGGTCTGCACAATTCAATGTTAGCTTTCTTCCTCTGTGTCACGAATGGTTAGTATTAGTCTTAGATGTCAGAAGAGAAGCCCCCCCCCCCCAGATATGTGTCCAATAGTCTTTGACAGACTTACACTACCATTTTCTGGATAAGCTATATTACATTATTTTTGTGTACTCTGATAGCTAGGAAGGTTTCAAATCCCAATAAAAATCAGCTGCACAACAGAAGAATAAAGGAAATTTGGATGAACATCAGTTCTAGGGGAAAATAATTGGCATTTTCAGTTGACTTAAAGCTCTAAGATGAGGCACATTGTAACTTTGGAAACAAACAATGAACTCTGAGGTTGCATTAATAGGATAATAGCGTCTAAAAAAAATCATTGGAGCTGCTCTTCTCTGCACTGGTCAGAACACAGTGATTAAGGAAGGAGAGGTAGGAAATAGATTTAACACATACACACACACACACACACGTATGCACACATGTACACATGCACATACATACAATGATTGTCAATTTACCAAAGTAATACATAATTTTCTTGGTTTATTGAAAAATGTCATTAGACTGTTCTAAGGGCTATTTAAACAACTTCAAAGGACTTACTTTGCCTTTGTATATATAATGGTTTATATGTCTACCTTCTATACAATCAACTTAATAATTAATAAAGCATGTTGAGGGACTAGCAGGTGGTGCCGTAGTAAAGGCACTGGACTCTCAGATGGTCAGTTGTGGTTCATGTCCCAGACCTGGTGGCTTGAAAATCACACTGGGCATGTGTGAATGCATGCCCAAAATCCCAGGAGGAGAATGGAGGAGAGGGGATTGTAGTGTGGCTAATCCCCCCTGGGGGATGGTTTCTCACTTTCTTCTCTCTGTCTCTCTCTGTCACTCTCCAATGAGTACATACACCCTATGGCAGAAACCTTAAAAAATTAAAATAAGGCACATTGAATATATACAGTATTACACATTTCATTATCAATAATTAAAATATTAGAATTGATTTTTTTATATTCAAACTAAGTTTTTTAAATATTTTAAAAATATACTTTGGTTTTATGGTTGTCTTTCAGCAATTTTAGTAGTTTTAACCAATTAATTTTTAAATTCTTCACACTTATAATGAATATATTTGAGAGATGAGCTACTACTCATTTAACTCATATGTCCCTTTTCAAACTCCTTTTCCATTCTTTTATATGATTTTATTCCTCTTGCCAAATCATTCAGCACAACTACAGTTTTTGAAAATATATGTATGTATATGTATATACATATATATATATATATTTAAAATATTTATATATATAATCAGACTATATAATGGAATTGTATGATTGTTGTTTGTATTTAAATACTTTATTTTATTTTTAATTTGCTATAGGGCATGTGCACTTGCCAGAGAGAGAGAAAGTGAGAAAGCACTGGGGGGATGGCCATGCTCCAATCTCTTCATCTTCCTCTCAGGATTTTGGGCATGCATACATACACACCCAGCATGTTCTTTTTTAAAAATTTTTAAGGGACATTTTTTCTTGCTATAGGGAACATACACTCACCAGAGAGACAGAAAGTGAGAAATCGCCCCCTACCCCCCAGGGAGATGGCCATTCCACAATCGCTTCTCCTCTATTCTCCTCTTGGGATTTCGGTCACACATACATATACACATGCATCCAGTGTGATTTTTAAGCTGCTGGGTCCAGGACTTGAATGATGTTCGACTCTGTGAGAGTTCAGCAATGTAACCATTGCATCATCTGCTGGTCCCCATCACCCAGTGTGTTCTTTAAGCCATCTGGTCCAGGACTTGACCCACACAGTCGGCCATGTAGGATCCAGCTGCCCTAACCACCATGCCATCAGCTGGTCCTTATATACTTAACTTAATTAAAATTAAATTTAACTAAATTTTCTATTTTAAATTATTATTTATATGATGTTTTAAAACTTTGTTTGGACTTTTATTTGTACTTATTTAAAGTTTAACTTGACTTTTGTATAATTTAAATGTTTATTTAAATATTTTTAAATTTTTAATAGCTAGATATTTTGGGAAATGGCTGATAATCCATTAAAACTAGATAAATGATTTTAATTTGAAAAAACAGGAAGTGTCACTTAAAATATTCCAGATAATATTGGAAGTAACTGAAACAATTCTGTCACATATATAATGCTAAATGTTTCTTTGTTAAAAAATATTTTTCCATATGGAACGCTTATACTTACTTCTTCTTGGTCAGACATAGCATTTTTAGGATTCTTCTGCTACCCTTAGTTTACTTAACTTTCAGAAAACATATAAACACTAAAATCCAACATTCCATTTAAATCCATTAGTGATTCAACCTACAACAGGCAAATTAGGTGAATTTGGCTTCTAAGAAAAATCAGCTTTTGCCTAATTGTTCTCACTGCCTGAAAACTAGGTAGAATACCCAATTTAAGCTTATAAAGTGTAAAAAGAATCTTAAGAAAAATAATTCTGAGCCATTTTCTGAAAAATTCACAATTTTAAGAATAGACTTTTAAAAATAATAATAATAATAATGGTTAGGACTAGCAGATGGCATAATGGTTACATCACTGGACTCCCACATAGTTGACTGTGGTTCAAGTCTTAGACCTGGTGGCCTAAAACTCATGACAGGTGTGTGTGTGTGCTGCCCAAAATCCCAAGAGGAGAATGGAAGAGAAGGGATTGTGGTGTGGCCATCCCTCCTGGGGAGGGAGGAATTCTCGCTGTCTCTCTGTCTCTATCTGTCTCTCTGACAAATGCATGCACCTTATAGCAAAAATCTCTAAAAAAATGGTTCATTATAACAAAATGAAGGGTTTGGGCTAGATGTACAGATTAATTTTCTTATAAAAAATAAGAATAGCAGGCACATAACTAATGAAAGGGCTTTAAAACTAATTGCCTACATAAACATTGGTCTTGAAGAGTTTAGGCAGAAAACTATTCTACATTTTTTCCATCTGTGATCTTCCAATGAACAGAGAATCTTTTTCATACCTTCTTAATATGGTAACATGAGTTCCCTAGTGTGTACACTAGACTCACCTGCATTGCTTCACCTCTCTGAAATTTGCCCAGCTTGGGGTCCAAAGTGCAAATGATCAAGGTCCTACCAGAACACAGGGCCTTGACAACATGGCATCCCTCTGAAAGCACAAGAGTGAGGGAGAGAGGGAATGAATCCATTGTGTAAAGCAGAACCTCTGAGGCTGATGACTTTTGGAAAAAGAAAACTAAAAATAGGATAGAATGTTTGGATCCATAAATGGGCTTAATCTGAAGACCCTTTCTCATAGTCCAGAACTCACTGTTTTTCATGTGTTTGCCACATTAATTAATTAGCAATGGCAACCAGCACAGTTTTCAGTCTGAGGGAAGACAGGAGAGCAGATCCTAGCTGACAAGTTGCCATAGTGATGACATTTGAACTTCTTTGGAGTGGTGAATCTGATTAGTCAGTTCAGCATTTTCCTTCATTTCACAGAAAAAGAAACTTCTGAAAAGACTGTTTAGTGTGTATTTGTATTTGATTAAAATATAAACATTTTTCATGCCAACTCACGTATGGAAATGGCTCAAAATGGGTGTCAAAAGCTCAGCTGTGTCATCTCAGCTAAGAGTTTACACACAAATCAGTTTGCCCTGACGCCATAACAAATTGAAAGGTGAAGCCAGAGAGTAGAATGAAACAGCAGGCTTCATGCTAGAGTAGTCGTAACTCAATTATCTTTTCCTCCTTCCGTCCAGGCCCTATGGAGCTTCAGTGCAAGACTCAAAGTCTCCGTATATTTCCCTCAATTCATTGGCAAGCCTGTAGTAATCTCTTTATTGAAAAGAACAGGAGCGGAAAAAGAAAATGAGGGAGTTAAGTGTTATCTTTGTTTGCTTACAAACAAAAGGTGCTGATGGCCAAGCCAACACCAAGGTATTTTTGGTTCTTGTGTGCTTCTTTGAAAGAAAAAAAAAAAAAAAAGAATTCCAATGGGAAAGGGAGTACTTTCTCATGAAAGGAAGCCTTACCATCTCTATGTTTCAAAAGGTGTGTGACAGGGAATCCCAGAACACAGAGGGAAGAGTGAGGACAGAGATTGCTTCTGCCTTTGTTCAGGGGCCCTGATTAGACAGCATCTATTAGTAAACGGCCAGTAGATGTCACTATTTGGTTTGGTGCTAAATTAAGAGCTTTGGAATTTCTCTCTCTCTCTCTCTCTCTCTCTCTCTCTCTTTTTGGGGGGGCAGTGTTTTTAAAGGCAGTAGTATAAAGAAAGTTTGGCTCTTATTTGTAGCCCACTGGCCTATTACTCTTATAAGGGTTGTCTATATACCAATTCTAGCTTTTATAAAATGCCATTATGGGTCATTTGGATATGTTTTCTAAATAGGCTGAGCAGAAAAGAAAAAAATAATAAAATAATATGCCTCTTTTACATGATACTGTGTAGCACAGTCTTGGTATCATCTCAACGTTTTGAAAATGATTAAAAAAATTAGAGAGAAAAGTAAACACTATGCCTTATGTTCCTCTCCTGAATGTGCACACGAACTCACACATTCCTGTTGATCAGGTTTCAGAAGTGTGTCGTCTCAGATATGTTGTTTCATGATGGTCCATTGATCATGTGCTCCAGGGGCAAAGGGATTCACTGAGATCTGTAGCTGTTGCTGTATAACAATTGGTAGGGCTGCCTGGTGGTGCAGTAGTGGCACGACAATGGCATGGTAGTGGCTCAGTGTTCTGCGATGTTGGGTCCACGTAGCAGGGACCAAGGTTCACATCCTGGGGCGTACCTGTGCATATCAGGTATGGGTATATGCCTGTGATTCAGGCCGGCTGGGGTGGATGCAGTTTAGGGGCCTTGTTGAGGGTACCTGTCTCTTTCTTTCTCTCTCTTTCTCTCATGGACAAAAGAATAAACTTTTTAAAAAGCTGTAAAAAGCATTGGCAAATATTGTGGAACAAGCACTAACAAATTAACTGAGGGTTAAGAAAATGCGAGTCATCTGCTGGAAATATTCCCCACAGAAGATCCCCTGGATGGAGATTTGGCTCTGCTCCCAGGGGCCAGTTCTGGTCATTTTACCCTTGAGGAAAGGATTCTTCCTTTGGAAGTAAGGATATGGGTAAGGCTGGTGATCTCTAAAGGTCCTTCCAAAACAAATATTTTATGATACTATTCAATGGTGGAGCCAGCAGATGGCATGGTGGTTAAGGTGCTAGACTCCCCGTTGCTGACCATGTTTGAGAACTGAAACAAGTGGTTTGAAAATCATGCTGGAGTACCAGCAGATGGTGTAATGATTATGTCGCGCTGGACTCCCACTCATCACAGTTTGAGTTCCGGACCAGGCGGCTTAAACTCACGCCGGGCGCATGTGCATGCATGCCCAAGATCCCAAGAGGAGAATGGAGGAGAAGGGATTGTGGCATGGCCACACCCCTGGGGGTGATTTCCCTCTCTGTCTCTCTCTCTATCTTTCTGGTGAGCACACACACCCTACAGCAAAACCCTCTCTCAAAAAAAAAGGAAAGAAAAATCATGCCAGATGTGTGTGCATGTCTACCCAAAATCTCAAGAGGAGACCAGAGGAAAAGGGATTGTGGTGTGGCCATACCCCTCTGTTGAATGGTAATTGATTTTCTACAGAAGGGACTATGGTCAGCACCACTCTCTTATCTACCCCAGGGTCACGAAGCATTCTGTAGCTTCCTAGAGGTAAATGGGGTACAGAGAGTTGGCTCCAGAAATCATGTGGTTTTGGAATCCTTGTCCTCAGTATCCCCTTACACATCAAAATTGACCAGACTTTCTGATACATTCCTTTGCTCAATAAGAACGTCATTTCTTGGGTGCTAAAAGACAAGTTTGGCTGTTATTGATGATTTAGTAAATGTCTAAAGCCAGCATTTCTATTTCTTTTTCTGTCTTTGTTTTGGTGTAGAAAGAGCTATTTGCAGTTATATAGGCTTAAATTGCTATTAATTTATAAAGGCTATAAAATAAAAATAGTCCTCAAGCTTTTAAGTTGAACTTATAAGTCTTATTTTTCTGCCTATAATTCTAGTAATTTTTTTGTATATAATAAGAACAAATAGTCTCACAGAGGGTTTTGGTTAGTGTTGAATCAATTAGAGCTGAACAATCTAAACTCAAACAATTGCTCTCATTTATAACCTTAATTAGCTAGAATTCCTTATATGTTTTAAAGTTAATATATTCAGTTTTCTGTTTAACCTTTCAAGTATCTATATCACTGGGCAAACTTACAATCCCAACAACCAAATCTTTTTAGAAACTTAAATAATTTTTATGAAACTAATAAATGCATTCAGTTATCCCATAAATATGTATATTTAATCTCATTACTTTAAATATTTAAGTATTACTGAAATATTTAAGCTTTAAATATTTCAAGTTATTACCATTAAACTTCTAAATATTTAGACTTTTGCCAGTTAAAGCTGTAAATGTTTTAGTTTATTAAATATTCCAAGTAGCCACACTTATTTAATGAACTAAAAAGTTACCTGAAAACTATAATATTATTTACCCAAAAGTAAGATCCTGTTACTGTTACTTATATATGTATATATTTTATGTACATATATGTGTATATATATTTTATATACATATATAGTTATGTGTGTGTGTGTGTGTGTGTGTATATATATATATATATATTTAGAGAGAGATTTTTTGCTATAGGGTGAGTGTGCTCACCAGAGAGACAGAGACAAAAAGACAGAAAGTGAGAAATCACTTTCCAGGGGGAATGATCATGCCACAATCCCTTCTCCTCCATTCTCCTGGGATTTGGGACATACATGCACATGCCTGGCATGAGTTTTAAGCCACTGAGTCCCGGACTCAACCCATAGTTGACTACGTGGGAGTCCAGCTACATAACCATTACACCATCTGCTGGTCTTGTTCCTGTTACATTTTTCAACCTACGGTCACAAATCTCAAATCAATTTCTCATCTAAAATTAGAATCAAAAAGAGAATATATTTAATCATTGGACAAATATTTATTGACTAACTAAATATGCACATTTTCTATTGGGCCAAAATATCTTAAACATTAAAAACACTTTCAATCACATATCTGGATTTTTTCCATGGTTAGTAAATGAATTCCTAAATTTAAAACAAAGGACTCCAAATTATGAAATTTTGAGTGTTCATGACAGGCTGACTAAGAGTACTAACATGGTACTCTTAAACTCATAAACATGATAGTTTATGGGTAAGAGGTTTGACCTAGGATGTAGGACCTGGTGGTGGCTGACATCCACAGTGTGTGCCCTGAGCCCAAAGGATGTCTACTTTTAGATTCACTGTGTCAACAGGTGACTTTAAATCAATTTCTTTACCAAATTTTTAATCTGATTTGGGTTGAAAAATCAGCTTTGTGTTACTCTTCTGGGGGGAAAAACTCTTAAACTCTTAAGATATTTTAATTTTCCTCATCTGGCTCTGATGATAACTGGAAGTCATTCCACCATATTCTGAGTAGGTCTTAAGTCTTTGGTTATGTTGCTGCATGAAAGGTTCCCATGTGACCACTTCAGCTGGGACCTTGGAACTGCTGCTCCTATAGAGAAGCCTGTGCTCTCCACTTCACCATAGATCCCTCAAACCTCATCCTGTCCATCCTCCAGGCCAGGCATGGCACTTGTCCTATGCACTGTAGGATGGAAAATCTGTAGTAACTTCCTATACATCTTCTATCCTCTAGATGACGGTAGCACCTCCTTTCCAGTCGCAACAACCAAAACTGTCCCTAGACATTGCCGGGTGTCTCCTGGTGAGCAAAATTCTCCTTTCACCTCCCCACCCCACACACATGTTGAGGACCACTATCTTTTTTTTTTTTTTTTTTGAGAAGTTTTTGCTATAGGGCGTGTGTGCTCGCCAGAAAGACAGAGAGAGACAGAGAGACAGAAAGCAAGAAATCACCCCCCAGGGGGGATGGCCATGCTGCAATCCCTTCTCCTCCATTCTCCTCTCGGGATCTTGGGCATGCACGCACACGCACCTGGCGTGAGTTTAAGCCACCGGATCTGAGACTCAAACTGCAGTCGACTACATGGGAGTCCAGCAACATAGCAATTACGCCAACTGCTGGTCCCAAGAACCACTGTCTTGAGATGAGCAACTTTCCAAGACAGAGCAGAGCAATGCGATGGGGCCATTTGTGTCATGACTGTGTTGTTCTTTCTCTTATGTCTCTCTAGCGCCTGCGAATCTGCCCCTGACTGTCTCCCCTTGAGTAATTGAATGTATGCCCTTACTCAGACCTAAGGCAGGCTGCTCTGCTTCTGGATATTGAGTGTTGTTTTGGGTTTTGTGTTTGTCTTTCAGAGAAAAAGAATTCTGTCAACTTTTAGCTTTTATTAACAATTTTTTGCACAAATTCTGCTTTTAAAGGTATCCATTTGTACAGTATCAGGAAGTGAGCTTTGAAAAACACTGGTGTTTCTGCACATGCTTGTGTCCAAACCAGGACTCCAGTTTCACATGAATTTCCTCTTTATATTAACAGTGATGAACTGGAATTTTAAAAAGCCCACATTGACAGCATTTTAGCTATAATGGTTTGAAACCAAAAATAATCAAAATCTGGGCAGTAAAAGAAAATTGAGTCTTAAAAACTGGGAATACAGACAGGCTCAGAGATGAAAGAGAATCCAATGGCTTGATCAATCACATACTACTTGATAAATCATTTCTTCTTGAACTCAAGAGGAACTTGCATCTTGCCTCACAAGAGGAATATACCGCACAGTCTAGCTTTATCTCAGAATACCACCCTTTGAAATTAAGGTCAGATTAAGTTACATGATAAAATCAATGTCACACTGTGAGGTTGCTGAAACCATTCTTGGTAATGAAATGTTTTAATGATGGAAACCTGGAAAGAATTCAGCCTGTGCTAGTTCACTCTGCAGCAGCTTGATGCTATCATGGAGGTCTTCACAAGCCATTCACCAACATCTGCACACCAAACTAAGCTTGCACATGAATGTTTCCTTAGCATGTCTGGGCAGTTGGATGAGTGTGAGCCCAGGGACTGTATATGCCTTTCCCTAACATGTTTCTTAAGGGCTTAGCATGTAAACTAGAGTCTTCACACAGGTGAACCACAGTGATTATTGGGTTTGTGTGAGAGCCTGTTAACATGATAAAGGCTAGATAAAAATAGTGGTAGAATGTGCCTTTATCATGAGCTTTCAGAAGTCAAGGAGAGGTTCCACACAAAAGTCCTGGGGGAGAATATGCATTTCCATTGATATTCCTGTTGACTACTATTTGGAAATCAAAAAGTCCATTGTCCAATATAGTGCTGCATGGGCCCAGTGTTAATAATGTAGAAATAACAGAAAAGTGTCCTAAACAAAACAAAACAATAAGATAGAAATGGAATTAAAGCAGCCTGCCAGGCAGAATGCGTGGTAAGAAATTCTGTCCTGAAAATGTTGGGAAACTTTGAACAATGAATAAAACCCAACCTTATGATTGTCCTGTACAAAGACAAAATTCTAGTGTTTAAAATTCACTTTATAAGCTTAGTGACATATGTGATTGAATGTATATAAGAAATTAAAATAAAATTAAAAATGTAAGCCCAAAAATGTTTACATATAATGTAAATATTAAATTAAAGAATGTATTAAATCTTTAGTGTGGCTAATTTTGCATTAATATCATCATGAACTTAGTCTTATAATTAATTGTTTATGCCAGTCATTTGCAGACAGTAGCCTACCTGTTTGCATATACAAAGAGTTATTAGAACACAGTAGTATAAATGTGTCTACCTCTTGTTTACGGTTGCTTTCCTGCCACTGTATGGTGGCAGAGTCACATAATTACAACAGAAACTGTGTGGCAACCAAAGCAGAAAACTTGTACTATCTGGCCCTTTTCTGAAAAAGTTTACCACTCCTGGCAAAATCATTCAACAATTCTTTCCAAACTAAGATTACTTCTGTAGTGACAACAGAAAGGAAAGCAAACATTTTATTGTTGTCATTCCTTTATATGTCATTCCTTTATATGGATTATGTGTTTCCATTAGAAAACATCTCACTTATATCCAATATGTATTTGACAGAGGAGGGAAGACACTATTTCCTATCTAAAGAAGACATTTAGTGACCTGCTATGCTTGATTTTCTTTCAAAAGAACTCTGTGTTTGAACATTTGTCCATAGCATGAGACTTGTGTCCAGAGCCACATAAATAGCTCAGTGGGACTTAGCCATTTTTGGTAAATAATCCCTTTTGGGCCCTAGGCAAAAAAGAATGGCAGACTTTATTCTTGGATTTTTCAAAAGACTTAAGGCAAGGAAATGAGAGGAACTACATAAGTGAAACCAGAAGAAAATGAGCAAAAAATTAAAAGTTTAAAAACTGGAATATAAACAATGACTCAAGTATAAATAGACTTTCTCTTGCACATTGTATTAAATAAAAATAATAGTTAACATTTATTGTTCTACCATATGCTGGGTAAGTTCCATACTTCATCAATTGATTCCTACTTTTCTGGGCAAGTATTGTTATTCTTGTTTTACAGATGCACCAACTGAGGCTCTGAAAGATGAGGAAACTTTCCCTTTCTATGATATAGAGCCATTTGACTCTCTATGAATATAGTGCCAATCTGTTTCTATTAGGATTCTCTTAAGATCTTATTAAGTACTATTGTATTGTGGGCCAGCCTTGTGGCCTAGTGATTAAGGGAGTTGAATCTCACTTGGTTGACTGTGTGCTTTGAATCCCAGCCCCAGTGGCTTGAAAACATGTGGGGTGTGTATGTGTATGGCCAAAATCCCAACAGCATGGAGAAATGGAGAAGAAGGGATTGTGGCATATGCTCTCACACCCCATTGAGGAGTGCTTTCTCCCTCTTACTCTCTGTCTCTCTGGCCAGCACATGCACCCTCTGGCAAAAATTTTTTAAAAAATTAATGTATTGGGACCAGCAGATGGCATAATGGTTACATTGCTGGACTCCCATGTAGTTGACTATGGTTCAAGTACCAGACCCAGTGGCTTAAAACTCATGCCAGGTGTGTGTGTGCGTGCATGCCCAAAATCCTGAGAGGAGAATGGAGGAGACAGGATTGTGGTGTGGCCATCCCCCCGGGGGGGGGGGGGGGTTGATTTCTTGCTTTCTGTCTCTCTGTCTTTCTCTGTCTCTCTAGTGAGCACACCTACCCTATAGCAAAAATCTCTCAAAAATTTTAATGTATCGTTACATCATATTTAAATCTAAGCTAAGCAAATCAGCCACTACCCATCAGTGTTGTAAACCAAACCTGCCTGATCATGACTTAATAATATATCAGTTAGCTACTGCCTCATAACTAACTACCTCTATGAGTAGTGCCTTAGAACAACCATCATTTATTCTGTCTCCCAAATCTGCTGATCAACTAGGGGTTGGCTATTCTGGGATTAGCCTGGGGAGGTCTCTACTCTAGGTGTCTGTCATCTTCTCCTTCCTCCCAACAGGCAAGCCCAGGCATGTTATTCTTATAGCAAGAACAGAGTTGAAATAGAGCAAGTGGAAACACATGTCTTAGAGCCTGTGCTTAGACCTGGTACACGGATTTTTGCTTCATTCCATGGACCAAAACTAGTCACATGGCCAAGTCAAGAGACAGAGGACATCATAACCATGAAATACTGTCATATGGAGTAGGGATATGGGGAAGATGAAGGACTGGGGCCAATCTTCCATCTATAAATTTGTCTCATACTAGAAGTACTTTATTCCAAGTGTTGGCCAGACCCAAAATCATGTCTATTTTCCATTGTAATGACCCTGTAACGAAAGAAGCAGCCAATGATTGTTCTCTACCAAGATCTCTTAAGAGATGTGAAGTTCACATGGAACATCCTAGATGGACAACCTCACAAAGAGTTCCTTGGGCCCTTTTCCACTGCCCAAGTCTTGTTATACACTAAAGTCAGCCCTGAGTATAGCCCACACTTCGGCCTACTTGGTTAGATAATGAGACTCTGTTGGTTCCTGGATCAGTATGTTATCGTTAATTAAATAAATAAGTCATTACCAATTAAGGAAAGCAGTGATGTCTCTACAGCAAATTTAATAGTGCATGCTTTGGGGTGTAAAATGAAGGGACTAAACACAGGATCCACGTAATTAGACTCTTGTAACGATTTACTTGAAGGTATTCATCTACATTTTAGTAAAAGGAAATTCTCCTTGCTATCTGTTGTTCTGAGAAAGAGATAGTGATTGATCCTTGCTATGTGATAAGATAATAACTTCCTGCCATTCTCAGGCACTTATGCAGTCATTAATAGAAAATGAAAGTGATAGTGAAGCTGAGACAATTGTTTCAAGGCAGGAGGCATTGATCATTGTAAATATTCTATAGATTCTACTTATTCTGAAAGGGCAAGCAACACCATTTTGGACTTTGCCAAGTGATTAACAGACGCTTAGGGCAGTACATACAGTTTTGACAAGATAGTGCACTTTCCTTTTTTTCTTGTTTTCTGACAAAACAAAGATAATTCTATATTAACATTTCCCCTTACAGCTGCAAAAGTACATATTTATGAGATTTTTGTGAGGACAGTATAAAAAGGAAATATTAATTTTTCGTTTTCTTTGCTATCCAAGGCATATCCAAGAGACTAAAAGTCATGTTACAGCTTTAGAATGAAGGATGTGAGATTACAGTCTCTTACATCATTAGGAAGAAGAGGATTCAACTAAGCAAACTGGCAAAAGATGGAAAGAGAAGAAGGAGCAGTGTTAGCCCTAACCATGTGGAAGTGGCACTATCATAGATTCAGAAAAGGCAGGAGGTGCTTTTACTATGTGCTGAATGAAAGTCTTCACTTGTCCTCGACCATCTAGGACACTGTCATGGCCTGAGAATTGATCTGTCAGAAGTGTAGTTGGCAAGGCCAGCCTCATAACCTAGTAGTTAAGGGGTCTGGATCCCATATGGCCAACTAAGATTCAAATCCCACCCCAGAGGTTTTAAAAACATGCCAGGGGAGGACCAAGAGATAATGTAATGATTACATCACTGGACTCCCATGTTGTCAACCACCGTTCAAGTCCCAGACCCAGCAGCTTAAAACTCACGCCAGGCACATACCCAAAATATCTAGAGGAGACTGGAGGAGAAGGGATTGTGGCATGGCCACCCATCCCCTAGAGGGTGATTTCTCACTTTCTGTCTCTCTGGTAAGTGCACGCACCCTATAGCAAAAATCTCTCTCTCAAATCCTGACAGGATTTAAGTATGGAGGAGAAGGGATTGTAGCATGACCATGCCCCATTGAGAGTGCTTCCTTTCTTTCTCTCTCTCTCTCACCAGTGCATGCACCCTCTGACAATGAAAAAAAAATTATACTTGACAGTTGACTTGATGCAATGTGTTCAACACCAAAATCAGATTGGTTGGGAAAAGTGCTTTCCAGGATGTAGAAGGATTTTGACAACAAAGGGCATATCTCACAGGAGAAGCAAGCTTGTGTGAAGCAAGCTACATCCGGAGAGAGCACCTTAGGAAGGGGCTGTGTCCTCGGAAATCACCTGAGCACCCCTACCCAGATTCCTATTTGACTTCTTGCCTAATACATGAAGCAGCACAATAGACTTGCCTAAAGTAATTTTTATATTTGTCTTTAAGTACTGCTTTACAGGCATTTCTTTTTCTTTATCTTTTCCTTTTACTTTTTATTTTTCTTTTTCTCTTCTTTTCTTTTCTTTTTTTAAAGAGATTGCTACAGGGTGCGTGTACTTGCCAGAGAGACAGAAAATTAGAAATCATCCCCCCAGGGGATGGCCACACCACATACTTTCTCCTCCATTCTCCTCTTGAGATTTTGGGCATGCATGCACAAGCACCTTGCATGAGTTTCAAGCTGCCAGGTCCAGGACTCAAACCACCATTGGCCATGTGGGAGTCCAGTGCCTTAACCACTATGCCACCTGCTGGGCCCATGCATTTCTCATCTAGAAAACTTGAGTGTAGAGTAGCCCTGAAAAAGAATTGAGAATGGGAACTTGTGCAACTGGAATGAGTGCAGAGGGCCAGCAAGGACAGAATGGTGTAGGGAGGGAAGGTGACTGGTCACATTCCTGAGTATGCAGTGAGGGAAGATGACTGCAGGCGCTGATCAAGCTGGGGATGGATCACAGCAAGACCCTGTCTGGGGGTATTATCCATATGTACATGTCTGGGTCGCTGTGTGTCTCTCTTACTCGTGGAAGAAATAAACTAAAAAAGGAAGGAAGGGATGCAGAGATTTGTGTACCAAACCGGGCAACACAGTGAAGCCGCTGACAAAGGGGGATGGGGTACACAGGGAGGGGAGCAGAGGAGGTAGTGGAGAAGCAAGGGCAGGGATTTCCCTAGAGAGAAGGGAAAGGATTCTGGCACTGCAGGTGAGCAGGCTAAGCCCTTGTGGGGAGAGGGCAAAGGTGACCTCTCCAAGGGCAGGGAAGAAAACTGAAAAAGTAATCTCGAGAGTGGTGTAGAGCACCAGCACTGTTCCTTATCTCTCATCACACCAGAAACCAGATTTGGTGTGTCTATGTGAGCAATTTCCAACCCCTTCTCACTGTGGGAGACCGTTCTGAAAATAATTAGAGTCACTTGCCCCACAGCCTAAAGGCACCACATAAAAGTTGAGCCTCCGCTGTGCACTGCCAGCCTCCCCTCAACCTTCAAATATGAAACTTGTGTAAGATGGAGCACCAGTGCTGGCTTAGGAGTAAATTTCTTCGGCTGTTCTTTCTATAGGAACCTGTTGTTACGTGTCTCCAAGGTGGAATTGCCAGAGATACTCCCTGATTTCAACCATACCTTCATGGATGCATCTTTAGAATAATGCATGTGTGTGTTGTAAGGTCTCTTAAAAAAGGAGTATTTTCTATCTGGGGGCTCCTGGGAAAGGAATTAGTGTTTTCCTGGATAAAAGATTCAAAATGGGCAAGGTTACCTTATGGGAACATCTGTAATCATTTGCCTGCCAGTGCAAAATTAATTAACTGTGTACAGATTTTAAATAGTTCACTTCATCTGCTTGCTATATAGATATAATTTGTGATTCACATTCTTTAAATTTTTGCAACTTTTCTTAAAGCTTGAGAACAAGATGTTAAATCTGTTTTAATTACATTTGGAGGAGAGTGACATAGTAAAAAGTACTACTTAGAGATTGTTTTTGAAAAGACATGGAGCTGTTTAGAGACCTAATAAAACTTTGTCAATGGCCTACGGATTCAGATGAGGGTAATGAGGAGAATAAATAAACCAATTTGGAACAGGGAAACTTTGCATCTTGTCTTGATAGATAAACTTGCCTTTTGTTGACAAATGCAAAATATAAAGTGAATTATGAGAGCAACTGATATATATTAATGTGATTTAAAACATTTCCAGAGTTAATAAATAAAATTTTGAGTTGCCCTCAAATTTGTATTTAAATTATCTTTTTCTTTCTGGTATATATTAAATTATTCAAAATAAAACCCCTTTTTAATAAATAACTATGTTATTCAGAATAGCACACTTGAGCAGAACATTTATTTCCTTGTTTTGATAGAATTCCATTTCCTGCTGAAAAGTAGAATCCAAGAATTAGAAGATCCAGCTTCAACTATATAATAATTTTCTTTAAAAACCAAGAGTTCAGATGGAAAGTTTCAATTAAGAAAAAGTTATTTTCTAATGAGATAGTTCAGAAATACTTAATTTAACCCACAAAAGGACTTATAAAAATTTCCCACACTTCTTGGAACTGCATAAACCTAAACAATTGCAGCAATTATTCATTTTAGCTTTTATTGCTGAGACAACTCTTTTTTAAGATGTTCCATCTCATTGATCTTGCATACGGAGATCATTTAAACCCCTCTTTGGAAAATTTTCTAGCGGATGCTTGTCAATACTTTCCTGATGGCAATGTTGGAAACCTCACGCTTGACTCCACTTTCATCTGCAGGTTACAGACACACACACCCATTATGCAGTCTGACAAAAGAGCATCATTTTCCTCCATCAGCTCAGTAACCCAATTTCAACAAACCCAAACTGTGCCATTGCAGCATGCTGGATCCTAGTGTGATAGGTGCAGCATCAGCAGCACCCGGACACTAGCTGGGAATGCAAATGCTCTCCCCCTCACCACCCAGACTGAATCAGAAGCTCCAGGTAGAACCAGAAATTCGCGTTAACCAGGCCCCCAACTGCTGCTGCTGCACACCCAGGTGTGAGGACCACCATGCTCGGATGTCCGGGTGCATGCAGGCAACAATGAAAATGCTAAGAGAGAATGAGGCCAAGTGCTCTTGGCATTCATAGCAAAAAGGTGATTTTCATTTGTGGCGGGCTTCAGACGGGAAGTGGCTTTTAAAAAAAAGAGAGAGAGAGAGATTTTTTGTTATAGGGTATATGAGCTCTCCAGAGAGAACAGAGAGAGACAGAGAGAGAGAGAGAAATCACCCCCCCCTCCCCCAGGGAGATGGCCACGGTACAATCCTTTGTTCTCCATTTTTCTCTCAGGATTCTGGGCATACACACACACACACACACACACACACACATGCACCCCGTGTGACTTTTAAGCCACTGGGTCCAGGATTCAAACTGCAGTAGACTTCATGGGAGTCCAGTGACGTAATCATTACGCCATCTGCTGGTCCCAGGAGAATGGATTTTAAACAGGATGGGAATGCTTCCAATTTCTAAGGACAACATACAGGTAACCCCAAAATGCAGTTTGGCTCCAGAGCCCTAGGAAACTGCCAGCGGTTTGAATCAGGGAATTCTAACCCCCTCCTCGTTTATCCTTTATCTGGAAGTCCATATCTGCCACCTAAGCTTTCAGCACACAGCAGGAAGAATTGACCTCCCATCTGATGAATTCCTCTCTTATGCAAAGCCTGTGTGTTTTCTTCAGAAGACTACTTTGCCACAACTGCATGCTCTATTGTGTTTTACACACTTTCTTTCTCTGGGTGTTGAGTGCTTTTATATCTCTGCATTCTGATTTACACATAAATGACTGGACATATAGCCTTGACCGGAGCTTGTGAGTGTGACTTCACATGGCAGGAATGTCCGTGATCTCAGGCTCTTGTCTGCAAAGCCTGGGAGTCGGACCAGACACTTTCCAAGGCCCTCTCTTGCCAGGAAATGCTGCAAGCCCGCAGATCCTACGTAATTTTGTTTTTCTTTGTTCACTATGTGATCTAGCATATTAATAAGGTAAAAATCAATCCTAATACTTTCTTCAAAATGTTCTTCTCAGAATTGAAAGTTCCTTCTGAAATTGCTCTTCTTTGCTCCAAACATGCAATGTCTTATTATTTTTTATTTCAGTGCTTGCTTGCATATGATTGCCTCATACTTATCAACAAGTAACCCAAGAAACTTACCTGAAAACACTTACATAAATAAATAGCATGGGATTTTTTTTCTCCTTCCAAAAGAGCTTAATTTATATAGACTATAGAAACTTTCTATGTCAAAATGATTGTTGTCTATTTCTTTAAAAAGATTTTTGGGGACCAGCAGGTGGTGTAATGGTACATCACTGGACTCCCACATGGTCCACCAAGGTTTGAGGCCCAGGCCCAGAGGCTTGAACCTCATGCTGGGTGTGTGTGTGAGTGCCTGAAATCCCAAGAAGAGAATAGAGGAGAAAGGATTGTGGCATGGCCATCACCCTGGGAGGTGATTTCTCACTTTCTGTTTCTCTGTCTCTCTGGTGAGCACATGTGTCCTATAGAAAAAAATCTCTCTTAAAAAAAAGATTTTTGCCTTTTTGCTATAGGGAGCATGCACTCACCAAAGAGAGAGAGAGACAGTGAGATGGAAAGTGAGAAATCACTCCCCAGTGGGATAGCCATGCTACAATAACTTCTCCTCCATTCTCCTGAGATTTGGGGCATGCAGGCACACGGATCCTGCATGATTGTCAAGCCACCAAGTCCAGGACTCAAACCACCGTTAGCCATGTGGGAGTTCAGCACCTTAACCACCACGCCACCTGCTGGCTCCTGTTGTTTGCTATTAATATATGCTTTTAAATTTGTGTCTTCATATGAGGCTATGTGTGTGCATGTGTGCTTATATAAGGAAATGCAATTATGTCATTGACTTCTTGTTCGTTTCATTTCTGAAGATGGTGTTATGTTACTCATAAAAGCATTGACAGATTCATATTATAGAGGAGAATTTTACTCATAAGATACTTTTTATGAAGTGCACCAATTTTCCCACTTTCTTTTAAGTTTGGAGTGTGTGGATGAGCAAACACTTAGCAGAAAGGAAAGTCAAGCCATCTCTCCCTTTCACCAGTTGTTCCATCTCGACTTTGTTCTTGAATGTCTTTACTTTAGTGGCCCATATCTAGTATTCTGAAATTCTTGGAACTCCTTTTCAGTTCCCAGAGCTGTTCTGGATGTACTTCTGTTCTCTGAGGACTATAAAAAGATGCGCTCTCGGGGGACCAGTAGTTAGCATAATGGCTATGTCACCGGACTCCCATGTAGTCAAACGCAGTTCACGTCCCGGACCTGGTGGCTTAAAACTCACGCCGGGCGTGTGTGCGTACGTAAGATCCCGAGAGGAGAATGGAGGAGAAGTGATTGCAGTGTGGCCATCCCCCCTGGGGGGTGATTTCTCGCTTTCTGTCTCTCTGTCTGTCTGGCGAGCACACGCTTCTGAAAGCAAAAAAAACTCTCCAAAAAAAAAAAGATGCGCCCTCAGGTACCCACTGGTAGACCATTGACGCTCTTTCCAGCTGAACTGGGCTGGCTTGCTGTGCATTGATTAGTTGACCTGGAATTCCCAGACCATCACCTTAGCTTTTATGCTTTAGATAAGGACCCCTGCTTGGGATTTGGTGAAATTCTGTTTTAGCCATGCTGTAGTCTGCCTTTTACCAAATGTCTTTGCATGAGACAGAGGAATATCTGTTCTTTTTCGCCTGCTCCAAGTGAAATGACAGATAACTCCCCGTGCTACATGAAAGCACTGTTTGACTTTCAACTTGATGGTTTTTAAAATGTATTTTCTCATGCTCATTGCTGAAATAGTTACCATGTCTCGTCAATAACTCCTGAACAACAACAACAACAAAATCTGTACACTGGATAATGGAAATATTTTGATATTCATCATTTTTTCTACTTGTTTTTTTTTCTAGTTTCTTTTATTTATTTACATTCATTCATTTACATCATTACAGCAAACAAAATGAGATTTCCCATCAAGAATACACTGTAAATTGGCTCAATCAAACACATCAACATACGTGTTATCATCAACAAATAATTTTCCATTTGTTTCCTGTATGTTTTGTTATTTTTGCCATCCTTGATTCCCTATCTCTCACCCTCTGCCATGTCTCATCCTCCTCCCACACTGTCTCTGGTATCCATGGTTGCTTTCTATGCCTTTCCTCCATTTTATTTATTTGCTAATGAACTTAATTAATCTAAATACTTCCAGTAGCAAGCGCAGCTGATATATACATATCCATGAGCCCAAGTCTGACTTTAGGCATAAACCTCAGTGAGTAGAATGAACATACTATAAAGTAGCACCTAGCTGGGACTATATAGCTTACTGCAGTCATCAAATATGCATTTTTTTATTTCAAGAAAAATAGTTTTCATGTTTTTTTTCTCCTGAAACTTTTATTTTAATTAATTAATTTACATTCATCCCCTAATCATCCATTTTTTTTCTACTTGTTACTGTTTCAGGGAGAGAATAGTTTTTGTAAGTTTTATTGGTTTTCATTCATGATAGAAAACAAGTGCACAAGCACAAGACAGAGACAGAGAGAAAGCACCCCCCCAAAAGGTCCTAGTAATAATACAATCCTTTTTCCTCCAGTTCTCCATCCCCTCAGGATCCTGGATATGCACTCAATGGGGCTGAGATTCGAACTCCAGTCTGCCTTGTGGGATCCAGCTTCCTCTGTACAGCACCTAACTGCTGGCCTATAACAGCCGGCCTGGAAAGTCGATTTTTGTTTTCTATAATCCTCTCTATGACTCTCTTTTATTGTTCTGTAGCCTAATGGGGGATATATTCAGAATTGCTTTTTTTTTGCTTATTTTTTCCACAGTATCTCTGTTTAAAGCATCAATCTACAAACATCAACCACAGACCACCTCATAACTAACATTTTCATGTGCATTCCCTTTTGTTGATGTCACTTCAGGATAACTTTTTAAAACTTTTCCTACAAGTTTTTTGGCATTGTAGTTTGGCATGAGCAACAGCCTGGTAAAAAAACAATTCTTAGAATCAAATTTATAAGAAAAAATATTTTAAGGACAATGTAAAAGCCCACATTTTCATATGCTTGTTGCCAAACATTCTTCAAATGTGGCTACATAGCAAAACAATAAAAATAAGAATTATGTGTGATGTGTTCTGTAACTCAATAATTACTGGTTTTGTATAATGAGACTTTTCATTTGTGATGATGTGAACTTTCCAAGGGAAATGTTTCCTTGGCCTGAGACTGATCGTGGTGATGGCAGTGGCAACAGAAAGTGGCCCTCTGGTCCCATGGGCCAGATTAATCACGTCTCCATCACACAGTGCTCTTTGCTCAGGAAATGAATACAAGATAAAACAGGAGGGGAGATTTTACTGATTTCAGCCTCTCTCAGTTTGGGGATTATTTGTTTTTAAAGATTAAGTTCCATTTCAGATGATCTTATGAGAAAAAATTCATATAGAAATTTGTCTTCGTTGCTTCAACAGTTTTTATATTTTAAAAGAATATTTCATTGCTAGAAGGTACATGTGCTCGCCAGAGAAAGAGACCAGGAGAGAGAGAGAGAGAGAGAGAAAATGAAGTACCCTCAATGGGGCATGGTTACATCGCAGTCTCTTCTTCTCCATCCTATCAGAATTTGAGGCACACACACATACCCAGTGTATTTTTCAAGCCACTAGGTCTGAGATTCAGCCATGTGGGATCCAGCTCCCTTAACCTCTAGGTTGTGGGGCTGGCCCAACACTTTGTGTGAAGGTCATTCACAAAAGCGATTACAAAGTTCATTTTTTAGTGAGAAAAGCTGACATTTGATCTCACTACTCCTGAAAACATTCTGTACATGGTACTTCTAATGACCGTTCATGTAGCAGCAGGCCAGCAGAAAACACCAAAATGATGTTCTCCTTTCTTTTATAGTAAGACAATCCAGTATAAATAGATGTCAAAAAACTTGCCTGATATACAATGTCTCGAGCTCCACAATATCCATCCTGAGGAATTCAGCACTCAGGCAAATATTTCATTTGCCTATAACATAAAAATATAGAAACAAAACCAACTGCTCTGTTCTTTCAAACATTTGACAATGTAAATATCTCTGTCAAACCTTCTCCATAATACTTATTTGCATTAAGCTAAAGCTATACCAGCTGTGGAGCTTTACAGGACATTTACAACAGGCCTGAAAAGGATTTGGATTTCTTGGACTTTGACAACTCCTACTAAGAAGGAATAAGAGTAGGAGCAGTTGTCCAGGTTATGTGGCTCAGTAGCCTGAAACTTAATGGGCTTTGCTTAGTCAAAACTGTCTAAATAGCCTCTTTTGGTTGTAACTGTGATTTTTGTTTATAATTTATAAGGGGCCAGCCACAGTGATACAGTGGTAATGCAACATTCTGCGATGCTAGGGCCATCCAGAAGGTCCCAGGTTCGCATCTTGAGGTCTTCCTGTATACGCTGGACACACACGTGCATGCCCATGATCCTGTCTGACTGGAAGAGGCTGGGGGAGGTGGGAGGTGGGAGGCATGAGATCCTGTTGGGGATCCCTTTCTGTCTCTCTCTCTCTTTATATATATATATATATGCACACACACATATGTATATATTCCTCTCTTATGAAAAAAATACACAAATAAAGCCAAAAAATAAATAAATAAAACTTCCCAACATTCTTCCCAATGTCTAGTTTGTCACCTACCAATAGATTCATCAATATTTTCCAAATGTTGGCACATTTCAGGCACAATGTGAAAATATTTTACAACTTTTTAAAAATTTTTCCCTAAAATTTATTTTCAAACTCCAGGCAGAGAAAAATGTTTCAGACTTAGTCCTTTTAAGAATTTTTTTTGAGTATCACATTTTTTATCCTGAGAGATTTTAAACACCTTTCATTTAAATGTTTTTAACAATGTGCCCTGGATATATCTAATGAACAGTCCTTGAAAACAGAGTCACCATATTTATAAATTCAATTCTCTTTCCATCCATATGATGAACTTTATCCTTCCTCAGGGCATATATTTAATAACCATTAATGAAATCTGAAATGATATATGAGCACTGAGACCCAAATTTGCTACTCATTTTTTTTCCAGTGGAAATTTCATAAGGGTTTTGGCATGGGAACACAGCAGGCATTTAAGGCAGATGGAATAATACGGTTGGCCACAATGGCTCCGATGCAATCATTACAGTTTATAATCAATAATTTGCTTACTAGGGAAGACAGTCTTTTCAGCCAAACCAGCACATATTAATAGCATACCATTCTCCTCCCAGTTAGCCTACAATTGCCACTGTTCCGCAATCCTGTGACTGCCATAGATTTACACATGGAAGCTGGGGGCTCAGCACTCACTTGTTTTGTCTTTGAAGATTTCCATTCCCACCTTCCCTTTCCCAATAATATCACAGAAGCCATTTGAGCTAACAAGGGCCACAGGGGTAAGATTCAGCAGGCACCTGCAGATATGGGGAGGACTTATAGAGAAAGAGAGTTCATCCCACTGGTTCTAAGCCAGGGACGTTAGAGGGAAGGCAAATTGGTGGGCAGGTAGGGGCAAGGCCTTTGGAAGGTCACATATATTATGATTGGCATGTTAGAGGGAAGTCCTTTCAGAGTTTTTCTTCTAAAAAGAAAATGGAGAAAACTCCTGTAGAGTCAAAGCTCTGAGAGGTGACATTAAATGCAAGAGAAAGGCAGAAAAAACTAATGGGAAGAACATAGTCCCTACTTAGGTACCAGTTTCCCTGTAGGCAATAGAGAAATCTAGACACCCAAGAAGCCAGGGAGGAAGACGTCTAGGCAATTGGCTTCCCTGGCTCTTACTGGGTTCTAGGTGCAGAGCCAATTGGGGGAGCAGATTAACAGTGCAATCTACTAGGTAGTTGGCCCTGTGTGTTCTCATTTAATCCTCTCAGCAACTCTGTGACACTGGTATTATGCTTATGCCATTTTCTCAGTGCCAACCTGTGAAACAGGGATTCTGGGTAACTTGCCCAAGGTCTCATTACTTGTAAGCACTGTAGGATTTGAAGTAGGTAGACTGACACAAAAGTCACACTCTTGGCCTTTGCACCATACTTTTTACATTGGCATCTTTAGAGGTAAAAAAGACTGTTTCCAAACTCTGATGGTATGTGAGGCAAAGTCCCTTGTTAAAGAAGCCAGCTGGTTTCCTATGACTCAAGAAAAGGAGTAGATACTTTGTGATGAGCTGAATGTTTCTTCTGAAGCCTCAAAGAGGGCGAGAGAGGGCAAATGCAGACAGTTGGTCAACCATGTGACCTGAAATTTCCTTTTTATTTCAGACAATAGAGGCTCTTACTTTAAGTAAGAAAATTATCTGCATGAAACAATGTACCCTGCACTGATATTTTATAATATTCTAATAAGGTCACAGCATCATAATCACATGTGACTGTGATACTAAAGACACAATTCTATGCCCACCCCCACATTCTGAATCTTTTTTTTCTCAACAGATATGTGTTTACAAATATGCTTCTAAACAAAGACTCATACTTTATCAGCTGTCTCAGACAACTTTAGTTGGGTTAATATCAAATGTAGGGCTATAACTTCAAGTCTTCATGTCAATAAGTCTGAAAATGGCCAAGGATTTGATAATATTACTGGGTTACTCCACAGCAAGATCCTGGTGTTGATAGGTAGTATAATGGTGGCTTAGAACCAGTGCTGGTTCCTTCCAGGACTCACCTTCTTCTGTCTTTGCAGAGAGCAATATCTTTCCTAATCTCACAAAGGTTTGAGAAGTGTTATAACTACTCAGGAGGCTCAAGAGTAGCTAATTGGCATGCAACATGGTCTATGAATGATCCGAATACCAGCCAGTTCCAAGAGAGTCATCCAGATAATTACAAAAAAATGGTAGTCCCTGGCTCCCTCCTCAGATCAATGTAATCGGAATCTCTGAGGTGTGATTTGGAAATCTATACTTGTATACAATAAATCAGAAACTCAATCCACTTTGGAAACCAGTGAGTAGACTATCACTCCAGAAGAGTCCTTGGCAAAATAGAGTGTTTATCTTCAACTATCTCTTGAATTATGTTGGTTTGGCCAACCCTGTTCCCAACAATGCTGCTCCTCTTTCTTCAAGGTCAATACAAAATGTAATGTGCACCTAAATCGTCCAGTTTAAATGGAGTCTCTGACCCTGCAGGCCTGAGGTGGGACTCAAGATTATGTGTTTCTACCAAGCTCCTGGGAAAGAAATACCAGCATTGCTGATCTACCATCTATACTTTAAGTAGCAACATCTAGGTCTTCTCGGGCTCACTCTTCTGTAGTGATGAAATCTCTGCTAAGACCCTTTGTGCCTTTCTCTTCCACAAAGTGTCTGCAGTTTATCAGTGTACTGGAAACAAAGCTTTTTTAGGTCTTGTCAAACTTCAGGAAAGAGTTTCCTTAAAGGAAATTTCAGAAAAGGTTGAAAGAGAAGATGAGATGATAGTGGGCTATTAACAGAGGTATTTCTAGTAATGAGAATATAGCAAATGTTCCACTTTATGTAGTGCAGCTATGCAGAAGGATGCATTAGAATCTCCCAGAAATATCTACTTTGAGAAATGAAAACTATACATCATCCCATAACTGCAGAGGAATGATAGAAAGAATGAGTCTTTGCAATACCAGTACAAAAGACTATCTTGCCTTATTACAACAACTGGTTATGCTTCCCACCCCCTATGGTACTAATCTGCCATCGTGAATTTCTTTGGCAGAGATTTAATTAATGAGGCTTAAGGTTCTAGAGATCAGACCCCTGCTTAGTATACAACCCACTATCTACTGCACATTGGAGATGAAACCATTCTCCTTTGGGCTGATTATCACATATATGCTACATGGTCACCAACACATGTATTGATGACCTTAAAATTGGTTTCATATCTCTGTGAACCCTACTTGGTTTCACATTCACTTTTTTTTTCTTTTTTTGGAGATTTTTTTTGCTATAGGGCGCATGCACTCGCCAGACAGACAGAGAGAGACAGAAAGCGAGAAATCACCCCCCAGGGGGGATGGCCACACTGCAATCCCTTCTCCTCCATTCTCCTCTCGGGATCTTGGGCATGCACACACACACACCCGGCATGAGTTTAACCCTCCGGGTCCGGGACTCAAACCGCAGTCGACTACGTGGGAGTCCAGTGACACAGCCATTATGCTAACTGCTGGTCCCCACATTCACTTTGTTATATGATCATAGTTCCCACTAATTTTCAGGGATGGATTAATTCATAATAATACATTTCTCAGGAGATGACTGCCCAACATTATAGTCAATTCATATAAATTAAGTGAAAAATTTGTATCAAGGTAAAGCTATCAATAACCTATAAATATGCACTTATCTATAACTCGGACCTTTTTCTGAGTTAGTCAGAATAGTATATACATCTTGAATGCTAGCAATATCAACTTGCACTATCTCAACTTGCTTGTTTCATTTCAGACTCCACAAAGTGCACCTAATAAATCAAAGGTGAGATTTCACAGTTAATTGTTTTCTATCCCCATGGGAGAGTGCTGTAAATTGAACCTGGACCTGGGACAGTGAAGCCTTGGCCCTGCTGCTGCTGTTGCTGGCTCCATATCTTAGCATCGTGACAGCATGCTAGATGGGCTAGGGCCAGAGAACAACAGGGCTGCTTAAAAGGAGGCCCTTGGACAGCAAACAGGAGAGAGTTCTGCTGGGTAGGAGAAGCTGGAGGCAGTTGTCAGCAGAATGTATTAGTCCCAAGACAGCAAAACCGTATATACTCCTAATGATTTAGTCCACTAGAATCTCATGAACCATTATTATCTCTAGCTTAGTAAATGGATCCCAGACGCTTACAAAAAAAAAAAAACAACTCTCCTCTTGCCTCTGTAAGACTGGGCCCAGTGTTTACAACTTGTGATTTTGAAGGGCCATAGATATTCCATGAAGAATTTTAGAAGGTCTGTACAGATCATAAATGCATAAACATGTTTTCTCATAAAATGACTCTTACAAATTTGGGATTGAGAATTGGGACTACATACTGGGTAGATTTGAATACACACAACATGAAAGTTGTGTGAAATGAGTTTAAGGCCTAGAGAAAACATTTAAAACACACAACTCAAATTAACATTTATCATATAAATGGTAAGGAATATCTGCAGTAAATTAATAGGCCAAGACATAGATGCACTTGAGATCCAAAAAAGATTTATGAAAGTTCTAGTGACTGTCTCAAATAGTCAAGTCAGATAGGTTTCTAAAGAAACTGAAGCTTGTAAAATAATGTTCAAAATGAGTTTCAAAAGTCACCATCCATCACTTGATTTTCGTATTACTCATATTCCTTATCCCAATTAGAAAACAATGTATGCATCACTTAAGTGATAATTTGAGATTGTGACTTTTGAAGAGTTGCTGTCCCTTGAAATTCAATCATATCTGAATTAAAAACAGACCGTGAATGTTTTTGAATCCTCTGACTCATAGATTTTTAAAGAATCACATCCCAGTTGCCACTGTAATAACCGTCACTGTCAGGTTAATCTTAACTGTCTCTTCAACTATCATGATTGTCTCAGAATTTTCTTCCTTCCTCTAGTCTCTCCCCATCACACTCACCCTTCACCTTGTCTCCAGGCTGACCTCACTAACACCCAGATTGAGCACCTAACTACTAAGCCCCAAAGTCTTCAATGGCTCCTCTCTTCTTCCTCTTCTTAGCTGGACATCAACAACATGGACAGCAATACCACAACTCTCTCTCCAGCCTTTGCATCCCTCTTTTATCACCTCTAACCCTCTCCACAGCCACTCACTTATTTCTCTTTAGTGAATTATGACTTGTCTGTAGAGTGATTGAAAAGTTATTATCTTTGTAGCTAGTGATGAATACTTGTTAGAGAAGTATGTTTAATAAACTACATACAGTGGATGATAAGATCCAAAATGCATTTTTAAGCAACAAAAATTAATTTCTAAATCACTTGGCATGAGATAAGTGGAGAAATGTATTTTGCCCCTAGTTGGTTGGAAAATAATTGCTCTGCTTCAAAGAAGAAGAGGAGGAGAAGGAGGAAGAGGAGAAGGAGAGAAAGAAAGAAAGAAAGAAAGAGAGAAAAGAAAGAAAGAAATTGGATTCTCAAAGAACTCTGTAACAGAAGAGAGTATGGCTAAAAAGATGGTAGAAGGCTGTGCAATTTGACCAACCAATGCCTTCAGAAAAGACTCTTCAGCCTAGCAATGTGACTTTGGGTGTGTGAGTGATTTTTGTTGGGATGGAAACTGAAGGGGCAGAATTTAGGTAAAACTCAAAGAGGCAGTGGTTAAACATGCAGGATACAGGAGGCTGAACAACCTTGGAAATAGTAACCCACTGAAAATTGCCAGAAATTTAACCTTGAACTTGCACAAGCCTACAGATTGGTAGAAGATGCAACCATGATATATCAGGTCAATCATCCTGAAATTTCAAGGAACACAATGGCCCTCAGCCACTTCTAGGTCATTCCAGATAAAACGGTTCAGGCTGCCACACTAATGCATCTTGGGTGTTAGCCACAATCCACAGTTTGTTTTTTGCCTGTCTCTATGCACACCCTGCACTTTCTGGCGACCCTGACTCCTTGATTAAAGCTATCTTTGCTCTCAAATGTCAACCCTTGCCTGGTTGACATTGAAGTTCACATCAAATATTATAAAAAATGTTGTGTCTCCTTCCTTGGCTTCCTTCCAGACATAAATCATTGCCCCTTCTTCCTTACCTTAATCTCATTTTTAAAATTCCAATGACAGGATTTTGATCAGCCTAGACTGAGTCATTGCCCACTTGGACCAGTTACTGTAACTGATTTGGGTAGGTTTGGAAAGTGCTGGAATTCTGATCACTAGTCCCTCCCCCCCCACCCCCACCCCCCAGACCCATATGTTGGCTAGGGATTTCCCCAAAGGAAGAACGGGAAGTCTGTTGCTAAAAGGAAAAGGGGATGTGGCACTGTGCAGAAAATGGGCATGCATTGAGGTTATATTATTCAGCTCTTATTAAACACAATGAGGTGTCCAAGACTTGAGGAGTGTATGTAACTTGCTCAAGATCACCAGGTGAGAGGATCAGGATTTGAACCCAGGTTAGCCAGACCCAGAGGCTACACTCTGAACTTCTGGACTGTGCTGATCATGTCCAGTTGCATAATATGTCTGTTTTAAGTCTAATTGTGGTTCATTGGTTCACTTGGTTAGGGCTAAAGTCCCTTTCATCTTTTGATGGGGCTGATAAAGTCAGGCACAGGGGTTGACTCATTGAGTCTTGATAAATGAATTCGCAGGACCCATCTTTCGAAGAAGACCTGTTGTCTACCAGGTGAGCAAGTAGCAGAGTGTGAATCACTCCTAATCCCATCCACCTTCATTACAGCAGAAAATAACACAAAGCATGCCTTTTCCCACAGGGTGCCTTCAGCACCATCTCAGTGTGGGAGGGGCCTTAGGCTTTCATTTCCCTTTCCAGGTCTTCTTACATTTTCCCTAACTAGAGGGCCTTCCTTTTCATTTTACTGGCAGCAGTGGCCCCTGCTGGGCCAGGAGGCAGAGCTATCACTGCTGCTGTTATCACAGCTCACACCCCCTCTGGCCATTATTAAGTGGCAGCTTGTGTTCACTTGCGTGTTTCTTAGCAACCACCATGCTCCTTGTCCTCTCCTTTCATTTGCGTCTTCCTTCTCCAACCTAGGGGGCAAATTTACTAAGAAATGAACCCTTGCCTTCTCAGATTTCTAAACCATGGAAACCAGAAAATTGACAATGATTGCATTTTCAGTCTTTCTCGAAATGATGACCAATTTCAGGAGGTTGGAGCTTGAGGGGAGAGCAGAATCCTTTTCTTACATATTGGCAATGACTTTGCAAAGCACGTGTGATTTATAGCATGTGTAAACTCTTATTTAGGGAAATTGATTTAAACAGATTCTTCGTAAGATCAAACACATCTACTGCATCGTAACTTGCTAAAGTGCTAGACATGCATTAAGCCTAAACATTTAAAAACATTCAAGACTGCTTTCTTACAAGTTTCTGTCAATAACAGCCAGTTCCCCTCGCTGATTCGTTTTCATATGGTATACACTCAGTATGGTTCTGTTTGGGAAGAAGCTTCCCAAGACAGATGCTTAATTTCTTATAGCCAGCCAACTGCTTGTTCTTATTCCATGTACATGTGAATAAATAACTCCACACCCCACCCCCCTACCCTAAACGCAGTTGTTAGGATCCTGGAACATGGAACAAAGGCTAGAATTCTTTCTCCCACAAAGCTTATACTCTTGGCTTTAATTTATATTAATCTGGTTTTGTTTGTTTGCTTTTATTTTGCATTTTTAATGCTGCTGTTTCATATTTATCTTTGGCTTATGTGTTTTCCTCCCATCACCAACCACATCATTGTAATTCAATCTCATTTTGTTTACAGCTATAGCCATTGAGATTGTTCATACCTACACACATTTGTGAAGCTGTGAAATAGTTTATCACATGGTATTTCCAACACAGATCATAAAAACGGTCACCCAGCCCAAGAATCAGTCTCTGTAACGCATCATGTTCCTTCTAAGCCACAGTGGTATTCTTCTGTCTAGACGCAGTCTGTTCTCTAGAACAGATGACTGTAATTGAATATGTCAGTTTGCAAGGAAGACTTGCTTCTAATAAGCTTTTAATTCCAAGTAACGAAATTTAGCAAAATGCAAAGACAGTATATTGTTTAAGGGAAGACTTTTGGAATGGAGGTTTTTGCCTTGGCTCTAATAAACTATTGTGTAACCTTTCCCCTGAACATAATCTGAAAGGACCAGAAAAGTCAAGCCCACTTCATTTGTTTGAATGCCCCCAAAAGGCTTATCTGTAAACTCAGTTTGAGTTCATTTGATAGGTTAGAGTTAACGCATTAGTCATGTAGATTGCCAAAATCAACCAATTGTTCCAATGACTAGAGATTTGAAATGCAACAGGGCCACTTATGTTAGAATGGGGACATGAAGATCTCATAGACTTGTGAAGAAAACTAGTCTAATTTTTCTACTGAGAATAATTTGTAATTATTCAAAGAAATCAAGAAGTAGAGGTAAAGTATCTTGCCCTTGTGGATGTTTAAATCACAAGCAATTTCTCTTTTACCCTTCAAAGTGTTAAGTTAATAACAGAAAAGCCATAGTAAGTTATTACATAAAATCCCTTTTCTTTGTTATTTGATAAAAGCAGCTTTTGTTTGGTTGCTTGTTGTCAGGTTAAATTCTACCTTCTGAAGAAAGCACAAAGTACCTTTAGTAAGTCAATGGTGTAAATATGTAGAAAAGGGATGTTTTTTAATGCAGCGTGTTTTCAGTAAGACTCTTGTTGGTCTTTTCCTCCTGAACTCCTTTTCTCCCTCTTTTTTCCTTTCTGGCCACGATGCCATGTAAAATCATTACTTTAGCATTCATCTTTTATGTTTATTAAAATGCAGTTCTGGAAAGGGGTAAGTAAAGCATATTCATCTCAGGGCCAAACAATGGCACAACAGTAAAACATGCTCTGTGAGGCTGACCCACGTGGGAGAGTTCTAGGTTTGCGGCTGGGGACCTCCCTGAGTCTGGCGGGCACATGCATGCCTGTGATCCAGGGCTGACTGAAGCTGGGTGGATCTCAGTGTCAGGACTCTGTTGCAAATGCTGTCTCTCTGTATTTGTGTGTGTCTCTCTCTCTCTATCCACTCATGGAAGAAATAAACACACTTTAAAATAGTCATCTCATAACAGTTTTTATTTTAGTGCTAAAATTTCAGACTCTTACCTGAAATCAGGAATTAATAATGACTACAGGAGGTAAAGGGAAAATAAGGGCACTGAGTCACAGAGATAGGTGAGATGAGGAAGAGGCTATAGTAGCAACGTGAACAGAAAAGAAGAAAAAGGAGCTGAGTTCGAAGATTGAGATCTCTATATCAAATTTCTCTTGTTTTAAAATGTTTCCTCACTTTGTTTGTTTCTACTGATTTATGTTACAAGATCTTTATAAGAACATAACATGGTTTTTTTTTGTTGTTTTTTAAATACAGCTAGTTTCAACCACTTACTCCTCCAGACATGATACTCAATTGTAACCTTGAGCATCATTTATTCATAAATTAATTTTCCTGGAATGATGAAGTATCTTCATTTCCTAAATTGCATCACTCATTATTATTTTTCTTCTTAAACCTCTTTTTTTCCCCTTGAAACCTGATTTTGCATGACTCATCTTATAAGCTGCTTCTTTAGTAGAATGTTTCCCCACTCCCAACAGTGGAATTCATCTTCTATTTAGTTTTATTTTATCGTGTTCCTACTGAGAATTCAACAATTTATGAACAACTGTCTTCTTCCCCCAGCAGAAAGGCCTGGAACAATTGCCTTTCTCCTCTACGTTCCTAATTGGTGTAAAAAGAACAAAGATTGTTTTCAAAGCCTTAATTCTTTTATTTCTTTTTTAACCTAAGAAGAAAAGAATGTATTGGGTGAAAAAATGAAATGAAATGAAGTGAAATGAAATGAAATGAAATGAAATGAAATGAAAGCATGCCCTCATCCTATGTTTTTATCACATTAATTCAGGGTTCAGTGGAAAGCCCCAGGCTACTGTCTTGATTTGCACTTCCTGTCTGCATAGCGATCCCTAGTGTGTAGACCTCTCACAATCTTAAACATTTTCAGAATTTTCCTCCTTGCTCTGGCCCTCTTATTATTGAAGTTGGTAGTCTTCATATATTTACAAAATCTGTCTTCTCTCTCCAAATGAAGTGACAGTGTCATGAAGTGCTTCATTTTCTAATATCCATCAGCAAAATCCTAGCTGTAGTAGAGAAAGGTTATCTCCTGGGCTTTAAAAATTTGCAGTCACTTAAGCAAAATTGATGTTGACAAAGCACAGATACTCCTTTGTAGGATCACAAAGAACACTTTCTCTTTTTTGCACATTTCCTCTAAACCAATCTTCATAGGCTGCTAACATGCTTGATTCCTGATCTTACACTTGATTTTTTATCATTTTGCCCACTTCTCAAAAATTGTTAGGAAATACTTATATGGAGTATTTGACTAGGTTTTAAGATAAATTAATGTTTGGCAAAGTTCTTAATCCCTTCTTTCAAAATGCCTGATTCTCTTAGAGCAAGCCCACAAAACCAAAGTCCACACACAACACCCTAGACTCATATGCAAGTCAACACTGAAGAAAAGAGTTATAATCCATATCTTGGGATAATAAAAATAATACTGAAATTGACAGATATAGGTGGGGCTATATCAAAAACTTCACATGCATGAATTTATTTAAACCTCACAACAACCCTGTTAATAAAATATTATTATTAAACCCATTTACAGTTTGAAAAACTTAGTCTGAGAAATGATTTTGTCCAAGGTCATACAGCTGGTAAATGATGCAGTGGGGATTTGATTCCATGACTCAGTAGCGAATCATTGTGCTACATTTCTTCCTCTTTTCAATAACTTCTGCAAGTTATCTGGGGACAAATTAAAGTCTATGCCTGGGTCATCTCTTCTTAAGGAGTATTTGACTCCTTTTCTTTTTTTTAAAAACTGATTTCTTTATAATTATTTATTTTATTTTATTTATTCATTCATCTATTTTTTAATTTGACCAGAGAGAAACAGAGGGTGAGAGTAAGAGAGAGAGGAAGTGAGAAAGCAAGCCACCAGATTCAGAACTTGAACCCTGGTTGGCTATGTGGGAGTGTCCAGCGCCTTAACCACCACGCCACCTGCTGGTCCCCTTGACTTCTTTCTTATCTCTAAAATGCCATCAAACTTCAGTGGTGCTATGCAGTGACTGAGACCCAAATCAGTTCCAGTCCCAACCCAAAAAGTCATCGATTATTTCTACCTGATAGCAATGTTGGGAGGATTCCATGTGAACATGTAGCCAACTCCAAGTACTCTGTAAAGTCTGAAGTGCCACATTCATGCAGTATCTGTCCATCTGTTGGATCTTCTTCATTTATCTTCCCTCTGTATGCCATATTGCATCTTAGTTCTCAAACATAAGAAGAAACAACGTGTGATGGTTGTGTATTTCTAAAATATCTTTAACTTATGTGCCAAAGGCACAGAAATTTATTTCAAAGATGTAAACATTTCTATTACTATTCTGTAGATCAATACATCTTCTTGGGTTACAGTCCAGAGCCCTCCCTGATAGGAGGTCAGTGCCCCCACGTGGGCCATTGAAAGGATTCAAAACAGATGCAGCCCATTCTCTAAGGCCTGGCCTCTGGCTCAATTTTTCCTGAGTTCCAAACTTTTGTGGGGCTATATGCTGAGAGTCTACATTCTGGGGAAGAGGCGAGGGACATACATTGCATTCCACATTAAACAATGTCCCATTCAATTTAAACTGGCTTTCTGTTTCTCCTTGGTGTCAGAATGCTCTTTGTTCCAGTTATTTTTTTCTCTAATCTTCTTCACTTTACATTTCCCACTCTTCTATTGGTATATTTCCATAACTTTATCCTTCTATTTGTAACCTCCACACTCCACCCAACCCACTGGCATTTTGCCAAGAGATGAATCAATCATTACCAAATCCATATAATGCCCTGATTTTCTCCAAGAATATTCAATGGGAAATATAAATTTTAAATTGATCATATTATTTCATTCCTATGTTTCCTGTACTAATTTCTTCTAAGATCAGATAGATATTCTACAAAATGATGAGGCCCCATGATAGAGTTTTTCACTGGATTAGAGAGGAGACATTTAAGAATGCTTGTGAGCCTGTTTGTAAAATCAATGCCAGAAAAATCTTAAAATTAGATGGAATCTTAGAGGTCATTTATTTTCATTTCCTGCCTACCATTCTGCAGGAAGGCAGTAGCATAGCTTCTTCTGAACATTTTCAGAGACAGGGTATCCATGCTACCCACACACAGGAACAGGATATCTAATTGCACAATTCCATCTCCTAAGCTGCCCCTCCTCAATCTTGTTTCCACTCTCTGGATCTTCATTCAACAATTTATCCAACCAATTGACATCCTTCCCTACACACACACACACACACACGCCAGATTCTCTGTTATTAGAAGAAGAGAATGAACTGCTTTTCCTCCTCACAAAATACTGTTTGAATCAAGGAAAATACTAGAATTAAAAAAAATAAAATAAAATAAACCTTGGCACATAGGGCAAGAGTTTAGGAAATTATGTGTGCTTAGCAAAAAAATTGTTAGACCGTAAGGGTGAATCCTAGTCTCCATCATTAACCAGCAGATAGGAAGAGGGTGGGTAAGACAGTGGGATTTAGTGAAAATAAGTTAGGAAAATAACTTAATGGGGCTGGGGGGGGGATATATCTGAAACTAGAGTTCCCAGATAAAATACAGGATGTCCAATTCTATTATATTTCAGATAAACAAGTAACTTTTTAGTATCGGTATGTACTAAGATTAGATGGGTTTGTCTCTGTCATTCGGTGTCTTCTCCTCTCCTTCCCATTTTCTAATCCTCCTTGTTAGAGTATTCTGTTTCTCAGGGCTGCAGGTAGTGTGGGGGTTGGGGACGCTGGACTCCCACATGGCCGACTGCAGTTGGAGTCCCCAGACTTGACGACTTGCGCTCTCTCGCGCTCTCTCTCTTTCTCTCTCTCTCATCAAATTAAAATAAATAAATAAAGAGTGTCATCTTTTTCCCTCCTTTTCTGCATGGAATATACTTATCCTAAAAAAAAGTTTTACTTCTACTAAAACCTTACTTATGGTTTACCTGAAATTTAAATTGAACTGGGCATGTGTATGTGTATTTGCCTGGTAATGCTAGCTGAAATGTCCACAGACTGTCTGGAGAAAGAAGGCCCCAGACAGGAGTGCTGATCCCAGAGTTATCTTTTACTTTTCGGGTCTAGGTCTTACTCCTTCCTGGACAAAGCCTCCCTCTCATGACTAAGGGGAATCGTGCGACTGGCTCTCATGAGCTAATGAAAGTCAGTAAGAACTGCTGTAGGTGCTTCTGCCTAATTTTGGGTTGCAACTTCTGTTTCCAACCCAATCGCTCTCTGGCTTTACTGAACATTTCCTATTCTGTGAATGTTCCTTCTGGAAACCTGAGTCCTACTGGAAAGAGGCATATATAATACCTCTTGCAATTTACCAAAGAGCTGAGATCAAAATGGCTTCCTGGTGATGAGTAATAACTCCATGTTCCCTAAACCTCTGAGATTGAGGCTTCACGAGAGGAACCGCCCCAAGGATGGATCATTTGAATACTATTCAACCTTTAAAAAGGACATTCTGTCATTTGTAACATGAATTAAATTAGAGAACACTATGGTAAATGAAATAAGCCAGACACAGAAAGACAAATATTGTATGATTTCACTTATAAGTGAAAGCTAAAAAAAAAAAAAAGAAAGAAAGAAAAAAAGAAAGGCCTCAGAAGTAAAGAATAGAATACTAGAGGCAATGAAGGCTAGGGGTTTGAGGAAAGGGAGACGCTAGTCAACAGATACAAAATTATAAGTAGGAAGGAGGAATAAGTTCTAGTATTTTATAGCATAGCAGGGTGACTAGGCTGACTATAGTTAACAATAATTTCTTATGTAGTTCAAGATAACTAGAAGAGAGCATTTTAAATGCTCCCAACACAAAGTAGTGAGAAATTTTTGATGTTATGTGATATCCAAGTTATCCTGATTTAGTCATTATATATTATATTCATGCACCTAAAACCACACTGTACCCCATAAATACGTACAATTATCGAAAATAATTTTAGACAATTATTTATTTAATTTTATTTGTTATTATCATTTTGAAATTTGCTATAGGACTTGTGGGCTCACCAGAAAGAGAGAGAGAGAGAGAGAGAGAGGAGGAAAGTGAGAAACCAAGCTGGTAGGTCTGGGACTGTGGTTGACCATGTGGAAGTCCAATGCCTTAACCCACCATACCACCTGCTAGCCCCCCAAAATAATTTTTTAATAAAAGAGAAAAAAGGGCCAGCCAGTGGCTTTGTGGTTAAGGGTGCTGGATCCCACATGGCCTACTGTGGGTAGAGTCCCAGACCCAGAGGCTCGAAAAAAACACCAGGTGTGTGTGTGTGTGTGTGTGTGTGTGTGTCCAAAATCCTGAAAGGAAAATGCAATTCACCAAAGCAACTGCTTTGGAAAGAGCTAATGAAAACCTTTAGGAGAAGGGATTACAGTGTGGCCATCGCTTTTGGGGAGGTGATTTCTCATTTTCCCTCTCTCTCTGTCTCCTCTTCCAGCAAGCTCAGGTGCCCTAGAGTAATAAATAAATAAATAAATAAATAAATAAATAATCAGGAAAAAAGTCCTTTCTGTCTCTCTTGCTCCTTTTTTACCCTGCTCTTTTACATTTTCTCCCCCCATCTTTTTGTCAGTCCTTCCTCTCCTTTTTCTTCTCCAGCATTCACTTTCCTCACTCTACCCTGACCCCTCCCCTCTACTCTATTCCTCCTTTTCTCCTCTTTCCCATCCTTCTCTCCCTTCCCTCCCACTTTCTTCTTTTCTCCCTCTCATTCCTGCCTGTCTCCTGCATTCGCATTGGTGTCACACCACAGAGGTGACATTTCTGAGACTGACAGGGACCTCGTGTGATGTTTATTGTCTCTGCCTTGCACTTGTTCACAGTGGTATATTTGGCACTAGGCTATCCCAAATCTACGCACCAAACTTGCTTAATTGGGCAGCAAGCTCTGTCCAGAAGGCAGGAGATTTAGTACACAAAGGACTGAATCTTTTCTAGGCTCCCTTGAGTATCTGTAATGCTGTGTTTACGAGGGTCTTGGGATGTATGTTTGATGCATTTACTTGACTATGCAGAAACCGGTTTTGCAGGAATTGTGAGAAAGTCTGTCAAATCACTCTTATCCTTGGAGCTTATGTTTGTTTCTAAGCATAGTTTTGAAGGAATCAAAGTAAGGTTTTCATTAGCTCTTTCCAACTGCTTTGTTGAGAATGAAAAGCAATATTTTAAGACTCTATTTCTCATATCTGAAGGAGAAATGCAGACTATGTTGAAACAGGAATGTGCATATATATATATATATATATATATATATATATATGTATATATATATACATATATATACATATATATATATATTTGTTTGAGAGCACACACACATATACATGCATAATGTAAATACACTAACTCTGTAAATGCACCTCCTCAAAAAATATAATATATATATATACATATATATAAACTATATCTGAATGTGAATCTATAGTGTGCAGACATACATACAAATCCTCTAAAGTCTGTGGTTATATATAAATACCTGATTACTTATAAAAGGAGTACATTATTATATGAAGAGAATGTTTAGAATGTTATAATAAACCATGATTAGGGATGAAAGAAAAAGGAATTGGGGTGTTTCTGATTTTATTTAAAGATATTATGCCACCTCTTGGTTTAAGCTTAAATTAGGCTTAAGCACTTTCATAAAAAAAAAAAAAAAAGAAAAACTTAAGTAGCTCTCACAAATAAGTGAAAAAGGAAATGAGCCATAGTTCAAAGAATTCTTTGATTAGTAGCAAGGAAAGGAAGGCAGACCTGGCAAAAGCAAGAAAAGTCAGAATCCAGAAGGTTCTAAGTTCTTGTTATAAATGCACTAAGTGCACGTGTCTGTGTGTCTCTTCCGCTGTCTGCCATTTATCCCAGGGCTGAAGACAGCCCATTGACCTTGAGAAAAACACTCTGCCAGTGTCATCAAACCCTGACAGAGTGAACAGCCATATGTTCAATTCTCTTTGTGGGGATGGGGAGTTGCAGTGTTGAATAAAAAAAACATGGCATATGAACTTCATGGGGAAAATGTTTCTCTACTCTGTGCAAAGAAAAACTCAATAATAACACTGTGAAATTTTGCTTTTAAAACAATTCCTACCATTCACCACCCAAAAACCTCTGATTTTAAATTCAATGTGAGGAAAGTAATTATAGACAACAATTTTAGATTAAAACTCTAACTAACCCTTTGAGAAATGATTTTAGTTAATTCACAATATTACTTCCTGGTAGAGATTAGAAAGATGTTAGAAGTTAACATATCCTGACAATATACCTTGAAAATCATAAACAAGTGTACAGGATTATATGCAGGAATTCTTTGTCTTTAAGCGTAGAATGTTTTCAAGTTTGAAGAATAAGTTATTTAAATAGAACTTCAACCAGACATTCACCTATACATACAATTCAACAGAA
The DNA here is from genome assembly GCA_026018925.1 of Tupaia tana. Lineage (NCBI taxonomy): Eukaryota > Metazoa > Chordata > Mammalia > Scandentia > Tupaiidae > Tupaia > Tupaia tana. The sequence continues at coordinate 162,915,572 of JAKSZU010000009.1, forward strand.
ATACCCTAAACTTGTTCACAGAGGACAGACACTAACTTTTCTTTTGCTCTAGGAAAAAATAAAAAAGACAAACAATAACAAGAACAAATAATGACAGAGAAAAATTAGGTTGTAATCGGAGGTGTGTGTTTCAAAATCTCTATTATGTCTGATGATAAGGTCTTGATGAAAAATGCAGAAGTACCAAAGGGAAGTAGCTTTTTTTAGCAGTTGACCCCTGAGCTTGCTGTGTTGAATTTCAAATAGGCAGGCAGTGACTGACAAGTCACTACTATAAGAAAGATGTAGCTGCAGCCACCTCTGAGCTCAGGAAAACAGAGTCTAGGAATTGCCAAAACTTGTTCATTGATTTTTTTTTTTTTTTTTTGGAGAGGTTTTTGCTATAGGGCGTGTGCGTTCGCCAGACAGACAGAGAGAGACAGAGAGATAGAAAGCAGGAAATCACCCCCCAGGGGGGATGGCCACGCCGCAATCCCTTCTCCTCCATTCTCCTCTTGGGATCTTGGGCACGCACGCACACGCGCCCGGCGTGAGTTTAAGCCGCCGGGTCTGGGACTCGAACCGCGGTCGACTACGTGGGAGTCCAGCGACATAGCCATTACGCTAACTGCTGGTCCCAAAACTTGTTCATTGAGATAAAACTGACGTAAGGTGAATTGCACAGGTCCTAAGTGCACAATTTGATGAGGTTTCTTGTTTGGTTGTTTTGGTTTTGGTTTTGGATTTTTTTCCCATAGGGTGTGTATGTGCTCATTGAAGAGAGACAGAGAGAGACACTGAGAGGGAAAGTGAGAAATGCATCCCCATGGGGGGGGGGGGGGGGATGGCCATGCTGCAATTCCTTCTCTTCTATTCTCCTCCTGGAATTTTGGACATGCATACACAGGCATCCAGCGCAAATTTCAAGCCTTGGAATCTGGGACTCAATCCGTGGTCAACCATGTGGGAGTCCAACACCTTAACCACCACACCACCTGATGTGGTGAGAGAGAGTGAGAGCAAGCAATTGTGAAAGGAAGAGAGAGAAAGAGGGAGTGTGATAGGAGAGAGAGAGGTATTTTTGACAGTCTCACCATATCAGGTCCCCCCACTCCAGCGTCCTAGTTAGATAGGATTTCTGGGTGCACATTACCATGCCTGGCCTATTTAGATTGGTCGAGGAACTGAACCCAGGCTTCCCTTGTGGCCAAGCAATGCCCTCCAGCTTGCACCACCGAGGCTAGGCCTAGTGAGTTCTTGTAACTATAGCCACAACCACTAAGACATTGCTATCATCCTAGGGAAAGTACCTTCACTCCCCTCCCTGCTCACATTCATGACCATATACAAGGAATCATACCTCATATACTCTTTGTGTCTGGCTTCCTTCATTTGACATAATGTTTTGAGATTTATCCATGTTGTTGCCTGCAACCATTGTTTGATCCTTTATATGACCAAACAGTATTTCAGTGTATTAAACTGCTGTACCACAATTTGTTTATCTATTCACCTTTGAATGGACATTTGGGTTGGATGCAGTATGGGGCTATTATGAGTAAACTGCTCTAAACATTTGTGAACAAGTCTTTTCAAGGATGCATGTTTCATTTCCCATAGGTAAATACCTAGAATCAGAATTTCCAGGTCACAGCATAGGTATACACTTAAATATACTAGAAACTACAAAACAATTTTTCAAAGCACTTCTGCCATTTCACACTCTCATCAGCACTGCATGAGAATTCTTCTAGCTGTTTCACATTCTCACCAACATGTGGTGATGTCAGTCCTTTACATTTTTACTATTCCTTGAGTATAAATTATGTTCTTTTTGTGATTTTACTTTACATTTCCCTGATGACAAATGATATTGAAAAATGTTTTTCTGTGTTTATTGATAATTCATTGTAAAGTTTCTGTTACATGTTTTGCTCATTTTTATTGGGTCAATTGTCTTTTTATTATTTAATTTTAAGTGTACTTCATTTTATATACTGGACCCAAGTCCTGTGTCAGGTGTGTGCGTGTGTGTGTGTGTGTGTGTGTGTGTGTGTGTGTATGCATATCTTGCCTTTTCATTTTTATCTTGAGAGATTTCTGTTATAGGGCATATACGCTCACTGGAGAAACAGACAGACAGAAAGTGAGAGATCACCCCCTAGGGGGGATTGCCACACTGCAATCTTTTCTCCTCCATTCTCCTCTCAGGATTTTGGGCATGCACACACGTTCACTTGGCCTGAGTTTGAAGCTCCCAGGTCCGGGACTCAAACCACAGCTGACTACATGGGAACCCAGTGATGTAATCATTATGCCATCTGCTGATCCCGACACACAGCATGTTTTTCAAGCCACTGGGTCCAGAATTCAGACCTCAGTTGGCCATGGGGTATCAGGCTCCCTTACCCACTAGGCCACAGGGCTAGTGCAAACTGTTCTTTTGTAAACATTTGACTCAACATTTTTCCTCTAAACAATGCTTTAAACTATGTCTATCAAATTTTGATATATTTAGCTTTCTTTTACACTTAGTTCCAATTATTTTCTAATCTCTCTTTTGATATCTTCTTTACTCATGCGTTATTTAGGAATGTATTCATTACTTTTCAAAGATATAAGGCTTTTAAAAATAACTGATTTGTTTTTTTTTTTTTTATCTTTTACTTAAAAGGAGGTACAAAAACCTACAACAATGAGCATGAGTTTGTCTTTTTCTTTAGTTCTGTCAGTGTGTGTTTATTTACTTTCAATCTCCGCTATTGGGTAAACACATTCATTATTATCATGTCTTCCTGATGGTTTCCCCTTTGTCATTATTAGATGTTCTTATTTGTCTCTATTTGTTGATAACTTTTCCAGACATTTATATAGCCCTGCCAGATTTTTATGCCGAGTATTTACATAATATATCTTTTTACTATATTTTACATTTTACATGTTTTTAGTTTATACTCAAAGTCCTTCTCATACACAGCATACAATTGGATTTTGTTTTGTTTTGTTTTGTTTCGTGTTGTTATCCTGATACTTTGTGCCTTCTTCTTGGAATGCTTGGTTCCTTTATATTTAATATAATTGTTGGCATTATTCGGATTAGGTATGCTATCTTGCTATTTGTTTTCTATTTGTCCTCTTTGTTTTGCAAACTTTCTTACCCCTTTATTGCCTTCTTTGGGGACTAATAGAATAATTACAGATAGCTAAAATCATTCTTTTTTTTCAAATATTTTCAGCATTTAAATTCAATATTTTTATGTGCTGTTGTGTGTTTCAAACATCATATAAACTAAAGTTATGTTAATCACATATAGTTAACATAGATTAAATACTGAAGGATAGGAATAGAGTAATTTTAATTCTAATTTTAGCTATATTTTAATTATCCAGATTCCAATGGGATGGGATTTCTTCTTTCAAGTATGTGATATCAAAAGTTGGTTGGTCAGAAATATTTCTGCTTTCCTTGATCTGGGTATCACATGCTTTGATTGATGCTTCTTTTCTTTGTTTTCTTTTTTAAGAATTATGTGTTTATTTAACTTTATTTGTTATTGTTTTTTAATTTGACCAGAGAGACACAGAGAAAAGGGAAAGAAAAGTGAGAAGGTAAGTTCCTGGGTCTAGGACTCAAGCTGTGGTCAGCCATGTGGGAGTCCAGCACCTTAACCACATACCACCTGCTGACCCCAATGTTTCTTTTCTTATAAAAGCAAAATAATACTTTGGAAATTAGATCTCAATTTTTATTCCTATGTACTTACATATCTTCATATTCTTCCTTCCATAGATAGATCATGCAATTTAAATATTCAAAAATTAGGTAAAAGATTTGTACTCAGAGCCAGCTCCACAGTGCAGTGATAATGTGCTACTCAAGAGAAGCCAGATCCTACATAGCAACCACTGTTTTCATCCCCAGCCTGGTCAACCTGAGATACACTGGGCACACATGTGAGTACCCAGGATCTGTCAAGCTGGAGGACTGGAGGAAGGGGACCACAGTAGGACCAGACTCTGCAGAAGGTGCTCATCTCTCTCATGTACATGTGCACAATAAAGAAAAAAAGAATTCTGTTCAAATATACATTCCTCATTAACAACAAATAATACAAAGCTAATTGTATTACATTGTATTAGATTTTTAATATTTTTTAATCTTTAGAAACATCTAGAGTCTCAGGACTGGCAGGTCGTATGGTGATTAGGGGTGCTGGACTCCCACATTGCCAACCATGATTCGAGGCCTGGGTCTGGTGGTTTAATTTCCTCACTTTCCCTCTTTCTCTCTCTCTCTCACTCTCTCTCACTCTGTCCTTCTCTAATCAAATTAAAAATGAATAAATGAATAAAATTAAATAAAATAATTCTTTAAAAGAAAAGAAACATCTAAAGTACCATTTCTAAAAAAAAAAAGAAAGAAAAAGAAGTGTAAACCAGAAACCTATGTGTAAACCAGAAACAGTAATTTTTAAAAATCTGTTTTGATTATTTTAAAGAGTTTATGTACAAGTTCTAAAACATTCACAGAGAGTTGTGTATCAAAATTAATAGCTTGAAATGAAAACTTGAATGACTAAGAGAAAAGTTCGTTATTTTATTAACAATCACAGATATCTTTTTGCAAACTGAATTGAATTAGCATCTGGATAAGGCTTCATTATTATAGCTCCATTTACAAAATTAAAATGTCAACTACTGGACTGGTCCCATATAGCAGTGGGTAAGCACTGTGCATTGGAAACCAGATCCCACCAACTGGTTGACCTTAGTGTGAATTCTGGCTCTGGTAGCTTGAAAAACACGTTAAGTGTATGTGCACTCGTGCCCCAAACCCTAATGGGACAAAGAGATGGAAAAGGAATTGTGGCATGATCACACCCCATGGGAGGGTGTGATTCTCTCTCTCTCTCTCTCTCTCTCTCTCTCTCATGTGCCTTCTGGCAAAAAAAAAAAAGGTAAAAATTTTTAAGGGAGAATTATCATTGTTCCTTTTCAGAAAGTCATAGAATAGTATATGAGTAAGCTTCAAAAATTTCATAGAAAATGTACATTACTGAAAAATTCTGCATGGATTTCAAAATTTGGGGCACCAAAATACTCATACTTTAATTCCATTTTTTACATGGACTTTTTGAAGCCTACTTTAATCCCACTTTGACATGAACTTTTTGAAATCTCCTTATATATTTAAGTAGACACAATGATTACTTTAAGTTTTAAAATGTTTTTTCAGTCTATTTTCACTTTATAATCATGATCTAAGTAAGGATTAGCATTCTGTAGCGAAGGTTAAAGAATGCACATTGATCCACTCAGACAGACATGGTTTTGGAATTTAATTTGGTCAGCCTCTAGTTTAGCAGAACAAAGAGAGGAAGGTGATAGCATGCCTTGTGCTTGCTGTGGTTCGTAACGTGACCTTCCCCTTTTGAACAGTTCCCAGTTTGTTTGTAGAAGCAAACCTTTAGGACACAGGAGAGCAGTCAGAAGAGGACAGTGAGTGAACACGGATGACAGAACGGTCTGTGCCACCCATTCATTAGGAACTCACAAAGGAGCATAGAAATTCTGGGCTTTTGTGGGATTGAGAACTTCATATCAAATGTCTGTCGGGTAATTTAATTACATGGGCATGGTAGGAATGACACAGTGGTTACATTAATAAACTGAAGCATTAAAGAATAATAGCCCAGTTATTGCTGAATTATGGGAAACATGCTGCCTATTCATTCCTGGTGATATTAGAAGGGAGGAGGAGGGGCTTCCTACTTTACACTTGCAATGCATAAAGAAACAGTTCCTTGCCTCTCCAGACCTGTGGAAAACCCAGTACTGCGGAAGGCTCAACGTCACGCCCAATAGCATAAATCTTGCTTTGTTTAAGATGCTTAAAATATCATAAGCTAAGTCTGCTTTTATGGTGCTAAATAAAATTGACTTGGGCCAGATGTAATAATGAGCATGTGCTGCACAAACATCTCCAAATAGCCTTTCCAACAGATCTCAGTCCTGATCATTCCCATTCGGTGTCCTGGGCCTCTTGTTAATAGAATCTATTTTATACGATCTTAGGCTACTAGGTTAGTAGCTTAAAAGAAGTAGCCTACTATTTAATGAAAGCTAGAGTAATTTTTCATCTTCATTCATCCCTTCTGGCAGACTGGGAGAAAATGCCTTTTCCCCTCCTGCAGGAGCAAAGGAAAAGGAACACACATTTGATTTCATATCATTTTTCAAAAAAACGTTTATTGAACTGTGCCAACACTGTTGCAAGAACTGTGATGTGGAAGAAGGGGGAAAGAGATGAATAAGATATGGTCCTTGCTGTCAGATTTCAATAGAGGAATTCATAGTTTAGCAGCTAGTCACCTAATCCCATTTAACCCATGAAGATCTCTCTGTGTAAACTCTTGTAGGCATCACCTTGTGCCCTGCATTTCTTCCCCAGTTGAAAAACGTAATGTTGATGGAGGCCAGATGAAGGCACAGCTGTAATGGAACTAGACCTGTATGGGAAGGTCCTGGGTTTGCATCCGGGGGCTTCCCTGTGTGAACCATGCACACATGCCCATGATCTGGGCTGGCTGAGACAGGGAATGGAGTATGGTGTGAGGACTCTGTTGGCAATGCCTATCTTTCTCTCTCTTATGGAAGAGATAAACTGTTTTGAAAAGTGATTTTTAAAATTATTTAATTTTATTTATTATTATTATTATTATTATTATTATTATTTCATTTGCTATAGGGCACGTGTGCTCACCAAACACACACACACACACACACACACACACACACACACACATATACACAGAGAGAGAGAAAGAGAGAGAGAGAGAGAGAAAGTGAGAAAGAAAGCCACCAGGTCTGGGACTCAAACTGCAGTTGGCCACATGGAAGTCCAGAACCTTAACCACTATACAACCTGCTGAAGCGATGTTTTTTTGTTTTGTTTTGTTTTGTTTTCTAGAGAGATTTTTGCTGTAGGGTGTATGCACTTGCCAGAGAGACAGAGAAGCATAAAGTGAAAAATCACCCCCTTGGAGGAAACAGCCATGCTGCAATCCCTTCTCTGTTGTCCTCTAGGGATTTGGGGCAAGCACATACATGCTCCTGGTGTGAGTTTCAAGCCATCAGGTCCAGGACTCAAACTGTAGTTCACCATGTGGGAGCCCAGTAACGTGGACTCCGTGTGGGAGTCCAGTCCAGCCATCTGCTGGTCCCAGAAGTGATGATTTTTTTAAAGACCTATTTTACTTCTAAAATTCTTTGAGCCTAACAATTCTGAAAAAATATTTTTAGGAGACAGTAAACGTCACACTTGCACAGAAACTATTTACAATGCACAGAGAATAGGCCAAAGAATCACTATTCAATATTACAAACAAGTTATATTTTGTTTCAGAATTTTAGGAAAATCCTTTGGAATTCGAGTTTGAGTAAGTCAAGTAATAGAATGGGGGTGGGGGTGGGGAGCAAATCACTTACTTTCTTTAACTAAGGTGAAGTGGTATGATTTCCTGAACAAAAATGTCCCTGATAACACACAGCAAGTTGCATCTTTCTCAAGGGAGGCTAACACTGTTGATTCTACACAAAGTCACCTCTGTAAGGATTCTATAGATCATTTGTCCTCAAATTAAACATGAAAGAGCATCCCATGGAAGGCTTGTTAAAACACAGATTGTGGGGACCGGCAAATGGCATAATGGTTACATTGCTGGACCCCCCTGTAGTCAACCATGGTTCAAGTCCCAGACCCAGTGGCTTAAAACTCATGCCGGGCACATGTATATGCATGCTCAAAATCCCAAGAGGAGAGTGGATTGAGGTGTGGGCATCTCTCCTGGGGGGGGGGTGATTTCTCTTTTTCTGTCTCTCTGTCTCTCTGGTGAGCTCATGTGCCCTATAGCAAAAATCTCTCTTAAGAAACACACACACACACACACACACACACACACACACACACAGATTGTGTGGGCTGGTCCAGAGCCTAGTGGTTTGAAACCTGAGAATCTGAATTCTCAGCCTTCCCTGGCCCTACTGCTGCTGCTAGTCCTGGGTTCCATACTTTGAGACCCACTTCTTTAAACATTACAATGACCATGTTCTCAAGTCTCAAAAAGAAATTACAAAGTTGCCCCAAATTTGGCAGAGTTAAGACACTTTTTCATTTCATTTGCATTTGCACATGGCTCTGATGAGCTAGTGCCTCATAATTCACAGGGCAGAGTTTAAAAATAATAGTGATGAATAGAAACAGCGTGGATCCTCATTCTGCCACATAACAGAGATGGTACATAAATGGAGATTTTACTGCAGACTGAGTTCTTTGCTTTAGTTCCCTGAGTATTCCCTGGGGGTACTCATAACATTAGCCAATTGTGTTCCTACCCAGTCGCACTTCGTCATGTGCTACAGGCAAAGAAGAGGAATCCAACCTTGGCCCTTTGGTACCCTTGGAGCCACAAGCTTCAGAAAGAGTTTAGTCAGCAGTTCATGGTTTCCTGGCTCACACTAACCACAGTTAGGCCACCAAAAATGTGGGTCAGCACATTGCCAGAATGCTAAAGTGGTTGTAAGGACCAGGGTGCCGAAGTTAGAAACATACGATGCCACCATGCTCTTAAGATGGGAAATGAGGGCAAAGGTAAACACTGCTGTTCTTGGACTCGGTTCTGTTATGCCATCCTTTGCTAAAGCCAACTGCCACGTACACAATTTGATTTTTCTCTCATAAATTTTGCCAGACAGTGGTTTCATTCAACCAGGAATGGCTCTAATTTTTACTTAGATGTATCTACTATTCTGTTCTTTTTTTTTCAGAGAAAGAGCCCTCAACAAAATTTTATGTTACACATTGAATATCTAAAATCCCCAGCCTTTGATGTGAACCTGAGTCTTAAAACCTATAGATTGGAAATGCCTCCTTTTCTGTTTTAATTTTTTCACGAAGTGCAAGTGAATAACTTGGTATAGTGTTTACTGTTTTACCCTCATGGGGAGATTATTAGCCTCTTAAAGTAATGAGAGAGATTTCTATTGATTATATTTGAGGAGACATGCCAAGATTTATCAGTTTATAAAGCTTAGTTGATTTCCACAGAGTGTCTACTTGCCAGTTCTGGTCTAAATAGCAGTGGGAAATCTGGGGTAGGTTTAATAGGGCTAGGGCCAGCCCCATGCCCTGATGGTTAAGAGAGCCAGGTCCCAGATGCGAACCACGGTTCAAGTTCTGGCCCCAGAAGTTTGATAAACATTCCGGGCATGTGTGTACGTACCCTAAATCCTGACAGAAAGGAGAAATGGTGAGAAGGGATTGCAGCACGACTATGCCCCACTGGGGAGTGCTGTTTTCCTCTCTCTCTGATTTAGTGAAAGAGAGAGAGATAAGGATAAATAAAAATCTCAGAACATATATAATTTATTATATGCCTTGCTTTTATAGCTTTGTTTACAATCAGAGCTTTAAAAATACATAGTGAGGGCCGATACGTGGCGTGGTGGTTAAGGGTGCTGGACTCCCACATGGCGGACCACAGTTCAAGTCCTGGACCTGGTGGCTTGCTTTCTCACTGTCTGTCTCTCTTGCTGTCTTGCTCTGTCCCTCTCTGGACAAATTAAAATAAATGCAATTGAATGAAATAACTTTAAAAAAATACATAGTGGATTTTTTAAAACTTCTATCTTGTTCAGGAATTAGAGAGGCTAAGCTCTAGACACAGAACAAGAAGAGTAACTATAGGACAGTGTACTGGGTACTCTGCAAAATCGATTGGCTGTACTATCTTGGTGTGTGTGCAGTAAGTTCTTCCTTTTATATGCATGACATGTGGTTAACTCCACTGATGTGCAAAGATTGTTTTTTTAATTTTACTGTTATTTTAATATAGAATATTTAACATGACCAGTACTTCTTAAAACTCTGTTTTTAAAAATTGATTATAATAATTGGTCTTTTCCCTGTTAGACGGAATACATTTGTAATTTTTACATCAAATCATAGAAAAATACTATTGTGTTTTCTTTGCTTTTGTCAATACCAAATCTCTGAAAGGTGATGTTTTCTGGGAAAGACTTTGCAGAAATTGAGAGGTGCAGTCTTGACTTTTGGAACAGAGGAGTATAGCATCTGATTGGTGCCTGCTTTTACTCATTGAGTGTCTTTAGCCCCCGAAGTAGACATGATCGAGAGATTTCTAGAGAGGGGTTTGCCACTGCCAGCAGCAGTGGCATCACCTCAGGGAGGAAAAAGTGCTGCTTTTCTTTTTAGATGACATGATTGACCCACTTTGCAGGGAAATGTGGCCTGATTCACTCACGCAATGCTACAGGTTTTGAGTTCACAGCCATTGTCTAAAGTCCATGAAGATACAGCATAATGGGGCAACCCCCGTAGGAAATGAACACCCCACTAGTTTCATGTGACATCTTGAATGAAACTTATAGAGAGGAATATAGCCTGTCCCTATTAAAAAAAAAATTAGCCCTCCTGACTGCAGTTTGAATCCTGACCCAGTGGCTTGAAAAACATACTGGACATGAGTGTGTGTGCACCCAAAATCCTAATAGGAAGGAGGAATGAAGGAGAAGGACTGCAGTGCGAACATGACCCATCACCGGGCACCTTCTCTCTCTTTCTGGAGAGTGCATGTACCCTCTGGCAATTTAAAAGATAAAAAGAAAAAGCTCTCTCTCTTTAAGCTCTGAAGTTTTGCAGGAATATTGTATGCAAATCTATCCCCATACGATTAAACTATTTTCTCTGTGGAAGAACATATTCTACAAGTAAAAGAGCATTGGGATCCTGTGATTAAAATCCAAAAACCAACTGAGGTGACTAACAAAAGCATTAGAACTACAAGATGGACCAGATGGCAAAAAGGATAAGCCCACCTATTATTTATCTATTTTCCTACAGAGAAATCAGTACTAAAGAATCTATTTGGAAGTATCATCTCAAGTCACATCCATCTCAGAGACATTTAGGATTTTTCCCAGTGGAAACAGATCTTGCCACCATTCTTGGAACTCCACAGCCTCCAGGCCTCTGTTATTGAATAGCTATATTCAGCTGCATGTTTGCATTCTCCCATATGGGTCTTTTCTCCTTTTTTAGACTGTAAGCTCCTTCAACATGTGTTTCATACTTTGAATAGACATCACCGTTTTCTCTAGAAAGTCCATCGTATTCTGCCAGTGCTAAAAGACAATTTACTGAATAAGTGCATGTAAAGGATAGGTTACATTATTTACAGAACCTAGTGCAAAATCAAAATTTTGAAAATCATGAAGAATTTCAACGGGCCGAACAGTAACACTGTGGTCAAACAACACTACAACACTCTGTGAGGCTAACCCACATGAAACGTTTCTGGCTTTGTGTTTGGAACCTCCCTGAGTATACTGGGCATGCATGCACCCATGATCCAGGGCTGTCTGAAGTAGAGGATGGATCATGGCATCTAGACCCTGTTAGAAGTGTTGTCTCTCTCATTCTCTCTTGGAGGAAATAAACTGGGTTAAAAAAATAATTTCAGGGGAACCAGCAGTTAGCGTAATGGCTATGTCGCTGGACTCCCACGTAGTCGACCGCGGTTCGCGTCTCGGACCCGGTGGCTTACAACTCACGCCGGGCGCGTGTGCGTGCGTGCCCAAGATCCCGAGAGGAGAATGGAGGAGAAGGGATTGCGGCGTGACCATCCCCCCTGGGGGGTGATTTCTCGCTTTCTGTCTCTATGTCTCTCTCTGTCTGTCTGGCGAGCGCACGCGCCCTATAGCCAAAAACCTCTCTCAAAAAAAAAAAAAAAAAAAAAAATTTCAGTATGATGACAGCACAGAAGTAAATCAAGCTCAGAGCCCTTTATGGGGTTCTGTGCTGGCCAAATGAATATGTCCACCAGTCATTCACTTAACCGACCATGGTTTGGGATTGTCCATTCATAGATCAGGTTTAAAAACAAACAACAAAAGGGAGGGGGGAAAACCATAATGGCCAGGAGCCAACTTTTTTGATTCCTTCAGTCAATTACATTCTGTCTGCTTTTACTCATTGCTCTTATTTAAACAAATGTTTCCTTACTGTCTTATAGATTAGTAGACACCATTGAAGATGGTCTAGTCAGTAGTATGCTTGTTACTAGAAACTCAATCGGCCCGTAATACAGATCTACAGTCTCCTTTTTTAGCTGTTTTAAGTTACAGGGAGTTTAAATATTTTAGCTGTGGATCCCAAACAGCCAAATGAGGTTAAAAACAAAACAACACCTTTAAAGAAATAGCGGTTTTCCTGAACTTTCTCAAATGGCTTTTAAAAAATCAATTGAGACCATACTATGCATGTCTAAGAAGACTGACAATGTCAGTGTGATGAGTGCTTTTGTGACAAGTCCTCTGTATGATGTTTAATAGGGGAGTTGTGGAGTGTCTGATGGAGGCCAGGCCCTGTAGCATCCATCATTTTGGAGTAAGCCTTGTTTATGCAAGTCCACGAGAGTGGAGCTCTACAAAAGGAAAACGGGAGAGCAAAGTCTGCCCTGGAAAAATTCAGCCGCTGGAAATGTGGTCTTGTCCAGATAGTGAGAAAATAATTGCCTCCAGGTTTGATGAAGGGTTTATAGCACTAACATTTTAGGATGAAATACAGCTGGTTTCAGATTCCACTGTCAACTCAGAATCAAGCTAATTTCATGTGGTTTGGGGTTTTGCAACTACTTTTTTGCAGCGTACTTCTCGGAACTTTTTGTTCCAGAGGCACCCTTGACCACTCCCCTCCCCCATTACTTCGGCCCAAGTCGAAATTTAAGGAGCAGCATTACTTACTCTTCCCAGCAGAGGGCACCATTACACCTCCGTCGGTTCTGGACTTCGTACAGCAAACCGTTCAATGAGTTTCCTTAGATCCTCAACCTGGACACCCGACCTCTCTGATAAGAGAAAAAAATATATAATAAACCTAGCAAGAAAAAGACAATTATTCTTTCCAGAGTCAGCAGCTTCTACAATTCTAACTAAAGCTCTTTGTGCCAGTGGTTGCCCTGGAAAACTTAATTCTGCCTGGAAAACTTAATTCCAGGACGTGATTTGGGCTGGGTTTCTGAATGCCTAGTTTCCCTTTGTTCTTGTCCATTTCACAAGCTGGTTCGCCAGACATCACAGAAATTCCTTTTCTGCTGAAATACATACACGCCAGATACACTAGAATTAGCTCAATTTCAAGTTTTCCTCTTGTAAGCTAATGTTTATTAAGCTGACAATTTAAACAACAGGATTTTTCTCAACTAGGGAAGGTATTTTTGTTGCTTTCTTTGCTGGTTTGGTGAGGCGACAACAATTGACTCCTGTTTGTCTTAGATTTTTGTTTCCCCCCATTGGAATGGCTGTTTGTGTCATGGGGGACTATTTAAAGAATTATCATCTCTAGTTGATGGATAGTAAGTGGTCAAGTTGCTAAAAACCTAGAGCATATGCATCTTTACAGGGATTTCTGACATGCCTGATTTAAAGTATTTATAATAGCACATGCACGCTAGTGGGCTAAAGTAGTGAGGTCGATCCTTTTACATGGCAAAAGAAAATGTCAGAACTAGAAGGAGCTTTAGAGAAATGTCTCTTCAGCACCACCATCTACTAGGCAATTTTTATGCACCCACATACATGCTTTTAAAATTACACTGGCATAGGATAACATCAAAACATTTTTCTAACCATACATTTCCTCACAGAGCAAGGAGATGGCCAAAGAACTGTGTGGGTGGCAATTTGAAAGTGTTTTTATACATATCCCCCGAATAGCAGACCCGTGACCTATAGAAGAAACTAGTCGTTATTGACTGCAAAACTATTGATTTGGCTTTAATTTGGGGGAAGGTATGTTTTTAGATTTACCCCACTTTACTCAAGAAAACAATTCTTGTTTTTTTCTAGCCTCATTTATTAAGGAAAGCTTTTTGCCCCTACCCTTTACATTCCAGGTTAAACTTTCAGTGAGGGGAAATTTGATTCTATGTTTTGGGTACAGATTGGCCACAGAAGATATTTATTGATTGATGAATGTTGTTGAAACATTAGCAAAAAGTGCTTTATCTTTAGATTCGATAAGCCAGAAACTCACTAAATTACATTTTATATGACTTTATCTGAGCTTAAAATGTTACTACTCAGCTCTGTGGATGTGGTACTAGATTAATTACTCTTTAATTCACACTGTAGAACATTGTTCTGATTACAGAGAAATATACCTATTCTCACGCACACATATGCGTGGAAAATATCCCATTTAACACACACATGCAAAACACCCCTTAACATCTAACTTCACATTTGAGGAAAGACCAACACTTTAATGGATACCATGTAAATTATTTCTTTAAAAACTGCAATATCTACAGTATACAAAAGAGAATATCATGTCTTGATTGGGATGAAATTAGAACAATAAACACTTTTTTGAAGTTGTCATATGTTAGTGGTAGGATTTTGTTTTTTTAAAACAAAGCTTGACATTCTACATATTGTCACTAATTGCTCTAGTAGTTATTTTTTTTCTTTTGTCTAGTGATATTGTTCCCTTATGTTAACATTTTGGCAGGCTCCTTAAATGTGAAATATTTTCAAGCCCTGCCAGACGTTGCTTCATTTTTGTTCTCTTTTCATTTTGTTTGGAGTATTATCAAGCAAGGCTATTGGCATGTCCAATGTGACTGACTTTTATCCATGGCTCTCTGTAACCATGAGCTACAGTGAAATAAGCAACTGAAACATGAACCTTGTTAGAATGTTCCAGATTCAATTAAAAAAATAGATTTCACATGAATTTTAAAGAGGCTATGTGGTTCCACACAGGATCAGCAACTGTCAAAGATGAGTCTGGGGTACTTCTTTTAGAAGAGAAATTCTTGATTTGGGCGCAAAGGCACTATGACTATACAGGTTTTCAGGCTCCACAGCCACGTGACCTAGGGCTCCCTTTGGAATCAAGAGTCTTCCATACCCTCTTCCACTCAGTTTTAATCCAAGTTTCACTTTAAGCTATGTCTCAAGGAAGACATGTTTCTTCCAGGGACCGGGGGCGCCAGCGTGCTAAAGAACAGTTCTGGTTATTTGGGTTCCCAAGGACTGGCACAAAAAGAAACTTTCCCTCACCTTTCAATCACTTTTTTATATTCTTTTAAGAGTAGTCTTTTCAAAATGCAAAGGGACAGAATCTTGCTATGAAGTTTGTGAGAAGGAATTCTGCCAGAGTATAAAATTCCAAGTATTCTACATGTGGTGGTGCCCCTGGGAAGAATGGATGATTAAACCAGGTTTGCACTGTAATATTAACTGGAAACACAAAGTTTTCTTTCCTCCATGTTCCCAATCCTATTGTCATAAGGCACAGAAATGCCAGCTTGCATGAAGACATTTTTTCAAAGCTTGAGATTGAGATGAATTCAGAGATGATAGGATGAACTTAACTACTGCCCTCTTTATTATGAAAAGACTGCATGTCCCAAGGATATTTCATCAGAAGAAGGTGACTCATCTTCCTTGGCATGACACTTACTAAATGACAGTACTTAGATTCTGGAGATCTTTGGGCCATCTCCTAGTGAGCTTGAAGTCTACACATCCATGAGGTCATAGGTTGTATTAGAAACAAGATCCAACATGAAAATCCCAACCCAGATTTTATATTCTTAATTTAAATAGTTGATATTAAAGGATTATCTTCATTTGCTCTTGAATAATACAGACTGTTTTAGTCCATTTTCCTGT
This sequence comes from Tupaia tana, assembly GCA_026018925.1. NCBI lineage: Eukaryota > Metazoa > Chordata > Mammalia > Scandentia > Tupaiidae > Tupaia > Tupaia tana. The sequence goes on from JAKSZU010000009.1 coordinate 162,931,310, forward strand.
TGCTAACAACTGAACACCACGCTGGGTAATTTAATAAGAATAGAGGTTCATTTAGCTCATGGTTTTTGAGGTCTGAGGTCAAGGTCAGCAGTTGGTGAGGGTCTTCCTGTTGGTGAGAACTCCATGCAGAGACCTAAGGCAGTGCAAGGCATGACATGGCAAGCTTACTTATGTCTGTGTCTGCTCTTCTACCAGGGTTCAATCATGGGATCCTACCCTGATGACCTTATCTAATCCTAGAAACTCCTAAAAGCCCCATCTCTTAATACCATAAATGGAATAAGTTCTACTCTTTCAACACCATTACAATATCCCGTCAAATTTCAGCACATGAATTTGGAAGGGGGGCATATTCAAACCATGGCATAAGCCTAGAACTTCCCTAAGAGATTTATTTTCTGTATTTCTCTGTGTCTGTCTTGATCTTTCCACCACTTCTTAGCTAAAGCAATGGTTTTTAATTTGGGCTTGTCATGGCATCACCTGGAAGACTTTCATAAAGCACAATGAGCCTACCCCCAGAGTTTCTGATTCTGTAGTTCTGAGGTGGATCCCAGAATTTGCATGTCTTTTTTAAATTTGCAATCAGGCTCAAGCACTCATCAGAGAGAGAAGGAAAGGGAGAAAACACCCTCAAATGGGGCATGGTCACACCACAATCCCTTCTTTATTTCTCCATTCTGGTATTTGGGGTACATACACATATGGCCCTAGTGTGTTAGTAAGTTGCTGGGTCTGGAATTTGAACCATGTTGTTGACCATGTGGGATCCTTAATCACAAGGCTCACCCAAATTTGCATTCCTAACAAGTTCCCAGGTAATGATGATGCATAGAGAACTAAATTTTGAGAACCATTTTATCATATCATCTCTTGTTTTCAAGACCTTGCAGGGGATTTTGGCTGGTCTGAAAGAATTACTTTCAATAAGACTCCTCTTTAACCACTCATCTGATAATTCAAATGAGTTTACAAAGGAAAGCTGCCAAACTTTACATGACTGTTTGTAGAACCCAAAGATATAGCCAATGGTTCCTTGAAGTGAAAAGGCACACATCTCTTTGATCCTCTTTATAGTTTCTTTCCTTCAGAACTCAAATGCTACCGAGGCACTGCCCCTCTTTAGACGTTTCCTGATATGAAAACAAAGCAGTCTTTCTATAACCTAGGCTAGAGTCGAATCTCAGTAAGACCGTATATTGTCACAACTGATAAGACTTGCAATAATTATTCAAATGTCGATTTTGAATCCAACCTCTGAATTTGAAGTACATTAACTCCGGGTTTCTCAAGCTTGGCATTATTGCCACTTAAGGCCAGTAATTCTGCAGTATGAGAGGCTGTCCTGTATACTGTATAGCAGCTTCCCTGGCCTCTACCCTCTATATGCTACTAGTAACCTCCCCTCCCCACCACCAGTACCACCTGAGTTGTGATAACCAAAAATGTTCCAGATGTGCTCAATGTCCCCTGCAGTGAAAAAAATCACCTCTAGTTGAGAATGAGTATATTAAGTCATTCACTTTGTTACTAAAGTGTAGAAAAGAATTACAAGGTACATTCATAAGAATGCCACCATTACTCACTTGAGCTTCACTCTCAGCATTTTGCCAGTGTAAACCTTCGTGTACTGCCTATTGCATCTTGATTCTTTGGCTCATCAACTTGAAAATCATAATATCTACTACTTCTCTTTTTTAATAAGAGGGAAAAATACATGAAAATAAAAAGAAAACTAAAAGTCAAATGTGGTATAATTTTACTTCTGTCCATTTAAAAGAGGCATGGCCAAAATGCCTACTACTAAAATTGTAGATGAATGGGCCAGCCAGCGATGTAGTAGTTAAGATGGCTGGATTTCACATGACCAGCTTGAAAAACATGCCAGGTGTGTGTGTGTGTGTGTGTGTGTGTGTGTGCCCAAAATCCTTGAGGAGAATGGAAAAGAAGGGATTACAACATGACCATGTGCCATGAAGGGTGTTTTCTCACTTTCTCTCCTCTCTCTCTCTCTCTCTCTCTCTCTCTCTCTCTCTTGTGAGTGAACGTGCCCTATAGCAAAAATAAATAAAAATAGAAATAAATAAAATTGTAGATGGAATTGATATGACTTGGAGTGTTTTAATCATGTTTCCTGTCATGCATACCTCACTGTGTTTTACTAACTTATAATTATTGGAGTGCTTTGTTTGTCTTTCATAGTCACTGTCGAAGTCCAAACATTACAGAGGCTTGAGGGAAGTCCATTAATGATTTGAAAACTTGTCGGACTGTTCTGGGCCTAGGATGAGCTCTGAAGTTTCTCTCACTAATTGAAAAGCTATTTAGAGGCTTCTACTTAAAACAATAGACTGGCTGTGCTCATTAACTGACTGTGCTGCAGACTATTGTTCATCTTGGCCTCTTAGAGCACTACAGTGAAAATAGCTCATTAATACACTGCAGGCTGGAAGGAAGAGAGGAAGAGCACTGCAAGAGTCCATGTTTTAACCCAGGCACTCTTGTCTCTCCACTGATTTGGACCTGAGGTTGGGGCGTGGGAGTGTCGGGAAAAGGCGCCATTATTGAGAAGGAAAAAGAGGAAGAACTAAATGAGTTCAGGGGCCAGTCTGAAGATGGGACATGGCTGGTTCCTAGGTCCCACAGTTATGGTGGCAATATTTCCAGAGCTAAGTCAAGGAGCATGGTCTGACACAAGAATGTATGCTGCTTCCACATGTGAAAAGCATCTGGGAAAAGGAGACTGGAAGTCGACATGTTGGAATTTTCCATGACATTTACATGAATTATGTAAGAGGGCAAAAGAGGGAACATAGGAAATTATTGCTCTCCCAAGCATGCTGGTTAAATGTGATCAGAGACTTTGTGTCCAACGCCTGAATGTGATCAGTCAATGTTTGTCAGGGGTAGGGGGAGGTGGGGAGGAAAAACAGAAAGAGAGAAAGAAAGAAAGAGAGAGAGAAAGAAAGAAAGAAAGAAAGAAAGAAAGAAAGAAAGAAAGAAAGAAAGAAAGAAAGAAAGAAAGAAAGGAGAAAGAGAGGGAGGAAGGGAGAGAGGGAAGAAGGAAAGAAGGAAGGAAAGGAAATATGGCCTGGTCTTCTCCAAAGTAAGGAATGGCCTGCCTGAAAACTCTTAAAGTAATAATGCTCATGTGGTTGGTCGGATTGAAAATAGGTAAAAGTTTTTTAAGAGAAGTAATTTCATCATTTGTATTAAAACCCCCATAAAAATCATATTCTGTAACTAATTAACCATACTTTTAGAAATTTCACCTGAAGAAATAAGTAGACAAATATGGTAGCATAAATATAAAAAGATCCTTATAACAATAATCTATATTAAATCCAAAAGATTGTAAATAATCTAAAGGACCAATGAAGACAGTGAATTGGCTAAAACAATGCATGATCCATCCATACAATGGAATAGTATCCAGTCGTTAAAAATGATGATGATAGTATAAAAAGGAAAAATGAGGGGATTACGTAGAGAGTAATGCAATATATAGGACAGTCATGACCTATTTTTCTGTTTTTCTATGTAAAAATGTGCCGTGACTTTTCTGACAACCCAATATATTATATTACACTTATATGAAACAAATTCTAGAAGTTTGCACAATAAATTGTTACCAGTGGTTGACTTTGGAAGATAGACTAGTTCAAAATTGATTTCCCTGGATTTTCTAGTAGTTCAATAATGATCATGAATTATTTGAGTAATTTTAAATGAAGAAAAATTATTTAAAAAGTAATTCCACATGTATCCACCTCGACCATTTATTCTGATCACCAACTGGTTAATATAGTTATAACCTTTTCTCTACAGTTATTAGAAAAGATTCATGTACCTGTTAAATAAGTCATTTCACTATACACAGGTTTTGCTTGCAAGAAGGTAATTGTCGCCCAATAATGAATGTACATATTAACTTATGTAACTTATTAACTGCATTATGATGCAACTTATGAAACTTATTCATTAATATAATACATTATAATCGTATCACTTTAGAAAGAGGAGAAAATGTGGCTGCTTCTTATTTTAGTGTGACTTCTGGGCAAAATTCAATCAATGGATACATAAAATAGGCCATGCATTTCTATAAAGAGAGAAATAATGGATTGTTGTATTCTTCTAAACTACAGAGCAGAAAATACTAGCTACCTAAGCCCGTTACTAGCATAAGGCTCTGGCTGCCTCCTGACCATCCTGTCAATGAACCAACCTCCATTTGAATTTCCTGCCCTAGGAAATCTCTCATTGCCAGCAATGAGTTCCCACACCTGTAATAACAATTGACTGTGAATTCTGGACGCCAGGTAGCTTCTTTCCCCAGAGGATTCCAGACATGTAATCTTTCCCAATGGTTAGACCCATAAATCTGGGGCAGTTAAATTGAGCTGTCTCATTTAGAAGTGAATAATCCCTTTTTTAAAAAAGAAGAAGAAGAAGAAGAATTTACTGTCTTCCTCTCTCCCCACAACCTATACGTACTCCCTCCTCCAGCCTTCTCCAGACTTTCTGACTTTTTCACTCCCTTTCCTGAAGTTTGTCTTTTGATTCAAAATTGCCATTGCAATTAAAACTCTGTATACTGAGTTAGAGCAAAATAAGAAACGTTTAACTGGTTCTGATAACCTGTCACAAGAGGATTACAGCTTCCAAAATGTCATACCATCCAAGACTGACCAAGGATAAGAAAGGACCCAGTGACAGTTCATAAATAGCATGTGAATTCTGTACTGTATAAGTGAAGCCACTTGTGTAAATTTGGACTCGAGTTTAAGTTTCAGTGGGTGACAACTATGATGGTGGTCAGAATTTGCTAACTGCCTCTGACTGCCTTCACTCAAACCATTTTCATCCACTTCTAGAAACTTGTCAAGTCACCAGATTTTTTTCTTTAGACAAATGAGCCAGAAAGGGCAAAACTCTCCTAACCAGCCTGAAGCTCACATTTCTGTCTCTCCCAGATATTAAAAGACTCAGAACTCTATAATATCAACCACGCAGTTCATTGCACACTTGCTACTTACAACAGTGGGAAAGGAAAGATACCATCAAATAGCAACTTCTTTTTCTTTTGTGAAGCCCATGACTGATCTACTTTTTTTGGTTATTGCCATTATCACAAATTGGCACACTTTTAGCTTTTAGGTTAAAAACTTTTTGAGGACTTATGCCAGAGAGCGTTGCAGGTCAGAATGTTGGAGATTTTGAATTACCTACCAAGAATATCCTGTGAATTATTTTACTCTGCTGAAGTGTGTCTTCATTAGATTTATTGTGGGGTTTCTCAGCAGAATACAACTGACTTTATACAAAGAATATGGTCCTAGAAAGTTGTATCTTAAGATTAAGCCTTGAGAAACTGCCATTTTTGCTGGTCAAACATCATCCGATATTAACCATTTTATGTGACTCAACCTAAATATGTGAAAAATTTTATGGACCAAAATGTTTTTCACTGGCTCCAGGAAAAATTTACTAGTTAAATACATTAACTTACAGTAAATGTCAGGATAAAGAGTGGAATCCCTGTGTAAATTTGATAATGATCAACTAATTTATGCTGCTGGTTCCATGTTCTATTTGCTTTAAGTGGGGCACATCCCTTATTTCTCGGAGAACTAGTTGAAAGGAGAAAAAGAAAACAGTGTTGGCCCTCTGTTCACAGGGAGACTTGCAGGCTCACACTCCCAAAGTGCCCTCAGGATTTCTGTCTTGCTTCTCCCAGGAAGTTCTGTTTTCTAATAGGAGTCAGTCTTCAAGTTAAGTGGCCCACAGAGAAATTAACCAATATGTGACATAGCTTGGAGACCTTAGGCTTTTCTCATTTCCTCTTCTTCTTTTTTTTCCCCCTTGACCTGCTTAACCACCCTCCTCTGCTCTGAACTTCTATCAGACTTGGAAGGAATTGATTCTTCTTCTGAATTATGCAGAATGCACCCTGACTGCTTCAGTCTGGAGTTATTTTGTTGCCATTCAGTTCATTCTTTTTACCTAACTGGTTAGAAAAATACATAAATTATTTATCTATTTTTCTGTACTGCCAGCCCACATTTTACCCCCCTAAAATAAAATTAGTTTTGTAGAATGTACATTTTAAATAAACTGACAAGTGTTACTATGTTGGCATACAATGCCCAGATGCCCAGACATTCATTTTTTATGATTTGAATAAATACTAGAAAAACAGAACCTAATACATTCACTATATCAGGAAAATAAGCACATAATTTCCACTAATCATTTTCCCATTAGCTGCTTTATGAGTATGTATCTCTCTCTATTCAATAGGAAGGTCTTGACATTGAAAGATTCATTCACATAGCTCTAGCGGCACACTTGACTAGTAATATATAAATAATCTCCCCCAAATCGTATTGATTTCCCAAAGGGAATATTAAATGCTAAATAACTTCACAGATTGGAAGCAGTCCTTTTTCTGGCTTCATTTTTGATATAATCAAAAATGATGACATTGTGGCTAGCTTATTTTTAATAATTCACACATTGAGAGAGAGAAAATATTACACCATCGCTACAGGACATGAACTTTGGACCACAAAGCACATTCTCCTTGCCTTAACGAATGATAACAGAGTGACTACATCATTATGTCTGCCATGGATTAAGAATGTGTCTATTCATAATGAAGCTATAAGTTAGTATAGTATATTATTATTCTCCAGATATCAGATACATACATCACACCAAGTCTTTGGAAAGAATGTAGCTTACGCATCTTTCATTAGTCCTCACAGAACTGAAACATATAATGTCAGAAAATTAGGCAGTGTATGGCTCTTGAGCAATGAAAATTATTTTGACCATATATTAAAGCATATTTGACTACAGTATGGCTAGGTGTTCACTGAATAGTTCTCCTTTCCCTCCTGGACATGCATCTGGACTCCAATTCCAACTTCCCTTGTATGTAGTAATAGCCATGTGACTGAGTTCTTACCAGTGGAATATCAGAATTCTAGTTGTGTTATCTAAAAATTCCATTGCAATTCACATACTCTCTCTTCCCTGTTTTCAGGTGAAGATAAGAACTCTAAGTACCTAATGGAAGGCAGGACCATAGCTTATTGAAGTCTGGCCACTGGGTCTCTGTATAGATGGCAGCCTCCCCAAAGACTGAAAAAAAACAGTTATCCATGTGAGACTGTCATGTGAAAAATAGATTTCTATTGTATAAATTTTGGATTACAGCAGTTAACCTACCAGGACTAATAACACCACCAGCAACCTGAAAACACAATCATAAACCTGGAAATGTTGAACCTAGCAACCCTTAATTCCAGCCTTCCCAATTGTAATGCTTTCCTCACCTACACAGTTATATCAATAACACTATAATTAGCCCCAAATATATTATGAGTCACTGTGTCTTTATAATCTTTTAATTTTTTTGAACACATGGTAGTTTATGGTACACTCTGTCTCAGGCAAATAGACTACAAAGCATATTTCTGTAGAGCAAATTTAATTGACTTCCTTTTCCAAAGTAGAGATAGTTCCACCAAGAATGCTTTCTCTAGAATAATGTGAAGCCGTGTGTGTTTTACTCATCACCTAATCCTCAGCAATTCATAAGGTGCCTGAAACATAGTGAGTACTCAATAATATTTATCCAGCGAAGAAGTGAACTAAACACCTCTTTATTAGCAAATCAGCCACTGAGGCCATGCCTGGGCAACATGTCTTTAGCAGGGTTTGGAGTTAGAAGCTTAGCTCTACAGCTCAGTAGGAATGCATTCTTCAGAGTGATTCCACCTTTCTAGGCATCAGTCTTCTCACCTGTAAATTGGGGATAATAATAGGATCAACTGCAAGGAGCTGTTGTAGATTCAATGAGATGACACATGCAGAATGCTTAGCACAGTGGCTAACATGCCCTCAATAAATAGTAACCTTTATTATTACTAAGAGGAAAGGAACTAAATAAAGTTTCCTGGGTTTTTATCATATGCCAGGCACGGAGTTAAGAATGTATCTTCTCAACGATATCTATGGAGTAAGACTTTGAAACAAAAGCCATTAACTGGGCTTTAGAGATGTCAAGCAACCTGCCCAAGATCACACAGCTATTGAGAGGCATGATCTGGGAATCGTAAGACCCCAAAGTCCAGGTTTTCTCCCTCACAACATAGTGGCTTCTTCCTGAAACTCCTGAAACCTCACTATTGTCCATAAAGTAGAAGGTGTGGGAGTGGTCTCTTTTGGCTTTACAAGGCTCTTTTTATGTAGGATTGACAATGTTTATTGAACTAGGTGGCAATATCCGACTTCCCAGAGCTTTCATCTAACATATAATGTACCCTGGCCAACACATTCAGCAGGTTATAAAATTGCTGGTCCCATATTATGCCATTCCTTGAAGATCAAAGCTGCAAATATTCAGTTCACCTTAAAAAAGGAATGATGTCTGTATGGCTGTGCCTTCCCTGTTTTATCTACTGGATTTTAAGCTTCTTATAATCATGTTCTGTATTATGTTTCTTTTTAAAGTGTATTTATTGGGGCCAGCAGGTGGCATGGTGATTAAGGGGCTGGATTCCCACATGCCCAATGTGATTCAAGTCCTGAACCTGATGGCTTGCTTTCTCACTTTCTCACTCTCTTTCTGTCTCTGCTGAGCACACATGCCCTGTAGCAAATTGAAAAACAATAATGATAGGGGCTAGTAGGTGGCATCGTGGTTAAAGGTGCTGGACTCCCACAGGGCTGACTGCAGTTTGAGTCCTAGACCTGGTGACTTTCTCGCTCTCTCTCTCTCTCTCTCTCTCTCTGTCCCTTTCTGGTCAAATTAAATATAAGTAAATAAATAAAGTTAAATAAAATCATTCTTTAAAAAAATTAAAAAGAAAAACAATAATGATAAATAAAATTAAATAAGTAAAAGTTTATTTATTTTTTCCATGAGACAGAGATAGCAGAGATAAACTCCACAGGTTCTTCCTGCCAAAATCCACCCCCAGTGTCAGCTAGCCCAGATTATGGGCACATACATGAATGCCTAATGTGCACAGAGAATTGCTGAGATGTGAACTCAGGACTTTCCTATGTGAGTCTAGTTGTGTTATCACTGAGCCACTGCCCTAACATGGTATTCTGTTTGTTTTTTTGGTAATACCTCACCCAGAGTGCTTAGCAAAGATAGTGTAGATTTCTCAGTGCAAATCTACTGCCATTCTATGGTAGGCACACTGGAAGAAATCAAGTTTACTTGCCCAGATACAGTTTTCATAGTCATCTAAATTTTTTTTACTTTGTCAGAGAACATGTGCACTCACCAGGGAGAGATAGAGAGACAGAGAAAGAGGAAAGAGAGAAAATGTCCCCCCCCCCATGAGTGTGGTAAAATTGCAATTCTTCTCCTCCAACTCTCCATCCTGTCAGGATTTGGGGCACACACACACACATGCCTGGCATGTTTTTCATGTCACCAGGTCTGGGTCTCAAATTGCATTAGTCATGTGAGTTCTGGTTCCCTTAACCTCCAGGAAGGGTCAGCCCCTGTTATCTAAATTTTTAAGATGCAAAAAAAGTAATCCCAGGCCAGCAGGTGGCATGGCAGTTAAGTTGCTGGACTCCCACGTGGCCGACTCTGGTTCACGTCCCAGACCTGGTGGCTTCCTCTCTTTCACTCTCTCTCTCTTTCTCCCCTCCTCCCTCTGTCTCTCTCTGGTCAAATTAAAAAACAATAATAATAAATTAAATTAATTTTTTAAAAATAGTAATCCCAGGGTACCATAAAATTTACTTTAATTATATAGTAGCAGAGGGATTTAGTAATGTCTCGAATTTCCTATTAAAGTTTATATAATATTGGAGCCAGGAAGTGGTGTGGTGGTTGAGGTACTGGACTCGCACATGGCTGACTGCTGTTCGAGCCCTGGACCTGGTGGCTTGAGAAGGATGCTGGGTGCATGTGCGTGTGTGCTCAAAATTCCGAGAGGAGAATGGAGGAGAACGTATTGTGGCATGGCCATATACCCTGGGGGGGTGATGTTTTGCTTTCCCTCTCTCTGGAGAGTGCACATGCCCTATGGCAAAAACCTAAGGCGGGGAAAAAGCGATATAATATCCATCTAACGCCTTAGCAAAATTTAGCAACATGAATGTAATGATGTCTTGAGTATCAGAACAAAATAAAGCTATGAAGAAAAAAAAAGGCTAGATAATTATGATTTTTCTTTTGTCCCCCTCCCTTTCTCTCACTCATGCTTTGAGTTTAATATATCCCAACTGATCTCTTTTTCCAAAAATAATTGTAGGTACAGTGGCATTTGGATTTTGTTGTAGTTTTTACTGATATTTCACATGTTATACCAGCTTGATGGAACTTTGCTGCCTTCAAAAAAGCAAATCACGATGTTTAGAAGAGTCTGGGGGCCAATAAAGGCTAGGGAGGCAGAGCTACTGGTGACAGGAGGGTTGGGAGGCCATTTCGAACACGGCCATTCCCTTTGATGGTTTGCTAACAACCAGCACACAGTAGCAATGCAGTGGTCCCTGGGCTCTCATTGAACTCTGTTTTTCTTTAGAAAAAAAAAAATCATAGGAAAACTTTGCCCTGCTAATGACATAATAAGTGAAGCTTAAAGCTAAATGTACCTTTAAAATGTCACAATTAAGTAGAAGAACTAAAGTATAAACAGGAAAGACTTTATAACCACTTCATAAAGTGAGAGGACTGATAGGTTATTGTGCCTACTGGACAAGGCACTGACTGAGGAAAGAGGTTGGTCTAAGTACTTCACTGAGCATTGGTTTATAAAGCATTCATTGATATCTCCATTCATCCCATTCCCATTCATCAGATCTTAGAGATGAAATCGAACTGGTATTTAGTCATTATGTATTGATTTTAAAAGGAAAAACTTTTTTCTTGAACTTTTTGGTCTACTTTTTGGTCTCCCTCTCAACTTTTTAATTTTTTCTCATATGTTTTAAAAAGAATGATTTATTCATTTAATTCCACTTGTTGTTATGATTATTATTATTATTTTAATTTGACCAGAGAGAGAGAGAAAAGGTAAGTGAGAAAGCAAGTCACCAGGTCCAGGACTCAAACTGTGGTCGGCCATGTGGTAATCCAACGCTTTTAACCACCACGCCACCTGCCAGCCCCTGTTTTTTTCTCATATTTAAAATGAGAAAATTATATTGGAGGACAGGACTCAAAGCACCTCTAAAATTCTTAGATCCCCTCTTATTTTGCCTTATGATTAATTTATTGTCACACTGTATTATAGGATGTATTAAACATTGCCTTCAATAGCTAAATATCTGACTTTAGATGTAATAAATTTAATGACTACCTGCTTATATTTTGCTATTACTTAGACTGTATAAGCTGGAAACTACATATCACATTTAATTGTATGGATATTATAAATTACACCAGTTTACCAAGAAATTGTAATGGGCCAGCTCTGTGGCCTTAGTAGCTCAGGGAGACAGGTCCTACATGGCTGACTGTGGTTTGAATTCTGGCCCCAGTGGTTTGAAAAACATGCTCAGTACATGTATATGTGTGCCCCAAGGAGAAATTGAGAAGAAGGGATTGTGGTGTGATCAGGCTCCACTGGGAGGGGGGGGGGCTTTCTTCCTCTTTCTCTCTCTGTCTCTCTCTCTCCCCCTCTTTCTCTTTTTATATCAACTGTATGTACTCGCAGGCAAAAAAAAAAAAAAAATAGCACTAATACTTAAGAGTTAAAGAAATTGATGGTGTGATTTCTTGTTCCTTTTCCTTAATGCCAGCATACTTTGTACTCTCTCCTAGAACCCTGGTATACTGAAAAGGTTCCAACCAAAATATATTTACAGTACTAAATTGTGCTGTTCACTGTATTAGTCAGCTCAGGCTGCCATAACAAAAAAACCACAGAATGCCTGGCTTAAACAACAGAAATTTTTTTTTCCATAGTTCCAGGGGCTAGGATATTCAAGTTCAAGGTGACTGCTGATTTAGTTTCTGGTGAGAGCCTACCTGCCTTGCTATGTCCTCATGAGGCCTTTTGTAAGTGTGTCTTCATGATGAGGGAATGAACTCTCTGAAATTGTTTCTTATAATAACACTAATACTATTGGATCAGAGCCCTGCCTGTATGTCCTCATTTTTTCTTATTATTTCCATACAGGCCCTATCTGCAAATACAGAAACATTAGGAGCTTTAACATATGAACAGGGTGTGATATAAGCATTCAGTTCATAATATTCATTAATTGCAGAAAAGAATAAACTGTCCAATAGAACTTTCAATAACTACCAACTAACTCTGCTGGTGTTTAAATGAACACTTAGAAAGGATTTATATTGGTGCAAACTTGAGTTTGCCTTCAAAAAAACCAAAATGGTGTTTTTTCAGCTTGCTTGTGGATTTTAATAGTAGTGTGCACCATGACAAATAATTTGTTGTAATAGAACTAGTCACATAGAGTAGTAGTTAAATGCTAAACAGAGGAAGGAATCCCACATGGCCAACCAGGGTTTGAGTCCCAGACTCATCAGCTTGAAAAACAGGCTGGGCATGTGGGCACTCAGGATCCTGAAGGAATGGAGAATTGGAGGGAAAAGAATCACAGTATGATCGGGCCCCATTTGGAAGGGGGATATTTTCTCTCTCTCTTTCTCTCTTTCTGTGTGTGTGTATGTGTCTCAGGCATGAACAGAACCTCTGGCATAAAAAAAGAAAAGACAGTAAGTAAGGCAGTTAAAATGTGTCTTGATGGGCATCAACAGATGGCGTAATGGTTATGTTGCTAGACTCCCATGTAGTTAACCACAATTCAAGTCCAAGACCAGGCAGCTTGCAACTCACTCCAGGTGCATGTGCATGCATGCACAAAATCTCAAAAGGAGAATGGAGGAGAAAGGATTGTGGCATGGCCATCCTCCCTGAGGGGTGATTTCTTGCTTTCTGTCTCTCTGTCTCTCTCATTTCTCCGGCAAATACATGTGCCCTATAGCAAAAATCTCTCTTTAAAAAACATGTCTTGATGTATATATGACTTAAATTATTAGAAAGAACTTTTCATATGGATCATCTTTACTTTGTATAATAAAATTATTCATCAGACTCAGTCTGAAGATGTATCTTTCTGAACAGCTTCTCCATGATTTTTGAAGACATACTATAATAAACATTCTTCTCAGTAAAAGTTTCAACCCAGGATTCTTGACAGCTTCATTTTCAGGCCAGCCAGCTAGGATGAAAATTGAGCTGCCCAAAGAGAGTTGGCAAAATAGTTTACTCGCTGTAATTAAAAAAAGGGAAATTTCTAAACCACAGTCGTCTTCAATGCTAATGTGAACAACCAAATGTTATTTCCAGTGGATTTTTTATTTCCTCATTCTTGGCAAGCTGGTACAGCTCTGTGCAGTTGAGAATCAGAAAGTTTTTCCTTGAGATAGAAATGCTCTTTGTATTAAATGCTGAGTGGTATAATTATCTTGTTTGTTCACTGCACATGTTCAGTGCAGAAACCTGAGTTCGATCATTCGGAATTTGAACACTTAACTTACACCTTTAATAGAAAAAAATCATAGCAGCTATGCATTCTGGCAAAATATTTCATGTGGTCAATGTTATTTGCTTATACAATTGGAAAACGGCTTGATTGCAACTATATTTAAAATCTTTGCCAAGGTATGAGCTTTTCTTACATTGGATTTTTCTTTATGAGAATAGGTAACTTCATTCTGTGATTTTTTATTTGCTTCTGCTCAGTGACGCAATCTGGTTTAAGAGGCATACTCAATAGATCTTGATGCAGAGAAAACCGAATGCAAAGCATTTGGATTGCAGATCCTTGTAGGTGAACTGCTGTAATAAACAATAAATGTCCATTTGACTACAATATTAAAGTTAGTATATCACCTTGGTATTGGGCACACGAATGAGTAAGTCACTGATAACTTCCAGATGTTTTACTTTTTAAACTGCTGCTGTATCTCCTCTATTTTTCCCCCTTCTTCTTTAAGTAGAACAAACTTTAAATTCTTAGCTCCCCAAAGTAACTTTTCCAAGTGCCCCATTTATAATTTTCCATCGTTGTGGATTTGGGAAGAGACAATAGGTATTTCAGGGGAAGCCGTGAAACTGGGAGAGGCCAGCAACCTATTCAGTCCTTCTAAGCATGCCAAGGGGCTGTTTGGGCAGACTTTGGCCACTGCCTACTTTGTATATGTCAACATCTTAAACCAAACAAAATGCCTTCCAAATGGTTTCACCAGGTTTTGCACATCTCCATGGGTCCTATTTACCAGCCTTGAGATGTAGACGGAAGCAAAATCCGAAATGTGCTCTGGCTGAGGTGTAAGGACAGAAGGAGAGGATAACACTTCAGCACTAATGGGATTCGCACTTTGTTGGAAAACAGCCTTGTTGCTCTAACCTTTGCTTGCATCAACAGTGGCTGCTTTAGCGTGAGTATTTGCTTTCCTCTTGCCTGTGAGGTTATATGAATTTCTTTTTCCAGCTTGATGGTCTTCCTGTTCTGAATTTTGCATTTTAAAAAGGTTTCCAACACTACATTCTCAGCGATTGTTCCAGGCTTAGAAGCACTCTTTGGTTTTCTAAAGAAAAGACTCTTTGTCTTTGTAATATCAAAGAAGTTTGTTTGTAGCTGGCATTTAAAAAAACAATGTGAAATCTACAGAATGATTTTTCCATTGATGTTACAGAAGGACATGACCATAGCACATGTAGAGTTCACTTTGTCACAGAGTGGCAGTGGCCTGGTCTTTTTTGCAATTCTTTAGTCATGAATATTGATCTTCCTTTAATTCTGTATATTCAATACAAATTCAGACATCTTTCTCTAAGATGTCTCAAACCTGCCTTGCTTTTTCTTTGCACTGCTCTTACATAAGATCATGCCCCTTTATCATTCGAAATCATACTTTCCTAAATATTTTTTTGAGAGATTTTTGCTACAGGACGTGTGCGCTCGCCAGACAGACAGAGAGAGACAGAGAGACAGCGAGAAATCACCCCCCAGGGGGGATGACCATGCCGCAGTCCCTTCTCCTCCGTTTTCCTCTCGGGATCTTGGGCACGCACGCACACGCGCCCGGCGTGAGTTTTAAGCCACCGGGTCTGGGACGTGAACCGCGGTCGACTACGTGGGAGTCCAGCGACATAGCCATTACGCTAACTGCTGGTCCGATACTTTCCTAAATATGGAGAATGTTTTGCAAGTTTCTTTTTTTAAAATTGCCAGAGGGTGCATGCACATGCTGGAGAGAGAGAGAGGGAGAGAGAGAAAGCACCCATCATGTCACAATTCCTTCTTCTCCATTTCTCCATTGTGTTGGGATTTGGGGTACGCATGCACATGTGCCCAATGTGTTTTCCAAAACTCTGGAGTCAGGATTCCAACCTCAGTCAGCCATGTGGGAACTGGCTCCCTTTAGCCACTAGGCTATGGGACCAGTGCATGAGTTTCTTTTTTTTTTTTTTTTTCCCTAAGTTTATTTATCTATTTCTTCTGAGATACAGAGAAACAAAACCAGAGAGCTGGCACCCCTAACTGGATCTTCACACTAGGATCCAGCCCCAGTCTTAGCCTGGTTCAATTCACAGGCATACACACGTGGCATGCGTGGGAGATCTCAGAACACAAACCCCGGACCCCTCCCATGTGGGTCCAGCTACGTTATCACTGCCACCACTTGGCCCTGCAAATTTCTCTTTATCCATCTCCTACATTTATATTGTGCATAGTTCATGAGATATCATATATAGTAAACATAAGGAACATGACAGTAGTTTTTTGCTTCATCATGAGATAACTTTACCTTTCAACTGCATTACAGTCAAACTTTGTTAGAGTACTAGGCAATCCCACTTTCCCTATCTACATGTAAATGTCTATCTAAAAACTACATGCTGTAGAAAACTCTAGGCATCTCTTTACCATATCCAAAGAGTGCATTTGTGATCATATTACTTAAACATAGAATCAATGATGTCCAGAAGTGTATTTTGCCTCACAGACACTAAGGGTGGCACCAATAAGTACAATGTAATTATTCAGGAAGAAAGGGAAAACTCAAGTAATGGCTCTGGGAAAATATCAGCCACTTTTACAAAATAGAACCACAGAAAACAAGCAATAAGGCCAATGTGAGCCTTCAAGCAAAAGTCAAAGGAGAAAAGCTCTAAACTGCAGCCTTCAGTTTGCAGTGGAGCTGCTTCTCAAAAGGACCACTCTTTGTAGAGGACAAAGGAAAGATTACCCAGGGATTTAGTTATGTACTGTTCCCTAAAACTGGTGAGGCCAGGGCCAGCCCATGGCCTGGTTGTTAAGGGAGCCGGATCCCACATGTTCAAACATCTATGCAGTTCAACTCCCGGACCTGGAAGCTTAAGAAACATGCCAGGTACTTCTGGATGTGTGTCCAAAATCCCAAAAAGAGGGAGAAATGGAGGGGAAGGCATTGCAGCATGATCATGCCCCAAGGGAATTCTTTCTCTTTCCCTCTCTCTCATCTCTCTCTGGTGAATACATGTGCCCTGTGGTAAATTAAAAAAAAAATACTGATGAGGCCAGCTGGTAGAATAAGAGTGTTTGTGAAGACTTTTCTGGATAAAAGAGAATAGCTTAACTTATTTGTACAATTGCAACATGTCATGTCAATTGATCTGTTCTACATCCACCTAGGAGGCCTTTTCCAGGTGTCAGCATCCTGTTGAGGAGAAAAAAATATCCATTTTCCTGTGACCTCTTAGATTTAATGTCTGGAGCCTTGCAAAGTTAACTGGATGAAAGACAGATTAATAAGAAAAAAATGGTGTTATTTTATATGTGCATTGGGGGCACTCATCACAAAAGTGAAGGGCAAACTCCAAAGAAGCTGTCAGACCCAGGCATCTGAACAATGGACAATAAATTTGTGGAAAAGTGACAATGCAAAGGAAAAGGGTTTGTGGCTGCTAGGGGAAGCACATTGTGGAAAGGTAGGTATTCGAGAGAAACTAATGGGAGACAATGGGTTATTTCAGTAAGGTTTCTTAAGGCAGATTTAAGCCAGTGCCATCTCCAGTGATCAAAGTTATCTCCTCTTTCTGTAGGAGAGAGAGGGGAGATACCTTCACAAAGGAAAATGTATTCTCTGCCTTTACGCAGATGGAAGAGAGCAGAGTGGTTTTTTTTTTAGTTTTTTTGTTTGTTTGTTTTGCATCTGCTGTTTCTCAATTGCCTTCAGCTCAAAATAATAACTTACACTGAAGTGGTATAGTTTGGGTTATCATATTCTGATCCCCTTAAATGGAGATATGATTGCAGAAGTGAGAAGAGGAAATGCTAAGGATGTTGGTCCCATAGCTATAAAATGGTACCCCATTATCCCTTCTGAATAACTTTTATTGCAACATTCTGAATAAATGTGATATAAATTTAACCTGTCTTAGCATCAGATGTGTGTACTTGCCCAGAACCATGTGCTTGTCAAGACATAAGCTGTGGGGAACCAGCAGTTAGCATAATGGCTATGTCGCTGGACTCCCAAGTCCTCGACCGCGGTTCGCGTCCTGGACCCAGTGCCTTAAAACTCACGCTGGGCACGTGTGCATGTGTGCCCAAGATCCCGAGAGGAGAATGGAGGAGAAGGGATTGTGGCGTGACCATCCCCCCGGGGGGTGATTTCTCGCTTTCTGTCTCTATGTCTCTCTCTGTCTGTCTGGCGAGCACACGCGCCCTATAGCGAAAACCTCTCCAAAAAAAAAAAAAAAAAAAAAAAAAAAAAAAAAAAAAAAAAAAGACATAAGCTGTGGGCCCAGCCAGGTGGGACAGCCTGTAGAGTACCAGACTGTAGTACAGTGCCAAAAGCCACGTGGCTGATGGTGGGTTTGGATCCCCATGTCAGCCTGAAAACATACCAGGTGCACATGTAGTTACCCAAGATTCTGAGGAGCTGTAAGTCTGGAGAAAGGGGATCATGGTGTGACAAGATTCTATCAAGAGTGCTTTTTTTCCCCTCTCTCTCTTTTTCTCACATACTCTCTCTGTCTTAAAAAGGGGAGAGTGGCAGCTGGATACCACACAGCTGATTGTACAGTTTGAGTCACAGGCTCAGCAGCTCAAGAAACATGCCATGCGTGTGTGTGTGTGTGTGCACATGCCCAAAATTCCAAAAGGATGGAGAAATGGAGGAAGAGGGATCACAGTGTGACCATCCTATATGGGGAATATTTTTTCACTTTTCCTCTCTGTCTCCAGTGAGTGCACATGCACTATGACAAAAAACCTAAAATTTTTTTTAAAAAAAGGACATAAGGTGTGCATTTAAATGAGATCTATTTTTTGAAAAATAACATCATTTACATTTTCTTTAATTGAACGATGAACATCAATTGATGTTATGAGACTATTCATCTGTTTCTTCTGGATGGTCACCAGGATGGGAGCAAGGGTCACCAACCACATCAGAATTTCAGCACATGATCAAAGCCTCCCCAGTAAATGGTCCCTCCAGACCACAACTGAAATCTTAGCCTGCCTGATGGGGTCTGGATCATTGGAAAACGTGTTCTCTCTATCATTGTCCAACTTGCTAAAAAGATTTTTGGAACACAAATAAGAGTACATGCATCATAGCACTGAGAAACCCACATCAATCCTTTGATGTCTATGTCTCTGTAAGTACTGTATCTCAAGAAATTACGTGGTTTCAACAGAGTAAGGGGTGAGGGTGATTCTGTTTTCCAGGATACATTTGGCAAAGTCTGGAGACATTGCTGGTTGTCACAACTGGAATGCGAGGGATGCTGCAGGCCTCAGTGTGTAGAGCCAGGGATGCTGTCACCACCCTAGCCTGTGCAGTACAGCCCCAAATACCAATAGTGCCATGATGAGAAACCACATCTCAATGCACAACCACCCCTGCCTCCCAACCACAGCTTCCAAAACAAACAGCCACTGGCAGGACACCACAGACGCCACGCCAGACATTTTGAGAGAGACCAAAACCTTCCATCAATTATAAGAGTCTTACATGTTTTTTTTTTTTTTTAAACAACCACGCTGAACCATGAGCAAGGTTATTTGAGCTTTTCTTTTGTATTAGACTCTGTTAGAGTGGATTTTTCATGGGGGGAAAAAAAGTCAGTGACGAGTGAACACAGACAATCATATACAAATCATCTCCCTTCCTCCTTATTCTGAAGGTTCCTGCTAGTTGAGAGACAATTCTAAAACTCCAGTTCCACTGCTCCAAGTTTCTTTTGGTTTCTCTCAACATTTCTTTTGGTTCTGTTTGGATTGATTTCAGTTCAGGGAGTGTCTCCTGAGGTATTCTGAGATCTACTCTTTTGAATGTTGATCCTTGGATGGATCATTAAAAAGCTATTAAGAGCTGGCAGTGGTGTCCCTTCGTAGAATAAAGCCAGCATTTTCACTCACTGAGAGTAGCCCTATGAATCTGTTGTACTTCTTAAAGAAATAGATTTTTGTAAAGCAAAACCGCCCGGTAAATTTCAGAATTAAAAGGGATCTCAAGTTCTTTTAAAAATGACAAAACTAAAGTGGGGAGATTAATGTCTCTGTACTGACTGACATGCATGGCATTCCCTTTTGAAAAAGCAATGTAATACACTGTAAAGTTATATGTAATTCAATGTAATATAATAGAAGAACATGATGATAATAAAAAAATTTAAAAAAAAATGACAAAACTGGTATTGAGATCCTGAAGGGCTTCCTGTACCTTATGCTTCTTGAAATAGAGTGGGTAGGGTGGCAAATGTAGAAGAAAGTAAAGGTTTCTTACTATAGATTAGAATTCTATTAGTAATGGCTTTTCAGAAGAATGGTTGGGTTGAGTTTGTTCCGAAAAGATGATCATTAGCCAGGATACATATAGGTGAAAATCATTGATAGGGACTACTTATAGTCAATGCTATTTTGGGATACATTGTTATTTTACAAACGAGTCTTAACTTAGCTTTCCAGACTCTGCTTGGTCAAGAGCAGTGTTATTTAATCAAAATAGAATGTGAGCCAAGTATTAATAATATATTTTATTTCATTCAATATATCCAAGTTATTATCATTTCATCATATAATCAACATCTTAAAATTTATTAGTGAGATATTTTGTCCTTTTTATATTAAGTTTGTAGCTCCTCTGTGTAGTCTGACACAACGATTCTCAATTCAGACTCACCATATTTCAAATGATCAATAGCGAGCACATGGAGCTGTTGGCTGATGTATCGGACAACAGAGTCTAGCCCCTGCCCATTTTTCCAAATCCATCTTTTTTTTTTATTCTGTCTTATAAAATCTGCAACCTAAACTTGCAGAACTTCATTTAACTCCTTTACCCCAGTAGTTTTTCTCTAGTATTTCTCCATCTTTGTACTAGTCTATCACTGGAACATTCTCTCTCCACCATCTCTCCCGCCCTACTCGGCTAATTCCTACTTAAATCTTCACAGAAGTTGACTCCACTGGGAAAAAACTACTGGGCAGGCAAAACTTTTCCTCCACCCTCTTATGTTCACTTTCTGGGGCCTGCAATTTTAAACTGACAAAACATTGGGTTGTTGGAAAAGTCATGATGTATTTTTCTGTTTTTCTATGAAAAAGAATGCATCATGACTTTTCCGAGGACCCAATAGATTACCAAGAGAAAAGAAAGAATTTCTTTACACATGCGATGTGTATGAGGGAGGGCTCAGTGATGTATAACTCGAAGGGGTAGTAAGAATTTGAGGTTTATATACCTAACCTGTGAGGGGAAAGGAGGGTGGGAAAAACACTTCTAGAGAAAGAACAAATATCCTTCTTCAGGAAAGGCAAATGGGTTTTTCAGAAAACCGAGAGGAGATAAGAACGTTTGTGATAGTGTTTATTTATGCAGGTTCAATTGGTATTTCCATTTTCTTCATGGCATGACACTTTCCCAGAGAGGGAATTTATGGGAGGTTTACTCTTGTTCTCTTTCCCGGCAGTAGAAGCTACTGCAGAGAGGGAATTTATGGCATCCTCCTTATGGAAGTTTCTTTTGTTAATAAGATAAAGGAAGCTCTAAGAAGACTTCTTTCTGAATTTCTAATGTCTTTAGCTTAAAATAATCTTTATGCTAACTCTGGGGTTCTGAGTGGGTCATCACAGAACCAGAGAAAAGATGGGCTTTGCTACTCTATTCTCTAATGCTACTTGTATCTCCCATAGTTCTCATTCAGGTTAATGTGCACAAATTCAGTGTCTATTTTCCCAAATAGAACTTAATCCCTAGAAAGGCAGGAACAGCTCTGTCTTCCCTGTTTATTAATGTGAAATCATCATCTATGGGAGAAGAGTATACTAGCACTTAATACATACATGGCACATAATAGTACATAATAATCAACCAAACATAGATGGTACTCTATAGGCACACAGGCATACATACTTGGTACTATTCATTAATATATTAAATACTAACATGTCTAGCCTAAAAATAGATATGCTTAAGCTCATACAATTACTTATAGCCACATATATTTGATAGTCATTTAGCCTCTCTGGGTGTAAATTTCTTCCTCCAAAGCTAGGACTGATAATACCTGTCATCTCTAGTTTAAAGGAGTCCTCTGAATGTCAAGTAATAATAATAATTATAATAATGCAAAATCTAAATTAATGGTAGTATAAGTTGTTTTTGTTTTTGTGTTTTTGAAAGAGATTTTTGCTATAGGGTATATGTGCTCATCAGATAGACAGAGAGACAGAAAGCAAGAAATCATCCCTCAGGGAGGATGGCCACACCACAACCTTTTCTCTATTCTCCTCTTGGGGTTTTGGGCACACACGCACACACGCACACATGCCTGATGTGAAATTCAAGCCACCGCGTCTGGAACTCGAACCGCAGTCAGCTATGTAGAAGTCCAGTGCCTCAACCACCATGCCACCTGCGGGTTCCAAGAGTACAAGTCTTATTTAGTCAAACTTACTGTGAGTTACTTTAAAAACCTACTTTGCATAAACCAATCATTCAGAGGGGGCATCACAGAATTTAAGGGTAGGAAAATAATGGAATGCAAAGACTACTTAGAAATAGTGAAGAATGGTGGGAGAAGCAAGGGTGGTTTGATATTGGAAGGTTGGGCTGGAGGAAGAACTGGGGAAAAGGGATTGGAAACTCAGGTTCTACTTTGCATATGTGGGGATGGGTGGGATTCAGCTACCTCCCAACTCTTCTTTGGTCTGAGCCAGATAAAGGCTGAAGGGGGAAGAAATATGAAGCTCAGAGAAAGTCTATGTTGAAGGTAAGCCATGTACAAACCACCATAAGATACCTGAAGATGCACTCCTTTCTGAATTAGAATTCTAGACTTTTCCTGTTCTACACGGTAGCCATTGGCCACATGAGGCTAATGAGTATCTGAAACATGGTGAGTCCAGACTGAAATGTGCTGGGAGAGATGCACACCAGAGTTTGAAGACTTAGTACACAAAAAGAATCTCAAATACCTTTTTATATTGACTATTTGTTAGAATAATAACATTCTGGATATATTGAATTAAATAAAGTACATTATTAAAATTAATTTCATGGGCCAGTTGGTGGTGTGTGATTAAGGCAGCTGGATCTAACATGGCCGACTATGCATTTTGAATATCAGACCCAGCAGCTTGAAAAATATGCAAGGTGTGCATGTTTGCATGAGTGCCCCAAATCCCAATCCCAAGAGGAGAATAGAGGAGAAGGAATTGCAGTGTGGCCATTCCTATGGAATGTGCTTTTGCACGTTCTCTCTCTTTCTCTCTCTTCCTGTTTCCGGCAGCGAGCATACATGCCCTATAGCAAAAACAAAGCAAAACAAAAATTTTTAATTTCATCTGGTTTTGTCTTACTTTTATAATATAATCACTATAAAATTAAAGATAATGTAAATGGATCACATTTTATTTCTATCAAGTAGCACCAGGCTAAAGTGTTAGTATTAGAAGATTGCAAATTCCCACATTCCTAAATATCATGTACCTAAATTTAGGTCATGGAGATATGATAGTACAGATTCCAATAAAGACATTGGAAATAGGGATGTCATCCACTGTCATCATTATTTCAAAGCACTAAAAAATGCCTTAAGGGGACTAGCCATGTGGCATGGTGGTTAAGGTGGCTGGATCCCAGATGGCCAACTGCACAGTTCGAGTGCTGGATCTATCAGCTTGGAAAATATGCTAGGCACATGTGTGTGCATGCCCAAAATCCCAAGAGGATAATGGATTGCTGCACTGCCATGACCCCTGGGGCGTGACTTCTCAATTTCCCTCTCTCTGCCTCTCTCTGGGAGCACATGTGCCCTATAGCAGAAACAAAAACAAAATTCCTAACATGGCAGATCCATGCCCTGGTAGTAGCCAGATCCTATGTGGCCAACTGCATGGTTCAAGTCCTGGACCCAGTGACTTGAGAAATGTGTGTATGCCCAAAATCTGAAA
This sequence comes from Tupaia tana, assembly GCA_026018925.1. Classification (NCBI taxonomy): domain Eukaryota; kingdom Metazoa; phylum Chordata; class Mammalia; order Scandentia; family Tupaiidae; genus Tupaia; species Tupaia tana. The sequence continues at coordinate 162,954,776 of JAKSZU010000009.1, forward strand.
GAAAGGAGGGATGGAGAAGAAGAGATTGCAATGTGACCATTCTCTATGGGAGGATACTATCTCCTCTCTCTCTCTCTCTCTCTCTCTCTCTCTCTCTCTCTCTCTCTCTCTCTCTATTTCACTCCCTCTCTTTCTCTCTCTGTCTCTCTCTGGAAAATTCATTTGTCCTCTGAAAAAAATGCCTAGCAACCCAAAAATAGAAGTGGCGTAGTCTCAGAATGAGAGTCCTTTCCAGTGATTAAACTGCCTCCCCAAGAACACCTCTGTGTATAGTTATTATTTTTCCCATTTCAGCTTAGACCAGGGAATCCTTCAACATGGAGCAACATTTGGGAGCAACTGCCTTATAAATCTCTAGTCCTTTCCCATGATTATGCAGGTGAGGAAACTGATGCATGTAGAGGTATAGTGACTTATCCAAGGTCACATAGGCCTTGAACCCAGGGAATTGAGTCCACATCCAATGTAATAAGCAGATTCAGAGGGGAGCCATACTAAATGCTGGGTTACCACACACTTTGGGACCAAAGGTGGTGGTCAGCATTGGTTATTTGCATTTCAATCATCTAAACACTAGAAATAAGATGTTGTTAAATCAGCCATCATTATATTTAAAGTTGTTTTGATTTGTGTTTTAGAATGACAACTCTGATGATTTTACCATTACAAAGTGCAAATCTCTTTTTGTGATTCTCTTCTTATAATTTTTCAATGACTCATCTTTGCATACATGATACACTGGGAGCATCTTAGTCTGGACTTTCAGAAGTCAGGTGAAATTCAGTTGTAATTCTGCTCTACCAATTGTTAGCTATGAGATCTCTAGCCAGCTACTTCACACCTCAAAGCCCAATCACCTTCGTAAAATGGAGTTGCAGAAAGTATTGCCTTCGTAGACATTTAGAAAGGATTAACTAATGTAATGTTTGAACCAACTCTGGTGCTGTGATTATAGTTAGTTGAAATGATCATTGAACTTTGTCACTGTTGTTAATATTCTTATAATTTGCCTCCCATTGACATGTCACTCCTCTTCTGTCAGTCTCTAAAGACACCAAGAAGCCCATATTTGACAAATGTTCTACCTGTCCTGGTTCCTAGATACTACAGGTTCTTAGATATGTTCTTTCTGTGTCTGTAAAGACTGGCTGTACTTTAGGATTTAGCCCAATTCTTTAATTAAATTATGTTTTAGAAATTTCAATGAAATTCTAATGAAACTCTTTCAAAATTTTGACAAAATGATTCTACTGTTCAGCCAGAAGAATTGACATGTAAGGGACTAGCAGGTTGATGTGGTGGTTAAGGCACTGGATACTCCCACGTGGCCAACCATGCTTCATGTCCTGAACCTGGTGGCTTGCTTTCTCACTTTCTCTCTCTCTCTCTCTCTCTCTCTCTCTCTCTGTGCCTCTCTCTGTCAAATAAAAAAAAATGAATGAATAAATAAAATTAAATAAATAATTCTTGGAAAAAATAAAAGAAGAATTAACATGTAAGCACAACCAAAAAAAAAAAAAGAGGAAAAAGAGTGTGAGGAGAAAGTAATCGGTCCTACCATAAAAGGATGTAGTTAAATCTAGAACATCCGAAACATAGCAGTATCACAACACTAGGAACAGATTGACAGAAAATACAAAGCTCAGAAAGAAAACTAGGTGGGTAGATAGGTAGATAGAGATTTAGGTATAGATATGGATGTATATATGTGGATTAAGGGTCGGTGTAACTATAGATCTAAATGTAGGCATAAATATACATAGACATAGATGATGAACTTGTGTAATAATCTGACAACCTCAGTGGCACAACATAGTTCAATCACAGCCCAATGAGATCAATGCTGCATCCTATCAAATGGGACCAGCTTCCCTCCACTTAGGAACTCTCCATCCTGGTAAATCCTGGGCCTTCTTCTAGATTCTGAACATCCATCCACCAAATGATGATAGAGAAATAAATATAGAACTGGTTCCATAGCGCATTGGTTTAAGTCCTGTGCATAAGGAACCTGCTCCCACATGGTCGACGGCAGTTCAAGTCGTGGCTCTGGAGGTTTGAAAAAACACCTAGCTCATGTGTGTGTGTGTCCAAAATCTTGACAGGATGAAGAAATGGAGGAAAAGAGATTATAGCGTAACTACACCCCATTGGGGAGTGTGAATATTCTCACTCTCACTCTCTTTTTCTTTCCCCTTCTCTCTTGCAAGTACATGCACCCTCTGGCAGTAAAGGAGAGAGAGAAACATATAAACTAGAACAGGGGCAGCACACTTTTTTCTATAAAGAATAGAGAGTAAATATTTTTGATTTTACAGGCCATATGATCTCTGTTGCAACTAGTCAGTACGGCTATTGTAGTACAAGAGCAGCTACAGATGAACAAATAAGCATTGTAGATTCCAAGAAAACTTAATTTACGAAAACAGATAGCCAGATTTAGCCCATGCATCATAGTTTTCCAACTGCTGATCTGGATTCATATTTGCCATGGTGAGAAAGAAACAGGGATTTTTTTAACATATAATAATGAACTTGACACATAAACAGCATCAAAATATATGCGTATGGAGAAAATTGGCTGGAAAATAATTAAATCTCACTTCATGGCATAAACTAATTAAAGATCATCAATTCAGTAATCAAATGGGAAAAAATGAAACTAAAGAAAGACAAAATTGATTTGTACATTTATCTGGTTACTAAACATGGAACGATGGTCTAGGTGTAAATACAGTGGACAAAATAATAAAATAATCTCTGATATATTTGTGAACATAATTTTTGCCTTCTGAAAGAACAAATATGTCAAGGATAGTATAAAAAGACAAGCAGCAAAGAGAAGGAAAATGTTTGTCAAAAATAGAACAAAAGAGGGTCAGAAATAGGGATATATATATATATATATATATATATATATATATGAAACTAGAAATGGAAAATTTTTGAAGATAGCATGCATGATTAAGCCACTATGCAGTATATTCTGGATGGGAAATCACATTTTGTATACTGTGATGATGCTTAGGGAGTGAATGTAAATTAAGTTAAAAAAAGTTTCAGAAAAAAAAATATTTCCAAAGTAAATTACAAGACACTTGTGACTAGATTCTAGCTTTTTCCATATTTTTAGTTTAACATGTTTTGTGAATCAATAAAATATGGGAAAACATTTAGTATGGAAGGGGAGAGGGGTAAGGAAAAAAGCAAAAGTATGCTTAATTGACAAAAAAATGAGAAGCTATTTGCTGATAAGTTATAGAGTAATATCTTTGGCTTGACTGACATGCACAGTATTTGTGCTGGAAAAAGAAATGTTGTACACTGTAAAGATGTGGTTAAATGTAAATAAATTAATTAGTTTTAAAAAAGGAGAAATAGAACAAAAGTAGCCCCAGTTTGGTAGGGCGCCACTGGTTGTTGCTGTTACCTTGGTAGGCTGAGGCCACATGGGAGTCCTGGGTTTGATTCCCAGCACCTGCTAAAAGCCAAACACGGTGACATGTCCTGTCACAAAAGACTATGAAAACACAAAAGGCTATGTAGCATATGATTCCATTTGTAGGAAATATCCAGAGAGACAAACCTATAGAGACAGGAAGGAGTTGCCTGGAGTTGGGGTTAGGAACAAGAATTGACTATGAATACACACAAGAGACTTTGCTGAAGCGATGGCAATGTTTCAAAACTGAATTTTGGTGATGGTTGCATAATTTGGTAAATTTACTGAAAGTCATTTAAAATGAGTGAAATTTATGACATGCATATTTTACTGCACTAAGGGTTCCAAAGTAATGATACTTTTATAAAAAGATGACATGTAAAAATATATACACTTCCACTATGTACCCAACTAGTTGAATTTTATATCTATTTATTTACATATTTGTGTAGCGAACTGTTAATAGTGGTTATCACTTTGTTTTTTAATTATAGGTGATTTTAATCTTAATTTTTTTCATTTCTTTCATTTTCTTATTGTTTTCCATTTAATCACCATACATCTTTACAGCATACAAAATGAATTTTCCTAGCTTGAATACACTGCATATTAGTCCAGCTAAAGATACAATCATATACCTTATCATCAGCAGATAATTTTCCATTTTTGCGTCTGTTAAATGTTTTGCCTTTTTTCCCCTTGATTCCCTCCCTCCCCCCACCATTTCCCATCCTCCTCCCACACTGTCTCTTCCACAGTTGCTCTCCATGCATTTATATCTTCCAATCTTTCCGTTTCTGCCCTAGAATGCAGATATTCAGTATATATTAAGTGGGGACATACAATGCCTCTTTTTCATAGTCTGGTTTCTTTAAGTCATCATTAAATCTTCTGTATTTGTCCACTTTTGATCAAATGCCAGGGTCATTTTTTCCAGCACCATTACTGAAGATATTTTCTTTTCCTCACTGGATTGTCTTGTGCCCTTTGTCAAAAATTAGTTGGCTGTATGTTTGGGGACTTACTTCTGGGTTCTCTATTCTGTTCCATTGGTCTACATGCCTGTTTTTGTGCCGTTACCTTGCTGTCTTGATTATCACAGCTTTATAATATATTTGGGGGTCAGAGAGTGAGATGTCTCCTACTTTATTCTTCTTGCACAGTATTGCTTTGGCAATAAGAGGTCTTTTATGATTCTAGACAAATGTTATGATTGTTTTTTCTAATTCTGTGAAGAATATCTCTGGTAGGACCAGCAAATGGTGTAATGGTTATGTCTCTGGACTCCCATGTAGTCTGCTGCAGTTCAAGTCCTGGACCCGGTGGCTTAAAACTCACACCGGGTGTGTGCATGCATGCCCAAAATCCTGAGGGGAGAATGGAGGAAAAGGGATTGCAGTGTGGCTATACCCCCTGGGGAGTGATTTCTTGTTTTCTGTCTCTCTCTGTGTGTCTCTCTGGTGAGCACATGCCCCCTATAGCAAAAATATCTCTTAAAAAAAAGAATAACTCTGGTGATTTGATCAGAACTGCATTAAATTTGTAAATTAATTTGGGTATAATTGACATTTTGATTATATTAGTTCTTCCAATCCAGGAACATGGAATGTCTTTCCACTTTTTTGTATCATTTCTTTATTTCTTTTTTTTTAGTTTTTCTTGTAGAGGTCTTTGAATTCTTTGGTTGGGTTATTCCTAAGTATCTTATTCTCATTTTCTGCATTGAGCATTTATAAATTTATAAAGCAATTAACATACAAACTAAAAAATTAAAAAAAAAAAACACTAAAACAAAGCAAAAACTTTTTTAAAAAGGTGAAGTGTAGTTTTCCTTCTGTGGCGTACCCTCTGGCCTTCCAGAACTGCCGAACCTTAGTCTTCAACACTCCTGTAGGCACCTGTTGCAACACAGAGTCCTCACTTGTGAGAGATTAAATTTACATTTGAATGACTGACTCTTTGGATAAATGAAGTCTACCATGTGTTCCTGTGGTGTGTATGTGGTTTGTGTATGTGTATGTGTGTGGTGTGTCTGTGCATAATGAGAGAAGTGAATAATGAGAGAAGATCCAAATCCAAAGTGGAGGAGAAGAGACCTAACTTCCAGAAAGAAGAGGGACTGTATTATTTAAGATGTTAATAATTCTGTTATTAAGGGTTGACAGAAACATCTGAAGGGAAACTTTTTGTTTCTAGAGACTCAGGGTTGAGCTCACCCATGCCTTCTTTCAGAGGAGTGACCTTTTAAGGGTTGGAGTAAGGCCTCTAAGGGCTCTTACATAGTGATTGGGATCCAAGAAAAGAAAACAGCATAAAATTGACTAAAGGCTAATGAGTTTGGTTAAAACTATATTCTCCTTGTAGGATCACAGAAATAACTTCCACTATTTCAGCCTTGCTTACTTAATCCACTTTTAGCCCACATCCTACATTTGACACACTGACTATGGATTGCTCTTTTACTGCAAGAGGTAATCTCGCATTCAAATTTGTCCATGTAGCAGTACTAACATCTTTTTTTTTAATAGGTTGTTTTGTTTGTTTGTTGTTGTTTTTTTTTTTTTTTTTTTTTTTTTTTTTTGCTATAGGGTGCCTGCACTCGCCAGGAAGACAGAGAGAGACAGAAAGTGAGAAATCACCCTCCAGGGGAGAATGGCCATGCCACAATCCCTTCTCCATTCTCCTCTCTGGATCTTGGGCACACACACACACACACACACACACACACACACCCAGCATGAGTTTAAGCCACCAGGTCTGGGACTCCAACCACAGTCGACTACATGGGAGTCCAGCGACATAACCACTATGCCAACGGCTGGTCCCAACAGTGCTAACATCTTAGTTAAACAGCGTTTTTGAAGTATTTGTTATATGAGAAGCTAGTAATTCTGCTTCCAAAAAGTAAGCTGTGTTTTAATATACTTTTAAAATATGAATGTTCAGGGAAAAGGTAAAGACCATGCCATATACTACATTCCATGAACACCATACTTTTTCTGTTCTGACATCCAAGTCTCTATTGCACTCGGTCTTACTGATTCACTGATTAAATTAAAACCAAACACCCCCCCCACACAATGGGGCGTGGTCACGCTGTAATCCCTTCCATCCTGTCAGATACGGGACACACACACTTGTGCCCATTGTGCTTATTTTAAGCCACTGTGTCTGGGACTCAGACCATGTGATCTGCCATGTGGGATTGGCTGCTCTACTACTAGGTCACAGGCTACCCCGAAATTATATTTATTTTAATGAAATACCTTATTTTTAAAAACAAATTGTATTTCATGTTGACAGTGCTTCTTTGTAATTACAAATGAAGAAGAAAGTTCTTATTTTTACATTCCTTAAATACTTTTAATACTTTGCATGAATTAAATGCTTACAGATAGCTGAATAATAAGTTCTTCCAACAAGCAGAAAAAAGAAAAAGTGCTTTGCCAGGGAGCATTCTAATTAGCTTTCAATTAGAAAAAAAAAATTAGGTCAACATTTCTGACAATCAACTCAGGTTATTGTCCTCTGAGGTTCATTTTGTAATACCTTTTAATTTTCCATGCACGTTCATTGTAGGAATATTAAAATTCACTGTCTTAAAAATGTTAAATTGCAATCCCATCACAGGACTATAACCGACATTAACCTTCTGGTGTAGCTTCTCTCAGAATGTTTTTAATATGACACAAACATAAAATGTAACTTGTTTTACACAAAAATGTATTCAACAAATGTTTATGGGTGTTTAGAAAGAGCCAGTGTTATTTACTGGATGGCACCATATTTGCTGGCTCAGCATTCACTATCATTTGAATGTCCTTCTATGTCAATAAATTTGGATCTACTACATCATTTTAATGACTGCATAATTATGGCAGATTTGTTCTTTCCAGAATAGCAATAGCAACCTTTCCGTTTACCCCCCACACTTTCTGAACCTTGCCATTTGTGATGAATTTTAGTATAATGCAAGGGATAAACTTCAGAGGATGGGGTAGAGTTCCCTGTTTTCTACTGTAACAAATCTTAAGTTGAAATTGGGATACTTGAGTTCAAGTCCTGGTTGCCTTTGCCTTGTTATTTAACATCCATGGGCTTGCCTTCTTCATATAAAGTGTTGAACCTAATGCTGACTCCTTGGTTTCGTTGTGAGGCTTAAATGAAATGGTAAAAACAAATGTGAAAATACCTTGTAAACTACTGCACAAACCTCAAATATTAGCATCAATATTATTATATAGAAAAGGTTACAGGTAATACACACACGTGCAACTGGGTGAGAAATGATACCATGCATTAGTTTTAATTTGCATTGATTTTACTCCAAGTGAGGAGAGACACTTTTCCATACATTTAAAGACCAATTATACATTTCTTTCTATTTCGGAACCTTTGTCCAATTTTCTTTTGGGTGGTAAGTTTTTTTTTTTTTTTTTTGATGTTTAGGCACTCGTTACATATGAAGAAGATTGGCTGTCTGTTCTAGTTCATCATTTCTTCTGACTTGACCTGTGCCATGCAAAAGTCTTTTCAAAATTTGTATGTGAATAGTTTTGTTGATCATAGATAAATATATAGAGAGATGGATACAGATACCGGTATCAGTGTCAGTTGAGACAGCTTCTGGATTGTCAAGACTGGCGGCACATACTGGTACAGAGAACAACTAGACATGGAATAGAGCAAAACTGTCGAGGTTTTATATTACTTCACAATGAGGAAAATAAAAAATTTTATAGTCTAGAAAAAAAAAGTGATATTAAATAAGTTCCAGTAAGTCGGAAAGTCTTTATATGAAGGATCTTCATAAAGTTCACAGGAAATGCATATTATGAAAAACCATGGATGGAATCAAAACTTTTGGCACCAAAATAACCCCATACTTTCATTCCATTTCTCCCTAAATATTTTGAAGTCCCCTTATACAGGCATTTTAAATACCTTTACAGTCGTTTACATGTAATTTTATTGTAAAATCTCTTCAATTTTAAGAAAAAGTCTAGCACCAGTATATAAGGGTTGGGTCATTTTATAAAAAAACAAAATGCTCCTTTTGAGGAGTGTTTTTCTGCTATCATGTTACAAACATTTACAGTATCAAGTTCTGCCTTTTAGTTTTGTTTCATCTGTGTTCTCACCCCAGTTCCTTCACATCTCATTTTTCTTCCATAACCCCAGTGAAGGAGAATCAGAAAATTGAAGTTAAGAAGGACAGGCATGTTAGAGCATTTGCTCTGTACCCTGGGCTCATTTTTGCTATTGAGATGGTCTTGTCACCAACCACAGGCAATTTTCTTTCCAGAGAGGAGAGGCAGGATGGGGGCCTGGGCTGGGGAGTGCAACCAGGATTGTGATGTCACAGATTGCATTGTCTCTTGGGAAACTCATCCATCAAGCCGTCACCTCTGATTCTATGCAGGGTCACTACTGAAAGAGGCAGCATACCCCAGTTTGGGCATTCTGAAGGGCTAGGATGTAGTGGAGCTGGTGGTGTGAAGCCAATTCATTTTGTTTCAAAGGCCCAAATGGCATGCTGCCGAACACAAGCACAAGCGCAGCAGCGGCTCCTTAGAAATAATGACTCCAAGGCACACAGCCCTCATTGCAGAATGCAGAACTGTGCCATCTGCTTGTCTCCTCTCTGATTTATTCGTTTCAGGGCTCTAAATGACATAGTGAAAAGGTAAGCCTTCTTTTCAAAAACTGAAGGGGAAAGGAGGAATTCCAGATTGATCATGGCAGATCTGAAAAAGGTGAAAGACATATGTATTAAGTTAGAAGAAAATTTGAATTCCTAAGACGTGAATATTATTTGGAAATGCAAATGTGAATCCTGTCCTGGGACGATCAGGTAAACATTATATCTTTAAAAATAGTAACAAAGTAATGCCTTAGAACTTAGCATTTTACCTTTTATTTAGTATTTGTAAAACATGGGTGTTTTTAAAGTGAATTTTTATGAAACAGTAATTTCAGGCTCTCTGATATACATTCACGTTTTCATATTTGATATTCTGCCTTTCCTTGATAGTTTCAGGTTTTGGATTAATTAAAAACAAACAGCTGCTACAAATTGTCAAGTGCTCTTCAAATACAGCGCTGGGTAAATTCTGGCAGATTCTAGCTGATTTCTATGCAACTTGTTTGAAATTATACCGTTCTGGGAGGGAGTGTAAAGGGGTATAAACTCAGAAGGAGTTTGAGGCTGAGGCCCCTCCTTTCCCAGCCCCAAGAGGTAGTGACCAGCGTTTGGTGGGTATAAAAAGGAGCAAAAGCACATCTTGATGCCTTGTCATGACCTGTCACAGTCCCAGTCTTGGGACTTTGTGTTCCAGTAGATGAGGAGTCCAGGGGGCTGGCTTCCACGACTCTCTGAGGATTCGCCTGGCAGGAATTAATGCCAGCAAACACCCCCCACCCCCACCCCTTCCCGCTCCCCAGGAGAGGCGCTTCTGCAGAAGTCGTTTGGTGTGTGCTGGTTTTCCTTGTGAGAGGATTAGAGAATAGGAGAGTGCTTTGTGAGAAAAATCCCGAGAGAGGTTGCTGGGGAGAAACCAAACAGAGGGAAGGAAGACTTCAGCTTTCATAGTCCCCCCAGTCAAGTGACTCCAAAGAAGCCCAGTCGACTGGCCTAGAGCAGCTGGGGGGTTGTTCTCTTTCGTCCACGGTAGGAGAAACTGGTAAGGCTGATTTTTTTCCTACTGCTCTGGGATGCTACTGCAATTGCTTTTTGAAGTACTGGGGTAGGAAGGAAGGGGACATCCTGCATTGTCTCTGCCTAGTGTATGAGAAAGACGCTGTTTCCTGCACAAAGGGCTGGTAGCCAGAGAACAGCTGTACTTTTCCCAAACCTGATTAGCAACACTTTTGAGCAACCAATTTAAACAGAACGCATGCACACACAGAAACCATATCCCACATAGGAATGCATTTATCTATAGAAAAATCCTGGTTTTAAAGCATCTTTATCTAAATTTGATTAACATGGGTACACAACTGCATGGGGGCATGGAGGAGGGAGGATAGGGCCTTTCTGGAAAATTGCCCAGCATTTGTTTCCTGTAAGAATGTATTTTACCATTGTGTATTTTACCTGTTTTGTAACTAATGTAGTGTGGCCTGAAAACCACTGTGAATAAGCCAAGTAGTTCCAAGAATAAGTTCGAGATAGTGCAAGAGGAGGGGAGAGCATCCCCGCCAAATTAGGGGGTTGTTGGCAAGAACTTTATATTCTCTATTTGTTACACTGGTGATGCTCTCACTGGAAAGGAGAAATGAACAACCTGCCCCAGAGTCAGTCAGAAAGGCTACGTCGTATACGTCGTATGTCTCCAGCATTTTCGTAGAATAGAGTCACTCGCGCAGCCTTATTTGGCAAATGTTACATGGTATTCCCTGATTCCATTCTGTTATTTTTAGAATTGACTTTAGTGCTTATGTAAAGATATGTGTGTGTGTAGTTTTTATGTGTGTATACACACATGTGCACTCATTATATCCTGGGAAATTGAAGCCTGAAGAGTTTAGAAATATATTAATTCAGATTGCAGCAAACTATCCCTCAAGCAAGCTACAAAAGTCCTGAGGGGTGTGTTTGGAGTTGGAGAAGAGAGAAAGGACAGACAGCTGTTGTTTCTGTGATGGACAAGTCCAGGAGCCTTTCCTTGTGCCTGAGAATCAAACTCCTGAAAACCGGCCCACCTCCCCACCCTGCAGGACAGAGTGGTAATCTTTGTTGTTTTATTCCCCAAGAAAGTTTGAGTGCTGCTTAATTTATGTGACTCTGCATGTTTTCTTCCTCATTAAAATAAAACTAAGAGCCTTGCTCTATGCGGAGTTCTGAAAGTAGATGTTTCATTCCTAAACTTAACTTATACCAAATAATACTTATTATCTTTCCAGTTGAATCTGCCCATCATGAAAATAATCAGGAAAAATGATCCAACACTAATTACCTAGGTCTTCAAGTTGAAACTAGGTCCATAGGGGTTTTTTCTGCTAAATTCTACAGTCTTAAGATGACCTGATTATTAGAATATTCAAGAATTGAAAATATATTCCATTTATTTCATTAATAACAATCAGATTTTAAAAAGTATATTACTCTATGTAACTACTTATAGTTTCTTTGCATGTATATTCATATAAAAGCCTGAAAAAAATATACATCCTTTCTTCAAAATGAACTATTCTTTTGCCTGAGGTACGTTTTGCAAAAACTAGAAGTTAATTCTCTTTCCATTTCAGTTTTCATTCCTTTATCAACTGAAAATGCTAATTCAACCAAATGGTTTTATCTTTGCCTTTAGGAATTGTTTGTGGACTGCTGGCAGTTAATTTGGGGGTCCTGAGTGTGAGATAACAGTTAATCAATTTATCTGTGAACTGTGAGGATGTCTGAGAGGTTTTCAGGATTTGATCAATGTTATTCACTATTCTCTGCCCCATGCTCATTCCAGTTTCAAAGACCATTTACTTTCATAATATTTGAGCCCGAGAGCATCAAGTTTATTGGAATTGATTTTCTTTCCAGGTTGATCTTTTAAAATACTTCAGCTAGTCATTTTTCACTACTTCCTTATGAGATTTTTTTTTTTTTTGGAGAGGTTTTTGCTATAGGGTGTGTGCCCTCGCCAGACAAACAGAGAGAGACAGAGAGACAGAAAGCGAGAAATCACCCCCCAGGGGGGATGGCCATGCTGCAATCCCTTCTCCTCCATTCTCCTCTCGGGATCTTGGGCACTCACGCACATGCGCCCAGCATGAGTTTTAAGCCACCGGATCCAGGACTCCAACCGCGGTCGACCATGTGGGAGTCCAACGACATAGCCATTACGCTAACCGCTGGTCCCCCTTATGAGATTTTCATTCATCTGGCATATATGTAGTGAGTGCTTGAGCATCCCTAGAATGACTCACGTTTGCAGTTAAAGATGAAAACTGTATTTTGGTAGGGCTCACTGCAGAGGTAACCAAGGCAAGAATAGCAAGACCAACTTTTGTTCTAACAAGTGTTTGCCTGCTCACTTGGTTTAATTGCAAATGTGGTTTTAGCAACAACAGGCAATCCTAATTCTTCTGAATTATTGATACACTCAAATACATTACAGGCTCCTTAGAACCTGGGAGCTGAGTTAATCAATAATCCTCTCACATTGCACAAGACCTGCTGTGTATTGTTCTCATTGCTGGGCATTTAAATTATTTAGAGGAAAGGTTTCTCATGAATCAATCTAGCTACTGCACAAATTGGGAAAATATAGACCAAAACACTTCAGCAAACTATTTTTTTATATTTATTGTTTTTAATTGGCAGATAAACTTGTATGTATTTACTGTGTACATAATGTTTCAAAGTGTATAGATACTGTGAAGTACCTAAATCTACTGAATTAATAAATGCATTACCTCCTATAGTTATCACTTTTTTAGTGAGAACACTTAATATTCACTTTTTTTAGCATTTTCCAATAATAAAATATATGATCATTAACTATAATCACCATGTTGTACAATAGATCTTTTAAATTTATTCCTCCTATCTATAAGAAATGTCTTTCCTTCCTCCTTTCCCTCTAACCACCCCAGCCTCCAATAACCACCATTCTCTTCTCTACTGCTAGGAGATCACTTTATTTAGATTCCACATATGAGTGAGATCACGTAGTATTTAGCTTTCTTTACTTGGCTTACTTCACTTAATATAATGTCATCCAGGTTTCTCCATGACAAGAGTTCCTTCTTTTTATGCCTATATAGTATTCCATTTGTATATATACCACATTTGCTTTATCCATTCATCTGTTAATGGACACATAGGTTGATTCTACATCTTGGCTGTTGTGAATAATGCTGCCATAAATACAGGAGTAAAGCTATTTCTTTGAGACATTGATTTCATTCTTTTTGGATATAGTCCTAGTAGTGGGATTATTTGGTCATATGGAAGTTCTACTGTAGTTTTGAGGAACTGCCATACTGTATTCCATAACGCCTGACCTGATTGACATTCCCATCAACAGTGTGCAAGGGTTCCCTTTTCTCCACATCCTTGCCAACCCTTGGTATCTTATGTCTTTTTGATAATAGCTATTCTAACAGAGTGAGTGATACCATATTCGAAGCAAGGTAATCTTTGCAGCTTACAAAATACTGTCTATTCTCATGTTTTCATTGATCTATTAGTTTTTTCTGCTACATAGTGTGAAAAGACAAAATTATAATAAGTTTAGTTATGATATAACTGTCTTTTATTTATGATTAATGAATCAAGGCAGCTTGTATTCTACAAAATATAATGAAAACTCCCACTGGGCAATAGCAGAATATTGGATTTTTATGGTGAGAACAAGGAGACAGTGCAATGAAAAAAATTAAAAACTAGTTAACATCAGGTAACTTTTCTTTAGAAGGGTTGGAGCTGAGGGGACTTCCTTACTGCACTGATTCAGGTAAACTGGGATCTCCCATTTTCAGAAAAACAAGTCTGTTTTGGAGTTTATTTCGTTTTTTTAAGAGACAATGATTATATTGCCACTCAAGCACATAGCACAATAAAACTTAAGGGAAAATGTTTGAGACCAAGTGTATCTGTCTTACTATGGAATGGAGCTAGACAGCAACAGTCATGTATCAAATGTTTTAAGCAGGCAGAATGACAATATAACTAGAGAACGACAATAAAACACTTCTGTTATATTCTAACAGTACCTGAATGAATTTATTTACTTCTTTTTTAATTTATTTACTTTTTTAAAGCTTTAGTTTGATTATGTGGCATTTAGCATGAGTGACTCCATTTTGGTTTGTTCTAATCTGTTGAGACCTAGTATAGGAGCCCAGTCCAAAATGATGGCCTCCCATAATTTTTGTCGACATTGGTTTTTGTTACCTGCTATGATATGTCACAATAATATACATAATTTGCAATAATATCAAAAAGAAAAGTAAATCATGGGAAAGAAATGAATGTTTCTTAAATCTACCATGTACCAGGCACTGCATTGGCCCCTTTACAAGCATACTATAATTTACTTTTTCCCAAAATACTGCAAAATAGATACCAGTATGCTCATTTTAAAGCTGAGGAAACACGGGCCCAGATAATTTAAGAATGAAATCATGCCATGCGATTACTAAGGTAGCAAATCCAGATCTGACACCTGCTCCACAAAAGCACTTTTTAGCTCAGTTCTATATTGCTCTCTTACTACCCATGCCTTTCCCCCAAAATTTCATCTCAATCGACAGTTCCCTATAGTTTATCTTAACGATTTCAGAGAATCTCTCTTGACAGTCTCTGCCTGTTCCCTGGCTTCTGTTTTGAACAGGGCATCAAGAGTATGTAAATGTGGATTAAACATGTGCTGTACGTATTTATGTGTAAAAGCTGCTTTTGAGGCATCAGAGCAGAAACGACATATTAGATTAAATACAGAATACAACACATTAGATTTCCTCAGTTAGGGTAGATGACCAAAGAAAATTTGGTTTGGTTTTTTAGCCATACCTGCCCTGCAGTAGGACCCCAATCTATAGCCACACTGGGGTGCACACCTGCTGAGACTTACTTTCTGATTCCAGCGGGAGGTGCAGAGGAAAGGATTGGGTTGTAGAAACCTGGGAAATGCAGCTCCTACCACCATCTAAAGCTACTAGTCACAGGAGAAAAAAATCATGACACGTCATTAATAAAAAGACCTCTAAATGTACAGCTGTCTTAGTCAGATACATCCATAGTACAGTCATTAGTTTACCTCAACACATGTATTTAGTCAGTACTATCTGTACAACTGCTTTGTGTGTTGGTTTCCTATTGCTGCTGTAACAAATTTCTTATATTCCTGGAAGTCTGAAGCCCAAAATAGGTCAAAATCAAGGTGCTGACAGGGCTGTATTCTTTCCAGAGGCTCTAGGGGAGAATCTGTTTCCTGCTTTTCCAGAGACTGTCCACATTTCTTAGCCCAAGGTCCTCTATCACCTCAGTCTCAGCCTCTTTGTTACCTATCTTCTCTCACTATGACCCTTCTGCCTCCTTCTTTCTATTATAAAAATCCCTGCAATGACCTTGGATGCACCGTGCAAACCCAAGGAAATCTTCCCATTTCAACACCTTTCTTCACATCCGCAAAGTCCCTTTTGCTGTAACAACATATTGGTGGGTTAGGAGGATTAGAATATGGACATCTTTGGGAAGCCATTATTCTGACTAATCAAACCTTTCTTGGTATTTCTTTAATCCACTTGATATTTATTCCATGTTCTTGTAGGCAATGGAGAGCCATGTAAAGATTTCAAGTGAAGAAGTGAAATGATCAAGTTCCATGCTAGAAAGCTCACTAAGCGAGCCCTACAAAGATGGACATCCATCGAGGACACCAACTAGACTGCAGGAGAGAGGTCGAGAACATGACTCGTGATAAGGGTCTAGAGAAGAGAGGACAGGGAAGAGTTTGAGAGATATTAAAGAGAATACATTTGTAGACAGCTAAGAAGTAACCATTTAGAGAACTTGAGTGGATAATAGGGAGGCAGAGAAGAAGGGTGACTCTGAGAAGATGTATGTACATCATGGTAGGTGCTGGGGATATAACACTGGCCAGAAACACCTCTTCCTTCATATAGCTAAAAATCATCCATGAAGACACTGATAATAGCAATAACTCACATTTATTGAGTGTTTTATTCTAAGGACAGTACATTTAATATTCATACCAACCCTCTTAGGTAGATATTAGTATCATTATTATCCCTTTTTTTAATTTTTAATTTTTTTATTTTTCATTTCATTTTCTTCCATACATTCAATCACATTATTATTTGTCTTACAAAATGGATATTTCAACAGGTGAACATTTCTCCCTAGTACTGTTGATAAAACTATGAAATATCTTCAACAAAGGGCAGTTATAGGATACCCAAGGTCATACAATTTGTGAAGGGAAAAAAGGTATTTGAAGTCAAGTAGTCTGAATCTGGGGTCCATAATTGTAATTCTTACGCTCTACTGACTCACTGAGCAACCAATGATAATTTTATGGGATATTTATACATTACAACCATGTACAGGTATTTGTACATTTCTATGGAGGGACCACAAGTATAGCAATGAGTGCAATCAAGAACTGTGAATTTTTCTCAGGCAAATTCCTGTAGATCACCAGAAAAGTGTGATCCATGAGAAAATAAAACATTTACTGAATATAGAGCATTGGATCAGGCATGAGGACAAAATTAGAGAAAGGTCTTATTTTCCCACCTAAGAATTTATAAACACACTGAGAAAACCAATTGCAATCATAAAAAAGAAATGATGTCTGTAGGTTCTTGAGAAACCTCCATATTGTTTTCCACAGTGGTTGTTCTAATTTACATTCCCACCAACTGCGTAGAAAGGTTCCCTTTTCACCACAGCCTCACCAGTATTTGTTGTTCTTTATTTTTTTGGTCATAGCTATTCTGAGGTTAAATGGTATCTCATTAGTTTTATGTGCATGTCCCTTATGATAAGAGACATAGGACATTTTTTCATATGCCTTTTGGCCATTCTTATGTCTTCCTTGGAGAGTAGTCTGGTCAGCTAGTTGTCCATTTTTTTAACAGGATTTTTAAATTTTTTTATATTAGTAAGCTGTTCTCTAATGGAAAGTTATCTGTTGAGGATGATGTGTATAGTAATATCTTTGACTTGATTGACATGCAATGCATGTATGCTTTGAAAAAACACATTGTATGCAGTAAATATGTACAATAATTAAATGTAAAATTAAAATTATTTCAAAAAAGGACGATTTTTAAAATCCTAAATGATTCCAAGGTCCTCTGGATAAATCTGAAGTGAGAATGTAGCCCTTTTCTAAAAGGAAATGAAATGACTGCATCTATAATGCAGTGTTTAAGCCTTATGCATTAGAAGCCAGATCTCACATGGCTGACCATGGTTTGAATCCCAGCCCCAATGGCTTGAAATGGATGCTAGATACATTCCAAAATCTTGATGGGAAGAAGAAATGGAGAAAAGGGATCGTGTCATGATAACCCCCACTGGGGGAGGATGGTTCTCTCTGTATTTCTCTTTCTCTAGTGAGTGTATGGACACGCTGGCAATAAAAATAAAAGGGGAACTGCAAAGAGCAAGGCGAGGAGAAGGTCAAGGTGATAGGATACAAGGACATGACATTCATCAGATCACTTAATATGCCATGCACTTTTCCACATATTCTCGCATTTAATTCTTACAACATTATAATATAACAGCAGAGTCAAAATTGAACTTCACAGTGTCTCACTGTGCTATGTGTGTGTTTAAAGATTGGATTCAACATAGCAGACAAAACCCTTCAAACAAAATTTTAAAATGCCTCAGGAATACTAAGATGATGTTTTCATTTTTCTAAGGTCTTGATATCTTCATATGGTTGTTCTTCATTATCATTATCATTGACTAACTGTTGGGTGGAGCTGCCCTGTGTGTGTGTGTGTGTGTGAAGATTTGAGTATCACTCAGTGTAGGTGATTTATTAATAAAAGCATTCTTGCCAGGAAAGATACATGTAAACTTCTTTTTTACATTCTCCTTTTATCTTTAAACTGTTCTTTAATCTTTGTAAAACCTAAATGTGAAATTATAGAACTTTTGCCTATGGGTTCTAAAAAAATTATAATAATCATTCGGTAACAAATTCATTACCAAGAGATACTGCTTGTGTAATATGTTGATTTTTTAATGGGTTTTGTTGTTGTTGTTGTTGCCCTTTTATAGCTAGATCACTAGAAAGATGAGCCCTTGCCACTTAAATTTGATTTTAGTCTATGTAACAGAAAGCTTTAGCTCTGTTTAACCTTTTCTACTGGACATATATTTAACAATTATTTTGTATACATGGTGTGTTGAACACACATTGATTCCATTTATTCCAAGTGATTGTTGTTAAGACCCTCTTCTGGAACCAGCAGATGGTGTAATGGTTACATTGCTGGACTCCAATATGACTAGCCACAGTTCAAGTCCTGGACCCGGAGGCTTGAAACTCACACTGGGTGTTTGTGTGTGTGTGCCCAAAATCCCAAGGGGAGAATGGAGGAGAAGGGAGTGCAGCATGGCCATCCCCCCAGGGGATGACTTCTCATGTTCTGTCTTTCTGTTTCTCTGGCAAGTGCACGCACCTTATTGCAAAAATCTCTCTTTAAAAAGAAAAAAGGAAGCCCCTCTTCACAGTGGAAGAAAAGTCTGAGAAAATGGCACATGCAAGTACATGCGAGCTCCTGGCTTCTACCCCTTAGCCCTGAAGACTTAACCCACTTAGTTAAGACAGTTGTTCAGAGACACTGGGGAAGGACTCCATAATATTTCTCCATTTGGAACAAACTAGGAGAGTTCAGCTGTAATCCCATGATCAAAGATAGGCACATTTTAGGGGCAGCTATGAGTGTGCTACCCAAACCAATATTCCCGTTCATCTGGATAATCCACAGCTTGCTTTAATAATAGAGAATTTCAAAGTCCACTCATTGGAAAGGTTACTCTATGAAATTGCATAATTTATTCAAGGTGAGAATTCCAAAAATTACAAGATTTATCCAATAGCTTGCTGGCCAATTCCTGTGAGATTTACATTCAAAATGATATCTTTTCAGGCTTACATGCTGTTTACCTACATGTGGACAAAACTTTCTAAGTGGTCTAACCCCATGTTGATTTCTCCTCAAACTCATGACAAAAAGACAGAGCTAGAATTATCTGTCCAAAGTATCTGACCTTGGGTCCAATGTCTAGAGTAGGTTACAATTAATTTTATAGTAAATAATATATAATTACTGACAGGTACTTTTGAGCATGGAAAATAGCATTTAAAATAGTATTTTCAGTGACTTTTGCCTATAGGATGATGTCATTGTGTGAGCTTGACTGCCATGTTTGAAGGTGAGATAGAATATCATATTAAAAAGAAAAGTTGGTTTAGATTATTCATCCACTATCACAAAATCAAACAGCTTCTGGTGTGTATTTGCTTTTTTTTATTTGTCAGAGGGTGCATACCTTTGCAAAGAGAGACAGTTGGAGATGGGGAATACCCCCAATGGGGCAAGGTCATGCTGCAACCTCTTCTCCTCCATCTCTCCATCCTGTTGGGATTTTGGGCACACATGCACATGTGACTAGTGTGTGTGTGTTTTTCTTTTTTTTGGAGAGGTTTTCGTTATAGGGCATGTGCGCTCGCCAGACAGACAGAGAGAGACATGGAGACAGAAAGTGAGAAATCACCCCCCAGGGGGGATGGTCACGCCGCAATCCCTTCTCCTCCATTCTCCTCTCGGGATCTTGGGCACGCACGCACACGCGCCTGGCGTGAGTTCTAAGCCACCGGGTCCAGGACGCGAACCGCGGTCGACTACGTGGGAGTCCAGCGACATAGCCATTACGCTAACTGCTGGTTCCCATAGTGTGTTTTTCAAGTTGCCAGGGTCAGGATTTGAACCACAGTCAGCTATGTGGGATCCAGCTCCTTTAAACAGTAGGCTATAAAGCTGGCTTGTGCATAGATTTTTCAGACTAATTAAAAAAGAAGTGAAATGAAAATCCACAGTTGAACCTAATAAATATACTTAGCAATATGCCAGTAAGATTTGTAAAGACAAATGTCATGAGCCTTTAATTTTAAATTATTTTATTCAATGAATTTGTGATACAAAGTTTGGTTACCCTTATATCACAGTAATGCTATATTATTCTTCTCTATAGTTCTGCACCACAAGAATAAATGAATACTCTATATTTGCTAATTCTCATTAAGATGATCAATAAATTTAATTTTCATATATGCATATATAACTTAAAATGTATAGAGGCTTGCTCACTGAAGTTTATTTGAAAATATCTATTCTCTGGCCACATACAGCAAGAGCTAACGTTCTAAAACTTCTTGTACGTAAAAGGAAATCACGCCTCTTTGTTAATTATGTGAACTTTCCCTCATTTGTAATGCACTCTATAGACCCAAGAAAGCTGTGGGAAATCGGAAAGTAATTGGGACATAATAGGCATTTAAGCCTTATATTTTCATAACAAAACTGTCCTAAATTAAAGTAAAAAATGATATGCAAATAGCATTTGTTTAGCTAAATGTGAGCAGAAGGGCTGTAAAGATATCAGTATTTATTAGAATGGCCTGAATAATTTATCTGATCATGTAAAACCTAATAAAGATTTAATGATCACCCATAAGCCTTTTAAATTATGTGAGTGAAAGCAATACAGCAGTGAGATACTCCGCCTAAACATCCATTCGTGACTCTTTGTACATTATATTTTTGGAAAGAGTATATCACAAAATGACATAATAAATGATTGCAAAGAAATTTCTGTCCCAAGATGCCCATTCAATGAATTCCAGAGCTCAAGCTGCTTTTTTTCTAATACCATGCACTACGTGCTCTTCTGAAATGTATTAACCATTTTCTGATTTATAAATCTAATGATTTCAATATTATGTAATAACTTCAGTGAAGAAATGTTATTGTAGGGGCTTAATTTCTACAAATATAGTTGCCCTGTTGATTTTAATTCCAGCTGAGTGCATGCTATGGGGTAGTTGAGTTCAATCCATGGCATCTCGATTATTCTTTGTGGATGAGTTTCAGCTCTTTTGGTGACAGAACTAAAAGCTCACAAGATGCTGTGTATCAGCAGTGAAACAATTAGTCTTTGAGAAGCTTTGAGGGAATTACTCAAGCAGCAAACAGATCATGATTCTGGTCCCCTGTCACAAATGCTGGTTCTCTGAAAGAACTCCCCCTGCCACAACCACCCCTGTTCATGGTACTCTTATTAAAGGTGTAAAATTTTATAAAACATTATGAATTCTCTTTTTGTGCAAAACAACTGATATTTTTTCCAGACATGTATTTCCATAATTAAACATCCTAAAATACAAATCCTATTATTATTTGTTATGTCTAGTCAGTAATTAGACCTCAGCTGGTAGGGCAATTTCAGAACAGAGTTTACCAATTTACATACTAATCCAGCAAAGTCTGGTGGGACATGATTAGCATAGACTCAGTCAACATCTTAATTAGCCCTAATCCCAGCATGCACTACGAGTTGCTTACCCCACCCGCCTCCCTGTGGTCTTGTTTAGCTAACTTTTTTTCTTCAACAAATTCCCACTCTTAAAAGATATTTTTCAGTGCTCTTTTTCACAGATGAAATGGTGAAGACCCTCCAAGTGGTCTAGCAGGGAAGGCATTTTGTGTAAAGCCCTGAAAATGTGAGAAAGTCGGCCAGGCAAATGATGCATACATGAATCTGAAGCAAAACCAAACTACAGAGGTACATGTGTTTTTCTAGGATGTTAGAGTATACCTACTCCCCTACCCTACCCTCAACTCTACCTAACAAAGTCTCTAAGCTATCCCCAAATGCGAAAATCTTACCTATTTCATAAGGCCACCAGAAAAGGCTAGTTCTAATTCCTATCCATGATCCAGAGCCATTTCATTAGTTACCAGTTCTCAGGTCAAGAAACTCCTTATACCTTGTAAGGAATCCCCCAGACTGGATATTTAAGTCCTTTAGCCTTTATATTCATCCATAGTGGAAATGGAGAACAGGTGGTCACCTATGAAAAACTCTTCATTTAGCTAAGGACCATAATTAAGTCATCTCCTTAACCTTCTCTTCTTTGGGCCAAATTTTTCCAGCTCCTTGACTCTTTCTTCTGAGGTCCCTTTTCTTAAACTCTTTAATCTTCGTGGTTTTTCTCTGAACTCTTTCCAAGTTCTCCACACCCCTCTTTAATTGTGGTGCTCAGAACTAGGCAGAGAAGCTTTGAAATAGTTTGAATGGTCAGATTTCCTTAGGATAAATATCCAATATTTTAGAGTACCTCTATATTAAAGTTACCTCTAGAATCAGTGATTGCTATTAATTAGCTGGCTAGCTTTGCTTATTCCTCTTTTTTCTAAAGAATTATTTATTTAATTTTATTTATTATTATAATTATTTTTTAATTTGACCAGACACAGAGATAGAAAGAGAGAAAGTGAGAAAGCAAGCTACCAAATCCAGGACTTAAACTGTGGTTGGCCATATGGGAGTCCAGTGCCCCAACCACCACGGCCCTGCCAGTACCTATTCTTCTTTCACTTAAAAAAAAACGTGATTTTTCTATTTGTGTGCTATTTCATAACCTAGGTGAGATTTCTTCTACTTGCTTTGTAATTTTTTTTTTACAGCTTATGAAGGGCATTTGAGTTTTAATTTGAGTTAGCAAAGCTATACTATTAGTATCTCCTGCTAAGGTTTGAAGTCATTTACAAATGTAATCTGAACATTACAAATGAATTACAAATCAAGGGAAAGAAGACCTCAATGGGGACTAGTTGATCCCAGGAGAATATCACTTGCTAACACCTTCAGCCCATGGGTTCACTTTTCTATTTTTCTGCTCTCTGCCACCCTTTGACTTTTGTCTTGTGACATGCTATTTCCATACTTCACTCTTTTCTCTCTCTTTTTTTTCCTTTTTATTCATTTCTTCTCTCTCTTCATCTCCTATATTTTCACTCAATGCCTTCTGGCTACCCGTGCTTGAGATTTTTCTCCATCCAGAAAATTTGTATGGTTATAAGGGTTAGGAGTAATACAGGGCAAGATAATAAAACAAGTAAAACATCCTTCATTTTTTTTTTCTCTCAGGCTTTGTCCTAGCTTAGCTGAAGTTGAATCATGAGGGTCACAGATAAAAGCTAGTCAAAAGTTCTGACTGATGGGTATTACAAAATTAGGGTGAAGAAACAGAAATATCCACTTAAACCCCAGCCACCTAGAAGTACCAGACTAAGAAATGTTTATATCCCTCTTCTTGTACACGCCTCTCTGGCTGCACAAAAAGAGCTACTGGAAGGCTTGCTAGGTTTGTGTGTAAAAGAACCAATCAAATTCATCTCCAAATTCTTACTTGATTTGTCAGGGGCCGAGGATGTCTTTTAAATTCCAGAAACTGTCCCAGCTTGCCTTAAAAGCCAGAGTCTGTATTGATCTCTATCTAGAAGCTTAAGAATCCTTGAACTTATAGGAGGTTTATTTATATGCCCTTGGAGACTTTTAAAAATAGTTGTGTGCCTATGTGTAAGAAGCACATGTGAGGACTTTGGCGTGGAGGGCTTTTGAGTCAAAAACATCTCTTGCTATTAAGAACTATAAACACATTCAAATATCCCATACTATTGTACTACTTCAGGGGCTACTGTTGGAAGATCAAATGCCAAAGATGATGTTGGAAGTCTGTTTGACTGCTTGATTTGTTTTGTTTGTTTGTTTGCTAGTTTTTAACTGCCAGAAGGTGCAGTCACCAAAAAAGACAGAGACAGAGATAGAGAGAGAGGGAGAGAGAGGAAGAAAGTATCCCACAATGGGGTTTTGTCATGCTGCAATCCTTTCTTCATTTCTCCATCCTGACAGGACCTCAGGTGTGCATGCAAACATTCCCACATGTTCCTAAAGCCACCAGCACTGGAACCATGGTTGGCCATGTAGGATCTGTATCCCCCAACTGGGGTCACAGGGCTGGCCTCGTTTATTTTTATTTTTATACGGCCAATTGAATTTTAAATTTTTATTTTTTGGTGTATTTGATTAAACCTAAAAGTGTTGGGATTTTTAAAAATGTTTTATTTTAGCTCTTCCGTGAGAGAGAGAGAGAGAGAGAGAGAGAGAGAGAGAGAAAGAAAGAGACAGGCACCCCCAATAGGGTCTTTATCACAATCTACTCCCAGCCTTTAGCAGCCCAGATCACAGGCATGCACACATGCCCAGTATGTACAGTCAGCCCTCCTGACACAAACTCAGGACCTTCCCACGTGGGCCCAGCATTGTGTTACTGCTGTGCCACTGCTGCCAGTCTGACAACCTAAAGTTCAAAATTCCCTCACCAACAGGTGGCTCGTGCTTTAGGTGTAGAATTGATAAACCCATACTCAGTTTTATTGTTTTCCATTCCAATTCCTGACGACTTTCTCTCCCTCTCTCTCTCTCTCTCTCTCTCTCTCTCTCTCTGAGAGATTTCTGCTATAGGGCACATGCGCTCGCCAGACAGAGAGAGACAGAGAGACAGAAAGCGAGAAATCACCCCCCAGGGGGGATGGCCACGCCGCAATCCCTTCTCCTCCATTTTCCTCTCGGGATCTTGAGCACTCACGCACACGCGCCTGGTGTGAGTTTAAACCACCAGGTCTGGGACTCAAACTGTGGTCGACTACATGGGAGGCCAGCAACATAGCCATTACACCAACTGCTAGCCCCTACCTGACGGCTCTCTTGAAATCATGGTGAGGCCAATATGGTCTGGTACCTCTTATCTGGCCAGACCCAGAAGTGTGTGAGGTCAAGGGAGTTTGAAGCTTTTTTGTTTGTTTGTTTGTTTTTATGAACTTATTTATTTTTATATACATTCAATGACATCGTTTAGCTTATGAAGTGAACATTTCAATATGTGATCAATTCTACCCAGTCCCGTTGATCAAAATATCTTCCACAGATTACAACACACCTCTCCATTCCCGTAAATGCTCTGCCTTTATATCCCTCCTCCAAATGTCCTTCCCTAGACCCCACTCCTCCAAGGGAGTTTGAAGTTTTGCGACCAGCACCAGCTATCAGAATGATTTTGTCAGCTCTGGGTAAGAAAACTAACTATTGGTGGGAATGTAAACTGGTACAGTCACTTGGAAACAGTCTGGTAGTTTCTCATAAAGTTAAACATAGAGTTCCCATAAACAGAGAGTTCCTATATGACCCAGTGAGTGCATTCCTAGGCATACACCCAAGAGAACTGAAAACATACGTCCATGTCAAATCTTATACATGGATGTCTATAGCAGCATTATACATAATAGTCAAAAAGTTGAAACAACCCAAATGTCCATCACTTGATGAATAAATAAATAAAGTGCAGTACTACGGAATATTATTCAGCAATAAAAAGGAATGAAGTACTGATATGTACTACCTTCTGCTAAATGAAAGAAGCCAATCAAGAAGCATCACACATTGTATGATTTTACTTGTATGAAATGTCTGGAATAGGCCATTACACACAGGTAGAAAGTATATTAGTGGTTGCAAAGGGCTAGGGGTGGAGATAGGGGAATAGGGAATGACTAGTAATGGGTAAAATTTTCTTTTATGGGAGATAGAGCTATTCTAAAATTAGATTGTGGTGATGTTGCATGAATCTGTGAACATACTAAAAAACATGGACTCATACACATTAAATGGGTGGATTGTACACTATATGAATGGTAACTCAGCTAAACTGTTTTTGAAAAAAGAGAAGAAAAGGGGATATCAAACACAACCCAGCATTCCTATGTCACTCACAAAATGCTTTTAGTTGCTACTGTTAAAATAGAGGCAACTAACTCCTGTTATTTTGATTAAACGTTTCCTCCAAGTAGTGCTATTGGAGATATTCTATGAAACAAGGTAAGCATGGTTGTAGCTTCAGAGAATATGGACCAGAATGAAGCATCTTAAGCAAGGATGTGGAACCAGGGTTTTATTGTAGTTCCCAGCATCACCATTCACATGCCATACAGGACAATGCAAAGCCTGGACCTCTTTGGACTTTAGGTTTTCATTTTCTCAGTAAGAATAATGGTAGAAACCTCTAAGAAGCTCACAGAATTATGTTAAGATAAAATTAGATGTGTGGTATGATAGCCTCTTAGAGAATGCCATGGGCCTATCTTGTTGCCTAGTGGTTATGGAAGTCGAATCTCACATTACTAACTGCAGTTTGAATTTTGGCTTCAGTAGCTTGAAAAACATGCCCGGCAAGTGTGTGTGGGCCCCATATCCCAACAAGATGGAGAAATTGAGGAGAAGCGATTGTGGCACGACCATGCACTACTGGGGGATTCTTTCTCCCTCTCTGTCACTCTCTCTCTCTCTCTCTCTCTCTCTCTCTCTCTCTCTCTCTGCTGAGTGCACGAACTCCCTGGCAAATCAAAAATAAAGAATGCCTTGGAAATGCAAAGACTGTTGCATAATCGATAGTGTGTATTATAAATATCAAACATGTATGTTTAATGGGTTGATATTGAGGTTGAATTAGAACATTCCTAAGGTCCTATTGATCATGACATTCCATGATTACACACTCACCACCCTTGCACACACACATATACACACGTCTATACAGTCACATCCCAGTGAACTATGAGTGGACGTTTATATTAGGTATCATTTTGGCTTGTGATATGTTTTACATTACATTTTTACATCTCTGAACTTCACTTACAGGAGGAGGAGTGCAAAATTATGGTTCTTACTACAGAGAGGTTTTACTAAAAGGATAAAAGATAATGTAGATTAATTATACAGCCGGATTCTCAGGAATTGCAAATGCTGTTTTAATAACTCCTGGAAGAACATCAGAAGTAGTCAAAGTAAATAGATCTCTCATTCACAATGTTTACAGAATTATTTTCTGAGGGCCAGCCAATGGCATGGTGTTTAAGGCAGCTGGATCCCACATGGTTGTCTGCAAGGTTTGAGTCCTGGAACCAGAGGCTTGAGAAACACGCCAAGCGCTATGAATGTGTGCCCAAAATCCTGAAAGGAAGGAGAAACAGAGAAGGGTGTGACCATTCTCCATGGAAGAGGATGCGTTTTTACTTTTTTTACTCTCCTTCTCTCTTTCTCTGTCTCTCTCACATGCAGTCAGACACATTATTTTTTAAAATTCTTTTCTCAATTAATTGAGAATTAGGAGCAAATGCACATTTTGTTGACAAAATTCATTCATTGTCCAAAATTCCTTTGACTTCAGATTGAGAGATAAGTTCTGAGAATAGTGTCATACGGTTCTGTGTTAGACATCCTCTAAGTTCATCTGGGATACCACATTCCTCTAGAGGTACAAACAGGAAAAATACGCTTTTATTTTGCATTCAAATTGGTTTTTGAAATAGTTGAAGGCAAACTAGTGCAGAGAGCTCTCCCCAAGATAACATCTTTGGAACTCAGTACAGTGTCATACTCAGGAAATCCACAGTGACATAATTCTCTCAAAAACAGATTTCCATAATGATGAAATTTCCCCAGAAATCAGGCTACAGATGATCCCAGCATTTTAAGTGTCAGCTGTCACAAATCCGTATTTGTATTGGATGAAGCTTTTTTCATTAAAGGGTATGATTTGATTCTTTGTGTAAACAAATGTTGCCCTAGGTGGTTTATTTATTTATTTATTTATTATAAGCATTGAAACCGTGATAATAGTACATTTTCGTTTACATCTGTATCCAAAATTACTAATAAGCTCCATTTCAAAATATATTGCTATTTTTTTCAACTCTGTGTTGCTTTCAAACGACACTGAAATCATGAAATTAGATCCGCATTGTTCCCTTAGAGGTGGAAGGTGTTATTAAAATGTATTCTGCATATTTTGTTTCTGTAATTATGTCTAATCAGTGTCAATTGATGCTGTAGTAAAATACTTAATTAAATACACATATTTGAGATATAAATGGAAACAAAAGAGAAACCCTCCTAATTTGCTTTTAAGTGACAGAAACTGATAGAAAGTTGAAATATTAGACAAGCAACAGCCTGGAAACAAAGTGTGTAGGAAAAGTATAGGTAGAAAATGCAGAATTTCTATAGAAATATCCTGGCCTTAAAACAAAAGAAAGGGCTTCATCATTGAGTATTTATTCTTTTCCCCTGTAGAATCAATTGTGAAAGATGTGGAGATCTCATAAATGTCTCCAAAGACCAGTTCACAGCACCCAGGGAGTGAAGTTTTCTGAAAGAACTGCCTTCCCATGCCGCGTAAATGGCATGTGTCAAGGGGGAAAGACCCCAGAGCTGTCGTGATTGAGCAGGGGCTGCTGTGGCCCGCTTCCTTTGTGTCCTCATCATTTACATGACTTAAACACAACAATGTGCTCCATAGTCAATAACACAAGACGCTTTGCCATAGCAACAGTTTCAGAATGTGGCACAGCCGCCGTGGTGTCCCCGAGACACAGAAAAGTTCCATAAAGAAACACTCCTTATGAATATGTTCAGAGATTTCTTTATCCCAGTGGTAGTTGTTTCAAATTCCACTGGGTTGAGGTTTTATTTACGCAGCCCATCCTTCCTTCGCTCTATAAGAACAAGCTTTGTGCAGAAGTTGGGAGACCCGGCTGAAGGGTCAGAGGGTGGGAATACATACTTGGCTGGCAGGGAAATGGAATTCTTGAGAACATTCTCAGAAAACGGTTAACACTATCCAGGAAATCGTGTAAAACTCAGGAATGTGACATACATCCTGAAGTCCTTGTTGGCTTCCTTGAAGGGATGTAATAAATGGCCCCTTTAGTGTTTGCACTTTTTGCATCTTTCTGTTATATATCAACATGGCATATACCACAGCACACTTTAGCACATCATAAGGAAATCACACTCAGCGCTGGTGTCCAAAAGACATAGCACACATGTGATCAAAGCTACGACTAGGCTCTAGCCTTCTCCTCTTCTTTCAAGGCCATTTTCTGGCAAGATAACATTTTCCCATTTAGAAAGTACCCTTTCCCTCGACAATGCTTTCTAGACGCTGGATCCTAATACAAATGTTCTGGTAAAAATTTTACTGAAGAAGGCATAGCAGAGAAGAAAACCAAAGAATTTTAATGATGAGTGGTAACAGTTGAATTGCATTTTGCTATGCAACAGACCGCGGAGTTTTCCCTTTAAAAGATGGAAGCACTTTCTAGTTTGTTTGCAGTGGGAAAGAAGTTCTTAACCTCGATATATTCGTGCTTCTGGAAGCTATGCCGTCTGTGGTGTAGGTTCGGTGTTGTCCCCTTTCCTCATCTTTGTTCCCCTTGGTTGATTCCTGGGAAGTAGCCATCCCTTAACACCGGGGCTGCACATAGTGATAGATGAGGCTCTGAATCTGTGCACTTGACTCCAGAGTCATCTATAAATTAGTGATGAGCTGGTAATAAAAATTCCTAAATGTTTCTGCTTCTAAGGGAGCTGCAGACCCCAGGGGTCGCCAAGCAATGAAAGATCAAACTGGACTCACCAGTAAAAACTCAATTAATTATTTACACAGCAGCAGCATTTGACTTTGATATAATTTGAATCAGGAGATCCTTTGTTTGCTACGTCACTACACTGATTTGTGCTCCAAAGACTGCAAGTTTGGATACATTCTTGTTCAGGTCAAAGGCAGATGAGTAGATAGAGAGAAAGTGATGAAAGGTGAGTGAGCTTTTGAGTGTCACATTTACTGTACATGCTGATATAAAGAAAGTGATGTTGGATATTACAGTGATATGTAAGGGAGTTTTGCAAACAAAAACATTGTATGTGGGCACAGAGTAGAAGAGAAGGGGACAGAGAAACAGTTATAATTCTCATTCCAGTCCAGTAAATGCAAATTAATTTAACCAGAGCTTGGGAGAAGACCCCAAGGGATAAGGCCTGCAGAGTCAAACCCCAGTGGTGAAACTTCAGCCACACCAATGAGGTATGGCTCCTGTTCACAGTTATTGGTTACTCTGCCATCCTCTAAAATGTTTTTTTTTTCTTTTTCATTTTTGCTGTAGGGTGCATGCACTCATCAGAGAGAGACAGAGACAGAGAGAGAGAGAAGGCAAATATGAAATCACCCTGGTGGTGAAGTAGCCATGTCACAATGCCTTCTCCTCCATTCTCCTCTCAGGATTTTGGGTATGCATGTACACACACACACAATGTGATTTTCAAGCCTCTAGGTCCAGGACTTGAACCTCGCAGTCAGTCGAGTGGGATCCAGCCGCCTTAATCGCCACGCCACCTGCTGGCCCTAAAAAGGTTTCTTGAGTCAGCAGGGCTGGTGAGTTTTGCTGCAGAAACTTTATGCCTATCTTATAGGCATTTTATGTGTTAAATTGCACACTGTGAGAATAAAGCACCTCCTGAGCTGGGATGCCTCTAATATCTAGCCTACTCAAAGATACGCAAGTTTGGTTCCTTTTGTAAACTTAAGGGAGAAAAATAAAAATCTCCCTTTTTGTATGTTCTGTAATTTGCAAGACTTTTTGCACTCAAAGGGTTGCCATTTGAACGCTGCTGATTTGGTGGGCTGCCGCTGAACAATGGGGAAATTTCATTAAGCTGAGCCAAAGCTAATTTTGAAGCAGTTCTAAGACATTCCCTATTAAGTAAAGAGAGGATTTGATTCCCTATCCTTCCTTTCATGCTTGAGGAATCTCAGAAACCTTGACAAAGCAATGACTGCACTACTAGCTGCAAGCAAAGGAAGCCTTGTTCAGATGGCTCACATTGCCTCCTACATGCCAAAATAGCTATTTTTTCCCTAAGAATGTCCATCGTTGAGAACTGTTGACAATTTCTCCACTCTTTGTTAGAAGAATAGGTCACAGATTTATATAAAGGCCTTTCCCCAATCAGTTCAGATACTTCACATTGCTCAGTGTCCCAAAAGATGGAGAACAAACGTCTGTAATGTTGAGTTTCTACATATGCAGGCAAAGACTCATACTTTTCAGGACCACACAGCCTTCCTGTACAAATTTTGGATCTAATCTCTGCCTTGGTTCTAATTCCAAAAAAGCCAATTTAAACTCTTTGCTTTAGCCTATGACCAGGAAGTCAATGTTTCATAAATATTTGAACATAGTTATTGGAACATCCCTAACTATCTTCATTTTATAAGAATTATTTTTTTCATTTTATTTGTCATTATTATTTTTTAATTTGACCAGAGAGAGAAAGTGAGAAAGCAAGCCACCAGGTCCAGGACTTGAACCATGGTCAGCCAGGTGAGAGTGCCAACCTCTCTAGTTATCTTCTTAAGTTATACTCTGCTCTTAGACAAAGAATCATTATCAGAGTATCAATCTCCCATAGAAATCTGCAAAAGTAAAGCTTAAATAGATTTACATTACAAGAAATTAAATTCCACAAGTTTATTGCCCTGTAAGATATTGAGCAAAGTGACTAATGTCCATGTTATAGATGAATCAGGTTATAATCTAAAATTTATTTTATAGTCATCCTTTCTTCAGTTGCCCTATAATCAGAAAAGTGACCTAATGCTCTCAGATGGACAGCAACTATTATCTTCTTCACCATCCAAGTGGCTGGTTCTAATTGTCATCATATTAGGTTGCTGTTTTCCCTCCTAAATTGCCACCTTCATAGATCCCTCCTGATCCATAAATCATTCCATGGGTGGGTTATTGTCTTTGTTTGGGTTCTCCTGGATGTAGACCTCTTGACAAAATTTCAAGGGCCCATAATATATTTTGGGGGGACAGATGTGAGGGAAGGAAATCAATAAAGATTGTGTTAAAAAGTAAAGGGCAACTGGAGCTTACTCCTACTGGAGAGTTTTGAGAGCAAATGGAAAACATACTCCTCCATCTTAGGAGCAAGAGAGCTAGTTTGTCTACACACCAACTCTAGCCAGGCATTGGATGAAGACTGTGAAGGAGTAAGATTCTCAGCACTCTGGCCTGCCATGTGTAAGCAAAGTTGGCTCCAGCACCGAAGAGACTCTGCTAAAAAGGCATAGAGATTGGGGCAGCTCCATAGCCTAGTGGTTAAGGGAGCTGGATCCCAAATGGCCAACCATAGCTCCAATCTAGATTCATGCAGCTTGAAAAACATATGGGGCATGCACGTGTGTGCATGCTTAAAATCCTGATAGGATGGAGAAATGGAGAAGAGATTGCAGCTTGACAACACCCCATTGTGGAGGATTCTTTCTCCTTCCTCCATAACAGCCCCACATTTCTGTCTCTCTCTGGTGAGCATACACGCCCTCTTAGCATTAAAAAAAAATGATGTAGAGGCTGGCAGGTTGTGTGGTGGTGAAGGGCATTGGATTTCACATGGCCAATCACGGTTCAAGTTCTGGACCTGGCAGCTTGCTTTCTCACTTTCCCTCTCTCCTTTTCTTTCTCACTCTGTCCCTCTCTGGTCAAATTTTTAAAAAGTAAATAAATAAATAAATAAATAAATAAAGTTAAATAAAATAATTCTTTTAAAAAATTATGTAGACACTGGCAGTTGGATATCAGGCTACTGTGCATAAAAGTGGAAACGCCTGAGGGAATATGTTCAGAGCATTGGCCTATCATCTGACTGATACTGTCGAGAATTAACTTTATTTTCTGCATCCTCAAGGGCAACAAACATACTCCACTAGTTCCTGCAACAACCTTGTCAAAATTCTTCCGCCAGGAAGAGACATAATTTCTTCACAACTTGTCTTTTTATAAAATCACCATCTATTTCTATATGTAATTTGTCATCTGAGCTTGAGAACTTATAGCGCTTAGCATGTCTTTCCAGTCCCAATTCTATCTCAGAGGATAAACCAGAGAGATCAGAACATGGAAATCTGAACCCAATGGGACACAACAGCCCAGAGAGAGTCCAGATTCAAGAAGGAAGCAGGCTGTGACATTTGGCAGGTGGCTAGCTCTCCTGTTTGCAGGATGAAGTTTGTATGGACAAGTGAAGGGTGGTGGTACTAGGTTTTGCAATTAGTAACAGATGGAAAGTCACATGGTCAAGCTATTGGCACTGAGAACAGGAAGTAGCAGGTATAGGGCCTTGGCAAAGGCCACGGGATGGAGTCCAACCTGGCAGGTGTGGGCATGGAAAGGCAAGAGGAGGAGGTCCTTTGGCCATTTGTGAAGTTTGGAGTTGGAAGGGCAAGCTTGGGATTCAGGGTCATAGTTCAAGTCATAGAAAGAACTAAATTAATGAACAGGGCCTCACATCAAGTGCAAGCATCCCTGTGATTTTAGTTAGGATGTATTTTTATTGTAAATGGCAAAAGAACATCCCCCTCTACCAAAAAAAGAAAAAGAAAAAGAAAACCTGTTTTATTTTAGGAAAAATTGGGAAGTTTATGTTCCATGTGTATGTGAGAGGAACGTATCAGTTATCCACTGACATTTAACAAACCATCCTAAACTTTAGTGACTTGAAAAAGAACCTTTAGCTCATGATTGTATGATTGACTCTTCTGCTCATCTCACCTGGGGTAACTCATGTGTTTACAGTAAGCTGGAAGGTCACCTGAGGGATGGCTGTTCTAGTAAGTACCAACGGAGATGCTTCTACATGGTCTACATGATCTGGACTCCACCTGATCTCTTACCCTCTGGGTGGCCAGGGTGGCTAGAACAGTGTGTCAGGGAGGGCTGGGGGAAGATTAGGTCACAGATGGGATGGTCTTTTAGAGTATTATAGGCATTGCATGGACTTTTGTTTTTTACTTCACATGAGATGGGAATCATTGCACGGTTTTGAGCTGAGTAGTTCAAAATAATTAAAGTTTTTAAATAGTCTGGGGAAGGAGTGCTGGGGAAATACAGAGTAGGGACAGGCATCCCATAGGAGGCTACAGCAACAATACAATCGAAAGATGAATGGTGGCTTGGCCTAGAATGGTAGGACATAGAAGAGGTTGTCAGATTCTGGGTGTGTTTTCCAGATGAAGTCAACAGAACTTTCTGATGGACTGGATGTTGGGTTTCAGAGAGAGAGAAAAACACCAGCTAACTGCAAATATTTTAGTCTGAGCATCTGGCTATCTTTATGGTCAGCTCTTAAATGCCCTTTCCTTGATGTATGGTCACATGCATTTGAAGAGCTAGAGATTGGAAATTCAGGAGCAAAAGTGTTCTGATTCAGCTAGTCACAGCTAGTCAAATTCAACAAAATGAAATGAATAAAATATTAAACCTTCCATCAGCAAATTAAGTGCAAAAACAAAGAAATGTAGCTTAGCAGCCATAGGCAAAACCAATTAGAAGGACTAAGTTTAATATGAGTGAACAGAACCTAATGTGATAGTTATTTACAGTAGTAAATTTATAATATCTCAAGCTGGATCGCTATCAGAGTATCTCAGTTTTCATTCAAACTATGTATAGAGAAATTGGAACTAAGGAAAACAAAAGATCATGAGGGTATGTGAAAACAGTTATGAGAACAAGTTGACTAATTAAATAGCCTCAAAGCAAGTGGATTGAGGGGCATGCCAACTGTCTTCAAGTATCTATGGGGCTGTTATGCAAGAGCAGAATTAAACTTAGTAGATATGACTAAACATTAATCTGGGTCCTATAGGGTAGAAACTTCTTCAACAAACACCCTAGCTCAAAGAAGTGATAGCTTTCCATAACAGGCACTGCCAGTCCTCTCATTATCTGTGAGTCAATATCCATCCATAGGCCCCTGATACACTCTGTGTCCCAGCCTCTTAGTTATTGAAGTGGGACAATGTGCCTATGTTGGGACAATTTGAGGTGAGTGTGATTGGTGTGTGCTACTTTCAGGCCTGACCCCTGAAGGTCCCTGGGAGCTTTATTTTCCCTTGCCTGCTGGCCAGATGTGGAGTCCCACAGATGACTCTGAGGCTGTAGAAGATGGTAGGTAGAAGGATCCTGAGTCTGCGATTAGAGCCATCTGAACAGGAGCTCCATGTTGGATTGTGATATGAATGTGAAATAAATCCTTATTGTGTCAAATCATGTAGATTTGTGAGGAGGCCTTTTCTTATATAGCTGGACTTACTTATCCTAATACATTTTTTAGCTTTTAGAACTGTCTAATTGTAGAGGGTACTGAAAGGGAGGGAATGAGTTTCCTGTCCCTGGATGTGTTCAAGAACACCCACTTAGATTTAAAATTCTTGAGCTAAAATCAAACAAAAATTAAGTGACTCAACCAAATAACTTGTATGGTGCTTTTGAAAATTTTGCACAAAGGTACCCTATGAAAAGAGAGAGATAGCTTTTCACTCTCCACATGACAGATAACATAGTTTCCAGTGAATTTTCTCTGAAGTCTTGTTTTTGTAATCTTAATGTTAAATATAGATGCAGTTTCTGTATTCTTCTCTACCATCTATCAGTTTCTTTTAACATATTTTTAAAGTTATAAAGTATATGCCATTACTGAAGAGGGCTTTTTTCTTTTAAATCTTCCAGTGAGGTAGATAGATACATTAAGTGTTCAAAAATCAATAGTTTCAAAGTCAGGCTGTACAGAATTCAATAAATTCATATTTAAATATTGTTTCATCTGAAATATAAAATGAAAATTCAGGGACCAGCAGATGGCATAATGGTTACATCACTGGACTCCCACATAGTTGACCACAATTCAAGTCCCAGACCCGGCAGCTTAAAACTCATGCCTGGCACAATTGTGTGCATGCCCAAAGTCCCAAGAGGAGGATGGAGAAGAAAGGATTAAGGGATTGCAGCATGACCATTCTCCCTGAGGGGCGATTTCACATTTTCTGTCTCTCTGTCTCTCCAGCGAGCTCATGCACCCTATAGCAAAAATCTCTTATAAATAAATAAATAAATATAGAAAATTCAAGTGAACATATACATTTTTTTTCATCAAACTAAAGTTTGAAAATCATTCACCATGTCAAGTCAATATTATTCCACTTTGCACGGGCTGTGTTAAAAATTATAACAGCAGCTGGGCCGGCAAGTGGCATGGTGGTTAGAGGTGCTGGACCCCCACATGGCCAACCACGGTTCAAATCTCGGACCTGGTGGCTTGCTTTCTCACTTCCTCTCTCTCTGTCTCTCTCTGATCAAACTGGAAAATAATAATGATAATAATAATAAATAAAGTTAAATAAAATAATTCTTTTAAAAAATTATAACAGCAGCTACTGCTCTTTGAAAAATGCTAGAGACTATTTTTATCTTTTAGTTTACTGATCTAGAAATTATTTTCATGGGTTTTTTTTTTTTCACTTAAATGGATAAAAGTTCTGTTATTGTGCCCACTTACAACAAAAAGAGCTTGCTATATACATGATATGTTTCACAAAACAAAAAGCATATTGATATTAGCAGGCACACACATTTGACTTGCTTGCTCACATCTTGTAATGTGATTCAACCAGGAGAGGTAAGTTTCTCATTTGGTATTTCCCATAGCTTCACATCTTCTTTTAAATCAGCCCTGCCAGACAGAATGGAAATGATTGTGCCAAAGCTACAGGAGAAGATAAGATGTCTAGGCTGTACTTGAGAAAAGAAAAAAAAAGGGAGGAGCCTTAGGCCATCATTTTATTTACAGGTATTACTTTTAGTAGATGTTCTGGCATAAGTAATATCTTCTTATGTGCACTACTTAGAGAGGCTGCACGTGCTCTACAAGGAATAGCTGCTTTGCCTCCCTGGAGACAATTCGTCCATGGATTATGCACACTTCATCTGATATTTTAAAGCTGCTTCTCCACATTTATTTTCATATTGATTTTGGGCTAGTTTTCTTAATTATTCATTTATGTTTCCTTTTAAAATGGAAAGCAGGGAACCTGAGTAAAAAGGAGATAGCTGCAAATTTATTAAATATGTTAATAAAATAAAACTACTCAATGTCCATCTAGTGGCCAATATGCAGACTTACTTTTGTGCATGCCAAGTGCCTAGACCTATGCATTCAAATGTAGCAGTAATTCGACACCAAGAAAGGGGGCAGCAGGGTCATGTGGGATAATAAGAACCAGACCACATGTGGATTTCATCATTTTTTCCCACAGCCCAGATCTCAGTCACATGACTGCAGCCTAACCACGTGGGAAGCTGGGAAATAATGGTCTTCCTGTGTGCCCGGGAAGAAAAACAAAATATAACAGGATTTAGTGGACAAACAGCATTGTCTCCGACATACCAGCTCCTAATGTATAACACAATAGGTAATGATTAGTGAATCCTTACCATATACTTACAACCTCAATGAGGTAGATAAACTTTGGATTCTATTTAGCAGATAAAGAAACTGAATATCATATATGTTAAGGGATTATTCCATTCTTGTATCACTCATCTTATTCTCCTATTGGCCTTAAATGAATTTACTTTCTCACAATATTAAGTTTGGCTTGTGGATGAGTTAGCCAACATTTCAAAGTATCATAAATTGGCTTTTGGAATTGCATGTTTTAGTTGGCTGATTTTGGTGTCTTGAACAACACAGATTTCCTCTTTAAAAAAAAAAAAAAAAAAAAAAAAAAACTCACACCAAAGTTCAAGCACAGTTATTTCTAGAATTGATTAATTCTGTGGTATAAATATGTCATCAAGAATCCTGGTATGTGGTTCAGCTGCTGTGGCACAGTAGTAACACAGTGTCCCACAAGGCTAGAAGGCTTGTAGCTAACCCTGGGATGTTTTCAGATCACCGGGCTGACCTGAAAACATGCCAGGTGCACATGTAAGCACCCAGAATCCTGAAAGCTGAAAGACTGGGGAAAGGGGATTGCTGCGTAAGGAGACCCTGTGAGGGTGCTTCTCTCTCTCGCTCTCTCTCTCTCTCTCTCTCTCTCTCGTGTATGTATGCTTTCTATTTTAAAAAAGATCTGCCCTCTCCTTTCTCTGTTTCTCATTTAAACAAACAAACAAAAAAACATTTTTAAGGAACCCTGTTATGTCTCTTTTCCATTCTGCCATCATCAGGGCATCAGCTTACAGCAACAAGTGGTTGGAAGATGGCTGCCCTCGCTGCAGGCATGACGTCTTCACTATCCATATTCGAAGACAAAATGTGGTGTTATTATTTACGTATCTGCCCACTTCCCTTTTTTTTTTCCTTTTTACCAGATACCAAAACTTTCCTAAAAATCTACTAGTATACTTTATTATCTCATTGGTTAAAATTGATTTCCATGCCCACCTTTAAACCAATCACTGGCAGAAGCCAACGGGATTATGGTGGCTGGTTTTGACAATCTCAATTCACCCTTTGGGATTAGAGGAGAGCACACCTTCCCTGAATATATTACTACCCTAGACTTGACAACACTTGAGGAGTGGAGAGATAAAGGGTAATGACTCATGTGTGGTCCAGAAACAGTGTCTGCCACGTATGCAACTTCATCCTTTAATAAATATTATATATGAGCCATAAAATGAGAAACTCTAGAGCATGGATTTGAATCAAAGGATATTGAAGCACAAAGAAACCCTGAAAGTGATTTCATTCAATATTCAATCCTCTCTCCCTCTCTCTCTCTCTCTCTCTCTCTCTCTCTCTTTTGAGAGGTTTTTGCTATTGGGCATGTGTGCTTGCCAGAAAGAGAGAGACAAAGAGACAGAAAACGAGAAATCACCCCCCAGGGGGGATGGCCACGCCACAGTCCCTTCTCCTCCATTCTCCTCTCGGGATCTTGGGCACACACGCACATGCGCCCGGCATGAGTTTAAGCCACCAGGTCCGGGACTCGAACCAAGGTCGACTACATGGGAGTTCAGCAACATAGCCATTATGCTAACTGCTGGTCCCTCAATCCTCTCTCTTTATAGATAAACTGAGTCTCAAGCATATTAGTTTTTTTTCCAGGTTATAATGCTAGATAAGAACAGAGGGTACTAAAACTGAATTTCGTGAGAGCCAGTTCTATGGTGCCAATGCATCATAGTTGATTATTGAATACAATATGATGATGCATTGTACCTGCTTACTTGAGTTTTGGGTTTTGTATGGTTTTCACCCAATGAACTCTTCAAGGGAAAAGAGCATCTTAATCATCTTAGTGAGCTTTGAATTTCCAGTGCCTAACTTGTCTTACACATAATAGTACACTTCACAGCATTCAACAGTTAGTCACATTTAATTCTCACTACCACCCTGGAAGTAGGTGAACACAGTGAAGCAAAGGGGTTAAGAGACATTCCCAAAGTGATGCAGTCACTGAGGCATTGTAACACCATATGTACAAAAATAGTTCTGAAAATATAC
Source organism: Tupaia tana (assembly GCA_026018925.1). Classification (NCBI taxonomy): domain Eukaryota; kingdom Metazoa; phylum Chordata; class Mammalia; order Scandentia; family Tupaiidae; genus Tupaia; species Tupaia tana. The sequence goes on from JAKSZU010000009.1 coordinate 162,994,021, forward strand.
AATTAGGTGAAAGCCTTATAGAGACCCTTCCTACTGTCGCTATTCATGTGTGCACATGTGAAATCTGTCTAAACGGGGCTTAATGGCAGTGGAATCTCAAATTTTTCTGCCAGAGGTTATGGTTTAAAAAAAAAAATCAGAACTGGAATAGTCAGAGCCTGTGGCAGGGCATTATTGAGGAATTTTGTTCAATACTTTTTCTTGAAGATGATACACAGTGATGCACATAAGATGAAAGGAAAATTTAATTTTGACAGCTGGAAGAAATGCCTAGAATGAGGAATGAAAAGTCCTCATTTTGAGTAATTTGTGGTAGTTCTGCTCCTCTTTTACCTACATATATGACTATTCTGATGGTTGATTAGTTCACCTGGGACCACACTTAAAAGGTGGTGCTTGTATTTTCTGTAGTTTCCCACAAAAACAGACAGATTGTTCTGAGTAGGATTATGTTGTGCTAAGAATGCATAGGATCAGGTGTATCATTAAGCCCATTCCTAACACTCAAATTATAACCTGTTTATCTGTGGTACTGTGACTAGGATATGCCTTTTATTCTTCCATTTTCAAATTATCATGTCATTCTTCCTGTTTGTTTAGAATTTTTAGCATGTTTTAGTATTAACCTTTTTGAGTCTGACTCTCCATTTGAAGTTAGAATTAAAAGGCATATAGTTTTCTTTTTTAAAAAAACTTTATTTATTTATTTATTTATTTATTTTATTTTGACGAGAGAGAGAGAGAGAGAGAGAGAAAGCCACCAGGTGCAGGACTTGAACCATGGTTGACTATGTGGGAGTGTCCAGTGTCTTAACCACCACACCACCTGCTGGTCCCAAAAGGCATATATTTTTCTGGTGATGATTTGGATCCTTCCCAACTGCAGAGATTTCATTTTATGGGAGTAATATTGGGAAAAGGCTAAATTGTGGCTAAAAATAAAAAGTGATTCTTCTTTTGTAGAATGATAGACTAAACAAACTAATAAAAATCGTAAAATATAGAGTGGTAGTGGTGGCAAAAACACTGGTTGAGGAACTAGAAGACCTAGATTTGATCCTGGCTCTGCCTCCTCTGTCATTTATATGTGGGCAAACTGTTTTCCCTTGCTTGAAGAATAAGGAGTCCAGTCATTCCTACCTTCTGGCTTATTGTTTAAATGGAAGTGTGGGCAAGATGAGACCAGGCCATATAAACCGTAATTCACCACACAAAGATGAGGTTGTTTTTATGTCTTATTCAAAAGTAATACATCAGGATCATGGTAAGAAAAGAAGCCTTGACCATTTACCTGTTATATTCTCCAATTAAGGTATTATTCAAATCATGCAACAACAACAACAAAACAAGCCTTCTTTTCATTTCTCTAATAGAATTTGAGAAATTCCTGTTCTGTGTCTTCTTGTTCTACAAAATGGCCTGTGGGGAAATGGATGAGGTAAATGCTGCTCTCTGAGCTTGCCTCTCAAAGAATCACAATATATATTAATATTTGAATGAATCACAGAAAACTTGCCATTTATTTTAAAAGGAGGTTACTTATTTCCCAAACTTAATTGGCAAAGAATACTTTGTTCCAAAGGAAGAAAGGACGCACTTATCTCATTTTGGCAACATGCAAAATATCCTTCTTGGGCCAACTCCATGGCACAATGATAATGCATGGCTCAGGCGGAGCCAGATCTCACATAGTGACCACAGTTCAAATCCCTGACCTGGTCAGCCTGAAACACACCAGACATGAGTGCTCAGAATCCAATGGGCTGGAAGACAGGAGGAAGGGGATTGTGATGTGGCCAGACCCTGCTTCTCTTTCACCCACACATACAATCTTATGTGTGAATTTGTGTGTTCTATCAAGAAAAATGGGGGGGAAAATTCAAACATTTCACAGAAATTTTTCTCCTGAACTTTAAAACTTCTGACTTGAGCAGAAATTGAGGTGAAAACTCCTTCCTGTAGTTTTCCTAAAGATCAGGAAGTGACAAGACAAGAGAGTAGTTTGGGAGTCTTTCTCATTTGCCTGTTTCTGTTAAAATAACTCTGTTATATCTCCTTTCCATTTCTATTTGGTTGCCCTACGATATAGTCAAATATACCCTGGGACTATAGCAGAACCTTACACCCTTTGGCCTCTTGAAGTCAGGCAAAAAGCTGGTAGTAATTTTCAGTTATCCTGGCCACTAAGCTTCTCAGCCTGTCCTTATTACAAGTACCACTAGGCAGAATTTAACTCTGCCAGCAAGCAATTGTAGAATCATCAAAATTTAGAGTGGGAAAGGATGAAAATGTTTGATATCAAGTAGGAGTTTGTCTTAGCCTGCATCTTCCCCATAAAGGATCTTGGAGCAAAGCTTCCTTATAGGGAGTTTGCATGGAAAGTGATCTAAGGGAGCAACTGTGTGGAATGGGGTAGTGAAACTAAGACAGCTGGAAAGTCAGGCCAAAGGCATTATCAAGTTGACTCCTCCCATGGACAACTGTTCCCAGGGAGTGTTTTGAGGATCCTATCAAATCTGTCAGGGCCAGCCCTGTAATGCAGTGGGAACCAGATCCCACATTGCTGACTATAGTCTGAGTCCCATCCACAGTGGCTTGAAAGCAAACAAAAAAATGTGTCTTAGAACTCTCCAGTTCTAAGGAACAAGGGGCTCCTATTCCCCATCAATCTGAGATGGTCCCACAAGAGTCAATTCCCTGTACTTCTGGTTGCAAATCTAGGAGATCTAAAGCTCCTATGCCCTATCTTATAGGAGTCAAAAGGTCCTTAGTAGAGCTGGAAGGAAGGCTCTCAGGGAAACTGATTTGGAGCCCATAAGGAAAGCATCAACATAGCATTGGCCAGAGGAAGAGGTGGTAATGAGAGGTATACAGTACCTGACAGGCATCCAGTGTGGTGCTCAATGAAGCCTAGTGGTTTCTCAGAGTGAAAGCCGACCCCTCAGTGCTTACCTCAGGACTTCAAGACCCTGAGAAGTTAACTGGGTTGGTCCAGGACACAAAGCTTGCTGGTGGCAGAGAAAATTGAAGACAGCCCCTAAGTCCCTTTCAACATGGCCCTTTCAGCCATGTTGCACTACCTCACTCAACAGGCTTACTATTCTTCAACCCCCCTTACCCCTACTGTGGCATAAAAGCATGAGAGCAGGGTGCCATGCTGGTCGTACCCACAAAGTTTGGGAAGAAGTTCAAGAGAGCTGTCTGGCTTCAATATGGTAACAACAGAAAAGCAAATGCAATATAGAACAGGATCAATATTTAAGTGAGTGATACAGCTACAGCAAGTCTCCATGGAATTAAAAATAAGACAAGAAAGGTTTGAAAGGAAACTGGTCTTAGGATACCCTTCTTTAGGCTTGTAATCTGTTCTTACACTCTCTGAGTTTGAAAGGGAATAATGTTTTTGTGTCATACTTGGATATTGTGCTGCCTGTCATCATGGGAACTTCGAACCCTGTTCTGGAGCTAAGAATAGTGGAGATACTAATTAGGTTATTTGCAGAGTGCTGAAGAGGAACTGATTAAGTCCAGAGGATTCACCATGGGGTTCATGGCCAGACTGAGGTCGGCTCTAACCAGCTTCTTATATTGCCACTAGCACATTTTCTCATGTGGAAAATAGTGTTGCTTTCTTTCTTTCTTTCTATTTATTTATTTATTTTATATATTTTATTTTTTTATATATTTAATCACTGTATTTCAATATAGCATGCAAAATGAATTTTCCCAGCATGAATACACTGTCTAGTTAAAGGTATTATCATACATGTTATCATGAGAGGAAGGGAATCAAGGGGAAAAAGAAAGAAACAAAACATCAAAGAGACACACAAAAAAAATTTTTTTTTTGAGAGGTTTTTGCCGTAGGGCGCGTGCGCTCCCCAGACAGACAGAGACAGAGAGACAGAAAGCGAGAAATCACCCCCCAGGGGGAATGCCACACTGCAATCCCTTCTCCTCCATTCTCCTCTTGGGATCTTGGGCACGCACACACACGTGCCCGGTGTGAGTTTTAAGCCACCGGGTCCGGGACGTGTACCGTGGTTGACTACATGGGAGTCCAGCGACATAGCCATTACGCTAACTGCTGGTCCCAAAGGGACACAAAATTGAAAAATTATCTAGTAGTGCTTTCTAAATTCACATATTTGACTGTGAGAATTTAGTGATCTCTAAATTCAAATATTTGAGTATCAAAATATTTATATGCATAATGAGAAAGAAATTTCCTGGCAAGAAGCAATGAAGATAGGGTTGGGAGAAGGCCGAAGACCCTTGGGAAGGGAAGACAGAGAGATGACTGAGAAGAAGGAGAAAGAAGGTGTACTACTGAAATTTTAGCACCACATTTCTGACGGTTTTCTCTAATGAACTGATTCTTTTGTTAATTAGAGTAAATAATATTTCTTCATAAATGCACATACAGGGCACCATTGGAATGAGTTAATGTTGTTAAGGCTCAGAGTTCAGTGACAACAATAAATGATTGCTTGCTGTTCGTAATCCTTTTTCCTAAAGAGAACCCTATCCATCCTTTCCCACTTAACCCTCAAGTGTACTCACCTATGTTATTCTTTGCCCTTTTAAAAAAATAAACTTCTGATTTGGGAACATGTTAAGTTCTGCACAAAGTTGCCGAAGTCATACAGAGAATTCCCACATGCCGTTCCCCAGTTTCCTCTAATGTAACGTGCTACAGAGCCTTGGTGCATTCGTCCAGACTAGGACATGCACATTGGTACATTACTATGGATTCGTTGTGCTTCTAAGTAGCTTTTGTCTCTCTTTCGGGCATTAATCAGGAGCCCAGATTATTCTAATGTTGATATTTGATTGAACTGAGATATTTCTTTGTGAATGAGCAGTGAGCAGATTTAGAAATTTAACATTGTACACCCCAAAATCACCAGGGCTCTTTGGTCAAGTCAGTGGGGTCCTATGAGAATTCCAGAGCCTCTGGCAGTCCAAAGGAACTGTTGGTTATTAGTAAAAATAAATACAGCTGACCTCTACTGAAACCAATTAAAAATATGTGTTTCAGTATTCACAAGCTTACCCTCATGGTGTTTAAGACCTCCAAGTCTTTTCTTAGGAAGTAGAGTACCTGTTTTTGAACAAAGCACTCTAAGCTGCTGTGTGAATGTGACGTGATCAGAAACAGGAGCTGAAGATGGCAGCCCTCTTTTAGACATGGTGTTTGACGCAGGTGAGATGAGAAGATTCACGATTTTGAAAAGGGGCTCTTGGAAACATCCCAGATGCAATGGCTCAGTGGGGAACCCACCAGATGGAATTTATGGGCCTCTATCCTAAACAGATGTTTTCCAGCTGGGAAAGCTGTGACAAGAAAATGCACCCAAATTATTCTAATGGACAGATCTGTGCACACGTGCATAAGTGCACATGCACACACACACACACACACACACACACACACACTGCAGAGCATTTTAAGAATGGAAAATATTTAGCTTGCTTTAAAATTTAAAAATTAGAATTTCAAGTATCAGTTGTCACTGACCCATCATTTATTTGAGATACTTAGGAATTTGGAGATAATTTCATATTTAATACTGTTGAACCAATGAGCAAGTGTAAGGAAAACTACCCATCGCCTGAATAGCCCAGTTTGCCACCATCAAGTCTGCACTCCATCTTTGACTGGCCTTGAGACAAATGAATTCATTTCAATGCCAATCATCTCAATTCTGGGCTATGGCCTTGTTCATATAGGAACTTCCATCTACGTGAAATTTCAAGACTGTGAAAGTGTAAGTCAAGAGCTCACCAGTGAGGCAGCCTCTGACTTCTTGAGCTTTTGACATTGAGCCACCAGAGGCTGCTCTGGGACCATTATCCTCTTTTCACTGTGGTCCAAATTCCCAGCGGTGAGACCTGTAAGGACTGATTTTGCTTCCCTGGCTTTGAATTTTCCTTGCTCAATGCAGTTCCCTGGTGGTCTGCTGTTTGGAGTAGATGATTAATTATAGTTAAAGAGGAGCTGCTGAAAGAAGAAAAAAAAAAACTACAGATTACTGTTTTGCCCTCCTCTCTATTTTTAAACTCTTAATCTTTCTGTTTCTTTTAAGTGGAAGAGAATTGGTCAGGGTGAAAAGAGGGGGTGCTTTTGCACTGGCACTGGCTAATTTTTCATCATTTTCCCCCTCTGTGTTACTGTATTTTCAAAGGACATTTCTGAAGAGTTTTTTAAAACCTTTTTTCCGCAATACTTACTTCCACATGGTTTCTATTCTTCCACATTTTACCAGCATTTTATAGTTGCTTTCATGCTGTTCCCTGTTTTATGTCTTAAAAATCTTTGCCTTTCTCCTTTAAGTCTTTGTCTTTATCTAACAAAACAAACCCCAAATTAAACGAAGTATCTGTAGTTAAGTAAGAAGGATTAAAAATGGTTTTGATGCTGGTAATAGATTTTGTATTTAATCTAGGGCAAGGAAGCACTGATTTAAATTGTTAATTGAGGAATGAAACCAGTTTCTGCATGCGAAATTGCTTTCAGTCCTCCCCAGAGAAGGCATGAGAGTGGTAGACAATGACCAGAACATCAAAATCAACTATTTTTATGTGATTGTTACATATGCCAGTGTAATTAGTAGACCTCCATATTTGTGAAAGTCAGTTATTATGTAAAGAGGCAATGTTTTTAAGCCCTGACAAATATCAAATTAATAGGTTTGCTGCAAAGCCATCAATGTATAGATGACCTAGAGAACTTCAGTACTGCAATTCTTTAATTCCAGACCTATCCTTTTTTTTTGGGGGGGGGGTGGAGAATTCCATGTCTGATTGAGAAAGATATAATTTAAGTGTGCATCTTCTTAAATGTGCTTCATTTTCCATAGATTACAGAAAAATCCATTGAGCTGGAAGGAAAATGAATACCTATTTCATTCATTTCTATTTATAGTGAAAGAAGAAAATGTAAAGATTTCTTTTTGCTCTGAAAAGAAATTCCTGAGATGCCACAAAATATTCCTAAGTGTTTGGTGTCATTATATTCAAAGAGTGGCACTATCATTAAAAGCATTTGAAATGTTTGATATTTTGCCTCAAGTGTAATCATAAAGGTAAAGCGCCTTGTATCATTTTTGCAACTGAAGTAGAATCCATCGTGGCTATGTTTTCAGGTAGAATAATGGCAGCCCCAGTATATCAACTGGGGCATATTACACTAAATGGTTTGACAAAGGTGGAATGCCAATGAAAGTGCTAGATCCCTTCTCTTGGCAGGTAATGCTTGTCAACTTGCCTCTACTAAGAAGACTACCAGAAGCCATCTGCCCATGAGTAATACCTTATTAAACCATCATGATTTAATACAGCCTATTTTTCTCTCGATTTGCATGCCTGACTGTCGACTTCCTACATATCACATTCAAACTGAGCCACAGGAAAAAAATAGACCCACTGAAGTAGCATTAGATCAGCTATGTGGGATGCGTTAGCAACCTGTCTGAACAAAGAGGGGGGACTTAGGTACAGAAAATCATACCGTGGCCTGGGCCCTGGGAGGTGGCCCCACTGCCTTACAAATGCATCGCATGACTCATTATTAAACACGCCGAGAACAGATGAATTCCAGGCGAGTGAAGCATCCGCTGACTCAACTGCAGTTAGGTGGGTCTTGTGATATTTGTCTTACTTGCTTTTTCTTAAGGAACTCCCATGCCATTTCCAACTGTTCTTGAACACCACATGTAAAATGCACAGAGCAACTGTATTAAGATAAAATTGTTAGCATTAAGACGGGCACTAAAATTAGTTTACCCCTCAGGTCAGGTATACTTGACTAAACTATACAGGCTTCAAAATACCAGCACTCAGTTAAAAAAAAAATGTATCCATAGCAACCTCTTTGTTAAGGGAATAGTTACCTGAAAGGATACACATTTTTCCAAAGAAAGAGAGAGAGAACTGTATAGTTAACTGTGGATGATTTTACTTAGATTTAAATTCAACTAGGGGCATGATTCAAGAGAAGGGTCTTTAAAAAAACTTGAACAGCTTAGGTGCTTACTTCCAGTAAAATGTGTTTTCATGCCTCCTTTATTATCAAATGGCTTTTATGTATGGGGCTTAAATATTAGTACCATGTAATAACTTTGAGTTTTAGGTATTTAGAATAAATAACAGCCCTCCTCTTCTTCTCACCCACATCATGCCTATCGTTTTCTTAAAAAGACTCTTCATTTAACATACACAGTGAGTCTTATTCTGCAATTTTGCTGTATGTGGATCTCTGGGTCATCATCTCATGGGTATCTGTGAGCAGAAAGGGCACAGGATTATGTAATAGTCCACAGTCTTTCTATTGTGATGTCACTTGATTTAAGTCATCCTGTTTCTGAAAGGCTCTCTCTCATGCAGGCGGTCATGTCACGGTGGCATGTGCTGCAGGAGAAAACCAGGAGTCAGGCTTTTAATAATAGCTGTGGGCAAATTGAGGTAAGGTAAAGAGGGACTTCAGATCTGACAAACTTGCGAATATCAACTTCTCACATCTCTTAGGTTAGGAGTGTTGAGGACGAAAATTAGTTCCTCTGCCCTCTTAGGTTAAGTACCTAGAGCTCTGAAAATTAAATGAACAAAAGACAGGTTAACAGGAGAAAAGGCCCACAGTTTTGTTAGTATCTATTTGCACAGGAGTTGGAGAAAAGGAATGAAACTCAGGCATAGATTTAGGCACTTTGACACCTTTTAACATAAGAGAGAGTTTGGCTTCAAGGAACAACAAATGTGGGATAGTTGACTGGGAAATATATGGGGGAATAATGGAATATAAGGGCTATTTTTGTAAGACCTGTTTATGCAAACTAATCTTGGTGCCAAATCCCATATTTAGTCATTAGAGCCACTCTTCTCTCCCTGTAATTGGTGGTGGTGGTAGGGGGAACAACTTCCTCAAAGGGAAATTTATGCTCTGCTTTTAAGCAAATAAAGGGAGACCAGAAAACTCTTCCTGTAGTTATTGATTCTCAGTTGACTTTAGTTCAAAATAATCCTTATTGCCAAAGTGACATATTTTGGTGTGGCACATTCTGTTTTGTTTTGTTTTTGAGAGGTTTTTGCTATAGGGCGCATGCACTCGCCAGAAAGACAGAGAGAGACAGAAAGACAGAAAGTGAGAAATCACCCCCTAGGGGGGATGGCCACGCCACAATCCCTTCTCTTCCATTCTCCTCTCAGGATCTTCTACACATATGCACACGTGCCTGTCGTGAGTTGAAGCCACTGGGTCCAGGACTTGAACTGCAGTCGACTACATGGGAGTCCAGCGACACAGCCATTACGCTATCTGCTGGTCCCAGTGTGGCATATTCTGATCTCTTTTGGGAGATAAACATAGCAAGCTTGGAGCTTACACTAGCCAATGTCACTCAGGTACAGTTTCTATAAATCTTTATTTATGGACACTGAGATCTGTATTTCATATATTTATAGTTTTCGCATGTCACAAAATATAATTATTTTGATTTTCCCCCAACCATTTGAAAATGTTAAAAAACTGTTCTCACCAGTGGGCCATACAAAATGGCAGGCATGGGCCAGAGTTGGCTGGCCCTGATCTAGCAAGCCAGCAGGGGAGCCCTCTGGAAGCACAGGCCCCAGCCAGACCTGCTGTGGAGGGGAGGCCAGAAAACTGCATGTTCCCACAAGACCCCAGGAGTTCTGTTGCACACTCCAGTTTAAGAAACACTCATCTAGGGAACCAGCAGTTAGCGTAATGGTTATGTCGCTGGACTCCCACGTAGTCGACCGCGGTTCGCATCCTGGACCCGGTGGCTTAAAACTCACGCCGGGCGTGTGTGTGTGTGTGTGTGTGTGTGTGTGTGTGTGTGCCCAAGATCCCGAGAGGAGAATGGAGGAGAAGGGATTGCGGCGGGACTATCTGCCCTGGGGGGTGATTTCTCGCTTTCTGTCTCTATGTCTCTCTCTGTCTGGCGAGCGCATGTGCCCTATAGCGAAAAAAACCTCTCCAAAAAAAAAAAAAAAAAGAAAGAAAGAAAAAGAAAAGAAACACTCATCTAGACTGATGATTCTCAATCTTGGCTACCCTATAGAATTTCATAGGGGAACTGTTTAAATCTCCATGCCCAGGCCCATCCTGGATCAATGAAATCAGAGTATCTGGGAGTAGGACCCAGGCACCAATATGTTTTAAATATTCTCCAGGTGATTACAATGGGCAACCAGGCAGGAAGGCTTTCATTGCACAAATAAGGACACTGTAGCTCTGAGAGTTTAAGTGACTTGCCCAAGACAGATACACTAGAAGAAGTAGGAATGGCATAGCCCATTTACACTGTTCTAGGTATGTGAGGGTAATGATAGTACTTTTGGTTATGGAATGTATTTGCCAAAAACAAACAAACAAAAAACAGGGGTCATTTTCTCTTTTATTTAGCACTGATTAACTTCAAAATACATCTGGAAGCATGTCCTAAACAAAATAAAAACTAGTTGTGGAAACTCCTTAGGCCAAACAATGCAATCATAATTGGAAGAAATAAGGTGCAGAGGCTCAGGGAAAAGTGCCATCTGAAAGCAGTTGGAAGCTAAGGCAAGAGGGCCAAGATTTGAGGGGAGGACAAATCCCCAAGCTAAAATCAAGCATTGATTGTTAGCTGCCCTGGAGCTACTGCAAGGGTATCCAAACAATTGTTTCCTGTTCCATGTTTGGAACACAGGTGAATGTTACAATTTCAAATGTCATTAATGACAGTAAAAAAACAATGCTTGCTTGTGATGGATTTTATGACTCTTACAGATTCCTGTGCCTGGGGTGTTTTTAAAGGAACTTTCAAATGATGAATGCTTTGTTCTGCTTTCTCTGCAAAGGTTTCCATATATCTATGCATTCCAAAGAAGGGAAAGCACAGGTTATATACCCACAATAGAGCTGGAGAAAGAGAGCCATAGGTGGAAAGTGGGTCATGTGATGATTGTGGGTGGAGTTGTACAAATGACTGTTGGATGGTTTTATTGCTTGTAGCTACCTGGTCATAAAACTGTTTTTGAGTCTTTACTATGTGCTGTGTTCTCATAATGCTATGGTCAAGAGCTTCTTCTCAGGGGCTGGTAAGCCTGAGCTCATAAACCAGGATCTACGACCTCCTCGCTCTGTGACCTTGGCAAGTTGTTTTGCTTCTCTTTGCCTCAATTTTCTCCTCTGGAAAATGGGGACAATATTAGTACCTTTTTCTCAGAGGGAAAAGGAGGATTAGATGTACTCCCAACAGTGTTTGGCATCTAGTGAGTACTTGGTAAATGGCTATTTTAAACAAATCACTTTATTCAATTCTCACAATAACAAGGGCGGTTAAGCAGATGGGCCAAGTTCACGTAGCTGCTAAGCGACAGGGTCATTATTGCACTAAACCTGTTCCCGGAGTCAGTGCTGCTAGCCACAGTGCTATAGTACACTGATTGGGGATAATAAATCAAGCATTTATGGCCAGTAGGTTTTTTCCATGTATGGTATAAACTCTGGGGCTTGATCCACAGATCCCTGGGTTTTCTCTTTAACTTGGCGAGTTTACAATGCCTCTAGGCTCGCACTCCCCTGAGACGCTGAAGCCAGGTGGTGGCTGCTCCTGCCAACAGCTCCTCCTACTATTGTCCCATCTCTGTTAAAGGAGACTCCCTTCTTCCAGATGTTCCAGAAAAGAACCTGGAAGTCACTGTAGCCTCCTCTCTTTATCTGACACATTTGCTCCCTCAGCCCATCACACTGGCTCTGCTGTCAAAATAGATCCAGAAATTCTCCAAGTCATCCTGCCTCATGACATCTGTTGTTTCCATCCACTACCATCTCTTACCTGGTTGGCTGAAAGAGCTTCCTCACATCTTCCTTCTGCCCTGCAGGCTGCTTATTTTCCTTTCACCAGTCAGACTAAAGAGAGGATTGGGGGCCCAGCTGTGTGGCACAATTGATAGAAAACTGAACTGCAGTGCTGGAGGCCACATGGCAACAGTGGGTTCAGATCCCCTGGTTGGCCTGAAAATACACAGAATATATGAGTGTGTGCCCAAGACTCTGACAATATAGAGGTCTGCCATAGGAGTGATGCAAATCAATTCATAGAGATATAGTATGTTACTAACGAAATCAAGGGCAAAGTCACTGATGAACCACTTAGCTTTGAATAAGGAGAAATGCTCCAAGACTGAATTCCTGACTGAGGAAATGAATCACACAAACGTATTCCACAGGGAAAGCCATTGAGAAATTCTCGGTGCTGAAGAAAAACCTCATTCACAACCCTAGAGAAAGAACCCTAAAATCTACATCCTACTCTCTCAACACAGTAGTGACAACATTTTCCATGAGGAATACCCCACTAATAGGCATATGCATCATTTTTATCCTACTTGCAAATGATCAGAGGAAGAAGGCTCTAATTTGTAGATTTATTTAAAGTAAATAAAAATCAGTCAAGTGTTTCAGTTTGCTTTCAAATGTAAATGGCAGACTCCTGGATTACGTTGAAGGTGCACTGTGAGAGACTTTTGGAGGTAGACTGGGGTTGGGGATTTTGGAAACATAGCAGAATCTAAGTGGTAAATCCCATCACCCCCAGGATGAAGCCCAGGAGATAAGGGAGTGTTCATGGTGAGTCATGGGCACTGCTGTCTCATCATGGGCACGGGTTCTGCTGTCTCGTCCCAAAGCATAACTGCCTCTGGACTTGGGTAGCAATGCCAGGTGCTGGAAAGAGCACAGGTTCTGGAGCCAGAGTGATAGGTTCCAATTTCCCACATACCAGCTGTACACCTACTGCAGTTTCAAGAGGGTCTCATGTGTAACTGGACTGTGATAGATACAGAATTCCTTTCATTGCTTCCCTTTAAATTCAGCATGGCTACCTCCTGCTGAGTTTTACTGTACCAAATAGTGTGTTTCTCTAGTGTGGGCATCCACATTTCTATTTCTTTAGATCTCTATTTTTTTTTACTTGGAGAGGTTTTTGCTATACGGCGTGTGCACTCGCCAGAAAGAGAGAGACAGAGAGATAGAAAGTAAGAAATCACCCCCCAGGGGGGATGGTCACGCCGCAATCCCTTCTCCTCCATTCTCCTCTTGGGATCTTGGGCACGCACGCACACTCGCCCGGCATCAGTTTAAGCCACTGGGTCCGGGACTTGAACTGTGGTCGACTACATGGGAGTCCAGCGACACAGCCATTACGCTAACTGCTGGTCCCATCTTTAGATCTCTTAATGTATAGCGTGTCGATTGGTTTTGAGAATGGTTTTGAATTCCCTTAATTGAATTAGATTAATTTGTCTAGTTGCAGATCAATTCACCTCTCCCCCAACTGGTTGAATTTAAAGACAACCATAACAAAATGAACGTTTCCTAATATATAGAGACAGTTTAAGAAAAATATCAGTAGGGCTTTTTGATATAACTTAGATAATGCCATACATAAGAACACTGTTATTTCGGCCATTTTATGATATTATTTAAATCATTTATATTAAACTAACATTAAATAATGCCTCTATGTATAAAATAAAGTAGACAGGCAATATAAGCCCTTCTTTTGTAAATTAAAATTCAAAGGAAAAATAAAATGAAGCTTCATTTGAATGCAGTTTCTCAGACATTTAAACCTCTTTAATAAATACAAAGGCATAGATTCTCAATGTTTGCAATGTTTTCCTTGCCATGACTCAATATGTTTATCTTACATCAGGGGAAAAGTATGGGAAAGCCTATCTCAGTTTGCGTGAATTCTCTTAAGTGGTTCCCAGCAGCAGAGGCTCACAATGAGCTATCCAGTTATAGGGAAATAATAAATAGTATTTCCTTGGCTATTAAGAGAGAGTGAAAGACTCCCTGATTTGTGTCTAGCAAAGGAAAAAGACACACAAACCATGATTCATAAGTAGTTTTTGTCTTTACCACCATCTTAAATCCAAGTATAGATGTTCTGTGTGAAGTGGGAGAGGATTTTTCCCCATCAGAAATAACACATGCATCCTGGCGATCTTTTCGTGCATTTGAAAAGTGCCAATCTAAAAGATAAAGCATTCACTTTTTATAAGCAAGTAGCACAAATCCTGTTCAAAGCCTCTTTTGATTAAAATTTCTGTTAACCTCCTTATGTGCACGTGATAATCAATAAACCAGCCTGATTTGCTTGTTTCTAACATACAAAAGGTGAGATCTGATTCACAAAAGTTCATTTTTAAAAAAATCTCTAAGACTAATTTGAAAATCAGCTTCGGGCATTAAAATATTAAAGGTTTGAGGGACTAATCTTTTGCACATACACTATAAGGAAAGTGAGATCAAAGAATCAGAATAAGAAGTAAAATGGTTATAATATGAATAGTAACTGGCTATTCTTAGCCATACTCTCCCCCCACACACAAGTGGATTTAAATTAAGAACAATACCAATTAGAAATAAGAAGAAAAAGCGGTTTTTGATTACTCTAATGAATTATTAAGAATCTTCATTTCTGGAGATCTAAAAGAATGCCTAAAAGGGTTTGGATCAGAGCTGTCTAATGTGCATTTCTGGCTACACATGACAAAACAGTCATAAACTTGAGCAAATTAAAGCTGCGGTGAGTCAAACAGGAAATGCCGATCAGATCGTGGATGATTTGGTGACATCACACTTGGGTTCCGAATGGACCATCAGGCATGTAGTTTCTCTAAAGCTCTACCATGACCCTTTGGTCAGCTATGTGCCAGATAATCATAAAATACTCCTAGTTCACAGAAAGTGAATTGAAGAACAATAAATTGACTTACTAGCCAATGGGCATCTTTTTGTTTATTTTTAACCAATTTTAATTTTTATCAAAGCAATATGCATTCCAAGTACAGATGTATTAAAGATTCATAATGAAAAACAGCATTCTTTGTTCTATCCTGCTCTGTACTAGGAACAATCACTTTCAACTGGTAAATATTTCCTCTGGTATGTACTTCCATATTTCCCATAGTGTGCTTTTACTACTCTTTCTTGGCTTACGAATCTTAGATATGATCTTTTGGTTTGTTTTGTTTTTATGGCTTGTTATAAGGCATGTGTGCTCACCAAAAAGAGAGAGAAAGAGAGAGGGAAAGTGAGAAAGAATCCCCCTGGGGGGATGGCCATGCTGCAATCCCTTCTTCTCCATTCTCCTCTTGGGATTTTGGGCACACATACAAACGTGCCCAGTGGGACTTGAATTACTTAGTTGCCCAGGTAGGATCCAGTGTCTCTAACCATCACCCCTACACCACAAGCTGGCCCTAGACATTACTTTTTTGAAAGTCAATCGATTTCTTCCATGAGAGAGGAAGACCGAGAAAGAGAGAGAGAAAAGGAAGGAAGGAAAGAAGAAAGAAAAGAGAGAGGGGCTCTTCTGACAGAGTCTTCATGTCACGGCTACAATCCTACCCTTAGCCAGCCAGGATCATGGCATGCACATGCAAGCCCAGTATGCACAGGGAGACAGACACCTTGGGACGAGATTCTGGAACCTTCCCATACGGCCTCAGCATCACAGAGCATTGTGTTACCACTGTGCCACTATGGCTGGCCTAGACCTTATCTTTAACATTCTACATATGATCAAAAGGGACCAGCAGTTAGTGTTATGGCTATATCGCTGGACTCCCATGTAGTCGACCGTGGTTCGCGTCCTGGACCCAGTGGCTTAAACTCACGCTGGGCATGTATGCGTGCATGCCCAATACCCTGAGAGGAGAATGGAGGAGAAGGGATTGCAGTGTGGCCATCCCCCCGGGGGGGTGATCTCTCGCTTTCTGTCTCTCTGTCTCTCCGGTGAGCACATACGCCCTATAGCAAAAACCTCTCAAAAAAAAAAATTACTGCTCCTTCTCTACCCTCTTCATCACTCCACATATTCCCAATCTAACGGTCCCAGAACTGTATTCACCTAGAAACACAAATCCCAAAACACTGACTCAAACAAATTAACAATTTTTTTTTATGTCATGGGACTCATGCATGAGAGAGAGAGAGAAAAAGCACCCTGCAGTGGGGCCTAGTCACATCGCAATCCTCTTTCCTCCAATTCTCCATCCCATTAGGATCTAGGACATGCACACACACAATGTAAAGCCTACAGGGCTGGGATTCAAACCCTGTTCATCATGTGAGATCCAGCTTCCTCTGCACAGTACCTATCTGCTGTTACAGGGCCAGCTCCAGATTAGCAACTTACTTGATTTTTCTCAGAGAACATGAAGTTCATGATTCATTCAGAGGCTCCAAGATGTTATCAGGAATCTGGGTTCCTTCTATCTTTCCTGTTATCCAACTTTCCTATGTGTTCCACCCTCCTCCTGGTTACAGAATGGCCCCAGTCCCTGAGGCAGAGCAACCATATTCTTGGTAGGGAGATCCAGGAAGGGCAAAAGGCAAATACATTTGTGTTCCCTTTAAATAACTTTCTCAGAAGCCCCACGTAGCAGCTTCTATTACAATTTCATACGCCATATTAGTTTCACAAGATCACCCATATCTGCAAGGGAGGCTGGGAAATGTTCTTCAGCTATGCACTTTTCTGCCTCAAATAAATTGAGGTTCTGTTGAAAAGAAACACAGGGAAGATAGATACTTAGTTGGCTACCAGTATCTACATCAGAGAGGACTGCCAGTTAAAGGAGTATTCTATCACTGTGCTTCCTTTTTTGTGTCTTCTTTTGTTTTCTTGTGGCCTCACATTTTGCTTACATTTATTATTTTATACATTTACCTGTTTATTCTCAAATGTAATCTATCAATATTATTTTCCCTGTGGAGATCTCCAGGAGTCCTCTATTCTCCTGCTAGAATTTAGACTGGGGCCTTTCTAAGATGGTACAACTGTTACTGTGGACTTCCCTTACTTTTATATAGATTCCTCTATTTTCTAAGACCCACTACTTTATCTTTCACTGCTTAATGTCCTCATTTTGTTAAAAGACATCTTTGAGTGATTTCCAAATAAAAAGTATATGGGATGCAAGAATTTTGGGTCTTCATGTGAAAATATTTGCAGTCTATCCTGATGCTTGATTGATAGTATGACTTAGTATGGAAGTATCAGTCAGAAATAACTTTATCTCACAATTTTACAACTTGTCCCTTCCAGTGTTGCGGTTGAGAAGTACATAATAACTCTAGAAACAAAATTTCATGATGTATCAATAAAAGAGACTTCTAATGTAGGTCTTTATTATTAGTTATCATAATTCAGTAAACATATATTGACTAAATAACCCTCTATTCTGTGCTTGTTGCTAGAGACATACAAATGTCTTGGGCCTTGTGATGGTTTATGTGTTAACTTGCCTAGGCTATAATACCTAGTTTTTCTTTTTTTTTTTTTTTTTTTTGGAGAGGTTTTCACTATAGGGCACGTGCGCTCGCCAGACAGACAGAGAGAGACATAGAGACAGAAAGCGAGAAATCACCCCCCAGGGGGGATGGCCACGCTGCAATCCCTTCTCCTCCATTCTCCTCTCGGGATCTTGGGCACGCACGCACACACGCCCGGCGTGAGTTTTAAGCCACCAGGTCCGGGATGCGAACTGCGGTCAACTACATGGGAGTCCAGCGACATAGCCATTACGCTAACTGCTGGTTCCCAATACCTAGTTTTTCAATCAAATGCTAATTTAAGCATTGACATGAAAATATTTTGGAGTTCTGATTAACATCTACAATCAGTTGACTTTAAGTAATGGAGATTATCCTTGAGGATGAGGGTGGGCATCATTTCATCAGTTAAAGACCTTACCAGCAAAACTGAGGTTTCCCTGTGAAAGAAAAAATTCTGCCTCAAGACTTCAGGGTCAGCTCCTGTTGGCCTGCCCTATCTAATGTCAGCCTTGCCATCCCAAAGAAACATAAGCTTGAGGTAACTCTCTCTCTCTCTCTCTCTCTCTCTCTCTCTCTCTCTCTCTCTCTCTCTGTTATATATACTACTGGTTCTGTTTCTCTGGAGAGCCAAGATAATATAGGTCTCAATAACCTCAGAATATGGGGGAAGGCTAATAACAAAAAAAATTGTTTTAATTGTAACGATTTTCCTCTTACAAGTTTAAACACAAAATTATAGTAAGAAGTAGATAGCTCAGAAATTGAAGAATTACTTTGGGGAAGTGGGATATTATTATGTTGAAATGAAGCAGAAGGTTCAGTTGGGAGTGAAGAAGAATTCTGCTAGTGGAAGAATGATTTAGTCCTACCTAAATTCATCCTTAAACATTTGCCAGATTGCTAAGAGAAAGATAATGAAAGATCAGCTATATTTAATCAATCAACAAAAACTAGACACTGTCAAAATATTTTGTCTCTAAATGGATAGAATTATAAAATAGTAAGTTATAATTAAAATTTTAAATAACATGATTGAAAAAATTGATTTATTGTTTTCCATGAGCAGAGAGATAGTGAGGAGAAAGACATCCCCCCCAACTGGGTCTTGATGCTGCAACCCACTGCCAACTTTGCCAAGCCCCGGTGATCATGGGTATTTTAGTGCCTTGTGTACTCAGGGAGGACTCTGGACACAAACATGGAAACCGCCTCTATGAGTTAGCTTCACAGAGCATCACATTTTACTGCTGTGCCACTGTCTAGCCTCATAATTTGACTTAGTCCCTTATTTCTCAAGTGGGGAACCACCAAGCTCAATTCATTTAAAATTCTGCCTGGTAACCAGTTAGTTAGTCCACTCTGACCTGCCTGAACACTTGCGCTTATTGTGCATTCTCCTAACTATTTCTCATGTTTCTATTTGTTCTGTTTCTGCATTCACAGGTTTCTTCCCTTCTTTCTAGAGTCCTAAAGGCTCATAAAAGCAATAGTTGCAAAAACTTTCCCCTATGTGATTTCATTCAGTCTGCCTCACTCCAAGCCCTAAGAAATATTGGGTTTGCAGCTATCAATTGGTTTACCTGTGGCCCACCAGATGGTTGGTAGCCAAGTCAACACCGCAAATGGACCCTACATTGCATAGGCCCTATCCCTGTGGCATGTCACATTGTTCCCCTCAACCAACTGAAATGAACTTGAGGAGTGCTGTACTCAGTGAGCAGAAACTTCTTTCTTTTTGTGTGCTCCCTATAAGAATTATAAATAGGATTTATTTTTCTAAGCACCCCCCCATGTGACTGTGTAGGCAACTTCAGCTCGGTTTTCATCCACTCTTGATGCTATGCCCTGACACATATTACAATGAACTATGCAAAATTGCTGCTATTCAACCATTTTTTACTCACACATACACACATCCCATATGCTTCAACCTAATAGGACAGGAGAAAGGCAGCACAGGTACCATTAGTTACCCTCCAACAGTGCCATACAAGTGCCCAGCCATGTCCATGTAGGTCCCATCTGTGACTCTTCACCTAGGAACCTATGTTAGCTTTGCTGTGGTCTGTTTATAATCAAACCTGCACATAACTATAAAGGATTATCATTTAGGCCGCTTTTTAAAGGAAAAGCTGTCAAGACTAGCAACATCCCTTCAGCTAATATTTGTAAATGTTGTTAATCACAGACTTGGCTACAGAATATTTGCTCCTTTGATGAAGCAAAGCGCTTTACTCACCTGACTTTATTTGCTTATACTGTTTGTGATGGGTGGATCTAGTTTTTTTCACTCACTTGGACAACCCCCAAAGGGCCATTTATTTAACTTGAAAAAAAATTATATTTGCTGGAGTCCAGGTGGAGGCACAGCAGTAAAATGCAACACTATGCAAGAATGACCCCATATGAAGGTTCCAGTTTTGCATCCAGAAATTTCACTGAGTACAACAGGCACGTGCATGCCCATGATCCAGGGCTGACTGAGGCTGTGGTTAGCTTGCAGCATAAGACCCTGGTGGGGGTGCTGTCTCTCTGTCTCAGTCTCTAATTCATGGAATAAACTTAAAACAAAAGAGTTGATGACTTTAAAAATTGTATTTTTTTATTTGTGAGTGACAAAAAAGACTTTATTTCTACTGTTGGGGATTTTTGAATCATTTTTGTAGGCAACGTATTTCACAGCATTGTCTTAGTCTGGGCTATGACAACGAAATACCTTACCCTGGATATAAAAACTGGAAATTTACTTCTCACCACTCCAGAGGCTGAGAAGTCCAAGATCAAGGCATTGTCAGATTCAGTGTTCAGTATGGGCTCTATGTTTCATAGATGGAGCCTTATTACTGTATCCTCGAATGGTGAAAGGGACAAGGCAGATCTCTGGATCCTCTTTTATTAGGAAACTAATCTCATTCATGAGGTCAAGGTCAAGGAGTTAATCACCTCTTAAGGTCCCACCTCTTAATACCATCACCTTGGTGGTTAAGTTTTGACATATGGATTATTTGGGGGAACATAAACATTTAGATCATAGCAGGCACAAATCAGAATACTTCTTATCTGAAACACTTAAGTTTGATTTCCTGGTACAGACATTTATAATAATAAGATCCTGAATCATTTGCTTTGCCTCCATGAGCCTGCCTACTGATGGTAATGCCTACCTTTTGGTATTTTGGTGGAGATTAAATGGTGCACATTTGTGAAGTGCCTGACTCTTTCATGGCTCATAGTAGACAGTCATAGGGGTGTTTTTCAATGACACCACCATTAGTATGCCTGTCCTAATGCAAAATGAGAAAATGATGGAGAGAAGTACCATCAATCATTATACTTCTTAACTCACAGAAATGCCTTTTCATATACCTACCAGAGATGATCATACATGAGGGGACTTCAAAAAGTTTGTGGGAAATGGAATTAAAGAATTAGTTTATTTTGGTGCAAAAGTTTTTGCAATCCATGCACACTTTTTTGCATCATATGTGTTCTTCATCAACAACTGGAAGACCCTTCATATATTTCTCCTAAAGATCTATATACTACAGCTGATAAGATGTTTAAGTATGTAGATGCAAAAGTATGTGATACCTTTATGTAACACCATAAAAACATACACTGCCTCATAAATACATTGATGAAGTTGAGGTTCTGTTTTAGAAGGCTGGTTTCTTCTCCTTCACTCTGACCTAGTTATTTATATTTTTTAAATAATTATTTTATTTAGCTGTATTTATTTATTTATTTAAATTTGACCAGAGAGAGATAGAGCAAGAGAGCAAGAACAAGAGAGAGAGAGAAAGTGAGAAAGCAAGCCACCAGGTCTGGGACTTGAACTGCAGTCAGCCATGTGGGAGTCCAGCATCCTTAACCACCACACCACCTGCTGGCCCCCACTCTGGCCTGGTTATAGCTCTAATAGGGGAGTATCAGTATGGGAGATGGCATTATGTTTGTTGATGTTATAATTACAGAATGTATAGTAAATTATCGTAAAAATAAATTTAATAGTTTAATTTTTCAAGAGATTCTTTTCCTTTCCTTAATGGGATAGTGCCAGTAGTCTGATTTGTCTCAATGTCTGGGGGAAGCTGCACATTGCTTTTCATTTTCATTCCACAAATGTTTGTTGACCATCTACTGCATGGTATGTATGGTGAAAGTAGCTGGGATCACAAAGATGAACAAGACGCTGTTCTTGTATTTGAGTTTTATAGCTTAGGAGAGACAGACTCAAGAATATATGATTATTATACCATGTAGAAGTGAAACAGCAGAAGTGTATCATGATTTGCTCAGCTAGTGATTACCATCTTCTGACGGGGGGAGGGCAGGGGCAGCTCTTTCCAATGCTGAATTTAGCTCGTCAACTGTGGGACATGAGCATTTACACCATGGAAATCGGCAAAGTTTACTAAAATCTCACCTTTTTTTTTATCTGATTGTTAAATAATTACTTGCACTTTATGATCACAGAGGAAAGAAGGAATCAATTGTGGGGTGGCATTTGGGAAACCACAAAATAATGGTGACATTTCAGATTGTAGGATGATAGGGAAGTGGGTGAAAAGAAAAAAAAAAGTGGAAGAGACCTTTTTTGTATAATTCTTTTTTTTAAGAATTATTTTATTTAACTTTATTTATTTATTTATTTATTTAAATTTGACCAGAGATGGACTGAGAGAGAGAGAGAGAGAAAGTGAGAAAGCTGCTAGCCCTGGAGGAGACTTTTAAAGGGCACTGCCCTCTCTCTCTTTCTTTTTTTTTTTTTTAATTGACAGAGGGGTGAAAGGGAGAAAACACAGTGTGTGCGCGTGCGCACGCATGCGCGCACACACACGTGCACCCCACCCCCTGGCCTCTGAAGTGTGTTACACCACAAACCTTTTCATTCATTTCTCCATCCTGTCAGGATTTGGGGCACACATGCACATGCACCCAGTGTGTTTTCAAGCTGCCATGTCAGGGATTCAAACCACAATGGGCCATGTAAGATCCAGCTCCCTTAACCACTATGGGACCAGCCCAAAAGGGCACAGTTCTTGAAAAAGAAAACTCCCAGTTCATATCTACCATTGAGGTGTTGACAGCAGAAGGTAAACAGTTGAGGAAAGTTTCTCTTAAAGGTCATAGATATATGTTCTGTGGAATTGAACTCCAGTGGTATTTAATACAGCGGCCCTGGGGGGCTTCCTGTGTGCTGGGACTGAGGAATACCTAGGACAGGGAGAGATGCAATATTTCTCAAAGTGAATCAGAGGCCGTTGGCAATGAATAAAATGAAGATTCCCAGGATCCTTGGCGAACCTATTAAATCAGGTTCTCTTCAAACAAAGACCTAGAGATTTACATTTTTTTGAGAGGTTTTTGCTACAGGGCGTGGTGCGATCGCCAGAGAGACAGAGACAGAGAGACAGAAAGAGAGAAATCACCCCCCCAGGGGGGATGGCCACGCCGCAATACCTTCTCCGCCATTCTCCTCTCGGGATCCTGGGCACGCATGCACACACGCCCAGCGTGAGTTCAAGCCACCGGGTCCAGGACTTGAACCACAGTCGTCTACATGGGAGTTCAGCGACATAGCCATTACTCTAACTGCTGGTCCCGAAATTTGCATTTTAAACAATCTCCGCAGAAGTTTTCTTGCACATTCAAGTATGAAAACCAATCTTTTCAGAGGATGCTTTTGCCACCCAGGGGACATTTGATAATGTCTGGAGATGTTCTCGATCATCACGACTGTGGAAATGCTACTGGCATCTGGTGGGCAAAGCCTAGGGAAGCTGCTGAATATCCTACAGTGCACTGGGTTGGCCTGTCACAGAGAATGACCTGTCCCAAATGCCAGTAGTGCCAAGCTTCAGAAACCCTGATCTAGGTCATAGTGAAAGGCTCTGAAGTAAGTCGAGTCGTGGACTAAAGTCAGCTTGTGTCACTGGTGGGCCCTCAGACTGCTCAGGTCAGGGGACGAGGCTGGAATTATGACCCTCCTAGCCCAAAGATCAGGCAGCCAAATTTTCACAGAACTCATGCAGGTGATACTTCCGAAGCCACTGATGCATTCTTTGCTAAGTTATTTTTCTCCTCTCTGATACCAGAAAAAGTAAAACTATCAAATTATTCTTACAAAATTGTGATCACTTCTTTGGGAAAAAATACACACTGGGACTATACGAGTAGTCTTTACTCAACTTGCACTTTCTTGAAATTCAAAAGGTAGATTTGGTGTGAAAATACATTGGCTGAGGGTCGAACAGAGTTAATGGTTCTGCGGAGTTAAGATCGCAAACTTTGGAAATTCTTTTGAGGCTGGGTTTCAGTTTCTAAGAAGACAGCTATCAATAGCTGTCTTGACAAATTTGCAGGTAAGGGGAACCATAGTGAAGGTAGATAGACTTATTTTTTAAAATTTAAAACAAACACCAGTGTTCTCATGCTGATGACAATATTGCACTCTGAAATTAGGCCTTGCGTCCTCAGTAGATAAAGATTCTTGTTCGCCTGCTGCATTTTAAAAATTCTGTCTGCAGGTTCCCATTAAGACTTGTTTTTTCCTAGACCGGATATACAGTTCATCTCTATGGTCACGAGGTGGGTAACACCCTCCTCCCCCTTGTTTCAGTTAAGGTGTAACGCCTAAGAATCTGCTTTCCAGTGTCTTTGCCAACATAAGGCTTTGGTGCAAGATACCCTTTTATAAAACACCCTCGGGTCCTGAGTGTTGAACTTTCTGGCTGAAATAATTGTGCACCTTCCAAATGTCTTAATGCTTTCAGGGAGCTCTTAAATGCAAGGATTTAAGGCCCCAAGCTAGTTTAGATTTGAGCAGACCCCGAGCTGTTAGATAAGAATAGAACTCATCCTGTACTTTGGGAGCTTTGGATACTGTTTTCAGCTGCTTCCAGTCATTTGACTACTGAAAGCACTCCTAATCCTCGCGGAGGCAGCCTTTCTGGCTCCCAGGACCCACCCCTTGTTCTTGATTGGCGAGGCTCCTCCACAGCCGAGCCAGCCACCTACGACGTCTCTGAGAACTGATCTGAAATAAGAGCCAGGCGGTCCTGGCTTCCCTGCGACCGACTTTTCATAGGCTGGGAGAGAAAAGGCTGAGAAACTTGACATTGTCTCGGGCAGAGTGCGCGTAGCCACAGATCAAAGAAAAAGAGGACGAAACGTGCTCTTTGCTGCCTGTTGATTTCGCCGGCTGCTTTTGTCTTGCGGGCTTGTGGAGGGGTTTGGTGTTTCCACTCTGAAGACGGCGGCGTGGGCTTCGCTGCAGCTCGCTCCCTGCCGGATGGGTCATGGAATTCTAAACATGAGGCAGGTAAGCTCCCGGCAACTGTGCCGGCGGGCGGGCGCCGCGTGGGACCCCGAGTCCTGTGACTCCCCGAGAGCTGGCTGGGTTAGCACATGCCTGTCCGAGTTGATCCGTTGAGCGGAAAGAGCGGGCTGTATTTTCCTAAAGCGGCGAAAGAAGCAGACTACCTGAGGCTGCCCCCCTCCCCTTGCCACCCGTCCCAGCGTTTGCCTCTAATGGTGGTTGATGATGTCAGGCAGGCATTGTAAAGGGCTTAAAACCGGTTTGTAGAATATGTAAATCAATTCCCGTTTGCGGCCGCTGGAATGTATTGTGCAAGGGTCTGTCTCGAGCTATTAGCCTCTACCCTATGCTTTGGGTTAGAATAAAGACAACTGAATATCCTGAAAAAGAATTACACGGGGCTGCTTATCTCATTTTGGCCTCCCATTCTGAGCACTTACTGTGTTTATGGCTGAGAAGGCGGAACCAGCCCGAGATGAGTACAGACAGCCCTTCCAGAATAAATGCAGATTTGTTTTTCTGTCCTAAGCAATTTGGAAACTATTGCTTCTGGACGTGAGAAGACAACCTGAAAGTAGTAAGTGGAGAAAGGGCTCAGGGATTACTTAACCAAGTCTTTGAAAAGAATTCTAAACCAGCAGCTAATTCCGTGGCTCTGGGGCATGATGATAAAATTCCTTATCAGGCTGGGCAGAGGTTTATAGCTTTGCTGTTGAAAGGAAAATGAAAGAAGCCAGTGAATGTAGAGTGCCAGGAAGAGGGTATAATTTACAACTCAATCAAAGTTGCCGAAGAATCTTGTGTCAATATTGTAATATCAAGATTGATACTCATATAAGGGGAAGACAAGCCTGGAAAAACATCTAGTAGGCTGGGACGGCAGAGATTTCCAGAGGAGTGATATTGCTTTGCCAGTGCTCAGCCAACATGTGGGAAAAGTTAGCATCTCTGTGGCCACTTTCTCTTCCACATAGGCCGAGTCACCTGGGGGGAAGTGAACTGTCGGTTTAGGTGCCGAAGTGAGGGTCTAGATCTTTCTGTCCCTTTCCCACAGCCTGGGGAGTAGAAGCAGAGCCCCCACTGAGTGGCCAGGCTAGAGCCTCGATGCTTCCTTGTGCCCTCTCTTGCTCCCTAAGCAAGATGCCTAGAAAGTTTCAGTGCCTGCAGAAAAGCACTTGAGGATGGGCCAGTGCACTGTGATTCCAATGAATCTGTCTTGCCTTGCTGCAGACCGTGGAGCAGAGGTTGGTTTTCTTTATGTCTTGCAACTCAGTACAACCTCATTCTTTTTCATGTCTAGCAGTATGGGATGAGGATAAGGGGCAAGAAGCCTCTGTGGAAACGACCAAAAAAGAAAAAAAAAACGCAAAACATTTTGACAAAGGTCCTCAGCTAGAACAAAGGAGTCATTTGATCCTCTGCAGGGCCACCTGTCCTCTCCTCCGTAGTGTCTGCGCTCAATTTCCAGAATCTCTGTTCCCACACAGTTCCTCTGGAATAGTGGCACTCCCCCGGGCCTGATGCCCAAGGCATACTGTCCTGAGCTGGGGATGGTTTTTCCCATGCCTGGCATGTCGTGGCATTCATGTGAAGTTGGAAAACAGCCCAGTATTGAAGTTTTAAGGGCACAAATACACATGTAGTAACTCCGTAGGTATTTAATGAATGGGTGGCTTTTAATCTTGCAACTCTGTATGTCTAATAGTTTCTTGGCCTGTTCAGTACTGAAAGGAGGGTGGAGTGAGAGGTATGGAAGGTCAGGAAGGGATCATCATCCATTGATTCAGAAATCTAGTGCATTGTTCCACAACAGCCAGAATGAGAATGTGAGGTGGACAGGATTGTGGCATTATTGACATGAGTTATTCCCAACTTTTTAAAGTTTCTCCTTGGGGGAAACCTGACTGTTGAATCCAGGCAAGGTGAATTGCACCAACCAACCAATTTGTCATCTCAGCCCGCAGCCCCGGCTGGATTTGCAGGGTTAACTATCAAACAGACCCGTGTGTCATCAGCTCGGCAATGAAATTCAATCTCTTGGCTGATGAGTGATCCGTCCCTAGGGCTGCGCAAATGCTGCACAGCGGTGTGGTAGCCCAGAAGAAACCCCTGCCCCTGGCTAGCCAGAAAGTCTGGTAGCCAGAAATTGCCAACAGGATTAGAAAGCTGTATGGCTGGCTATCAGATGCAGGGGGCTTTGGGCCTCTGCCAGCTTGGCAGAGAGGGAATGGTGTAGAAGGACAGTATTCTTTGAGGGCTCCTGAGGCTATGCTGAGTTAGGCCAAAGAAAAGTGTCAACCTGACTCACCTTTACCAGGAAGTAATTTTAACATGTGTGCCAGCCTTTCTCTGTACTCTGATCATAAATGGGAAACTTTCCGGAGGCTTCCTTGAGAAGGAATTTGCTGTGTTCCCAGGCAAAAGGAAAGGCATGGCCACCTGTTCTGAAAGCCCAGCCAAAAACAACAGGTTTGCCTGTGGCATTCCCACAACTGCAAATAACCTCCCCAAATAGCCAGCCACCCATTGTCCCTACACATGAGAAGAACAAATAATTCATTCTCAAGCTGGGGGTGGGGGAGTGGGGATAAAGATGATTCTCCAGACAAAATTGCCTACCAGACATATTTTGGGTTTTTAACATCCTGGTAACTTTAGAAAACACTCTAAGAGGAAAAGGTGTGTGCCCTATTTCTGATCAACTGAAACACATCCCATAGCTGCTAAATTCTTGCAAGGCCAGGATGCTGCTCTTAGGAGGCAGCTGTGACTCAGTTTGAGTAGCCCATTTTGCATTCTTTAGATTGGAATTAAAATGCCCAAGGACATCTGGCTTAATAATGAAAGTCTTCGTATTAATCTTTCCTCTGAGGATTAGAAGGTCCTTTCCAAACATCATCTATTTATTCTCTGCCACATCCCCCGGAGAGAACTGAGGTGGCAATTTGATCCTTATTGAACAAATGGTGAGGGGAAGGCAGAGAAAGGTTAAGTAGAAAGAGACAAAGCAAGTTAGGGACAAGTCCCGGGATGAATGCTCACCCACCCAGAAAGACTACCTGTGCAGGCCTGGGATCTCACATGGCATTGCAGGGATTAAAACAGAACTTCTTCTATTGCATCCTTTTTTCTTAACATTCTGTAACCAAGTAGTGTCTCAAGTATGTTGTATGGTTTCCTTCATTTGAAAGTCAAGCCTTTAAAAGTTTAAAAGGCATTTCTGTTCTCATTTGTCTTAACACAGAGAACAGGCACCTTTAATGACATCTAAAAGGAAGGTACTGTAACTAACTGGAATTTTAAATATGCATCTGAGAAATGTTCCCTTTCAACAGATGTTTTAAGTTTTTGCACATGGTTTAGAGAGCTAAGTGTCTTCAACACAGGTTAAAATTGTAATATATCCCTCCCTCCTTTCAAGAAATGTTATAATCGTAAGACTCACTGTCAGTTTAAAGATCCTTCTTGGTCATTTTGAAATCATTTTTTTTCAAGTTGGCTTTTCCTTGCCATTAGTTATGACTCGTTCGTAGAGTGCTTGGCTGTGGACCGCATGGGCTGCAAGCAAATCCGTTAATTGGTAGTTGCATGTTATCCGCAGACATTCCAGCAAGTTTTAAGGCTAAGTGCATATGTGGATGTCTCCTGGCTTTGATCCCTTGTGTGGTAAATAGACATCCAAGGTAACTATGGCAACCTGGGCTGTGCCTTGGTGAAAGGAGGTAGTAGGGGAACGTGGTTGCTGGACAAAGAGTAATTTCTTTGATTAGTAAAAGGTGGGGCCAAATCAGAACATTTTTTGACCCACACAATTTGACAATCCCAGTTCATCCAAATCATTTGAATTTTTCTTCATAGACAAAAGGAATCAATGGCTGACCATACCAGAGATTTTTGTAGGTGTAATTTACATTTTCATCAAGTGGTTGCTACCTCCCAAAAGCAATTTAAAAATGAGAGGGAATCCCAACATATTAAATCAATACCACCAGTATCCCGGTTGTGCTTAGTGTGAATGCTTTTATTTTCAGAACTTGAAAAGAAAGACCAAGATTGAATTGGAGGCATGCATTTCAGTTATCCACCTGCAGGGGTCAGGCTTGAAGTTTCCACGGTAGAAAATCAGGCAGTGGACACCACTGCAGGGAGCCCTAGGCACAGCCAGAGAGAATTGCTCTGCTTATTTAGAACAATTAGTTAGTAATTCTTTAATCTTGTGACCAAAGCTACTATGAAAATGAGTTCATTCAAGGAAGAGAATATCAAATGTGCTGTGATTAAAGAAAGGATGATAAAGCCAGGTCTAACAGCAGTCTAATCTTCTATTAGATGTAGGCAGTTTATCAGAAAGGTTCTGCCTCATTATCAATACCTTTGATTTCAATTTGTTCTATAAGGTTGTTTGCCTAGTTTTATGAATTGGCATATTCTAGAAATTTCTTTAGACTAAAGGAACACAAGGGTGGATGGGATCCACAAGATTTTTTTCTCTCCCTCCAGGGGAAAATACTCCATTGACACAGATGAGGATAGTTAATGGCTGGGTGGTATTAAAGAGCTCAGAAAAATGCACTGTGGGGAAAAAAAAAAAGCATGGAGAGGGTTTTTCCTTAAAAATAAAAACCCTAAGGACTTAACTACTTTGTGCTATAAAAGGGGGATTCTAGGTTTACAAAAATGCAGAAAACACGGAAGGGGTGCTGATCATTTGTGATTTGTAGTTTAAGTGGATGTTAAAGTTTTCATATTCAGTCTACTGTTTATGATGAGTATAAAGGTTCACCTTCATTTCTTCTGTCATTCAATGACATTTACCGAGCACTCACAGAATTACTATATTCAGTACTTCATCTAGCAAAGCTACATTTAAGTGATGATTTTATGCTGGGCAGATTTTGGGCTCCAAACATTATTTTCATATGGTCCCTGCCATCAAAGAACTTTTGATTTGGTGTATAGTTCATTTGGTGTACTGTAAACCACCGTAACATAATGTAAGTTATTCCTTTTTCTCAACAGAGAAAAACAACTTATAGGCAGTCTTCAATCTAAGAAGTGATTTATGTTCTGAGAATTTGTTGTTTCAAACCCAGAATATTTTTCCCAATGAGAAAAGATGTCATGACTGGGTCAATCTAAAAACACTGTTTTGAAAAATAATCAAATGTGATTCAGTTCCTAGTTTTGGGGACATGCTTCCATATTATATAGGATGGAAACAGGAGAAAGAGTTGCCATACTTCTGATAAAAGGCCAGTCTTGCAGTATTTGGAATAGCGAAAGAATTGTACTAGTTTTCACCTTTCTTTTTCCACCCTTTTGGGTTGTGCTAAGGTGTCTACCCCAGGCCTGTTCTGATATACAGTGAATTCACTAATTGTCCATCTTCCCATTATCCCCTCCCCCACCTCCAAACCACACTTTGTCTCCTCTACACAATGGTCTCTACCACATGTTGGGAGAGAAGCAATATGGATGAACTAAGTCTCATGCCTCTTAGACCTTTATCCTTTAGATGAATCTTTAATTGGGGAAATTTCAAGCAGTGCAGCCTAGAGCTGCAAAAGACACGATTGCCCTTTCAGGAACAATATTTGGGGGCAAGGTCATGCCTTCAGCAGACAAGACATGCTGGTGTAGCTGCCCGTAGGTCAGACCTCTTCACTTGTTCTTTTTCAGCATCCTGCCTGAACTTCTAGACTCACTGACATCTTTGTGAGTGACAGCCAGGGAACCACAGGGGGCCAAGTGAGAGGGAATGATGGCATTTGTGGGTCTGGGATGTTTGTAAGTACACTCTTTGTGTGCTGAGCACTGCCCATTTGGATTAGAATAAATGGAAGGGAAATAGCCATAGTGTCTTCGTGTTCACACAGTATTTGAGATAGCGTGTATATTTCCAGTTGATCATTTTCTGTCTTACTTTGGGACTGAGTTACTCCAGAGCAAGAGTCACACACATTACCTTTGCATCTCTACACCCAAGCACAGCGCTTGGCATACAGTGAGAATCATGAAATGTTTTCTGGGCACATGATGGATGAATTTTGGTAGAAACGTGGGTGGAAAATATTCTTTAAGACTAGAGATATAAAGAAGAAAAGAGCATTAGAAGGGTTGAGAGAACAGCAAGGATTAAATAGATCAATATTAGAGAAAAATTAAAATATGTTGCAGTTGCTTAATCATTTAGTTCTTTTGATTGTGTTGTCTGCAAGGACACAACCCTGAGCATGGCAACCACCTTGGCTTATAGTGTGCTCAATGAGCTACAGAAATGGGACCTGCCCTCCACTCACTCAAAATCTAATAGCCAGCAAAGAATCTGCAGCCTGCTCTTATCGGGTATAGCCTGATGTTTTAGGCCTTCGGCCTGTGTGCACTTGGTTTATTTTGCTAGGTGAGTGGCATGCCCAAGGTCGTTCAGCTACTGAGAGATTTTGTCTGGGAGAAGACTGAAGTCTTCCACCCCCTGCAGATGGCGTCCACATTTTGCACTGCAAAATTCAAGACATGTGCTGGACAAAGCATTTTTACTGCTTCTGGGTGTGACAGTCTGTCTGAGAGTTATGGTTAAAATGATGAAATTAAAATTTCAGAGACATTTAATGGTTTATGGAGACAACAGAACTAATACATTTTCAAAGGGTTCATGCGGTAGACTATGTCGTCTGGTGTATGTTAAGTTTTGGAGTGTTGCTTTGTCCCTATGTATTTTGAAATGATCTTCCACAAACAAGTAGGAGGAAGGGAGTTGTTTTATGGCCATATAGAATATTCTGCTGAATTACTGATAACTAGATGAATGGCCAGATAAAGCAATACAGAAATGTAAGGCACCATCAAATATTAGAAATGCTATTTAATTTTTTTTTTTCACCAGAGAGTGTGCACACTCACCAGAGAAAGAAACAGACAGGATGGAGAGAGTGAGAGAAAGCACTCTCAATGAGAGAGCTAGACAATGATGTGTAGTTGCTCCACAATTCCTTCTCCTCGATTTCTCCATCCTGTCGAGATTTGGGGCACACAAACATGTACACATGCATGTACATATGCCTGGCATGTTTTTCAAGTCACCAGGGCTGGGATTCGAACCAGGGTTGGCCATGTGGGATCTGGATCCCTTAACCACTAGGACACAGGGCTGACCCAACATACCTTCTAGTAAGAGATAATTTGGATTTTTTGGGGGGTCATATGCTGTAATTTAATGAGCTAATAAATTGCAAAACATTTTGAGTGGGTTGATGGTTTGTAATGAGTCAGGAAAGATGACACTATCTTTAGGAGAAAATATCTAAAAAATTCAAATATTAAAAATCACAACAGTCAAAACTTAATATTTAGCGTTTGTGCTACTTTTGTTTAGATAGCCCTTGCTCTGATTTTAGATAAGTACGAAGATGTTATGCAGTAAAAACTAGGAGGATTATGTTTGTGCAGAAGAAAGTGCAGAAAGAGTGTGATGATTCCTTTCTTTCACAAATTAATCAGCTGTGCCTTGGGAAAATAGTGCAGGAAAGTGAAATGGGATAAGTAGAAGAGAGATGTGAATTCTTTTAGCTAAGATATGGGGGAAGTGGGAGAGGAAAAATTGACTATTCACTAAGTGATCAGCCACATTCCTTTTCAGGGGCCAATGTTTAAAATAAATTCCTAAGAAAACCAATGTTGCCTTTGAGTGGAAGAAAAAAAAGCCATAATCATTAATGGAGAGAGATATGACTTTTGGAGTAGATAAAAACCTGACAGTAGAGTATTTAATGAATATTTATTGCTTGATGCTTCTTGGTCTGGAGGAGAGACACTTCCTGAATATTTCTCCCCTTTCTAACATTTCAGCTGTCAGAATTGAATAGTTCACATGTAAACTACATTGTTTTGGTTTAACTAACAAAGAGTGATAAGACATGAATTGTTTGTGACAGCCCCTAACATTGATAACAGAAGACATTAATGCCTGCAGACACAGCCTACATGGTAAAAATCTGGAAGCAAAAATGCTTATTATGTTAGGCCAGCGTGCTTTGACCTAGTTTTGCTTTTCTGCTTGGAAATTATGTCAGTATTAGTTACATCATCCCCTTGGATGAGCAATTTCACATTCTTGTTTATTTCAGTGTCATATTATTAGTTTTGTATATCTAGTTCTGACCTCCTAGAAGCCAAACTAATCCTCATTGACTTGCATTCTCCTTTTGAAATGAGACTTCTGCATGATAAAGAGAAAGGATTTTATGTATTAACAAAACAATCTAAGATGCATCTTCAAAGACATTCATTTCTCCTTGATCCATATCCACTGCCCTCTGGAAGGCTCCAAGAGGGGCCATCCAGTGTTCTGCTGCTGATCAGAATTAGTCTCCCTTTCTTTGTGTTAGGAGGAGGAACCCAAGTACTGTGCTTAGGACTGCCATAGTTGAATAAGAAAAAAACAAAACCAGGAGGCTGATGGGACATCTCCCAGCCCATCACCTTAAGTTTGCCCTTTTCTTGTTTCTGCCTTTTTTGTTCATCCAGTAGAAACATATTTTTCTTATTTAACGTTTTATTGACTACTTTTCAAAATGAATAATTTCCTCAGTTGATTTCAAACACATTTTCTTTCCTGCCATTTAATACTTTATATCACTAGGGGAAAGAATCATTTAATTCTTTCATATATTTATTAATTCTAATCTTCAAAGAGTGTGAGTTCTTCTAGTGATCAACTTACATCACATTTACAAGTATAATTTGCTACCAAAGACCTTGAATGGTTTTTGGTGCACATGTTCCGCCATTCTTTATTAACAAATGTAATCAGGCAAAAACCCGCAAGAATATGTATTTGTGGTTCCTCTTCAAAAAACGCACCATTTGCTCTTATTTTCTAATTAAAGCTTTGAAGGTTAAAAATTCCTTTGTTGTTAGCTTCCTTCCAAATCCCCCCAAACGCAGAAAACATAAGAAGGGAGTGTCTCCTTCAAAGCACAACCAGACCAACTGAATTTTAACCAGGTAAATTGCTGATTAGCTTTGGATCATTGAAAAAAACGTATGAAAGTAATTGGGAGAGGCACAAGTCCTAATTGTGTGCTCTCAAGGGGCTTCAAACATTGTTTGAAAGAGTCAACTCAGAGTATTGTAGGCCATGTCTGATCCTTATGCTAATTTGAATTCTAGCATCCTGAAGAACAAATATTTTTTTAGAGGATTTCTTATATCTCTAATTGTCACGTAAACATTGTCACTTCTGAGATACCGAAAGTTGTGAAATACAGTATACTATGTGTCTCCTATAGTGATATCAATTTCTACAGGAGTTTTTCTTTAAATTTTTTCTGTTTTAATTGCTAGAGGATATGTGCCCTCACCAGAGACAAAAGGAGAGAGCATTCCTCTGTGGGGCATGGTTATGCTTCAGTCCCTTCTCCATTTCCCCATCCTGTTGGGATTTAGGGTATGCTCGCGTGTACTAGGCGAGTTTTTCAAGTCATCAGATTCAAACTACAGGGTTGATCATGTGGGATCCAGCTCCCTTAATCAATAGGCTGTGGTGCTGGCCCTACAGCAGTTTTTCTGATTATTCTAGACAGATGCAAATGTATTTCCCTCATTGTACACAACTAGTGGCCTTCCATACACACTGTGGTGCACCCTAGTGTTTTTTTCACTTTATGGTATATCCTGGAGATCTGTGCCTAACAATACACAGAAAGCCTCCTCTTTTGCTTTTTTTAAAAAATACATGGCACTCATTGTGATAATGTACCATAATTGATGTGTCCCTTTCCCTACTGATCACGTGGGTTATATCCAATCTTTTGCCATTAAACAATGTACACTGAAAAGCCTTGTGTTTATCCATTTGTGTGGGCAGGTATATCTTTATGACAAGTCCCCAGATGTGGAATCGCTGGGTCAAAGGGTGAATATAGTTTCTAAGTTTTGAAATAAGTAAAACTGTGTAACAAACCTATATGAGAAAATGATTCCCCAGAGCCTCACCAACAGAGTGCATTGTGCACCTTGCCTATCTGATACATGAAAAAAGGTTATTTCTGTGGAGCTCTTTATTTTTCTATTATTCTTGATAGAATGCATGAGTATGTATGTGAGAGAGAGAGAGAGAGAGAGGAGTGCTTCCCACAGGGTCTGGTCATACCTTGATCCCTTTCCTCTGGTCCCCCAGCCCATCGGATCTTGGGCACTAAATGCTCATACATGGCATGTTTCAGACTGGCTGGTGGGATTCAAACTGTGGTTGCCATGTGAGGTCCAGCTTCTCTTGAGCACCACATGACCACCATGTCACAGAGCCAGCCTTCTCTTCTGAGTGACGTTAAGCATCTTTGAACATATCAAAGGGCTATTTTCAGTTTTTGTCCAGTGTCTGCTTACCTCCTCTATTTAGGACTTTTCTCGATATTCATTTTTTAGTCTGTCTTTATAATCATTCACCAAAGTAATAAGTATGTTGGAAATGATCAGAAAGTCAAATCCTGTACTAATGTAGCTAATTCTAAAATTCTGTGAATGGAACCAGAGCTAGTTTACAGCAAACATTCATGTGAAAGTCTAGATTTCTGGCTGGCCCTGTGGCCTAGTGGTTAAGGGATCCAGATCCCACCTGGTTGGACTGCGTGGTTTAAATCCTGGCCCTGGTGGCTTGAAAGACATGCTGGGAACATGTGCATATGTGTCCCAAATCCTGACAGAATGGAGAAATGGAGGAAAAGGGATTGAAGCATGAATATGCTCCATTGGGTGGTACTTTCTCCCTCTCCATTTCTCTCTGTCTCTCTCTGCTGAGTACATGTGCCCTCTGGCAATTTTTTAAGTCTATATTTCTAGACCTTTCTTTGCATTGTACTTTCTCTTCCATTCTCCAGCCAATAGAAGTTAAGGGGTCAGCCCATCTTGGTGGCTCAGTTGATAGGAAACTGAACTTCAGTGTTGGATGACCACCTGACCAACAGTGGATTTGGATCCCTGTATCAGCCTCAAAGTACACTGGCACTGTGCATGCATGCCCAGGATCCTGATGAACTGGAGGGCTGCGGGAAAGAGATCATGGTGTGACCAGACTCTGTTTTCCCTTCTCTCTCTCTGTCGTTGTCTGTCTCTTATGCATGCATGGGCATGTGCTGTATCTATCATAAATAATTTTTTTAACTTAAGAAGCTCAACTCTTTGAAGCACAAAGAACCTCTAAAATATTGAAAGCTTGCTGCTGAGGGTCTAATTCTAGGAAGATGCTTATGTTGTCAATACTCAGTTTGTTAAAATTGTGACCATTAGGGACCAGCAGGTGGCATGGTGGTTGAGGCGCTGGACACTCCCACATGGCTGACCACGGTTCAAGTCCCGGACCTGGTGGCTTGCTTTCTCACTTTCTCTCTCTCTCTGTCTTTCTCTGGTTAAATTAAAATAAATGAATAAATAGATAAAACTAAATATTAAAAAAAAGAAATTGTGACCATTTTTCAAGGAAGTGAAAGGTTCTACTCTAAATACTCAAGACATTGAGAGAATTTCTAAAAAAATAGTCTCTACTTTTCCTCTCAGTTACCAAATATCAAGGTGTGTCATTTATAAGTGTGATTTTAATATTTCTGTACATTGGGGTGGTTCTGTATCAGTTTCTTGAAGATTGGGACTTTATGGTCAAGACTAACTACAGAACAGTTGCATGGGTCTGAGTTGTCAATGTACATTTATTCTTTTAATAAGGAAAACCATTTATAGTGCTTATAAATGTACAGAAGCACTTATTTTATGATACTGATCCAGCTACTCAGTCATGTGTGATTGCAGTTACCGTCTCTGTAAAATGAGAACAAATATCTGTATTATAGAGCTGTTATGAAGATTGAGTTAGTATTTGTCTACCACTGGGAATAGTACCTGGTACAGAGTACAGGTGTTATATAAGTGAAGTGTGATGTATCTATTAAATAAGTTATAGAATGATAGTTGTTGAGAATTGTGAAGGATCTGAGACTTGACTATACTTTCACACTAACAGTTCATTCTGTCACTGTTTCTTGGATGTTGGCAGAAGACATGAGGCAGAGACAAAGGACTTTATTACTCATGGCACAGCAAGTAGCTTGAGCTTCATGTTCACATTGTTTTGCCTTTTCCTCAAGTCTCCCAGGATATAGGGAAGGGGAAAATTTTCTTTTCCCCATATCCTTCCAGGTTCTTGGCCAAAGCCCTTGTTACAAAAGACGAATTAGTAAGAAAAGCACACAGAGGTTCATGAATATGAATATATCACATAAACGTGAGAAACTCAGGAATCAGTAAACTCAAAGTGGCTAGAACTTTAATACCATCTTAAGTTAAAATGAAGGAAGAAGGGGGACCAGCAGTTAGCGTAATGGCTATGTCACTGGACTCCCATGTAGTTGACTGCAGTTCGAGTCCTGGACCCTCATGTCAGGTGCGTGTGCGTGTGTGCCCAGGATTCCGAGAGGAGAATGGAGAAGGGATTGCGGCATGGCCGTCCCCCTGGGGGGGTGATTTCTCGCTTTTTATCTCTCTGTCTCTCTCTGTCTTTCTGGTGAGCGCACGCGCCCTATAGCAAAAACCTCTAAAAAAAAATGAAGGAAGAAGGGTATGGAGGAAGCAAGTTATGGGAGGTAATCAGGAAAAACACAGTAAACAAAGGGAAGGTTTGTTAGGTTAAACAAAACATTTAAACCACCACTTCTCCATTGGTAAGTGTCTCTTGCTGAGAATCACCTTCTCTTCCTGGAAAGGAGAGGAAAACATGCTTACAAATGCAGATTTCTTTTGTAGATATAGATTTCCCTTACCAAGAGAAATAAATGTGTGCTGTTTTCAGAGCTTTCTCTCAAAATAATCATGTCAAAATAATCTTTTTGCTAAAGAGGCATATTTGGGTTGGTATAGCCTGGTCTCCTACAAGGGCTTCATAGAGCAGCCCAGGTGAATGCTGTGCTGCAGGTGGTGAGTTTGCCTCACAGGTGTAGAATTTCGAGCTGAGGGAACCTGAATCTCTAAAACATTAAGCATTCCTGCCCATTGCTCTGGAGGGAGACACTATCTCTATCTTCGAAGACTGCTCACTAGACAAGTCCTTGAAAAGATCATTTAAAACAAGGTAGTCAGTGTCTTTGCTCATACAATGACCAGAAATGTGAGATATTTAAAGAGACCTTATTTTTAAAAGGCTTTCGCTTTAGGGTGTGCGGGCTTGACAGAGAGACAGAGGCAATGAGAGGAAAAGTGAGAAATCACCCCCCCACACCAAGGGGATGTCCATGCTGTAATCCCTTCTCCATTCTCCTCCTGGGATTTTGGGTACATACACATGTGCCCAGCATGTTTTTCAAGCTGCCAGGTCTGGGACTCAAACTGTAGTCAGCCATGTGGGAGTCCAGGGCCTTAACCACCATGCCACCTGCTGACCCCCTTTGTGGAGACTTTTATCCCAGTAGTAACTTAGATATTGCCTAGACGCAAGAAGAGGGGAGAGATGAGGAAGTGAGAGCCACTTCCTGGTCCTCCTGCAAGCCAAGAAGAAGACCCTAGATGTTTTCTTCTGCTTTTCTGCCCTTTCAAAATTTTTGGCTCGTGGTTAAGATTTCACTTGAACCAAGACATCTTTCTTTAATAAAAGAGAGAGAGATAAAACACGAGGTCTAGTATGATGGTGTTTGATGTTATCTTGATAGTGACAAAACTCCTGTTTAGTAAAAGAATCACTCCAGGCAGTAGATGGAGGAGCACAGTAAGAGAGAACTCAGGAGAAGGTCCCTCAAATAGCACTTCTTAGCTCTGACTTTGCGTTGATTCCTTAAACCTTCCAAGTTACTTTACCTACAAAATTGTTTTGATATGGATAACTCTTGGGGTTCATGTAATGTGTAAATGAAGGATTATATAGAAAAAATGATGTATAAAGCACTTAACAGTATTAGTTACATATTAGGCACTGAAGAAAAGTTAGGTTGCTTTCTCTTTTTCTGGAGACAAACTTAAGGTTTCAGAGAAGTCTGGGTTTTATGGACATTTCTGTATCTTAGCTTCTGAATAGATACATTCCTACCCACACACACACGTACATACACACACACACACACACACACACACATAAACACGTAGTTGCATAATGCATTAAATGACTGTGATGATCCAAAAATATCTTTAGATAATTGAACATTTGTGTTTATATATTTATTCATGTGCATGCATGCATATATGTTTCTATGCATATGTATAAATACCACGAATAAAGTTTAAGAAAACTATTTGTTACTTAAAAAAACTTAAAGAACAAATTCTCCTAATAAACTAAAGACAACACCAAATGTCATTAATGGACATGCTCACTTGTTATTGGTTTTCATATTGTAATCCAAAAAAATTTCTTTTTCATCTATTTTATTCTCTACAGGAGTTAAACTTCTTTAAAGTATTACACAACTTTTATTTAAAACTATACTCTGAGTGCTGACTCCATGGTTTGGTGAATAAGGTAGCCAGATCTCACATGGCCGACCACATGGTTTGAGTCTTGGACCTGGTAACTTAAGAGACAAGTGTGTGTGTGCTTGCCGAAAATCCAGAAAGGAGAAATAGAAGAGATGGGATCCCAGTGTGCATTCTTCTCTCTCCCCTCCCCTCTCT
Source organism: Tupaia tana (assembly GCA_026018925.1). Lineage (NCBI taxonomy): Eukaryota > Metazoa > Chordata > Mammalia > Scandentia > Tupaiidae > Tupaia > Tupaia tana. The sequence goes on from JAKSZU010000009.1 coordinate 163,033,344, forward strand.
GGCAAGCACGTGTGCCCTCTAGCAAAAATAAAAAAACAAATACAGATCAATGAAACAAACAAAAACTGTACTCCAAAATGAAATTACATTTACATGCATATTCATGAATTTGTCTTTAAAGCAAAAGTAAAAATAAGTAAGCAGAAGTAAATACAAAAGATAAAAATAGAAAAGAATGCATTTTACAGGACGTGATGTCAAGATTTCCACTACTGAACTTTAAAGGACCACAACACTGATCAGCTACACTGCGAATGTGTCGGATGGTCTTGTTTCCCAGGGCTCTGTTTACATGATGTTTTTTTAAAAATTATTTTGAGAGCCGACCTCATAGCTTAGTGATTATGGGAGCCAGATTCCACATGACTGACCACACAGTTTGAATCCTGAGTCTGGAAGCTCAAAAAACACATTGAGGATGAGTGTGTTTACATGTCATAAATCCTGACCGAATGGAGAAATAGAGAAGAGATCGTGGCATGATCATGCCCCATTGGGGGATGCTTTCTCTCTCTGTTCTCTCTCTAGTGACTGCACCTGCCCTCTGGAAATTTAATTTCAAAAATTATTTCAAAATCATTACAGATCCATAGGAAGTTGCAAACATATATATATATATATATATATATGAGGAGTTAGTTGTCTTCTATCCTTCACCCACTCCTTTCCAAAATCTCTAACCCCTGGCAACCAGTGATCACTATAATTTTGCTACTTCAAGCATGTATAGAAATATAATCCTAGGTACATAGCGTAATGGCTATGTCGCTGGACTCCCATGTAGTTGACCGAGGTTCAAGTCCTGGACCCGGTGGTTTAAACTCATGCCAGGTGCATGTGCATGCGTGCCCAAGATCCTGAGAGGAAAATGGAGGAGAAGGGATTGCGGTATGGCCATCCTCCCTGGGGGGATTTCTCGCTTCCTGTCTCTCTGTCTCTCTCTTTCTGGCGAGCGCATGCACCCTATAGCAAAAACCTCCCCTCCCCCCAAAAAAAATCCTAAATGCCTTTTTTTTCACTCGGCATAATTCTCTACAGATTAATCCAAGTTGGTGCATGTATCAGTCATTTTTCCCTTTTATTGCTTACTAGCATTCCATGGTATGGGCTTACAACAATTTAAACATTCACCTGGTTAAAGGACATTTGAGTTGTTTTCAGTATGGGGCTATTACAAATCAAGTTCTGTGAGTATTTGTGTACAAGATTTTGTGTGACCGTGAATGTCTATTTCTCTGTCTATTTCTCTGGGATAAATGCCCAGGAGTACAATTGCTGGGTCATGCATTAAGTGCATCTTTATTTTTGTAATGAACTGCTCAACTGTGTTCCAAAGTGTCTTCCCCATTTTGTATTTCCACCTTCAGTGTATCAGTGGTCCAGTTTCTCTGCATCCTCCCCAGAATTTAGTGTGATCACTATTTTTATTTTAGCCATTCTGGTAGATGTGTAGTGTTATCTTATTTGTATTGATTTTTAAAAGGTGAAGAAGAAAAATCCAATATAGGCATATTTGGCCTCTCAGGGAAAATCCCACACCCAAATGAGCGTATCTTGGTACATGTCTAAATTGTCAAAAATACCCATGATTGCCAGGTCTTGGTTGAATCTGGGCTGAAATATTAAGAGCAAAAAAGGCAACGTTCTACAAAATAGATCTGTAAACCCTCGATTGGCCTTCGGTTTCTCTTTCAAGAAATGAAGAGAATGTGTACTTATTCAGGATGTGGCAGGACCCACATCCCCACACATACTCGCTTTGGGAAATAGACACAGTAGGTATCAGGAAATATGGCCGAGACTGTGGAAATTCTTCCCCCTACCCCAGACATACTCCCTTGCCTTTACATTGGCACAAGTTAAATAGGGATATAGTTCCTCTAGATTGCTGACACATGTGCAGGAGCATGTATACACACACGTACACACGTGCATTCACATGCTCCTTGGGCTTGCGTTCCAGATATTCTCAACGTCCAGCCTGTGTTCTCCCAGGTCGGGGTTTCTCAAGTTTAGCACGGTCCGGGTTTACTATTTCTCGGTGGAGGCTGTTCTGTGCCTTATGGGGTGTAGAGCGGCATCGTTGGCCTCAACCTGCTGTGTGCCGGTAGCACCATCACACCCCTAAGCGTGACAGCCAAAAATGTGTTTATCTTCGAAGTCTCTAATGGCAGAGGTTTTACAAACCTTTTAAAGAACTCCAAAACAGGCCTAAAAAAGAGTGTTTTAAAATGTAAATTTTACTTCTATGGTAACAATGATTACTTTGTTATACAAATTATAGAAAATATTATATATTTTTTACTTGAAATTATTTTTAGAATAAAAATAATATGTTTTATGTTTATTATACTTTACTATAAGTATATTTCTACTTTAGAATTAAAATACAGTGAGAATAGTTATTGTTTGAAACACTGTAGGCCTGTTCTGGTGTCGCAGTTGGTAGCAAATTGGACTGCAATGCCAGAAGCCACATAGCCAACTACAGGTTCTTTCCCCAGGTTCCCGAAGCTTTCTTCTCTCTCTTTCACACACGCTCTCTATCATGGATAAAATAAATAAACTGTGAGAAGAAAAATACTGTTGGTAGTATATTTATGTCTGTACTGGAATTAGAATATGTATCTTATGGGCTGGCCCTGCAGCCTAGTGGTTAAGGGTGCCAGATCCCACACGGCCAACTAGGATTTGAATTCTGGCACCGGTGGTTTGAAAAACACACTCACACTGGGTGTGTATGTGTATGTCCCAAATCCTGACAGAATGGAGGAAAAGGGATTGTGGTGTGACTACCCACCATTGGAGGGTGCTTTTTCTCTCTCTCTGGCAAGTGCATATATTCTCTTGCAATAAGAAAATTAAAATATGGGGCCGGCAGCTGACGTGATAGTTAAAGGCTCTGGACTCCCACATGGTGGACTGCAGTTCAAGTCCCAGAACTGATTGGTGGCTTGTTTCTCACTTTCCCTCTCTCTCTGTTTCTCTCTGATTGAACTGGAAAATAATAATAATAATAATAAATTAATTAATTAATTAATTAATAAAGTTAAATAATGTGACCAGCAGTTGTGTAATGGCTATGTTGTTGGACTCCCATGTAGTCGACCACGGTTTGAGTCCCGGACCCAGTGGCTTAAACTCATGCTGGGTGCATGTGCGTGCGTACCCAAGATCCCGAGAGGAGAATGGAGGAGAAGGGATTGCGGTGTGGCCATTCCCCCTGGGGGGTGATTTCTCAATTTCTGTCTCTCTGTCTTTCTGGTGAGTGCATGTGCCCTATAGCAGAAAACTCTCCAAAAAATTTTTAAAAATTAAATTAAATAATTCTTTAAAAAATTTTATAAAAATTAAAATATGTATCTTATATCTAAATATAAATTACAAACTACCTGAAAAAAAAGAGTAAAATATAACATCATGTAAGATATAAAATATCTGTATCAGCTGTTCAACCTAAATTTCACTTTTTAAAAAATTTGCTAGAGGGCATGTGTGGTCACTAGAGAGACACAGAAAGAGAGGAAACATGACAAAGCACCCCACAGCAAAGACGGCCACATCACAATCCCTTCTCCAGTCTCCTTTTGGAATTGTGGATGTGCACACACATGTGCCTGGCAGGTTGTTCATGCTACCAGCTTTGGGACTTTAACTGTGCAGATGTCATGTGGGATCCAGTCCATTAACCACCACAGCACTGACTGGCTCTAAATTCCACCTTTATTTTTCATCCTTCCTCCATCTTATTAATAATAGAATATAAGTTGGGACAGTAGTTATTAACTCACTGCTGCCTGGCCTGGCCTGTAAAATCCACCTTGAGTTGTATTGGAATGTGAATCGCCCAGGCATCCCTATCTCAGGAATAGAGATTTAGAAACTGCCTGGAGGTATCACTGTTTCTAGACAAAGGTGTGCCTTGACATGTACTCCTTCTTTCCTATGTGTTTATAATCCCAGCCAACTAAACTCAAGCCACTCTTCAATATAGCAAAGCCTCTTGGGAGTGTAGAGTTTAATAAGAAAATATACCAAGAAAAAAATATACTGAAATGCAGCTTGACCCCCAGAATAATAGAACACATTTGTAAATGTATTTGATTCATAGCATGACAAATAATACTCAAAAATACTTTGAATTCTTGACTCTATTTTTTTAAATGCCCAAAGGGATTTGTAGATTATGTTGAGAGAAGGCTTTGAAAGAAGAAATATTATATCCATAAGAGCCTCACCCCTCAAAGAAAAGATGCTCTTTTGTTTATAGAATTACATAGAAGAACTTTTACTCCTAATGTGAGAATACTAATTACTTGTATAGGCTAAAATCTCCCTTCTTAGAGGAAATGGACAACTTTTCTTTATAGTTCTGTTCCTCCAGAAAGTCTCTCTGGATTTATAATGTTATAACTTCCGCATCCTTCCTGTGACTTCATTTAAGATCCTTTTTATAGTAGTGTCATGTACTTCCCTTTCCTAGAGAGCCCTTGTGGCTCCTACACAGCAAGAGTTCATTCATTTGTGGAGTTCTAAAGCGCAGGGTTGCTAGAACCCTAAACAACACACCTCTAACTTATCACATTGCCTGGAAAACTCTATTTAAAAGGACAGTATCATTCATAGGATAAACCTAATCATGTCACCGTGGTCCCCAACAGTGCTCATCTTTGCCTGCCTTTATTCTTTTATGCACAAAGAATGTGTAAAGTGACCTGTGAGGGTGGCAGTATCTTCATACATATTGGGGTTCATTTGATGAGGATATGACTGGAGCTGAGTGTCTTCTCTCGAAAAGGCTGCAACTCAAGCTGACAGGCAGATTAGCAAGTCCATAAAATGTCAGTAGAGAAAAAAAAAAAAAAAAAAAAACTACTTAATTTTTTTTTTTTTTTTTGGAGAGGTTTTTGCTATAGGGCACGTGCGCTTGCCAGACAGAGAGAGAGAAACAGAGAGACAGAAAGTGAGAAATCACCCCCCAGGGGGGATGGCCACACCACAATCCCTTCTCCTCTGTTCTCCTCTCAGGATCTTGGGCACGCACGCACACGTGCCCGGCATGAGTTTAAGCCACTGGGTCTGGGACTTCAACCACAGTCGACTACATGGGTGTCCAGCGACATAGCCATTACGCTAACTGCTGGTCCCTAAACTACTTCATTTGTAAGGCAATCCTGTTAAACAGTTCTGTGAATAAGTCTTTGAAACTTGTACAGTAGATGGTCTGAGTTTTCCTCAATGCCTAGGACAAAACTGACTTACCTACCCATTGAATATGTGCATTACTGAATTAATGGAGAGTAAAAATTTAAAGTGTAATGTATTGGGTATTTGAGATTAAATGTCATTTCCACATCATAAAAGGTCATAAGTGAAGCTGTCTGGATACTCTAGTAGGAAGTGTCATCAGAGCCCCTCATATTGTTACACGACAAGACAGCATATTCAATCTAAGAAAAAATATTGGTGACTGGCCCCGTGGCCCACTAGTTAAGGTCGCTGGATCCCACATGGCCAACCATGATTTACATCGTAGCCCCAACAACTGGAAAAACACTGGGTACATGTGCATGCCCCAGATCCTGATAGGACAGAGAAATACAGAGAAGGGATTGCTGCATGACCATGCCCCAGTGCTGATGTCTTATCCCTCTCCGTCTCCCTCTGACAAGTACATGTGGCTTCTGGCAGTTCAAAAAACAGAAAAAAAATTCTTTTTCACCTTTAAAAATGTATGTAGCAGAGGCAATTTTTTCGATAGTAGAACCTTCTAAAAGCTTTCAAACTGTATAATAATTTTGAGATTTTTAAACTGAACTAAGGGTAGACAATGCAAATTTGAGAAATGCACAGAACTTCTGATTAGTTCTAGCCTAAGGCAATAAAGTCCTACTAGATTTTAAATGATTGTGTTCCTCATAATTAATGCCAAGATAGGTTCCTCCCTATGGTTCATGATTTTCTTGTAAAAAGTACCTTATATTTTTAAATTTCAAGTTTTGTCGTGCAGCTCTTGTTTAATGATCAAGCAAGTTTAGGCATATAATACATTTTAAGAATCTATAGTCAAAGAGTAATTGCTTATCATTCGTATTTTTTCACTCTAGAAGACTACTTTTGGCCTTTGACCCAGACACGTGTGTGTGTGTGTGTGTGTGTGTGTGCATGTGTGTGTGTGTGTGTGTGTGGTTTATACACACACATTAAATATCTGGACAGATTAAAAATCTCCAGCATCTACCTATATATGTTAACTAATGCATTCTTTTTCAGTTATTAAATTGCCACATAAATTATTATAAGAATATATGTTGCTATTGACAAGACATCGTCTTTTTCACTTATAAAAGCTCGCTAGTCTTGGGATTGAACCATGATAGTTGCTTTAAATAAAAATCTCCCTAACTGGGTTCTTTATCATCACCCTTGTCACAGAATCAACATCACTGGAGTTAAGGGGCTCTGGAACATCTCCTGGAACCTTGTCCTATTTGAATTCATATCATGTCACCACTCGCCCCTTTCTAATGGCTCCCAGGAATGCCAGCACAACAGTATTCTCAGGAGTCCCATTTGGGTGGGCCACATCGGTTGCAGTGACAGTTGGTCCTTAGAGGAAATCTGTTCCCTGCTGCTTCTCTCGGTGTTCGACCCCCTCTACACAACACAGAACATGTGCAGTTACTCTTTTCTCTGACAGCCCTTCAAAGACAAAGTTAACATGGCCTTCTGGGGCATTTTTTCTAGGTTAAATGTGCCCAGATGTTTTTGATTTTGACTCAGTCCTTTAGGATCAAGCAATATTAATAAATACAAATGCTCAACACTTAAAAAAATCTGGCTATTAGAGACTCGCCCAATTGAAGGAAAGAGATGTCATTCAGTTTCTAATACGCAGTAACCTTAAAGTCACTAAGTGCTCTGTGCTTGGATCTCAGCATCTTTCCCACCTTATTTCTGAAATGCAAATTCGGAGGCTTTCTAGTGAGTGAGCAATGGTATGATGGTAAGGTCTAATACAAAGAGAAAAGGCATGAATGGACAAAGTTTGAATTGTGTTTCTTTTCTTGGCTGGTACCTCGTGCATATTTGCAATATCTTATTGGTGAATGTTTACAGAGCTCAAAATATTGGTCAAATAGAAAAGGGGTCCTAAAATGGAAGAAAAGACAACAAATGGATGGATAAGTAGGAAAAGAAGGGGATGAGGACCAGGAGCTTTCTTCAGATGTTTGAAAAGTTGAAGGAAACCTAAGTCATTTTGACATCTTAAATTACATTATTTTGAAAGTTTCTTTCTTTTTTTATTTCTTTGAGAGACAAAGAAAGAAGAGAGAAACACATACACACACACACACACACACACACACACACACACGTGCCCTAACAGGGTCTTCATGCTTTAATCCACCCACAGCCCCAACCAGCCAGGATCCCAGGCATAGGATGTTCAGGGAAACCTTGGCAAGAGAACCTGGGACATTTCCATGTGAGTTCAACACTGTGGAGTGTTTGTTGCATTACTGCTGAGCCACTATGGCTGTTCTACATCATTTTTATACAAAAGACAAAAATCTGAAAAACATGCATGTCATAATAGCAACACAACATTTAGGAGTCGACAGATAAGCCAGTAACTAATGAAAAGTCTGACTGTGAAGAGCTTCAATCTGAAACCCTTGAGGTGTGTCTTGTTTCCCATCTTGTGTGGTACTTGGCATACACCAGTGCTCTATAAATATGGGGGGGGGGGGTAAGTAATAAAATGAACAAGTGGTTCTAGAAGGATGCCTCAAATGGCATTGTCATAGGTGTCCCTATGGACTGTAGGAAAAGTCTATTGGCTTTTTTTCGTGTTTTGAAAAACCTAAAGAGTATTATACAATAAATTACTTTTCGATGACTGTTGCATCACTTACTGCTAAACCTGGGGATTTGTCAAGCTAAAAGGGGTGGGGTTTTAAAAATATGCAAAACGAGAGAAATCAGTTACAAAAGGCTATATATTGTGTGGTCTATTTTTATGAAATGTCCTGAAGATGCAAATTCATAGAGACGGAAAATAGATTAGTGGTTGCCACAGGCTGTGGGTAGTGGATGGGGTTGTGTTCCTTTTTGGGTGATGACAATGGCCTGGAAATAGACTGTGGTAATGACTGCACAACTCTGAACATATTAAAAATCACTGAATGATAGACTTAAAATGAGTGTGATATGTGTATTATATCTTAGTAAAGCTGTTTAAGCACAGCACACAACATTTTAAAAAGAAGAGGGACCAGCAGATGGCATACTGGTTAGCTTGCTGGACTCCCACATAGTTGACAGTGGTTTGAGTCCCATACCCTGTGGCTTAAAACTCAGGCCGGGTGCGTGGGTGCCCAAAATCCTGAGAAGAGAACTGAGAAGGGATTGTAACATGGCCATCCTTCTAGGGCGGTGATTTCTAGCTTTCTGTACCTCTCTCTGTCTCTCTGACAAGTGTGTGATACCTATAGCAAAAATCTCTCTTAAAAAAAAAAAAGAAGAAGAAGAAGAGGAGGAGGAAGAGGAAGACAAAGAAGAAGAAATGGTCCTTGAGGGTTAAAAAATCAAATGCCGGGACCAGCAAATGACGTAATGGCTATGTCGCTGGACTTCCACGTTGCTGACCGCAGTTAGACTCTGGGACCTGGTGACTTAAACTCACGCTGGTCGCATGTGTGTGCATGCCCAAGATCCTGAGAGGAGAATGGAGGAGAAGGGATTGCAGTATGGCCATCCCTCCTGGGGTGTGATTTCTTGCTTTCTGTCTTTCTGTCTCTCTCTGTCTGTCTGGCGAGTGCATGTGCCCTATAGCAAAAACTTCTTCAAAAAAAATCATGTCTGGTTGGGGCCAGCAGGTGGCGTGGTAGTTAAAGGTGCTGGATTCTCACATGGCCAACCATGGTTTGAGTCCTGGACCTGGCGACTTGCTTTCTCACTTTCCCTTTCTCTGTCTGTCTCTCTCTAGTCAAATTAAATAATAAAAATAACAAATAAAATTTAATAAATAGTTTGCTCTTTAAAAAAAGAAAAGAAAATTATGCCTGGTGCGTACGCATGTGTGTGTGCCCAAAAATCTCAAAAAGAAAATGGAGAAGGGATTGCAGCATGGCCATCCCCACTGGGGGTCAGTTTCTCACTTCCCCTCTTTCTGTTTGGGGTGAGTGTATGCACCTTTATGGCAAAAACTTTCAAAAATAAATAAATAAAATAAAAATGCAAGAATCATTCTAGGCTTATGGATCACGCAAAAATTGGCAAAGGGCTGGATCTGGCATGTAGACTGTCCATTGGCCATATTTTGCAGACCCCTACTCTAGACTAATGACTTAGAGAGGGACTCAATGACCAGCATGTTGGGGTGAAGCATGTCGAAATCCTTAAGCCAACATACAACTAAAGCAATAATGCTACATTATGTTCAAAGGCTAAGCTTTGGGGGGACTCAGTTATAACAGTGAACTTTTTAAGCAAATAATGAAAAATAAACTAATAGGAACTTTTCTGAGAGAGTATTCAGAATATAATAATGCTACCTTGTGTGGTTTTGGAGATTTTTATTTTTAATTCAGGGAAGTTATGAATATCTTGAACTTTGTCCATTAAGAAGTCTGCCAAGGCTGTGAGTTTTAAAGCCATGGGAATTCTTCATCACCCCTGGCAGTTGAATTTTAACAGCAAAGTTATTCACTAAGTCCACATTAAAAAAAAAAAAACAACTATCAACAATGCTTCTTTATGTTTTATCTGCATTTGATACCCTTCCAGAAAGATGATCTTTAATTTGACTAATGAGTGCATCCATTGTTATTTTAATGACAAGTAATTTACCGAAAGAGAAAAGCTCTTTAGCAAGCCAGTTTGTTAAATCTGGATGTAAAAGTTCCTGATGTTCAGACTCTGGAAGGAGCAGTTGGTTTAAGATGGCTTCTAAATGACAAGGCCGCTAGGACACTGGAAATGCTTCTGGGTAATGAGCCAAAAATATAAAAGGAAGAAAACAGTTGGAAATAGGTTGACCATTTTATATTAAGTTTGGGAGTTATTTTCAAGTATCAGCACAATTCAGAAGTTAAAGAACATAGAGTTTGGGGGGAGCATTTGTCCCATTCTCCCCAGCCCCCCAAAACCTCTGTTGGTTCTGTTAGAGAAGTAGTAGGTTTATTAACTTGAAGAAAAAATAAACTCATAAGTATTTACTGGAAACATAAATAAGAGTATTGGGGGAAAAACCACGAATGTTGAGTTTACTACAGTTTTCAGCATATATTTAACTCTTGAATTGATTGTTTGATGCATAAATAAGCGCCTAGTGAAACTCTGCTTTCAGCCAGACCCTGCACAAAATCAAGATGAGCTAAGCATGGGCCCTGCCCTCACGGGGCTTGAGGTTTACTGAACTTTGAGATCAACCCAACAGAAATATCCTAACCTGTGTGCAACTGCAGAATTTTCTTCCTAATCCTAAAAGCCATATTCCTCATTCTTGGTCAGAGCTATGGCTATAGCATCCTAATGTTAAATGGTGGTTTTCTTATCATACAATACTTTACTTGTTGTGGTTGAAGTCTGCCCTAAAGAAGGTTAATGAGGGCTTTGTTCTTATGATTAAGAAGAGATAAAGAGATTAATTATAAAGCTACCTCCTTTGAAAACTTGAAAGTATTTTGCACAAGCAATTACCTCAGTTCTTCTCACTGTGATACTTAGTGTTTGCACATGCCTGTGTCTGTTATGTTGTCCTTTAGCATTTTTATTCCTCCTTGTACTGCTAAGTATTACTTCTATACTTTTACAAATTAGGAGAGTGAGGCCTGGAAAGACTTAAAAGTCAAAAAATGTGTGCAGCAAGTGCCAGAGGTGATAAGATACTGGGAAAGTTAAAGTTAAGCCATGTCTCATGCTGAATTCCCTTCCTTTTCTTTCCACCATAGCATATGATTTGCCAATCACTGCTTTTATTTTCCCTACAGAAAATGTTGGAAAATTAGGACATTGAGGAGATTTAAACTTCCACTTACCTTCTTACATAATCCTTGATAGGATCAGTATAGAAAGATGATGGGGGCATTGGAGAAATAGAGATGTAAACACTGTAGATCTAGAAAGAAAAGTTCAAAGCAGTTTAGAGACTATTCAGTGAGGGACCAGCAGATGGCATAATATTTATGTCACTGGACTCCCATGTAGTCGACTGTGGCTCGAGTCCTGAACCTGGTGGCTTAAACTCACACTGGGTGCATGTGCGTGCGTCCCCAAGATCCTGAGAGGAGAATGGAGGAGAAGGGATTGCAGTGTGGCCAGCCCCCCCCCCCCCGGCCCCCCGCCCCCCAGCAGGTGATTTCTCACTTTCTGTCTGTCTTTGCACATGTGCCCTATAGCAAAAACTTCTCCTCAAAAAAAAAAAAAAAAAAGAACAATAGAGACTATTCAGTGAATCACACCAGATGGATGCATGAGCTAGAGAAGATGCTAAGCACTTAGCAAACCAAGTGGTGGAAGGTATGAGGGTGGAGAGCCCCAAGAAATGGATCATTGGGCAGAAAGTGATTAAAATGATCGTAAGAGATAGAGCAGAGGTCAAGAGCTAGGACTTCTCTGGCCGAATTGGTTGTAGACTCTTGAAGGACGAAGTCAGGCAGAGGCTCTGAATTGGACACTTTATTTAAACTGATTGTGTCTGACCATGATCTTGACCTAGGAAGCATATGTTGCCAGAATGCCATCAGTATGATTGTGGAGTAGAAAAGGGAATGTGTATTATTTTACTTTTGCTCATTCTGAATGTTGGAACTATTTTTTCTTTACTTTTTTTCAAGTTTGTTTATTTATTTATATTTATTTATTTAACGAGAGACAGATAGGCAGATAAGGAACCCCAACAAGTTCTTGCCACACCGTGATCTTCTCCCCAGCCTCCTAAGCCAGCCAGGACCACAGCTATGCCCAGGTGTTCCCAGTGTGTTCAAGTCAACCCAGGACACAAACCCAGGCTTCCTGTGTGGCTGTGGTACTGCACAGTGGCGCTCTGTGCCTGTACCATACTGCGGCTGGGCCAGAGTTCATTTTTAATACCTGTAAAAGTGAGCTCCTTGCCAGCTGCCAGCTGGGGTTCTATCTGTGATTCAGGGCCCATCTGCATTCTTTCTTATGTGGCCATTTCCGTCCTCAGAGCAGAAACCGTGTATTGAGTTGTTGCACACATACAACCTTTTTAGCTTCCTCTTCTGTCAATCAGAAAAACCTCTGAAAGTGGTCTTTTTTTTTCCAGAGAGGTTTTTGCTATAGGGTGCTTGCACTCGCCAGGGAGACAGAGAGACAGAAAGCAAGAAATCATTCCCCAGGAAGGGTGGCTATGCAGCAGTCCTTTTTCCTCTGTTCTCCTCTCTGGATTTTGGCCATCCACGCACATGTGCCCAGCATGAGTTTTAAGCCACCAGGTCCAGGACTTGAACCATGTCGACTACGTGGGAGTCCAGCAGCGTAACTGTTCTCCATCTGCTGGGCCCAACCTCTTGAGCTTTTAAGAGCCTGTGTAATTAGGTCTGGGCCACTTGGCTCATTTGCCCTCTTAACATCAAGTGTGCCTTAAAACAACTCAATCTGAGGAGTGATATCACACCCAGAGGTTCCAGAGATTAGGGAGGACATTTAGGACACCATTTTTGAAAGTCTGCCTACCACAGAAGGGAACAAAGATTTTCAGCTGTTGCTTGCTCCTTTGCAAGCTGCGTGGCCTATGATAATAGCAGCTTGTGGGCAATTGGCCCACCCTTTCCTAAGGTTAACAGACAGAAGAGGCACTGTGGCTCTTCCTGCTTCCTCCAACACTGGCTTCTTCCTCTAAGGAAATCTGCATCTTTTGGTGTTCCCCCTGACCCCTGGGTGTTGGTGCCAAGAAGTACTAGAGGGCAGATGGTCCACTAGTTTAGGAGAATTAAGGTTTTTGGGACAAGGCATGCTGGAGGCCCAGGCAGCACGAGAGGGCAGCAAAGGCCATGCACTGGTAAATGTTGAGATGCAGGCCCATCTGGTCCCAGCCCTTTCTGAGACACTCTACTTGCCCGTCCTCAGAACGTCTTCTCACTCAGCATGTGCCTCCTAACCCAGACCCTGGTGAATCTTCAGTAAGAACATGGCAGATGTAATGTGCTGGCCATGGGTGTGTCTTAAAACATCAGCTCTCTAAAGATTTGCTTCTTGGAGCCTCAGTTTCTATACCTGGGAAATGGGCTGAAATTTATTCAAGGGTGAGAAACTTAAAATAGAAAAAGTTGTTATTTTTTTAAAAATCCCAGCAATGTAGAGGCCACTTCTTACAAGTCTGATGCTCGAGTCCAGTTTCCTGACCCATTTTCATTATCAATCCTTACCCCTCCACACACACCCTCAGCCCGAATGAGCTTTTTCAAACATTTTTCCCAATCACTCCCCCCAGGGAATTATAATATTATACTGCATGTCTATATGTACTATATGTACCTCTACTATATCTCTATTTATATGTATCTGGTCTTTGCATTATACATAAAAAGAGGGAGGCTTTTTGTTTGTTTGTTTGTCACCAAGAACTGGTTTTCTTCCTCTTTAGGATAATAGCACCCCTATTAACATGTTGTAATAGGAAAAGAATTGCTCACATTTTAATATTTATTAAATCTTCAGCTTACATGGTGTATTTGATTTGGCAAGTGGTTATAATACTTCAGTTGTACTAAAAGGTACTTAAGATTAATCTTGAAAAGTCAGAACAGTCTTTTAACATGAAAACACACCTAATATATTATATTTAAAATAACTACTCACACAACAAAATGTAAAGTCTGATCCCATTTTTTGTGGCTAAGAGCTATAGAAAAATAACTAGAAAGATCACTCTACAGAGGCTGCTCCTTAGTGGTTAGATTCTTCTCTAGGCATTTGGCTTCTTGGGAATGTCCTAAATGATTACATATTGCATTCATATCAAGAAAAATGCTATGTAAAACATTAACCATTCTCTTTTTGGCCGTCAACATTTAGGATTAATGGGCAGTGCAAACTCAATCATTCACATGTAGCAAAAGGAGAAATATTTTACATAACCCATTTGTGACTCCCTTCCGATCTCTAGAGGGCTTCAAGCCTCAAAGTTTATTGTTGCATTCTTCTTAATTCTGGTTGAATGCATGTACATGATTTTCTGCAAAGAAATGCCACCTACTAAGAGTGTTCCTTCTCTTATAACAAGGTTTTGCTGTCCCCGGGGTCTCTTAAGTCCTGTTGACTTTGGATATTTCAGGAGTTACTGTAGGGTTTAACTGTGGTGAGTCTTTAAGCCCTCTTTTTAAATTCATAAACTGTCTCTAATCTTAGGAAAATGTCAGGTTACACTTTTGAGAGGTTTAGAAACCTGACATTTTGTAGCCCAGTTGGGGTGTAGGCCAGTTCCATTCAGATCACCTTGTTCCAATTTACATCAGGAGGAATTATATGCAGGTCAGGGCTGAGAGCAGGTTATAATTAATGGGGTGGACAAGTGGATTTTTAGTGTTTCATAAAGTGAAATGGAAATCACATGTGCTTGGAACTGTTGTGTGTTTCTAAATATTTACATTTATTCTAGTAAACATTAATTATAACTGATATATTTCTCCAGAAAATTTGCTGACTGGGAGGTCACAAGCCATTGTTCACTGAGTAGGAAGGATGGATGACAAGCTAGTTATTAAAAAAATAAAGAGTACTTAGGAGGATATTGCTGCATGAACTTGTGGAAGTAATCCAGTCTTAGGTTTTTCTCCTGATTTTTTCTCATGTTTAAAGCACCCACTTGCCAATATGATCCAGATGTCAGTCCTTATTCTAAGAGAGGATGGGGAGAGTTTGGTCCGTGAAATCCCTGAATGGCTCCTGGTGAAGACGGGTTGGATGACCAGTGCTTAACTATTAATCTTTTTAAAGTTAAAGTTCAGAAGTAGTTGAAACACTACCAGAATCTAGTGTCCAAATTTTCTTTATCAAAGAATTTTCTATATATCAAAAATTTCCAAGTCCTCAGGGATGTAGCAGCAATATGTTGCCAACGAAAGAGATCTTTAAGAGTAAGAACTAGCGGGGGACCAGCAGTTAGTGTAATGGCTATGTCGCTGGACTCCCACATAGTCGACCACGGTTCACGTCCCAGACCTGGTGGCTTAAAACTCATGCCGGGTGCGTGTGCGTGTGTGCCCAAGATCCTGAGAGGAGAACGGAGGAGAAGGGATTGCAGTGTGGCCATCCCCCCTGGGGGGTGATTTCTTGCTTTCTGTCTCTCTGTCTCTCTCTGTCTGGTGAGTGCATGCGCCCTATAGCAAAAACCTCTCAAAAAAAAAAAAGAAAAAGAAAAGAAAAGGAAAGGAAAAAAAAAAAAAACAGAAAAGTTTAAACAAAGTTTTTTTAAAAAATTCTGCTTAGGGTTCAGTTAACCAGAAAATTAAATTAACCAGAACTCTTCAATTTCCAGAGAATTTCAATGAATTGAAATTTGACTGTACTTTCATTGTCATTATAGTTCTCACATGGAAATTAATTATTTTTTCTGAATTATTTCTTGGAGAGTATTTAGCATATCTATCACCTTGAATGAGCAGGGCAGAGGTGGCTTTGTGTTCTGGATAGAGAGCGAGAGCGCATGAGAGAGCATAGTGGCTGGCAGAAGTGTTTAAAGCAACATGAGTAGTTCATGCTCTTGCTATCATTTGACTTCCATCTTCCTGTTTCAAGTACCCTCTCCCCTTTCAAACCTGCCATTTAAGAACTGAGTAGTATTTTCTAGAAAGGGAGCAATGCTTTTCACCCTGTTTATTAAAGTAGTGTGCAGAAGGAAATGAACCGTGATAAAAATAATTTGTACATGAAATGATAATGTCTTGCTAAAGATAACCAGGAAGTAGGAGAAAAAAACCCCAAGTCACAGAGAGTGGCCAGATGGTCTTTGCTAACCAGGAAATTTTGCTTGATTAAGAAGACACTGGTCCTGATTTTCATTCAGCAGTTTTGAAGGACTTCTTAAAATGTACACACACACACACACACACACACACACACACACACACACAGAGTTTTTATTCAGCCAAATGATCATTTGTGCTATTGTAAGCAGGATTCTGCTGGTGAGAATGTGAAGTCTTAATGATAAAGAAGAAAATGGGTTCCCAAGTTTCAGCCCTGAAAGAACTTGGAATTTACCCACTACCCTAAAGACCCTCAATCATTACCATATCCATCATATTGTTGTAGGGGCTGGTGTTTTGTTTTGTTTTCTTTTGATTGCCCAGAATGGAAGAAAGGCTGTATACCACAGTGGCTAACTAGGGTTTTGTGAGATACAGGGTAGACTCAGGGGGAGAAAATAGAGGTTTTGGAGTTCAACACCCCAGGGGGCTAATGTGCATAAAGCGACTGCTCCAAAGGACCTGAGTTTAATCCTCGGAGCTGCCAGTCAGGATCAGGATGAAGAAGCACCCATGCAAAGAATTGCTTCTGGATGCTGATAGGTGGGGGCAGGAAGGGGGATCGGAGCGCCCCTATTTGAACCGGTGATGTTTGGCAGTTGATGTCCAGGGGAGGGTAGCTGGCAGTGGCTCAGGGGCAAAACAAAGCTCCCTTCAGGGAAGTCACCGGCATTGTGGCCATCATTGCACCCTTCACCTAGCACCCCAAGAGTGAGCATGTTCTCAGACTGTACATATTTTAAGGAAGAAAATGACTAGCGTTGGGAAGCTGAATATTTGCATCCATTTGAAAGACAGAGACATTTGGAGAAATTTGGAACGGAAAGAATAGATTCAGACAACTGGCAGAACTGTTTGGAACCATGCCCTTGGTCAAGTGCCCCTGTTGACTTCAGTAAGTACAAGCGAAAGAAGCTATGTAATGAGAGATAACCAACCAGTCTTTATTAAAAAGATAATGAATCAGGCGCGCATTAAACATTGATTTTTCAAAAACGGCAGTGTTTTCTCGAATGAGTGTGTGGTACTATCTCCAAGACATATCCATGTTTATTATCAAAATAAATATCGCTCCACTTACATGTAGCTTAGCCACCTTGAAAGGGCACTGTTCTTAAAGCTAGACATTTTTTCATAAGTGAATGTTTAAGCCCTCGATTACATCTCAAATACTGAGTCCTTTCAGTTTCATATTTCTTATTTCATATTTCCATATTTAAATAGCCAGCTTCTTAGCTAATTCAATTCAATGAATAGATAAAATTTACAGGAGGAAATACACACTTAGACTGCATTTCAATGAAAAGATGAAATTCTTAAAATGAAACTTTTTTCCCCCTTTAAGTCCTAAATAAGCAAACAAGAACACAGAGCCAAAGAACAACTAAATAACCCTTAAGCCATGTTCCCAAGATCATACCTTTTGATATTAATTCCAAATTAGTTTCTTATATTTATGTTTCACAAACTACATTTACAGTAATCTCAAAGATATAACTAGGAAACTTTTTCTTCTTTACTGCCAGGGAGTGTGCAGGCACATATGTAGAACAGAGAGAGAAAAAAAGCAAACCCCAATGGGGTGTGGTCAGACTGCAATCCTTTCCCCACCATTTCTCCATCCTGTTGGAATCTGGGGTACCCACACATATGCCTGGGCCAGGATTCAGACTGCATGGTTGGCCACGTGGAATCTAGCTCCTTTCAGCACTAGGCAATGGGACCAGCCCATACTCATTTTTTTAAAAGAGATTTTTGCTATAGGATGTGTGCGTTTGCTGGTGAGACAAAGACAGAGAGAAAGAAAGCGAGAAGTCACCTCCTGGGGGAATGCCCATACCACAATCCCCTCTCCTCTTGGGATTTTGGGCATCCATACACACATACCCAGCATGACTTTTTTTAAATTTTATTTTAGAGGTTTTTGCTATAGGGTGCGTGTGCTCGCCAGGCAGACAGAGACAGAGAGATAGAAAGCGAAAAATCACCCCCCAGGAGGGATGGCCATGCTGCAATCCCTTCTCCTCCGTTTTCCTCTTGGGATCTTGGGCACGCACGCACACGTGCCTGGTGTGAATTTTAAGCCACTGGGTCCAGGATGTGAACCGTGGTCGACTACGTGGGAGTCCAGCGACATAACCATTACGCTAACTGCTGGTCCCCCCAGCATGACTTTCAAGCTGCTGGAATTCAAACTGTGAGCAACCACATAGGAGTCCAGCAACTTAACCACTACCCACATTTTTTTGACATATTTTTTTTTGCAGAATTATTGAGTCTCCAAGTGAACAGCTTAAATCTTGGTGTTTAGGCCCAAAAGTCTTTGGATTGAGAATAACTCACCCTCAGAAGACTACTTGCTTTACTACTCCCTGCCCCATATCTCTGCCACTCTGTCCTCCCACGAATCTAGAGAAGCAGGCATCTACTCTCCAAATTCCCAAGTGCTTTCCTCATTCCCTGCTGTAGCTGCAGTAGTAACTCCTGATCTCACACAATCACTGCCTCTGTGGCCATATTCCTTCTAGCGTCCTACTAAAGAAGATGGGATCTAGAAGCCAGCAGGTAGCTTGGTGGTTAAGGTGCTGGACTCTCACATGGCCAACCACAGTTTGATTCCCAGACCTGGAGGCTTGTTTTCTCATTTTCCCTCTCTCTCTCTGTCTCTCTCTGGTGAGCGCATATGCCCTATAGCAAGTTAATAATAATAATAATAATAATAATAATAAATGAAATTAAATAAATCATTTTAAAAAAGAACATGGGCTCTAAAATCAGGATCCCTATTACTACAATTCTACCTAGCCTGTGTGTTTATTTATTTTGAGATGCATTTTGTTGCCATCGTCATTGTGAATAAGACACTAGCTAGGGCTGTCAGGCAATGGGACCATCCAGTCTGAACTCATCTTTGATGCTCAGCAGTCACAAAACCCTGGTCACACATGTTCATTTCCCCAGCACTCTTCCCTACTTCTTTCCTTCTCTTTTCTGAAATTTTCTCTCCCAGTGAGGCCAAAGCAGGTAAGTAAGTACAGACACAACCAACTCTTCCAGTGTCTTCACTCATTTCCCTCCTGCCCTTCCCCGTAACCTCAAGTGCTTGTCCACAGTTATTTTCAACTTTGGGTTAACATCCTAGGATCACCCACTTAGATTGAGGCAATTCTGGGTACTAAATGCAGTAGTTTGAATGTGTTTCCTGAAATTCACATGTTGCAAACTTCATCCCCAGTGCAACAGTATTAGGAGGTGGGGCCTATGGGAGGGGCGTAGGTCATGAAAATAGATTACTATTGCTATGAAAAGGGCTTGCTGGAATGGTTCTCCCTCCAGTGTCCTCCCACCATGTGAAGATGTGGCATTCCACCCTTTTTAGAGGACACAGACTTAAAGGCACCATCTGGGGAACCAAGAGACCAGGCCCTGACCTAATGGCACCCAACCTCTAGAACTGCGAGAAATAAATTTCTATTCTTTTAAAATTACCTAGTCTTATAAGTACTTATCTATCTTTTTGTAGTACAAAATGAGCTAAAATACCATAGTCCCTGCTTTTTTGGTGTATCAAATGCTTGTGGTGCTTTTCTTTCTAATTTCCTTGCTAAAATAAGAAGAACACTGTTTTCCAAGAATTCATCATATTGCCTATAATGTGAGAAATAGGAAAATTTGGATTTTAGTGCCCTCAAAAAAGAAATCCATCCGTGAGGACTCTGAAGCGAAATATTTAGCAATGTAAGAAATGATGTTACAGCTCTTTACCCAAAAGTTTTATATTGAAATGAAGATGTACTTTGCTTGCTTTTAGGCAGGAGGAAAGGAAATATATCAAGAAGTCCTTTATAGATATAAATAGAAATATCCCTTTCCATTCATCCCCCTACCTTCTCTCATATCATCCTTTTTATGTCTTTCATTGTACACATGAGCCTTTGAAATTATCATGTTTTCTTGCCCATATATATGTTTTAGTTGCCCACAGGGTGCTTGTACTTGCCAGAGAGAGAGAAAGAGAGAGAGAAAACACCTCCCACCAGGGCTTGGCCACATTTGCAATCCTTTCTCTTTCGTTTTTCCATTCTGTTGTGATTTGTGGCAGGTACGCACATGCACCCCTGGGGCCAGGATTCAAATCGCAGTTAACCATGTCAGATCCAGCTCCCTTAAACACTTGGTTACAGGGCTGGCCTTTCACCATGCAGGTATTATTTCTTTCACTAAAATGGAAGCTCTCGGAACCAGCAGATGGTGTCATGGTTACATCACTGGACTCCCATGTAGTTGACCGCAGTTCAAGTCCCGGACCCAGTTGCTTAAAACTAATGTCAGGCACGTGTGTGTGCATGTCCAGAATTCTGAGAGGAGAATGGAGGAGAAAGGAATAAGGCATGACCATCACCCCCCAGGTGGATGATATCTTATTTTCTGTCTCTCTGGCGAGCACACAATTCCTATAGCAAAACCCTCTCTAAAAATTATAAAATAAAATTAAATGAAAGTTCTCTAAGGTCAAGCCTATATATTCCTATATTGCTGGTGCCCAAAGCAGCTCCTGGTATACAGCAAGACCTATAAAGTTTTTATGGAATAAAATAATAATGAAAAATTTAAAAGATTTTTCTCTTTGGTTTTACTCCAAAAGAAGTAGTTCTAAATTTTTTTTAATGCTTAAAGTCCAGTTGATAGCTGTATAGGATTTCTAATATCAGAAAAATAACAAAGCTAGCTTACTCTTCCAGACTTTTACATTTTGTGTAGGTGAAGAATGAATAGTTGAGGGCCAGCAGGTGGCATGGTAGTTAAGGTGCTGGACTCCCACATGGCCAACTGCAGTTTGAATCACAGGCCTGGTGGTTTTTTTTTTTTTTTTTTTCTCTCTCTCCCTCTTTCTCTCTCTTTTTCTCTGTCTGTTTCTCTCTCTTTCCCTTGTGAGCACAGATATCCTATAGTAAAAATTTTTTTTAAATAAAAATAAAGATTAAAAAAACTTTTAGCAAGAGAGTTTTTTTGCTATAGGGCACATGCGCTTACCAGAGAGACAGAGAGGCAGAAAGCGAGAAATCATCCCCCACCCCAGGGGTGATGACCACGCCTCAATCCCTTCTCCATTCTCCTTTTGAGATCTTGGGCACGCATGCACATGCACCCAGTGTGCGTGTGAAGCCTCTAGGTCTGGGACAAACAGCAATTGACTATGTGGGAATCCAGCAACATAACCATGTGCTGGTCCCTAAATAAACAAATTTTTAAAAGAGAGTGAAGAGTTGAAGTTGCATACCAGCTTCAGGCTGACGTGGGACAGAATCCATGGGTGGGGCCTTCCTGCTCTCCGCCAGTTTTCTTGGAGCATCAGCTGATGGCAGAGAGGGGTGAGATGAGGAGATTAGGGCTGGTGATAAGGAATGTCCCATTACTTTTATGTGGGCTCTTTTTTTTTTTTTTTTTTGGAGAGGTTTTTTTGCTATAGGGCTCGTGCGCTCGCCAGACAGACAGAGAGAGACAGAGAGCTAGAAAGCGAGAAATCACCCCCCGGGGGGATGGCTACGCCGCAATCCCTTCTCCTCCATTCTCCTCTCGGGATCCTGGGCACACACGCACACGCGCCCGGCATGAGTTTAAGCCACTGGGTCCAGGACTCGAACTGCGGTCGACTACATGGGAGTCCAGCGACATAGCCATTACGGTAACTGCTGGTCCCATATGTGGGCTCCTTTTGTCTCTGGTCCTCCATGAGTCATTCAGTGCCAAGTTAAACTCTGCCTTTACTTTGACTGCTAGAAAGCCCAGCAGTGGCCTTGTTTTTACCGATCACTCTAGCCATAGCTCCAGGAGGAGATAAGAGATGTATCTATTGAGAAATAATTCTTCATAGATCTCTCACATTTCTGTATCTCTTGTGTTCACTAGCTTTGTTCCAGACTATTTTCAAGCATATTTATATAGCAAACAGCCTTGGAAAATGTAGTATGTCCCTCCCCAGGACAAAAGACAGGTTCATTCCTTGTCCATTACATTATAGTTGACGTCTGAATCTAGGGCACAGGTTGGGCATACTTGCTCACAGTTCATTTTACAGATGACCCTTGAATAACATGGGAGCTTGGCAGGCGTACTGACTCCTTCCCAAGCACAGTTGAAAATCTACATAGAATTTTGATTACCCCACAAACTCCTCTACTAATAGCCCACTGTTGACTGCCTTACCAATAATATGAACAGTCCATTAACACATATTTTGTATGTTATATGTACTATGTACTTGATTCTTACAATAAAGTAAGCTAGCGAAGAGAAAAATGTTAAGAAATTTCTAAGGAGGAAAAATGTTTTTATAGTATTGTACTATATTTTCCAGTATATTGATCAAAAACACCTTCATAAAAGTAGATCCTTAGAGTTTAAATCCATGTCATTCAAGGGTCAAGTATAAGAGATTCAGATTTCCCAAGCTTGGGGCTGCTCGGTTGTGGTACAAACCTCCTGTCTGTGCATCATGAACTTGGGACACTCCATGGGATATGAGGGACAAGGGGAGCAAACAGAACATGAAATGCACACCACTTGTGCAATGAAGAAAAACACTCTGTAACTCTGATATAGGCATCTGGTGTCTTTTGCCAACATCCATGAAACACAGGTAACTGATTTGTTTGCAAGTAGGACAGATCTAAAACCCTTCTGTTCTTTTTTTTTTATTTTTTTATGAGAAGCTTACTCTATTCTTTTTTTTTTCAATTTATTTATTTGCATTCATTCACTGTACATCATTACAGCATACAAAATGAGATTTTCCATCCAGAGTACACTGTATATTGTCTCAATGAAGCAGATCAATAAACATGTTATTGTCAGCAAATAATCTTCCATTTCTTGTTTTCTGTATGTTTTGCTTTTTTCCCCCCCATCCTTGATTCCCTATCTCTTACCCTCTGCCGTCTCCCACTCTCCTCCCACACTGTCTCTGGTATCTATGTTTGCTTTCTATACTGTTTTTCCCCCACATTTTATTGAATTACTAAAGACCTTAATTAATCTAAATATTTTCATAGCAAACACAGGTGATATATACATTTCCATGAACACAAGTCTAACTTTATGCATCCTATAAAACCCTTCTGTTCTTGATAGTCTCACATGCACCCTCCATGCCAAGGGTCCCTATTTCCTGAAAAACCAGAAATCCCAACAAAGGATGCTTACGGGACTAAATGACCTTCATTAGGGACCAGGCAAGTGAAGCCTTGAGATCGTGGGGGGAGATCTGGTGGTATGTGGAGGTCTTCAAAATCGATGAGATTTCCTATGTGAAGCAGTCGTTAATGTTAAGACTAGGAATGCCAGTTTACGTGGTATTCATATGCTGTTTCTTCACATAAGGCACTCCATGAACGTCATCAAACAAGTAAATGGTATATATCTTTCCTGTTCCCAAAACTGATTTGAAGAAGTTTCCAATAAAAGACACAGATAACGGATTTATTCAAAAAAGAGCGAGAAGAGGTGATTCAGGACAGAAGAGGAAAAAGGACACGAGAGAGCCAATTTTGTCAAGCTTTTTTTTTTAAGTTTAATTTATTTATTCTGTCCATGATCACATGAGAGGAAGACAGAGAAACAGCACACCTGACAGGGTCTTGATGCCACTACCCATTCCCAGCCTCAGCCAGCCTCAGATCATGGCATGCAAGTGCCTAGTGTATTCAGGGAGGTCTTCGGATTGGAGCACAGAACCTTCCTCTATGGGTCAGCCTTACAGAGCATCGTATTATACTGCTGTACCACTGTCCAACCCCTTGTCGGGCACATCTAAAACCTTACCTCACCTCACTGGGTCCTCAAATGACTCTTGAAGATGGCTGTCATTGTCTGCATCGGCCAGATGAGGAAACCGCATGTAAATGTGCAGAGCGTCAGATCGGTACAGTGTGGGGCTCCTGTTTGCCTTGTGAGGAAACGGCAGTCAGCTTTGAACTCAGGTTTCTGTTTTCAAGGTACACATTTCTCTACATGGCACTGCGTCAATGGTGTCAGCTCCAAACTAGACCAAGGACACTTGGGCCCATGAACTTGGGCTTAGCTCTGAGTTTCCTGATAGCACACCAAGGAAAAAACTGGATGAAATTCAGTAGCAGAGAAAGTATTTCAGTTCCTCACCCATCTGACAGCAGAAAGGGCTGACTGGGAAAGGGGAAAAAAGAGAATAGTAGCAGAACAGAGAAGAGAAAAAAGACTGAAATTTGTAATGCTGTGCAAGATAGGAAATATTACTTACCTTCCAGAACTCCATTAGACTAGAGACTGCAAGAATAATAACTATAATTCTTATTAGGTGATAAGGTTGATCAGCTATATTAACTTAGAAGATGTCTTATTAAATGTATCATCATAGTAGCAGTTTTCACAGAATTTGGGTCAGAAGAAAAATATAAAATAACATCACCTTGGCTAGGCCAAACCAAAGCCACTCTACTATATTAACATTAGCAACATAGTTGCTGCAATTGTTTCTTCTTTTTTTGAATTATTTTTATTTAAATTTATTTATTTATTTATTTTTGTAATTCAACCAGAGGGGAACAAGAGAGAGAGAGAATGTGTAAAAGCAAGCCACCAGAGCCAGAACTCAAACCATGGTCAGCCATGTGGGAGTCTAGCACCCTTAACCACCATGTCACCTGCCAGCCCAGCAATTGTTTCTTAACACAGTATCTATTGCATAGCTTCTCTGAGTTTTCTGAGACGCTCTAATTTAAATGTTACCCTTAAAGTGTAAGTTAGAGAATGCTGTGAATGGAGGGAGTTTTTTTTTTCTTTCTTTCTGTGAAAAATTCAATTTAGTTAAGATTGTATACTAAGCTCAGTCATTTGGTTAAACCAGTGTCTTACTTTAGACAGGGTAAAACATAGATCTAGAAATTCTAAGAAGTGGATCATGGGTGATTTAATGTGATTTGAAAGCAG
Source organism: Tupaia tana (assembly GCA_026018925.1). Taxonomy (NCBI): domain Eukaryota; kingdom Metazoa; phylum Chordata; class Mammalia; order Scandentia; family Tupaiidae; genus Tupaia; species Tupaia tana. The sequence goes on from JAKSZU010000009.1 coordinate 163,058,306, forward strand.
TTTTAATTTTATGATAATTGTGTGCATTCATTCGTGTTTGTGTGTGTGTTTTAATGATAACCTAATTTTACTGCCCCAGACTTACAGATCTGTGCTGCTGGAAAAACACAGTTCATCTATTAGCATTTAAAAGTGTTAAACCCATTTTTGCTCGAATTTCTCCTGAGAAGCCTCCCGCCTTTGTTCTGTATGGACACACAGTCCCTACGCTGTTCTTAATATCCTGTTTTCATTTGTCAGCGCTGTTGTCCTTTTCATTGCCATGTTCCCATCGTTCCACTTCTTTCATGTGGTGCTTTACAATAACATTTCAGAACAAAAGACTCACTCCTCTTTCTATTGCTTTAAAAAAAAATAAAAGACTTCTTCCCCTGACCATGGAGCTTCAGTGATCACGGGAAATGTTTAAAGCATGTTCTTCATAATAGTTAACCAGGAGTTGTGAATAAGGGTTAGTTTTCTTTTTTCTTTCTTTCTTTCTTTTTTTTTTTTAAGATCACAAAGTAGCTTCAGGGTATTGTGAGCATGAGGTTTTTGTGTGTGGCTAACTTTAAAGTTAAGGGAAAAGGTGTTTTTCCTTGAGAAAAGGAGCTATCATATTTGCAAGAATTTCTTTACTTATACAATAGGAATCAGTTCTGTAGCGAAGTCATTACTTCCATGACTCATGGGACTAGAGCATTTGTTCTTGTCATTGAACTTAAGCTCTCCAGTGTTCAGAGAACAATTGTGAAATGTCACATTGACCATCAGTGCATTTTACTTCTGGGAGGTGATCATTGGAAGAGTAGCACATGTACTTTCTCTGCCTTCGAGGGGAGTATTGTATAAATGAAGTAAGAAAAAAATTTCCCCAAGTGGCAAGTGTTTCTCCAGGGCTCAATCTACTTGTTGCAAAGATCTCACTTGACTGGTTCCTTTCAGAGAGTAAACCTCTTATGTCATTTTGTTCATTTCCAGGTAATCCTTTGCAGATATGAGTCAGCAGTTGGTTTTGTTTTTGCTTTTGCTTTTAATAAATAAGAACTATCTATACATTTCTGTTTTTGCACAGAGGGGTAAAAAAGAAAGAATGTGTGTGTGTGTATCTTCAAGACATTCAGAGAAAATGTGTATTATGAAAAAACTATGCATGGATTTCAAAATTTCTTGCACCAAAATGAACTCTTACTTTAACCCCATTTTTCCACAAACATTTTGAAATCCTCTTCTATGCCTGTATGTATGTAATCTTTCTGTAAGGCAGGAGGGATATGATAACTGAGAGGTTCATGAAGCATGAATTCTATCAAGTCCCAATTAATTTTGATAAAGTGTTTTTGTGTGTGCATGTGGGTGTGTGTGCACCTGTGTACACATGAGAGGGATCTTCGACCAGTTCATGGAAAAAAAACTAGGCATGGATTTTAAATTCTTTTGCATCAAAATAAATCCATATTTTTTTTTAAGGAGATTTTTACTATAGGGCACGTGTGTGCACCGGACAGAGTGACAGAAAACAAGAAATCACCCCCAGCAGGGGATCCCCACACTGCAGTCTCTTTTCCATTCTCCTCTTGGGATCTTGGGCACACACACACACACATGCACCCAGAGTGTTTTAAGTTGTTGGGTCAGGGACTCGAACTGTAGTCGACTAGTGGGAGTCCAGCGACATAACCATTATGCCATCTGCTGGTCCCTAAATTCATAGTTTAATTCCATTTCCCTCAAACCTGTTGAAGTCTCTTCATATATATTATATATCCTATAAGAACAAATATCATCATAGACACATGTAGGATTTTGTAGAGACAGAGAATGTGTATAGAAACGCTCATTGAGCAAAAACTATACTTGGAAAAGCATTCAGGGAAGGCAACATTAAGGACTTTTCATCTGTGGGTGGTTTTGCAGGAATTAGTAGCTTCCATTTCTTCTACCACCACGGCCACGCACTGAGAGAATCATATTTAGGCTTCTTCCAGAAGACAACTTGTGACAAGCTCTCACTCTTTCTTCTCTTTCCAGTCTGCTATCACTGCCTTCAGAACTAAATTCTTGCATGACGCTGGGTCTAGTGTAGACCTGGAAAACATCAGTCATTTTCCATACAATGTCAGATAGGTTCCATTTGCCTTTAAAACTGGATGTTTAATTTCTCTATATAAAGACATGAATGTCTGAAACCCCTGATAGTGGAAAATTTCATATAAAGGTCATCAACTTATGCTCTTTAGAAGATTATAAAATATTTGCTTGCCATTTTCTTTTGAGGAGTAGAATAAATATTTGTTTCCTAATGTTTTTTCACTTGAGATGTTCAGGCTAATTTTGTACTATGAGGTAAAATACAAACAAGTTAGGCCTGTCTTCTAGAAATGTTGGCAGATTTATTGTTGCTTTAACAAAGGCGACATTTTTAAATCTGTTGATGAAGCATTCTTTAAAATTCTATTTGATGATTACATATGTCTCTTCCACGGGCAATGAGTACTTCTAAAGGAAGTCATGTATATGTGAACTTGAGTAATCCCTTTATTTTAAAAGACAAATTGTCTTTTATTGTTAAAAGACAAATGAAGTTTCTATGTGGACAGACATAAGCCAAGAAAAATCTGTTTGCATTTTTATGTCCTAACATGTGAAGAAAGCTTTGGTTTACATCAGGTGTTGCAATGGCATGGAAGTGGATGTTGAGATGTGGAAATGGGCCACTGGGAAGCAGCTCGCTCTTCTTCCCCTCTGTCCTCAATGTTCCTTATACATCTTTGGTGGAGTCCAGCTGTCTGGAGTGTAAGTTGAATTGTGCAGGGTTTTTTTTTTTTTTCTTTCTACTTTCCTGATGATTTACTTAGTTGCAGTTTCTTGTCTTTCACAGTGATAAGCAATATCCTTCAAAGAAAGGCACTGCAGGACACTTTTTTTTTTCTCTTGGGAAGACTACTTCCCCTTCTTCCTCTAGACTAGCAAATTTTAAAAGATTACTTTCCAGTCTCAATTCACCCTTTCTTTGCCTTTTCAGAAACTGAAATTTGGGACACTCAGCACAGATTTATTTAAAAGAAAGAGAGAGAGAGAGAGGGAGAGAGAGAGAGAGAGAGAAAGAAAGAAAGAAAGAAAGAAAGAAAAAGAAAGAGAGAGAGAGAGAGAGAGAGAGAGAGAGAGAGAGAGAGAAAGAAAGAAAGAAAGAAAGAAAGAGAGAGAGAGAGAGAGAGAAAGAAAAATATGTAGCTTCAAGACATTAAGGGAAAATGTGTATTATGAAAAAACTATGCATGGATTTCAAAATTTCTTGTGCCAAAATGAACTCTTACTTTAACCCCAGTCTTCCACAAACATGTTGAAGTTCCCTTGTATGCCTGTGTGTATGTAAACCTGTGTGTTTGTGTGTGTATACATATGTATATTTCATATACACATATTTTTCAATTATTTATCTGGATGATAGATTGCAATTTAGGTCTATTTTTGGAAGGAAAAAAGGATTCTGTTTTGTTATATTTGTACAGATTATTCCTCCTGATGTAACTTAAAATAAAACTTTTTCCAGACATTACACTTCGTTCAGAGGACAAAGACATGAAATAATGAGTGTATTATTTCTAAAAATGAACAAACTAATATCCGGAGCATAATGTGATTAAGGCGCTCAGTAGAATTCCAAAAGGGCCTAAATGAATGCAAGGGAGGGGAGCGTCGTTCAGACCCCAGGAGCTGAGCAGCGTGGAAAACTGGCATCCAGCCTTGGGCTGTCGGACACTGTCCTAGCCGGCTGAGCTGCCGCTGCCCCTCCAAGCAGTGAGAGGACAGAGCTCTGTGCCAAGTCATCATTTTATTGGACCAGACAGTGGGATTGACCTGACCTGAGCCACCTTTTCGTTTGGTATCAGCTGAACATTGAGTGGGCGAGGGGATAGGGAAGTCACCAGCAGGGGCCATAGAAAAAGCAGTTGATTCTTCAACTTGGGCAACCCTGGCGGAGTGGATGAGGTGGAGCTGGCCTTCCTGGAATTGTTGGGCCGATTTTCCTGTTGTGTTTCACTGTCGACGCTCTCACAGACACACAGAACTGCTCCAGCACTGCCTGCCACCCACCATCTGGTCTCGGTGGCCTGTCTGTCATTTCGTGGGTCCCCATCCTCTGCCTACGGCGATGTTTCTTCAAAAAGAACTAGTGTGCAGTCCATTGGTGGGTATTCACGGTGATCTATTTGTCAGAATCTCGAGAAGTGCTCAAAGAACTATTAAGGACCAATGCGCTAGTTCCTGTTTTTAACCTGTTATGTCTTCTAATGGAACAAATTGCATTTATGAGACGATCGAGGGGATTTCTTCACTATTAAGACAAAGGGGGATAAGGCAGTTGTTCCTCTAGGAACCAGGATTGCTCTTTTGCATTGCCATTTGTCTTTTCGCTTGTCTGCTTGTGCAAATGAACCTCCAGAAGGAGTATTTAAGCATTCTGTTAAGTAAATTTGGAAGACTAGGTTTCAATTAAAATAACCAGACGGTGTGACCCAGCTCCCATTTCCCCTTAATTTTGATCATTAAAGCCTTCATATCCCCACAGACATCTGCCATGCTTCGATGTGATTCTTTTCAGGAATGTTCATTCATTATTAATCAGGTTGCTTGGTCAGGCGAGTGTGTGATTATTTTAAAGAATGTCCTCGAGATCCAATTACTAAAAATGAGCATGCTATAGGCAGATGTGCAAGTTCAGAACAGGTCTGGTTAACTGTTTAATTCGATTTGCTTGAATTCCACCAGGTGGGTGTTGAGGAGATTAAATAGTCTTTCTTGGTCCTTACTTCAGGTATCAGGTAAAAAAAAATAATAATAATAATCTCAGTGTACAAAATATCCAAAATATCTGGTACTAGTAAATTATCTTAAAACTTGAGGCTAGCATCTCAGTGCTTAACTGCTTGTCACTTTTTTATTTTCAGGCAGTCCCTCTGATCCCCTACAATTTACTTGGCAGAAACTCTTAGTTGTCTGCTACTAATTAAGCAAATGATTTTGAGTGTGCCAGCTGTTGGAGATTAACTGCAGTGAGATTTCAGAGTATCATTCATAACCTACGGAGTGTTAGTGGCTCACTTTTTTTTCACCTGTTCCCACTCAACGTGTTATTTGTAATTGCTTTAAGAACCACTTTGCATTTGCATTGCTTTCTGCCATAACTTGCAGTGGGAAACAGTCTATATTACAGTATCAATTTCTGGCCTTACAGAATGCCATTACATTCTATCAGATCCCCTGCTCCCTTCTTTCCATCACTCATCACTGTTTTATTGTGCCTTTACTGACTTGCCTGCTTCTCAAATTAGCCAGGGTACTAATCAGTAAAATAGCATTTGGGTAGTATGTTTACTTAGTGGTTTTGATAACTCAGGTATTAAACTACATGAGAGAATATGCAGACATCAAGTGCTCATGTTATGTTATTTAAGCTACTTTATATGTGGTAAATTCACCTTGGCTGTAGCAGCTAATTTTTATTGAGTTTGTGTTAGATAATTTTCTGAGTTGAGATTTATGCTTATCTGAGATGGAAGCAAGTCCTTCTGAGTTCAATCCCTGTTAGACTTTCTCAGAAACTCGAGTCAATTTCCAGTGTTTATATTTCAGTAACTTTGTTCCATAGTCTTTAAAAGTATTCCACTTACGGTTCTGTAATAGGAGTAATCTCATTGTAAAAATCCAGCAGCAGGAAGTCAACTAAATCTTAATTACCCAGGCAAACAGGACATAGAAGGTATAGCCAATCAAGTAAATCGACTTGGTTGTCTTTCTGAAATTTAATACTCTCAAAGAGTTAAAAATTTCTTCATAACATTTTTATTCGTTTACAACACTTTTAGAAGGTTCCATTTCTGAGACCATTTTTATGTGGCTTGGTGTAACATTGTGCAACTTTGACAGCGTGTTTGTCACCTCTATTATGTTTTGGTAAATTTAACAACGAGTTTAGTTCCTATAGTTGAGAGGCTATTTGGAAAAGAACTGAAGGAAGTGCCTTGGGAATCATCCAGGCAGTGTCTTGAGAGTTACCTGCTATTAGCAATTGATCACAGTTCACCCAGTGCTGGTATCCAAGTTTATTCCTTGGCCTAGTGACTCATTAATTTCTCTGAGAGAAAAGGCTTTCAGAGCTGTGCAAAGTGAGGGACTGAAAGTAAAATTATTGGGAGGTAGCATGCATTCCCTTTTTCTTATACTCCAAATTAGAAGAACAATTATTTTTTGTGGAGTATTCAGATTTCACATAGAGTAAATGTAGGAAAGCATTAAGAGGTAGACTTACCTTATGATGATTAAAATGCCAGTGCCTCCATTAAGAGAAATTTGGAATAAAAAAAAAAAAAAAACACAGATGATGTGCTGGTGATAGAACATCTCCCTATTCTACTGGGTGTTTGAACTCATCGACTATATTTGGTATGGAGACTCCTAATTCTTGGCCAGTTTTTGAATATACAGGTGGAACATCCATATCCCTTTGCGTTGAAAACCAAAAAGCCTGCCCATTGAAGTTGGCCATGGTTTACACCTGGAAATACATGTTGTCTTCACAGGGGTCATCTTATATATTTCTTCAAGGTGTGGGTTATCTATACTGTGTCATAATGGAGACCAGGAGAGACTTAAAAGGGGTAAGATTTTTAAATTCTAAAATGAGCTACTAAGCAGGATGGTGGCAAGGCTTGTGACGATATAGGTCGGGGGTTAAATATTTCATCTGCGTTGACTTGCCAGGTCACCATTTTTGCTTTTTCTATCAAAGGAAGGAGCCCAGAATACAAATCCAATAGATACGAACCCCCTTAACTTCTCTACTCTTGGTCTATAACAATAATAATAAGTAAGAGCATCTGTCCTGAGTTTCCCTTTCTCTCTTCTCAAGCCCAAGCCCTACAGCTGAGGAAGTTCCTTTGTCCTTCCTTTTCCACTTGGTATTTTGTCCTTTAATCCATTTCTATATCCTGTACCATGGACAAAAGAGCCCTCTTCTCTCTGGCCTCCTCCTGGGATGAATGCTTCCTCGGGATAGAGATACCTCAGGATGATAATACCTGGAGCCCAGAGGGAGCAAAATGCCATCTTTCCAGACAACTGGGTCAGTCAGATCACTTTGACCATCACCTGGGTGCCAAGGTGCGATCATCCTTACTTACAGCCCTCTCCACTAGTTCTCCATTTCTCTGTTGGTTAATTTTCTTTAACCTTCACACATTCATGATTGGCCTCAAGTCTAAACTAGGAATGTTATCTCTATATGAGATTTGTGTTTGTGTATTTGCTGGTGTATCTATGAATGTATGTATCAACCCCACAGTGAATCCAACCATGTTGAAAGAATGAGATGAATCATCACAGGTTCTGGGGAGTAGGATGTGGATGTCTTTGGGGGTGAGGCACAATTCTGACTTCTGGTGATCAGGAGGATGGAAGTGCCAAAAGGAAACATCAGGGATCTGTAGAGAAGACAGGTTGGGGAGAGAAGTGGGTAAATCCCATGCATTGTATATCCTGGGTCTGAGTCAATTGTAGTACATGAGGCAAAGACTCATCAATATTGAACTGGGATTCTGCAAGGGATATGAGCTTAGAAGTCATTTGCAGAGAAGTAGTGTGTGAAATGAGCTGGATGGCTCATTTCATTTTTTTTTTAAAAGACAGGGTCTCACCTTGTCACTATTCTCCTGCTTTAGCCTCCCGGTTGGATTACGGGTGTGTCCTGGCATACCCAGCTATTTCTAAGGGTCTCATTATGTCTTCTAGGCCACCATCAGGCTTGAGACCCTCCTACCTCAGCCTCCTAAGTAGCTAGGATTATAGACACATGCTACAGTGCCTGGGGAATCAAACCTGGGCCTCCCTTGTGGTCCCAGATTGTGGAACACAGCCTTTCAGCAGTGTGGGCCACTGTGGCTGCACCACCTGGATGGTGTTTTTGAAGGAAACAGACCACTAGAAAACATCCAGCTTGTCATTAGCAGGAGGAAGAAGTCATCAGCTTTAGAGAGGAAAACCAGAAAAGCACAATTTCAATCATAGAAACAGGCAGGAGACACAAGGTATGAAAACATTCATGTCATTTTCCATCAAAACATTGATTTATTAATTCCCCATTTTAGAGAAGTGCTTTCTTCAGAAGTCTTAAATCTGTAAGAAAGTTCCTAACCACTAAGCCAGTCCCATAGCTTAGTGGTTAAGGGAGCCAGATCCCACATGGCTGACCACTGTTTGAATTCCTGCCCCTGTGGCTTGAAAAACATGCCCCATATCCTGACAGGATGGACAAATGGACAAGGGATTGTGGTGTGTCAATGCTTCATTTGAGGGTGCTTTCTCCCTCTTTTTCTCTCTCTCTCTTTGGTGAGTGAAGGTGTCTTCTTGCAATTAGAAAGGAAAAAGGAAAAAAAGAAAAGAAAAAATGTCTTGTATGCAGTGTGTCCCAGGATGCAGGGCTTAACTGCAACCTGCTCCAGATAGACTCTCCTGCTGAGGAAAGTGATTAAAGTGAGTACTAGAGGAAGTGTAGGAAACATCTGTGAACAGTTACCCATGGACACAACCTGCTGATAGTGGCAGGTCTGCAGAATGTCCTAGATCATCTGGCTACCCATCCAACTCCCGTTTGCTCACTCTTCCATGCTCTCTTCTAGCCGTACAAACCATGGACAGAGATGTGAGCTGTGAATTGCTGCCATTCCCAGTTTATTGCAAGGAGTTCCCATGATTACCCACATCCTCTTCTGAATGAGGACCATTCAGCCCATTCACAAAAATGTTGAGCTATAGCATTTCCTGATGATATGCACGTGTGATTTCCTTCTACTGTAGTGACGACTAGGAAGCTTTTCTTGTTGTGTTGGAGGCCTGGAAATTAAACTTAAATGGTTCACAAAAAAAAAAAGAAAGATAATATTTTGCACAAAATCTCTCCCACCCTTCACGATGTGCTTTATGAATCCCTGTTCATTTTTTTAAAAATTATTTTATTTAAGTTTGTTTATTTTAATTTGGTCTAAGAGGAACAGAGAGAGAGAGAAAGTGAGAAAGTAAGCCACCAGGTCCAGGACTCAAACCATGGTCGGCCATGTGGGAATCCAGTACCCTGGTTCATCTTTTAAAACCCATATTACATATTACCTCCTCTGAGAGGCTTCCCTGGTCCCCTTCTTTCCTGTCCTCTCGTCCCTCAGTATAGAGTTGATTATTCCCTGTCTATCTTTGGCAAACATCTTTTGTTATATTGCATGTTTGTTCATGTTTTCTCTCCCCTAACTCTAAAATCACTGTGGCAGGGGCCAGCTGTTACCAGTTCTTGTCCTGGGACCAAATATAAAGAAGGACTGAAATATTTGGTGAAAAAATAAATGCCATTGGGCCAGCAGTTGGCATGGAGGTTAAGGCAGCTGGATCCCACATGGCCAACTGCGCAGTTCAAGTTCCAGACCTGGTGGCTTTAAAAACATGCTGAGCATGTGTGCGTGCATGCACATTGGCCAAAATCCCAAGGGGATAGTGAAGGAGAAGGGATTGCATGGCCACTCCCCCAGGGGGAGGTTCTTTCTCACTTTTCTTCTCTCTCTGTCTCTGGCAAGTGCACATACCCGATAACAAACTTTAAAAATAATAGAATAAAATGACACTTCAGTTTCTCCAAGAAGATGTTTTAAAGAAAACAAGAAAATAAACCATGCTAATTTTTATTTTAGAGGGGGACATGCCATGCATATAAGTAAGATATTGTTGAGTAATTTAACAGCAATGGGAAAGTCTTGACAAAAGTGGAATAAAATGGGATTCGCAATAGATATCAAATCAAACCCTCTTCCTTTTTGGCAGTAGAGAGGCAAAAGATTTAGGGAATTGGCAGAACCTCACTTCCCATATCTAGGTATTTTGTCATCACTCAATACAATTAACCATCTACAGTGAAGACACTTGGTGCGAAGCATCAGGCCAAACACTACGGCAATAAATGGAAAATTCTCCTGTTCTGGGCAGCTGCTGTTCAACCATTATAACATGAATTGCCCTGGAGCACTTGATTCAACTCACATCATTTCCATTGATGTCAGGGTGAAATCCCATTGCATATCACTTCCCGTTAGCACTTGAAACTTGTACATGCGTGCCCAAGTTTTGCTCCGCTCTCGTTACTGTCGTTGCCCACACAGCATTTTATTCATACCTCTCTGAGAGTGATTTTCTTTGTATATTCTGGTTAGTTGTACACACTTCTATTTTCTCAATTGTGGGTCAGCAAAATAAGATCTGTAGGCCAATCCTGGCTTGTTCCCAGTTTTTCTGAATACAGTTGTGTTGGGACACAGCCACACTCGTTACTTTATGTATTGTGTATGGTTGCTTTCGTGCCACAGTGGTGGAATTGGGTAGTTGCGACAGAGATCCTATGGCCACAAAGACAAAAGTATTTATTACCTTGCCTTTTGTAGATGTGTCCTGACCCCTGTTATATTAGGTCATTGGGAAAGTCATGATGTATTTTTCTACGTTTTTCTAGGCAAAACTGCATCATGACTTTCCCGACAGCCCAATAATAAATTGGGAGATCATTAAAGGCAAGGGTTATGCTTTATTCTTTCTCATTTCAGCCTGAGCATCAGTACATTTAATGGAATCCATGAATGTTCGAGTCCTACTATGTATTGGGCACTGTTCTAGGCTGACAGTACATCTCTTAAAGAGCAAAGCAAAATCTGTTCTCATAGAGCTTATATTCTAGAGTTGAGGACTGCAGGGAGAGATGGAGTGATGGACAAGCTAATAGAAAGTTGAGTGATAAGTGTTAGGGAGAAAAGCAAACTGAGATGGGGGAAGAAGGATTGCCACAGTGGGTGGCTGGCTGGACTGGTAGTAGGGGAATAGGTTTTATGTGGGTTCACAGAGAAGGTGACACTGGAGCAGAGAGTGACACTAGACACCAGAGACCTAGCGAGTGTGAGCAGAGGATGTGCTTGGCATGTTTGAGGAATCACAGGAGACCATGCGCCCAGAGTGGAACCAGCAGTGGGTAGCGTGGGGGGAAATGAGCTCACCGTCTACAGCTCTGTTTCCTGGGGCTGATTTTATTTTGGTGAACTTCCCTCTGAGTAAGATGAGAAGCTGCTGAAGGGTAAAGCGGAGAGTCAGGCTCTGTCATGTTTGAGCAGGCTCTCTGACTTCTGATTGGATGAGAAACTCTAGGGAAGGGCGAGAGTGAGCAGAAGCAGGGAGACCATCTGGAAAGGTCTTGTGATAGCTCAGGCATGACAATAGAGGTGGAGGGATGAGAGTGCCAGATTCTGGCTTCCAAGCCAGTTTAGTGCCTGGCATACAATAACCAGTTTTCTTTTGAATAAGTGAATAAAATGTCAGTGTTTTCACTGGAGTCCACAGTAGAATCACCTCTAGACATTCTGACAGCACCTCTCCACGATGGAATCCTGGCACTTGCATTAAAAGCGCAGGCATCACAGGGCTGGATGGTGGAGCAGCAGTAAAAGTCAGTGCTCTGGGAGGCTGAACCACCACTCCATGGGAGTGTTCCGGACTCATATCCAGAGACCTCCCTGAGAATACTGGACACTCGCTTGCTGTGATCCAGGGCTGTTTGAAACTGGGAGTGGATTGAGGCATTTGGGCCCTCTTAGGGGTTCTCTCTCTCATCACAGAGAAACGAAGTACAAAAAAAAAAAAAAAAAACTTTAAAAATTATAAAGATACAACCATCATAGCTCATCCATCCCCCTGTCAAGATCCATTGAGAGTTCTTGTTTTATCTGAGAACAAAGTAGACCAAAGGGCTACATTTCCCCTTTAATTTGTAAGTTTCTGGTAGGAAGAAAGTTGACTTAGAGAATTTTTCCCTATGATTAACCAAAATCATGATTATTATTTTTTTTACTTGCCAGAGGGTACATGTGCTTACTAGAGAGAGACAGAAAAACACAGAGAGAGAGACAGAAAGCATCCCCCAGTAAGGCACAGTCATGCTATAATCCCGTCTCCATTTCTTCCTCCTTTTGAGATTTTGGGTATACATGCACACATGCCTGGTGTGCTTTTCAGACCACTGGGATTGGGATTTGAACCATTATCAACCATGCAGGATCTGGCTTCCTTAAACACTAGGCTGCAGAGCCAGCCCAATAATGATTCATTTTTTCCAAGCTATCTATAGAAAGGGTTGACTGTGACCAAGTGGGGACAAGAGTTTCTTATAGTAGCAGCCCTAGGATTTCCATTGCAGATTGTGGGAAGATGACCAAGCTGTCAGCTTTCTAATGGCAGTTGTTCCTTTATTCTTTCGTATGTAGTAAATATTAGCTAATGCTTTTAACAGGCTCAGAATACACTTTTTTTTAATAATTATTTATTTTATGTATTCATTCATTTTTTTTTTTTTTTTTAGTTTGACCAGAGAGAGACAGAGGGTAACAGTGAGAAAGAGAGGAAGTGAGAAAGCAAGCTACCAGATTCAGGACTTGAACCCTGGTCGGCCATGTGGGAGTGTCCAGCGCCTTAACCACCACACCACTAATGATCAGTTAGCATTTGGTTGGTAGCAAGGTGAGCATTAACACTATGGAAGCACCACAAGGTATTTCTGAGGCATGCTATTGCAGAAAGGGTGAATTTTGTAAATAGGTGGAGGTGCGAATGCAAATGACCAGTTGTCAGAATCACTAAATATAGCTTTGAATGTGAAGCCTTCCCTTTAATCTGGCAGAGCACCGCCACTAGCCCTCTGCCCCCACCCTGGGGGCGATTTGAACCTCTCACCACTGGATGAACTGCAGTATTCTCCCACAGCCTGCAGTGGGCTGCATCTAATATTCCCAGCACTGTTCCGTAACCCTCTACTAATGGCCTTGAAAGGGAGAAGGTTCAAAGAGGCTTGGTTCCCAGGCCTGCTAATGAGCATGAGGCCTCTTCACCCTTAATGAACTGAGGTTTGTGTGGGATTCTTTGCCTTACCCTTTAGAAGGGAAGGCAGGAGAGAGTTCACAAAAGCAGCAACGTCTTTATGGCGAGAGGAGCGTGCAGCTGGGCCACCCGAAGGTGGCCTGGAGAGGAGCAACAAAGCTGGCGGAGGTCGTGCCCAGGCCAACACGGCTCTGAGTGTGAGGCTAGACCTCCTGCCAGCCGGCTTGTTGCTGGCAACTGTGACAATCCTGCAATGGGAGTTTTCAGGACTGGAGGGTCCCTCAACAGCCCTTCGAGCCTCCTCAAGTCGTACTCATTATCATTGCATAACTTAGCAAATGCATATTAAAACCATTAAAATCCTCATTCTAATTAACTAAGTTGTTGTTCCAAATATTATTCATTGGTACCGGAGCTCACCACGGCCACGAAAAAGGCCCCCAGATATTTTTCTCTGCTTCTCTCTGCCCACCCACATCCAATTGCTGAGTTAAACAATAGAATTATTCAGAAGAGTAACGAACACATGCCAGAAATATTGCCTCTATCACAACCATCTTCGTGGAAGTCAGTGTTTTTTCCTCAGGAATATATTTTGCAAAGTGACATCTCATATTTAAACCTTATCACTTCTGCTGAAAGCTGAAATCTGTGCATTGATTTCATGTGCATTTCATGCCCATTTTGACAGTAACTGCCTTTCTTTCATGCTAAAGCCTGGTTTTATATTGCAGAGTAAAAGTCCTTAAAACATGTATACATTAACATGCAATTTTATAAATTCAAAGTTATGAAAGGCTCTATAGTGCATTAATGAACGTTTCTACATTTTAATTTCCAAGGCAAGGTAGAACCTGGCTGTGACACAATAAGATTATTGTGATTAGATATAAATTATGGAAATTACGGTTTCAATTACTTGCCAATTTGGAGTGAGACCTTTTAGAAAACAAATCAGAAAAATAAATAGCTACTTTCAGTGACTGGAACTTTGAGAAAATGTGAGCTGGTGTGCTGGCTCCAGGTGCTCTCCCCTCCTTTCCACAGTGAATAGAAAGAGAATTATCTGGAATGTACACACATTTACCCTTCCATGACCTGTGTTTGGAATTGTTCTGAGACACATTCAAAGCTGACAGCACCCCCGCTGCCCCCCCCCCCGGCTGACCCTCTCGCGCCTAATCAAATCTTACGTTCTGTTTCCAGATAGCTGATCAGCTTCCTTGGATTTTGCTGATGACACAAGAGAGCTTCGCCTGAAGATGGAAACGCTGGAGTCGGAGCTGACCTGCCCTATCTGTCTGGAGCTCTTTGACGATCCTCTCCTGCTACCCTGCGCACACAGCCTCTGCTTCAACTGCGCCCACCGCATCCTGGTGTCACACTGTGCTACCAACGAGGCTGTGGAGTCCATCACCGCCTTCCAGTGCCCCACCTGCCGGCATGTCATCACGCTCAGTCAGCGAGGTCTAGACGGGCTCAAGCGCAACGTCACTCTGCAGAACATCATCGACAGGTTCCAGAAAGCATCCGTGAGCGGGCCCAATTCCCCCAGCGAGACCCGTCGGGAGCGGGCCTTTGACGCCAACACCATGACCTCCGCTGAGAAGGTCCTCTGCCAGTTCTGTGACCAGGATCCTGCCCAGGACGCTGTGAAGACCTGTGTCACTTGCGAAGTGTCCTACTGTGACGAGTGTCTGAAAGCCACTCACCCGAACAAGAAGCCCTTTACAGGCCATCGTCTGATTGAGCCAATTCCGGACTCACACATCCGGGGGCTGATGTGCTTGGAGCACGAGGATGAGAAGGTGAATATGTACTGTGTGACCGATGACCAGTTAATCTGTGCCTTGTGTAAACTGGTTGGGCGGCACCGCGATCATCAGGTGGCAGCTTTGAGTGAGCGCTATGACAAATTGAAGGTTAGTCCGATCCGCCTTAAGCCAACCCCTTTCTGCCAGCATATGTCATGGAAATAAAAAGTGTATTCACTGCTAGCTACATGGCAGGTGAAGGTTTTCTCTTCACCTTTGTTATCTGATTCGTTGTAGCATGTTTTTGGCAGCCTATAATGTTACACAATAAGGGTATCTTGTAAAAGTGACTGCTGCTTGTAATTTTAGCGTTGCCAAGGTGAGAGCGATTTCTAAAAAACTGGATCATTTTCAATCCTTGCAGTTTTTCTGGATCATTTTCAACCCTTGTAGTTCTTGCAAAGAGAGTGTTGCCTCAGAGAGAGAAAGCAAGAGAGAGAGAGAGAGAGAGAGAGAGAGAGAACAAGAAGGGATGGCAGATAAAATCTAGCTTCGGGTATTGGGGGGGCATTTATTTTCCTCACTTATCCAGGAAAACTCATTGTACCCCTATCTAGTTACTGCGCAAACAAAAGAATAGAAGAAGGAAGGTCTGTAGCAAATGTGGGATTTTAGAGGACACGTGGCCTTCTATTCCCTGTGTAAGTGATATCCAGCTTATTGGTGAGCTACAGTGCTCTGACAATCTCGGGTTTCACGAAAGAGTCCCTTTTCATGTAGGCTCTTTATTAGTGAGGTTACAGGCGAGGCTGTTTGAATTTCACTTTTAACATGAAATTATTAACCTGACTCTAGCTTGGGGGATAATAATTAATATGACTGTATGTCAAATAAAAAAATCACTCTCTAAATATGGATAGAAAGCACCAGGGAAGAAATAAAAAGAAAAGTCTCCAGATGTTGGTTCAACTTCAGGCGACGGCAGGTCTAATTATTAAAAACTCAGCTGAGCGAGTCTGAGTGAAATACTACGTTCACCAGCTAATTTTAGATCACAAGACACCAATTAAAAGGAAAGGAAGTATAAATTAAAAGCTCTAAGTAAATAGATGTTGAAGTCCTTCCTCTCAGGAAAAACACACACCATGTTGTTGAGCAAACAAGATGAATCACATGATCAAAAGAGTAGTATTGTCACTCAGAGAACACTGTCACCTTTAACAAATGGTTCCTATCTCTTCTGCTTAGCACTAATGGGTGGTTGTGTTTACTTGGACCGCTTCGTTTATTTTGTGGCTGTGGGATTAACAGACATCATCTGGGCTTCGTCTCTGCTCCTTCTTGACGTGCTGAGGGAAATTGACATGCTGGAGTGAATCCCCACTTCTAAATGTCACTTGGGCACAAAAGCGTCACCTGGGCAGAATGCCTCACTTCAGGTGTCCAAAGAAGGACTGGCACAAATCCATCTTCAACCCATGTAGAGGAAGTTAAGTGACACAGATGAGGGTTTTCTAGTGCAGCACACGGCGGTAGTGGAGAACAGTTTCCCCGAAGTCAGCAATAGCAAAGGCAGTGCACCTATGAGTTTAACTCTAGAGTAAATTCTGCAGAAATACAGGTGGCCATCACGTTTTAGAAACCAAGGTGATTTTTTTTTTTTTTACCTCTTTGGTTGTTGAGGGAGGAGGGTGTTGAGGATGATTGAACAGAGATGTTTGATTTTTGTTTTCCAAAGTGTAAACGTGCTAGATTTTTTCTTTATCAGAAATGTTCCTTTGATAGGAATAGCAGTAGCTTTTAGTGACTCTTTGTTAAAACACCATAATCATAGTGATATTTGCTATTCAACAAGTCTCAGGTTTGATATTTAAATCTGGCAGGCAAGTTCTCTTCACTACTTGTGTACTGTCACAACAGAGTTATTAATTATTTACATAATGTCTCCAAATTTATGAGGAAATACTGTCATCTTCTAGCCCTTTTTGTGATAGAAATGAAACTCTTCAATTATAAACCCCACACATGTGTCTAATCAAGCCAGTGGGTTGTAGGTTGTTGAAATTATCACGGGAAGGGCCTGACAATGAATAGTGTAGTATATTCTATTTTTTATATACTGAATTGTAAACATATAAATAGCATTCAGTGTACTAAAACCCATTCATAGCTGTTCCACAAAATATGCAGATGAGCATTTATAGCCGTTCAACAAAATGTGCTTAGGAGCATTTAAACATATAATATACTAGCGTAGCATGTTTATTCTGAAACATGCTACTCATGTTAGAATATCAAAAATCGTAAGAATATATGACATTTGGGTGTCTGATGAACATGTGTACTTCCTTGTTTTGTTTATGTAAGAACAACAGAAATGTTGGCTTTTTGAAAGAAATAATAGCATACAGAAAGGACAAAATCCAAGGAGTCAGAAAAAGTAAATATGCTATGTACATGTATTTTTGTGTAGCTCTAAGATCTCATATAGATAAGGATTTGTGATGATGGACAAATGCAAAGCATGGAGAAATCTGAGGAGGTTTCACTGATAAAACGATAGATTTGCTTTACTTGTTTGGATTTGTAGAGACCCAGGTGTCTTCTGCTTGAAAGTGTTTGTGTCTTTCTATTTGTAGAAGTCCATTCTATGGAGGGAGGAATTCTACATTGATTATGAAGAATAATTATTTCTTGGAAAAACATGAAAGTTTGGGGGACATTTTAAACTCAGACCTCAGTATAATAGATGTATGTTTACAGAAAGAATTGGAATATAATTTTGTACATTGCATTCTTTTTCTAAGCCTAAAAGCAAAAAGGAGATTAAAATTCCAGCATGTAGAATTTATGCAAACAGAATCTTCTACATCATTTGAAATAGTGTCATGTCAATAATCAAATACTTTTGGAGACTATGCATTGAGAAACACTCGTGAAATATTGAAGCAAAGAGAAAATTAAACCAGCATTTTCTGAACTCTGTTTTCAGGTAAAAAGAGAAAAGTCTTCCTGCCAAATGCAAAGGTCTCTAAACGGAGCATATCGTAATGTGGATCTTTTTTTAAATTTCATTTTAATTGAATTTTAAGAAGCCTTTCAGCCCTCTAAACTTGGATTAAAAATTTGATTTGTGAACCACATAAGAGAATTTGGTTTAATGCATTCCAGAGTTTTCAAGGAATTAGAACGCTGTCATTCCTCTTTTTCTGTTCCAATGTACAATGTTAGAGCTCTTGTTTCTTTTCTCTAGTTACACCTATAAAAATATACAAATTGGGAAAAATTGACTTTCCCTTGCTCTTCAGTTTCAGCATAGCCCCTTCAGATTAGTGGAAGTTGAAGTTCTGAACCATTGTTCTGCTCTTCTGACTCTACAGGCTAGCCAAGGGAACTTGTTTGTTTAATGCAGGTTTCAAGGTATCAACACATTGTAATTTTTTTAATGGTTTGATAAAAAGTTCCAATTAAAATTCATCTCTCCTGCATAGTGGGTCTTATCTGGAGGGGAAGACATGAGATTGCACCTTTGGGTTTAATTTGTAGATCACAAGGGTCTATGTTTTTGAGAGTCTTGCCTAATTTGTAATTGGAAAATTGAGCAGTAAACATTTTTTTTTCTTTTTCCTTAGAATTTGTATAACTTGGGATCAGCAGATGGTATAATGGTTACATCACTGGACTCCCACATAGTCAACCGTGGTTCGAGTCCTGGACCTGGTGACTTGAAACTCATGCCAGGCATGTGTGTGTGTGTGTGCGCATGCTCAAATTCCTGAGAGGAGAATGGAGGAGAAGGGATTGTGGTGTGGCCATTCCCCCTGGGGAGTGACTTCTCACTTTCTGTCTCTCTGTTTCTCCAGTGAGAACATGGGTCCTATAGCAAAAATCTTGCTTTAAAAAAAAATGTACAAGTTCATATAGGTTTTTTGAGAGATCACAGAAAATTGAGATATGCCTAATAAATGAAGGTAGTATGAGCAGAAACACTCTGCCTTCGTGGAGTTCATAACCTCACGGGGAATTCTAACAGCTAAATATTTCCTCTGTTGGTAGTGGACGGAGACACGAAGGAAGGACACTGACCTCAGCCCTGAGCGATGGGGAGAGACTTCCCAGAAAAAGAGGTGTTTTCTGAGCTTTGCATTAGAAAACAATATTGAATTTATCAGATGTCTGTAAAATCCCCATTGCCAGTCATTATTATTTTACTTTTTACCGCATATGACATCCTTTGAGTAACCCTACATAATTTTTCAAACTAGTTTAAAATAATTCCAGGTTAGATTTTAATCTCAAATATAAGGGTAGTATATGAAATGTCACCATGTGGTGTGTGACTTAGTCTTATAAAACATTTTGATTCTATGGGATATCCCCAGTTGCATCTGACTCTTTCAAAATGCAATTCTAGTTGTGCTGTTTTTCTTCTTCTTTTTAAAAAACGCCTATTCCTCCATTTCTCCTATGAATAAGAGAGACAGAGACAGAGAGATACAGAGATAGCATCCTACTAGGGTCTTGATGCCATGATCCACTCCGCTTCAACCAGCTCCAGATCATAGGCAAGTGCATGCCCGGGAGGTCTCTGGACTCTAACTTGGAACCTTCCCATATGGGTCAGTGTCACAGGGTGTCAGGTTTTACTGCTGTGCCGTTGTCCAGCTCCTGTTGGTGCTTGCTTCACGACGACATGTCCACAGTCTGTAGTGTGTATAGTTTTTAAAGTCCTTGTGATGAAAATAAGGTTTCCAAGTATCTGTAAAATATACTAAAACTGCATTTTAATTTTGTTAGCTTGTTGCAAAAAATATTTATCATAGGGTAAAAGACAGCATCTGCAGGGTTATGTTTTTAATGGGAAACTCAAGGCCGCTTCCTTCCTCTCCTCCTCCTTCTCACCTGTCTACACCCCTCCTTCACCTGCAGAGAGGAATGTATTGTTGCCTGGTGATGATGATTATTATTGGAGTCATTTTTATTAAGCTGGGAGAGTTCCGGAAAATGCAGACAAGTACACAAGGTACCTCTTAGTCTTGTGACTGTGTCAACAAATATCATTCTTGGACACGTTGCTTAATGTTCTTGGATCACATTTTACTTGTCTATAAAGCATTCTGCTTGGCGCCGAGGAAGCCTGCAATCTATATCAGAACTCCTGTTAGAAGCCAGGAGGCAGAATGTAAATGGTTAAGTGTGCAGACTTTGGCGGTAGAATGACTGCCAAAGATTTTAAACCACTGCTCGTATTATTTTTGTGTGAGATGAGGGTCCATGTCGTTGCTCTAATAGATTTTGTAGTTTTATTCTAAAGCACCTGGCAAAGGGCAGAGGCATGACAATTGCTAAACACTCATTGATGGACATGTGCAGGATTGACGGGTGGGTTAGATGAGGGTGTTGGGATTCAGAGGTGGAAGAGATGACTCTGGCTCTGAGCAGACAATAAACCTTGCTTTGGGGTGGTGGGATTTAAGCTGCTTTGACAGATCGGAGGATTACGCATCAAAGAAGAGTGAGGCGTTCCATGGGAGCCAGGCCAGCAGAGACCTGTGGGCAGGAATAGGCAAGAGAGCTTCGGGACTGTAGGCAATGCTGGCTAGAGCACGGGGTGCTGACTGAGGGGCCAGAAGGGAGAATGTCGGAAGAGTCACTTTGGGGAAAATTTTTGAAAGTCTTTGAATGTCAAGTTAGAGATCTGGGGCATTTGCACTCTTTTATTTTTTTAAATTTTTTACCTTTTTCTCTTCAATTTGCCAGAGGGCATGTGCACTGGCTGGTGAGAGAGAAAAAGAGAGAAGGAAAATGAGAATGGGTTATTATGTATTGAAGATAACTTTATAGTATTGTTAACTGGACTGGTGAGAAATGTACATAAGTTGAAATATTCACATGTACACATGTTGGAATATTCATGTGATTGAATGTATAAAAGAAATTGAAATACAAAACTTAAGGGAAAAAAAAAACAAAACGAGAAAACACCCCCCATTGGGGGACAGTCATGTCACAATTCCTTCCCCTCTATCTATCCCTCCTTTCTGAATTTTGGGCATACATACCTGCCCAGTGTGTTTTTCAAGCCACTGAGCCAAGACTTGAGCCATGCAGTTGGCCATATGGGATCCAGCCATCTTAACCACCATGTCACCTGCTAGCCCACTCTTTTTATAGGGTAGCAGTGAAAAAGTTTCCATTTTGGGAGAGGAGCTGATGTCATGTCTATTTTTTAAAAGAAAGGTCAAGTGAGGATACCAGGATGAGTAAAGTCATGTTCGCAGAATAAATAAAAGAGACATTCACATTGTTTAGGCTTTCTGATCTCTTTTTAAATTGGCAAAGTGACGATATGACAGGTCAAAAACCACCCCCACCCCTGTTAGCAGAAACATGGGAAAGTGACACTCAAGGTTTTCCCCTGAAGACTAGGAAGCAGCAGCAGTCGTTCCTGCTTGGCCTGAACCCAGGCACGTACGTGATTCTTTCCCTGCTCTGCCAGCACAGCACGGCACGGTGATGTGGGCACGGAGCCGTTTCTTCTGGCTTCCTGATTCTCAGGAAGGAGAAGCTGTTCGAACCTCTGCTTGCCTACCACAAACCGAGATAACATTTCAGTGTCAGAAGCAACCTGGGCACTCACATTGTTCCATCCCATTTCACAAATGAGGAAACTGCATTTCCGCAGTCTCTTTTTTCCTCCACAGAATTCGCTTTAATATCAGAAGTTATTATTGCCTTTATGTTACCAAACCTTGTGAGAATAAGGACTGTTGCTCATTTTAATTAATTACTTGTTTGTTTTTTAATAATGGTAGTTTTAAAATCTTTTGAAGTCATTACAATGTTTATATCTTACAGGCTCTAAAGTATGTTTTGAATGCTC
The DNA here is from genome assembly GCA_026018925.1 of Tupaia tana. Taxonomy (NCBI): domain Eukaryota; kingdom Metazoa; phylum Chordata; class Mammalia; order Scandentia; family Tupaiidae; genus Tupaia; species Tupaia tana. The sequence continues at coordinate 163,079,873 of JAKSZU010000009.1, forward strand.
TTTTTATTTATTTATTTTTTTATACATTCATTCCTAATTTTGAGGCCAACACATTTTATTCTTTTGAGCACTCTCTGCTTCTTATCAAACCAAGAGTATAGGTTAGTGGTTTTTTTTTAAGTTACATTTAATCACTGTCTATATTTATACTGTACAACATGGTTTTTCCCAGCATGAATACAGTACATGTTAGTCAAGTCACAGTCTCTCTTTTAAGGTTTTCAGGACTAAATGCAGTGATTTCACACTGGTAGTCAACACACACCTAGCCTGGCTGCCAACCACCATCATGTGTGTAGGATGATGCCTTATATGTTTTGCAAATTACTGCAGAGACATGCTTGAAAAAAAATGCATCCAGGGCCACCAAAAAAGTTACTTCGAAGGTGTCCCCATACCAACATTTTCTACAGTTAAACCAGTATAGATTGGGTTGTCTTGAAGGGCGAGACCTCATTCCAGGAGCTGTGTTCATGTAACTGGTCCAGAAGACCTAAAGGACACAGTGGAGGAGAGTTGGGGCAGTGATATCAATGAGGAAACAAATGAATTGTAGTTGCAACTTAAATAGACTTGCTAATTTCCTTCTTAGGGTGTATGTTTGCCACCCAATGTCTTAAGATAGAGGTGAAAAAATATAATTTTATTTAAATGTATGAAGTGAGTAAATATAACCCAAAAGTAATTATCTGTGTATAGCATTTAAATTTAAGTTGAAAAGTTTTGAAAATATGATTCATCTGGACCAGTTACAAAGTTAAAGCCAGTAAGAGTGGCCCAGCCTTGGTGTCATAGGTGGCAGCGTACTGAACTGCAGTGCTGGAAGCCACATGGCTGCTTGGATCCTGAGTCCACCAGAAAACATGCAGGGTGTGCACATGCCCAAAATCTTGACAAGCTGGGGGGGAGGGAATCATCACATGACAAGGTCATGTCAGAGTGCCTGTCTCTGTCTCGCACCCATGTGTACACGTTAATGTACACATACTCCCTCTTGTGAATAAAGTAAATCAACTTTTTTAAAAAGTTGATAAGATTGGGACCAGCAGTTAGCGTAATGGCTATATGGCTGGACTCCCACGTAGTCGACCACTGTTCACGTCCCAGACCCGATGGCTTAAAACTCACGCCAGGCGCATGTGCGTGCGTGCCCAAGATCCCGAGAGGAGAATGGAGGAGAAGGGATTGCGGCGTGACCATCCCCCCTGGGGGGGTGATTTCTCACTTTCTGTTTCTCTGTCTCTCTCTGTCTGTCTGGCAAGCGCACGCGCCCTACAGCAAGAAAACCTCTCCAAAAAAAAAAATAATAATAAGCTGATAAGATTTGCTGAAATTACATTAACTGAATGTTTTGGTTTTTTAAAATTCTATGATATTCAATATTTTCTTTATATGTCATTAACAAATCACAAATTAGATTATTCTTAGAAAGATGGATAAATATTTTTTACACTGAATAAGTAAATAATTCAGTGGGCACGAACAGTTTGAGAAGTGAATATGGTAAAGATTTAATTTTTCTCAGAACGTGACATAACATTCTGGAAAAATTTGATAGAACTACATTTGCAAAATCCATTTAAAACTTACTTTATGTTCTGAACTTGCAGGCATAATACTTAAAAGTCTTTGCATACTCGTGAGGTATGGCTTCTAAACTAACAGAGGAAAGCACGTTGTGCATTTCTCATCAAAAAGGAAAATGCCTGTGAAGTGCCCAGCATGTGATTGGCACGGAGTAAGTGTTGGATGAACATGAGGTATTTTATCTGGGCATTTACTATTACCATAAAGGCTTCATTGGTGTAATCCAGTCGTGGATTTCTTGACAGTCTCGTAAACTACTCAGTGGTTATAGAGTTGATTTGTGTTTCTGGCTGACCTGGGAAACTTTGAACAGTCCTTAAGGGAATTATAATTGGGTGGAAACTTTGATTTGTCCTTCTTTCTAACCCAGGCTAACTAGTAAAATAGACTTTTAAGAAGCAGTGAGTGGTGGACTGAAAGACAGGGCTTTAAAAACAAGCACCATTTTCAAGTCCATGGGGCTAGTCTTTTCACTTTCTTATTTTATCTGATTGAACCAGCACCACAGGTGCTTGAGCATCTGAGACTGTTTCCTGGGGCAGAGAGACCAGCGTTTGGGCTTATACCACGATGGTCAGATTTAGACACACCTTGACAAACTGAGGAAAAGATAGGTGACATGATACGCAGGTGGCCTGGTCCAATCATCAGCTCACTGGGAGCTTTTCCCTTTCGGTGTAGTGTTTTGAGAGTGAAGGATATGTGAGGAAAGGAGCAAATGGGCTCTGCGCTGTGTGTCAGCAGCCTTCTCCTTAGAACAAGAAGAAGGGAGGGGTCAGTGTCACCAAGAGCAGGAGGAGGGGAGAGGCTCTGAAGAGAAGGACTTGCAGAAGGAGAAGGCTTCCAACCCCTCCATCATAATGGCTCCAGGCTGGTTTGTTCCCTGGGCTCTCTTCTGTGCTAGTTGAGCCAGGAGACCAAAAAAGTTTGTAGGAAAATGGAGTTAAAGTCTGAGTTTACCTTGGTGCAAAATTGTTTTTTTGAAATCCTTACATAGTTTTTTCAAAATATGCATTTTCCATGAACTTTTTGAAGACTCCATGTATTTCCTTTGCTACTTATTGGGGGGGGGGGGTGTCAAGAAAACAGTCTGTATTCATATTGGGATAGAGTAGGCTCTTATTACTGAAATAACATGGACTCACGAAAAGCTTCCATCCCTTTTGTGCCATTATAAATGTACTCTTCCTTATCTGCTGTATCGAATCCTGCTTTTAAAAAAATTGTTAAGAAACCTTATTTATTCACCCACCCAAGGAAATTTTTTATATAGCTGCTATGAGATAAGCACTAGGTAATTTCTGGAAAGCAGGCATGAAGAATAAAGAGAAGCTGATGTTTCCATGGTCTAGAGGTAAGTATACCATAAAATAGGAACTTATAGAAGGGCTATGAAAAGACTATCATGGAGCTCAATCCTTGAGATAATTTTGAATGTGAATAATCATAGAAGACTGCTGATTTTGGTATTGATATTTGGAAACTGCCTAATTCCAAAAGCTGAAGTGAAAATATTTCAGTGAAGAGCATCATTCAGAGAGGATACCCTGACATTCACACTGTGCATTCCTTTGGAGTTGCAGTTGAAGAAACATTTCAGGGCGCCAATCCATGCAGAAATCCGGGCCGGACACTGTTTATTAGTGGGCTGCCATTCAAGGGCAGGCCTGTTAGCTCTTCTCACATGCTTTCCTCAGAGGTCTCCATTTCCTTCCTGAACAGGGCTAATAGGTCAGGTAAATATCCCGGCTCACAAGCAGTTTATATCATTTCCACTCTGAAAGACCTCATCTTTAGGAAGATGTTAGGAGACGCAAACTCGAGGAAGTACCATTGTGTTAATCAAGCCAGCTGGTGGGCTCGCTTTATCTGTTATGAACTTTTTAGGAGCTTGGGTGTTAGGATGAATATCCTGGCCTGGTAGAGTGTTTATTTCCCCCTAGTTTGACCTTTGACATGGCTATCCAGAGCTTGTCGCTCTTGGTTGGTGTGGTCCGATTCAAAGCCAAGAAGAGTGAAATGAATGGGCAGGCTTTCAGACTCATGCTGTTGCTTTTAGAAGACCTGGAGGAGCCACGCGAGTCCCATCCAAGGAGCTTGGAGGGAGATGCTTTCTTACCCCTTGCATTGCCAAATCAAGCTGTAGAGGAGCCTGGCAAACAAGGGCCTCACCTATTTATAATCTTCAGCTCCTTAAATGAAGTGGTTCCAGTTGCTTTTTTTATTTTAAACATCCATCCCATCTGAAAACATTTTAGGCAAGGCCATCATGCTGCCTCTACACCTCTGGAATAAAGTTTTGTAGACCAAGGCTGAGTGGTAATAGGAGGAAGTGGAGTTGTCTTTCAAGATGCTGCTTTAAGTTGTTGTGAGATGTAACTCAAGGGTATCTGTTGATTCAACACCAAGAACCAGCTATTACCAAAAATAATAACTAGCATCTGTAAATCTCCAGATTGACAGTTTGCAAAGCACTTTCAAGTATTATTTGATCCTTGGAACAACTGTGTATCTCCTGCAAAAATATAGGAATGATAATACCTGCTCATTAGGGTTCTTGGGAGGATTAGTTGAGATAATATAGGTCCAAGTGTCTAGCCCAGCATCCAGTGCGGGGAAACAGCTTAGAAAACAAGAACTGTCTTAATGACAGAACAGGAGGCTCAGGAAATGAATAAGCATAGCTACAGCTAGAGAGAACTCAGAGTTTAGGGGCTCAGACCCAGGGACCACAGCTTGTCCCTGACTTATCATCACCTATGATTAAAACAGGGGGAACCAGCAGTTAGCGTAATGGCTATGTCGCTGGACTCCCACGTAGTCGACCGCGGTTCGCGTCTCGGACCCGGTGGCTTACAACTCACGCCGGGCGCGTGTGCGTGCGTGCCCAAGATCCCGAGAGGAGAATGGAGGAGAAGGGATTGCGGCGTGACCATCCCCCCTGGGGGGTGATTTCTCGCTTTCTGTCTCTATGTCTGTCTCTGTCTGTCCGGCGAGCGCACGCGCCCTATAGCGAAAAAACCTCTCCAAAAAAAAAAAAAAAAACAGGAAGAACTATGGACCAAACATGACTCCCTATGCCTTCACTTCGGACACATGGCTCTTTAGCAGAGCAAAGAAGTTTCCTGACTGTGACTGAAGATCACCTATTTTCCATTATAATATAAAGAAAAAAATACAAAATTGAAATAGAGAAATACTATGGAATCATTTTTTTACTTACAATAATGTTGAATTATTCAGTACCCAGCAGCTGCTCTGTGCCTGTTTTACATGAATGAATGAATCCCTGATAATCTTTGAGTTCATTTCATCACTTGAAATGTGAGTATTTATTTGCCCTGGTTAAACATGTGAATTTAGTCTTGGTCCATGAATTTGACACTTTAGATCTCTTAAGAGACCTAAATGAATTCCTATTCATACTTATTTATGCCAAAGCGTGGACATAAAAATGGTTACCATGTATTAGTTGGTAACAAAACTTTTCAGTCCGTTAGCTATTCCTTTCTCCAGGATCATTGATCAGTAAGAATTACAGGTTTAAATTTTTCTCTTAGATAAGCGCATCTGAAACATAGATGTACACAGGCACCACCGAGGGTCTTCTTAAATGTAGATTCTGATCCAGCAGATCTGAAATGAGTTTGCAGTCTGATTTCAACTTGTGTCCTAGCCTAACCATTTTAAAGTCATCCAAAGCCGAGGGATAAAACAAAAACTAACCTCTCTAAACCTCATTTCTTCATTGATAAAACATAGGTAATAATTAAGAGAATTAAGTCCCATCATGTTTTTTTTTAAATTTTTTACAGATTTATTTAATTTTATTTATTATTATTCTTTTTAAAATTTGATCAGAGAGAGTAAGGGAACGTGAGAAAGCAAGTTGCCAGGTCTGGGATTCATACCATGGTCAGTCATGTGGTAGACTAGCACCTTAACCACCATGCCACCTGCTGCTCCCAATGCCCCATCATGTTTGGCCCATGGGAAGGCCTGGACAAAGGCTAGTGTTTTCTCTTTCAGTTACTGTTGTTATTCCCTGAAGGCTTCTGGCTTTCCCCCTTTCTTCCAGATTTTAACCCTTTTCTGTAATTATGAACACAATGTGTGTTCTCAGAAATGATAATAATAGTTGATGTAAATAAAAGTGAATAATCTCCCTCCTCAATCTTCCTAGCCCTTCCCCTACCAACTTGTGATTACTCTGAAAGGACCTTCTGCAGATTTATAGTGGGCTCCTCCAGCTTCGCTTTCATACAATTCTCTAATCTAGGCTCTTTCCTATTCTCTTCACCACTCTGCCTATTACATATCATTCCCACATTGTGTTATAAATATTCTTCAGGTACCAGTCTTCCCTCCCCAATCATTGGTCAGTTTTTCTTTTTTCTTTTCTTTCTTTCTTTTTTATTTATTTTCTTTTCATTTTTTTTTTTTTGGAGAGGTTTTTGCTATAGGGCACGTGCGCTCTCCAGAAAGAGAGAGATAGAGAGATGGAAAGCAAGAAATCACCTCCCAGGGTAGATGGCCACACCGCAATCCCTTCTCCTCCATTCGCCTCTCAGGATCTTGGGCATGCACGTACACGCGCCCAGCGTGAGTTTAGCCATCGGGTCCGGGACACGAACCGTGGTCAACTACATGGGAGTCCAGCAACATAGCCATTATGCCAACTGCTGGTCCCATCAAGGACTATAACATTTTAAAAAGCCATAAGGTGGGGCCAGCAGGTGGCATGGTGGTTAAGACACTGGACTCCCACATGGCCAACCATGGTTCTAGTCTTGGACCTGGCAGCTTGAAAATCATGCCGGGTGCAAGTATGCTGAAGTCCTAGGAGAATGGAGGAGAAGGGATTGTGGCATGGCCGTCCTCCCTGGGGGGTGATTTTTCTCTTTCCCTTTCTCTGTTTCTCTCCAGTGAGTGCACACACCCTAAGGCAAAAACCTAAGTAATAATTTTAAAAGAGCTGTAATGTATTTCATCAGTAGTGCATACTTATTGAAATAAATAACGTCCATGAATAATTTAATCAAATTGTAGTTTCTGTTGTATAGGTAGAATTTGCCCATCAGATAAAAAAAGGGAAATCATAGCCTAACAACCATTATTTTGACTTTTGAATAAATAAGAAAGCAAAATATTGCCCTTTGGGTCTCTGCATCCCTTTCTGAATCTGTGAATTACTTCCCAGTGATTTCTTTCACCAAGATCTTATGAAGAGACCATTTTGGTTTTTAAAATCTTTAGTTCAGGTAGTGCTGATATAATATTTGTCATTCCCAGGGGATAGGATAAAATGATGCCATGTGCGTGTGGGAGTGGTAATATTTTGTGTATATCTATTGTTCCCTGCTACCTCAGAAGGATTCACTTTAATTCCACTTTGAGGCAGAATGGTAAGAAATCATAAAAAGCATAGGATAAATGTAGCAATACATCATTTCTTTATTGTCACAACTTGGGAAGAGAGGGACTGCTACTGGCATCCAGGGGGCAGAGGCCAGGGATGCTTCTAAACATCTTAAATACACAGGACAATCACCCACAACAGAGAGCCATCAGCCCCAGATGTTAGGGGGCTGAGGCTGAGACACTTGGAGTAGAAACAAAGCATCTTTTTTTTTTTTTTTTTTGAGAGGTTTTTGCTATATGGTGTGTGTGCTCGCCAGAAAGACAGAGAGACAGAAATCGAGAAATCGCCCCCCAAGGGGGATGGCCACGCCACAATCCCTTCTCCTCCATTTTCCTCTCAGGATCTTGGGCATGCATGCACATGCGCCCAGTGTGAGTTTAAGCCACCAGGTCTGGGACTCGAACTGCGGTTGACTACATGGAAGTCCAGCAATGCAGCCATTATTCCATCTGCTGGTCCCGAAACAAAGCATTGTTTGCCAACACAGGAAAATGTGCAGTTCTGGTCTTAGGGTGTTTACTAGTTTGAGAGACCTCCAAAACCAGATCTCTTGCTATGTAGAGAGCATAGGCTTTACAGAGATCTCATCCTACCATCTGCAGGTGCCCTGCTGCAGGCTGGCAGTTGGCTGCAGCTTGACAGCTCTGTGCAGGCTTCTGCCCCCAGCCCCCAATCCCTCCATCCCCTGGTCGCGACCCCCCATCCTGTCTCTGAGCAGTCTGGGCTCGCACATGCAGTCCTCCAGGCTGTTTCAGCAATATTTAAACCTCCAAAGGCTTACGAAATATTCTTTAATCCCTTCCCAAAACATGATTTAGGTGCATTTGATATTATCTGCTATCCCCCAGATTTCCTAGTGTTTGCAGCTCATTGTCAGTTCTACCCTCCAGGTGTAGCTGTCTGTGTCAGAGACTGGAGAGCCTGGGGCTTTCTTCCAAGTGGGAAGTCTGCAGAGAAGGAGCTAGCAGCTTAGACTTTCACCCAAATGGCTTGTATTTGATGTATAATAGTTCTAATTGTGATATATTAAAAGCGAATTATTTCCACAGATCAAAAGTTAACTCATTAAATCTGTTAGTCTATTTTAAACCTGTCTTCCAAGGGAACCATTTATGTTTATATAGCATTGCGTCTTTATCCTTACAGAACTGTCGATTCAAAACTCAAGTTGGAGACTTGGAATGGCATAAGTCAAATGGGAGTTGTCAGTGCCGAGACTGAATTTATTTAGGCATAATTTGCAAGTTTTAACTCCTGCTGGCAGATACTACTTATTTCACAAAAAGTTCATGGTATGAAAGAACTCATCTCTAAGGGACTCACTACGTACTCATCCGCGCTTCTGAACCTGGCTACAAAGGCTCACCCTGAGCAGGAGTCCAGCCCAATGGTGTGAGATCCTCTGGGTGTAGCTCAGTCACTGGGATTGACCCCAAAACCTCCCCCCACCGAGTGTTTCTAATGTGTAGACTTGGTGGAAAACCTTCAGTCTTGCCAAAAATCTCAGTTACAGATGGGGAAACTGAGGCCGAGATTAATTCAAAAAGACAGAAGTCATAAAGACTAGTCCTGTATGTAAAGTGCCAGCAACAAATCTTTAAACTGTATGGCTTTGCCACTGGGGTGTTGCAAATGCAGCCCTACATGGTATGGAAACTAATGGGCATGACTGTTTTCCAGGGACAGTTTATAAAAGCAGATAGTCGGCCAGATTTGGCTTGTGGGTCAGTTTGCCAGTTCATGGTTCAAGGCTCACAATTGGTTATTAGAAGCCTACATGCTAGCCCACAGATATACTGGATATCTGGTATACATTCAGCAAGTGTTCTTTCTTTCACCTGATGCAATCTTCCAATATGAAGCCATGTGTATAAACTACCCAATTTCTGTAGAAGTTCAATAAATCTTTATGTAAGTTAGGGCAAGTATCCTAGTAGAGGCACCCATAGTCTATAGCACAGAAATTTTTATTCTATGTCCTTATGAGAGGTCTGAATTTTGTAGGTATTTAACCAAATTTTAAATAATAATCAGTGTCCGTGGTCTACTAAAGAAACAACCTAGGCAATAATATTCATGTCTTGTGATTTTTGCTTTGTAAAAAAAAATTAAATAACACTATTTATGTCCAGAGATTTTTGCAGATAGAAAATTGTTAAAATGAAATGTGATCAGATTACTAAAGCAAGAAGGATAAAACACATTCTGACAAAGAAAAATTGAGATCTGATTTTCTTTTAGCGAAGAAATCAGTTGTATTAGGTCACTGGGAAAGTCATGATGTGTTTTTCTATACAAAAACTGTGTCTTGACTTTCCCAACGACCCAGTAAATTTCTTATTTCTCATTGTCCTGATGATCCATGGAGGAATATTTTATTCATATTTTTTCCTGAATAGATCTGGACAGATTTGAATATTATATTTAATAGGTAGAGATGCTTCCTAGGAGTCCTCAGGAATGACCATTGACTATGGCCAAGGGAATAGAAATAAGGCCATTGCAATAAATGTGGGGAGTTACATGTTTGGATCTTATGATACTTTTGGTCTTTTTCACTGTATAGTCTTTTCTTCAAAATAGACTCATAAAAATAGGTTTGCTAAAAGCTCAAACAGCTATTGGGTCTGGTCATTGTCCTCGGAGATTGCTTTATCTCTATTTGATACTTACCTTTGTACATTTTTCAGAGAAGGTAACTCTACTTCTTTCATTCTGTGTCTAAATGATATATTCAATAAAAGTGGTTCCTGTCCTAAATCACTGTCATATTTACAGTTTTAAAATGGCACTCTGTCAGTTATTTCTCTGAGTGGGTAAACACTAGAGATGGCAACACAAAATCATTTTCCGCAAATGAATGTCCTCTGTATGATGCCATTATTGAATTAGATTTACCAAAGGGTGGGCATTATAGAATGGGCACCGTGGAGGGACCTCACAAATGATATCATAAAGGGAGGGACAGCATAGACTGTCACATAATAGAGAGGGGTGTCCTAGAGGGACATCAAAGATAATAGCAGCATAGAGAGGGGCCTCATAGAGAGGAGCCTTATAGAGGGGACATAGGAGATGTGATACTAAATTAAAATAATCAAGTACTTGGTTTGATCACATAAATAAGAGTGATTATAATTTAGTTATCATTTATACTCATTAATTTGTGTAGTTTATATGAATTATACTATGCATAACATATTATGGTCTTTTTCATCATGTATGCTTAAGTCATGCTATTTTTTTTTCCCATCTTGCCTAGTTCGATGATATGTATGGTCATCAGCTCACAACATTTAGAAGGTACTGGAAACAGGTTACACTGAACCGTTGCTCTCTGAGGCTTTTTGCGGTAATCTTCCTGACATTATTATGTTTTCTTAATCATATTTGGCTAGAGGCAATTTGCATTCCCACTGTCCTTAATTTGAGTTTTGGGTCTGCCTCAGATAAGCTTCACCTTTTAAAAACCTTTATTTACTCATTTCTTCAGAGAGATGGGGAATGGGGGAGGACACCACCATCAGGGTCCTCATGCCGTGATCCACCCCCAGCCTCAGATGGCCTGGATCTAGGCATGCATGCACAAGCCTAGTATGTACAGAGAATTCTCTGGACACGAACCCAGGACCTTTCCCATGCAAGTCCAGCTGTACTAGTGCTGTACCACCACCCTGCCCTGATAAGCTTGATTTCAAGAAAGTTTCTGAATACCTTGTTTTTAAAATAATTGTTTTATTTATGTATTTATTTTCACATGAGTTTTGCCAGAGAAAGCAATCCTCCATGTCCAGGACTCAAACTATGTTTGACTGTGTGGGAATTCCAGTGCCTTAGCCACCATGCCACCTGCTGGCTCCCGAATTTCTGAATATCTTTAAGTCCAATACCCAAATTATAAAATGGGTCTAGTATTAAATGCCTCTCATGGTTTCTGTGAGGACTATGAAATTATACAGGATTGAGTAGAATGCCTGGTACTCTAGAAACTTTCAACAATAGCAATAAATTATTATCTCTGGTGCTATTATTATTCTGCCCACACTCTAGGCTGCAAGCAGTGTCTTTGTCAATGACATGTCTAAGGCTAGGAGAAATGCAAGAGAGAACACACTGGAGGATGACCTTCTCCCTCCGACGTACATGAGGACAACAATGCTGCCCTTCGCTTTGCCCACTTGGGTTAACTCTACCCTAGAAAAGCTCCACTGCTACCTTAATCTTTAGTTCTTAAGTCTCAGAAGAGAGTCATTTTTCCAGTACTGTTGAGAGTTAGATAGCCCTAAGAGATTTTATGAAATAAAGTGTTCCAAAGGAGTGTTCTAGAAGATGAGTGATATGAGTTAATACCAACCGTTTCTAACAGAGAGAGAGGTGATAAGACAACTGCTGAAGGCTGAACTGATCCTTAACCAGGGAAGTTCAGCACTTCAGGTTGTCTTTGTAGGACAGACAATAGGCATAGAAAATGCTGCAAAAGATGGGTTTGCCTCACAGTATTGTTGAGAAAACAGCTATAAAGAAGACATATAAAAATATAAATGTGGCCATTAAATGCCACTGAAATCTTGAATGATGATTTATAAATAACTGAAATTGAAATAATTTTCAGGAAACAAAACCAAAATATCTAAGAACTATTTTTTTTAGTTGAGGCAATTGTTCTTTATTTTTCAGTTCCTAAATATAGTTTGTATTTGTTTTCACTATTGCTGCTAAGAAAATAATTACCTTAAAATATTTGTTCAGTTTTCCTAAATAATAAATTCCTTGCAGTAAAAGAAAACAATTGGAGAGTGTCATGCCAGAACATTTGAGGCATGCCCCCAATGGCCATGACAGGATAGAGGAAGGAGTTTGGTGGGACCTGGCCATTTCTCTTGTAAAGTTTAACCCACTGAGGGAAGTCCCTGCAGGACATGCTATTATGTGGGTGTTGCATTTAAAATACATTGGCAATATCTACTTAAAAAAGAAGCCCTGGAAATCTTAAATATTTTATTCATGTAATCCAACAGTCAACACTGCTAAATAGAACTAAAGAAGAAAAAAAAATAAAGAAAACACAAGTATGAGAATCACGACTATTAAGAACTGGTCGAAGTTTAAAAAGCAGCAAAGTAAAGAACCAAGACTTATAATTGGACATTACCTTTGCATTATTTTGGATATGTTTCTTTTTTTGTTCCTTTCTCTATTTTTGCTCCTCCTTTTTCTTTTCCTTCGTTCAGAAAGAATCATCTTGTCACCACAGGCAAACGACCCATTTTGAAGATGTTTGCCAGGAGCGTTTCCCTCCCTTTAAACATTGTGGTCTGAATATTAGTGGAGCTTTCATCCCTTTGGCAGGCAAGGGGATTACTGGATGTGCTAAAGGAATGCCTGAGTCCTTCTCACTGTAAAGGAGGCAAAAGATAAAGAGCCATGCTTTAGTTCTTATTTCAGTCATGAGAAAGACACAGGCTCACCAGAGTACCTTCAAAATGTCACCAAGATCATGACAGCCTACAACATGCTGAACATCTTGTCCATCAAGACTCCAGATGCCACATGTAAAGAAAGAAAGACTGGAACTTTCCAGAGTGTGTTCTACCTTGAATTTTACGAAGACAGTTATTATCTAGATTTCATTTTAAAGTTTATTTATTTATTGAGAGGGAGAGGGAGGAGCACCTCCCACAGCAGTGTACCCATGCTAGGATCTGTCCCCAGCCTTAGCCAGCCTGGATCGTAGGTATACAGATGTGACCCCAGCATGTAGAGGAAGGTCCTGGGATATGAATCCAGAACCTTTCCTTGTCGGTAGAGTTGTGTTACTGCTGCACCCCTGCCTGGCCCCTGTCCAGATTTTTTGTTGTTGTTGAAATTCTGAAGCAAGTCAAAGTGTACATATGTAATCTCAAATTTGTCTTCAAAAGGAAATAGACTATCTTTACATGAATTAGAGTTCATAATTATGGTATACTTTTACCGCATAGGTGAGTGACGGTTTTTCACCTGGTCTGGGTTCTTTTGTGAGCCTTTCCTTACAAATTCAAATCAAAACCTTCATCAGGCTATAAATCTCCCTCTAACTGGCAGAGATCTAGATAAGAAGTAGCCCCTAATAAGAGTTTGGGAGAAACTTGTGGTATTAATGGGATGCTGACATGAAATATTATATATTTCTCTACTCTTAAGTTGGTCTCAGTCCTCATACTGTTTGTAGAACTTTAAATTAAGTCAATGGCCCAGGGCTGATTTTATTTAGAATGAGTCAGATATTAAAATGTAGTAATATTTCTCTTCTAAAAAATCACGACAAAGATTTCAGTTCATTGTAAAAAAAAATTTCCCAAATTAAGGTCTTTTACTTAAGTCCTAAGGTCTTTTAATTAAGCAGTTCCAAGCTTGCCCCCCTTTTCCCAAAAGAAGTCCATTCACATGGTACATTTAGTGTTTACTGAGATGTCAGATGTTCTTAGCAGTGTGACTTAGATGACAACCCCCCTTCTTTGCTGTCTCCCTTAAGTGTAACCTTGGAAATTCCTACTCTGCTTTGATGCACTGACTCTTTCTTTGTTGTCTCAATGTGTAAAACTGTGGCAACACTCACACAGTCATTCTCTGGATATGTTATAAGGGAGCAGCAAAACAAAACAAAAAAGAAATAAGTTAGCTTAGAGAATAATGCCATAGAAGCAAGGTAGGGGCCAGCCAGTGGCCTGGTGGTTAAGGTAACTGGATCCCACATGGCTGGCTGCATGGTTCAACTCTCAGACCTGGTGGCTTGAGAAATATGCCAAGCATGTGTACATGCTGAGACGAGAATGGAAGAGAAGGGACTGTGGCATTGCCATCCCTCCTGGAAGGTTCTTTCTCTCTCTCTCTCTCTCTCTCTCTCTCTCTCTCTCTCTCTCTCTCTCTCTCTCATGCCCTCTGGCCAATTAAAAAAAATGCAAGATAGAAATTTACTTTGGAAGTCGGAAGATATATGGGGAGGAAATACAGGCTTTGGAATCAAACAGAGCTGGCTTGGAGGTACAGAATTTACTAGCTGTGAAAGCTTGGGAAAGTGAGCCTGAGTGCATTTCTCCATCAGTAAAAATCAGGATAATCACACATTCCTTATTTCATTAAGAAGATGAAAGATAAAGTAAGCAAAATACTGATATGTAGCTCTGTATTTGGTAGTTGCTATTGTCACTACTATTGTTACTGTTACCCATGACTGCTTCTCTAACTGCTGCTACGACTAAGCTACCACCAAGGTAGGGGCCAGCCAGTGGCCTACTACTTCTTCATGAGGAGGACTGGAAAGAGGAGTCATTTCCTCCCATTCTAAACAAGTGAGTTGTTACCTCATCTTAGCCCACTTTTCTAACTGGAATAGGAGAATGATAATGTGTTTTGGAGTCAAATAAACCCAAGAATATTTTATGGAAAATGATAGGACCATGGAAGATAGGAGAATCTGAGTGCAGTCCTAATATTGAATTTCCGTCACTGTAAAAATTGTTTTTCCAAAACTAAATATTGCCAAAGATGGTCAATATTTTGTCCTTCAAAGTTGACAGATACCTAACAATTCAAATTGGATTTTAGGTATGCAGATTTCCGTGTGTGGATGTTGTCACGAACATTTATATAGTAGGGAATGTGTCATATGGGGAAAATTGTTAAATATATGGTACATGGTAGCTAAATTAAGACTCCCACTTAATGAACTGGAATTAAATTGCAGTAGAAATTAATTGTTCTGGAGCTGTCCCTGTGGCCTGGTGGTTGATGGAGCCGGATCCCACATGACCAACAGCATAGGGCAAATCCTGGGCATGGTGACTTGGAAAACATGCCAGGTTCATGTGCATGCATGCCTCAAATCCCAATAATATAGAGAAATGGCGAGGAATGGGATTGCAGTGTGGCCACATCCCATCAGGTAGTGCTTTCTCCCTCTCCTTCCCTTCACTCTCTCCATTCCTCAGTCTCTCTCTTTGGCAGGCATATGTGCTTTGGTAATTAAAAAAATCATATTTTGAATCCAGAAGAAAGTAATCTCAAATTTAATTATGATGGTGCCTTCTAATGTGACCTGGTTGGAATATTTTTGAAATATTTGGGGTACAGAATAATTCAGTTACTTCTGCTAACCTAATGTCCATAGATTCTTCAATTCACAAACTTTATTGATCCTACCCAATGTTCAGATGAGATGACACTAAGATCAGTACAAAGATACTTTGTCAATAGAGAAGTTAGTGTCCAGTAAACCCAGCTAGTATAAGCCCAGCTAGTATATTTAATCTGTGGTAGTTTTTAAAAATTTATTTTTCATTATGAACTTGTGTAATAATTGAAGAAAAGATGGTATTTAGAGAAGCAAAGATTCAAATTCGCCCCTCTTATTCTTCACCTGTTTAGACACTATTTCTAATATTAGTTATCACGTTAATCAGATTTTAAATTTCCCGCTCCAGTCCCGCATCATGACTCTTATGTTTCTTACAACTGGCAGATGTTGGAAAGTAATGGGCCATAACATTTTTAAAAAAAGATTCCAAGCATTTATTCCAACAGTACAACATATCCTAAGCAGACATCGTATACACTAGTAGCAGTGAGCAATTTTTTTTAGATTTTTATAATTATTTTGGAAAACCATATGATTGCCAAAGACAGTATACACATGGTCAATTTGGATTCATCCCAGCCTTTAAAAAAACTGCAAAGCACATTAATAGCTGTAATGTGTAGCGTTGAGAGTTGTTTTGTTTAACATGCCTTCCAGCTGTACCTTGGTAATGTTTAATTTAGGTTAAAATGCTATGATGGGTTTAACTAATCTGATTTGTGTTTGTTACCCATTTTAAATGGCCATTGATTTTGCTAGATTCCATTCTCTGCCATAAGAATGTGGTCCATACTAGGTTTTCTTAATGGAGATAAAACTCCCCTCATTGATTTAACTCTTAAGTGTGATACAGTGGCTGCCTAGAAATAAATGAACCAGAGTCTTTGAAAATTCAGTGGGAATCTCTAACAATGGAGCTCCCCAAAGTCTTTGGAATAAAGTGTTTGTCTCCAGCAGCTTTCACTCTTCCACCCACCCCTGCATTACTATATCTGATCCTTCAATCTGTGTGTGCTTAGAAAACTTACACTTGGCATTTTTCTATCTTGTGATTTGAGTTCACTTTTGCAATTTCATTGTGCATTTCTAGAGAGCTTTTCAAAATGGATCTAAAATACAATTCCGGACTTACATGTTTAGAAACTACTTTGCTATACTATAAAATACAAAGACTTTTAAACCACTTTAGAATCCTCATTTTTTTAAGAATTTGCCGTAGGGCACATGTGCTTGCTGGGGAGAGAGAGAGGCAGAGAGAAAGCACTCCCCATGGGGATGGTCATGCTGCAATTCCTTCTCGGGATTTTGAGCACCCATGCATATGCACCTAGTGTGTTTTTCAAGCTGCTGTGTCTGGTTCTCAAACTGCTCAGTTGGCCATGTGGGACCCAGCTGCCCTAAACACCATACTACCTGGCTGGTCTAAGAGTCCTTATTTTCAAACACGATCGCACTTTTGGACTAGAGGTAACAGAGTGCTTGTCAGTTGACAGACTGTCACACAATGAAACAACACTTTGAAATAATCAGACTTTATTATATTTTAAACATTTTTTAAAAGTTCATTTATTTCTTCCATGAGAGAGAGAGACAGTGAGACAGAAAGAAGGGCACCACAAACCAGGTTCTTTTTTTGGGGGGGTGGAGAGATTTTTTCTATAGGGTGCATGCACTTGCCAGAGAGACAGAAAATGAGAAATCACTCTCCAGGGGGGATGGCCATGCCGCAATCCCTTCTCAGGATCTTGGGCACACATGCACACACGCCCGCCGTCAGTTTAAGCCACCGGGTCCAAGACTTGAACCGCGGTCGACTACATGGGAGTCCAGCAACATAGCCATTATGCTAACTGCTGGTCCCATCACAAACCAGGTTCTTGTGCTGTGATGTACCCTTAGTCTCAGCCAGCCTAGATCACAGGTACACATGTGCACCCAGCATACTCAAGGAGATCCCAGGACATGAACTCAGTATCTTTCCTATGTGAGTTCAGTTGTTACCATAGCACCATTGCCTGGCCCCCCAAGCTTTATACTTAAGCTAGTTTAGTCATGATTATTATTTTATGAACCTCAGATCATTCTCTAGGCAACAGCTAGAACCATTTGTGTGGAATAGTAACAGCCCAGGAAACACAGTGAGATCACTGGCAGAACATTGGTGCTATGAAGAATTGGAGAATTTCCAAGATCTTGAAGACCTTGTAAAGACCTTCTCTCTAAAAGCCTACAGGCACTCTCCAGGGGTCTGCCTATATCTGAATTTCCATTCCCACCTAACAAAGCACTGGTACAATCATGGTGAACAGAGACTCAGTCACCTTGTTATCTATACAACAGGAGAATAATAGAGTGACTTCCTGGGGTTCCTTTGTTAAATAACTGCTGGTTCTGACTTGCCATGTAAAGTCTCAGGAACTAAATAATCATTAAGATTCATATAAACAAATATGAATTCCTCTGAGGGTCAGGAACACACCTACCCACTGTCTTTCAGCCTCTCTCTAACCCCTACTGACAGGGTATAGCCAGAAGCAAATTCCTTTGGCATCCCAGCCTACAATGGGTTCTCAAAGGGCTCTCTCTTCTAGACTTAGGTTGTGTAGGACTAGAATACTCTTGGGGAGCTAGTGACTAAGAGCTGTGGTACCCGATTCTCTTGAGATATTATTCCATCTCGATTAAACAAAGTGTGCTTTTCTGAGTGGGGCCCCTCCAACACATCCCACATATGTTTTGTGGCATAATCACATCAACCTCTCCCAGGGCATGTTGGGTCATCTTTGGAGCCTGAGCACCCAAGATGCCATTTTTCATTAAATGAACAGGACAGTCTTTTACAATTTTAGTATTTTAGATTGTTTGGCTATTGGAGAAACTGTAGCTGCAAATAGTGTTAATTTTCAGGAAACTAGGTAAGTTGTAAAACTCAGGAGACCAGTATAGTCAAATTGAATTACAAAGAGATAGTTAAACGTGTGGCTCAGTTTGTCTTTTGTTTGGTTGGTTTTGTTGCTGTTTTGAGTTCAGAGAGAACTTTATTTTAATAACCTCAATTTATAGTGAAAGTTCAATTTCTTTAGTTATCATTATGTAAAATAAAATAATATTGCAAAGAAAAATCAGATAAAAATGAAAGCACCCAGTGCTAACATATGGTTGAAGCAATATTGGAGGTCACAGGTAGTGTAAATTTTCTGATTAATAACAGAAATGAGTATTGTTATAGGGAGATAGATCATCATTAAGTCATTTGTCTGATGTAGGGCCAGCACCATGATATAATGATTTCATACCTGGATTATTTTTAGTATGTAGAATTAAAGATGTATGGGAAGAGTTTGCTATTATGTTAATAATATGGCTTCCTTCTAAATTGCTTTTGTTAAATCAAATAATGTTGCATTGGAAGAGACTGTATATTTCTTAGTAATGCTTCACAATTCCTCGTCTCACAATTCAATAAATCATCTTATACCTGTCAGCACTTACAGTCTAAGATTTATTGCATGGTCCATTGTGTAGTAGATAGTTCCTTGGCCAGAGAGCAATTTCTGAAACTAATTTAATCAAAGTGTTTTTATAAAACAAAGAACTGTGGCTTGATGTCTCAGATATGTATTGATACTTTAGAACCATATGATTTAAATCTATCCAGTTTTGAAATGAAATTAAGATTTGGCTTGGGGCTGGCAGGTGATATGGAGGTTAAGGTGCTGGACTCCCACATGGCTGACCATGGTTCAAGTCCCGGACTTGGCAGCTTGTTTTCTCTCTCTTTCTCTCTCTCTCTCTCTCTCTCTCTCTCTCTCTCTCTCTCTCTCTCTCTCTCTCATCCTATGTCAAAATAAAAAATAAAAATAATGAATAAAATTGAATAAATAATTATTTGAAAAAAAGATTTGACTTTATATGAGATCTGTTAGAGTCAGGAAATCTTAAGTTGCATTAATATTCATGTATTCTTTTAGCCAGAAAGCATTTGTTGGCACTTTTGTTTGCACAGCTAGTCCTCTGCTAGATGCTGAGATGCTGAGGGAGAACAAAAAAAATGCCTAGATTAGTGGCAAGATGAAACCAAGGGCTCAGAAGGAGTAAGAGACATGACAATTACTGGCCAATAAGGAGTCCAATTTTGCTAAGTCAAATGTTCATTTCATAAAGTAGTGATAATTACAGCTGGCTGTACCAGGAAATGTTAAACCTACTATAGAACTTAGTATACCAACTCAGAAGTTTGACCCTGATCCCTTAAAATGGACAAATTGTGGCCGGTAGGTAGCATGGTAGTTAAAGCATTGGACTCCCACATGACTGACCACAGTTTGAGTCCCAGACCTGGCAGCTTGCTTTCTCACTTTCCCTTTCTCTTTCTGTCTCTCTCTGATCAAAATAAAAAATAATAATAAATAGCATAAAGCAAATAATTAAAACAAAGAATGGACAAATTTTGGATTTTTGAGAATGGAGAAGGTAGAATAACGCACGCTTACTGGGAAGATTACTTTGGTGGCCCTTTGTGGACCCAATTGGTGAGCAAAATGAGAGGACTGAAGGCCAGTGATTGATGGAAAAGAATGGTTAGAATGGGAACCTTGAGAAGAAAGGGGAAGGTTGAAGTCAAAGGGTCTTTTGAAAAACAACCAGACTAACCTTTGGAGAGTGATTAGATGAGAGGCATGAAGAAGTCAGGTCTAAAATTATGCAGGACTTTAATCTGGAGAATGATAATATCCTCTGTAAAGACTAGAAGGTGGGAGCAAATTGAAAAGGGGCATATGGTATAGTTAAGAAGATTGAGTTTAAAATAACGGGAGAATCAAAGCTAAAAATTGGTATCAAGACTGTTATAGGTAGTTAGACGGTGATGAATAAAGTCCTGTGATAACAGCAGGAGATCTGCCTCATCTATCACTGTTTATCAGGGCTTACACCCTGACTCCCTCCTCCCCCTGGGCTCCCTCTTCCTTTGAGCACTGGGAAGGGGAAGCTTATTTCACTTTTTATTGCCTGTGCTTTCATCAAAAGACCTATACTATCTTCCCTCCCGCCATTCCACATATCCACACAAACATTCTTCAGGATGCTTCGCCAGTATCCCACTTCCCACTCACAGGAATCATCTGATATGGGCAAAATTGTCCCAATGCATGTGCTCACACCTTCAAAGTCCACACTGGGCATGTGTATGACTTCCCCAACTGGACAGTAAAGTTCCCTTACCTAATAAGAAGTACGCCAGTGCAAGAAAAGCCTGAGAAAACAAACACAAGCTACACTGGCAGACCTCCCCTCCTAAGTATTCATGACAAGATCACACCTAACTCCATTCTCAGTGCAAGTGTCCTCCAACAGCTGCCCATCCAAACATCTTTCTGACTTGGGGTGTATTTTTCTATTAAAACCTTTTCTTTTTATTAAAAACTCCTCTTTACTTCCTTTACTTGTGGATGCTGCTTCATTCTGCATCTCAGGGCGGGTGACTAGCCTTAGAAGCCTGCACCCAAAGAACTGAGTATTTCACACAATTCTCCTCCAACTCCCCATCCAATAACAAGACCAAAGCTAAGGTCAGTTTTGAGATCTGAGATCAAAATTGGATTATCAGGGCCAAGAAGAGAGCTGAAGCTGTGAAAGAGAGTGTGTTTGCTGAGAAAATCACATACATACATACATATATATATGTATGTATATATCTATCTATATATAGTATATGTATAGTATATACATATATATATGTATATATATATAGTCACTGTTTTATCATAAGTGGAGATGGAAAACATGTTCTGGTGGAAAACTCATTTGCAGTCAAAATTGTACAGTGTTAAAGTCTGCCTTTAATTACAGTTAATGTATTCAATTTCAAAAGTTGTTCCTTAGTTATGTAAGCAACATTTTATTCCAATAAAAAGAGCACATTTAGAGAAAGAGAATGATTGGTGGAAAGCCCCAAATCCTCTAGATGATATACTGTCACCATTTAGTATTGCACTGTCTGTGATGTCATGTGTTAACATTCCACCATCCCCGAACACTGTCCTATGATAGCAATGGACCAAGGTCACAGACATTTGAAAATCAAATGATAAAAATCACACTAACAGGGGCCAGCAGGTGGCAAAGTGCTAAGGCACTGGATTCCCACGTGGCCAACTGTGGTTCAAGTCCTGGACTTGGCAGCTTGAAATTCACACTGGGTGCCTGTGTGTGCATGTGTGCGTGCCCAAAGTCCAGAGAGGAGAGTGGAGGAGAAGGGATTATGGCTTGGCCATCCCCCCTGTGGGGGGAGATTTCTCACTTTCTGTCTCCCTGTCTCTCAAAAAAAAAAAAGCGCTACACTAACAAGCTCTGAGAGCAAAGTTTAATGGGTTCACTTTCAGCTTTATGTATGTTGTGTCAAGCCAAATTTTAAAGAGAGGTGCTGACTCCAACCAGTGAGAGAGGAGGGCTTTATGTTTTCATCATAAACAGATGAGTTTGGGTCTTCTGTTGGCTGGCTGCCCTCTCCCCCTTTCAACACCACTTATATTTTTTTAACAACATTCATAAATAATTGAGAATATACTGGGGCAACATCACCAAGACTGTGTGCATGTGTGTATATGTGTGTGTGTGTGTTTGTTGGCACATTCTGAACATCTGAGTTCTATCTACATTTTTATTAGAAAAAACACTCCAGGATTGCCAATGATGATGGAGTAAAAAAACATGTGTGATTGAGGTTTGCATCCAGTCCTGAGCCTTTAGTCTGCTGTGACATGGGCTCATATACCCCTCCACACCTCCGAAACCCTCCAGCCCTGCCACACTTCCTCCTGTGCCTTGACTAGCTCCCGCTTCTATTCTGCTTCCTATTTCCCGATGGAGACTGAAGGAACTGGGGAAAGACCTGTGAATAGGCTCTGATGACAGAGAGTGAGGGGATGGCTCACAGTGTCCACAAGAAAGGGAGAAAGAATGGAAGAAGCACGAGAAGAATTGCTTTTCCCCACTTAGTGTCTCCTTTTTTTCTTTTCCTTTAGAAAGCTAACAAAAATCTTAAGCCCAGCACACTGAAGGGTGTTACACCATTGCAAGAAAGTGGTTCTCAAACTTTAGCAGTCAGCAGGAACCCTGGGAGGGCTTATTAAAGCACATATTGCTCCCAGCCAACATTTGAGTCAGTAAGACTGGGGTTCCAATTTGCATTTCTAACCCTAACCAGCAACCAGCTCTGAGGTGGGGGTGGGGGAACTACTGCAGCTGGTCCAGCCTACATTGTGAGTCTACCTTCTAGACCTTGGAAAAGATGGGACTTTAAAATTTGTATTGTAATTCTTATAACTGGAATGTCTCCTCCAGTTCTCTGAATAGTGGACAGATCTCTCTCACTGAGGTAAAAGCAAATAGTTTTTCCCCCCCTTTGGAGAGGTTTTTGCTATTGGGTGTGTGTCCTCACCAGAAAGACAGAGAGAGACAGAGAAGCAGAAAGCAAGAAATCACCCCCCGGGGGATGGCCATGCTGCAATCCCTTCTCCTTCATTCTCCTCTTGGGATCTTGGGCACGCACGCACACACGCCCGGCATGAGTTTAAGCCCCTGGGTCCAGGATTCAAACAACAGTCAACTACATGGGAGTCCAACAACGTAGCCATTACGCCATCTGCTGGTCCCCAAAGCAAATTGTTTTGTTTTGTTTTTAAATTTTTAATTAATTAATTAACTTACATTCATTCACTGAGCATTGTCATAGCATGTGATTTCCCATCCAGAATATACGGCATAGTGGCTTAATCATACATGTTATTGTCAATAATTTTCCATTTCTAGTTTTATATATATATAAATACATATATATTTTCCTACTATTTCTCACTCTCTGCCATTTCCCACCCTCCTCCCATTCCATTTCTCCCCACATTTTATTGATTCACAAAATTTCTTAAATAATCTACTTTCAATAGTAAGTTCAGCTGGCATATACACATCTGTGAATACATGTCTGACTTTTTTAAATCACCACTTATTCTTCAACTCCTTTTAACAAAATATTCTATATATAAACTAAAATATAAAATATTTTCATCCAGGCAATCAGAGCTGGTTCATTTCTAAAATACAATTACTCTTAAGTTGTCTTTACTTATGTGTATATACATAAACTCTGTTGGGTAAATGTGTAAATAATTTTTTGTAAAGCATTGCAAGTTAAATAATTAATAATACAGATTTTTTTTTCAGGCAGTTAGCCTTCTATCAGAGAAGTAGAATATGTACTGTTATCACTTTGGTTTCCATCACCACAAGTATTTAAGACCAACCAAGGGTTTTGGGTCTTCATGGTAGTCCTGTGCCTTAATTTACCTTTCAAAGTATTTGATTAGAACAGTGAATCTATTCTTTTGTCAACAGACATTAGAAGTTTTTTTTTCTCTAAATCTTTTATTTAAATGTACAAAAATATTATTGAATAAATTATCAACATCTATAGTTTACTTTTATTACATTTCTGGAGAAATAATTACTACTAAAATCAACAGGCCAAATTCATATGCTACGAATGGTTTTGCAAAGTATAAATTGAGGTGACCATTCAGTTTTTTTTTAAGCATTAGTAATATTTGAAACATTCAACGATATTCAAATGGCTTACTTATATTTTCAAGTTAATAAAAAAGTGTTCTAAATTTCTGAAGGGCAACAATCAATGTTTCCCTGCTTAGCACTGTTTTAGTTCAATTCCTAGGATTTCTGATGATGAAATACCATAAATTCATACTCCTATATACATCTCTATGTAATTTTATTCCTGTACTGATTCTATACATATAAGCTGCATTGTAAAACTATGACTTTTATTCTGAATCAAGCCTAAAATGTAAAACTAGCGAGTTGAATAACTTATGAGGTTTTTGTCCATTGTGTAGGTCATAGAACCTGTTTCTCCATTAAAAAAATTTGGGGGGGGACCAACAGTTAGCATAATGGCTATGTCACTGGACTCCCACGTAGTTGACCGTAGTTCGCGTCCCAGACCCGGTGGCTTAAACTCACACCAGACACGTGTGCGTGCGTGCCCAAGATCCCGAGAGGAGAATGGAGGAGAAGGTATTGCGGCATGGCCATCCCCTCTGGGGGGTGATTTCTCGCTTTTTATCTCTCTGTCTCTCTCTCTGGCGAGCGCACGCGCCCTGTAGCAAAAACCTCTCCAAAAAAAAGAAAAAAATTTTTTCATTTATTTTTGTTTTTATTTATTTAATTTTTTTTTTTTTTTTTTTTAGTTTTTTTATACATTCAATCACATTATTTAGTTTGCAAAGTGAACATTTCAATATGTGGACATTTCTTCCCAGTCCAGTTGATCAAAATATCTTCAACCGATAACAGTACACCTCTCCATCCTGTCAATGCTCTGCCTCCGTATCCCTTCTCCAAATGTCCTTCCTTAGGCCCCACTCTTCCACACACACCATATCTGTCATTCACACCCATCTCTTGTGTTTGTACAACCTTTAGTCAATCAGTTGCAGTCATAGAATGCAGACACTCGGTATATATTAAGTGGGGACATACAATGTCTATCCTTCATAGTCTGGCTTGCTTCACTCAGCAGTAAATCTTCCATATTCTTCCACTTCCTGTCAAAAGCCAGGGTTTTGTTGGTGTTTATGGCTGAATAGTATTCCATAGAGCATATGTGCCACAGTTTTTCAATCCATTCATCCATACGGGGGTATTTGGGTTGGTTCCATGTCTTAGCAATCATGGATAGTGTCGCAATAAACATCAATGTGCAAGCACTTTTTCAGTGAAGAATTCTTCTGTCATTTGGGTAGATACCTAGGAGTGGGATTGCTGGATCATATGATAGTTCTATTTGTAGATTTTTGAGGAATCTCCAAATTATTCTCCACAGTGGCTGGACCAATTTACATTCCCACCAGCAGTGTAAAAGAGTTCCCCTTTCACCACACCCCCACCAACACTTATCATTTCTTTTTTAATCTTAGACATTCTGACTAGGATTAGGTGGTATCTCATTGTTGTTTTGATCTGCATTTCCCTTAGGATGAGAGATATTGAGCATTTTTTCATATGCCTTTTGGCTATTCGTATGTCATCTTTAGAGAGTGTTTTTTTCAACTCCTTCTCCCATCTTTTAATAGGGTTGATCATCTTTGTTCCAAACAGCTGCTTGAGTTCCTTGTGTATTCTGGTTATCAGTCCCTTATCTGATGCATAATTTACAAAAATATTTTCCCATTCTGAGGGCCGTTGATTCACACTAATAACTGTGTCTTTTGCCATGCAGAAACTTCTTAGTCTGTTGTAATCCCTCCTGTCTATTTTGGGGATTATTGACTGTGCTTTGGGGGTCTTATTTTAGAAGTCTTTCCCTACCCCAATGTCTCCCAGAGTTTCCCCAGTGTTTTCTAGGAGCAGTTTTATAGTTTGAGGTCTTAGATTTAGATCCTTGATCCACCTTGACTTGATTTTTGTCAAAGGTGAGAGGTAGGGGTTCAGATTCATCTTTATCTTTATTTTTTTATTTAAATTTATTTATTTACATTCATTCACTATACATCATTACATCATACAAAATGAGATTTCCCATCCAGAATACACTGTATATTGGCTCAATCAAGCACATCAACATACGTGTTATCGTCAACAAATAATTTTCCATTTCTTGTTTCCTGTATATTTTGCTTTTTTTTTTTTGCCATCCCTGATTCTTTCTCTCTTACCCTCTGCCATGTCCCACCCTCCTCCCACACTGTCTCTGGTATCCATGGTTGTTTTCTATGCTGTTTCCTCCCATCTTATTGATTTGCTAATGAACTTAGTTAATCTAAATATTTCCAATAGCAAGTACAGCCTATATATACATATCCATTAACACAAGTCTGACTTTAAGCATAAACCTCAGTGAGTAGAATGAACATACTATAAAGTAGCACCTAGCTGGGACTATATAGCTTACTGTAGTCATCAAATATGCATTTTTTCAATTTCAAGAAAAAACATTTTTGTGGTTTTTTTCCTCCTGAAACTTTTTTTTAAATTCATTAATTTACATTCATCCCCTAAACATCGTTCATAGCATACAAAATGTGGTTTCCCATCCAGAATATACTGCATAGTGGCTTAATCATGCATGTTATCATTAACAATTTTTCATTTCTAGTTTCATATATATACTTATATTTATATTTACCCCTATGTTTGACCCTCTGCCCTTTCCCACCCTCTTTTCACACTATCTCTGGTGTCTACAGTTGTCTTCTATTCCTTTTCCTCCCACATTTTATTGATCACACAATTTCTTAAATGATCTAACTACTTTCAGTAGCAAGTTCAGCTGGCAATTTCAAGAAAAGCAATTTTGAATTGGTAAGGAAATTTGCTTAAAACTTAAAGCCTGGAAACAGGGTAGTATTCTGTTCAAATAGTAGGTACATGAACCTATCGACAGCTCAAGACAGTACAAAAACTCTTAAAATCAGACAACAAAGTCTAGAAGAAAAGCAGCAATATTTTAGTCAAAAGTCACAGAATGCTATTTTACCAATTCAGTCTCATGTACTTAACCTATCTTCTGTTGTGGTTCAATCTTCCCAATTGAATTCTGGGATAAAATATTCAACTCCAGACTTCTCCTTACGAATAAGTTGGCCATTTTCTTAGTTTCTGAACTCTTATTTCTGTGTGTCTGCATTTAATTTTCCTGACATAGCACTCCCTTGAGAACTTCTTGGAGATCTGGTCTGATGCTGGTAAATTCTTTTAGATTTTGTTTATCTGAGAATGTTCTTGTCTTTTCTTCCCATATGAAGAATAATCTTGTCGGGTACAGTATTCTTGGTTGAAATTGCTTTTCCCTTAACACTTTGAATATATTTTCCCATTCTTTCCTCGCTCGCATTGTTTCCGATGAGAAGTCTGCTGTTAGTCTGATGGGACTCAGCCAGGGAAATGGCTGAGTGAAGGTGGTGAAGTCTAGAACAAACGATGCAATAATTTAAGGAATTTGAGATTCAGACTTCCTAAAATCTAGGCAAGGGTCTGCTTTTGAAGGTTACTCATGGCTGGAAAACAAATGGCATGCTTTCATATTCTTCTTTGGTTCTGTAGGATATCCCAAAAGGGAAATTCTCTTATATAGTATGGGAATGGGATTTTGTAAATTCTTAACAGACCAGACCCACTTTGTATGGAATGGAATTTTAATCTACTTTTTGAGCCAAAGAGTGTAACCTCCTTTGGCTTTAAATACTTTTTGCACCACCCATGTGGAGATATGAATATTGTGAATATTATGAACCCTTTCTGAAAATCCCATGAATTCAGGAGCAAAGCTGACCATGTATTGATTTTTTTTATTAGAAATTTTTGCTATTGGGCATGTTCACTCACCAGAGACACAGAAAGACAGATAGTGAGAAATCACCCCCCTAGGAAGATGGCTACTCTGCAATCCCTTCTCCTCCAATCTCCTCCTGGGATCTTGGGGACACACGTGCACACACACCCAGCATGAGTTTTTAAGTCACCAGGTCTGGGACTCAAAATGCAGTCGACTATGTGGAAGTCCAGTGATATAACCATTGTGCTAACTGCTGGTCCCATGTGTTGAATTTTAATATCACTTTTAGTAACTGGTCTACAAAAGGCATTTTTCTCTAAAACCTAAAAATTGAGGAAGAAAAACATTGCTGTAGAAACAAAGGAAATCATAGTTACCTTTATACAATCATTGGACTAAACAGTTTCAACAATTGGAATTATAATTAGTATATTTAATTCAACTAAGATGAAATAACTACAGAATGAGCGGTGCTGGCTTAGAAAATATTTGCTCTTTCCACAGTATTTGAAAGCCAAAAATGTATTTTCATCCATCCAGGGATATGCATCCACCGTGAGATGAATTTGACATTGAGATGTGGTAAAAATGTTTGATGGTATCAGAGACAATGCTATTTAAGTAGGAAGACCAGAACATGTTCGTTAATGAGTATCTGGCAATGTCATCATCTACTTAAAATGGAGGAAAGGGGATAAGATCAAAATTATTCAATCCCTGAGTGATGGAAGAAGTAAATCTTGAAGTGACATACACAAACAACACATATGCCATCAATCAATATCAGGGAGTTTTGTAGACAGTAATTATCCAGCACTCTAAGTCCCCTAAAAGGTGTATGTTATTATTAAGAAAAAAAGAGACCAAGGAAAATAGAATTGAGACAGCAATTGATGAGTAATTAATTTCACATTTTGTATGTACTTACAACCCAACACTGTATGTCCCTGTTCTCTGAATGGGAAGAACTGACTTAGCCTTGTGCTCTTCCTTCCTTACTCATTCTTGACTGTGATCTTACTATAATAGCCTTGATCTGGTTTAAGGTTGTCATTTCTTGCTGTTTTTCAGTACGAATTTTTTGCTTCTCTGAACAAAACACACAAGTAAAACGAAAATGTATTCAATCATTTCATTTTATCCATGATTTAAAGCTACTATTTTCTGTTTGAGTTAAAATTTATTTTGTTGACTAAGAAAAGGAGATAGAATCTTTTCCTCAGAATTTTGAGTACAGGAAGGATTGGAATTGGAGGCATACTCCCACACTCCCACAGTAGGGGGTGAAAATGTTAAGTGAATTGAATTATATTAAAATTTTTAAATGGTTTGGATCAAAAGAAAAAATGCTGTGTATGAATTAATAAAAAGTACTTGGAATGTTTAAGAAGAAAGATCTTTTATTTAAGAAGGGGAACACGTTTCTGTAAGCAGCCAGATAGTAGTATTTTTGTAGATGCAGGTACTTATGTCTACCATTGTAGTGCAAAAGCAACAGTAGACAATATATAAGGTGGGAGTGTCTATGTTTCAGTACATTTTTATGGACACAGAAATGTGAATTTCATATACTTTTTATGTGCCAAAAAGTTTTATTCTTCTTTTGATTAAAAAAAATTAATGGAAAAACCATTCTTAGTTGGCAAGCCATACAAAACAGGCAGCCGACAAGAGTCTGCCAACCTCTGCTTTAGAAGATTAAATATATTCTCAATTTGAAAGGTTTCACTTGAGCAAAAGTAATTAACTACTGTTAGTCTGTTTGTAATATTCTCATAATTTCCAATACATCCTTCACCATACAATTTTAAGCTGATGAATAAATTGCCTCTCTGGATATGCCACAGCAGCCCAGAGTGCTATATTGAGAAGGATTCAGGGGTTGAACAGAGGCAAATGATCTGAGAGGGATAGCAGGAGAGCTAACAGACTGGACCCTTCTATACCTACCTTGGAGTCTTACAAAATGCTTCCTTGTATGTTCCACTGATAAATTATAGTCATATTTTTGGAAACATTTCCCTCCAGGCATACATTTTACAACTGAGATTATTATTTTAAAGTTAGAGAATTTCAAAAGTTCCTAGTAGCACATCTTCATTTGATATTGATTCTCAAAACTGAGAAATAAATTTACTGGTTAGTCGCTCTCCTCTCTTATTACAAAATAGAAATGAGGCTGGGCAATGAGGATGAACAGAAAAGGCCATTCACATCTGTAATGCCTGGAAATAACTATTCACCATTGAATCTGCTAAAATTATAACTCAATGAATATGACTATACTGTGATATTTATTTACCTCCATTAAAATTTGAAAGCTCTTCTAGACCATAAACAGTATTTAAAAATCATTCTTTGATATCTGTTGACGAGGATGTGTATAATAGTCTCAACTGGGCTGGACTGAGGTGTAAATCATGCTGGGTAAAGTCTCTTCACAATCTAAATGATGTATAGCGATTTAATGTAAGAATAATAATAAAAAAGTTTAGAAAATTGTTCTCTATGTATTATTGACTACCAGGTTAGAGTAATGAATACTGAACTCCTGATGGAATTTATAAATCAATGGGGCAGATTCTACACTGTTAATATAGAAATTTCAAATAAAACCTGACAAGGTAAATATAGTATCACATATCAAAATGACTTAAATTGTAGTCCATGGAACACTAGACTTAAATTTGTATGCAGATTGTGTTTTATTAGGTTTTTCAGTTCCCTTGGCAGTCTGTCTTGCCAGGGTATTTGGAATTGGTAACTATCATAACCAATGAAAAAAGGCATTAAAAATTAAACCAACATAAATCACATATATTTGTGGTCTGTTGTGAGTCTAACCTGAAGATAGCTTCAGACTCTTGCAACTAATTAAAACCTCTTAAGAATTTAGTTACACATAAAGCATTTATGCTTTTATGCAGGTGGCATGTGTTAATACGGGTGTTTTGATATTAAAGATTATGATTAGTTTCCTAGAAGGAAATATATAGGCCATGGCACTCGACGTGTCCATATCCTGATCGCATAGAGTGGGAGTGTTGGGTGTCAGGGCTGTGAACACAGTTCCTGAATGTCACTCTGCATATTATGAAATGAAACAAGCCAGATCTGTGTTTGCCTTGAAAGGTATCCAGACCTAATATTGTACTTTAAAGACATTCTCAAGTATTGACTTCGGAATAAGAGCAAACATTCTTTAAAGCCTGGGCAAACCCAAAAGGAATTACTGAAATCTCTTGTTTCAGGCATACATTTTAATAGGAGAGCTCAATGACAAGTCATTAATTCTCTGCAACCTGACTCTTAGATACAGGTCTCCAAAGGCTAAAATTAGGAGCATTTGTCTGCTAACCCTGCTATTTGATTGGGTATCGCTGTATGTAGAAGTACAGAGATCATCTGTTAAATTGAACTCACTTATCCTCTGCTGTTGTCCATATACATCAGAAAGGCTCTGTCCTAAAGACTTACTGAATTTGTTATAAATTCAGCTGTCCCACCTTGGGTCATTAAATTACCAACTCAAATGACTTACTAAAAACTATACAACAAGTAGGAGGCTTCATAAAAATGCTTCAGAAATGGATGCATTAAAAACAAAAATGATAGGAAAAAAATCACCCTCTTTGCACGAAGTAAGTAGGGAAGGCTAGTTCTTTAAGCAATACATGTTTTACAACATTGTCTTTCATAAATTTGACCTGTACCCAATCTTTGCTTGATATTGAGAAATTAAATTTGCCTACCTGCATCATTACCTTTAGAAAGAGCATCTTGAATTACTTGCTTTGGGGGTAGTGGTAGGAAGGTGATACTGAATTCCATTGAGGAGTAGTACACTTACTAAAACCTTATCCTTCTCAACCATCTATGTCTGTTAGAAAACCCTTTCTCCTTACAGAATAAAAAAACTGTGAAAAATTCACCTGGGGAAGAGGTAATGAATTAAGGTGGGGAGAAACCTGACTTTGAATTTGCATCAAATTTTAAATAGATTGTCAATGAAAATTACTAGACTATCTTCCTGTTTATATAAACCCATGTTTATAAGCATTTGTTCAACAATGTTGTATTTGCTGCCCCAGAAACCTTGTGGTGTGGAGTTATTCCTTGAGAATGCTTGTAAACTGTCAAAACATTCTTTTGGTTCAGACCTAACTCTTATCAAGATAAGCCCCACTGCTCAGCCTCTGTGGCACAGTCGGTAGCATACCAGACTGAGGAAGGAAGCCACATGCTGACTGCAATTCAAATTCCCAGCCCAGTTGACCTGAAAACATGCGGGGAACCCATGCACATCCCCATACTGGAGGGCTGGAAGACTGAAGGAAGGGGAAATCATGGCATGACTGGGTCCTGTGGAGGGTGTTTCTCTCTCTCGCTCACTCTATTAGCCACAGGGTGTATGCACTTACCGGAGAGAGAGAGAGAGAGAGAGAGAGAGAGAGAGAGAGAGAGAAGAAAAGCCCCCCTCCAATGAGTCATGGTCATGCACCAATCCCTTCTTCACTTCTCCACCCTGTCAGGATTTTGGAATGCACACACACATGCCTGGCATATTTTTCAAGCTACTGGGCCAGGATTTGAACTGTGTGGTTAGCCATGTGGGATTCGGCTGCCTTAACCACCAGGCTACAGAGGCAGTCCTCTCTCTCTCTCTCTCTCTCTCTCTCTCTCTCTCTGTGTGTGTGTGTGTGTGTGTGTGGGTGGGTGTGATGTGTGTGCTATTCTGAATGGAAGACCTAAAGGGTAGAAGACATTGTTTTTAGCAATCTATAGTAGTTGTTAAATTCACTAATTAGTTGGTTCACTACATTAGATTTCAGAAAAGTTAACCAATGGATATTCAGTTTCTAAGCTAATTCTTCCTACCATAAATATTTACAAGAGTAGAGAGGAAGTGGGCTAAGCAATGATGGGTATGCAGCAGGTACTCAATACAAGCCATGGTTTCCTTGGACCCTCTCTTTGGTAGTAGAATTATTTCCTGCTGTGCAGATGTGTTCCAAGCAGAGTGAAGAACATGTGCCCAGATGCAGGCCCAGGCCCAGGCCCAAGCACAAGCTTGGATCCACAGAACAGGTGGCTCAAGACAGCAGGAGCATAGCATGGGTGCAGGATAGGAGTAGGGGGAAATGGAGGCATGAGTAAGACCAAACACTAAAGGAAAAAGAATGATCCATTCAGACTAGCAGATGAAGAGGGCCTCACAAACGAGATGGCATCAAATGGTAACATTGGCATTCATTGAGCTTTAGGACCTTATGCAACTTTTAACAATATCTAATTCTTAAATCTAAACTGAGAGCCAGCAGTCTAGGTGGAAATCCTGACAATCATTACAACTATAAGAAAATTGAGCAAATTGGAGTCAGTGTTTCGGGGAACAATAATTGCAAGCGAAATATATTCTTGTAGCTATGTGCTATTAAATTGGAGATCGCTGAAAGAAATAGTTTATGAAATGTATGGACATGCTTTTAATTTGGTGATGGTGTAAGTGTTACAAATTAAGCTTTTATCAGTATACCTCCAAACTTGGAAATCAAGTTCTTTATTATTTCATTTAATAAGCACTGATAGAACATGCCATGTGCAAAATGCTGTTTCAAAGACTTGCACATATCTTCTATCAACCTTCTCTAATCACCTTGACAGCCCTTCGAGAAAACTAAGGCACAGAGTTAAAGAACTTGGTGAAGGTCTCAGAGCTAGGATTGGACTCAGGCAGATTGGCACCAGGATCTGTGTGCTTAACATCTGTGCCCTTTGAGTTAAAATATCTGTAACTCAAAATGCTTTTCAATCTTCAAATTCTTGTGAATCCTGTCAGGCTAAACTTTGTAGCCATAAGTGAAAATCTTAGTGTCTTGCATGGAAAGAATTCTTTCTGGAGACGCATGGAGTGGCATCTATATTAGATTTACACAAAAGGTTTAGGACAAGTATGGGTATTTAAGAGAAGCAGGTGTTTACCAATAGCCCCAAAAGTCACCACTGTAGCTTTTACTTTTTAGACTGGAAACTGGCAAACAATAATTATGAACAAAAACTAACTCACCACCATTTTTGCACATAAAGTTTTATTGGAACACAGCCCTATACACTTGTTTACAAATTGCCAATGTCCATTTTCGTGCTGAAATAGCAGACTGAGTCATTGTGACAGAGAGCATGTGATCAACAAAGCCTAAAATATTTACTACATGGCCCTTTACAGAAAAAGTTGGAGGACCTCTGTTCTGGACTCTAGTGCATTGTCCAAAATGGTAGGCACTAGCTGCATGCAGCTGCCAAGCATTTGAAATGCAGCTGGTGAGGGCAGAGATGTATTACAAGTGTAAAACACATACAAGATTCTTTTCTTAGTGAAAAGAAAGAAAAACAATGTAAAATATCTCACCACCTTTAAATATGTTAAATACATATTTAAATGAATAAATTAATGAAATGAGAACTAATTACTAAAATTAATTTTACTTGAAAAAATTAATTCTACTTTTTAAAAAATGTAACTACTAGAAAACTAAAATGTTATTCACATTTGTGGCCCACATTATGTTTCTATTAACAATGCTGGTCTAAAGCTAGGAATTTGGGGGATGTGTGACCTCTCAAAAAGTCAGAAAGAGGATATATGAGGGAAGAGAGCAAACGATCTCTTACATTTGCAACTGTCTTTCTAAAACAATAAAATCTGGCCCAGTCTAATGGTGCAGTTGGCAGCATACTGAATTGCAGTGTTGGAGACCACATTGCTGACCCTACTACTCCCACCTGGGACTTGAAATACACCAGGTATGAGAGCCCATGCCCAAGATCCTGATGGGCAGGAGGGCTAGAGAAAAGGGATCAAGGAGGAATAAGACCCTGTCAGGGGCTCTTCTCTCTCTCCCTCTCCCCCCCCCGCCTCTGTCCTCTCTTGCATGTGCACACATGTGCTCTTTACCATGAATAAAAATAAATTAAAAATTTAAATGTTTACACAATAAAATAATTTATAATTCAGCTATTGTTCATAGGAAAGAAAGTTAAAAAAAAGAATGGATTGATAAGGTCCCCAGATGATGTAGAGATTAAGCCTCTAGACTTCCACATGATTGACCACAGTTCAAATCCTGGATGTGGCAGCTTGAAAATCACACTGGATATCAATGTGTGCATGCCCAAAATCCCAGGAGGAGAAGGATTGTGGCATAATCATCCCCCCTGGGGGATGATTTCTCACTTTTCCTCTCTGTGTCTGTCTGGTGAGTGCACGTGCCCTTATGGAAAAAAGAAAAAAAGAATGGATTGGGATAGCTATGGAAATGGTGAGTTCTCCCAGAAGCAGAATGTGACTGAGAATTTGAATTGGGATTCAGGAAGCACCTGGAAGGGAGATGGGAAGCAAACAGGGGAAAAAAGGAAGAGGAAAGAGGGCGTGTTAATGTGCAGGTTGTTGCTATGGACCCATGTGCTCCTTCCCCATGGGGCCCTGTGGGAGATTTTATGGAATGAGGCTCACAGTGGTCCTAGCCAGGAGGTGAGAAAGCTAGGCTGTTCATCCACTAATTGCCAGTAGTTGCTGGTTAAGGGCCTTTCCTAGAGTCAGACTCCTCTTACCCTCCCCAGCACCACCAGCCTGCCCTGCCTGGGGCCAGAGCAAGTCCTGGGGCAGAAAGGCATAGATGCTTGCAGACAAACCAAAACAAAACCATCGGCCAGCTTAAGAATGATGTCTGCCAGAGGCACATGGTTGGGCCCCTCTGGTGTCTGGTACAGAGACTAAAGGGAATGTTGTATCCCATGATTCATAATTTCAGCAAACGTTTGTATTGTTCCCTGGTGTATGTATTCATTTTCTCATTTGATCATAATAGAACAGAGAGGTATATTTCTCATTATCTACACTTTAAAGGGTGAGAAACCTGAGCCCCAGACACGTCTAGGCCTTTGTCTAAGAGAATACAGCTGGGCTGGTAGCCCAGGTCTTCCCACACTGCATACATGGTCAGTCTTGCCTAGCTCTGGATTTGTTCAAAGCTTAGCTTGGTAAGGAGATGTAAATATACTGATGTAAAATATATAGTTTTCAAGGTGAGAACAGGAAACTAGAACTCAACTTTTTTTGTACTCCATAGAATTTTTAAGATATCTATAGGAAGTAGATACTTATATCTACTTAGTCCCAAGACTCTTACACCAAAAAATATTATCTCTCTTTTACACAAAGCACAATCGAAATCAAGTGATTATAGACACTGCTGACTGCCACACAGGATGTTGGTGTTAGAGTTAAATTCCAGAAAACCTCCAGAGAGCTTGCTATAGCGGAAGCTTGTAGATACATGGCTCATTGAGGACTGGATTTTGTTACCTTCCCACTACCCAGGTTCTCTTCAAAAGTGTTGTCAGCCCCTTAGGTACCAATTGGAAATAAGCCTCTTTCCTGGCTTCATTTCCCTTTATTATACTTCTAACGGACTTTGCTAATTCTTTGTGGACTTCAGTAACACTTGTACTATTTAAATTTGAATAACCCCAAAGGATCAGGATAGGTCAATGTGTTTCAACCACAGGCTTTAGTCTGTGCATTAGTTGATTAAATGCAGATTTCATACAAGATGTACACTTAATAAAGGGAGGAGAAAGCAAGCAGATGTTTGTAAAATCTGAATGTGTTGGATTGCATTTATCTGGCCCTCTTTTGCCGACTAACTTTAGAAAAGCCGTACCTATGACAATTGAACTGTAAACAGTTAGATGATGTATTTCCCTAGAAATTTCCTGCTGTGAAAGATCAGCCAAAAAGAAAACTAAAAGGATTCCCTTAAGTTAACACACCCAAAGTTGACAGATATACCCTACAATATCAATTGTTAAACTGAGAATATTAAATAATGGAATGCCTCAGACTTATTCTCAAGCTTTTGACCAGAAAGTAATTAGCAGTTGCAGTTCATTCCAAACAACAGAAAAACTTTGACTTTCATTGTTGTTGTTATTGTTATTGTTGTTGTTGTTAAGAGCTTCAAAAGCAAGTTAGTTTTTCTTTGGTACAAACACAAGATCATAAAGCTGCACCTAAATCTCTCTGTCTGGCCCATTCTCTGATTCTCTGGCTTCCTGTTGTATCCCATCCTTTAAGTGAGAAAGTTATTTTTCACCTTTAGAATTGTCATATTTGTCATGTTTTCAGTGTTTTAAAGACAAAAATTGAACATTTCTTGTTGATCTTGAAGTCCAAAGGAAATATGCACAAAGCTTCTTTCTAAATTCTGAGCACATGAGAATCACAGATAATATAGTTTAAAATGTATTTTAAAGAAGACATAACCAAGGTTAAACATAAAAAAAAGTCTTTAAGGACCAGAAGTGGAGAAAAGTTGAGAGTGGTGAAAGGAGACTGAAGCTGAACTACTCCCAAGAAGTAGAGATGAGATTGGATAGTGGAGACCTCAGGGAACACATAGGGGAGGGTACACCACATGTGGCTGAGCCCATACACCTGGAGGCCGAGACTCTTGCACACATTGGGCTGTCAGGGTACCTTATACCTTCTCCAGATTTGAAGCCAGACACAGAAATCTTTTTTTTTTCTTTGAGAGGTTTTCGCTGTAGGGCACATGCGCTCGCCAGACAGAGACAGAGAGACAGAAAGCGAGAAATCACCCCCCAGGGGGGATGGCCACGCCGCAATCCTTTCTCCTCTATTCTCCTCTCGGGATCTTGGGCACGCATGCACACGCGCCCGGCGTGAGTTTTAAGCCACCGGGTCCGGGACGCAAACCGCGGTTGACTACATGGGAGTCCAGCGACATAGCCATTACGCTAACCGCTGGTCCCCAGACACAGAAATCTTATGGAAGGAGACAGAGCACTGAGCCAAGCCAGAATCTGTGTCTCTACCACACACAGGTGTCCTGTGGGAATGTTCTCTTTGGGGAAAACCTCAGAACCTAACCTCGTTGTGTGTGTCTCTCCTGGCTGGGATTAGTCAGTCCCCAATCTCAGCACAGGCACAAAGTTAACACATTAGATTGGCTATCAGTCAAAAATTACAAGACACAAGCTAAAATCAGATTCTTGGGAAACATTGAGCAAACACAGGTAAATAAAGAATTTCCTTTTCTCAAAAGTACTTAATAAATGTGAGGTAGGTCTTCAGAAACTCCATAGGAAAATAATATTATGATAAAACTATGCATGGGTTTCAAATTCATACTTTAATTCCATTTATCCTCAAACCTTTAAAGCCCCTTTGTATGTATAGTTTTCTTAAAATTATGAAAGAAGGAATTGTGTCTTTGAAACAGGAACAGAAAATAATTCAGTAAGAAAAGGGGGGTATGATAACTTACTGGGAATGAAAATGCAGTCATTGAAATAAAAAAAATTCAGCAATATAATAAACATCAGATTAATAAACTTAAGAATAAACAGACTTCTGCTTCTAACATATGCATTTTAAGGGTTAGATAAAAGTGATTTTTCCCTTTAATACATCTTTCTAAATAAAAAAAATAGAAAAGTGGAACAAGCTGGAATTTTTACAACTAAATTTTATACTGTAATAAACTATCACCTTTTAGAAAATGGTTATGTTTCAAAAACTCTTGTATTCTTCCTGAATCTTCTTTCTCCCATTGCAGATTACAAATCTAAGGTTTATTTTCTTTCCCATGACATTTCTATTATTCCATATATTTATTTTCTTTGATCTATCTGTATGTTAGAATAGTTTCCCTAATTCAGTGTCCTCTCACACCTCCCTGATCTTGGCATATGACATCGGTCTATTCTCTGCTCATGGAGAACTAATCTGCATGCTCATCTCTACTTCCATTCCATGAAATTCCTACTCTTGCCCATCATAATTTCCCTACCTATCCTTCCAGCCTCAGCCAAAAGACTGTCCTCTTGGAAACCTTCTCCCAACTGCCATCAACTCTTCCTCTCCACTCATTTACAGACTTTCTCTTCCAGTTGCATATCTACTCCTGTGGACAAGGAGTAGATATTTTCATGCTTGTTTGTATAGTATCGTTCTTAATAGTAGAAGCTCAATACATACTTGTTGTGCAAATGGATACATCAATGAATAAATGGTATAAATAAAGAGCATGTGGAATGAGAGGGAAGGGAAAATCTTAGGAAGTCTTTCCCACAGCAGAGGGTTATTGTGATAGACAATGATTGAATAATCATTCCAGGGAACTTCAGACTTGATGCTCTAAAGGAATATTGCAGATTCTTAAGCAGGCTATTGATATGGTAAATATAGTATTCAGGGAAATTTGGTCTGGCATGATAGACAAAGAATAGAAGCACAGGGCCAGCTGGTGGTATACTGGTTAAGGCACTGGATCCCACATGGCCAACTGCACAATTCAAGTCCTAGACCCAACAGCTTGTAAAACATGCTGTGTGTGTGTGTGTGTGTGAGAGAGAGAGCACCCAAAATCTCCCAAGAGGAGAATTAAGGAGAAGGGATTGTAGTGTGGCCAGCCCTCCTGAGGAGTACTTTCTTACTTTCCTTCTGTCTGTCTGTCCATCTCTCTCTCTCTTTCTCTCTCTCTCTCTCTCTCTCTCTCTCTCTCTCTCTGGTGAGTGTACATACCCTGTAGCAAATTAAAAAAAAAAAAAGAATAGAAGCACAAACAATAAGATGTATTAGGACCGTGTTTGTGATGAAGACTTCTTATAAGTGCTATAAATGGCCACATTTTTAGCAATAGCTGGACAATTAAATCCTTCATCTAAGGTATTAACTTCAGCCTTCCCATAAAAGGGCAAATGCTAAAAATCTAAGAGTAGGTGATCTCGTGTAGGAATATAGTCCTTATATTATTGCCATTTCTGATTGAAGTAAAGGAATAGAAATCCAGTAACTCCCTTCTTCCCAGCTTATGACCTAAAAGTAACCTATAGCTAGTAATTCAGTTGAATATTCCTGAGTTAGTGCTAGAGGCAGGAATAAGAAGAATAAAACTTGAATATTTCTAAAAGTTTCTTTTAAAAGCAGCTTTTGAAAATCTAGTTTAAATCTATAAATTCTTGAAATTGTATTGATTTCATTGAGTTTTCTAAGAAAAAGTATTGGTTTTTCCTGAGTATGAGTAATTTTCTGTATACTAAAGTATAAAATATACAGAATAATATTTTTCCTCTTTTTTCTTGACCAGCAAAACCTAGAGAGTAACCTCACCAACCTTATTAAGAGGAACACAGAACTGGAGACCCTTTTGGCTAAACTCATCCAAACCTGTCAGCATGTTGAGGTGAGTATCTCTAGCTCTGTGTGGAATGTTTTGTATGAAAACCGCTAGATCAGGGTTTTTATAGTCTCATGCTTTATACTTTCCAAACAGAAATCTTTCTTAAAGTTAAATCTTTTGCAGAAGCTAAATATCTAAGAGCATTAAAATGAGAAGGAACTAGAACCTCAGACTCTCTCCATCCAGGGCTTCCTTCCCCTCCGTTATAACTCTCTCTGATCTAGCACTATATAGCATCCTTTATACTGTAGATTTTAATCATCCTTGTAAAGAACAGCCCAATAATGCACCATTTCAAAGGTGTTATGTTGGTTTACTAGGGCAGCAGTAACAAGTGACCACAAACTTGGTTTATGTAAAACAATAGAAATTTATTCTCTCATGACTCTAGAGACCAGAAGTCTGAAATCAAGATGTTGTCAGGGTCAGGGTCACAGTCCCTCTGAATGCTCTGGAGGAGGAGGTTCCTTCCTTGCCTCTTCCTACCTTCTAGGGTTGCAGGCAGTTGTTGGAGTTCCTCAGTTTGCAGCTGTAGCACGTTCATTTCTGCCTTTGTAGTCATATAACAGTATCCCTTTGTGTATCTGTATTTGGGCTCAAATGTCTTTCTTTCTCTTTTCCTTCCTTTTTTTTTTTCCTTTCCTTCCCTTCCCTTCCCTTCCTTTCCCTTCCCTTCCTTTCCCTTTCTTTTCTTTTCTTTTCTTTTCTTTTCTTTTCTTTTCTTTTCTTTTCTTTTCTTTACTTTTTGTTCTCTTTCCTCCTTCCTTTTCTCCCTTCCTTCCTTCCTTACTTAATTGCCAGAGGGCACTTGTGATCACTAGAGAGAGAGTAAAAGCACCTTCCAGTGAGGTGTGGTCATACTGCGATCCCTTCTCCTGTATTTCCCCATCTTTTCAGGAATTTGGTCACACATGCACACATGCCTGGCATGTTATTCAGCCTGCCAAGGTCAGGATTCAAACCATGGTCAGCCACATGAGACTTGACTCCCTTAACCACTAGACATGGGGCTGGCCCCAAATTTCTTTCCTATGAGGACACTAGTCATTAGATTAAGGCCTTATTCTACTCCATTATGACCTCACTTTAACTTGATTACATCTGCAAAGACCCTTTTTCCAAAAGAGATTTCATTCATAGGTTAGGAATTTAGGACTTGAGCATATTATTTTGGGGGACACAATTCAACCAATTACAGGTGTGTATTAAATGTATTTTAGTCGTCAGATGTGTTTCCTTGAAATCTCCACAGTTGCAGCAATAGCAGAACCTATGATGAGTATACACTGTGTAAAGAAAAAATAGACACTAATTCTTTAGTGTGATTTTCTGTTCCCTTTTTTTAGTTTTTGCCATAGGGCACATGCATTCACTAGAGAGAGACAGAGTGACAGTGAGAGGGAAAGTGAGAAATCACCCCCAATGGGAGATGACCATGCCACAATCCCTTCTCCTTCATTCTCCTCCTGAGATTTTGGGCAGTCACACACACATGCACAGTGTGACCTTCAAGCTGCCACTGGGACTCAAACCGCTATTGGCCGTGTGGGAGTCCGACACCTTAACCACCACACTAATTTAATTTGCCAGCCTCTTTATATGATTTTCTTTCTCTTTCTTTCTTTGATCTTACTATACTTGTATATGTTTATTTTCATACAAATAATCAAATTTGGGGCCAGCAAATGGTGTAGTGATTATATTGCTCAACTCCACATGGCCAGCTGTGGTTCAAGTCCTGGACCTGGTGACTTGAAAATAACACTGGGCACATGTGTGTGCATGCCCAAGATACCAGGAGGAGAAGGAATCCTGTCTGGGGGGTGATTTTTACTTTCCCTCTCACTGTCCCTGTCTTTCTTTCCAGAAAGCTCATGTACCCTATGACAAAAATCTCTAAAAGAAAAAATAACTATAATTTAAGTGAAAAAATTTAAACAGAAAGTAGAAAGCAAAAGCCCTTTATGTGATTTTCAAAGTCCTCTTACATCTTCTTCCAACTTGTTTTTTCCACCAACCCCCACCACCACCACCATGCACTGACATTAAACAATCACCTATTCTATTTTTTATCAATTGTTGTTAATGTGTTACTATGCCTGATTTATAAATTAAACTTCATCATAAGTATGGTGTATAGGAAAACATAGTATCTATAGGGATTGGTACTATCAGGCCTTTAATCAAGTAGTTCGTTCCACCTAGTGGCCCCCCACCTGGACCCCTTGTCTATTTGTCTGAATACTTCCTGTATGTCTTCCAAGTCAAGTCAATTATAAATGTTTCTCTGTTTCCCTGAACCAGAGTCATCACTTCTTCCTTTCAGTCATATAACATTTTATCAATAGTTGTTTCATGGTGTTTATCACATTTTTTTGCACTAGTTCCATTTTTCTAACTAGTATATGAAGTTTTTGAGCATGGGGATCAAATCTAATTTATCTTTGAACGTTATAAATGCTAATGCAATAGTTTTCACATAATAGAAGCTCAGAGGATTTATTTCAGACATATATGCATGATGACTCCCCAAAGGGCCAATCCAAATACTATTGGATGTTTGCATGTTCAGCTCTCCAAAATATCTAAGGTTGGAGAACCAAATTATTTTGAATATTCACTTTTACTTTTTTGATAGTAACTCTGTTTCACAGTAGCAGTTTCTTCAACCCCTTCCTTTTAATTATCTAAGCAGTAATTATAACCTCTCACGTGCCTATCACTGTTGCAGCAGATGCACCATGTAGTAAAAAAAAAAAAAAAAAAAAATCACAATGTGTTAGAGAATAATGGAACATGCTTAATAATAATTAAAGGGTGTTGGCAGGTGGCATGGTGGTTAAGGAGCTGGATGGACTACCACATGGCCAACCACAGATTGAGTCTGAGACCTGGTGTCTTGAAACTCACACAGGATATGCATGTGTGCATACCCAAAATCCCAGGAGGAGAATGAAGAGAAGGGATTGCTGCATGGCCATCTCTTCTAGGGGTAATTTCTCACTTTCCCTATCACTGTCTCTCTGGTGAGTGCACATGTCCTATACCAAAAACCTATAATAAATAAATAACTAAATAACAATTGAACAACAGTAATGTAGCCATCCAGATGCTGAGTTCATTTTTATTGTGTAATTTTTGTCTTTTTTATTTATTATTATCATAATCTTATTTATCTTACATTGAATCACATATAACCCCATAGTGTATTACATTTCTTTTTCCAGAAGGAATACCATGCATATCAGTCAAGACAAAAACATCATTATCCACATCATCATCAAATAGGTTTTCATCATTTTTCCCAGATTATTATTATTTTCATTATTTTTTTAAACATTCAATCATTATTTATCATTATGCTTGTAAAAATACTTTACCCAACATGAAATACTTCTCAGACCAGTTCAGTTGAGAACACTATACATGTCATCATCAAGAGGTAATAACCCATTTCTGTGTCTCACAAATGTCTCTATTTGTTCTATTGCTCTTTCTCCGTACTCTTCCCTTCTCCTGCCCTGTTCCATACTGTCTTCAGCATCCCTAATCATTTTCACTGCTTTTATGCCCTCCAATGTTTCTATCTCTACCGTAAAGTGCAGGTAGTCAGTATATATTAAGTGGATATATACATCTTTCTTTCATATCCTGGCTTGCTTCACTCAGCAATAGATCCTCCATATCTGACCATAGAATATTGTTATTTATCTGATTCTAAGGTCCACATTTTTTTCACAGCTGAATGTCTCCAAAATTGGTCTGCAACTTAACATTAATGATGAGACACAGTTTAATGGACAGCATTTTTTTTTTATTCCTACTGATGCACAAAATATGAGGGAGGCAATTGACAATATCTCAGGTTGTCTATAGAGTGTGGTATAGAGTGTGAGACTTAAAAGAGAAAGAAAGATGTGAGTACAATTTGCCTAAAACTTTACAGAAGAGTCAGGACTTGAACCAGATCCTGTAGGTTTCACAATTACTATTTTTCAAAATACTCAAGATATTGGGATGGCAGCTTATTTATGCAACCCAGTGTTGTTTGTCAGTGATACAGTAGTGCTCCCCCTCTCCCCCGCCTCCCCGCTTAGCCACGGTTTCAGTTAGCCATGATCCATAGTGGTCCAAAAATAACTGAGTATAGTATAATAAGATAATGTGAGATGGGGTTGGGGGGGGGAGATCACATTCACATAACTTTTATTACAGTATACTGTTATAATTGTTCTATCTTATTATCAGTTATTGTTCATCTCTTAATATGCCTGATTTATAAATTCAACTTTTTCATAGGCATGTATGTATAGGAAAAAAAAACATTCTCTATGGAGATCATTACTATCTGTCATTTTGGGTATCCACTGGGAGTCTTGGAATGTATCCCCCTCAGATAAGGGGAGTGGGCTCTACATTCCTTAGCGTAACAAAAAT
This sequence comes from Tupaia tana, assembly GCA_026018925.1. NCBI lineage: Eukaryota > Metazoa > Chordata > Mammalia > Scandentia > Tupaiidae > Tupaia > Tupaia tana. Next base: position 163,124,047 of record JAKSZU010000009.1, read on the forward strand.
TAACAGATGTTGCTTTCAGATCCTATCAGTGTAAAGCATCTCTGCTATGCAAACATTGGTGCTTTGATGGATGGCTTAAAATGTTTGTGTTCACAAAGTTTGTACTTTTACTTACAAGTGCTCTCTTTATGATTTCAAAGGTAAAACTGTTTACTGAGAGAAACAAGTAAGTCTACAACTTTATCCAACTTCAAGTTAGTTATACTTTTCTGCAATAGCATCCAGGAGGGCAGGAATAGGGATGTCTCCTATCCTACTTGAGCCAACCACTCCAACCTTCCACCATTTGAGGTGCTGATGAGTGGAGTATGATAGGTGGAGGAGGGAAAAAGACGTACAAAAGGGAAGAAAAAGAGGAATGAGAGCAACCGAAGATGAGAGAGCAGACTGAAACTGTTCAATGAGCTCATTGGTTCATGTTGAAAACCCCCTTGCTTCAAGAACTTGGTGACCATCAAGGCACAAGCAATGTTTCATCGTGTTGGGGTGAAGTTGGGAGCACATTGCAGAGCCCAGACCTTTCTAACCTGCTTTGACTGGGTATGATTTGGCTCCAGTCTCACCAGGGAACATGCTGAGCCTCGTTGACTAAATAAGATTGGAAGTAGTAGTGAAAACATGTTTTTATTTTTATAGGGGAAAGTGACGATCTATTATATGAATAAACAAATGAACCAATGGAATGGTCCATGTGCCACATTGTATTTTTATGATGTGATGGCATTTGACATTTAAGACAATAAGAAAGATTTTTATTCAGTAAAAAAAAAACATAATTACCTGTGCTTTATGGTAAATCTTATAAATGCTTTATGGATTGGGTGATTATTTCATTCACTTTCAGCTAGTTACTTCCTAAAGCATTAGTGTCTGGTTTCCATTATGGCCTATAGTGATTTCAGAACAAATATCTTGCTCCTAATGCAGTATTAGTATGGCTTGAATTTACAAAATGCTATTTATCCTAATGTGATGTAAAATTACATCCTATGATGCTCAGTAATTTCAAATGATAAATTTAATAAACTTACAAGCAGAGTTTATTTTAATTTTGAGAGATCAGATGTTATTTAGTTGAGATACAGGCCTTTTAAATAAAGCTATTACTGAATTGATTGTAGCAGACTCACAAATAGACAAATACATGCCATTACAAGTTATTCAAGACAAGAAACAAAAATATTTATTCTGTGCCTGGCCCCATAGCACGGTGGTTAAGTGCTATTATGCTTTGGGAGTCAGAACCCACAAGGCTAACCCTGGCTCAAATCTTCACCCTGGCATCTTGAAAAACAAAGTTTGAAAATGAGGAGTGTGTGGATACAGCAAGTAGTCCATTCTGAGAAATAGAAGGTGTGTGAAAAGGTAGGAAAAGTAGGAACCAACTTTGAAGAGATGGGAGCTGAGAGGGCTTTCATTTTGTATCTGAGTTTGAACTTTGGTCTTGAAAGTTCAGAGGAGGGTTCAAGGAACAGTTAGACCTGTGTAAGTTTCGCAGTTACAATTGTCATCCCTAACTCTTTTCAGGAAATTATACATCTGATTATTGGGAAAATAATATGGATATCACTGTGCAAAACAGTCACATTTTCAAGGGGAAACTTTGTAGCATTAGGAAACAAAAAGCTAGCGGAATTTGTTAGGCACCAGCATGCTATTCTTTTAAACCAGTGCAGTGGAAAAGAATTTCCTGGTTCACATCCTAGGTTCCTAGACTGTCCTCCTTCCTTTTCCTCTTCCTGAAGGTGTCCTTGTATTTGGGTATGAGCATTCCTCGAGAAAACAATTCCCATGCCAGCTGAGGCTTAACAACTCAGGGCGCGGAGGCAGCTCCTAATTGTTGTAAAGTCAATTAAGAAATTCCTTCCCAGGGACCCATGAGGAAATACCACATCCTTATAAGTCCACACCTCCTTCTGGGGATTCACCTCTGCTTTTCTTTAGAATGAAAAAGAGTTTGAAGGTCTGCTCCAATCCCCATTGTTTTCATAAGTGGTTTTATAAATGAGGGTAAACAAATGAAATAGCTATTAGATGGCAAATGTCTGCTTTTCACTACTCCGTCATAAATAAACGGGAAAAAAGAATATTAGGAAGGGAACCAGCAGTTAGTGTAATGGCTATGTCGCTGGACTCCCACGTAGTCGACCGCGGTTCGCGTCTCGGACCCGGTGGTTTACAACTCACGCCGGGCGCGTGTGCGTGCGTGCCCAAGATCCCGAGAGGAGAATGGAGGAGAAGGGATTGCGGCGTGACCATCCCCCCTGGGGGGTGATTTCTCGCTTTCTGTCTCTATGTCTCTCTCTGTCTGTCTGGCGAGCGAAAAACCTCTCCAAAAAAAAAAAAAAAAGAATATTAGGAACAGATTGTGACATGAAAAAAATGACAATTGTAGTTAGTTCTAACTTAATGTACATGTGAGATGGTCTTAGTTGGATGGATCTAGAGAGAGACAGAGGTAAGAGAGGAATGAAATGCCTCTCAGGTAAGAGGGTGGGATTCATTTTTTTTCTCCTACTCATGCCATTTAGAGACAAGCATGATCCCAACAATCAATCTATCACTTTGTTACTGAATCAACCTCTTTTACTTCTGGGGTCAAAGACCTAGAATAAAGTATTTTCCTCAATGAATGAATATAAAATTGTCTTATCACAATCAACTGAAATTATCTCCATGCATAAAATCATTATAGATTATGAGAGAAATGGGACACATCATCTTTACCCTCATTCAGTTGACTTCTATTTTTATTTGCCAAATGTTATAGGCAAAACTGAAGAGCTTTGTTTTAATTTTGAAATTCCACGGCAAAATAATTGAGTCATGCATGTAAAATGTTCATTAACAAGAGTGCAATTGTAGTACTGGTTATTTTCGTTTGAAACAGAAATATGAAATTTTAAATTCAGCTATTTAAAAAGCCTGAGGCTACTGCTGAATGTAAAAAGCTCTCAGTGAGGAGCAACACACATAAAGATTTTTACAGCCACGTGAGGTAACTTCTAGGCTGAGGAATTTATGATGGACCTTTTACTATTCTTTTAAGAGTATTTTCACTAGATACAGCACAGTGGCCTCATTCTCCGCCTAGGCAAGCTTGGTATTGAGCTGTGGTTAAGTTCATCCAAGGAAGCCTTCTGTCAATTTGCCCAGAACTGGGGAAGATGGTACCTTGTCCATCCTTGCAGGTGTCACAAGGAGAGGATTACTGTATCAAGCTATTACAGTTCCACAACAAAATATTGACTGTGGCATAGGGGAAGCGAAAGTAGTAGGACTTATGTAAATATACATTAAAAAGCAATTATGACCACTTGATCTTAAGTGGCCAAAAGGTCTTACTTTTACTTCCTGACTTAATTATCCCCATAGTCTTTTGATGTCAATTTTATTCAACTGATCACAGAAGCCAGATACAACAAGAATCAGCTTAGTAAAGAACTGAGTTGAATTCAACCAAGTAATAAATTAATAGGAGTGGTTACTAGACCATCAAGTAATAAAGCAACTCAAGCAGTTACCTAAACCAGGTGATAGAATTGAAGGGAATAATTAGTAAGTTACAATTCTAGGGGAATTCTCATTTCGAGAAACAATCCCATCTGATGAGGCATTGGAACCTGTTGAACTTGCCATACAAAGGTTCGGTAAGTATAGCATATACATTTGTGGTATTATTAGAACTAGTAAGCCTTCAAGTCTTGTGAGTTGTTCTCAAATCATTGACCCTTAACTATTGATCTGGTAACTTCAACTTTTTTGAGAGGGTGCATTTACTCCTTTTAGCGAGTAAGATTTTTTTCTTCCTCTTTGCCAAGAAGTTTGAGACTTGTATATAAAGACAAAGACCTAATTAATAGTATAGAATCAATATTTTATGTTACAATTTTAAACCAGAATATATATTTGTATGCTAATAGTTTGTAGCACTTAAGAGACTATGACACATTACAGAAATTTGATAATGATAGATTTGCTTTGAGATTCCATTTGGAAACACATTAATTTATTTAGACCTGTGATTTTAAGTTAAAAGTATAAGATATTTTAAGTTCCAAAATAATATTAGAATGTTCAAGAGAACTTGAATTTCACTATATGTTTAAGTTTATTAGATTTATGTGGTACTAAAGGACTTGGGAAAATTTAACTTGTTATAGTTTTAATTTTATCCTGGTAGGCATTTGAAATACTCATAAAGTAAATTGAGCATGTTAAATTTATGAACACAGTTTAAAATGTTACAGGAATTTGGTGATAAAAATCTAAACAATGATTACCCACGAAGATGAGAATTGACTGGAAGAGGGGCTTGAGAGTACTATCAGGAATGATAGAAATATTTCACATCTTGATTGAGCTTTAGTTATGTTGGTTACTGAAATCCATTGAACTGTCCTGAAGATCTGTGCATTTCTATTTATGTAAATTTCACCTCCATTAAAAAGAAATATGTGTAGGAACTTAATCAGCTATTTAATACACAGAATTGATTGTTTAATGGAGTTGAGTCTATGCAATGTGAGTTAATCAAACACTGCCTCAAGAACCCACTGATAAAACATAAAGCCAGTAGTAATACTGGTTTTATAAAATTTATTGAATTTATAAATAGGGCAATGAGATTAATATTTTGAACTTAAGAGCTTCAAGAGGGTCAGTCTAATAGCTCAATGGTTAAGGGAAACAGATCCCTCATGACTGACCACAGTTCGGGTTCTGGCCCCTGTGGCATGAGAAACATGCCAGGTACATGTAAATGTGTGCCCAAAACCCTTACAAATGGAAAAATGGAGGAAAATGGATTGCAGAGTGACCAGACCCCATGGGGGCAACTTGCTCCCTTTCTCTCTTTCTTTCATTGTCTCTCATGAGTATGAGTGAGTGTCCTCTGGTGTACCTACGTACATACATACATAAATGTATAAATAAATAAATAAATAAAAGCTTAAGGAAGCTACATGGTGAATTGATGGTAGAGATACACTCCTTGAACAAAAATTCTTGTGCTCTGTAAGTCCACATCTGTTCCTTCTCCTAGCTGACTGGACTCCTCAGGAGGCAGGCCATCTTTCTGGTGTCTCCTGCATTTAGCACACATCTCATGGCTATTTGTGTGTGAATAGAACACTCCCAGAGACCAACTGCCTGCCTCTGGCCTGCCTCTAGCACTAGCTCATTTACCTAGATCAGCATAGCTCACCCATAAGGGCAAAAAAGACACCTCTTGAGAAGACTTGTACACAGGACAGTCCAAGGTGGCAGATCTCAGTAGCCATCCCTGATGGCAGTAGCAGGATCAGTGATACACATAGGAAGCTCTCGCTCAACCTGAGAGTGCCACTGTACAAGGGCTAAGAGGATAAGCTGGCAAGGAACGTCAAGGACTGGAGAGCCGTCCACTGGGGGCATTGCTGAGCCCTGAGGGGAGGTTACAGTGAGTCTTCCCTTTCTCTTGTTATAAGCCTGTACCTCTCCTTTTGATTCTTTCACTTCCCCTCCTCCTGCCTTTGTAGTTTTCCCCAGCATTACCACAATTTCAGAAGAGTACTCTAGGATAGCTTCAGAAATCCATGGTGCAGACCTCCTAGGACAAAGAAATAAAAGGCATCAGTTAGAAGATGGCAAATCAAAGAAGGACCACCTCATTTTCCCCATGTTAAACCCTCTCATTCGCCTTGTGGGCTTAGCTGGGCTCTGTGTGATATCAGTCATGGTCAGCTCTCTGCAAACAGCCAAAGTCCAAAGGGCTTTTCACTAGTTGGCAGTAAGATCTAACCAGCTGTGATGTTTCTTGCTCCCATTCCTAGGTAACTGGCTTAGAATACATGCTCGGTGCACCTTGCATATCCAAATAAATTCTTGTCTCTTCTGTCCTACAAACACGCCCTTCTTTCCCTCCTCTCAGGTGCCTTTTGTCATCTTCCTCACCCCTTGTTTCTCATGTCTCTCTTGTCCACTCTGATTTCCAAAGACCTGTCCCACCTCCATATTCAGCTTAAAACCTTCCTCAGTTACTCACACACCAATTGCCCCTTTTCGGAAACTTTCTAGAACCATATCATCCGATGAAAACACTGTGTAAGGCCCAGCCCAGTTAGCATAAGCCAGAGCGCACTGCTGCCTGATGGTTGAGACCATGTGGCAGGCCTGGGTTTGGTTCCTGGCCCTACCTAAGCAGGTCTGGAGTGGTGGTGCACACCTGTGGTCTTAGCTAACTGGGGGGGGGGGGGGAGGGGGCTAACCAGAAGGATTGTGATGACTTGGTGACACTGGGTCAAAAATCTCTTTTAACCCTTGTGCTCTCTCTCTTATTTAAAAAAAAAAAAAGTGTGTGTATGTGTGTAAGTGTATTATGAGACATGTATGCAGTTGAAAATTTGCAAGTAACCACATTTTTTTGGAGAGGTTTTTGCTATAGGGCACGTGCGCTCACCAGAATGACAGAGACAGAGAGACAGAAAGCAAGAAATCACCCCCCACGGGGGATGGCCATGCTACAATCCCTTCTCCTCCATTCTCCTCTTGGGATCTTGGGCACACATATCCAGGACTTGAACTGCAGTCAACTACATGAGAGTCCAGCGACATAGCCATTATGCCAACTGCTGGTCCCAAGTAACCACATTTTCAAAAGTAAAAGCAAGCAAGTGAAAATAGTTGTACTAATACGTTTTGTTTGACTTGATATATTCAAAACCGTATCATTTCAAAATATAATTATTATTAAAAGTAATTAATTTATGAGCTGCATACTCTCAAGAAATCTTTTTTTTTTTTTTTCAGAGAGAGATTTTTGCTATAGGGTGCATACTCTCGCTGAAGACAGAGAGACAGAAAGCGAGAAATCACCTCCGAGGGGATGGCCATGCCACAATCCCTTCTCCATTCTCCTCTCAGGATTTTGGGCACACGCTTACACTCACCTGGAGCAAGTTTTAAGCTGCTGGATCCGGGTCTGGAACTGCGGTTGACTGGGAGTCCAGTGATGTCACCATTACGCCATCTGCTGGTCGCCTCACAGTGCATCTTAATTCAGACTAGCCTTTTATTCTTTTTTTTTTTTTTAATTTTTGTTTTTTGCTATAGGGTATGTGTACTTACCAGAGACAGACAGGCAGAGAGAAAGAGAGAGAGGGAAAGTGAGAAATCACCTCCACAGGAGATGGCCATACTTCTATCTTCTCCATTCTCCTGTCAGAATTTGTGGTATACACACATGCTTACACATAGGCCCAGTGTGTTTTTTAAACCACCAGGTCCAGGACTCAAACAGTGAAGTTGGCCATGTGGAATCTAGTATCTTAAAGAAACACACCACCTGCTGGCCCAAGACTAGCCATATTTCAACTGTTCTAAACCACAAGTGACTAGTAGCTGTGGTACTGGACAGTGCAGCTGTAGGATTTCGGTAGCCCATGGTTTAGCAGTTAATTATGTGTTCATGTGGCACATTTGCTGCTTACTGTCTAGTGAAGTCACTCTAGTTCTGCCTCTACCACAGGTTCTAGCATGGTACCTTGTAGACTGTGGGCACTTATCAAGTAAGTGCACAAGGCGTGCTTCATAGATCATCACTGGTACATCAGTAGCCTTCTATTCATTTGTGGAAAACAAGAGCAAGTTTGTTCACTCTCCCTTTCATCCCTTAGCTACTAAGACTGTTGCAAAGACCTCTGGAAGCCAATAATTTTGGTCACCTATAGTCTAAGTGGAAAGAGAAGTAAAACTTGCAGCTGAGAAGCAAGGACTGCATGAAAGTTTTAGTTTGCTGGCGGAGTCAAAATAAGCACTGAATCAAACTAGGTGTGGTTCAGCTCTATAAGTCAGATTTTCAAGGGGAGAGTATTGGCTTGTTGGGTTTTGGTGTAAAATGTTTCTTCTTGTAGAATGTTATCTGAAACTAATGATACCAAAGGGATGATACTCCTAAAGGAAGATGGTTTCTGTCCAGTTTCATGTCTGGCATAGCCTGAGTAAAAGAGTGGGTGTCTAGACAGATAATGCCAACAAGTGGCCCATAGAGAAGACACACGCAAATGCTAACCTGGAGTCAGAGTTTAGCTACTGAAACAAAGGATTGCTTTAATTTTTGCAGAATATTTTTTCCTTCTGCTTTTCATGAAATGGCCTTAAAGAATTCCTCTTGTTTGTGGTCTCAAAAAAATTAGAACTATGCTCATGAGGCCCGCCTTTAAGGCTTCTATTAAACAATAAGAAGGCTTTGTTCTTGGCAATAAAATTAAAGCAAGCAGTGTTTCCATTACCTGGCAGGCTGCCTACCCCACCCCCACCCAACCTTGATTCTGACAAACAGAGCATTCTGTTTCCCAGGTAGGAAGGTGAGAAGGCAAATTCTGTCAGGTTTATATTTAGAAATACAGTTGACCTTTCAGGTAATGGAGAGAAAGAGAGAGAACATTGATTAATCATCTTTTTATTTTTATTTTAAATTTATTTTGATTGTATGTTTTCTTACTTACATTTAATCATTGTATATCTTTATAGCATACAATATAGTTTCTCAAAGCATGCATGAAGTACACGTCGAGTAAGTCGAAGGTATTACCATACATATCATTCTCAACAGATAACGTTCCATTTCTTGTGTCTGTAAAATGTTTTTGACTGAGTAATCTTTAACTTGGGCTTTTAAAAAATCAATTTCACTGTAGAAGCTTAAACTCTAAATCCATTGTTTTAGAAAGACAATATTTTCACAGTGAGTTGAAATTATGGAAGTAAAGGGTCTCTAGATAAGGAAATAGATGTTTTAGTCTGACTTACTAGATTTAATGTGTTTTCTTTCCCCAGCAACCTTGCCTGCCATTGCCCAAATTTAGATGCATAGATGGTCAGTTGCAGGTGAATGCTTGTAAGTAGATTGTGGCCTGAAATCAGGAATGACCAAGGTTAATATAGGAAGCACCATCAGATGTAAACCCTGTTTCACTCCACAGTTGCTCCTAAGTCACTGATGCTCTAGAACAAACTAGATGACTATGACAGCAGCTCCTTCACGTCTCCAAGAGCTCATCCTAACATATGACTATGTTGTAGTCTCCTCTAATATGTGCACCCCTGTCTGTAAGCTGTCAGTGCCATGCACATAGGGCACTAACTGTTCCAATGTCTCCTAGCCTGGGGCCTGTATCTACCCTTCCCAGGATGAGCTAATTCCACAAGGGAATTAATGCCCACCCATTCCAAATAACCACCAACCGTCAACGATAGATGTTACATAAATACAGGGCTTCCTTCCCATTAGCTGGCATATTTGCCACTGTTTTCCAGAGTTGCACATTTGGATTCATCTCTAGTTGCCCAAAGTGGTCTTAGTAAGACATACTTGCCTGGTTTCATACTAGCGCTTCCTGGCAACAACTCAAACTTTCATCCTTGTCTCATGCCTTCTATTTTAATTTTCTTTTTAATTTATGGTAGAGCACATGAGTACATGAGAGAGGTGGGGGGAGAGACGCACCCTCCACAGATTCTGGTCATGCCACAATACCCTTCCTCTAGTCCTCCAGCCTATTGGATCTTAGGCACTTGCACATGTGCCCAGTGTGATTCAGGCTGACCAGTCTGGGAATTCAAACTGCGCTTGCCATGTGGGATCCAACTGCTCTTGGGCAATGCATTATCACTGCACCGCAGAGCCAGCCCTCATACCTTAAGGGAAAACAGAACCACAAACTACCTCTAAAACAGAATAATAGTACCAGACCCTTTTCTTGATAATGACCATAGCTAACATGTTCAATGTATCTAAACTCCTCTTTTAGAATGTATCTAAATAGATGTGGATATTAAACACTGGACATCAGACATATTTAAAAATCAGTCAATCAGCTATGCTGGCATTCTGTAGTAACAACAACCAGGAAAAATACTTCATAGATACCACTCGTAGGATGCATCATAAAGACAGAATAAAGCTTAACATTTTCCAGTTGTACTTCCAAGTTCAAGTTTTATTGGTGATGTAATCAAGTATATTTCACTTACAGTAAGGAATACTATAAGGAATGAGGGAGCCCACCCTCATTCTCCAGAACTTTGCAGGAGAGTAGATGGCATCTATACTAGAGTAACTCAAGCCTGAACAGGGGTCCAGCTTTGTATTTTTCCAGTGCATCACTATTCAGAAATCATGGCACAGCAACTGAAAAGAATACCACTTAATGAGAAATGACATGTAAGATTGGAAGTGATTAATGTAAGGTCATAGAATAGAAGTTTCCTCTTTCAACTAGAAATAACTTCCTGTCTCTGAAATGCATCACCCCCATCTTCCCCAGCACTCAATTAACAGTCATCTTCTGTAAGTTCATTTTTACCCTCCCACCACAATGTCAAAAGGCTGATTTTTGCCAAATGCAGTTCTTGAATATTACTTAATAGGAAATCATGACTTTCAAAAACTTATGAAAAATACTTGATGAAGACGAGTGCCCATGACAGGTTAATAGATTTTTTTTTTCATCTTGTTGGCCCAGCCCAAACGGAAAGGTGTGGAACATTCATTTTATAAGTGTGTAATTAATAAGAGAAAGGAAGGGAGGAGTTTATTGTTTTTAAATGAATTATGAGCAACACCTTCCATTCTGCTTCTTCATTTGGAACTGCTTTGAACAAACTTATCATTAAACACAAAAAGAAAAGTCTGTGGTATTAACATCAAGAATGTAAGAGTCAGAGCCATTGAGTGTACCATAGGAGGAGCGAAATTTATTCTGTGACAGAAATTGGCAAGACATCATGGGGAAAGTAGAAACCATTCTGCAAGTATATTGGCCTTCTCAAATTGAAACCCTGTTAATTCAGTAATTGCAACTATCATGCCTTGAAGGAAGAAAACAAATATTTTCTGAGCACCTACTATGTACCAAGTTGCACAGTATGCAAATGAAGAAACATTCTTACAGAAACAACACGTTCTCCACACCTGCAGCACTTCACTCTACACTCCATGATCTTTCCTCTGTGCTAGAGTTTGGCATGCTGTGGTCCTCAGGCCAATCTGACTTATAACCTCCTTTGGTTGATAAAGTTTTATTGGAACATAGTCACACCTGTGTGATTACATATTGTCTGTGGCTGCTTTCACGCAGCAGCAGAGTTGAGTAGTTGCAACAGAGACCATGTGCCCACAAAGCTAAAATATTTATTGTCTAGCCCTTTACAAGATAACTTTCCCAATTCCTACTCAATATCACAGAAGAATCTCCCTTGTCCTCCCTCTCTTCTCACCAAGTTACATCAGGAAGCAGCCTTTAAAGAATTCGTTTTGGACGTAAAAGTAGTTTCACACACCAGTCCGTGATGCAGCAGTAATGTGCTGCTCAAGAGAAGCTGGATCCCATGTGGTGACCACAATTTGAATCCTGAAACACGCTGGGCATGCCCGTGAGTTCCCCAGGTCAGACAGACTGGAGGGGTAGAAGAAGGGAAGAGGGTCATGGCATGACCAGCCCCTGTAGATGGTGCTTTCCTCACTTCCCCACCAGCCACCCTGCACACATGCTCTATCATGAATAAAGAAAAATTGCAATTTCCCTAGCCTTGCTTTCAGGGGCTTGTTCAGAACCAAGGAACCTGCAAAAATAATAAAATAACATAAAGGAAAAGGGAAAAGAAAAGAAGAGAAAAGAAAAGAAAAGAAAAGAAAAGAAAAGAAAAGAAGCTGCAAAACTCGAGTTGGTCTTCATGTTATAGCTTCCAAAACAATTGTTTCAATGAAAAATATAGATGAATAAAAGTTTTAATTCGTGTTAGAGAGTCCTCAAGTAATTAGCAAAGGCTGACTGGTCCTAAAATGTGTAGTTTTAATTTATATAGACATTCCAGATTATTAGAGCTTCCTAACAATAGTGATAGTTGACATTCATGTCATAATTACTATGTGCCAAGCATTTTCCAATGGCTTTTCATCTTTTCATGTATACTAAGTTAGTTCTCACCAGTCTACCTCAGGTTTTCTTAACCTTGGCACTGGTGGCATTTTGGGCTGGATTGTTCTCTGTTGTGAAGCCTGTCCTGTGCATTGTAGAATGTTTAGCAGCAACACACCTGGTCTACCTGGTAAGAATTGATATTTTCCTTATTAGGCAGAGAAGAAATTTGAAACATTAGTAGTGTAAGTAAATGCCCGAGAACATACAGCTAGAAAGTAACAAAGATCTGGCTGGCATTTCAGTCCCAGGAAGACTTCCTCAAGTCCTGGTGCTCTGTACAACTGCTTTCCGTGGCCTTTGCTCTCTCCAAACTATTTCACCTCGTTTGCAGACTGTTTTACTGAAAAATTCACAGCAGCGTCATCTTGGATGGGCATGTTGTTTGTTTAACTTTTGGGAGTAAAACTCCTTTGTGTGAAGTTTCAAAGTTCTAGGCATTAGCAGTGGACTTTTGCTGGGCAGTTTTACTGCCTTGTTACAGTTGTACTTCATTTATAAGAAGGGTTTTATTGCCCTGCTCGCCACAGTGTGTTGCCATTTTTAATGGCATCTCCTCCAACAGTCAGGCTTCATAATCTTAGAAACCTCAAGAAAAGAGAGTTTATCATGAGGTTCCTGGGAGCTATTTTTTTTTTAATCCCTCACGAAAATACAGCCAATTGCTGTCTGGATAGTTAATCAATATGTAGAATTGCTCTCTTGTGGGCCAAATCATATCCTGTCATGGAGCTCTATGCTAAAGGCCAGATCGCATGCAGCTTCTATCTGCACTATTGCTGTTATTACTTCCCGCCAAGAGCAATTTATGAAGGAATTCCATTTTTTATTTTTCTAAAAAGTCTTTCTTAGAGCTTAAAAAGTTTTTGCCAAAAATGTTAAATATTAAATTAACATAGTCAACATTAAAAATATTCCTGGACTCTAGTTTCTCCTCCAGAGACTATGAGAACTACAGCATGCTCTCTCTCTCTCTCATCTCATCTCATTCACTCGAGGTAGGCCTACAGGTATTTGACTTTGATGTGAGAGAATATTGAGGTGAGGATTACATATAAACATATTAGATAAGTTCCACTAGTATCATCTGCTCTGACTCAGTTCTCCTTGTCTCAGTTTTATATACAGACTAAAGTTTTAGAATCCCTTTCATTGTTCCTTCAGGCAGCTCTGTCTGACTTCTGCCCCAGGGTCTGTAATACTCATTACAGCTGCCTTTGGCAGTAAAACCCAGAGCACCCTCAGATCCTCAGATTTCTCTTTGCACCTGGTCAGCAGTGCACGGTGGGGCACAGAGCTCACTTACATACAGATTCTGCCCTGTCCGTGCCCTCCTGGCCCAGTCTTAGTTTATCTGAAGCTTAGTTGTGTTTCAGCAACTCCAATCCTAGGCTGATTGGAATGAACTACTCCAGTGTTTTTCCTTTTGAGTGAAATGGGATGGTCGTCCCATGTTGTAATAACACTGACCCCTTCATGTTTGGATGCAGACTCACAATTACATAATCTTGGTAATAGAGAAAAGTTTTTTTTTATTTTGAGAGTAAATAGTTTAACAACATAATATAGCATCATATATGACCAAGTCTCAATCTTCCTCGAAGTCAGCGGAATTGAAATCACCATGGATTGTCGTAAGGTTTGCTTTTGACATGAGGTCCCATTCTATGTGAACATGTAAAGCAGACATTTGCCTTTTAAATTCCCAATTTATTTGATGGTGGTTTCAAGATAGCAAGGTGTAGAGTCTTAAACTAAAAGGGCCATGATGTGATGTACAGTTTGAAGAGTGCACTAATGGTGGGCCAGTGTGGAAGAGTAACTCCCAGGTTTCTCAACTCTGGGGATCAACGTTCTTGTGGAATTCAAAGTGAATGGTGGTCTTTGGAATTGTGCAAGGCAACATCCTCTTTCCTCAACACCCTGAGGTAAAATCTTCTATCTCCAACACACTGGGGTTATTCTGTCCCAAGCTCATGTCAGCAGTTCCACATGTGTATGAAGAAGTGATAGATCTTGTCAGTATATTCTTTTCATACAAGGAATTAGAACATTCTGTTCTGGGCCCAGCTGAGATCAGACGGTAGTGGCACAATGTTCTGCAGTGCTGGATGCTGAGTTTGGTTATGAGTTGACCTGTACATGGTGGGTGTGCACGTGCTCCTGTTCCTGGCTGGCTGGCAAAGACTGGGGGAAGGAATATGGTATGAGACCTACTGAGGGTGCTTGTTTCTCCTCTCCTCTCCTCTCCCCTCTGTCTTCTGTCCTCTCTCTCTCCTCTCCTCTCCCCTCTGTCTTCTGTCCTCTCTCTCTCTCTCCCCCCCTCCCCTCTCCTTTCCTCTCTCCTCTGTCTTCTGTCTTCTATCTTCTGTCTTCTGTCCTCCCCCCCAGAAATAAATGAATAAACTTTAAAAGTTTTAAGATTCTTTTCTGAAAGTCTGTAGATAACTAACACATTCCAACAACCTACTGTAAAATCAGAAAATGAAGGTTTCTAAAAACGCCTGTTAGTCCAATTTCACCTGTGAGAATCAGCCAGATATTTTTTCCCACTGACGTTCCATTTTAAGAGTTCCATAAAATATTTCTAAAGATTTTCAGCCCTTACAGATCTGAAATCTGATGATGTTTATACTCTGCACGGAACACCTCATTTTTCAGTGGAATACAAGTCAAATTAAAAGAGCAACTTTTTAGAAGCCATACTTAGGAACCATTTACAGAATGCTAAAGAACATGGCACAGGCACATAGTACAATTTTTAGTGTGTGTATGTAATTAAGTCCCTTTCATGTTTACACGTATTTGACAAAAAGAAAATTACTCACTTTACCACATCCCTTCCAGGCAATACTGTACTATTACACTATAAAGCTTAGCACAGAGATTTTTTTACTGGGCTTTGCTAACCAAGTGCTTTGGAGAAAATAGCTAACCCATTTCTGTTATCATTAACTAACCTAGAGAATGATTATATGTGACTGCATTTCCTCAAAGGGACAGAAAATGTGTACACCCAGTGGCACCTTACATAGAACTGCAGCTGATTGTTGGTGTCTGACCTGAACATAATGTGGCAGAATGACCCTTGGTGCCAAACGCGATCTCAGCTAGGAGGGTCAGACATAAATGTTTACCTTGTGCATTCACTTTCTCTTTCATCTGCTTATAAAGGATCAGAAAGTCATAGTCTGTCAAAACTAGCAAAATTACTCTAGGAATAAGATGAAGGCAAGACTGTTCATCTATGCCTTACTTATGTAATCTCCTTTTCCACTCTCCCTTCCCAAACCCAGGATATTTAGGACAGCTCTGGATACCCTAGAAAGATAAATATAGCTGATTATCATTATTTGCCATACTTACATTGAAGTTGCAGCAAACACCGAATTAGTGAATACTGAACCGTTACTTCTAAGGGAAATATGTGCGCGTGCACACACACACACACATACACACACACACACACACACACAGAGAGAGAGAGAGAGAGAGAAACATATCTCACAGAGATTATAATAAAAAATGCTGAAAACAATTCATCTCCACAAATTTCATTTTTTTTTCTGTTACAAAACAGAAAAATAGGATCAGAAGTAAGTGACTAGCCTGAGACTGCCCCACTAACAGGTGCCAGAGTTGGGACTCGGAGCTCAGACACCTGACAATACAGCTGGAGCCTGCCCTCTTTCTCCATCCTCTGTTTATTTGTGTATGACAGCTGACAGAAGAAGGCAGAGCATCACTTGTTCAGGCTCAGCTGGTGCATGCACAGAGGACAACTCACAGTTTTAGGTGCTCTGCATATGTCTGCAAATGGATGTGAAAGGGCAGCAAGTATTAATTTGGGAGTTACAAATAAATTTGCTTTTAAATTTAAGAGTAGATGAATTTGTACATAGAGAATTCACGAATAATAAAGAGCTCCTGGAAGTGATTTGTGAGGAGGCAGGCCTGTTGAAAGCAGAGCCAGGAGTCCCTGCAAACACCCATTGCACATCTTTCGTCTGGTTCCTTTTCATCCCTTCAGAGATTGGTCAGGAAATTCTTATCTTATCAATAATAAAAAAGACCCCAGTCTCAGTCATGTTTGATCACATTACCCTCTTTAATTTCCTTTATACACTGGTGTCTTTGTCTATTTTGTGCTGCTACAACAGAAAACCACAGGCCAGGTAATTTATTTTTTTAAAAAATGTATTTTGTTCATAGCTCTGGAGGCAGATTGAGGTGCCAGCATCTGGCACAGGCTTTCACTGTGTCATTACATGGTGAAAGGTAGAAGAGTAAGCACACAAAATCAGCGTGGGTGCAAACTTATCCCCTTATTAGGAGCCCACTCCCATGATAACAGCATAAGTTCACTCATGACCTAATCAC
Source organism: Tupaia tana (assembly GCA_026018925.1). Taxonomy (NCBI): domain Eukaryota; kingdom Metazoa; phylum Chordata; class Mammalia; order Scandentia; family Tupaiidae; genus Tupaia; species Tupaia tana. The sequence continues at coordinate 163,140,387 of JAKSZU010000009.1, forward strand.
CTTTTGTAGGTCCTATCCCTCAACGCTGTTGCACTGGGTATTACGTTCTCAAGACATTAATTTTGGGGACATACTCACACCATAGCGACTGCTCATAGTCTGAAAGTTTTATGTATTTGTTTACTTGTTCCCTTGCACTTATATGTAAACTCTGTGATAATGGGGACTTTGTCTCTTGTAACCCACTGTATGTTCAGCACTTGGAATGCAGTTACTTGATACACTGTGGAAATTCAGTTGCTATAATTTGAATGAATAAATGGATGCATGGTTAAGTATGACTCTTTTAAAGTAAGGGTTCAAGTTTTTTTGTTTTATTTTGATTTTTTTTTTATTTTGCCATAGGATGTGTGCACTCACCAGAGATAGAGGAAGACAGTGAGAGGGAAAGAGAAATCACCCTCCAGGAGGGATGGGTACTTCACAATCCCTTCTCCTCCTGGGATTTTGGGCATGCACACACACATGCCCTGCATGATTTTCAAGCCACTAGGTCCAGGACTCGAACCACAGTTGGCCATATGGGAGTCCAGTGCCTAACTACTATGCCACCTGCTGGCCCCACAAGTAATTTTAAAGAGCAGTAGGAATTGAGTTTGCATGACATTGGCTATGATACTTGCAGCCTCAGATAAGGAGTTAGGACCTAGAGAGAAAAGAAGATGATAGATTCAGAATTCTAAAAGAATTGATATTGGATCTAACTCTAGAGAAATAGTTTAGAGTATGTTGCAAAGAGATGAAGCTGGGACTAAGGACTAGAAGAAAACAATGGGGATATGGTGCGGTTCAAGATGAGAAAAGAAGTAATAACTCTCAATGAGGAAAAGGTGTGTGCTGAACACATGGGTGGGGCCAAAAGACAGATGAAGTGAAAGCAAGTGAGTGTCTCACCCTGAGGTGCTGGTGTGACATTTGCTCCTACATATACTTGAAATGAAAAAAAGTAGTAGTGAGGAGCTTAGCCTGTGAGGAGGACCTGATTTTAAGCAGTATTTTGCTGTGAAAAATCAAAGACTCAGAAGGGCAAGTGCCCATTTCCAGTATGGTTCAAAGGTGAGATACTGTAGTCACCCTCTCCTGAGCATCATTCACTCTTGCTGTTAGCATAGAGACTGAAAAAGTGACCAGTGACACAGAAGTAGAAATGCAGGTCCAAGAAAGAAGGTTTGGGAGTTGTTTCCTGCATCCTTAGATTCTTAGATTGGCCCTACCCAAAGTATTTTCATTAGCCACAGTGATTTCTGAATCAAAAGATGTGAATCCAAAATGAAAGCTAAAATCATAACTGGGAGCTGCTAGCTTCAAACCGAGCCTGGGCACTAGAAGCACCTAAGCATATTTCCAGTTACCAATAAACCCAGTCATATTTGCATTAAGAGCTCATATAAGAAATGAAGTCCAATCGACTCATTAACACTTTTTTAAAGTGACATATGAAATAACAAAACTGTGGAAAACTTCTTTGTAGTGGAATAATTTCAGAAATATAGGATATCAGTCAACTTATTTTATTGTACCTCTTGGAATATAAGAATGCTCGAGTTACAAAACTTTGGAACTTCATCAAAGTAGAAAAAGAGATTCAATTTTTCTGGTTTCAAAGGAAAGTCATGTCTGTATTCTTTGAAAAATCTAGAAGAAATTCTTGGCCTAAAATTAACAGATCATATTTCCAGATTTCTGGGAATTTATATTTTGGGGTGATGGTGATTATGGTACCAACTTTCTCAAAACATATTTGGCTCAATAAAGTAGGGCAAAACTATCTTAAAGATTAAATATTCAGAATGTGGATTACATTGACCCTCATGTAATAATGGCAAATGGGACACTTTTCCTAAGATCGGGTGACTCAAATCCCAACTATTTTGAGAGTGAAATGGACCCTCCACTAAATTATAGTCTGTTAACAAAAGCACTTAGCGCAGACAATAACACCTCAGATTTGCCAGTGGCTTCATAAATTTAGACGTTTCCTCATCTATTATTTGATGTATTCACCATAATAATCTCATATGGCTGAGAGAACAGATATTATTCACCACATTTTACAAAATAGAAGAACTTACAAATGGAGGTAGTCCAAGGCTTTCCTGATATCGCCATATGGGTAGAGATATTCCACACCACATTTCATGGCACCTGCTCTAAACTTACCAGCAGGAGCTAATCAGGTTTTGTCAAAACCAGAAGAGCTTTAAGCATGGATATGTTAGTGACAACATCAAAACCTAACGACCTCACCATACAGTCCATTGATTTTCGATAAAGGCACCAAGACACTTCAATGAGAAAAAGAATATTCTTTTCAATCTGTGGTGCTGAGACTACTGGATATCCACAAGCAAAACAATGAAGGTAGTATCTTACCTCCCACTCAAAGTCAAAATGGCTCATAGCGCTAAATATTAAAGACACAATTCACAGAGAAAAACAGAGCAGTAAATCTTTGTGACCTTGACTTGGGCAACGGTTTCTTTGATATGACAGCAAAAGCACAAATTACAATAGGAAAGTAGATCAGACTTCACTAAAATTAAAAAAAAAAAAAAAAAAAACTTTTCACTTCAAAGGGCACCATGAAGGAAAAGAAACGACAGCCCACAGAATGACAGGAGATCCTTGCAAATTATATATCACTTAAGGACCTTGTATCCAGGATAGATTAAGAAATACTATTCAGGGACCAGCAGTTAGCGCAATGGCTATGTCGCTGGACTCCCATGTAGCTGACCGTGGTTCAAGTCCCGGACACAGTGGCTTAAACTCACACTGGGCAAGTGTGCGTGCGTGCCCAAGGTCTGGAGAGGAGAATAGAGGAGAAGGGATTGCGGCGTGGCCACCCCCCGGGGGGTGATTTCTCACTTTCTGTCTATCTGTCTCTCTCTGTCTTTCTGGTGAGCGCATGCACCCTATAGCAAAAACCTCTTCCCCCCCCAAAAAAAAGATATACAATTTAATAATTAGAAGACAAATGACCAAATTACAAAATGAGCAAAGCATCTAAATAATCCTATCTCCAAAGTAGATATACAGGTATACAAGAAGAGGTGGTCAAATCAATAGTCACCAGAGAGATACCACTTCACACCCACCAGGATGAGTACATTGAAAAAGACAGATAATAACAAGCAGTGACAAAGATGTGGAGAATCTGGAACCCTTGTGTATTTCTGGTGGGAATATAAAATGATGCATCTCTTTGGACAACAATTTGACAATTCCTCAAAAAGTAAAAACAGAGTTGACATGCAACCTAGCAATTCTACTTCTATGTCAAACAAAGATGAATACATATGTACACACAAAAACTTGTCCATGAATGTTCATAGTAATATTATTTATAGTAACCAAAAAAATGAGAAATGACACATATGTCCATCTACTGAAGAATGGCTAAACAAAATTGGTCTATCAATATAGTGGAATGTTATTTGGCATAAAAAGGAATGAAGTGCTGGCACATGGTACAATATGGATGAACCTTGAAAACATTATGCTAAGTGAAAGAAGACAGAAAAAATCACATTATTTGATTCCATTTATATGAAATATCCAGAACAGGCATACCCGTAAAGAGGCAGATAGTAGATAAGTGGTTCCCAGGGCCTGGAGTGTCAGATGATGAGAACATGAAGTAACAACAAATGAGAATGGGTTTTCTTTTTGGATATAGAGCGCATTCTAAAATTTGATTGTGATGATGATTGTACATGAAATCCCCTGTGAATACTCTAGAAACCACAAAACTGTACATTTTAAATGAGTTCATTTTATGATATATTAATTAAATTCCAATACAGCTGTTAAGAAAAAGTCAAGGGACCAGCAGTTAGCGTAATGGCTGTATCGCTGGACTCCCAAATAGTCGACCGCAGTTCGAGTCCCGGACCCGGTGGCTTAAACTCACGCCAGGCGCGTGTGCGTGCGTGCCCAAGATCCCGAGAGGAGAATGGAGGAGAAGGGATTGCGGCGTGGCCATCCCCCCTGGGGGGTGATTTCTCGCTTTCTTTCTCTCTGTCTCTCTCTGTCTTTCTGGCAAGTGCTTGCGCCCTATAGCAAAAACCTCTCCAAAAAAAGAGAAAAAGAAAAGGTCAACTCCTTTCTTTCCTCCCTCACAAATAAAACAATCCTTAGGATGTAATTTTGTGTCTCTATAGTCATAGAAAACCAATAAATCCATTACCTATATGCTGAGAGATTGCTAGAGGTGACGATTGCTTCATTTTGCTCTTTCTCATCCTGGATGGTCATTTTCACTAGCTATTTATTCGACAGATACCTTTGAAAACCTGTTCTATACCAGACATGGCACCAGGCACCTGGCATAGATACTTCATTCAATTCAGTAGCCAGAGATCCCTGCCCTTTTGGAACTTATGTCCTATCAGATTTACCTTCATTTGTATTCTCAAATACAACTTAGCTTTTAGGGTCTTTTCTAGCACACAATTTTCAAGTCTAAGGTACTGTCAAAAGAATATCAGAACTGGGCCATAGGTGGTAGCACACCGAACATGGCATGCAGAACCATGGATTCAGATTCCTGGTCAACCAGAATATATGCCAGGTGCTCATGTGTCTGACATCCTGACAAGTTGGAGGGATGTGGGAAAGGGATCATTGCTGTGATGAGACCCTCCCTTCATCCTTTCTCTCTCTCTCTCTCGCTCTCGCTCTCTCTCTCTCTCTCTCCCTCTCTCCTCTCTCTCTCTCTCTCATGTGTACACATGCCCTACTTGAACAAAATTAAAATAAAAAAAGAAATAAAAATACAAACCAAAGCTGGACAGTAGTTAAAGCAGTAAAAACAGACTTTATTCAGGACTATTAGCGGAAAAGAGATCTCAGTCTAGAACTGGTCAGAATTCTTTTTTTTTTTTTTTGAGAGGTTTTTCGCTATAGGGCGTGTGCGCTCGCCAGACAGACAGAGAGACAGAAAACGAGAAATCACCCCCCAGGGGGGATGGTCACGCTGCAATCCCTTCTCCTCCATTCTCCTCTCGGGATCTTGGGCACGCACGCACACGTGCCCGGCGTGAGTTTTAAGCCACTGGGTCCGGGACACGAACCGCGGTCGACTACGTGGGAGTCCAGCGACACAGCCATTACGCTAACTGCTGGTTCCCATGGTCAGAATTCTTGATACCATGTGGACAAGTGGGGATTAATAGTCAAAGAGTAGGGTGGGGTCAGTGGATGAAAAATTACCAAGAGGAAACATCTGGAGCAAAGGGACTTTTGGCTAAACCAACCTACCAGGAATCTTACAAAAGGCTGGCTAGGGGATCAGATGTCACTTGGTGGGCGGGAGGGAAAGGGGAAGGATAGATAATCCAGTCATATATCAAGGGTGATCAGACATAGAAAATGAGGGTTTCTGGCTAAATCAGCGTAGCAGGGCTCTCACTAAAACAGGATTTTACAAGGAAGTGCACAGATTGAGCCTAGGAGAAAGTTCAGGAGCCTGACTAAAGATTGGTCAAGCAATCTTCATCAGTGCTACCTTCCAGAAATTTCACTTCCTCCATCATAGTGAGCCCATGTTAGCAATATGGTCCCATCCTTTTCATAGTGCAATAATGGTCTTTTTTTTTTTTTTAATTTGACAGAGGGTGCATGCCCTCACTGGATGGAGGGAGAGAGAAAGTACCCCCCATGGGGAATAGTCACACTACAATCTTTTCTCTTCTGTACTTTCAGGACTATGGGCACGCATGAACAATGCCTGGTATGTTTCTTGAACCCTTGGGTCCAGGACTCAAACTGTGTAGTCAGCCATGAGGGATCCAACTCTCATAACCACCACACCACAGGCTGGCCCAGTTATGGTCAGTTACTAAATTCAGTTTTAGGTTACAAAGAAAGACAAGAAATTTTTTGAGAGTAAGTTTCAAGTAGAGAGCTTCGATAGATAGCTAAATGTATTTGGGAAACCTCAAGCAGAATTATAAATGATAGCATAAAAGTAGTGGTAAGAGTAATTGAGTCCAGTGATTATCTTTCTTGAAATATTAGTTCGAGTTCCACATTCGGTACTTCTCAATCAATGCATATTCAATTTTTTTCTTCATTCATTAAACAAGTATTTCAAAAATACCTCTGTGTACTAATCTGATGTAGGACATGAACTCACAGTTTGTTGCCAATGGCCAGTGACAAAATCATCTTCTCAATAAGATGTCGGGAATAGTTTCTGTCATGTGTGATAATGATAAGGAATAAAATTCAAGGAGTCCTGGGCCTCTGGAAACAGGACATGGTTTCTCTGAGTGGCCGTCAGTGGATTTTTATCCTGAACTCATGACCCTACTTCTCACTTTATCTCTTTCATAGAGAATGAAATTACTCCAGTTACCCCCAAATCAAATGGGCTAATGACTGGGCCATGTCTCCTCCCTGAAATATACTAGAACAATCATTGCCATTGTCATTCTTTGTAACATTGCAACTTCTCCAATGGCCATGTTAAAATAATAAAACTCATACATGCTCTCTCCGTCTCCCACAGCTGTGATTTCTGAGTTTCTGTTTGTGAATAAGCATTTCAGAATTGTCATGAGGTAGAGGAAATAGCATGTGCAGAGTATTTCCCAAGTCCAGTTGCCAAGAATGAGCTAATTGTAACCTTCCCTTGCATACAATGAGTCTGAAGAACCTCAAATACAAACCATTCTGTAATGTCCACCTTTCCACAAGAATGGTATACTTTCATTGAAGGACCTTAGTCTTTCAGACATATACCAGGGGTAAAATTTTAAATTCTGTCATAAGATTAAAAAAATAGTAAACCATCGTGTTGTGTGTTTGTTTTATAGTGATTAAATTCAAAATCCATGTCTATATTTTTTAAATGTTAAATAAATATGAAGTAAGTAAGCTTGCTACATTCCATTTGGAAAATGTATTTAAAAGACATTGAGAGTAATCTGTCCTCCATAAAAGAATAAGATTGCTTTCTAACTTTTACGTTTAGTGGAACAAATTTGACTCTCTATTCCCCAAAACATAAAAGGAATTGCAAATGTATTTCACATATTGATTTCCAATTACTTGTTAATAGCTATGTACATGTTGTGTGAAAAAAGTTCTAAGACTGAGTCTGTCTCAGAAGAAAAGACTGCTGTCATTGAATTATAATGTTTTCCAAGGATGCACGATTGGGAATGCACATGTAAGTCCTGTATTTGCCATCCTTACAAATTGGAAGATGAGTTGTCATCTAAAACATCTTTTCAGAGATTCCTAGAAACATGACTCTACGTTTTAAAAATAGCATTTCACTGAAAACAAAAGCCAAATTAACACTTGGTCATTCTGTCTATTCTCTAGGTCAATGCATCACGTCAAGAAGCCAAACTGACTGAGGAGTGTGATCTTCTCATTGAGATCATTCAACAAAGACGACAAATAATTGGAACCAAGATTAAAGAAGGGAAGGTAAGAGTTTTAGAGCAATAGATTTTATAGTCTCTACCTGGAGAAAACACACCACCATACACTCCAGTGCCTTTGGAAAGGTAGAACACCATCTTTTTCTATACTTTCTAGCATTTTCTCTTAAGCCTTTAAGATTTAGTTCAGGGGCTTGCAAGTGGTGTGATGGTTAAGGTGCTGGACTCCCACATGGCTGACCATGGTTCAAGTCCAAGACCTGGTGGTTTGCTTTCTCCCTTTCCCTCTCTTAGACCTGGTGGTTTGCTGCTTACTTTCTCACTCTCTCTTCCCTTCTGTCTCTTTTCTGGTGATCACATATGTCCTATGGCAAATTGAAAACATTAAGAATAATAAACAAAATTGAATAAATAAGTCTTTTTTATAAAAAAGACTTCATTCTGGGCTGGCTGTGGGGCGGTGGTAGTTTGCTGCTCATGAAAAGCCAGATCCTACCTGGCAACTGTGGTTCATATCCCTGACCCAGTTGGCCTGAAACATGCCAGGCGCATGTGCAAGTGCCTGAGATCTAACTTGTTAGAGCACTGGAGGAGAGAATTGCAGTAAACTTGGTCGTATGGAGGGCACTGTCTCTCTCTGTCTCTCAGTCTCTTATGTGCACACAAATGACCTCTATTGTGAATAAGTAAATAATTTTTACTAGAGAGAGAGATTTTTGCTATAGGGCATGTGTGCTTGCCAGATAGACAGAGAGACAGAAAGTGAGAAATCACCCCCTGGGGAGGATGGCCACACTGCAATGCCTTCTCTTCCATTCTCCTCTCGGGATTTTGGGCATGCACACACACATGGTTGGCATGACTTTTAAGCCACCAGGTCCGAGACTCAAACTGCAGTCAGCTACGTGGGAGTCAAGCAGCATAACCATTATGCCATCTGCTGGTCCCAAGAAATAAATATTTTTAAATAAAACTTAGCTCAAAGGCCCTTGCTTGGTGGTATTTCTCTCCATACTTTTCTTCGTACAGTATTATCCTAGTCCCCTGTGCACACCTGTGATACAAGGGCTGCTCTGTTTCCCAATTCCCAGAGGTAGCAGGAAGGTCTTATTGATCTTGGCCATTGTTTATTTTATCTCACTTGCCTATGAGAAGGTGGGTTCCATGGAGGCAGATTTATTTGATATTTATTATTATTTCCTAGCAACTAGCATAGAATAAATAAATTTAAAATGAGTCAAACTTTGAATATAGAAATCTTAAGTGCTTTCCCATGCCCTTGAGGGAATTTAGATAAGTATAACTTCACAGTGGCAAAAACTCCTATACTTGGACTATACCGTACATTCCTTTGTGTATGTAGTAATAGTACATCTTTTCTAATGCTTGTATTTTTAGTTTCCCATGATTTTACAGCAAACTACATGCGAAAAGCTTTTTAGAAATGTAGATTATATTCTTCTTTTAAAATTTGCCAGAGGACATATGTGCTTCCCATAGAGAGAAAGGGAAAGGGAGAAAGCACCCCCAATGGGGCATGGTCATGCTGCAGTCTCTTCTCCATTTCTCCATCCTGTTGGGATTTGGGGCACACATGTGCACATGTCCAGTGTGTTCCTCAAGCCACCAGGTCCAGGACCTGAACCACATCAGACATGAAGGATTTGGTTCCCTTGGCCCTATATTATATTCTTTATGACTACTTATTTTTTTCAAAATTCATTTAGAAACTGTAACTTTACAATCCATCACTTAATTCTATTTTTGGTCATTTTTATTAAAATACTTACAGTCCTTTTTATTTTCCCTATATCTTTTTCTATTTTTTTTTTTTTTTTTTTTGGAGAGGTTTTTGCTATAGGGCATGTGCGCTCGCCAGACAGAGAGATAGAAAGCGAGAAATCACCCCCCAGGGGGGATGGTCATGCCACAATCCCTTCTCCTCCACTCTCCTCTCGGGATCTTGGGCATGCACGCACACGCGCCCGGCGTGAGTTTAAGCCACGGGTCCGGGACTCGAACCGCGGTCGACTACATGGGAGTCCAGCGACATAGCCATTACGCTAACTGCTGGTCCCTATTTTTTGTTTGTGCTATAGGGTACATGCACCCCCTGGAGGGGGTACACTTCCTGTGCCTCCCATTCCAGGTGACTTCCAGCCTCCTAAGCAATGGTATAATCTGTGCTCCATTGCAGCTGGATCCATGAGTTTCTGTTACTACTGCTCATAGCTAGAGTTTAATAAAATATGTATATAATTAAAACAAATTAGCAAGTTTTAAGTAAAACACAGAGATTAAAATGACTACTATATGTGCTTTTCTCCTTTTTCCACAAAATTTAACAGTTACTTTCAAATACTGTGCAATGTTTTAGATAACTCTATATATACAGATTGAAAAATATTTATACATGTGAGTCATAATGGTGATCTGAAAAATAAGTCAAGGTAAACAGTTCTTGAAGCTGTTATGATCGATGAGCAGATTAACATGAAATTATTCCCTGGCCAGGGATGACTCACACGCACTAAGAAGCTGCTTTCCCCACATAGGAATTGTCCATTCCTTCCCTTACTTAGCTCAAAATTCCCAGCGTGAAGGTTTTTCTCATGAGCTAGATCAGAGTAGTAAAGGGTGTCTGCGGTGGTGCATGAAGTTCATGCTCTTGTGCACTTGCTCCACTCCAGATGCACATGAGTAATAGAAAACGAAATAAAGTGAAAAAGCAGAGACAGAGCTGAACTGAAAACAAGATAAACATCTTCATGAGCCAGAAGTGGGACAAAACTGCAAGGCCTACATGTGGCTGAGCACACAAGCCACTGGTATTTGGTCTAGAGGAGGCTAAAGCAGGTACAGCTTTAACTCTTGAGGATAATTATTTCATTAAGCTTTGGGAAAAGCATCTAGATATGCTCCAGATGGGATGGGGGCCTGAATCCAGGGTCATTGTTCAGTGCCATCAGCTGTACAGTGCTTCTTAGTTCATTAAAAGGAACTGAAAAAGATCATTGCCAACCACTGCCTACTGTCATAGCTTCCAGCAAACTTCAACTCTGTAATACAGTCTGGAGCAAGGCAGTTAGATTGAGGCCTGTGTTCACACTATTTCTGACACTTCCACAAAACAGGAACCTCAGAAACCAGAAATAAATATAGGATTCCTGAATGATGAGCCCATGAGCCAGGTAAAGACAGCTATAAAACAGACAACTGTGGATACTAGAGACAGTGAGGGAGGAAGGTGCACATTGAGGGTGGAAGGGAGGGAATCTGGGGAAACAGACAAAAAGAAAAGAAATTAACAGACACAGAAGTGTAAAATTATGTATTAAGGATAATACATATACCTTTGGATTAATTTGCAGTGTATTTATGCTGAGAAGATTCCTTTTGTCTGCTGCAAAGATATATAGTGATGAAATGTAAATTGAAAAAAAAGGTCAAAATATTGACTGGCCTGTTACCATAAAAATCTTGCCAATTCCAAATCAAGAGGATTCACACTAGTAAAAAATAATTATAAACGACAAACCTGCAGTAAGAAAGAAAAAAAGAACGTAGGGCCTTATAAACAAATACAATAGAAATACAATCCATATTTTTTAAAAACAGAAGAAAATTATATGAATATCTTTAGGCCAATGATTTGACAATTTAGATAAAGGAATAGAAAAGTTGAATAAACCAAAAACCAGAATGCAGAGGATACTTAATCATTCATTAAAACTCTCCCTCAACTCACATTCCCCTGGCTCTTACAATGGCAGGAGGGCCCGACAGTCCTATAGCTTGTTTTAGCAGATGTTCAAGAAATTGATACTCTCATTCTCTTTTTTCTTTCTTTCTTTCTTTCTTTCTTTCTTTTTTTTTCTTTTCTTTTCTTTCTTTTTTTTTTTTTTTTTTTGGTAGAGGTTTTTACTATAGGGCGCATGCACTTGCCAGAAAGACAGAGGGAGACAGAGAGACAGAAAGTGAGAAATCACCCCCCATGGGGGATGGCCACATTGCAATCCCTTCTCCTCCATTCTCCTCTCAGGATCTTGGGCATGCATGCACACGCACCCGGCATGAGTTTAAACCACTGGGTCTGGGACTCAAACCACAGTTGTCTACGTGGGAGTCCAGCGACATAGCCATTATGCTTACTGCTGGTCCCTGATACTCTCATCCTCGTATAAACTGCTCCAGAAAATAGAGAAAGACATATTTTATGCAGATTATATGATCTTGATATCAACTACAAACATCATGAAAATATTGGGGAGAGCAAATATCACTTATGAATATACAATAGATATGAAAATATTTCATAGATATAAGAAAATTAAATCCATATTTTTTTCAAAACTATCTCAGATAATAATTAGCTTTAGGCCCAGGCTTAGTAGTGCAGCAATAGGGCAGTACTCTGTAATGCTGGAAGCCATATCGAAGGTCAAGATTTGGTTCCCAGGTCAACCTAAACATGCAGGATCACACATCCCTATGATCCTGGCTGACAGGAAAAAGCTGGGGGGAAAATCACAGTATTGATTCCCTATTGAAGGTACTTGTCTCTCACTTTCCCTCCCTACTTTTCTCTCTGTCTACCTCTCTCTCTCTCTCTCTCTCTCTCTCTCTCTCTCTCTCTCTCTCACACACACACACACACACACACACACACACACACAAGAAATATTTTTTTAAAAAATACACTTTATGGGACCAGCAGTTAGCGTAATGGCTATGTCGCTGGACTCCCACGGACTCCCACGTAGTCGACCGCGGTTCGAGTCCCGGACCCGGCGGCTTAAACTCACGCTGGGCACGTGTGCGTGCGTGCCCAAGATCCCGAGAGGAGAATGGAGGAGAAGGGATTGCGGCGTGGCCATCCCCCCTGGGGGGTGATTTCCTGCTTTCTATCTCTCTGTCTCTCTCTGTCTGTCTGGCGAGCGCACACGCCCTATAGCAAAAACCTCTCCAAAAAAAAAAAAAAAAAATACACTTTATTTCTAGAATATAAGGATAGTTCAGCCCTTTTATACTATTAACATAACCAAGTTAACAGAAATATATATTATTTCAGGAAGGATTCCTTACACCAAACATTGAAAAAGAAAAATTATAAAGTGAAGACTAAAACATTTGACATAGAGATTCTAAAATTCATATAGAAATGCAAATGATACAGAATACCAAACTTGGAAAAAGAATAACAAAGTTGGAGAACTAACTTCAGCTGATTTAAAGATTTGTTATAAAGCTACAAAAATCAAGATAATATTGTGTTGGCATAAAGATAGACCAATGGATCAGAAGAAAAGACATTCTAAATAGATTCACATGAACATGGACAACTGATTTTTCTCAAAGCTGAAAAGACAATTTCAGTGGAGAAAGGATTGTCTTTTCAATAAATAGTGCTGCAACAATTGGATATCTACATTGCAGAATGTGAAGTTTGGTCCATACTTGACATCATACACAAAAAGCAACTCAAAATGGACCTTATACCTAAATGTAAAAGATAAATGTTATAAAACTTCTAGGAAAAAAATGTAAGAAAATCTTCGGACCAGCAGTTAGCATAATGGCTATGTTACTGGACTCCCACGTAGCTGACCACGGTTCGCGTCCTGGACCCAGCAGCTTAAACTCACGCCGGGTGCGTGTGCGTGCGTGCCCAAGATCCCAAGAGGAGAATGGAGGAGAAGGGATTGCGGTGTGGCTATCCCCCCTGGGGGGTGATTTCTCGCTTTCTGTCTCTCTGTCTGTCTGTCTGGCGAGCACACGAGCCCTATAGCAAAAACCTCTCCAAAAAAAAAAAAAAAAGTAAGAAAATCTTGGTGCACTTGAGTTAAGCAAAGATTATTTGCATAGAAGTGACGATAGTAGGATCCACAAAAGAAAATATTTTTAAGTTAGATTTCAAAAAAATGAAACTACTTGGGGCCAGACAGTAGCACAGTGGTGAAACAGTATGCTCTGCAAGGCTGACTCTCATGGGCAGGTTCTGGGTTTGTGTCCGTGGGCCTCCGTGAGCATGCCAGGCATGCACATGCCCATGATCTAGGGGGATGCTCTCTCTCTCTCTGTATTTCATTTGTTGGAGAAATAAATGAATAAACTTGAGAAGAAAAAACTAGAACTTCTCTTCAGAAGGCACAATTAAGAGACTAAAAAGACAAGCAATAAGCTAGGAGAATACATTTACAAAATTATTATCTAATAAAGGACTCATACCCAGAAATTATAACAAATTCTGCAAACTTCTTAATAATAGACAACCTCTTTGCCAAAATGGGGGAAAAAAATCTTAGCTGAAGATGTATGGGGAGCAAAAAAGCACATGAAAAGATGTTTAACATCATTAATCACTAGAGAAACGCAAACTAAAAGATGGTCATACCCAGTATTGGCAGAATATGGAAGAATGTTAACTCTCACCAACTGCCAGTGGGAATCAACATGGTGCATTTTGGAAAGCTATTTAACCATTTTATAAACATACACTTAGCCATATGGTTCAGCTATTCTAGGTGTTTGCCAAGAGAAATGAAAGCCTATGTCCATACAAGACTTGTCAGTGGATTTTCATGTTAACTATTTGTACCTGCAACAACATGGATGAATCTCATTGTAATTAAGCTGAATGAAAGAAGTCAGACGGGGCAGGCAGGTGGTATGATGGTTACAGGCGCTGGACTCCCTCATGACCGACCGTGGTTTGAGTGCCGAACCTGGTGGCTTGTTTTCTCACTTTCTCTTTCTCTCTCTCTCGCTCTTGCTCTCACTCTGTCCCTCTCTGGACAAATTTAAATAAACAAATAGATAAATAAATAAATGTATGTAAATAAAATAATTATTTTAAAAAAATAGAAGTCAGACAGGAACCAGCAGTTGGCATAATGGCTATGTCGCTGGACTCCCATGTAGCTGACTGCGGTTCAAGTCCCAGCACCAGTGGCTTAAACTCATGCCAGGCATGTGTGTGTGTGTGTGTGTGTGTGTGTGTGTGTGTGCCTAAGATCCCTAGAGGAGAATGGAGGAGAAGGGATTACAGCATGGCCATCCTTCCTGGGGGGTGATTTCTTGCTTTTTATCTGTCTCTCTCTGTCTTTCTGGCAAGCGTACACAACCTATAGCCAAAAAAAGCTCTCCAAAAAAGAGAAAAAGTCAGACAGGAAGTAGTATATGCTCTATGAGTATATTAATCTGAAATTCTAGAAATGGCCCTTGATACTAAACTATAGTGACAGAAAGCAAATCAATGGTTGCTTACGAATGGGATGACAGGGAGGTGTGGACAAGGTGTATTACAAAGAGGCCGGAGGGAAATTTGGAGCATGATATGTGTCTGTTAACTGTAGTGACTATTTCATGGGCATATACATAGTTGTAAAGTTATTACATTTGTACTTTGTGTGCCATTTATCAATTGCATCTCAGTGAAGCTATTTATAAGACATAAAAATTGAATATTATATAATGAAACCATCTTCAGAAATTAAAATTAATGAACTGAACCAGGGTGATACATATTATCATGGAAAAATCACAAAAATAGAAGCAAGTTTTTAACATTTCGTATGGAATGAGAAGAGTTAAACACAATTTTGATAAGCTACCAAGAAATCCCATACACCATTTAGGCCTGTGCTCATAAACATGCCTGGAAGTGATCAGCTCTAAATTCAAGAAGGGCTTTTCTTCTAGAGAGAGACGTGAATGAGATTAGGGAAGGGCCACCCAGGGTCTGTAATGCTATCAATAATATTTTACTTCCTTTTGAAAAGTCTGAAGCTTATCTAGTGAAAATATTGAGACTTGGTAAAGCTATGTACAGGATAGTTCATCATACTACTTTTTAAATTCTCTGTATGTTTGAAAGTTTTCACTTTTTAAAGTATTTATCTGTTCAGCGACATTAGCTCAAAAGGTACTATAAGAAAGCAGACGCTGCTTGGGAAAGAGGAGCACCCACTTGGGATTTCTCAGAAGTTAGAACTTTGGCTCATGATCAAGAATTAGTTGATCCCTAATCTTGGAGTTCACAGCAGCCTGAGTCCCTGACCAGGCCATGTTGTGTCAGAGGTGTGTTTCTAGGAGGAAGGCATGCATGGCAACCCCAGGAAATACAAGATACCTGGCAGAGAGGGCAAATGTGGGGCCTGGGTTTGGGTACCCCAGTGCAGGGTGGCAACAGGAGGTCCAAGGAGAAGAAGAGATGGTGGCATTCTTTGATAAGAACTTGAAAGCAAGGAGGTGGAGGAAGAACTGGGCAGAATGGCAGAGACCACAGAGATACGTTTCATCAACCTCCTCACTTTGTCTCCATCATCTCTGGTGCCAATTGCAAGGCTGTTAAATCTGCTGTAGACAAACTCCCTGTAAATCCTTCTGCTGGGGTGAATGCCAAGCAGGTGATTTTGTTTCCCATTAGCACCTACTGGTAATGCCTGCTCTCAGACCATGGGACGTTCTTGGAAAGAAATAGCTCAACAGCCCTTAAGGCTGCACGGATTGGAGCGTCTCAAGCCGTGAAACTCTCTGGGAAAGAATTTTCTTATTTTTTCAGTAGTAGGGGATAAGTTTCCTGCCAACACACAAAAGCTGGTGGCAAACACCAAATTAAGTGAGCTGGTGTATTTCACATTCAGACACAGATCTGTGGTAGATTATTGAAGGCCTCAGCTAAAAGCAGAGGCTCCCCTTTCTTCACTACCTTTGATGTACATTAAATCTTCAACCTTTGAGAGCGTTACCTCGGACTAAACATTTGGGCTTTCCATGGTGTTAAAGAGATGCTGAGCACAGGCCTCACTTGACATCGAGTCAGATACTCGTATTAATTGAGGATTCATTGTTTGGACATAGCAGTTTGGGGAATTCAGTCTTGCATTTATATATATGCATATACAAAGGGGCTTTAAAAAGTTTTGGGGAAAATGGGGTTAAATGATAAGTTTATTTTGGTGCAGTTTTTGAATCTATGCATAGTTTTCTCGTAATACGCATTTTTCATGAACTTCTTGACGACCCCTTGTATATAAAGCATTGAAAATGCATTGAAAGCAAAATAAAACTGCTTTCAAATGAGTATGTAAGGTATAATAAACATGAAATAAAATGATATACACAGGCCTATGTCCCTACTGAGAGGAGATTCTATTGGGTGGTTGGAAAAGTCATGATAACAAAATTTTCCTCTGATGAGTAGAGAGTGAATTCCAAAAGTTACATTATGGCCATCTTAGTTCCCAAAGGAAAAATGAACAGAAGACTCAACTGGAAAAAAAGTCCCTTGCAGCATTAAGACCTCCATATAGAGAATCTTATGTGTCAGTATCTAGTATTTTTTGAAAAACATCAAATTTTATTCAGCTTCTCAGATCTTTAAAAAAATGTTTTTAAATTGTCTAGAGGAAGGGGAATGGGGAAAATACATTTAATTGACACAAAAATGAACATTTATTTGCTGCTGATAATATATATATATGGTAATATCTTTGTCTTGACTGATATGCACTGTATTCGTGCTGGAAGAAGCAATGGTTGTACATTGTAAAGGTATATAGTGATTAAATGTAAATTAAAAATTAATTTTAAAAAGTGTTGTCTAATGAATAAGTATTTTCCTCAATGCTCAGTGTCTGAGTTTGAAGCACTGAAAACAAAAACAAAAACAAACAAAACAAAAAAAGAAGCACTGTAATGTGTTTCAGGGTGTAGTTCAGATTAGGGCCATGTAACAGGAATTATTTAAGCCAAGGTTTGGCTAACTTTTTCTGTAAAGGGCCAGACAGTAGATATTTTAGGCTTTCTTGAACATACTGTTGCAACAACTCACTTCTGCCCAATGCTGTAGTGTGAGAGGAGTTACAGATAACACATAAAGGGATGTATATGGCGGTATGCCAATACAATTTTATTGACACAAACAGGTTGTTTGCTGGGTTTAGCCTGCAGACCACAGTTTGTGAGCTTCTATCTTAGAGCAGTATTTTTCTTTTTCTTACTGTAACCAACACTAAGAAATGCATATATCACAGCTCGCACACGAGCACATACACAAATAAAACCCACCTTACCTTTCTACCACAAACACACTCTGCTATTTTCTTTTCTCCTCTCCTCTAATCTATTGGTTTTAAAAATTCTAGCCCTGACCATCCTGATGAGTCATCACCTGCAGATTAAAAAAACTTAATGCTTTTAAAAATATAAATTCCTGCTGCTCTGTCAATTATAACGTCTTAACTATTAATAGAATATCAGAGAGTGGGCCCAAATGACTAGAGCTTTTCTTCTGAAAAGATCCCCAATGATTCTTTTGCACACCAGATTTGAGAAGCACTGATTCCAGTGTTCAGATATAATTTTACATTGACCTGCAATTAAATTTCTGCCCCAATTGTTCTGTAGAACATTCCAGTATTTTCATAGAAGTCTCTCATTTTGTCTTGCTTCAATTTATGCATGATTTAGGGCTCTTTCTTTCTTTTTCCTCTGGTGTCACTTTTAATTTTCAGTATAATGATAGAAAAAGAGAAATAAGACACTTGAGTTTGAGTATCATTACATTTGTAATCTATGTGGTCTCTCCTTGGCATAGTCAAAGGATAAGTGACCAACATGAAGTAATTCTAAAGGAATATTTTGGCTTTAAATTATTTTATTTTCTTAGAATTGTACTAAACAACTTTGATTCTACCATGTAAGTTTTAGTATTCTTTATGTCGTATGAATAAATATTCCATTTACTTGGCTTGGTCTAGGGACTGGAAGGCTTTTTTGTATTTGTTAGTTTGTTTTCCCTTATTTTTCTGGAAGTTTTCTTTCCTTTGACAATTTCTCAAGGTTGTGTTCTAATAGCCTGAATAGGACTGGATACCTTCCTTACCTTTGCCTCTGGATACAGTGATGCCAGAAGCTAAATTCCATTTAGTGTAAAATAAGTGGTTTTATACAATCACTGAATTCAGTTTATCCACAGAGGATAGTGACTATAATTATGAGTTAAGTCTTTGACCAGGTTCACAATCACTTAGTATTTGTCCCAAAATTTTAACACTTCATTCTCTGACTCCTTACTTTCAAGAATTTTTCTCACCCTTGCCTGAAATCTTGTGCCTGCTGCCTCTCAATTCAGCATTAATTTCCTTTGTTTGCTGTTTGACATACTTGGAATTGGCCATTCCTTAGAGGCTTCAAGTTCTGACATCTCCTTCCTTCCTTTTCTTCAATTAGGGTTATACGGGGATGATAATGATGACATGGAGAAAGAAGGAATTTCTTGGAGTTAGCAGGAATTCTGGAGGGAGCCTGAGCCAGGCTTGTCTGTGAGACAGATTAACCGGTCTCCTCCCTACCCTTTCACCCAGGGCCATTCTCCATTCCGGAATTATCATAAAGCTGGCCCAAACCTGTCCCTAGGTGTGTGGATGGGGGCAGTAGGCGCTCAGCAATTCCAATTAGCTGTCTAATTTTAACTTGGCTTCTGGCCTGAGGGCTTCATCTCACAGCTCGTTTCAAAGACCAGAGTGAACAATCAAGTGGGTTACCTTGGGCTTATCTTGGCCTGCCCCAGAGGTTATGGTCAATTACGTTTGAGGGTCATTTTCAAGCAAGACAGACTCAGGAATTGAAATGGAGGCTGTGAAGCAAACATGCGTTTTTATCCCAACTGGGAAATGCTTATCAAAATAGTTCTTAGTTATCAAGTAAGCACAAAGTGCCTGGAAATGACGTTCCCGGCAAGGGGAAATGGCCCAGCTGTGCTTTTTTTGGCTTTCTCTCATCTGCTCAACAGGAAAAATATTAATCAATGGGAAAAAGCTCTTTCTGTTCATTTAGCACACGAGTTTTAGGTAGTGTGGGAAATTGTAGTACCTAATGCTTTTACATCACAATTCTAATTATTACATGGATTGCAAAGAACTTTTTAGAAAATTACATTTTACTTAAGCTACAAAGTCACACTTTTAGAAATGTTTTATTTTCTTGATGGCATAGCTAAAAACCAGAGATAGAGAAAGTTCCAGGGCTCCCTACGGTCTTGTAGTCATTGTGAGCGATAGTGGAGGAGAAGAGATCTGATGACCCCTTGTTGCTTGGGCAACACCTTTTTTTTTTTTCCTGTCAACAGGGAAAAAATTCTCAATTTAGTGTTTCCTCATACAGAAAATTAGTAAAGACAAGAGTCCTATAACTGGGCTTTCCATATATATATACATATATATATATATATATATTTTTATTCATTTCATGAGAGAGAAAGATGCACCTTTGACAGAGTCCTCATGCCACTGCCTCCTCCCAGCTCTGCAGCCATCCAGGACTGTGGGCACTCCCACAGGTCCTCAAGAGTGCTGAGGTAGACCGGAGACATGAACCCAGAGCCTTCCTACATGGTCTCTAGGGTTATGCAGCAACACTCCTACTATCTGCACCACTGTGGCTATGCCTGGGCTTTCTATATTTTGATATCTCTCTATGCTTACTTTTTGAATTTTTGTGGAAGAATGACTTACATACAGCAAAGTGCACACATCAGAATTGTTCAGCCTGATGCATTTTTACTGATAGTTCCACTTGTGTAATGATCTATCTCTGTGCCTCTCTTTTTCGAGGTGATGAGGCTTCGCAAACTGGCTCAGCAGATTGCAAACTGCAAACAATGCATTGAGCGGTCAGCATCACTCATCTCCCAAGCAGAACACTCTCTGAAGGAGAATGATCATGCCCGTTTCCTACAGACAGCTAAGAATATCACTGAACGGTAAGTGCAGGGGCTGCTGGGAAGTTCTCAGCTTCTGGGCTCTTGTGTCTTGAGGGTGATTGGTTGGCCTTACTGTTGCCTTACTTTTGTTTTCATTTTCAAGGCTGTGTACCAGAGAGAAGAGTGGCTTTCAGCTGTTTTGTTCCAGCTAAAGATGCTTCCCTTTGACATGTCAAAGCCCTTTCAGTAACAGCCTGTGATGCCTTTGAAACAAGAGTCCATCAGTTAGAAAGAATAAGTCAACCTGCTTTTGGGGGGGCAGCTTAGGATGGCACAAAAACAGCATTTATTGTGACTCTCAGACCTGATCTTATCTGTCATAGCCTTGATAACAAAAATTCCAAACACAAAAGGGAATATTTTCTTCCATCTTAGGACTCATCTGTTAAAAGTAAAAACAAAACAAAACAAAACAAAAACAGGAATAGTTCTTTGTCAGGCCCATTTTTATTTGGTTGGACAGTTTGGCCTTGCCTAAAAATGTCAAGGTTGACTCATGAAGGAGAGAAAGAACCACACTATCAACCTCTTACTGCCAGTGTTTCAAATATCCTCTATTCTAGGGTAGGGAACTTGATAACAATATTGTCTGAATGGTCGGCTCAGCAGTAAAAGTGGCCAAGATTAGTATTCCTTCAGTATACATATTGATCAACATAAAAGCTACTCAGCATCACTGATGTAAACATTATGGCAATTCTAGTGGATCCAAACAGAAGCACCAGGCTGTACAAATAATGCCTCAGAAATGACACCTCCAACAGGAAAGCCAATGGCCATGACTTTTCATTTAGTCTAATTTTCAGAGTCCAATTCTTTTTATCCAAAGCAATAATAGAATCCTATAACTCTATCAGAGAGCACCATCATGCTGTTCTTTATCCTAGAGCAGAGGCCAGCAATTTTTTTCTCTAATGGACCAGAGAGCTAATATTTTCAACTTTGCAGGCTATAAAGTCTGGACTCCTCAGCTCTGCCATTGGAGCGCTCTAGCAGCCATAGATAACACAGAAAAGAATGAGTGTGGCTGTGTTCCAATAAAACCGTTTCCAAAGACAGGCTATAGACTCTACTTTGTCAATACCAGTAGGGGGAAAATACCATCACATGACTTGAATTTTTTTCAAGGAAGGAGAAAAGAAGCTAACATTTCTTGAGTGTTTGCTTAAGTTGAAAGATCTGAAGGAAGATATGATAGTAGGGAGGACAAGTGTAGATACTAGAGACTGTAAGGGAGGGAAGTGGATAGTAGAGGATGAGTGTGAGGGGCAAAAAGATGAAACAATAGAGAAAAGAATGTAGTTACATGGCCAGACCCAACGACTTGAAACTCACACCAGGCACGCATTCATGCATGCCCACAATCCTGAGAGGAGAATGGAGGAGGGGGTGTTGTGGTGTGGCCATCCCCCAGGGTGGTGATTTCTCACTTTCTCTCTCTCCACTTCTCTTTCAAGTACATGCACTCTATAGCAAAAATCTCTCAAATTAAAAAAAAATTAATTAAAATTATATAAGTGGTAATATCCTTGATTTTAATGCATATGTTGAAAAACTGTATTGTACACTATAGAGATGTATAATGATGAAATCTAAATTTAAAAAAAATGAAAAAAACTGTGCTAATTCTGAAAATACTGCATAGAGGTAGGCATTGATATTTCCATTCTCACTATTCTTTAAGAGTAGCATATACTGTTTTTACAACTCCGCTCTTCTATCCAGCAGCTCAACTATGTTATTTCTTGTATTTGAGA
Organism: Tupaia tana; assembly: GCA_026018925.1. NCBI lineage: Eukaryota > Metazoa > Chordata > Mammalia > Scandentia > Tupaiidae > Tupaia > Tupaia tana. The sequence goes on from JAKSZU010000009.1 coordinate 163,162,307, forward strand.
AAAATTCATTTTGCAGCTGATTAGATAGATACTCATCTCATCTAAAGAACATGGATAACAGCTGGCTCTCATCACTTTTATAGCCTTAAAATGCTCTCCTCCCTACTCTAAGAAAGGCCAGTTTCTTTTCTCGTGACTCCCAGGTTCCAAGTTTGTTTTTACTGCACTTGTCTGGATCATATCCAGTTACTCAGTATTCACCCTGAAGTTAAAAACTCCAAACAGCCCTAATACTCCAGTGTACCAAGAACACTAACAGTGTTTACACTTACGTCATAGAATAAGAGTACTTTTCTCCACCTGTGAATTGTGAGATATCCAGGTGAAGTGGCTACTATGAGTTGTATTCCTCAGCACTCCCTAAAAATTCAACCAAGTGTCACATGAATACATTCTCACCTAGTGACAGAAAGAATGTGACCCCATGTAGTATTACTGAAAGAAGACCTGCATTTGAAGTTTAGCATGAATGCGTGAATGCCCACATGTAGTCTCTCTCAGATCCAGCTGGGCATATCTGGTCTCCTTCAGCACTCACTATCATAAGCCCATCTCGTCAAGAACGGGAATGTGACTTTGATTTCTCTTTCTACAAAGAACATGCTTCAGTAAGTTGAATTCATAGTCACTGTAAAGATTTGCTGGGAGCTTTTCCATCTGCTTCTGCAAGCCCCTCTCTTCCCATCTCTGATTCATAATCCACTTGGTTAATTCCTGAGCCTTTCTCCTTTTTCTAGCAGCTGAGATGTAATAAAAGCCACTGGGCTTGGACTAGGAGTTGGGAGACCTGGTTTCAAATCCTAGCACTCCCACTTTTTAACAATGGCTCTTTGAGTTATTTTCTACTTAGAAATTTGGGCTTATGATAGCTCTCTCTACTGTGGTAACATTGCTGAACATGTGTAAGAACAGTTTGGAAGTATTATAGATACTTATTGGGTCTCTGGCTTCTTTATAAGAATTATTTTAACTTTATTTATTATTGTTATTATTTTTCAATTTGACCAGAGAGAGAGGGAAAGTGAGAAAGGAGCCACAAGGTCTGGGATCTGAACCATGGTTGGCCATGTGGGAGTCCAGTGCTTCTAACCACTATGCCACCTGTCAGCCTGGGTCTCTGTTTTTATATTCCGCTGTGTCAGGTGATCCCTCCTTATGTGTCTTTGCTCTGCTGCTATTCTGTCTACCTCCCACTATTCTTCGCCCTGTTACCTAGCGTTCTTCTCTCGGATGTGGCTTCCTAATTCTGTCTCCTAGCATTGTCTACCTTTGCCGTTGGCATCTGTATACTTTCAAAGCATCTGCAGTTTTCTGCTCAAATATGAAACTGAGAACAAATTTTACTCCTGCAGACATTCCTAAAGTGAGACTTAGATGAGATTTTTTTTCCATCATTAAATCAGGTAAAATGGATATGTTTTCCTACAAGCTGAACCAACACTGCAAAAACTGTTTTTCAATTCAGAAACATCAAAAAACTCCAAAATGAGAGAGAGCCTCAAGTTTTGTAGGAGAGCTATGTACTCTGGAATCAGCCATTTAAATGGCTCTGTGCAAACCGGTCGGTAATTATGGAAGGCATTGGGTTACTCATTAACACATTCGAGTCTAATTTTGCTCATATACTCCAAGTGGACAGGAGCCCTAGCCATCTTGTTTTCACCATTATAGCCCCAGCACACTGTAAACTGACTAGCATAAATGAATGAGTGAAGAAATGAAGCTATAAAACAGGGCCAGCTGTTTATACCTAATATGGTTGCTGCTGGGGTAAAATGAAATAATGTAGTAAAAACATTACCCCAGTTCCTGTCACAAGGTGAACATGCCAAACATGCTAATTCCTTTCTTTATCACTCACTAGATGGATGTAAATATAGTAGAGATGCACTACATGTAATACACTTAATCTCTGTCAAAAGGCCAGGAAGTGATCACACTATCTTCTCAAATTAATGTATGGATTTTGGATGTGATTGTGTATGTGCCTTTATAACATTATGTTAATAAGCAAAACTTAACTAAATCCAGGTATAAGAAAGTTGGTTTACTGTTTATGAAGAACCTAAAATTCAAATCACTTTTAGAAGCAAATTATCTAGAGGATGGTAAAAAGAACATTGAACAGTACCCATTTTTCAGAGCACATCAGAGCGTCTCACGCTCCAAGGATCCCCACACTCCTCACTGCCACCGGCATTAAGAACCTGGCAGGCTTTTCTCAAATGTTAAGCCAAGAACTCCAGTTGTCAACTTCAGAAAGATGTCTCTTATTTCTACAAATTGGAGTGCATCTGATGAGTGCTTTTTGAAGTGTGTTCTGCAAGGTGTTTCACGGGCATTAAAACAGCAACAAGACTCCAGGGCTAAATATGTCTGGAGAATCCTGAGCTAACCAAAGTAAAATGCACTTTGTTCCTGTGAAACTACTGAGGTTTACCATGGTGATGTGTGCACTGTTTGGCAGAAGTTCCATGAGCAGCATAGCTCTAGACACAGCCATCTTCTAGAAAACTAGCTGCATGTGGCCACTAGCCCCTAATGAGGATTAGGAACATCAAAACAGAAACAGAAATAGGGAGTAATGTGCAATTCACCTTCTTCAGCTTCAAGGCAGGGCATGATGCTCTTATTTACTCTAATGTGTTAAAAAGAACTTACACACACACCCACGTGTACATATGTACACTACATACACACACACATAGCGCTAACAGCCCTAGTGGATTTTGGCAATTTATCTAAAAGGCCAAAGATGGGCAACAAGGATTTGAGAAATCAAAACATGGCCTAAAATGTTGAATTTGGCAGATTTCCCCTTGCTTGTCGTTCCTGTTAAGAATTAGAAACTATAGCCAAAGATATGTATCTTTCCTTCCATCAAAAAAAAAATGTAGGTGTTAAAAGCCGCAGTAATCTCCAAAGATTCTCACTGTCAGTCTTTGCTCTCATGCCAGGAGCTCTCATTCTTTTAATTCCCACCCCACCAAACTCCTGCCATCAAAATGGCTGCCATCATTACCAACGTCATTTAACTAAAGTTATGTTTTACTTTATTGCTTGTGAACCAAGAGATGCTTGGAAACAAAAATCTGGGTTTTTTTTTCCAAGAGGTTTTTGCTATAGGGCGCACGCGCACGCGCTCGCCAGACAGACAGAAAGACACAGAGACAGAAAGTGAGAAATCACCCCCCAGGGGGAATGGCCACGCCGCAATCCCTTCTCTCCATTCTCCTCTCAGGATCTTGGGCACGCATGCACACGCACTCTACTTGATTTTAAGCCACCGATTTCGGGATGCGAACCACAGTCAACTACATGGGAGTCCAGCGACATAGCCATTACGCTAACTGCTGGTCCCCAAAATCTGGTTTTGATGAGCCTGAACAAAGAGGCTTCTGCCACTGCAGAGGAGAAGTGCTAACGCCAGTTATCTGTTCGGGATGATGGAGCCTGTTGAACACAAAGTTCTGTGCCACGTGTGAATGCAATCCCAAGTTTAGTGCTTGGACCATGATAGCTCAGTGCAATACTCCCTGCTGGTCATTATGAAAAAGAATGAATTCAGGTTTCACTTGGAAATATTTTTTGACAAGTTCAGATGGAGACATAGCATTTCTTTTCATTTTCTTTATCGATGCATATGTTTTGGGCTCTTCAGTATGTGGCATACTTTAAGGGCTTTGTAAATATTTGATGAATATCTGTTGAAAATAATCTTAGACTTCTTTGAATTTTGAGAACTCTTTTTTGCGCATGGGTCTTAAGGAAAGCAATTTTTAAATGCAGTTTGACCATCTGTGAAAAATGCCTAGCAGCTAAGCCTGTATCCATTACTAAATCAGCTGCTGTTAGTAACAATAATTAGTCTAATTCTTTTGGGTACACTGTTTAATCAACAAAATCACAGAACTCAGAGTCAAAATTAGATTTTCCCCTCTTGTTCAAACACTAGAAACTCTTCATTCCCTTTTATAGGCTAAATACTATTCCATTGTGTGGATATATACAGATATAATTTTTATAATCGGGATATGTTATCCTTATAAACATCAAAATCTTTAAGAACCATGATAAGATTTAAGAGGAGATATCATCCTTGGATAACCAGGCTGAAAATTGTCCAGATTAAAGGGAAGATTGCAGACCTAAAATTCTCCTGATGGCTCCAGCCAGCTTCGTGGCCTTGTATAAATGACTATCAGTGCTCTTCATTAGAACATTAATAACTATTAGGTCATTGGGAAACCGATGACATATTTTTGCATAGAAAAATGTATCATGACTTTCCCAGTGATCCATTAGACTTAGCATTAAATCATTTCAAAGTTGTTTTTTTTTGCTCTCAAATCCCAATGCCCTGCATAATACCCACGTGTGGTACAGAAGTGTTATTTACAGTACTTAAGGATATACCGAACTCAATCAGATTACGAGTTCAGCAGCATTTGACATGCTCTGCAGTCGTATCCTTCATGCTACAATTTTCTAGTTTTTAAAAGAATCACTTGCATTTTCACATTAGTCAGAATGTTCACTATTAATAACTGAACTTTGTAAACCAATGTAAGAATATATAGAGGATTGATACATACCAATACCTTGCTTTAGGTTTAGTTTATACATGAAAATTCTAACCATACAACCTAAACGAAGAGGAGAAACAGTACGTCTATGGGGGGGGGGGGGGGGGTAAGAAAACTCATGAATAATTTTCCATTGCATCTGCTGGGAATATGGTGCAAGAAAATGAATACGAGGAGAGAGCAAACGAGCCAGACAAAAATGCCATTTTTAATGTTTATTTTAGAGAGAGGCTAGTAATTGATTAAACTAATCCAATATCTGGAAACATTCTTTTTCAATCTTCACTTTGCCTTTTATGCAGTTTGAAATTTTGGAGACTCCCCTTTGAAGTGGAGCAGGGCCGAGTCTGAAAGGAACAAACAGTTTCCCAGACAGATGTGTGAAGAAATGCCTGGAGCTATGTGCTTCTTGCTAGGGTTAGATGTGAAGGGGCCAGGCTGTTAAATACACAGCAACATGAAATATGAATATTCTTTTGCCTCCATGGGGAATTTTTTTCCGATGGTAAAAAGGAAGGGGAAAAGCCCTTCTGTTGCTTTCCCCAGTTCTGTATTTTCCTTTAAGTGTGCACCCATTTGCTTTGTGTTATCATGTTGTGCCATTCCAAGATGCTTCTTAAGACTGACATGTAAAAATAGCACTTTTTAAAAAGTGTTATTTCTTTTCCATTTTTTTCATTCCTACGCAGTGATGCTGAAAGCCATCTTAATGTTTCTAAAAAGTTGTTTTGTTTAAATTACAGAGTTTCCATGGCAACTGCATCTTCCCAGGTCCTAATTCCTGAAATCAACCTCAATGACACATTTGACACCTTTGCCTTAGATTTTTCCAGAGAAAAGAAGTTGCTAGAATGTCTGGATTACCTTACAGGTATTGTCTTTTATGTTCTCTTTAATATTGTGTATATTCAGTGGTACCGGCACTTTGCCACCAATCCGTTATTTTCTAAAAGCCAGAGGCATGGGCTTTTGACTTAGGAATGGCATATAATGTTCCGTAATTAATTTCCATGCACTTCCTTTAAAACAAAACAAAACATACTGCCCAGGACTAAATTGAGGACAGGGGAAAAAAAAGAGATCCTTGAGTACTACAAAACATACCACCATTTCTCTCACTCCTAATGTGTGGGTGCTAAAAATAATATGTCTGTTGGCCATTAGAGTGATATGTAAGGTTGCGCGAGTCTTTTTCATTTCATGATAATAAGGCATACAGTGCTCAGAGTACATCAATAGAGAAAAAATTTAGCAGCTAACTGACTGGATGTCCACCGTGCTGGAGCTCTTTGTATTTGTGACCTTGTTTTAATCTTCACAACATCCAGTTGTGGTAAAGCATTATAATCCTCATTTTTCAGGTGACAGAGGTCAGCCATGTTGTTGGAGGTCAATTACTAGTGAGAAGTAGAATTAGGATTTGGTTTGAGTCTGTACAGATGGTAAATAACTCTGTTCTTTTTGGTAAAAGACTAAATTTCATCTTGGCAGACATCAGTTACAAAAATCACATTGGAATATCGGACCATGTTTCAATCCTGTGTTTTCTTGTTGGGATTTTTTTTTTGTCAAGTTTAAAAAGCAAAACAAAACAACAACAACAACAAAAGAAACCTCAGGCCACTCCTATTTCTAACCATGCTTTTAAACTTTTTCTTTGCTGTAAGCTCTAAAGCAAGAACTGAGACCATTTGCTGGTAGAACCTGGGCTGTTTAGACAACCTTATTTGTGTTAGCCAAAGCCACTGGTGCCTATGACTTCAGGAAAGCACAGTGCACACACTGAAACCAGATGTGCAAAGCACTTAGGATATGTAGCCTTCAAGAAACCACATCCCTAACATCACATGACGTCACCTTCTTAATTCCAGTTGTCTGTGTGCATATGTGTGCATGTGTTTATTGGAGAGAGATTGGGAGAAGTGGAGCAGGAGAGATGTAACATCCTGTGATGGTTGTTTTGACAATCTGTGGGTAGAAAGCAAGGAGGTTCTATGTTCCAGAAACATTATATCCAAAAGATCCAAGTTTTGTTTTGCCTTTTTTTTTTTTTTCCAAAGACCTAAGGTGCTGTTTTTAGCCTTTCTGCATTTGCAAGGAAGGCACGTCACCCCATAAACTTCTTATCTTATGTAATTCTATCTTGCAAACATACCCCTCCTATTAAGGAAGCAAGAAATCGATTCAAAATGCATTTATAGTAAGGAACCAAACTTGGTTTCAAATATTTATGAATATAGTGCCTACCTTTTTAAGCTTTTAACTCAGAAATTTATTTAAACTAACACTATCCAATAGAACTTTACACAATTATAGAAACCCTCTATATTTTCTCTATCCAGTGTGTTAGCTGCTAGCCACATGGAGCTATTGAAAACTGGAGATGTGGCTAGTGAATTTTTGCTTCTATTTAAGTTAAGTTTACTCCTATTTATTTCTATTTTAGTTAAATTTAATTGAAATTTACACAGCCACATGTAGCTTGTGGCTACATCATTGAACAGAGCACTTCTAGATTTTCTCTGAGCTGCTTTTCACAATGACATTCTGTTAAAAATCCCCTTTTTCCTTATATCGTTTGAGAATCCGATTGTAAGCAATAGAAAATCCAACTAACAGTGACTAAACCCATCAAGGAGTGTTTGTATAACAGAAACAGAATAGAGATATACAGTCCAGGGCTAGGCAGCAGTTCAGTGATGACCTCAGACCCCACATTCTTTCTCTTTCTTTGCCTTGCCATATTCATTGTGTTGCCTTTTTGCCACATGATTGCAACATGACTACTCCACCTCCAAGCATTATGCTCAGGTTCTAGGCAGAAAGAGGATAGGGAGGGAAGATCGACATGTTTGTCTTTTGTTTATCAGAAAACAGAAAGCTTGCTCAGAAGACTCACCTAGGAAACTTAGGTCTCATGGGTCAGATGCATGTTACAAAATCATGGCCAAGAGCAGAGAAAATGGAAAAGTTAGTATTTGCCTGGGCACATGGCCGTTCTACCCCAAATAAGTGCCTTGTTGACAAAATGTGTACTCCCTATTTCCCAATAATTGCTTAATAGTATTTCAACAATATTGAAATATTGCCTATTTTAGTCTCTATGGGGATGTGAAAATATTAATATCAATTTAAGAAGTTGTGAAAATAGTTTGCACTGAATTATCATACGTATGCCATATATCATGTCAATGGCTGTTTATGCCAAACTTAAGGCCAGATGGGGTACCTGCTATTCTGCCTCCTAAGCTGCCAACCCCAAACACAAATTCAGGCTATTTCTAGACATAACATTGATCCTGGCCATAACATACGATGCTTGGCTGATACTGCCAAGTCCAAATAGTTTATCAGACATTCACAAGCAGGAAATGAAGTGTTTGTGGAATATTAGCTCACCATTCCTTGTGTGGTGTTTGTGACAGAAGCAAGAAAATAACAGTTCTGGGATGAATTCCGTGAGTATTGAAACCGGAAGCATGCTGCTGTCCTCATTCACAATGAATTGCGTATTGACTATTCAGGACAAACTCATTGAGTTTTATAATCAAAAGAGTGTTGGGAACAGCAGTTAGCATAATGGCTATGTCGCTGAACTCCCACGTAGTCGACTGAGATTCAAGTCCCAGACCCGGTGGCTTAAACTCACGCTGGGCATGTGTGCGTGTGTGCCCAAGATCCCGAGAGGAGAATGGAGGAGAAGGGATTGCGGCGTGACCATCCCCCCTGGGGGGGGTGATTTCTCGCTTTCTGTCTCTCTGTCTCTCTGTCTTTCTGGTGAATGCACGTGCCCTATAGCAAAAAAATCTCTCCAAAAAAAATAACAGTGTTAGCCTTCCTGGTGGTGAAAACAAGGTTTTTTGTTTTTGTTGTTGTTGTTGTTCCTATGACATGCCTCTAAGTGGTATGTCAAATTAATAACCCATAAAGGTGACATTTCCTTTCTGATTGTGGCTACTGCCATGTGTCTCACAGATAAATTGCCTATTTTGAACATAGATTTTCTTTATATCTAATTATATATTGCAATGTGGAAAGATTGAAATCTTTCTACAATGATTGATGGAGAAGTAATTCAACGAACTCTTTAACTTATAGGAGAATAAGCATCACTTCAACGATCCCTTCAGGGGTGAGCCCACACCAACATGGGCCACATGCACAATAGTGAGCACGTTTTATGATGCAGCTGGGTCTCCTCCATGGAACACATTTTCTGACTGAAGCCATTGATTCATATACGTCTAAGTAACACCATGTGACACTAAATCTCACATGTGAATACTTCAGAAGGCAGATGTACAAATACATATTCCAGAAGAAATGCTGTAAGGGTCATGTAGAGCATTTCTGTCCTAATGCACAACTTCATATGATACCCGCTATGCCGTAGGTGCTCAATGGTGTTCGTAGAATTCAAATCAATAGGCAAAGCTAAGCAAATTGACTTACTACACCAGACTTGCTTCTTATAATACTTGTCCTGGAAATATCTTCAGGTGGCAAAGTGTAGATTACTAAAACAGAGTTTTAAGTCTATCATGTTCATAAACTTTTTCCCTCTTTGAGTTTATTGAGGATTCATGAATTCTAATAAAAATTTAGGAAAAGCTGGGTGTGGTGATGTTCCCCTGTAGTCCTAGCCACTTGGGAGATTGTGGCAAGATGATCATGACATAGTGAGACCCTGCCTAAAATAATACCACATACACATGCATGTACACATGCACACACACACACATGCATGTACACATGCACACACACATACACAGACACATTCAGAGCAGGAAAGAAGTCTTTAATAATGTAAACAATAGTTGCTCCTGATCTTACAATGCAGATATGTTTCTTCTTTTGAAGTTAGGTTCTGGTGTACAGAAGAGTGGAAATAAAGTTCCTGAATCAAGCTTCTAAACCAGAGATCAGCAAACTTTGACTGTAAAGAGCCAGATGGTAGATGTTTTAGGCTTCACAGGCCATATGGCCATAAGTATTCAACTTTGCTATTGCGCAAAAGCAGCCATAGACAATATGTAAATGAAGGAGCCTGGCTATATTCCAATAAAACTTTATTTACAAAAACAGGCAATGGACCAAATTTGGCCCACAGTCATAGTTTGCCAACTCCTGTTCTAAATTATTGCCAATGCAAAACACTCATTGCCTACTCTTTTTCTTACTCACACACTTATCTCATAAAACCAGTCATTGAAATCAATCCAATAGAAGTCATTTTTAAATCATTTTGGTAGGATTTAAACGTTTCTGCTCCAGAGTGTGTTGAAGAAATAAAACAGCAACATTCTCCAGTGATAAATTTAACCAAAATGATGAGGAATTCTGCTTTCCTTAAGGAAGGAAAATGTACTTTTTAAATATGAGTGATTTGGGGGATTTATTTATTTATTTATTTTAATACATTCAATCACTATATATCATTACAACTTGCAAAATGAATTTTCCCCGCATGAATACAATATGAGTAATTGTTAATCATAATTTTCCTACTTTGAAATATCACCTATAAGTTGAGAAGTGAGAAGACAATAAGGTACACAAAGGATTTATTTTTTTTTGCAAAGCAACCGAAATATCTAATAAGAGAAAAATTTCTATTATTTCACTGTTTTGCTGTGGAATGATAGACATCAGTATTTTTCCAGTTGAGTACCTAAATGCAAAAATAATATCTGTTACCATGTAAATCAGGGGTTGACAAACTCTGGGTCACAGGCCATGTCTGGTGTTCTGCCTGTTTTTGTAAATAAAGTTTTATTGGAACCTGGCCAGCCCGTTTTTTGTGTGTAAATCGTCTGTGGCTGCTTTGTCGCTATGACAGCATAGTTGAGTAGTTGCAGCAATGACTGCATGGCCTGCAAGACCTCAAATATTTACCATCTAGCCTTTTATTGAGAAAGTTTGCCAGCCCCTCAAAGTAGAAGAAACTGCAAAAATTTGTTCTGTTTACTTTTTGTCTAACATGTTTTCCCTCTATACAAAAGACTATTGTTTGCTTAACCTCCTAAACATATTTTCATGTTAAACTGAGGTAAGTTCATACCAGCTGTCTCTGGCCACACTCCTCGTTAAAAGTCAAAGCAGCAGCAAGTCAACCGAATGTTCTTTGTAAGAAAACAACCATCTCTAGGATAGTCTCATGATATTGTGAAAGCCTGTTTTGACTATCAGGTATCTCCTGAAATGGTAAAACCGTCATGTCTGCTTCTCCACTGATGAGCATTCTTGACCCCTCCACAGCTCCCAACCCTCCCACAATTAGAGAAGAGCTCTGCACAGCTTCATATGACACCATCACTGTCCACTGGACCTCTGATGATGAATTCAGTGTTGTCTCCTATGAGCTCCAGTACACCATTTTCACTGGACAAGCCAATGTCGTTAGTGAGTATCTCACGGCCTATTTATTTCTTTATTTGGTGGTTGCTTTTAGGTAAAGTGCATTCCAGAGTTTAAGCATCAAAGGAAGACAAAGAAGGAAAGAACACACAATATTTATTAGCTTGTCTTTCCTGATGAAGAAAGTGCCAACAGTTATACTGCACTAGTAATAACAGCTGGCCAAATATTAATGAAAATTGACCTCTAGCAAACCACATACATCAGTCATATAAATATATTGTTAAGGAAAAAAGGCAGGAAACAAAAGAATATATGCAGCATAAATCCATTTATAGATTCGTAACTTAAAGATCAAAATATTTTGCTTAGAGATACATTCATAGATGTTAAAATGATAAAAGTCAGGATGATGTTTTTCTCAAGGTTGGGAGGGAAAAATGGCATCACTGGGAAGAATGTCCGGGGGCTCCTGGGGTGGATGGCAACTTCTGGGTAGGGGATTACTTGCCTTAGTCATTGTATCATACATTCAATTTTGTGCACTTTTATGAGTGTTATTTCATAATCTTTTTTAAAAAGAAAAGATTTAATAAAACCAATAGTCAAAGAACACTGACTACCTGGTCCCATTTGGAGAAGAGCTGAGGCTGTCACTTGAAATGTTCATAATTGACTCCCTGGGAATATTTTAGCCTTACCTACACACAGAGGGGCCTGGTTTCACAGAGGTTCTTTTGAAACGTGGTATCAGGGACAATTTGGCCATCTCAACTACCAGCAGTAGCCAGCCAGAGAGATGATCACAGAGAAAGCACTCGTCACCATTGTATAGTTATTGATATTGAGAAAATGGCAAAAGATCAGAAGCTTTTCAGGGGAGTAAGTTTTAAACTTTTTTAGTGGAAAGTAGAATATGTCAAAGTAGACCGGAATAGAATAGCAGTCATTTTTCCACAAAGAGATATTTTGAATAAATCCATATCAACTTAATGTGTTTCTATTATATAAACCTTTTCATTCTTTCCTAGTACAAGTAATTATGAGGCACTCATGTGATTAAAATATAAATTTGATTTAGGATCAATTAAGAGTGATGCAGAATGATACCAGCTTCTAAGGGACAAGTATAAATGACCCATACCAACCAGTGGCTCCTCTGCCTCTTTCTATGCACTTTTCCCAGTGTCTTCTCCTCAACACTCTCATCTTATACCCTCTTACTGGCTTGCTTTAGAAGCTTTTATTAAAGTCTTGCCATTTTCCAAGAATGTGTAATTTTGGAATGAGAGGAAGAAAGTCATGAAATATTCAGAACAATCTTGGTAAGCTGTCAGAGTAGGTAGGGAACATAGAGGGCACAAATGGTCATGGGACAAAGACAAAGGGCCTTGGGGGAGATTATGGTTAAACTCAAGTCTTGAAAGAGAATGGATGCATGTCAGCAAGTTAAGTTTCTTCTAGACAGTTGCATCTTTATAGGCAAGCCTATAGAAACAAAGTAGCAGGGCATTTTGGAAGAGTCTACCAAATTAAGCTGGGCTGAAGAGTTAAGTGAAGAAGGGGAGATAGTGAGAAATGAAGGGAGAGAAATAGAACTAGAATTCAAACTCATATATACCTGATCAGAAAGTTCATGTTCTTAATCATCAGTCACTAATTTTAACTCACAGGAAAGAGCTAGATCACAGAGGGCCACCCAGGCCACACCATGTTTGGAATCTGTCTTGAGGGCTTGGGAATCATGCAAGGCAGTAGTGTGATCAGATGTACAATTGGAAGGGACACTGTGGAGAGTGAAGTGGAACGAGGAGGGACTAGAAGCAGATAAAGTAGCTAGGACATTCATACCAATTCTTTAAGGCAGAAATATCCAGGATGGGCAAATGGCACTAGCAAATGGCGCTAGTGGCAGAATTGGAAAGGAAAGGATTATTCCAGAGAGACTTCTCTGCCTCTGGCCCATTGCCCTGGGCAATATCTCATTGTCCTCAGATATTTGAAGTGCTTATTGTGATAAGCCTGAAAAGCACTTCCATTGAAATGGTTTGATGTCATTTCACACCTTTCCAAGATATTAAAATTTTCTATCATTCCTTATCCCTAGTCTGTATGCCCTGGTACAAATCATAAAGAAATATTGGGTCATTGGAAAAGTCATGACGCATTTTTGAGTAGGAAGATAGAAAAATATATGATGACTTATCCAACAACTCCATATTCATTCTCTAAAATCTTCTGGTATGTGTGCATACCATTCATACTTCTTCATCTTGTTTTTGTTTTGTTTTTACTAAATAACACATCTGAGAGGTCATTTTATTTCCATACAAATGAAGGAACTGCCTCATTCCTTTTGAGGCAGCCTAGTATCCTATTATAAAAAGGTGCTCATAATCTATTTATCCCTTCCGCTCTCATTTTCACTCTTTTGCCCTTATAAACAGTACCTCGGTGAATATCTTTGAATAGCTTTCCTTTCACACATGGTGAATTATTTCTGTAGTATAATCTCTTGACATACCATTGCTAGGAAAAGATGATTTGCATTTTAATTTTGGTTGAAATTGCCAAATTGCCCTGTGGAGAGGTGACATATGAGTGTTTAAACTCACTCTTCAGCGATATGAGCGTATATTTCACTGATCTTGGATACATATACCATAAACTTAACATAGAATTGAAGTCCCGTATGATTTTCAGACCTTGATTGTACTTCATCATAAATCTGAAACAAAAATTACTCTATAATCACTAGTGTCATAATAAGTAGTCACTCCTTCATATAAGCAGCGATTTCCAACTGGGGGACATTTGGTAATGTCTGAGGATGTTTTTGGTTCTCAAAGTTTGAGGTAGTACCCAGCCACAGTGGCATACACTGTAATCCTAGTGACTCAGAGAGGCTATGGCAGTAAGATTGACAGCTCAAAACTGCCCTAGGCAACAACATAGCAAGACCTATCTAAGAAAGTGGCCATGGCGACACATGCCTATAGTCCCAGTTGGAAGGCCAAGGCAAAGGATGTAACATAGTGAGAACCTATCTAAAAAACAAAAACAAACAAACAAAAAACCTGGGGAAGGGGTGCTACTGGCACTAAGTCGGTGGGGGCCAGAGATGAGAAGAAACATCCCCAAAACACACAGGCCAGGGCCCAATGACAAAGGCCTATCTGGCTTAAAACATCGATAGGGCCAAGGTTGAAAAACCCTGATTTAATGTTATAGGATGAACTTTACCACAAAAAAATGGTCTGAAATTTCAAAGCAAGCAGAGAAAAGGAGAGCATGAAGAAGGTCTGAGAAGAACAGGTAGAAAATGGAAGCATGGTTCATTGCAGAAAGTAAACTAGAGTTGTAAGCATTGTATCAGACTCAAAAAAAAAAAAGTTCTCAGAAAACATGAAGAGTACTGACAGAAGTAATGTCTGTTCATGAGCAAATAGTATAACCAGTAAAACTAAATACTTGGAGTCATTTTATTGGGTTGTCAGAAAAGTCGTGATGTATTTTTCTATGCAAAAATGCATCATGACTTCCGGTGACACAATATACCAAAAGGATAATTCTTAGCCCATGAAAAATGCTATATTTCTCTAAAATCATTTTTTGCTTGATTTAGGAAAAATTATATCAGTTTTCTATTGCTATGAAAACTTTTCCAAAATTCTGCAACTTAAAATAACATCCAAGGACCAGCAGATGGCATAGTGGTTATATTGCCGGACTCCCACATAGTTGACCATGACTCAAATCCCAGACCCAGCGACTTAAAACTCAACGCTGGGCGCATGTTCATGTGTGCCCAAAATCCTGAGAGGAGAATGGAAGAGAAGGAATTGTAGCATGGCCATCACCCTGGGGGGTGATTTCTCACTTTCTGTCTCTCTGGCGAGTGCATGTGCCCCATAGCAAAAATCTCCCTAGGGAAAAAAAATAAATAAATAACATCCATTTATAATTTCCATTTCCATGTGTTAGGATTCTGGGCATAGTTGAGCTGGACCCTCTTCTTAGGGTCTCACAAGGCTGAAATCATAATGTTGGCTGGGCCACATTCTTATGTGGAGGCTCAACTAAGGGAAAATCCACTTGGGTGGTTGGCAGAACTTCTATCATTATTGTGGAATTCATGGCCACTTGCTTCTTCAAAGTCATCAAGGAAGAAAGAGAGTTTGCTACTCAAGTTGCTCAACTTTGAACCCACTTTTAAAGGGCTTACTTGAGTAGATCAGACTCACCCACAATAAGCTCCTTTCAACTAAGAGTCAATCACATTAGGGACCGTAATCACATCTGCAAACTGCCTGCCCCTCTACTTTTGCCATGTAATGTAATATAATTACAGGAGTAATATAGATGATAGACCTTTTTGCTTTGCCATATCTGTTGGTTAGAAGTAGGTACACAGCAGGTGGCATGTTGGTTAAGGTGCTAGACTTCCACATGGCCAACTGTGGTTTGTGTCCCAGACCTGGCAGCTTGCTTTCTTACTTTCCCTCTCTTTCTTTCTCTCTCTCTCTCTCTCTCTCTCTCTCTCTCTCTCTCTCTCTCTCTCTCTTTCTCTCTCTGGTAAGTGCATTTGTTCTATAGCTAATTTTAAAATAATAATAATAATCATAAATAAAATGTAATAAACAAATGATTTTTTTAAAAAAAGAAGCAGGTTACTCAAAGTCATGAATATAAGGGAATGGGAATTCTGGGGGCCACCCTAAGGCATGTCTACCATAGCTGGTTATGTCTCTCTTAAATTTTCTTAAGTCAAATTATTATGGGCATTTGGGTAGTGATTATGTAGCCTAGGCCTAGACCAAAGAGCCCTGTATCAGTTGGCCTTTGCTGAATAGCCAACAATATCAGGACTTAGCATGTAACAGTAGACATTTATTGTTTATGTGTTTGAGGGCAGCTGTGAGGTCCTGCTGATCTTGGCTCTCTCGCATGGCAGGCTGACAACTGGGCAACTTGAAGGCTGTACACCCCTCTCATTTTCCTGTAGTTTGATTCAAGTCTGTTCTGCCAGTGATTGCAGAGTTCAAGGTGTAACAACAGGCCCAAGTGCACACGTACTTTTTAAGCCTGTCGGTGTCACATTAAGCTGATATGCCATTCACCAGAGAAAGTGCTACGGGTAAGCCCAGAGTCAGAATGAGAGGGCCTGCAAAGTAACATGGCAAAGGTCATGGATACAGGGAGGAACAAAGAGTTAAGCCATGCAAGTAAGGTCCACGCAAGTAATCTACTTTAGAAACCTAACTCGATAGCAGCACTTTTCTCCATGCCCCAGATGAAGATGATTTTGCTTAAAACTGAGTATTTGTCAGTTGGCTTAATGTGACTTATTTCACTTCTACAGTGTTGGAATGGAAAATAATACCAAAACATAACACATAAATGGACTAGCTGGTGCAAAAAGGTTGTGCCTAAAAAAATTTAATAACAGCAAAACTAATGAGTGAAATGAACTCAGAACTTTATGTTGGGTGACTCTAGAGAAGACATTTTGTTCCTGGAAATGAGTTGCCACAAGAAAATAAATATAAATGACTTAATGAAGGTTATGGACCTGCCTTATTTAATACACATATGCCAAAAGCCCCCATTCACCAGGATGGATCAAAAACAGTGGAACCGCTGATGCCGGTCAAACTGTGGTATTGTCATCAGGTTGCTCATGTCAGCATTTCTTCATCTCTATGCCCATTAAACCAGGAAAGTGAAGTTCTGATCACTCTGTGACAATTAAAGGATAAATTTAGAGAAAAAGTATACTGAGATACAAACATTTTCAAGTTATTATCTTCTTAAATATGATGCCCATTTGTAGTGACTGAGGAAGACCTGGGTTTGAACCTCAAATCTGGACCTCACTAGCTCTCTGTAATCTTGAACAAATTATCTAATGTCTTCTGAATTGGTTTCCTCATCTATAAAAATAAATATATATCAGTATACACACATATATACACATATACTTGTCTGTGTGTATGTGAGTATATGCAACTTCACATGGTTGAGATAGTAAAATAAAGGCCTTAGCCCTGTGTTTGCTGTGTATTCCTACCAGCATATAGACTGTACTCACCTGTCATTGCATTTCCAAAGAAAGGCTTATATTTTATATCGTATGATAAAGGAAAGATGCACAATTTGCAAGGATTTCTACATGATAGCTTTTCACACAATCTTCATCATTTGAAGGGCCTTCCTTGAATGTTATTTGTCCATCCATGCTATCATTTGGAGGAGTATCTTTGCAGATGTATTGAATGACAAGATCTCACTGAACATGAGAATATGTAATGATCAAAACCTAGCTGCACCTTTTTCATGCAATCAGAAAATCTTTTACTGTCTCTGTAGGTCATGGCTCCTTCACTTATCATAATAAATTGTAGTTAATTAATTGCCTTTAGTGGCTTTAGTGAAGGAAAATAAGATAATATCTATGGAGCTTTCCTAGTCTTATAAAAGGCTCTCACTAATAAAATGCATACATTCAAATGCAAAATTAATGACATTAACTTTTATTTTTCTATTTGTATTAATATAGCTATTACTACAAGATATTATTTCCTTATTAATAACTACATGTGTATTTAATTTTGTTTTCTATATTTTTTCAAGATAATTTTTTCTTTTTATTATTTTAATTTACTTTACAGTCAATCACTGTACATCACTACAGCTTGTAAAATGAATTACTCAACATGAATACACTTCATACCAATCCAGTTGAAGATATACACATTATTATCAGCAGACAATCCTCCATTTCCATGTCCCTTAAATGCCTTGCCTCTCTATTTTTCTCCTTGATTCCTTTCTTCTCACTCTGCCCCATCTCCCACCCTCCTTTCATACTGTATCCCATATCCATAGCCATTTCCCATATTTCTTTATCTTCTAATCTTAACATTTTTTTTTGTTTTTTCTTTGTTTTTTTTTTTTTTTTGTTTTGTTTTGTTTTTTTTTTAATCTTCGCTATTCTGACTGGGGTTAGGTGGTATCTTATTGTGGTTTTAATCTGCATCTCCCTTATGATGAGGGATATGGAGCATTTTTCATATGCTTCTTGGCTTTTCTTATGTCTTCCTTAGAGAGTTGTTTGTTCAGATCATTTTCCCATCTTTTAATTAGGTTGATTATTTGGGGGGGAGGGTAAGTCTCTTGAGTTCCCTGTGTATTCTAGTTTTCAGTTCCTTATCTGAGGCACAGTTTACTAAAATATTCTCCCATTCCAAGAGTCATTCATTCACACTAATTATTGTATCTTTTGCTGTGCAGAAAGTTCTTAATCTGATGTAATTCCACTTGTCTATTTTTGGGATTATTGCCTCTGCTTTGAAGTCTTATTGAAGAAGTCTTTGCCTACTCTGATGTCTCCCAAAACCACTTTTATTGCTTCACTTAAAATGTTAAATTGAGGCCTTTTCCCAGAAGCTTATTTTTATTATTAGCAAAAATAGAAAGCTATATTTCTCTCTCTCTCTCTCTCTTTGAAAAATTACCAGAGGGTGCATGCTCTCACCAGGTAAAGAGGAAGAAAGAAAAGGCACCCCCTAATGGTGTGGTCATGCAGCAATCCCTTCTCCTTCATTTCTCTATCCTGCCAGGATTTGGGGCATCCATGCACAAAAGCTGCCAGGCCCAGGATTTAAACCATGATTGACCATGTGGAATCTGGCTCCCTTAACCACTAAGCTATAGGCTGGCCCAAAAGCGGCATTTCTTCAAGCCTTCATGGCAAAGTAGTTATCTTTATTCAATTTATTTTAGGCATTGCAAAAAATATTTATGAACATTATTAAACATATAATATTTTTATAGATGAGTAGGAAAAGAATTTTCACTTCTGTCCCATTTGTTAGAAGACACAAAGAATGTTAAGCCAATGTGGCACCTTGCCTAAGAGTGACCACATTACATGATGTTTTACACAGAGTGTTTTTCAGCAAGATGGGAGTTGTCATACAAGGCTCTGAAGTCCCAAATGTAATTAAGATCTTATAATGAGCCACATTACATAGGGAAATGCTTCTGACCCATTGTGAATGCAAAAGAAAAAAAAGAGAGATGTATAATATCAGAACACTCAGGTTTCATTATGGACTAATTATCTTCCAAGTTCTATTGTTGTTTTAATGCTTCAAGCTGAGTTGGAGGAGGTTAATGTTGGAACGTCCCCAAAGATGGTTAAAGACAAGTTTGGAGAAAAGTGAAGTTAAAATCAGGATGGTTGTATAGGTGTTTCATAAAGAGATGAATAAAACCTGGTCAGCAGTCCTAATGCAGTAGGGTATCATGGCAGAGAAGTTGCTTAAACAAACTTGATGTTCAACATCACATGCAAGAAGTTAAGTGGTGCTGGCCTAAGACCAGCACTAGCAACTCAATAATGGTGCACTCTAAGTCACCCCACTTACTCCAACCCACAAAGAAAATTGTCAGCATTGCCTTCTTGGCATTTTTAATCAACTTCTCAATTATTATCCTGGCAATAATAATAATAATAAGGTAAGCCCAAATAGTAATAGTTGTTAGTATTTATGAAAGTAGATTGTCCCAATGTAAAGCTGTCCAATAAAATTTTACTACTCTATAAACATTTTGTTCTTTTAATATTCAAGGAAAAAATTAGTGACCTCTTCAAAATAATCAGGATAGTCAGAGTACCTTTTATGTTTGGAAAAGGTTTCTGAAACATTAAATCTTTGTTGGATAAAAACTTTGGGTTGTAGGCCAAGTTGCAGTTTGTAGCAATTTCAGACATCTGCTTTCTGATGTTGCTGAAAGCATTCCCCCATCACATTAAGCCCAGCTCTGGGGTTGTACAGTGATGTAAAGTTTATTGAAACATTTTTACATTTGCTTTCTTTGACCACAATAGTCATTTTATTATAACATATGCAATTAAACAGGAACAGTGTAAAAGCAGTGAAATTGGTAGGATTTCCACTTAAATCTACTGAATGCTGTTATTGTTTTCATTTGTGCCCTGACTGCTGTTGACAAAGATCTAGAAATGTGAGTGGATTATCTAGGGCAATAGAGAAGCTTTTTTGTTTTGTTTTGTTTTATTGCCACTTAATATTATTAAATAAATAAAGCTAGTTACAGGCCTCTTGGGGCCCAGATCTCAGAGTTCAAAATGAACCTTCTTTGGTTGGATCAAAATTTAATGTTTGACCATGGCACTGTATAGAAGTATGGAGTTTAAGGGGACCAGCAGTTAGCATAATGGCTATGTCGCTGGACTCCCATGTAGTCGACCGCAGTTAGCGTCCCGGACCCGGTGGCTTAAACTCATGCTTGGCGCGTGTATGTACGCGCCCAAGATCCCAAGAGGAGAATGGAGGAGAAGGGATTGCGGCGTGGCCATCCCCCCTGAGGGGTGATTTCTCTCTTTCTATCTCTCTGTCTCTCTCTGTCTGGCGAGCGCACACGCCCTATAGCAAAAGCCTCTCCAATAAAAGAAAAAAAAAAGAAGTATGGAGTTTAATACAGCTCTGTTCAAGGAAAAGGTAAAGTGAGAAAGGATCAGGAGGGATATGTAATAGGGAGATTCCCCTGTTACTTTACTATTTGTGGATGCTTTCCTTGATTTTATTAAAATGGGAATTGATAGAACAGAGGACTAAGAGCTAGGGAAAATTGAGGGAGGACAGATGGATGGTACCTGTAGTTCTACTCTGTCATCAAACACACACATACACACGTGCACACACTCTCTCTAAAAGTCTTCCTTGAGTCTCAAATTATTTCCTTGCTTATGCTGGCTTTTTCAAATCTGGCAGTCCTCCGGTGAAAATGTTCACAGGTGGAAATGAAAAGAGCTGACAGCAAATTCAGAAGATCAATACACGTGTGGGTGTGGGTGTGTGTGTGTGTGTGTGTGTGTGTGAAGACTCACTGAATTGTACCTGAAAATGCTAGACTCTCAAAATAACAAATTGCATGAGATGAATGTTCACAAATGAGAAAATACTTTTAAGTTCTCAACCATGAGAATACCATGAATAATTTTTAACACAAAACTTAGAGAAAATATTTAGTATAATTCAATAACAGAGTTCTTGCAAGATATTTGTGACTATCTCTCAATGCTATGCAAATATTTATGGACTGGTGTGTATGAGCATTTGTGAATTTCTTTCTACAGAAGGTCTTACTAAATTCTCAAAAAGGTAAGATTAAAACGTTTCAGGGACTGCTTCTTGAGAGCCTGGTAAGGTATGAATTGCCTCAAGATCAAAGAATTGAAGCCCTTTGACTTGCAAGTCAACCAAAGGGAAGGAAAACAGAGGTGAATTTGGAGCCCCTCAGGAAGTGGAGGGGCTCAGCCCTCTCCCTGGGACTGGAGAAGGAAATGCGCTAGAGTCAGGAAATATTATGACAGCCTAGTCACCAAAGGCTGGCAAAGGATCCTCTGGAGTGGGATTGATGGGTGGAGAGGGGAAAGAGGAGAATTGGGCTTGATACCAAAGAGATGTTTTCAGCATCAGTCAGCTGAGAAACAAAGTGGGCTTCCTTTTTCCTACACGTTCTTCCAAGCATCATAAATCCTTGGCCTACTCCCTACCCACATCCTGTAGAATGCAGCCAGAAGAACAGCCCCGCTGCACTCTGGAACCAACCATCCTAGGGGTGCAGCTGGTCAAAAATCCCTGCTGATGTTTCTTCAGATCTGCATTGAGCTGCCCACAGGGGCTGCTGCTCCAGGATTATCCTAGGACTCAGCCTTTTTAATCAGGCAGTTACGGTCACACTGACATAGTCACAGACAACTCTGATCATTGCCTTAGCTCCTCTGTTGGAGGTTGGTTTTGGTTGACTGATCTCTGCTGGGGTCGCTCCTCCATTGACTGGACATGAGCGGGGTAGTAGGGCAGTATCCTGTGTCTCATCCTGTTTGAATGAGTAGACTATCCCAGGAATATTTTCCCATGGCAATGACAGAGACACAGATCAAAAGAAACCCTCAAAGCCTTGTAATGTCTACTCTTACAACTGGTATACCATCATTTTGGTCTCATCCTATTGGCCAGAGCAAATCTTATAACCAAATGTGAAGCCATATAGCAGGAAATATATTCCATCTCTTTAGAGAGAGTACCTGTGAAGTTATTCAAGACCTAGATTCAGGGCAGGGTGAAGAATTGGAGGTAAAAATGCAACATGCCTCATCTCTGTTAGTGAAGTCAGCTTCTCATACAATGAGTATCATGATGAAGCATACCACTTACCAAAATTATGCAAACACTGCTCCATGCTTGTGCCAAAGAACTGCGCCATGTCTGGTTGACTTTGCAGGTCTGTGTAACTCGGCTGATAGCTGGATGATCGTGCCCAACATCAAGCAGAACCACTACACAGTGCACGGCCTACAGAGTGGCACCAAGTACATCTTCATGGTCAAGGCCATCAACCAGGCAGGCAGCCGCAGTAGCGAGCCTGGCAAGTTGAAGACAAACAGTAAGTGCTATGAACTTAACAGAGTGGTCAGGTCCCTTATGCCCTCCTTTCTGCTTACTCTACCCTCTTTCTTTTCTCTTTCTCTATCTCCTACATTGCTATATACATTGCTTTTTGACTATATCAAAAAGAAAACTGAGAGACAGTATGGAATCGTGGAATTTTAGTTAGGTACTTCTGGTTCCCAAAAGTACCTATCCCTTCATGGCTTTGCACCTCAATCTTCTCTTTTTTTTTTTTTTAAGAGACATTTTTGCTATAGGACATGTCCCCTTGCCGGAGACACAGAGAGATACAGAAAGAGAGAAATCACTCCTTGGGAGGATGGCCACAATGAAATCCCTTTTCCTCCATTCTCCTATCAGGACTTTAGGCACACACACATGCCCAACATGAGTTTCAAGTCACCAGATCTGGGCCTTGAACTGAGGTCAGCCATGTGGGGGTCCAGTGATGTAACCATTATACTGTCTGCAGGTTCCAGTCTTCTCATTTTTTAAGTAAATAATCCTCGAGGGGTTCAAGTGACAAATATGTGCTTATAAAACCTGACCCATAATAGGTAGTCTGCACCTTGAATATAGTATCATTTCCCATAGCATAATAGCAAATTAATTATTCTTTCTTCAGAAATACTTTATTACATTCCAGTTATCTGTCTGGGTCTATATTTCTCCTTCAGAGATGGTTCTACCGTTCCTCCTCCCATCTGGGAGACATTTAGCAATACACAGGATATACAGCAATACCCACTCTCTAGAATGATCTGGCCTATGTATGCGTCTTAGTATATCATCATCTCTCTCTCTGTCTCTGCCTAAATGTGTTCTGTTTTATCCTCTCTTCTTTCATTCTATCTTTTAGATCTAGAAAGATTATGTTATGCAACATGGTGTTTCTTTGCATAAGACCTCTCAAGAGAAAACAAATTGGAGTATGTCAATATGGTACCTTGTTGCCAGTCAACAGGAGCAATTACCTGCATGTCAAGAGGAACCCTCATTTTACCCATATCCCTGGTTCCCCAGTACATTATAGAGTATGTGTTGATTCTAAGGAACAAAAGTGTGTAAAGAGAGCACTGGATTATGGATGAGAAAGCTAAGGCTCTGTTACTTAGTACTCATGTGGTCATGTGGCTCGTTTCTTCATATTTTTTAAACAAACTTTTTTATTTTGGAATAATTATAGATTTATAGGAAATCTGTTGATAATTCAGAGTTTTGTACCCCTAGTGCCCCATTTCCCCTATGTTAATATCTTATATAACATTGGTTCATCTGTCACATCTAAGAAATTAACTGTGGTATTTTATTAACCAAACCCCAGGCTTAATTAAGATTTTACCAATTTTTTCGCTAATGTTCTTTTCCTATTCCAGAATCCAATCCAGGATACCACATTGCATTTAGCATTTCTTCACTTTTAAAATGGAAACATTTTAGTTTGATTTATGAGCTATTAAAAAGTCAAGCTCAAAACAATTCTAAGTATGTAACAAAATATAACATGATGGCATGTTTCTTTATAACAACACAATTCAGTATCTCTGCACACTTGGATCAACAGTCTTTGATTTGTGACTGAGTCATCATATGTCCAATGGCAATTAAAAAATGGAATTAAAGGGACCAGCAGTTAGCGTAATGGCTATGTTGCTGGACTCCCATGTACTTGACCAAGGTTCGAGTCCCGGACCCAGTGGCTTAAAACTCTCACCAGGCACGTGTACATGTGTGCCCAAGATCCCGAGAGGAGAATGGAAGAGAAGGGATTGTGGCATGGCCATCCCCCCTGGGGGTGATTTCTCGCTTTCTGTCTCTCTGTCTCTGTCTGTCTGGCAAGCGCACATGCCCTATAGCAAAAACCTCTCCAAATAAATAAATAAATAAATAATGTTTAAAAAGGTAAAAAAAAAACAAAACAGTAGAATTAAAGTATGAGTTAAAAATATTTACTCTCTGGACCTTTGCATAAAAAGTATGCTGGACCTTGATCTAAAAGAAAGGATTTTAGGAGTGTTGGTGTCATGTTTGCATCCCAACAGCAACTAGAAATCCTTTGGCCTAGCCACATGGGACAAAATGTACACTGGCTCATGCTGACTGGGTCAGTTTCCAGGCCAGCATCATGTTGCCTCCATCAAATTCACCAAATGTTTCCTTGTGCTTGTCTGAGTGCTATTTACTGGGCAGAAAGGCCTGCCACTGTAGCCGTGACTCTGGAGTCTGCACCCCATGGTATTTGCATCAGGGTGTAACTCATTTCCTGCCTTTAATTGCCTTGTACCCAGTGTGGTGTTAAATGACAGGCAGTATTCCAAATCCATATTGAACTGTCAAAGAAGTAATGGCTACAACATAATGTCTAGGCATTACTCTGCAAGATTTTATAATAATTAAATATTCAAAATGTAAATGTGAGTGATGAAATAGGGTCTTATTTAATATATATGTATATAAGTATATATTATATATTAATATAGGTACGTTCTGGAGTAGAAAACCCATGTTCTTTCTTTCTTTTTTTTTTTTTTTTTTTTTTTTTTGGAGAGGCTTTCGCTATAGGGCGCGTGCACTCACCAGAAAGACAGAGAGAGACAGACAGAAAGCGAAAAATCACCCCCCAGGGGGGATGGCCACGCCGCAATCCCTTCTCCTCCATTCTCCTCTTGGGATCTTGGGCACGCACGCACACACACCTGGCGTGAGTTTAAGCCACCGGGTCTGGGACTCAAACCGCGGTCGACTACATGGGAGTCCAGCGACATAGCCATTATGCTAACTGCTGGTCCTGAGAAAGCCCATGTTTTACTATCACATTTTTCCCTTGACTTTATGGGTTGAAATTGTCACACTTTTATAGTTATTTTAAGTTTATATGAGTTGTGTTTTAATTGTTTTAGCTTTCCATATTTTTATGAAAGTATAAATTTATAGAAGAGTTACATATAAGAGCTTCTAGAATATTCTCTATGTGAAGACCTGAAATCTTCATTTGAGCTTCTAGAATATGCTATATGTGAAGACCTGAAATCTTTGGTTTGTGGTCTGAAGTCCATTGAGCATGAATGCATTTTAAGCTCAATTGAACAAGGCTGTGATCAAAAATGAAGTCCTCATTCTCCCCTCCTATTTAGGATGCTATCAGCCAGTATGTCTCTGTGCTGCTATGCACAACTCAAATCCATGATGATAGCTTATACCATGTGTTCTTGTCAATCCTTGCCACATTATTATTCAATAGTTAGCATAGCACTTCTGAATCCTGATCTTTGACCTGACAAACTGGAAGCTCATAAAGACAGGGGCATGTTCTTATTGATTCTTACTGTGGCTAGCATGAAACTTTACAGAATTGCTAGGCCTAATTAAATTTTGAATATGATGAAAACTGTGCAAGCAAATGTCTTCGAAAGTTAAATTACTGTTATAATGTAAGGTCCCTCTTTGTGATAGGAGGTTATGATTCAGGGAAGGCTGGCGTTTTCCTATCTTTTTTAATCTGATCATGAAACTGTGCTGTTGGTTATGCTAAAATAAGCAGTCTTTTACCTCTTCCTTTTTTTTTTAACTTGTTTCCAGGCCAACCATTTAAACTGGATCCCAAATCTGCTCATCGAAAACTGAAGGTGTCTCATGATAACTTGACAGTAGAGCGTGATGAGTCATCGTCCAAAAAGAGTCACACACCTGAACGCTTCACTAGCCAAGGGAGCTATGGAGTAGCTGGAAATGTATTCATTGACAGTGGCCGGCACTACTGGGAAGTAGTCATAAGTGGAAGCACATGGTAGGCGATTTACATGTATTGTCCTTCAGTTCAAAAAGGCACATCTCATTCTATACTTTGTTAGAGTATCACCCTGTATCAGGATCCATCTTTAAAAATAAAACACCAACTAGTTGTATCAGTCAGCTATTGCTACAGTAATGCTGCATAACAAATGTCCCAAAACTCAGTGGCTTCAAATAGTAGCTAGTTATTGCTGACTAACACACACATTTAGCTTATTGAGGCTAATCTTCACTGGATTTTGCTCTAAGCTATAGGCTGGATCTAGGTTTGTTTTGTGTCTCTTCATCTTTCTTGGATATGTGGGCCACTAAGGGTCTCAAGGCTAACCCAACTATGGAAGCACCCTTCAAGCCTCTGTTTGCATTATATCTACTGACTTCTCATTGGCCAAAGCAATATGGCTAATACCAAAGCCAATGGTATAGGGAAGTATATTCCTCCCATGGAGGTGGGAGGATGGAGTACATATTTGCCCAGAAATCATCCAACTTAACATCTAGCAAATAAGAAAAATAAGGGTTTTTTTTAAGTACATCTATTTTTTTAATTTATGGCAACAATCAGAGGTGATATAGAGTTCTCATACTGTAGTTTAGCTGTAGTATGCTAAGACTGCCTTAAAGCATAGGTCAGTAGACTGTGGTCTGGAGACTAAGCCTGACCAGATGCCTGTTTTTGTAAGTGAAGTATTATGAGGACATTGGCTACATCCATTCTTTTGCATATTGTCTGTGGCTGCCTTTGAACAGCTGTAGAGCTGAGTAGTTAAGAATGAATCCTATGGTCCACGAAGCTGAAAATATTTTCTGTCACTTTAGATAAAATGTTTGCTGATTCCTACTTTAAAACATTACTCTTCATCATTTAAAAAGCCTAATTTCTGCTGCCTTGTATGTTTTGTGATTCTAGACTGAATCAATTAGTGTAAATAGCTCAGGGCTAAGAGGTTAGGGAAAGCAGTGATCATAGGCTGAGAATAATTTCAAAAGTTCTCTTAGATTCTACCCACTGACCATAGCCTGCTGAGTTCTAAGACTAAGGCAACAGTCACAGTACAGTCTACAGTGGGATGAGTTAACCTCACCAAGTTAACCTTGCCTAATCCATAGCCACAAACTGTACCTCTTCCTTTAGCCATCTGTCTCACAAATGCCTACTTGCTATTGACCCAAAATGGAACTACTGTTTTTTTATTTTGCAAGCCCTCATATGGCAAAACTATGTGCCAGGCACTAGTCTAAGCATTTTACAGATGTTAACTCATTTATCCTAACAGCCCTATTCATGTAGGTACTAATATGATCCCATTTTATAGGTGAGGCACCTAAGATCACGAGTTCACCAAGCTTACAGGTAGCAGAATCAGGAAGTCTGCAACTAGGGGTCCAAACTCTTAACCAGAAGTTCACAAACGTAGTCTGTAAAGGGCGAGAGAGTCAATATCTGTGGTATTACAGGCCAGATGATTTTTGTCACACCCATTCAACTCTACTCTGAGAGTGGGAAAGCAGCCACAGACAACATATACCCAAATGGGCAGAACTGTGTGCCAGTGAAACTTCATTTACAAAAACAGGCAGAGAGCCAGAGTTGACCGTTGGGTTGTAGTTTATGGATCCCTGTTTTTAACCACCATGCTATGCTGCTGTTCACACAAGGAGGTGATAGATTTTTGAAATGTTATAATTACTCTTCAGGGCTTGCAGTTAGGTGTTTAATGAGTGATAGCTTAATCCTTGCTTTAGAAATAAAACCAACATTCAATACTGTGTAACCTAAAGACGGTAAGTATTGCAGCAGAGTTTCTTTTGATATAAGCTTGTTGAAACACTTCTTATTTATTTATGTTTTAAAATTTTCATTTCAAATCTATCCAGATAATTCAGTGTGTCTGAGTCTCTTATATGATAGGTACAAGTCAACCAACATCTCAGAAGTGAAATTGTAAATTTTGGTGCCTCATGTGTCCCAACAGTGGCACCTCCGTTGGCTAAGCCAGCAGGTTTTCCTCTTGTTATTTTCATGATTCTCTTTGGCCAGAACATTTTCCTGTTCCAACATCAGACTAGGCTAGGCTCTGGGCTAGATCAGCACTTGCAATTTTCAGCTGCACTGGAGCAAGTTAAACACACAGAAGGAAATATAATGAATGCAGGTGCAAAAAGAGCAAGAGTTTCTAGTTAATTAATGTGCTGTATTAATCTGGGATGGAATCCAGTGACTAAACAATTATAGCCCTATTAATAATAATTTATGATAAATGATACCCAATCATTATGATCTCATGGCCATTGATGACTAGTGTGGGAAATTCCACCCGAGCACTTCAGTTATATAAACACAGATCAGCATTACCTTTAAAACACCCTCCAGATGTCAAAACTAACTCACAAGGGGGTAAAGAAAAAATTCTGGAATTAATTGCTATACTTTGGATCTTTACAAATCTGATTGTGTCGATTTCAGAAAATCCTCATGTAAAAAGTAGTTTCATATTTTCTGGGAGGTGTTAGCAAGGAAGGGGTGCCCCCATTCAATTAAATACCTATGACACCTTGACTTGCAGCAGCTAATGACACATATATTTGCTCGTGAAATATAGTCCTGACTTGATATTAACATGTACATTGTAATGCATGCAGTGGGGCATGTTAACATTGCTCTGAGAGACATCATTTCTCTACTTCTTGAATTCTCCATGTCTCACTGTGTAACTTTATGGAACATTACATTCTGCCTGTACCTTTCAAGCTCAATGGAAATATGTACATAGTTTTACAGATTAATGATAATATAATGGTATTTTCCTTTGCTTAATAGACTATACCCTTAGTTATTTTCTTACTTTCTAATGTTGTTAATGTGCACTTGGTGTTTTATGAAATGGTGTTAACTAAAAGAGTAATAATGGGTTCAAGAAAAGATTAATATACCAGAAGCAGGGAGAGGGGGAGGCAGCACATGATTCTGGATTTTGCACCGAATTTTAACCTTTTCTATGTTTCTTCTTTGCTCAATGAAACCTGCCATACCTGCCACACACAGCTACTTCATATGGTTCAGTTAAGGTTCAAATGGAAAATAAAAATGCTAAGTGGCAACAAGAAGGAAAAATACAGATATGGTTATTTTGTGATGCAAATGCAGGTTTGAAATACCTGAAAAATGGAAATAGTGTCTGCCAAGGCCTAGAGAATTTCTTTGGGGGAATATTGAAAAGTGTAGAAAGAAACCCTTTCCAATGTATATAACTATATAACTTAGGGTGCAGTTGGTAAAGAGAAGACACTTGAGGTACCCCACAGAGAAAGGAAGCCAGGAGCTCACAGGCACCCTGAAAGGGCTGAGGAGTGCCAAACAGGGTGTTTGCACTCTAATTCACAGAGTCAGAACTGTGCTTGCTGCAAAGCTGCCCACACCACAGAGACGAGCATACCCAGGAGCTCATCTGGAAGCTTCTGTAAACTTCAAGCTACTATCAGAAAGAAACATCCCACCTCTTAAAACTTCTGGATCTTGTGCAAGGGCATCATGCTAGTAGAACCTGATTCAGACTACTATGGGAAAGGGAATCCTGGGAAATACAACCTAGAATTCTTCCCCATAAGCAGGATAGGTTTGCTGAGAGGGAAGAGAAGATGCTACATGATGACAGACAGGCTGGCACACTGCCCTTAACAGATAATATGTTTCAGTCTCTTTTTTAATTCAATGATGACAGAATGTATTAATTTTCTTTTTTAACACACCACTCTTGAAGCAGCTGCATTTTAAATCCAGATATGTAATTTCAAAAAAGAGAGAGAGAATGTTATTTTATCAAAGGCAGAAAGTCTTTCTCCCTGCACTGAGTAAGGTGCCATATGTCAATATCCGATTAGACCAGTTTTTCTATAACATATTAGAGTTGAACTGTGAATCATTCAGTCTTCATTAAGAGTAATGGATTTTGCTAGCTTAATAACTGTGAAATACTACAAATATTACAGAAGCATGCCTCAGGAGAGTAAAAGGAGATTAAAACATTGCAGAAATAATTTTGTGTTTTTTTTTTAGGGGGGGCAGTGAGAGGGCATTTAGAATAACCAAGATATCCACCTGCTCAAAGACATTCAGAATATTTTAAAATGTAGTAGGGAATATTATCAGAAGGGTGCTTGGCATTACTGAATTTCTGCTGAGGGAAGGCATTGGTAGTGTTTAAGTTTGGGAACTTTTGAGTCAAACTCTAATCCTGGTACTTATTGATCACATATTATTAGGCAATAGGAAGTTACCGAATATCACATGCCCTGAGTCCAGGATTTAGTGTGTTCTTTCTTTTTCTCCTTAAAATAACCTTGGGAGACAAAGACTATCATTGTCGCCGTGTTATAGATGAGAAAACTGAAGCTGAGTGATGACAAGGAACTTATCTCCGTAAACGGAAAACATTCTCCTACTTGCCTTTGGCAAGGTGCATTTGAAGTCATGGAAAATGATAGACATAGTGTCGATTAAAAAATTAAAAGAAAGTGAAAAGGAGGTCTCTCCAGTGTGGTTGACATGAGCGACATGTGGCTGTGCAAATCATTTAAGTTAATTACAGTTAAATACATTTAAAGTTCAGTTCCTCAATCTCAGCAGCCTCAATTCAATGCCCCAAAGCCCCATGTGGCTCCTGGCCACCATACTAAGCAGAGCAGATCATGTCAAGCATTGCAGAAAACTCTACTAGGTAGTGCCCTCCTAGAAAATTTGTTGTGCAGGTCTTCACAAGGATGGGGAAAAAAAAAAAAAAACAGCAAAACACAAAGTTCAAATTCTCTTGCAGTGTTAGTGCTAAAAGCAGAAATACGGGTAAATTCAATGGCTCTTTCCATCCACTATACATTTGGGAGGGAAATTGATGAGAAACACAGGTGTTGGGGTTCTTGCCAAGCTTTCACTTAACAAGAATGAACAGGGACAGCAGATGATCACGTCTCCATGACCCCTGAGGATCACAGACTTACCATGCACGGATGATGTGTCTTACTGTTCTGCTGTTGCTGTCTTGGTTCTGCAGGTATGCTATTGGCCTTGCTTACAAATCAGCCCCGAAGCATGAGTGGATTGGGAAGAACTCTGCTTCCTGGGCACTCTGCCGCTGCAACAATAACTGGGTGGTGAGACACAATAGCAAGGAAATCCCCATCGAGCCAGCTCCCCACCTCCGGCGTGTCGGCATCCTGCTGGACTATGATAATGGCTCCATTGCGTTTTACGATGCTTTGAACTCCATCCACCTCTACACTTTCGACGTCGCCTTCGCGCAGCCTGTGTGCCCCACCTTCACTGTGTGGAACAAGTGCTTGACGATCATAACTGGTCTTCCCATCCCAGACCACTTGGACTGCACAGAGCAGCTGCCGTGAGCATCTGGCCACAAGGAGCTGCTTTCTGGGAATAGAAAGGTTTGAGGCCTTCGTTTAGGGGACTGAGAAAGTACAGGCTTCAAGAGTATGATTAAATCTCATCAAAAAATGTCCAGAAACCAGCAAAGATGGGCCTCAAAACAGGAGATTACTCTCCTTTTACTGTGTTTTGTATTAAGTACAGGCTTTAATAATTTCTTTAATTTTTTTGTATTTAGAGGAAAATCTATAGATTATTTATAAAAAGAAACATAATCAGGATTACAGCTCTTAGGAATTATTTGGTTTTGCACATAAAGAAGCCCATAAGTTTACCAGCTCTTTACAGCCTTTATTTCATCACAGTTTATGGGCTTGCAAACAGAATATTTTGTAGTTTTGTATGTTGATTCACCTTCTCACATAATATATCATACCGATCTGTGGGAGCTCCTGTCACCTTGACAGTGCATAGAATAGGTTTGAACCTAGTAGGGAAGTAAACCAGCTTTCTTCCTCAGGTTTAATTTGAAGTGTTTTAACTGTGATGTTCAAAGCTTGTGTTGGATCAGCTAGAATGGAGAGCAGAGAGAAAAGAGTTGACTTTGGACCTCACGCTATGCAGCGGCTAGATCTTTAATAACCCTCTGATGGTCGATGGGGATAGAGTTGGAAAGAAAAGTTCTAAAACCTTTGGCCATATTTTGCTCTGCTTCTCCCGGGGTTAAGGATTCTCAAAGAACATTAAGAATGAGATTGCAATAGAAAATAGTCACATCGAATCCTACTGGTTATTCAGAAATTTAGGCTGGTTTGTGATTGAAAAATTTAAAGAAAGTGATTGAAACACAAGTAGGATTCTGTTTTATAACATCTATTCCATCCTTCCTTTTAGTAGTTCCTTTAGGCCTCAGAAATTCCTTCACTGCATTTAATAGTGTTCCTATTTTTCCCTCTCCCAAATCAATTTCACTTTTGTCTCTGGGGTTGAGGAAACAAACATGTTCCATCACAAATGGCAGCACCACACCAGTTTGGTTTTGCTCTATGGGACATGAGCACATGGCTTTGATCACCACTCCCATGTACAAATGTAAGTCACCAGAAAACACTTAATATTTATGAGTTGGTAATGATAAGGGACACCGCATAAAGTACTATTCACTAGATACACTCCTCAAAAGTTATTATACCAAGACCTTTATTAAGCAAATCTTGAAAGATAGAAGTCCCTCTGTAGTCTAGTATAGTTGACCATAGGGTTGTAAGACAAACAAACAAACCAAAAAAAGGCAAACTTACTTTTTCCACACTGGAACCTACTACTAAAGTTTCAGATGGTGTTCTTCACATGGATCTGACCATTGAAATGGTCTGTGAATTAAGACTTTCTCGAGTGGTTCTTGAACTGAAGCTCTGGCATTGGTTCTACCTTGACAAAGGGTGTGACCCCTCTAAATTGTTTCAATTGCTAAAATATTTATCTGAGCTACTAGGTTGTCCATTTGATGAACAGACTGTTGAGGTTAGGCATTGTCTGTAGTGACTTCATTTTTAGCCAAATCAACCAGTTGTTTCTCTGAAATGAGTCAATAGACCCGTTGTTGCAGCATCACTTGGCCAAAGCAAATGTGGTTGCGAATCTGGACTTCAGGAAGGCCAACCAACCGCTTCCCACATCCTTTCCTCTTCCCTGGCAGACGCTCTCCTTTTTCTTAACAGATAGATTCTATATATTTACTATATTATTTATACCCAGATGAATATTTTGATAGCTACTTAAGACAGTTTCACATCTAAAAGATTGACACCTCAATAGAAAAAAATTAATCATTCTCTGGAAACTTTATAAGATTTTTAAAAATATACGATATGTGTTTGCCTTCCATAAATAAACTGAAAGGGTTGTCTCAGTAGTTTTTACATACATTTTGGATAACTGGATAATGGATATTTTAATGCACTTTGTACACTAACAGGTTTTAATAAAAGGGTCTAAAAACTCAGCTTCTGAGTTTTTAAAAGTGTGGTCTCCAGGTACCAATAAATGCTATAGTTTGCCTTATGATGTTAACATAAAACATTTACTAAAAGGACATTATTTCCGTAAACATAATGTTTTTCAATATAAAGAAGTTACTGCTCCAATTTTCACTGCAAGCCATTTAAGGTATGTTTTGGCTATTTTTATAAGGACCAGAGAGATGATGTTGTAATTTTGTTGTGGAAGTTCACTCTTGGCTAACTTCAAAACATTGTAGATAGTAGCAGTTACTGTTTCCAGGTTGTCATATTTACAGGAAAATGTGTATACGGTGAAAGGCCACATTGTTTACTTTAATTACTGTAATGATGTAGGAAAGATTTCCATGTGGAATTTTTGAAAGTCTAAAAAATGTACGCTGTAAACATTTGCTGCAGTATAATTTTACATTGTTTTTAAATGGATTGGGGTCATGGTATTTTCTTTTTCAAGGCACTCACTTCACAGGAAGATTGCAATACAGGGGTGAAAGAGACGGCAGTGCCGATTAAAGTAATCCAACAACATTGGAGTGGAGCCTACCAAGGCTACCAGGGCCAGAGTTATGGGTCTACGGACAATGCAGTTGCCCAGAGCCCCAGGTTCAGAAGATCCCTGAGCTTGGTTTCATGCTCTACTGTCACTGTTGAAATTCTTGATCACTTTTGAACAAGGGGCCTGCAGTTTCTCTTTGCATTGGGCCTTGCAAATTATGTATCGATACTCATAATGGAACTCGGAAACATGGTACCTCTCTTCCTGGTGGATACAAATAAGGAAATTTGGATCCAAAGTTGAACATTTCTGGCTATATCATTCAAGTAGGAATCTAAATGATGGATTAAGATGAGGGTAGGCCTGAGTGAAGATTTCCTTTCCAGCTTTAAAAGAAAGTGACTTCAAAACCGACTGCCAATATTGATGATGGTTTCTGCTGGAGAAGAGGAAATTGCCTGAATACAGACGGGCTTTTTATTATGGTACTGACGTATTGACCTTAAACTTCTCGAAGAACTGAAGTGGCACCCTCCAGTAAATATGGACTTCCATATTTAAATACGGACTTCCATCTCAGCTCCTGGCACCTGTGCAAATGCCTATAGATACACAGGCGTGCATGCTCACATCCCTGTGCATTTGGTGTTGGGAAAGTGACCATCTGGTCTACCTGAATAAAATGTTACAAGACATCCAAAGACAATGATGGGGGCAGGATGTTTTTCGAAACAGTGCTTCTCAACCAGGGCTCACTTTTGTCCCCAGGAGACATTTGACAATGTCCGGAGTCAATTTTGGTTGTCACAACTGGGGAAGGGCTGCTACCAGCAGCTAGTGGGTGGAGGCCAGGGATGTTGTTGAACATCCTGCTGTACACAGTGCAGCCCCACAGCAAAGACTTACGTGGCCCAAAAGATCACTTATGCCTCAGTTTAAAAACTCTTGGTCATTGGGTATTTTTAGATGCAAAACTCTCATAAATACCTCTCACTTTTTCTGTATGTGATTCAATGTGTGATACACCAAAGGGGGGGCACCAATTCAAAACCTTCACTGCAGTTGCTCCTTCATGTTAAAAGAAAATAGTTATAGAAATCTGAAAAGCAATCTAGACCTGTATACATGGCAATTACTGGTAAGTCTTATGGTCTTGATGAGCTGAGTCTGGAAATGAAAAGGTTTTTCTTATGCCGCTCCTTGCACCTGGACAAATTCAATCTCTGGTACTTGAGTCACTGCCCAGCCCTCAGCCCAGACTGTTCTCTTGATTGCTGTTGCTTTCTGGTTCAAAATAAAATCATCTTTGTGGCACCAAGGCTCTCTGTCCCTGCCTGTCTCTGTTGCCTTTTCATCATTTAGCATTTTTGCAGTTACGATTTTGACAAATGTTTATTCAACTAATGCTGTTTCTTTGTACTATTTTGTGACATATGATCTATTTCCTTTTATACCTGAAACTATCTTGCACCCACCATTCGCTTCTCTATTCCAAATACAGTTATTCTACAAAACTGAAACTATCCCCCCAGGGGAGCAGTGATGATATGAGCACAGGAGCAAAAACCTTTGCAGCGTGGTCTGTGACAATCCCAGCAGCTGACCCCAAACCCACCACATGGTCCAGAGCACCTAGCTTCTCTTGGAGATGAAGCCCTTTGGGTCTAGGTCAGTGCTGTGCAAAGTGAGGCCCATGGTTCTTTGGCTCCAGCACCACCTGCCAGTCCCTGCCTCACCCCAGAGTTGCTGACCTGAATGTCTGGGGCTGGGACTCAGCCGAGTTCTAACAAGTTCTCCAGAGGACTCTGAAGCTGGAGAGGACTCCACAAGCTTTTTGTGAAGCTCCAGAGGACTTCACAAGCTTTTTGTGAAGCACTGCTGTTAGGAACCTTTCTCCAGAATCACAGCCCACATCAAAAGGCACTTACAGCCTGCAATGTGTTTTCAAGGTGACGTGCTTTAGAGGCAGCAAGAAGGAATACAGTAATTCTTTTTTTTTTTTTTAATTTATTTGCATTCATTCTCTGAACATCATTACAGCATACAAAATGAGATTTTCCATCCAAATTACACTATATATTGTCTCAATCAAGCACATCAACAAGCATGTTATTGTCAGCAAATGATCTTCCATTTCTTGTCTTCTGTATGTTTTGCTTTTTTCCCCCCATCCTAGATTCTCTATCTCTTACCCTCTGCCATCTCCCACTCTCCTCCCACTACTGGATGGGAGATTGCATTTTGTATGCTGTGATGAAGCTTAGGGAAGGAATACAGTAATTCTTAACCCCACTCAGCACTAAAAACAAGCTCTTCTAGGCCTACCCATGATAGTGTACATTGGATGCTGCCACTAGGGGCCGAGGTCACATGGGAGGCCTGAGTTCAGTTCCCAGCCCACTGTAAAAACCAGGCACAGTGGCAACATATACAGTCCCTGCTACTTGGGAGGCTGGGGCAGAAGGATCTCAATATAGTGAGACCCTGTCTATGAAAACGTTGTTTTAAATCCTATTTTCTACAAATGCTGATTCTTGGATCCCATCCTGAAAAAAGTGGGGATGAGAAGGTCAAGGATGTGGCCAAGTGACCTGTATATTTTTAAGGATTATTTATAGTACTCATGAGCACATGCACATCCAAGAGAGTGAGAGAGAATGAGAAGCGCCCTCTACAGGGTCGTCATGCCATGATCTCCCTTCCCTTGCCCTCCAGCTCATCAGTATCTTGGCCGACCGTGGATCCAAACGGTGGTTGAGCAGCTTCCAACACTACAGCTTAGTTTGCTACTGACTGAGCAACCAGGTTGGACCTTTATCTTTCTTTTTCTTCTTAAGTGATTCTTTTTTTTTTTTTCTTTTTTTGGAGAGGTTTTGCTATAGGGTGCGTGTGCTCGCCAGACAGACAGAGAGAGACAGAGAGACAGAAAGCGAGAAATCACCCCCCGGGGGGATGGCCACGCCACATCCCTTCTCCTCCATTCTCCTCTCGGGATCTTGGGCACACACGCACACGCGCCCGGCGTGAGTTTAAGCCACCGGGTCCGGGACTTGAACCGCGGCCGACTATGTGGGAGTCCAGCAACATAGCCATTACGCTAACTGCTGGTTCCCTTCTTAAGTGATTCTAATGCAGCCGGATTAACAACCAATGCGATAGCCAGAGGGCTTAGCAATTTTTCTATAAAGGACCAGATAGTGAACAGAGTTTGTGGGTCATACAGTCTGTGGCAACTACTCAACTTGGGTCATAGAGGAAAAACAATCACAGAGAATAGTCAATAAATAAGTGTAGTTGTGTTCCAAATAAACTATTTACAAAAACAGACGTTGGACTGGACTGGCAGCCTGAAGTCTCAGAGCATTTTCTAACTGCTGCTCAGTCACTGAAGGCTCAGCCACGTTGCCTAACATCTCTGGGCCTTAGTGAGCTCTAAAAGTCCTTTCCAGCATTGAATTACTTCTGTGAACTCACAGGACTCATGGAGAATCAGATATAGAGTGCTTAAAATAGGGACACTCAAGGGGTTCTGGAAGATTCATTCATTCAACAGACCAAGGTGAGTCTGAGTTCTGGTGATAGGTTTTCCTCCTTCATAATATCAACTCCAAAGCCCTTCTCAGAAGTGACAGGTGTGTGAAATATATTCCCTTTGATAAGAGTTTTGAAGTATCATTTAATTTGAACTTTTGAAACTGAACAGACACTGCTATAATTAATCACCTTTCAAAGTCAACTGGAAGGGCACTCATATACTCCACAGGGTGGCCCATATCCCACCCTTTTTAAAAAATATACAAGTAAAATATGTTGCTTCTGATTATAATAGGAGCACAAAAAGGGAGACAAGGTGAACTTGGAAAATCACTTCCCCTGAGTATCATTCTCATTATGGGGTTCACATTCAAAACTGTAAAATAAAAATGGAATCGAGACCTTACATAAAACCCTTTTTTGTAGTTGTCT
Source organism: Tupaia tana (assembly GCA_026018925.1). NCBI lineage: Eukaryota > Metazoa > Chordata > Mammalia > Scandentia > Tupaiidae > Tupaia > Tupaia tana. The sequence continues at coordinate 163,200,388 of JAKSZU010000009.1, forward strand.
TGTCTTAGCACAGGCAATTTATGGATAGAAATTCAGGTCTCTCTTTGTGTCTTTTTCAGTCATGGTCTCCTAAGAGGATTATTAAAGCATGATTAAATAGGAAGCACAACAATTAATGAGCAAAATATGTCATGGCCAAAAACCAATTACCAATTAAGGATCAGCACGAAAAATGATTTAATGAACATTGGTTCTTTTGCAGAGTCTATTTATTCTCAAAGCTCAGTTTTGATTATGGTCATTAAAAGCTGTTCAATTTCACTAACGCATTTCAAATAATGTTTATCTTATTCCTTCACCAATTTATTCTCCCTCCAACGATTGCCCTCCCTCCTCTTCTCTGTGAAGCATCTCAAAGGGTCATTCAGATCTGCTCTTTCTCATTCTTCACCCATCATTGTACTGCCTCTCACTCTATTGGCAGTTCAGTGTCTTTGCTCTTCCAAACAGTTCTGGCATCAAAAACAGCATCTATGTCAACCTGTATCTTCATAGATATTTGGCTTCATCTTAACATGCAGCTTTTGAGATGTCTACTCTAGTCAGGCAATGCCATCCACACCATCTCCTCAACCACCATTTTGTGTAAAGTCATTCCAAATTCAAATCTCCAGGTGTCTTCTCTGTTAAACTTAGCCCTGCACGTTGACTTGTTATTTCAGTAATTATTTTTGGGTGCCTAAAAGACACAAGTTCAACATGTCCTAAACTACATTCTATTCATAACTCATCCTAGCCAACCAGTTGTGAACCAAACTGATGGTTCATGTTTGATATCTCCCTCACCCTTCATGCCTAACCCATCACCAAGTTCTGTTGACTTTAGCTCTTAAATCTCTCTTCAACTGACTTACTCTTCTCTACCTCTGCAACATTCAAGTATGAGCTCTCACATATCCCACCTCTACAGCTGGAATAGCCTGCTCAGTGGTCTGCCTGTAATCTACACTGCACTATCTCCTTCCATTCATCCCCTAGAGTAGCCAAGATAATCTCTAAATCAGATCATGTCACACATACTGCCACACACTCTTTCCACCATTCTAATCTCCACTCCCAACCTCCACTCACTGACTGAAAAGCATTCGAAGTTTCTCACTTACTTTCCACAAAACTCCTCCACAGTGCCTATATCTGTCTCCATGACCTTATGCCTGCATATCTCCTCAGTATCATATCAAACTATTCTTCCTTTATTCCCTGACTTCTGGCCACAGTGGCTGTTGTAGCCATGCTCTGGTCTGCCACTGACTAATACCTGGGCCACTACTTTTTCCCTCTATCTTCTTTAAAGTTTAATTTTATTCATGATAGCACATGTACTAGAGAGAGAGAAAGCAAGAAGCACGCTCAACAAGGTGTAACACTGTATTCCCCTTTACAGCTCTCCAGCCCATCAGAGTCCTGGACAAGCATGCACATGCCCAGTATGTTTTCGGGAATCTGAACCTACAATCAGCCATCTGACTTCCAGCATTGCAGTTCAGCTTGCAACTGACCATGCCACCAGGATGGGCTCACTCTTCTTCACTTAACTTTCTTTTCTTAACTATTACTAATATTTCAGATTGCCTCTCAACTATCATTTCCCAGAGAGGCTTTCCCTGGTCTCTCTGCCTGAGTCGAATTTCCCTATTATTGATTCACAAAACAATCTGTGCTTCCCTTCACAATGTTTGTCACAGTAGCAATTCAGCATTTTGTATGTGTGTAAATTTTGTTTACTCTTTTTGTTCATTTGCCCCTATGAAACTGTAGTATATCTGAGGTCTCAGACCAGGACTGGCTTAGCCCAGTGTTTGCCAAATAGTAGATAGTAAATACTTACAGAGGAATTCTAATTTCTAATGAATGTGTTTAACTTGTAACTTTCTGTTAAACCCACATCCATCATTCTCTTTTTTAAAACCTTGTGTATAGGGCCAACTGGTGGTATGGTGGTTAAGGCAGCTGGATCACACATCCAGACAGCCAACTGTGCAATTTGAGTCCCACACTCAACATCTTGAAAAACATGCCAGGTGCATGTGTGTGCATGCCCAAAATCCTGAAATGAGACATTAAATAAAAGGAATTATGGCATGGCCATCCCCCATGAGGCAATCCTTCTTTCTTTCTCCTTCTCTCTCTTTTTCTCCCCCTAGCAAGAAATGTGCCCTCTAGCAAATTAACACACACACACACACACACACACACATACACACACACACACACACAAATACACAAAAACCTTATGTTTAAAAAAAATGAAGTGATTCTAATTCTCAGCAATCACATACTGTATCCTACAAAATAAAGAATATATGAATAAGGGCCAGCAGGTGGTATGGTGTTTAAGGCAATTGATTCCATAAGATGCTGATCACGGTTTGAATCTTGGACGTGGCAGCTTGAAAATCATGCTGGTTATGCGTGTGTACTTTCCTCAAATCCCAGGAGAATAATGGAGAAGGGATTGCGGTGTGGCCATCCCCCCTGGGGGAGGGGGTAATTTCTCATTATCCCTCTCACTGTCTCTGTCTCTATTCAGCGAGTGCGCATGCCCCATGGTGAAAATCTTTTTAAAAATTAAATATGTATATATTTACATATATACACACACGAGTAGAACATCTACTTTTTAGCAAATTCTATCCTCTTATTGTAGTGGCTATAGGTCATCAGGCAAAAATCAAATCCTGAATTTGGGCAAATAAACCGGCCATCAGTGTCTTTTATCATCTCTGGCCTGACTCCCGTCTTTGAATTCTAAGTCTGGAGTTACAGTTATGTAATTCCCACTTGATGGCTTAGCTAATCCTACACTCTGAGAAAATCCAGGTGCAAATAAAGGGAATGCTAAGGTATCACTACTTTCTTTTTGGAGCAGATCCCTTTAACTTTGATGTTCCACCTCTTCTGTAGCTCTACAGAAACTGAATTCCCTTATTCTGCACTGCAATATCAGAATTCTAGCCTCTTTTGTCAGTTCTCAGTAGCTGGGTTCTCTAACCTTGAGCTCCTGATCTGATCTCTAGCATGAACTCTGGACTTCTCAGGCAGTGGCAACCCTCTACTTTAAATTCCACTCTATGCCTGTGTTGTCTGCTTGTTCAGCTTTTCAAGTCACCAACTCGATGCTCCTGTTCTGCTTCTTTACATGAGCTGTGTCCATCACTTCAGAGCCTGTTCCCATATTCCCAAGTCAGTTGCTTTTTAACTCCTTTAAATGAATTGATCTTCTCTACATTTCTGAAAGATACAGTGACTCAAGAACAATTCCAGTCTTACCTATTTTACACTATTCACTATCTATAAGAAATTCATTTAATAAAGATACAAATGGATTCAAAGTAAAAGATATTATATGCCAACATTAATCAAAATAAAGTTGGAGTGGCTATATTAAGAGCAAAATAGGCTTCCAAACAAAGAGTATTTCTAGGGGTAAAGAGGACTTCACACAATAAAGGGGTCAATTCATGGAGAAAACCCATCAACTCTAAAGTATGCACATCTAATAATAAGCATGCTATGATTTGGATGTATTCTCCCCAAAGCAGTATGTGTTGGAAATTTAGTTCTCATTGTGACACTGTTCGGAGGTGAGACCTAATGAGAGGTGATTAGGCCATGAGAGCTCTGCCCTCATGAATGGATTAATGCCATTATCAAGGGAGTGGGCTCATTATAAAAGTGCAGATTTGCTCTCTCTCTCTCTCTCTCTCTCTCTCTCTCTTTCTCTCTCTCTCCTCTCTCATTTCTCTCACCCTCTTACCTTCTATTATGAGATGACACAGCAAGGATGCCTTCATCAGATGCTAGCCCCTCAGTCTTGGACTTCCTAGCCTCCACAAGTATCAGCTAATAAATTACTGTTGTTTTAAATTACCCAGTCTTAGGTATTCTGTTATAGCAACACAAAACAGACATTTTCTGAATGATAAAGCAAAAAGTGACATAATTTGAAAGAGGTATGCAAATTTACAATCATGGTTGGAATATCAATATTCTTCCTTCAGTAATCAATAAAGCAGACAGAAAAAGCAGTATAAGTAACCAGCATTTCCAACCAACTTGACCTAATTAACATTATAGATCACTGGATAACTGCAGATCACACATTCTTTTCAAGTACCCATTGAATATTTTGAAAGATGACTATATTCTGGCCATGGAGCAAGTCTCTATAAATAAAAATGTGAAATTGTGTTAAGTATGCACCTTGGTGACAGAAGAATTAAATTAGATAGCAATAATGTAAAAATTTATGGAAATCTCCAAATATTTGGAAATCAAAAGCACATTTATGAATAATGTCTAGGTCATAGAGACAGTCAAAACAGAAGTTGGGCCAGCCCCATGGCCTAGTGGTTAAGGAAATCAGATCCTACATGGCCAACTGTGAGCTTCTAATCCTGGGCCTGGCAGCTTGAAAACCATGCTGGACACATGTGTGTGCTCAAAATCTTAACAGGATGGAGAAATGGAAGAGAAGAGACTGTGAAATGACCACGCCCCACTAAAGGGTTTCTCTCCCCCTCCCTCTTTCTCTCTCTGTCTCTCACTCTGGCAAGTGCCTGCTGGAAAATTTTTTTAAAATTGAAGTGAATGAAAATAAAAATATAACATATCAAAATGTGCAGGATGTACTTTAATAAGTGTTTAGAGAAATTTATAGCACTAGCTACTTTAACAGAAAATAAATATATCATTTATCCAAGTTTCCACCATAAATGATTAGAATAAGAAGAGAAAGTTCGAAGCAAAGCAAGCAGAGGAAAGGAATATTAAATATAAAAGCAGAGATCAGTTAAAAAATTTTAAAAAGAGAAAATCAGCATTAATTTGTTAATTTGCAAAATCTGAGTTTTTAAAATATCAATACAATTATAAACTTCTAGAGAGATGAACAAGAAAATAAGGAAAGAAAAACAAAAAATTAAGAACATCAGAAATAGCATCTCTATAAATTCTACAGACATTGAAATGGTAAGACAATACTAAAAGCTCAACATGTTAAATAAAATGGACAAACTTCTTGAAACTTCAAAGCTAACTCAATAAAAAAAATAGGATATCACTTCTTGCTCCTCACCTCCAGCAGTATTTTAAACATAAATAAATAATTAATACAAAAATAAGAAAAGATAGGCTTTATTCCAGGCCTATTATTAGAAGGATGTTCTAATAGTAGGAATCTTATCAACATAATTACTTTCTTTTAAAGGAAAAGGAAAAATATCAATAGATTTCCCCAAAAATAAATTTATTCAATTTCATTAACCACTGAATAAATTTTTTGGTTCAACAGAAATAAAAGGAACCATTTGGAGAAAAATAGACTCTACTTCCGCAAGCCAAAAGGGAGCATGACATTAAATGAAGCACTTCCAAAATATTTCCTTTCAAATCAGGGACAAAACAAGGCATGATCAACTTTAGCATCACCATTTGACATTGTTCTGTAGCTTGTTGTTAATGAAACAGTGGAATAATCAAAAGAAATGATGAAAAGCAAGGTTCAAAATTATCTTTATGGAAACAAATTATAGAAGGAAATAACTAAAGTGATAAAGTTTATTTAGAAAATGAAATTTCTAAGAAAAGTCAATAATTAACAATCTAAAAAGAGACTAGAGAAGAACTTGCCATATTATATATTAAATTGTACTGAAAAGACTTTCTCATCAAAATAGTAGGGAGGTAGGACAGGCGTAGTCAAATAGGTCCATCAATCATTTTTGAAAGCAAAAGAAATTTTAGGAGAAAGTTTGTACAAATAAGGGAGAAGAGAGAGTTCTCCAAACAAGGAAAGTCAGATATGTTTGACTACTTGTAAAGCAAAAAATATATCCATCTGTTGGTATTAATATCTGTTCTGAGAGTTCTTATAAGCCCAATCAAAAAAATGAGGAAAGAATGACATGAATACACTTCAAGAAGAAAAAAAATCCAAAAAGCCAATAAATATTTGAAAATGCTCAGCCTCTCTAGTTGTTATGGAAATGCAAATGGAAGCAACGAACCATGCAATCTGTCATCCAACAGATGATCTGAAATGAAAAGGAACAATAATATCCATCATTCATCAAGATTCTGGGCACCCTAACACTTTACTGGCGGAGTATGACTTGCTATAATACTTTGAGAAAGTAATCTGTTAATTTGTTGAATTTCAAAATTCCTAAGACTTCCCACTCCTTTGAAACCTATTCTATATCTATTCTATATGTTGGGAATTGGCCAGCTTCCTATAAAGGGCTAAATAATAAATATTTTAGGCATTGAGGGACACATATACACATGTGTTCTCTGTCTCTCCTCCTCTTCCTCTTCGTCCTTCTCCCCCTTCTTTTGCAAACCTTTTAAATTCTCAGCTCTCAGGTGGTACAAAAACAAGGCACAGGCCAGATCTGACTGACAAACCATGCTGTTACAATACTTTCTAAAGAATAAAATACCACTTCTTAACGATTGACACAAAAAGATGTCAATTACAGTGGCAAAAAGCTAGAAATAACCTGAATGTAATTTGGTACATTGTCATTTATACATAACACAAAATACTTACACAGCTGTTAAAAAGTCATAAAAGCAAGCACATAACTTTTCATTTCTATATCAATTAAATGAGTTGCTTTTTTCCATTCCCCTCCTTCCCTCCATTACTCATCCCCATTTTACCCCGTCCCTACTATCTCTAGTATCTACAGCTGCCCTCCCTACTACTATACTTTCCAAACCATTGTCAGTGGTATGATCCCATGAGTGAAAATGCAAACAGCAATGACCAAGATCGCCTCTCTCTAAGGCATTGCAGATAGCCTTTATATGCACAAGAATCATCTGGAATGCTGTGATGGACCTAGGCTGGCCCCATGAGCTGCACCCCTAGTGTCCACACCCTTGTATCATCCCCTCTCCTGGTATATGGGCAGGACATAGCACTTACTTTGAACCAACAGAAGATGGCAAAAATGGGCCAGCTGGTGAGGTGGTGGTTAGGGCAGTTGGATATTACATGGCCAACTACATGGTTGGAGCCCGGAACCTGGCAGCTTGAGAAACACGTGGGACATGTGTGAGTACATGATCAAAATCCTAAAAGGAGAACGGAGGAGAAGGGTTTGAAGCATGATCATGCCCCATGGGATGTGATTTCTCTCTCTCTCCTCTCTCTCTTTCTCTCTCTCTCTCTGTCTCTCTCCCTGGCAAGTGTACACACCCTGTGGCAATTAAAATAAAGGATGGCAAATATCAGGAGATACCACTCTTATTGTTACCTTATGAGATTATACACACACACACATATGCACACACATGCATCTTGCTAGAGACTCAATGCTGGTCTTAAAGAAACAAATGATCACATTGTGAAAGCCATGGGACAAACTCTGGATGGCCTCTGCAACCTGAAGGCAGCCCCAGCCAACAGCTAAGCAAGAAGCTGGCATTTCTACAGCCACTAGAAAATGAATGAATTCTGCTAGCCACTTGAGAGAACTTGGAAGCATATTCGAGTCTCAGATAAGAACATAACCCAGATGACACCTTGATGTGAACCTTGTGAGACCTTGAGCAAAGGACCCAGCATACCCAGATTCTTGACCCACAGAAGCTAGTAAATGTGTTTTAAGTGAGTATGTTTGTGATCATTTCTAACATAGCAATAGGAAACTAACATGGGCTATTATTTATATTTGTCTATTTTTATATGAATGTGTAGAAAGTCATGAAGGGCAGCCACAAACCTCTTAACAATGCTTTTGATATGGCTAGAAGAGGTGGAGAGGGGGTGTGGATAGTTTACTCTTCCGTTGTACAGCTTTGTTTTGTTTCATCAGTTATAAGGAGCATGGATTTAATTTTTTTAATTAAAGAGGAAAATTCTATAAAATTTTTATTACAAAATATCAGGTTCTGTTATAAGCCTTTCACCCAGAGAGGTAGAATATAAATTCTGATTAATAATTTTTTAAATGCAGACAACAAATGTACTTAAATAAAACGATGATTTTGCATATTTAAATTTACTTTGTTCCTGTTCTACCTAATCAAGTTAGCTTTTATCTGCTTTCTGAGTAAGGCATGATTTTTTTTTCCCATTTTCTTTCAGAAGAATCGAGAATGAGAAAAAAAAAAGACAGAGCCAGGTGAGGAAAACAGAGATGGAGTTAGGAAATTCAGAGCAGGTCTATCCAAAAGGAGTTAGCTGCACAGCCTTCCAGTGGGCCGACTGTTTTGGAGTCTGTGGTCAGCACCCAATAAATAAGTTATTGTAGATGATGACAGAGATGAATATTCTTGGTTTTGATCACCATGTCAGGCCTTGGGGTGAGTCTGTCTCAACGAAGCACAGACAGCAGTAAACGTCCAGCTGGCAGCTTGGAACCAGGAGCCCAATGAAGCCTCTGCCCTGGGCCCCTGGGCGATGGGTGCACGTAGAGACAGGAGGGCAGGGTAGCCAGATCACAGCAGCTGTTATCAGTTGCCACTTGCTCCCTCCCTGCATTCCAGCTGGGGCACACAGGACATCCTGAAATGGAGAAGGTTGCTGTTGTGGGTGTGTTTGAAACCTTCAAATGATTAACTAGAAGCAGAAGTGCCAGGGCATGAACCCTCAACCCCAGAGTTCAAGAGGCCAGCCAGCCTGCAGAGCCTGAGTCGTCAATCCCATCAGAAAGGCAATTCTCATTAAGTGATTCCACTGGATTTGGTGCCTACTTCCTTCTGGGCTCAATTTTTAGGCCCCCAAATACATGCATTTTTTGTTGTTGGTTTTTTTATTTCCAAGTCATGGCGGATATTTGAACAATGCTAACATTTGCTGAGCAAGGGATGAGTGTACTATTGTCTTCACAGGTAACTGGATGGGAACTGTCGCAGGCTTGGAGGACAGCCCAGAGAGGATTCCCACAGACCTCCCGTTCCCTGTGGGGATCCTGGCCGAAGAGATGCTTCTGGACTAACCCACAAGCAGCACACTGGGCTGTGATCAACTTCAGAGAAGTACTTACTGCACATACTGGCTTGCTAGCTTGCAAAGCCAGATCTTTCTTCCTTGAGAGTTTTGTCCTTAAAAGCAGGAAATCCACAGGGACAGCTCTAACTGGAGGAAAATCAACACAGGCTCATGACAGCCTCCAAGACACAAATGTGAACAATTTTCCTTAATGCTGTCGGACACAGCCGTCAAAAACATCCCCAAAGTGGAACGACTAGACTCCGTGTTGCAGAAGAATTCCACTGTGGGGAGATTGAAATCATGACACCTTTACAGCCCTGGACGGAAATGAGATGCCTGAGTGTTAAAATGCCCTGGTGAATTGGGAAAAAATGAGGAAGTTGTTCATTCTTGCTAATTACAGTCCAGGTGTCAAGTTTTCATTTTCAATTTAGGCAAAATATTATGGACTTTGCTTATGGACTTTGGATCTAATGAGATTGCCAAGTGCAATCTTCTACCCCATGGACACACAGGACAGGAAAGCCAGTATCTGTTGAACATATTTGACATACATGCTTTTTCTTTTGTGTGTGTGTGTGTGTGTGAGATTTTTGCTATAGGGCGTACGCGCTCGCTGGAGAGACAGAGACAGAAAGTGAGAAATCATCCCCCTGTGGGGGGATGGCCACGCTACAATTCCTTCTCCTCCATTATCCTTTTAGGATTTTGGGCAAGCACACACATGCATCCAGTGTGTTTTAAGCCACTGGGTCCAGGACTCAAACGGTCGACTACGTGGGTGTTCAGTGACATAACCATTATGCCATCTGCTGGTCCCCGTACATGCTGTTTCATCCTCCCCTCACTTGTTCTGTGGACAGCCTTCTGATGCTATGTTTCTATTGTTTTTCAGTCTTTTCCCTAGCAGTCTCTTCTCTAGAGCAGGGTTTCTCCATCTCACCACTATGGATATTTGAGGATGAATCATTCTTTGTGTTGGGGGCCTGTCCTTTGCATTGCAAAATATTTAGCTTTACCCACAGGGAAGCAGTAGTGATGGAAGAAAAATAAACATCTCCAGCTTCTCCCAGGATCTGGAGGCCACCAAGAAGCAAATACCCAAGGGATCTGATTCTAGGCATGTGTGAAATTTAGATAGAGGAATCTTTTGCTTATAATATTTAAAAATTATTAATATAAAAAGAGAAACATTGAGGTTACAATGTATATTTTTAAATACTTAGAAAGAGCTCACTTAGACTCTCAAAATATTCCTTTGTACTGCAAAAATGGGTTATTTCTGGACTTCCTTGCAGCACAGGAACTACTAATGCCCTGATCTTTCAGATTAGATCTCAAGGTGAGCCATTGCCTTGGATGATGGGCAGCTCTGCCAGACTACCATTCCACTGTTAAGAGCAACATGACTAAGATGGCTTCAGACACTATTGCTAAGAACGCTGTTCATGACATGATCGTAACTGCTATGAAGCTCCTTTTCCAAAGACTGGCTAACTTGAGAGAATAGTTATGTTTTTCTAATGGCTGGAGGCATATTCTCCATAGGATATGGTGGAGGAAGCTGTCTTATGAAAGAATATGGTGGCCCCAAAGTATAGCTGTTATACCTTCTTTTCTTTCATTCAGAATTCTCGTCTTACACATCTCTGAAGAATCCACACATTGTTGCCTCCCCTGAGGGATTATTTTCCCCATTAGAAAGTAAGCTCCCTGAGGGTCTGGACTGTGCTTAATAATGACTTTTTAATCTCTCTGGTGCCTAACAGTCCCTGGTCTTTTGTCTTTAGTGAATGTTTACCATGGAAGGAAGGAAGGAAAGAGGAAGGAAGGAGGAAGGAAGTATAAAAATAAATGAAGGAGAGGAAGGAGAAAGAGAAAAAGGAAAGGTAATGTTTCATTTTAATTTTGCACTATTCAGATTTGTCCCAAGCTCTAAAGAATTTATAAAACTGATCATTCACCTAACCCACTCTTATTTGTCACCATTTAACACAGAGATTAGTAGCTCTTCTGATGTGCAGCATCTCACATAGAACAAAAAGAATCAATACTCTGGATCAGGTGATCTGAGATGCAGTTGAATGAAAACTGACATCAAGAGAAATAATCAACCATAATGAGTCAAAAGATACTCAATGTTTCTAGTTATACATATTCCCGTTAACTTAGTATTAGAAAAAAATGACAAAAGTCTCTGTTTTGGAGCCATAAAAGATAGAATTAGAATAGAAGAACAGGCTTAAAAGTCCTCCAATTCATTCCACTGCCTTCAAGCAAAGCCCCACTCCACCCAATTTTTTCTAGACTTTTGAAGGCAGCCGTCCACTTCTTGAAAGGTTTTCTTTATATCACACCCATTTGTCACATTCTCCAGTGCAGTGGTATGTATTTGTTGAAGAAAGTATGCATTTTCTGAAAAATATCGAAGAGCACCAAAAAAAGCAAAGCAAAATAAATGTCTAGAGTGTTCCAGGATCATTTAATCAATGAAATTTTTTAATTCTGAAAAAAATAACCACTTCTGCTACATATTACTATATGAATCATTCTGCCTTTACATCCTGATTCAAGACCTAATTCTTTATTTGCCATTAACGAGAAGTGCTGTATAGTTTTGAAGTGTGTTTAAAAGTCTTATTTTAGGACATGGGCCAAAAGGCAAGGCTCTCCAACTCATTAACCTGCTCCATAAACTTTAAACCACTGTTTCCTATGGGAGAAAAACATACCTGGGAATAGAATTACTATTTTAATTCTTTCCTTCTAACTATTTCAAGACTGGTTTATCCCCATTTCATCTGAATGAAAATGACTTGAGAATGTTTCCTCCCTTGTGCAATAAGGGACTTAACAATTTAACTCTGGTTAAGAAGCCTGATGGCTTCTATTGGTCAGAGAACCAGAAGCTTAACAAAAATTAAGAACCAAACGAAATCTGTCATGATGGTGCCGGACGGCCCATGGAGGGTGCTGCCAATCAGAGGGATCGACCGCTGAACCCTCTGGCCCTTTTACTATGAGCAGCATTTCCTCAGCCTCTGCCACCAGAAAAAAAGTTGTGGCCCTGCATAGGGTTCATCCCAAACCATCACCTGACCACTTCCTTTTCAATGAAGAAAGGTAACTGTTACATTCACTTTGCATGAATTTGATGGTTTTTTGCTTCAAGACTATGTTCTTTGGCTGGGAATTGAGGTATTCTGCTTCTATAGGCCTCAACCTGAACGCCATCATTTCCCCCACTTCACACTGGAGCTGGTGCTGGGGTTACACAGGAGGCGACATTCTCAGCTTCCAGGGACCCACAGTCGGGGCTTCCTGTTCTGCTGTGGAAGCCTGCTTAGGGGCCAGCAGCTGAGCTGCTTTCCAAGCCCTGGGGCTGGGTCCATGCCCACATTTTAATGGCAGGCTGGAGCCAAGTGCCTTCCTTGATTGGGAAAGCTGCATGTTTGCTTGGGGGCTTTTTAATCATAAAAAGTTTCCCAGGCATTGTTCCCAGGCTGTTTCCACCTTGACCTTGGGATTTTGAGCTAAATAGTCCTCATGCTGTTATCAATGGGCAGAGTATTCTAGAGCTCTCCAGTGTGGCCTGCACAGAATCAGTGAAAAGCCTGGCCTGCATTCTAAGACTGTGGGCCCCAGAACCTGGTAAGCATATGTAGATGTGAACATCGACAATCAATCATTGACAAACAACTGAAACACAATCAAAACTTGTTAATCCAGTAAGGCCAATCCCAAATAGCATGGGATTCAAAGCAACGGTTAGTTCTGTCTTCCATTGTTCTTTAAAATATTAAATAACTCAGAACTGGTGAGGGGATGTTTATTTTTCTAGGTCCCTGGCATCGCAAATTTTCAGGACATTGCTATAATTTTATCTTCATGATTCAGTAACAGATATTAGTTTCCTATATCCACCAGTCAGTTTTTTCCTGAGAAGTTTCATCATTTGAGCTACAATTGCATTAGTGTTCTGATCAGAAAGCTGAGACTTAAATTGTCCAGAGAAATTGGTAAGGTCAGCTAGAAATCTAAGTGTAGAATAGTAACTTAATTTTAAAAGAATTTTTACCTGATGGTAGCAACGATATATGTGGGGCCAGCAGGTGGTGTGGTGAAGGCACTGGACTCCCACACAGCTGAATGTATTTTGAATCCTGGACCTGGTGGCCCGAAAGTCACATTGAGTGTGTGTGCATGCATGCCCAAAACCCCAGGAGAATGCAGAAGAAGGGACTATGCAATGGCCATCCACTCTGGAGGGTGATTTCTCACTTTCCCTCTCACTGTCTCTGTCTCTCTCTGGCAAGCTCACGTGCCCTATGGCAAAAACAAACAAACAGACAAAAACAAATCAACAAAAAAATCCTAAGCATGTATGTTTATTACAGAAAAAGTTTTGAAAATAAAGACCAGTGCAAAGGAAAACCAAAATATGCCCATGATTCCACATGCTCAGAAAATACTGGTTTATTTACCTCAAGGCTATAAAGATGTGGATTTAGGTAGAGTTGGGAAGTGGGGGAGTGAAGGGGAAAAGGAAGAGAGAGAGAGAGAGAGAGAGAGACTTATCTAATCTGCTCTTTCTGCTAAAAGACAAAACAAAACAAAAACTTCCTTTATACTCATTTGGATCCAAAGTAGGGAATTCAGTCACTGTTGCCAAGATCATAATGAACTGTGTGGTCCACAAAGCATAGAGCTCATAATCCATCTGAAGACGCTCATATTCCAATTCCTGAAGTGAAGAGGAACTCATTACAAGATGGACTCACCCAGGAAGTAAAGACACAGGCCAACCTCCAAGGACAATTTTACATGCTCAAATGTGACCCTGGGCAGATTGAGTTCCACCAGTGGTTTTCAATTTGGAGTAATTTTGTCCCCAAGGGGCCATTGTCAGTATTTGGAGACATTTTTGATGACCAAAACTGGGCAAAGGGATGCTTCTGACATCTAATGGGGAGAGGCCAGGGATGCTGCTAAACACCTTACAATGCACAGGGTAGCCCCACCACAAGAAGGGCTCTGACCCCAGATGTCATAGTCCTGTGGCCAAGGAATCCTGTCTTCACTCACAGAGAATTACAATTCAAGAAGCCACATGAATGCAGGGTGAATTAGAGGCCACAGACTGCTTGCCCTGCAGACAACTTGGTGAGTAGACAAATAAGCTGACGAGGCTGCATAAATATAAAAGTACTATTGTGAAAAAAATGAGCATTAAATTGTTTAGTGCCTGGCGCATTGTAATGTGGTCCAATAAATAGTTACTGTTATCACCATGAGCTAAACCCAGTACCTTTTGACACTTGACTTCCAAACTTCGTAGGCAGTTAAGATTTCCTCTGGCCATGAACGAGTTGATAAAGGGCTCTCACAGAAGATGAAATTATTTCTTTCAGAGTTCATTTGCGTTCTAAAACAAAAGCAATGCATCATATGGCTGGAAGTCTTTTTTGGTTACTAGCATTCTGTAATCACAGTATAATCAAATGGCCTCAGAAATTCTTCAAACTACAGGCTACTTTGTGGACACTAAGCACCTTCTAATGACAAATGCTAAATGAATTTGTGGTAAATGTTGTAACGATATTTCATTGAACAGTTTCCCAGCTAAGTAAATCTTTGGCTTTAGAATTCTAGACAGCTATCATCTGGTTGTCCTTCCCAGCATTAACTAATCACCAGTGAAAAATACAAATGTCATTCACAAATCATATCAAAGGCGGGAACAGCTGGAATCAAATTCAGGGGACTGCATCATTTTATCATCTTGACATTAATCATTCTACATAGATACCACAGGCAATCTGGAGTAAAGAATAATTTATGTTGCAATATAAACATTAACCATTTAGGACTGGGACACTCTCTTCCTATCGCCTCCCCCAACCCAGAACACCCCCTAGAGAGGCAAGTCCAAGGATTACATGAAAATGTTTTATGAAACATTATTCATAAAGTGGCCATGAAAGCTGGAGGAAAAATCCCAATATATTTAAGGCTGAGATGGTACAGGTTAGGAGTCAGCAAACTATGGCCTTCAGGCCAAATTCTGCCCACTGCCTATTTTTCTATGGTCCCTGAGCTCAAAAAGGTTTTACATTCTTAAATGGCTAGAAAAACTTGAAAGAATAATATGGTGACACGTGCAAATTATATGAAATTCGTATTTTAGTTTCCATAGAAAAAGCTTTATTGGAACACAACTGCATGCCTGTGCTTACATATTATCTATGGCACTCTCCTGCTACAAGCGAAGAGTACAATAGTTGGAACAGAGACCATATGGCCTGCAGTCCTAAAGTATTTACTACCGGGCCTTTCGCAGAAAAACATTGTCCCCTCTGATGGAGGGGTCAAGGATTCAATATTGTATTTTTTTCCTACGCAATAATTACAAACTTTACTGAATATCTGTTGGGTTTTACCTGCCTTGCCACTGTTCCCCAATCAACTAGCACTCTGTCATTCTGATGGGCAATTAACTGTTCCCTGTGGTGAGTGGTCTTTTTTTTGGGGGGGAGATTTTCGCTATAGGGCGCGTGCACTCGCCAGACAGACAGAGAGAGACATAGAGACAGAAAGCGAGAACTCACCCCCCAGGGGGGATGGTCACGCCTCAATCCCTTCTCCTCCATTTTCCTCTCAGGATCTTGGGCACGCATGCACATGCGCCCGGCGTGAGTTTTAAGCCACCGGGTCTGGGACGCGAACCGCAGTCGACTACGTGGGAGTCCAGTGACATAGCCATTACGCTAACTGCCGGTTCCCAGTGGTCTTGATGGGAAAGTAATTCCCAACTCACTTAGCCCATGTGTCTGCCACTTCTACCTTAGTGTCCCTCAACCCACACTTGTGACTTCAAGGGGAGCTGCCTCCAATGCCATTTTCATGTATTCATTTGACAAATATATTTGGGGTACTCTCATTGTTCAGGCACCACACTAGGCTCTGCACAAAGCAGATAAATTCTTAGCACCTATATGTGCCTGTGTAGAGAATAAACAATCAAGCAAATAAGTGAACAAGTAACTTCAGATAGTGATGTATATCACACAGAGAATAAAACTGGATGTTTGACAAGTGAGAGAGGTAGGCTAACGTAAGTTAGTAGTCAGGGACTGCATCACTGGGGAGGCTATATCAAATCTGGGCTGCCCGTTGACATGGACCTGAAGATGTCAACTGAGCAGTTTTTAGCTCAAAGAAGACATTAAGGCTAGCCATAGGAATTGCAAGTCATAAACATGGAAGGAGAAATTTGTTCCTGATCATCTAAAAAGAGAAAATAGAAAAGTGAGAAAAAATGTGGTATCCAAGGAATCCAAAGGAATAAACAGTTTAAGACTGAGGCAGTAACTCTGATGAAGGGAAATTCAGAAGCAGGTGTCTAAGGGCTATGTGGCACTGGCCTGATGCAGATTGCTGGGTGTTTCAATCCCAATTGCAGGTGGCCCTGAAGGACAGGGGAGAAAAACATTCCCTCAATGTGAATCAAGCAGGACATCTCATTTCCCTTTCTTCCTGGGAATACAGAAAGCCTGAATTGAGCTCAATGTTGATTCATGGGTGGTGGCTTAAAATCTGGTTGGATGGTTCTTGGATGGGAAAAGCAAGAATGGAGGGATTGGTGACAATGTTGGGGAACAATAAACCTTGCTGAATGGGCCTAGAGCATTAAACAGTTCCTGTCGTATCTGAATGCAAAAATGGCTATCCAATTACAAAGTGCCCAATTTCCCAGAAGATGTAGCTTGTCCACCAAAAATTGTTACTCCTTTTCCTTAGGATAGAGTTGTCATTAAACAGTGGCCATTCAGGCAAAGGCAACATTTCCCAGCCTCTCCTGCAGTTAGGCATGATCAGATGACTGAGATATGGTCAATGGGATGTGAGCAAAAGGTCATGCTCCCACTTCTAGAAATGGACTATACACCTTTTACATGCTTGGTTTCCCTTACAATTGTTTATAATAAAGATGATCTCCTCCCACAGCCCTAGAGAAACCTTGGAAGTTTTGTGTTAAAATGGAAGAGTTTCTGTCACCCCAGGTCCCTGAATGATTGTGTGGGGGAGAGAGTTGCCAACATTTTCTCTTGCCCAATACTGTTTCATATCAAGAAATGCATTTCTATTGCGTTATAACCAGTACACATTTTGGTTCATCTACCCAAACTAATAGAAACCTGAACCCAAGATGAGATAACAGTCTAAAATGATCTGGAGGGCCATATAGCAGTGGACTGAATGTCCATGTCTCCCCAAATTCATGTTGAAAACTTGGTCCCCAGTCTAATGGTATTTGGGCCTAAGACCTTTGGAAGGTAACTGGGTTATGAAGGTAGATCTCTTCACAATAGGATTAGCTCTCTTATAAAAAGGAAAGATCTTTCTCTCTCCCTCCCTCTCCATTATTTCCCTTTCTCTCTCTGTGCCAAGTGAGGACACAAGAATGAAGACATCTACAAATCAGGAGGAGAGCCCCGTCTGGAACCCACCATGCTGACACTTGATCTTGGACTTTCCAGCCTCCAGAACTGTAAGAGATAAATTCCTACTGTTTAAGTCACATAGTCCATGGTGTTCTGTAATAGTAGCCCATACTAACTGAGACACTCACAAACATTTGTCAGCCACCCTTAACTGGTTAGCAAGTTGTAGGTTACAGTCTCTTATAACTCAATCATGGACGTGACTTCCCATCACCTTTGCCATATTCTATTTGTTAGAAGGAGTCACTAGGGCAGGCCACATTCAAGAGGTAGAGACTACATGATGGCATGAATATCAGAAAGTAAGGATCACTGGGGGCCATATTAGACAGTCACTACACTAAGATAAAGTAGTTGAAATAATGAATGTAAATTCCTCTGTCCCTCTTTATGATGAAGTGAATTCCTTGGCATAAAGGAACCAGCAATCAGTTACTTTGAACAAGCATTAAGGAAGTGCTATAAAAGAACCAGGTCCCAGTGAAAGGATGGGACTGCCGCACCACCCCTATATATTTCTTATCCACATAAACAAGATCTTTATTGGCTGAAGCTTTGAGATTTAATGTGACCTTCTCAATGCTTCTTCCCTGTCCTTTTCCCCAAACTGCCTCATAAAACAAGCCAAACAGTGAGACTTTAGTTGGATCCAAGTCATGGTCAAAATGCATCATTAATGTGGAAAGTATTAGTCCATCTATCTATTTTTCATAGTTGAATAATTAAATGGTTGTGAATACTGGAGGGTGAGGGGGGGGTGAGAGGAAGGGAATTAAGGATAAAAATAGAGAGGCAAGATATTTAAGGGACACAGAAATGGAGGACTGTCTGTTGATAACCTGTATGATAATATCTTTAACTGGACTGGTGTGCAGTGTATTCATGCTGAAAAAATTCATTTTACAAGCTGTGGTGATATACAGTGATTGAATATATAAAATAAATAAATAATAATAATAAAGTTAACAAAAAGAAAAAAATTTTGAGAGGTTTTTGCTATAGGGTGCATGCATTCGCCAGAAAGATAGAGACAAAGAGACAGAAAGCAAGAAATCACCCCCCAGGGGGGATGGCCACGCCGCAATCCCTTCTCCTCCATTCTCCTCTCGGGATCTTGGGCACGCACGCACATGCGCCTGGTGTGAGTTTAAGCCACTGGGTCTGGGAATAAAACCATGGTCAACTACATTGGAGTCCAGCGACCTAGCCATTATGCCAACTGCTGGTCCTGGAAAAAAATTTTTAAATAACTTTAAAATGTTCAGATACTGAAAATCTTCTACTTTGGAAGCAAAAGCAGATCTGGAACATCTGGCACCATTACTTTGTCCATAACTCAAACAACAGTTGACCTCTTTTAGTTAATTTATTTAGTTCTTGGTGTTAAAATATGCTTAACTAGGCTAAACCATGTGTGGGAGACAGAACTGAAATGAGCTTTCTCTAAATTATGTAAAGATGCCCAGAAGGCATGCAGTAACACCAGTTATCTGCAAGGCTCAACTGAGGTGAATGTGGAAATGAACCGTAAACAGTGAAGTGCTAGACTAACTTTCAAAAGTTCTTCAGACAAAAGTTGGTGAGGAAGCCTGATCCATAAAACAGGTAAACCCAGACCCACTCTGGCCAAAACTTGGGTGAGTATACGTAACTCCACATGCCTTGGTCTCCCGTACTTCCTATGGGTGGAACTAAAGATGTTCTATGGGTGGATTTGAAAACCTCCAGGCTACACAACTGAAGGTACTCTGCATTGATCTTTGTGTATGTTCATTCGCCAAGGTAAACTTGGTCTGCTCATTCATCTTGGACCCCCCTGCAGGACAGTGTTTATCAGATAAGATCTATAAGTTCCACTAGTAGAAGAGTATCTTGGAATAAGTTGGATGTTTTGGAGGTATGTGCTAGTCCCTTTCTGAGACCCAAAACAAGACAGGAGCAGGCACTTCTTTGTCCTTTAACTTCCAAGTTGGCTGAGCTGGGAAAAGATAAGGTATAAAAAGAAATGCTAGGGGACCAGATGGTGGTGCAGTGGTGAAGTGCAATGCTCTGTGATGCTGACCTACATGGGAAGGTTCCAAGTTCATGTCTGGAGACCTCCCTGAGTATTCTGAGTCTGTGCCTTAGTGTCTCTATTTCTCTGTTTCTCTCTCCTCTCTCTCTCTCTCTTTCTCTCTAGAAATAAATAAACTTGAAAAGCAAAAAAGAAATTGCTGTGATCAACTGGTCTGGGGAGAAATGTTCACATATTGAAACGTTCACTTTGTAAGCTAAATAATGTGATTGTATAAAAATATTAAAAAAAATAAAATTTAATTTAAAAAAAGGAGATCTGGAGGAGGGATACAGAAGCAGAGCATTGACGGGATGGGGAGGTGTGGTGTTATCTGTTGAAGATATTTTGATCAACTGGACTGGGGAGAAATGTTCACATATTGAAATATTCACTTTGTAAGCTAAACAATGTGATTGAATGTATATAAAAAATTAAAAATTAAAAAATTTCTTAAATAAGAAAAAGGAGATCTGGGAAGACATCATTCAAAATCACTTTCAATCCAGCCTTGGCAGCACATGTCTCCAGGTTCTTAAGGGAAGCACTTTTTGAACCCTAAAAAGCAAATTAAATTAAAAACTTTGAGAAACTAGCAGGCCACCTTTTTGCATTTTTACAATGTTGTATCAGAATGGCCTCCACAAATTTTTATTTTTCCTTCTCTTTGAACTCACTGTTACTTTCAAAATGTATACATTTTAAAGTTTCTAAAGACTGCCTATAATCATTGTATTTTGTTTATGTGCCCCAAATTTAAATTGTTTGGAAAATTAAATTCATGGAATCATTACACACAATCTGTCCTTGTTTGTCCTTTTTCTGTATTAATGGTGATGACTATATTTCTTAATAATGTCAAATTAAGCATTATTCAATACAAGTACTTTTCCAAAGAACTTTCATAGCTGAGTTTAAGTCAAACATTTGTCTGCTGTTTTTTCTCGTTAATGATATTGACATTTTACTATATTAGTTCATTAGAGCATGAAACTTCCTGTCTTATTTTTGAAAAGCTATTTTAGTACTTCATATAAAAGTAACTCTATACCACTGGGACAGAGCAAATGCAATGAAACGATCAGCCACTCGGTGGGAAAGAGACCATTGCAAGCCCCTCATCATTATTCTAAATGGAGCACACTGTAGACCTCTCACCTCATTGCAGCAGTCCAAATTTTTTACCACAATAGGCTCCTCACAATATCTCTAAACAGAAGAGTGGTGGGAAAAGATCCTTTTTCCCTTCTGTTTTATTAGAAAAAGTTGTTCTCCCTCTACCTAGGTCAAGGTAGATATGTTCATTTCTCTAAAAGAATGTCTACCTATGGCAAATTCTGTTTTTCTAAATGGTCACAACTGTATTTCTTACCACACATGCTCTTCTTGCCATAGGCGGGCGCCACCACGCCCTCCACACATGCTCTTCTTAAAATGTATCTTAAATCTTTTCCTGTCAAAAGATGAGAGTCTATGTTCCTTCATCTTGAACCGTGCTGAACTTGTGACTACAGTGATTTCCAGACCTAGTTACAATATTTTGGGGATTGTCACTCTTGGGACCTAGACACCATGCTGTGAGGAAGACCAAGCAGCCACAGAGAGGGGCTACGTGTATTATTCTTGTCCCAGCCAGAATCAACTGTCAGAGGTGTGAGTGAACCTCTAGATGATTCCAGCCCCAGATGGTGAGTTACCCCAGCCTCTAAATCTTCCCAGCTGAGGTCCTAGACATTGTGGAGCAGGGACAAGCTTTCCTTGCATGCTCTTTCCAAATTCCTGGCTAACAATGCTATGAACATAATAAAATGGTTGTTTTATAGTGCTCGGTTTGGGATAGTTTATTAGGCAGCGATAGTAAGAGGAACATTGATTTTCCATTCGGTTGTCAATTTAATGGCATAGTGGTGGTGCTCTTTCAGTCCTCAAATATCTACTGAGTACCCATGATGTCTCAGCCATGAAAACATAGGAGAGGTGGCCTTTGCATTCCAGGAGCTTACTTTTGGAATGTTTTATATATATATATATATGTATATGTATATATACATATATATATATATATATACACACACACATACACACACAAACACACACACATATACACATAAATATATGTACATATATACATGTACATGCATGTGTGTGTGTATACATATATATACACATATCAGTTTTCATTCCGAGTTCCTGGCCCATAAGTATTTTACCTTTTGTCCTTGGTTCCATTTCTCTCTGAGAAATAGCCTCAGAGAGATAAAGGTAAAAGAGTCTAACCTTCTGTTCTTTTAACCTTTTCACCTGCCTTCCTTCTCTCCCCAAGGCAGGCTATAGAAACTAGTTCCAAAGTAGGTCATAGGAACTTTAATCTTACCCCATCTTTGTGATAGTGAATCACAAGACCCTCATAGCCAGGAGGAAGGAATGCTATACAGAGAGGCCAAACCTATTAGCATGGATCAGACCCTTTTATCAAGTCACATTTTTGCAGTTACTCATGCTTCAATTGTGCCTATGCAATGAAGTCTCTATTAAAAACCCAAGAGGACAGGATTGGAGAGCTTCTGGATAGCTGAACACCCCTGAAGGATGGTGAACCCAGAGGGTATGGAAGCTCCTCATCCCTTTCCATGTGCCTTGCCCTGTGCATCTCTTCATCTGAATCCTTCGAATTAGTCTTTACAATCAATTGATAACTCCTTTTCCTGAGTTCTGTGAGCCACTCTAACAAATTAATTGAATGCAGGGAGGGAAGGGGATTGTGGGAATCCTAACTTGTAACTGTTTACCCAGGAGAGAGTGCCTGTAAACCAGTTAGAACAAGAATGGCTTTGAAGTAAAATGACCCAGGCAAATGGTTAGAGATCTGTCCAGAGCACTGTCCTCTTCCTTTGCCCATTTCCATCGCACAGTCCAGGGGCTTCAGGCACGTGTGGGAACGTCCCAGCATACATAACCAAGGGCTGTCTGAACACTCTGCAAACAGCCCACTTGGGCAACTTTCAGGCCTAGAAGTGTACACAGCAGCATAGACTGTGCCCTGCCTCTGAATTAACGAGGGACATTGAGGGAATCCATGCATGCTCAGAAGCGGGTTCTGGACTGTGGGCAGGGAGTTTCTAGGGCTCCGGTACAGGAGCATGGTCTAGAAAGGGGCTCCACCTCCACTTAGTCTGATAGGACCCTGAACTTGGGAAAAAGTGCAGAGAGGACTCTTTGGATAGAGGCCTAGTACTGGGGCCAGTTCCCTGGGTCTAGCTACTTAGAAGAGGCAGCAGGGGCTAGAGGATATTCATATTAAATCATGAAAGTTGTGTTTACCTGAAAGTATGATTTTTGACATTGATGCAGACTATAGTATTGGTATTATTTGGGTTAACTAGTAGACAGATAACCAGGTAGTTGAGAAAATATTCCCTTTTACGTTGGTTTTGGTGCAATGTAGGAGTCACAACTGCAAAAACAAATCATATGTCAGGGAGTCTGACTTTGTAATTGTGAACCCAAGGTCTCCTCTGAGCTCCCTCTGCCATCTATATGTGCAAATTTATGAAGGGCAATTAACCTCTATGAGTTTGCAAAAAAGCTTGTGAGTCTTATACCATGTGTGCAAATCTGTAAGCAAACAGACAAAATTATTTAGAAGAATGTCTCATAGGGGCTGGCAGGTGGCATGGCAGTTAGGGGTGCTGGACTCCCACATGGCTGACCATGGTTCGAGTCCCAAACCTGGTGGCTTACTTTCTCACTTCCTCTCTCTCTCTCTCTGTCCCTCTCTGGTCAAATTAAAATAAATAAAGTTAAATAAAATAATTCTTTAAAAAAAGGAAGATATCCTAAATGGACTGAAAACTACCAATTTCTCATTGCTCAAAAGGAAATTAGCACCATAAAATAAATAAAATAAAATATAAAACCTTGGACATTATTAACTGCTCTTCAAGTTAAAGCAGTGGTATATATACTCTATGTCAAAGGTCAGCAAATGCTTTCTGTAAAAGGCCAAAGATGAACATTTTTTTACTTTGCGGGCCACATGGTCTTTGTCATGATCATTCAATTATAGTGCAAAAGCAACCATAAAAATATGTAAACAAATGTGCATGGCACTGTCCCAATAAGACTTTATTTATAAGTACAAACAAAGGGCCAGATCTGGCCTATACCTAAAGTTTGCCAATCCTGCTTTATGTTAAGAAATAATATCTGGGGTCATTCCATTCTGCTAAGCAGTGTGAAAATTCTCAGTCATTGCATTAAAAATAAAACTAAGCAGTATGTCTTAATCCTGGTCTGGCCCTCTAGTGCTGCAAGTTAGCATCCAATGCTGATGCTGAAGGAGAAGAGGGTGCTGGACAACTGCAAGAATGGAGTTGAATCGTGTTAATGGCCCATCACTAGCACACAGGACCTGGGTCAAGAAAAGCAAAAACAGTTCTAGATCCCATCGCCAGTGGACTTCAGATTGATGAGACATTCTTGGTCCTGCTCACAAATGATCCAGAAACCTCTCAAGAAAGAACCTATAGCAGCAGCCCCAGGGACAGGCTGGGAAAGGAAGGCAGGGCTGACAACAGGTGACAATCAAGCCAATAGGTCTAGCTGATACTTAACACCACACATGTGGCTGTTTGAAATGTGGCACTTAAGTTCTCTAGAATGGAAACAAATTCTCTGAGTATAATTTAAGTTATCCAATACTAGGAAGCCATCATACTTCACACCATTCAAGGTTAAAATTTGCTCTGCCCATAGTACATTTTATCCTCTCTATTCTCATTTTCATAGTGCTGTTTTGACTTGCTATGTGATTTTGGGTTGGATTATTTCATTTCTCTGTGGTTTTTTTCTTCTTATATTAAAAAATGGGTAGGGGGAGCAATTTCTTTCCACTTTATAGGGTTGTTGGGAGAATTAAACAGCTCATGCTTATAATGCATTATTGTGGGCAGCTATTGTTTTTGTTGAACACACTTTAGCCTTCTCCTGTACCTGTTCCTCAAATTTCCAAGAGGCACGGTATTAGTTGTCAATTGCTATGTGACAAACTACCACAAACTTGGCAGCATAAAACAACACACATTTATTATGGCACAGTTTCTTTGAGTCAGGAGTTTGAACACAGCTTAGCTAGATCCACTACTTTGAAGTCTGTCATGGTGTGTGCAACCAAGTGGTCAGCCAGGACTGGCCGTCTCATCTGAAGTCTCAGCTGAGGAAGGATCTACTAACCTCACCTACATGACTATTCTCAGAATTCAGTTCCTTGAGAGTGGTTAGACTAAGAGTCTCCATTCTTCAACAGCTATTGGCTAAAGGCTATCCTCAGTTTCTGGCCCCATGGGCCTCTCCAATATGGTAACTTCCTTCATCAAAGAGAGCCAGCCAAGAACAGAGAAAGTCAGCTAGCAAGCCAGAAGTTATTATTTTATATAACCTAATTATGAAAGTGATATCCCATCACTTTTGCTATATATTCTATTGGTTAGAATTGAATCACTAGGTCCAACCCACATGCAAGGAGAGGGGATTACACGAAGGTGTAAATATCAGAAGGTTTGGATCACTGGAAGTCATCTTAGAAACTCCTACTACAGGAGCCATCCCTTCTACACTCTTGACCCATAATTTTTGGATGGGACTGAGTCCCCTGACTTAGTGGGGCATGTGATTAGGCCTCAGCCAATCAGAACACCACACTTCCCCAGCTTTGTACTTGGAGACTAATTCCATGATAGGCACATTACCCATTCAGCATCCATGAGTTTTGTTTTTTGTTTCTTTGGGTTTTTTTGAGAGGTTTTTTGCTATAGGGCATGTGCGCTTGCCAGACAGACAGAGAGAGACAGGGAGACAGAAAGTGAAAAATCACCCCCCAGGGGGGATGGTCACGCTGCAATCCCTTCTCCTCCATTCTCCTCTCGGGATCTTGGGCACGCACGCACACGCGCCCGGCGTGAGTTTTAAGCCACCGGGTCCGGGACACGAACCGCGGTCGACTACATGGGAGTCCAGTGACATAGCCATTACGCTAACTGCTGGTTCCCAGCATCCATGAGTTTTTGAAAAGGCACCTCTTACTCTTCCCCATGATCTTGAACCTCAAAGAGTGCAGTCTGTACCATCTGCCACCATCTTACTACTCCACATGAAATTGGAGGTAGAACCAACA
This sequence comes from Tupaia tana, assembly GCA_026018925.1. Taxonomy (NCBI): domain Eukaryota; kingdom Metazoa; phylum Chordata; class Mammalia; order Scandentia; family Tupaiidae; genus Tupaia; species Tupaia tana. The sequence continues at coordinate 163,226,064 of JAKSZU010000009.1, forward strand.
CAAAATAGATGGAGCCATGAGATAGCAGGTGAGAAAAGAAGGAAGTAAAATAAATTGCTGGAGAGCAAAATAATTCCATATGGTTGGAAGCATTCATATCATGTTGAGAGGCCAAAGGATTGATCCACAAACATGCACCCATCCATCCTCAGCCCTTTTTAAAAGCAGAGATGGGTACAAGAGGCCATTATTTTTAATGAAGTAAAAAAGAAAAAAGAAAAAGCACCAAATTTCCTGTTGTTTTCTTTTTTTGAAAAAAAGCAATGCACATTATTGGCCAAAGTAGACAGTCTGAGATATTATAATTTCTAAAAATAAAGTTACGTACAACCCTCCAAGGTGTTCGCTGGTTGATATTTAGATCTGAGGATTTAAAAATAATCAGCATCCATGAAAAGCAATCTCTTCCCCTTTATTCTTAATGTGTGTGTGTTTTTTTTTCTTTTTGACCAAAAGTGTTTCATAGACCGAACTCTCTAATGAGGGAGTATTTGTATGACATACCAAAGCAGATGTGAGTCTTGTTTTATGAAATTGAAACCCAGATGGTCTTTTCTTTCCATTGTCTTATGTAATTTATATGAAAGCAGAACATGAAAAAAATTCAAATGTAATTTCTTTTCCACCATTTATGCTTAATGGCCCTGTAATCACTTTCATGGCCTCAGTTTCTCTGCTGAGTCTCCAGAGGGTCTGTGGATTAGTTCATGTCACAGAGGTGCTTTACAGCAATTGGAAATGCCCAGCAAGAGTGGAAATGTCTGCTATCATGAAACATGCATTTTCAATTTAAGTTATTCCACCATGTGTCCTCCATAGAGTCCAAAATACTCTTCTAATTTGAATCAGCCCAGAGGGTATAAACTAACAGAAAGACCCGTAGATGGAAAAAAAAATGTTTTAAAAAAAGGGCTGACCCTGAACTCAACTTCTTTAAATGAGTTTTTTGAGGGAACATTCTATTTTGTTCAGTCCTCTGCGGAGAAATGGAAAAGAGGACTGAGGGATGAAAGAGGGGAGAATACAAAGGGCTCAGAGAGGTGTCTAGGAATTCCTCTTTGCTTGAGGATTCCTGGAATATGATGGAGAGTTAAATTTTTCCACTTGGCTTAGTGACAGTTTCTGCCACCTTCCCAGACATTACCTTGACAACACATTCATTCTATGTTCTTGAGAATTCGTTAGCAGACTCAGAACAGAATAATAGCACCCATTTAGTTATCCTCTATTTAAAACTGTATTTGTGACTGTTGGCTCCAAACACTCTAGAGGACATTTGGAGCTCCGTGGGTTGCATTAAACTATGCTAAGTAATGTAGCTGATTCCCCAGCGCCTCATAAATTGTACAATACTCACCTATGCACAGGGCACAGATACCCAGAATTCTCTTTGAAATTAAACATGATTTCCACTCATTTCTACTTGAATGCAATTCCTCATATTCCCGAGCATGGCTGAGGGACCGAGTGAGCTAGGGAGGACTGCATTCTGGATAGGTTTTCTTCACCAGTGACCAGAGATACCTAGAGATCTTTGAAGGGAAGCAGTGATCTGGGCTTCTAAAGAAATACATTGATTTGTAAGTGCAGGTAGGGAGAGCTGAGCAGCCAAAGAAAATTAATATCAGGGCCTTGGGCACCAGGGTCTGGAAATTTCTACAAGCCAAGTAGAGCTGCCATTTGGATGCTTTCCTGAGCACAAAATTCTCAGTGTACTTAACTCAAAGCACTTAGTGCTTTGTATTTTCCTCTTTGTGCTTCTAAAACTAAATGAAAAAAAAAAAAATCTTTCCACATTTGCAGGCAGCAGCTAAGAGGCAACAAGAGAGTTAAAAAAAATTTACACACCATTAAACTTGGAGTCCCTCATAGCACTGTGAGTTTTTATGACAGATGCTGAAAATATGTGCGGCCCCAATAGTGCTGGAGGATTGGGTCAAGTCCTCCGTCATTTCACTCTTTTTTTAAGTCTGTTTTTTCCAGAGATGGACCTTAAAACGTCTTGTATTTCCCGTTCACCAAGTCTGTTGTTACGACAGCACCTTGATTCCCCTGACAGCATCCTGTCAGCAAATATAAGTCAATAGAAGCCACTTCTACCTAGCAGGTCCTGTGACTCCAACCAGTTCTGAGGGCCAGCAGGACTGCGTTCACTTTCCTGGGCTTAGAGACATTCCCATCGGACTTGACTGTGAACATGCAGTTCCAAGGAAAATTTATAAGAGTAAGGATTATGAAACCAAAACTGTTGAATATATGCAGTGTGTGATTGCTTTTCCTACAGGCTCACAGAGGAATGGGCCCAGGTCTCTAGGGAACCTTGAAAGTAAATGAAAAGCACACGATGCATCACGATGCATTGGAGGGAACTGGGTGGACTTTCGCACTCTGTCAACCTCCATGAATTAGAAGCGATCGGTGAACTGTCTGTCAATCCAGCAGGTCAGAATTCCCTGCCCAATTGCAACTTAATTGTACACAACCAACATACCGCACTTTACATTGCTACATGCTGCATCTGCATGGATGTCCTACTGTCTGTAGTGACTGCTATGCCCACTGGCCCACTCACTGTTAGAGAAACTTACCTCTTCTTCCAACCAAAGAAGGAAAAAGGACATTTGGTGGTCGGATGATTTATATCTCATAAGCAGCTTCACATATTTTTAGAGTTATATCAGTGACTAAAACCACACGGTAAATACCTCCAGATTCAGAGAACTCTTTCATTTAAACACACACACACACACACACACACACACACACACACAAACCTTCAAATCTAAGAAATGTTTTGGTCATTTCCATAAAACACAATTGATTTTAATAACTAAATTGCCCCCCAAGAGAGACTTAATGAGTACCACAGCTCCTCTAAAAAGGAAAGAGTATCACTATGAATTTTAAGATCTTATGAACACAAAGGTATATTATTTAATCATTTTTCCTGTTAATCATTTTCCTTACATGTTTCAGCGGACTGCCTTTTCCATAGCAAATGCATTTTGGTAGTGAAACCATATTTTCCCCATTAGAAATTTTGTCTTAAAGCCTCACCCATAAAAGAAAAGATAAGCATCTAATTGGAGAACCCTGGGAGTTTCAAGTTAGAATTTTTATCGTGCGGCTTATTGCCTTCTTTGGCTGAAAATGTCTGGATGTCTGCACACAAAAGCAGGCTGCTCTCTGCTTGTCATGTTTTTAACTTTAATCTCTGCTATAAAAAAAATTGCATTGTTGGTCCTTGAAAAGCTTCCATTGTCAAAAGGGAATATAATCACCTTTCCTGCTCAGAGACCAGGTGTCCTGCAGTAACAAGCCATTGGGGATAGAGCAGTGTGTCGTCTCTGCAGCTATGCCTTGGTGATATCACTGGGTCACATGCAGTCAAGACGCTAACAACCTTGGCTCAGAGCGTGGCTGAGCCAACCACACCATCTCACACAATGGAGCTGGGCTGTGGGGGAAGCTGCTGGGAGACTTGGGAAATACAATAAGCTTGATCTCTCATGTGGGAAAATCCATGGTGTTTAATAGCTTCATAAAGTGGTATGCTTTTGTCTCTGTATATAAAGTCCCCAGTAAATTCTTACATTACCACCATTATAAAACACAGCGACGGAAACATTGAGCTGTGCTATTTGATCTCTAGTGGCAAAGGTTAGGAAGAACCAAAATTCATAATGACTTCCAAGAAAATACTATTAGAGTGTAATTTGAGAAGGCTTTGCAGCCATAATTTTCAGTGTGATGCAGAACGTGCTTTCGTGACATACACACCCCCACCAAAATGGTAACACTTCAACAAGGAAAATTGACAAGAATAAAAAAGATGAAAGGTCAGTAGGGAAATGAAGAGTATAATCATTTGTGCCAATTGGCTCCACTGCTTGAGTTCAAAAAAGAAGACCACATGTTGTTAGATACAATTCTCTGATAAAGCAGAAGTTTCCGTGCTTTCTGTGTAATTGTAATTTTGGCGTGTATCTTGCAGTCTGTGATTTCAGACCAAGACAGGCATTTCCACTTGATCATCAAGGCTATTGATCACACACAATGGACACATATCTTGATATGGAGCTCTGCAAGTCACTCACGCATATATGAAAGTGGCAATCTGGATTTTCTCCAATCCATGGTCATATATTGACTTCACTATGCAGTGGGGATAATCAATGAAGAAATGAGTATGAACTCTTATAAGGATACAGATATAATAAAATTAATAGGGAAATTTTCTACTACCCACTAATTTGTGCAATGGGGCATTATGGTTACAATGCTATTATAATGCTATCTGGCTTAATGTAAGACTTGCCTAAATGCAACCATTTTCTGCTACACAAGAACTATAATATACAATATTGAATAAAAATATTCAATAGATTTTATAAATTTTGAAAACACATTGTATTTGATAGACTAGAACAGAAGTTGGCACATTATCTGATAGTAAATATTTTGGACTTCACAGGCCTTATAGACTCTGTCTCAACAACTCAACTTGGCCACGGTAGTAGCATGACCACAGACAATATGTAATCTAATGGCATGGCTAGGTTCCAGTTCAAAACTTTATTTACACAAACAGGCTAAAACTGAATGGGCCTGAGTCCGTCACAGATTTATGATTTCTGGTCTAGAACGGCTCTGTCTTACAGAAACATACTGTGAGCCACATAGTTAGAAAATAGCATTTTAGCAGCATGTACCACTGCAGCTAGGAAGCCAGGGTTTGATTCCTGATCTAACCTAAAAGGCCAGGTATGGTGGCATACACCTGTAATCTCAGCAATTCAGAGAGGTTGGGATAGGAGGATTGGGATTGTCTTCAACTTAATAACTGAGTAAATAAGTAACTTTAATGGAAAAACAAATTTAAAAGAAATAAGCAAAATTCACTTTAGTAATGTATTTTATTTAACCCAATACAGCAAAAAACACTATCACTTGAACACATAGTCAATATAGAAATCATTAATGAGATTTTTCACATTTGTTTTTTGTACCAAGTCTTTGGAATCTGGTGAGTATTTTATATTTACGGCACATGTCAGTACAGTTACTCATGTCTCAAGAGTTCAGTAGCCACAAAAGCTCAGAGCTGCTGTTTTGGATAGTGCAAATATGGAAGTTTTGCCACAACTGTGAAGAGTTCCTTAACTAATAGTAGGATTTTGTCTTCCACTATGGTTGATTGCTGAAGTTAGAATTTCTGGTGCACAGTGCTGAGTAGGGTTCTTCTCTAGAACTGGAAATTAGGATCCCCTAAAGGGAAAGGCATAAAGTCCCCATATTCTAAGCTAGAGAGCCACCCCCTACTTACCTGTGGAACACACTGAGAAGAGCCTTGTCAGCAGAATAGGCAACACAACCTCTACCCCAAAAGGTGGCAAAGAAACCATGATAAGAGATATAGACTTAAAGACAAGATACTCAGGCCAGCAGGTGGCATGGTGGTTAGGGTGCTGGACTCCCACATGGCCAACTACGGTTTGAATCCCAGACCTGACAACTTGAAAATCACACCAGGTGTGTGTTGTGTGCATGCCCAAAATCCTAGGAGGAGGATGGAGGAGAAGAGATTGTCTCATGGCCATACCCCCAGGGAGTGATTTCTCACTTTCCCTCTCTCTGTCTCCCTCCAGCAAGTGTGCATGCAAACAAACAAGCAAACAAACAAAAACAAAAAGGACAAGGAAAAAGACAAGAGACTCTTCCCCCTTCAGGAAGGCATGGGGGCCTCTAGACCAGATTCCTTTCCAAAGCCAAAGGAGAGTGCATCCTGCAAAACTTCTCACAACTATCTGCAAGAAGAGAGCTGAAAATGCTATTTTGTGGAAGAATATTTTCTTAGCTAATAGACCTTTAGTCCTGACTGCCCCCCCCCCCCGCCCTGTACCCCAGGCTACAAGAGTGGAGAGAAGGGCCCTGGGGAGAGGTGAAATATTCAAGTGGACAGAATGGAGCAAAACAGCTTCTGATGGGTTTGGAATATGGATCTCCCTGTGTCTGCCAGTCCCAGAGTGGTGCTGGTGAGGATTAGTTGGCATTAGGGTTGCAGGATTACCCAAAGCAAAGGTCAAAGAGGTGTGCCCATTAGAGGAATAAACGTTCATGGAGTTTTAGACTAGATTCAAAAAGTGCTTGCAAATAGCTATCCTAGAGTCACCGCATTAACCTTGGGCTGTGAGGAAGGAGAACTATGAACAGACTTGGATAGTGTTGCCTTAAAGTGCACATAACTATATCTTCTCCGCCACCATGAAACTTGAAAAAACTGCAAGTGATGGAAGTCAAGAAATTAGATTGAATTGAATATTTGTACAGCCCGCTGTCCTGGGCAAGGCAACATGCTTGGTTAGCAGTTATTATAGAGTAAAATCATTTGATCTGTGTCTTCTGGGTTGAGACTTCTCCAATAACATGTTCTCCATCAGTAAGGATTTCCATTCAATGGATATAGGAAATTGGAGTCTGCTCTAATCATAAAGGCTTGAGAAAGCTAAATCCATATATGGAGAGAATTTTCCACATAAGCAAAAGCTGTGGCATGAAAGAGGAAACATTGTGAGATAGCATTACTGTTGAGAAAGAGAAAAGCAACCGCTGACATCCTGGCGCTGCTGTGCTCTTATGGCTGGGCCTGAGTGTTCTCCTTTTGAATAGGAACAATTTCACCAAACATCAGCATCAAACAAGGCCACTCTGGGACCTTGATGGAGTAAGACTAAAACAAGATTCCTCCATAATCATGTCTGAACATGGTCAGAACATGAACATTATCCAAGCCACGAAATACAAAATATCCTCCTATCCTGGCTAATCTAAGTGTTGCTGCTTTGTCAATTACAGTGCTAGCCTTGTTCTAGTCTTCCTTTTAGATGAGGTTTATTAAGATGCCCTATCACAGAATTACCCCTGCTTCTTGAGATGAGGCAATTTACATCTTGCTCCTTTACACCCTCCCCAAAGTCATCTTTCTTTTCTTTATCCCTTTTTCCTCTCCCTCTGTCTCTTTCTTTTTCTTTCTTTATTTATAGTTCAAATCTTATGTAATGTGTGTCAGGGGTCCCTAAGCACATCTAAGTTAGCCGATTTACTGGGAAGGCTCCTAAGACACAGGATAGAGACATACATTGACAACATGAAAAGATACAAAGCAAAATTAGCACAGGGAAAAGGTACATGGGGCAAAGTTTGGAGGAAACCAGGTCCAAACTTCCAGAGTCCTCTCCCAGTAGAGTCACCTAGGAGGTGCTTAATTCCTCCGATGCTGAGCTGTGACAACAATGTGAAATATGGTCCTCAAGGAAGCTCTTTAGAGACTCAGTGCCCAGTATTTTATTTGGGGCTGGTTACACAGACAGCCTCTGCCTAGCACAGACCAGAATTCTAGACTCCCACAGGAAAGCAGGGGTTCAGCATAAACCACATAGTTTGCACAGTTGAAGCATAGTAAGTCACTCTTACCAGTTAGGAAATGGTGGGAACATTCCCCAAATCCCATTTCCCAGACACAGACCAAGAGCTAACCTTATAAGCAGGCCTTTGAAAGGATAGCAGGGACCAGCAGTTAGCGTAATGGCTATGTCGCTGGACTCCCACGTAGTCGACCGCGGTTCGCGTCCCGGACCCGGTGGCTTAAACTCACGCCGGGCGCGTGTGCGTGCGTGCCCAAGATCCCGAGAGGAGAATGGAGGAGAAGGGATTGCGGCGTGGCCATCCCCCCTGGGGGGTGATTTCCTGCTTTCTATCTCTCTGTCTCTCTCTGTCTGTCTGGCGAGCGCACGCGCCCTATAGCAAAAACCTCTCCCAAAAAAAAGAAAAAAAAAAAAAAAAAAAAAAAAAAAAAAAAAAAAAAAAAAAAAAGAAAGGATAGCAGTCTTACTTTGTTGACTTTTTTCTGCACAATGTCTTTTCTAGTACTTTCTTTCCAAGACACCAAACTGCTCCCTGAGATGTGTGTTCTTCCTCACTGCAACAAGTAAGAAACCCAACTGGTTCAACTATAGATATGTTCTTAAGAGTCTTTGGCTGGTGGACAGTGACACTGTCCAGAGTCAGGGTGCAGGGATCTGCCCCCCAGAAACCCTGAAATCAGTTCTAATCCATCCATGGTACCCCTAGAAACCACTTCAGGATAAGGACAATAAACCTGACCATTCAGCAACACCATGAACAGCAGACAGCACAATATCAAGGAAGTCAAGTGAAATGAACTTTCTCTTTGTTTGGGAACATGCGTCAAAAGCTGTCATTCAATTAACATACATACAGTTGTCATTGAGTAGCAGGGAATTAATTCCAGGACCCCGCTCAGATACAAAAATCTGCCATGCTCAAGTCCTTTATGTAAAAGGGCAGAGTATTTGCATGTAAACTACTCTCCTATATATTTTTTAAATTTATTTTTATTATGTGTTATATTATATTTAATCACATGTATATTTACAGTATATAACATTTCTTCCCCAGCACAATTACTATGCATATCAGTCAAGACAGAGAAATTACTGTCCACATTATCATCAGCAAATAGCTTTTCTTTTTTTTCAGATTATTATTTTTTATTCTTATTTTTTTTAATATCCAATCGTTATACATCATTTGGCTTGTAAAGAGAATTTACCTAACATGAAATACTTCTCTGACCAGTCCAGTTGAGAATACTATACACATTATCATCAATAGGTAATAAACTATTTCTGTGTCTCACAAGTGTCATGCCTCTCTATTTTTTCTCCTGCTTTCCTTCTCTATACTCTTCTCTCCTGTCCCCCCACTCCCCCGTTCCACACTGTCTTCAGCACACATAAATATTTTCACAGCTTTTATGTCCTCCAATATTTCAATCTATACCATAGAGTGTGGATAGTCAGTATATATTAAGTGGATACATACAATGTCTTTCTTTCATAGCCTAGCTTGCTTCACTCAGCAATAAATCTTCCATATTTGACTGCTTTCTATCAAACACCAGGGTCTTGTTGTTTTTTATGGCTGAATAGTATTCCATAGAGTATATGTGCCACACATTCATCTGTTTGTGGACATTTGGGTTGGTTCCATGTCTTAGTGATCATGAATAATGCCACGATAAACATTGATGTGCAAGGGCTTTTCTGACTGAGCAGTCTCCTGTCGTTTAGGTAGATACCCAGAAGTGGGACTGTTGAATCAAATGGTAGTTCTATTTGTAGAACTTTGAGGAACCTCCATATTGTTTTCCACAGTGGCTAGACCAATTTACATTCCCACCAACAGTGTAGGAGAGTTCCCCTTTCACCACAACCCCACCAATGCTTACCATTTTTTTGTATTTTTAATCTTAGCCATTCTGACAGGGGTTAGGTGGTATCTCATTGTGGTTTTAATCTGCATCTCCCTTATGATAAGGGATGTCGAGCATTTCCTCATATGCTTTTCGGCTGTTTGTATGTCTTCCTTTGAGAAATTTTTGCTCAGCTCATTTTCCCATCTCTTTTTTTTTTGGGGGGGGGTAAGCCACTTGAGTTCCCTGTGTATTCTGGTCATCAGTCCCTTATCTGAGGCATAATTTACAAAAATATTCTCCCATTCTGAGGGTTGTCAATTCGCATGAATTACTGTGTCCTTTGCTGTGCAGAAACATAATCTGATATAACCCCACTTGTCTATTTTAGGGATTATTGCCTGTGCTTTGTGAGTCTTATTTAAGAAGTCTTTGCTTATCCCAATGTCTCCTAGAGTTTCCCCAGTGTTTTCCACCTGTAATTTTATAGTTTGAGAACTTAGGTTCAGATCTTTGATACATTTTGTGTTTGTTTTTGTTAATGGTGAAAGATGAGAATTCAGTTTTATCTTTCTGCAGGTGGATACCCAGTTTTTCCAACACCATTTGCTAAAGAGGTTTTTCCTTTTTCCACTGAATTCACTGGTATCCTTTTTCAAAAATCAGTTAGCTATAAGTATAGGGGTTTATTTCTGGGGTCTCTATTCTATTCCATTGGTCCACATGTCTGTTTTTGTGCCAATACCATGCTATTTTGATTATCACAGATTTATAGTATATTTTTGGGTCAGGGAGTAAGATACCGCCCACTCCACTCTTCTTGCACAGGATTTCTTTGGCAATACGAGTTCTTTTATGATTCCAGAGAAATCCTGTGATTGTCTTTGCTAGATCTGTGAAGAATGCTGCTTGTATTTTGATTACTCTCCCAAATACTTTTAAATTGTCTCTACATTACTTACAATACAATGTAAATGCTATGCAAATAGTTGTTACAGTGTATTGGTTTTTTAATTGTCATATAGTTTTTTTTCTAATTGGTTTGTTCCCCTAATTATTTTTGATCCATGATTGGTTTATTCCAAGAATGTGGAAATCATGGATATGAAGGACTGACTGTATATACATTGAGCACGTACTTGGACAGGACACTCCAGAGGCTGGGGTAGGGTAAAAATATGGTCTTGGGCTTTTTTCCTGCAGGGAGAGAAATAAGACATCAATATTATTTATCAGGAGATAAATAATAAAGATTTTTTAAAGTTTATTTTGTTATTTCTTCTGAGAGAGAGACATCGCCCCCAGTGGGATGGTGATGCCACAATCTAACCTCATCCTCAGCTGATCTGGATCCAGGACATACAAATGCCTAATGTATACTAAAGGAGGTCTCTGGACTCGAATCCAGGACCTTTTCCATGTGGAACCAGTTATGTCACCACTTCACCATTGCCTGAACGTAACAACGAAGGATCTGAATTGATCAAAGGGGATAGGAATGCTAGGTTACCAGTGTCAACTAAGCTATATGTCTGGAATACATCGTTTGTCTTGAATTCATAGGTACTTCCTTAAGTAGACATTGCAACCACATCATTGTGGCTAACTGGGTATTTAAAAGGAGAAATCTCTTGCTCAGGGTCACACAGTAGGCAGCAAAAATGGAACTTGATCCAGGATTCCAGAGTCAACTGACTTGAATTCCCATGCTCTAGGAATCCAGGATCCCAGAGTCAACTGACTTGAATTCCCATGCTCTAGGCATCCGGGATCCCAGAGTCAACTGACTTGAATTCCCATGCTCTGGGAATTTTCATCAACTGTCAGGTTATGCAGCTCCCATCACAACACATCATAAGGGGTGTGGATAATAAGAGCAAAAGCATAAAGGGAAAAAAGCCAGGTATTTGTGGAAGAATGTCCCAGGCAACACGCTTGGTTTCAACCAACTGAAACTCAACTCTGGGGAACTTAAAGAGAAGAGGAATGTATTTGGAAGTTGAAACTGTAGGTGATGGACTCAGTGGGAAGGCTGTTGAACTAGACCCTGAAAACCGAGGTATGGAGCAATGGAGAACAAGTGGGGGGCAGGTGCAGTAGCTGAGAGTGAAGCCTGGCTTTTCTACCCCATTTACCTGGTTTCCTTTAACCCTCTTCATGTTCTCACCCTCTTGTCAATGAGGGCCCCTCAGCTGAGAAGCATAGACCAGGGTGTGAGGACTCTGAGGGTGATTAAAGGATGGAACATGGAACAGCGGAGGCAGTCACTGCCAACAGAGCATTACAAACTCACAGGGGAGTAACACTTGAGTAAGAAAAATAGCTTGGCAGTAGTCATGTAGCAGTGCCCATAAAATGCTAATGGAAGTAAGAAGAAAGGAACAATTAGTCCCACTGGAGGGGCGCTGTGTGAAGTGTCTCTATTGCCTGAGAAATTTTCTCTTTCCTCACCTCTTTGTGTCCTATTTCCCAGACCAGCCTGGAAACTTTTCAAGAACAGGGAGTGTAATTTCTAATCACTTCACAGAAGGGAACTCCCAGTGTTGTGTGAGTCTTCGTCCTGGTGCGCCAGGGCAGACATCTTTAGTTTGATTATGCCCTCTTCGCCTGGGTGAGGGTGTGTCTCAGCATCCTGCTCAACACAGTTACAGAAGCATTGGACACAAGACAGAAAACGTATTCCTCCTTGCTAGCTTAGTTACATTATGGGAAAAAGAAGAGTTTGCTGCTTTAAATAACTGGCATTTCTTACATTTTACTTAAAATTTAGATTAATAAGGGACCAGCAGTTAGCGTAATGGCTATGTCGCTGGACTCCCACGTAGTCGACCGCGGTTCGAGTCCCGGACCCGGTGGCTTAAACTCACGCCGGGCGCGTGTGCGTGCGTGCCCAAGATCCCGAGAGGAGAATGGAGGAGAAGGGATTGCGGCGTGGCCATCCCCCCTGGGGGGTGATTTCCTGCTTTCTATCTCTCTGTCTCTCTCTGTCTGTCTGGCGAGCGCACGCGCCCTATAGCAAAAACCTCTCCAAAAAAAGAAAAAAAAAAAAAAAATTTAGATTAATAAAATGCAAAACATTTCTCTTCAAATCAACTATTTTCATTGGCAATAGAAATGCCCTTCAGTAGTATAACTGAATTTGATCAAATTGTTTTATCTACACCAAGAAACTAAGGACTTTGGAATGTGGCCTGTACGATGATTTAATTAGTCCACTTTAATCATTTAAATCACAATGTGTCTGTTTTAAATTCTTTAACTTTGAGTTCACATAAAAAATTTCTTTTGTAAACCAAATATCCTGTGCTGTTTCATGGAATATTATTTTTACTGTTGTAAAAGTTAATGCCTTTGAAATCAAATTGGTGAGAAATATGATTCACAACAGAGGGAAGTAGGCCCTCCCAAGTAAGAGGGGTTGGAAATCACCTGGGGGCTTTGCCATGGTACCATGTCCCCAGGAAATTCTGATTCCTGGGTTTTCAATAGGGTTCCCTGCCAGAACAAATTCCTATCACTTTGGAGACAGGGAGTAGTGTGTATTCCCCCTAAAGGAAGGGGAGAATACCAGATTTAGGGAAAAATCTGCAGGTGTGCACATCTCATTGGTGTGCCTGCACTGAGGTCAGATCTTGTCCTTCCCTGAAGCAGGGCATTTGATGGACGGTAAGAACATCATATCATCCCAACAGTACTGATGACATGAAGAGAAAATTCCTACAGATGTTATAGATAACAGTGCATCCCTTCTCCATTCCAGCAACATTATCCTGGTTCTTCCACCATAAATAAAGTTTCAGCTTATTTTAATTTTATCGATAAGAATTGAGGAACCCCTTACATATCAGCAGCTAATTTATAAACCATCATTTTTGTTTCATCAGTCTCCATTTTTTATCTACATTAACTTTGCTTTCAGAGATTTACATTTCTTCATCTTGTTCTGAATGCTGGATGAACCCATCCCTGTCCTAGAGCCTCTTCACACCAACTGTAACAGCTATCCCAACAGCCAATTTTTACAGAGCAATGAGATTGCCCATCTATGAGTCTCTTAATTACCAGGAAGTAAGAATAGTTCACCTTAAAATGCAAAGTACATTATTTTTTGCTGTTTCAAATATTTCAAAAGCCATGTCATATTATCAAGACTAGTTTCATAGCATGAGGTGAGAACAGATCCTAAATTTTCAGGTTATGCATTTTGTGGATTTTTTTTTAATATTCCCTCTTTTTGTGATTACTGAGTGTGGCTACCAGAGCTATCAATCCATCTCTCTTGGTCTAATTCTAACTTTTTCTGGGAATATTTGGCTAATTTATAGTTGCCTATATCAGACCTTCTCTACTAAAGGTAGTGAATAAAAGCCATAAATGATACTATATAAATAAGAATATGATTAATAGAAGTATAGAACACTTTTTAAAAATCAATACTATCTTGTGTAATGAAATTAATATAGGGGACCAGCAGTAAAACCCTATGCTCTGTAAAGCGATCCCACATGGGAAGGTTCACAGTTCAATTCCAGAAATCTCCCTGAGTACACTGGGCATGTACCAGCCCATAATTTGGGGCTGCCTGAAGGCCAGGGATTGTTTACATTGTCAAGACTGTCTTAGCAGTGTTGTGTGTCTGTCTGTCTCTCTTTCTCACTCTCTGTCTCTCACTCATGAAAAAATAAATAAAAAGATTAATAAAGAATGGAACATTTCCTATTCTTATTATCCTTATTTTATATTAATCATTCTCATGTTTTGTACCCTTCTTGTTTTTCCCTCAAGCAAGACATAAAATCCAATACTCACAAAAATGACCTTTTAATGGAAAATAGAATTAGAAACCCAAATCTTGGCATTTGGGGTGCATATTAAAGACTTGTACATATGTGTTAACAGTTGGCTTCCAGGTCACTTTAGTGACAGAGCTGAGGAGATTTTTCTGTTTAAGGTCATGACTTCATATAGTTATTACCTTAATCTTAATATTAAAAGTAAAAAAATCCATCTGAAGACTTTTGTTTGTAGCTAAATTTTAAAAATTTATATTCTAGGGATCAGCAGTTAGGGTAATGGTTATGTCGCTGGACTCCCATGTAGTTGACCACGGTTTGCGTCCCAGACCCAGTGGCTTAAAACTCACACTGGGCACGTGTGTGTGTGTGTGCCCAAAATCCCAAGAGGAGAATGGAGGAGAAGGGATTGTGGCATGGCCCATTCCCCCTGGGTGGGTGATTTCTCGCTTTCTGTCTCTCTGTCTGTCTGGCAAGCGCATGCGCCCTATAACTTAAACTTTTAACTCATTTTCCAAACAGTAATCATAACCTTTCTCCCTAGAACTCTCCATGAGTTGGGACCAGCAGATGGCATAATAGTTACATCACTGGACTCCCACATAGGCAACCACGCTTTGAGTCCCACACCTGGCAGCTTAAAACTCATGTTTTGTGTGTGTGCATGTGTGCCCAAGACCCAAAGAGGAGAATGGATGAGAAGGGACTGCAGCATGGCCATCTCTCCTGGAGGTGATTTCTCACTTTCTGTCTCTCTGTTGCTCTCTGTCTGGCAAGAGCACATGCCCTATAACAAAAATCTCTCTCTAAAAAAATAGAATTCTCCATGTGCCTTTTTTACTACCATTTTGTAATCACTTTTTTGGACCTGTGTCTATTGAGAATTATAATATCTACTTCAATGAGTTGTTTGAAGGACTCAGTGAGATCATGGAAGTAAAACATCCTTTGGTAAGTGGCATTCTTTTGTTTAGCATACTGATGTATAGAACTAGTCACATGGTTTTCACAAGAGTAAAACTGGGAAGAAGACATACGTCAATTGAAATAAAGTAGCTCAGGATCTACTCATAGCTAGTCTTAAATGTAATCACTTTCCTTGATGTTCAAATGTAGGTATGAAATCTTAAATACATAATGAAAAATGAAACCTGGACTGTTGAAATATACTTCAATAGCACAATTTTTTTAATTCTATAATTTATTATTCACATTTAATTGTTGTACATCTCTATAGCACACAATATGGCTTTTCAAAGTATGCATGCAGTGTATGACAGTTCAATCAAGAATATTACCATAAACATAATTTTCAACAGAGAACTTTACAGTTTTAAAAGTGTGTCACATGTACACTGTGGAATGTTACTCAGCCATAAGGAACAATAAAACCCTGCCATTTGATACAAAGTAAATGAATATAGAATATCAATAGCACAATTTTTTGGTGTGTGATAGGTGGGCAAAATGAATTCTGAAGTCATTTTTTTAGTTGTAACCATCTATGAGTTGTAAATTTGCATCTTTTTCAAGAGGTAACTATTTCTATACTGGAAAAATATATTTCATCTGGAGGTCACAAAGAAAATGATGAACAAAAGGTAATAAGTCCCCTGAAAAGAAGTGTGAAGAAGCATTCCCTAGGTACACAGATAACAATGAGATGACACACTAAAGCTTCCTTTAACCTGAATTTAAAATATTTATGACTTAGTTTTAAAAAGATACAGAGTCAATGTAATGCACCACATTAAAATAATGAAGGAAGGAACTACATAATTATCTCTATCAATGCAGAAAAGCATTTGACAAAAGTCATATTTTTAATGACAAAAATGCTCAATAAACTAAACATAATAAAGGCCAACTCATATATGAAAAAATCATAGCTAATATCATAGTCAATGATGAATCACTGGAAAATTTTTTCTCTAAGATCAGAAATAAGACAAAGATGTGCATTTTTGCTACTTCTATTTATCATAGTACTAGAAGTCCTAGTCAGAGTAATTAGGTTAAAAAAAAAAAAAAGAAGAAGAAAGCAGCCAAATTGGAAGAAAGAAGCAAAATTCACTGTTTACAAATGACATGATCTTATATGTAGAAAGTCCTAAAAAATCCCCGAAAAAAGTACCATTTTAAACTAATAAACAAGTTCAGCAAAGTTTGCAAATACAAAATCAGCACACCAAACAGTTGTGTTTGTATATGCTAACAATGAACAATCCACCAAAAAAAGGAAACAATTCTATTTGCAATAACATCAAAAAGAACAAAATATGGATAAACTTAAGTAAGGAGTTGAAAGATTTGTACACTACAAACTATAAAACATTGCTGAAAGAAATTAAAGAGGCCAAGGCCAACAGGTGGCATCGTAGTTAAGGCACTGGGTTCCCACATAGTCAACTGCAGTTCAAGTCCCAGATCTGGCATCTTGAAAATCACACTGAGTGTATGTGCATGTGTGCCCCAAATCCCAGGAGTAGAATGTAGGAGAAGGGATTGTAGCATGACCATTCACCCAGAGAGTAATTTCTCACTTTCCCTCTCTCTTTCTCTCTCTGGCGAGCACACACACCATATGGCCAAAAAAGGAGAGAGAGAGAAGAAAGAAAGAAATTAAGAGGCTAAAAATACATGGAAAGTTATCATATTCATAGATTGGAAGACCTAATATTGTTAAGACATCCATACTCTCCAAAGCAGTCCATTTGTTCAATGAAAACTGAATTGAAATCCCAACAAAATTCTTTGAAGAAACAGAAAAAGCCATGCTAAAATTAATGTGAAATTTCAAGGAATCCTGAATAGTTCAAATAATCTTGAAAAAGAACAAAGTTGGAGGTTTCTCACTTTCTGATTTCAAAACTTACTACAAAATGACACTAATCAAAACAGTGTGTTACTGGCATAAAGGCAGACATATAGACCAATAAATTATAATAGAAAGCCCAGAATTAAACCCCTCACATATAGAGTCAAATAATTTCAGATAAGGGTGCCAAAACCATTTAATATTGGAAAGGACAGCCTTTTCAACAAATGCTGCTGGGAAAATTGGATATCCACATGCAAAAGAATTAAACTGAACCCTTATCTTACACCATATACAAAATTAACTCAAAATAGATTGAAGACCTAAACATAAGATCTAAAACTATAAAACTCTTAGAAGAAAACATAGGGGGTAACTCCATGACATTAATTGTCAATTATTTTCTTGGATACGACACCAAAAGTATATGCAACAAAAGAAAAAGAAAATAGATCATTTGGATTACATCAAAATGTAAAAACTTTTGTATATTAAATTATACTATACACAGAGTGAGAAGGCAACCCACAAAATGGTAGAAAATATTTGCAAACCATATACCTAATAACGGGTTAATATCTAGAATATATAAATAACTCCTACAACCAACAACTAAAAACAAACAAAATAAAAATAGATAATATACTTGAATAAACATTGTTCCAAGGAAAATATAAAAATGGCCAATAAACACATAAAAAGAGGCTGACCATCACTAATAATTAGGGAAATGCAAATCAAAACAGCAATGAGATACCATGTCATACCCATTAATATGGCTATTATAAAAAGAAAGCAAAGAGAAGAAATAAACGCTGAAAAGAATGTGGAGAAATTAGAACCCTTGTACACTGTTGATGGAAATGTAAAATGGTGCAACTGTTATGGAAAGCAGTATGGCAGATCCTAAAAGTACTAAAAATAGAATTTTAGGGACTGGCAAGTGGTGTGGTGGTTAAGATTCTGGACTCCTACATGGCTGACTGTAGTTTGAGTCCCAGACCTGGTGGTTTTCTTTCTCACTTCCTCTCTCTCTCTCTCTCTCTCTCTCATCAAATTTTTAAAAACTTAAAAAAATACATAATTTTTTTTAAAAAATAGAATTACAATGTATTCCAGTAAGTCCACTTCTAGATATATATCCAAAAGAATTGAAAGTATGGACTTGAACAAATATTTGTACACAATGTTCATAGCAGCAATATTCACAGTAGCTAAAAGGTGGGAGAAACTCTAGTATCCATCAACAGATGAATAAATGAACAAAATGTGGTATATACACACAATGGAATACTATTTAGGCTTTAAAAAAATTCTGACTCATGTTACAGCATAAATGAAGCTTAAAGACATTATGCTAAATGAAATAAGCTAGTCAAAAACATATTATTCAACTTGAAGTTACTGAGAGTCATCAAATTCATAGAGACAGAAAGATTAATGGTGATTGTCAGGGGCTGTGGGGAAGGGAGAATGAGGATTTATTATTAAATGGGTACAGAGTTTCAGTTTGGGAAGATGAAAAAGATTCTGAATATAGATGGTGATGGTGGTTGCACAAAAATGTTAATAAACTTAATGTCACTGTACTACACATTTTAAAATGGTTAAGATAATAAAGTTTATGTTATGTGTATTTTACCATAATAAAAACATGTTTTGTTTTCCTGAGCCAGGGACATGCGATGACTGCTGTTAAGATGTACAATGATTGAATATATAAAATAAGTGAATAAGTAAAATCAACAATAAAAAATAGGATTAAAGAACTCTCCATTTTGAGATGATCTTGAAATATGAACTAATATGTGAAGCTATTGAATATAGTATCCTTATTTCATACACATCTTGACCAAATGTAGAGATCTATGCAACTTCAAGAGATCATATCCATTCTGGTAAACTGGGAAAACTATTTCATCAGGATTTTTTAAGCTGGGGCTCGGGCAAGCCTTGAAACCCCTGAAATTTGATACACTTTTTAAGTGTATAGTTCTCACTTTTCCCCCTAGAATCCATGGCTTAATTCAAATTTTCAAAGGACTAGGACACCGTAACATTTAAGGATGCTTGAAAGCATTGGACCTTTTAGCTTTCACTGAAATGTAATCCCTAAATTGACAGTAGGGATGACATAGACTAAGGAATCAAGTGAAAAAGAAAAAGAAAAGCAGCCCAGGGTAAAATGAGCTAACATGGCATCTCCCCAGTCTCATACTGATATTCAGTCCTACTCACAAAGTTCTGCTGCATGTGGAAATGCAAACTCATCCCTGTCTTCATACTGAGCCCATGTGTATGTGATTATGATGTATTAACTGGGAAAATACCCCCATTGTTTTAGGTTTTATTTCATTTGCTTGATTATAATTAGTTTTAGCTTATTATTTAGTGGTTATAGGATGGATTTTTCACATTGCTGCTATATAAAAAGGAAGCATCAAACTCTTAATCATAAAAACTTCTTGATGTTAGTTGGAGGAAGCCTTTGGTAATGGTTTTCAAGCTCCCCATTAATAATGCTGCGATAAGGTGTTTCAAGAACCCACAGAAAGGGGGACCAGCAGTTAGCATAATGGCTATGTCGCTGGACTCCCACGTAGTCGACCTCTGTTCACGTCCCAGACCCGGTGGCTTAAAACTCACGCTGGGCGCGTGTGCATGCGTGCTCAAGATCCCAAGAGGAGAATGCAGGGGAAGGGATTGCAGCGTGGCCATCCCCCCTGGGAGGTGATTTCTCGCTTTCTGTTACTCTGTCTGGCAAGCGCACACGTCCTATAGCAAAAAAAAAAAAAAAAAAAACTCTCCAAAAAAAAAAGAACCCACAGAAAGGGTAGTTGAGGCCAAACTGGGTCTCCAGACTCCCAGCTCCACTGTAAGCAAAGTTTTGTTTCTATTTTTCTTACATACCCACACCCACTCACACATGCATACACACACATATATAATATTTCACTCAGAAAATATAAAAAATTTTGAGATGTAAAAATCCCACCAAGAAAGTTTGTATCAGTCAATTGAACTAGATTTTGCTACAGTAACAGATAGCCCCCAAATCTCAGTGCTTCATTTAGCAAAAATTTTATTCTCACTCATATTACTTGTTTAAAATAAGTTTGCAAGGATCTGTTTTTATTGCTGTTGCTCAAGAAATTAGGCTGATGGGGAGAAATGTTCACATATTGAAATGTTCACTTCATAAGCTAAACAATGTCATTGAATGTATATAATTAATTCATTCATTCAAAAAGAAAAAAAAGAAGCATTTATTAATGAAAACTAAAAAAAAAAAAAAAGGAAAGACAGAAATTAGGCTGATAGAAGGTACAATTGAACCTGCCAGGTAAATGCTAAGTTACCACAGACTCTTTTTTTTAAAAGATATTTTTGCTATAGGGTGCATGAGCTCACCAGAGAGACAGAAAGAGACAGAGAGAGAGGAAGCAAGAAATCATCCCCCCAGGGGGAATGGCCATGCTGCAATATCTTCTCCTCCATTCTTCTCTCAGAATTTCAGGCAAGTACATGCACCCAGCATGAGGTTTAAGCCATTGGGTCTAGGACTCGGACCATGGTAGACTACGTGGGAGTCCAGTGACGTAACCACTATGTTATCTTCTGTTCCGCACACTGACTTTTAAAGCATCTTTTCATATTTTTTTAAACCAGTTCAAGTCATTTGTCCACACCTACCCTCAGAGCAGTCAGAGGAGTAAAATCCTATGGCATGCTGGTAAAGAGAAGAGAACTGAAATATTTGCCATCGCACTAATAACATTTTATAACATTTTCATTATTTAAGCTACAAATATGTGAGTTGTGTTTTACTAGGTTGGTGCAAAAGTAATTGCAAGTTGCCATAACAAATGTGGTTATGTTATATATCAGTTTAATGTGCATTTCTTGATATTTTTGCTAATGGTTTATTACTTTTTTGATATGTATTTTAGACTATCGAAATGATGTTAGGCAAAAGCAAATTCAAGCAATTCTCTTATTCAAGTTCAAAATGAGTCGTAAAGTGACTGAGACAACTTGCAATATCAACAATACATTTGACCCAGGAATTGTTAATGAACATACAATGCAGTGGTGATTCAAGAAGGTTTGCAAAGGAGATGAGAGCCTTGAAGATGAGGAGCATGGTGGCCAGCCATCAGAAGTTAACAGTGACCAATTGAAAGCAATCATCAAAGCTGATTCTCTTACAGCGACACAAGAAGTTGTAAAGAACTCAACATGGACCATTCTATGGTCATAAGACATTTGAAGCAAATTAGAAAGGTAAAAAGCTCAATACGTGGGTGCCTCATTAGCTGAATGAAAATTTTAAAAATTGTCATTTTGAAGTATCATCTTCTCTTATTCTATGCAACAACAATGAACCATTTCTTGATCAGATTGTGATGTGCGATAAAAAGATTTTAGGGGCCAGCAGATGGCACAGTGGTTACAACACAGGACTCCCACACAGTTGAGGACTATTTAAGTCCCAGATTCAGTGGCCTGAAACTCACTCCAGGCCTATTTGTATGCATATCCAATATCCCAGGAGGAGAATGGAGGAGAGGAGATTGTGGTGTGGTTACTCCCTCTGGGGTGGGGGAGGTGATTTCTCACTTTCCCTCTCTCTCCAGCAAGCACATGCACCCTAAGGCAAACATATCTTTAAAAAAAGAAAAGATTGTCTTTCCTAGATCTGTGAAGAATGTGTCTGGTACTTTGATTGGCGTTGCATTAAATAGGTAGATTAATTTGGGTAAAATTGCCATTTTTTTTTTTTTGGAGAGGTTTTTTCGCTATAGGGCGTGTGCGCTCGCCAGACAGACAGAGAGAGACATAGAGACAGAAAGCGAGAAATCACCCCCCAGGGGGGATGGTCACGCCGCAATCCCTTCTCCTCCATTCTCCTCTCGGGATCTTGGGCACGCACGCACACGCGCCCGGCGTGAGTTGTAAGCCACCGGGTCCGAGACGCGAACCGCGGTCGACTACGTGGGAGTCCAGTGACATAGCCATTACGCTAACTGCTGGTTCCCATCCATTTTGATTATATTAATTCTTCCAATCCAGGAACATGGGATATCCTTCCACTTTTTGTGTCATTTTCAATTTCTTTTTTTATCTTCTCGTAGTTTTCCTTGTGGCTGTCTTTAACTTCTTTAGTTAGATTTATCCCTAAGTATCTTATACTTTTTGTGGCTATGGTAAATGGAACAACTTTTTTCAGTTCTATCTCAGTCTGCCTGTTGTTCATATACAGAAATGCTATAGATTTCTGGATATTAATTTTGTATCCTGCAACGTTACTGTATTCATGTATTACTTCCAGAAATTTTTTTTATGGAGACCATTGGGTCTTCCATGTATACAATCATGTCATCTGCAAATAGAGAGAGTTTCACCTCTTCTTTTCCTATTTGAATGCCTTTTATTTTTTCCTCTTTTCTGATTGCAATGGCCAAGACTTCTAGTACTATATTGAAGAGGAGTGGAGAAAGTGGACATCCTTGTCTTGTACCCGTTTTTAGTGGAAAAGTTTTCAGCTTTTCTCCATTGAGTATGATGTTCGCTATGAGTTTTTCATAGATAGCTTTTATTGTGTTGAAAAATGACCCTTCTATGCCAATTTTGCCAAGAGTCTTGATCATGAAGGGATGTTGTATCTTATCAAATGCTTTTTCTGCATCAATTGATATGACCATATGGTTTTTATCTTTCCTCCCATTAATATGGTGTATTACATTTATGGTTTTGCGTATGTTGAACCAACCTTGCATTCCTGGGATAAAGCCTACCTGATCATGATGTATAATCTTTTTTATAAGTTGTATACGATTTGCTAGTACCTTGTTGAGAATCTTCGCATCTATATTCATCAGGGATATTGGTCTATAGTTTTCCTTCCTTGTCCTGTCCTTATTTGTTTTAAGGATAAGGGTGATAGAGGCTTCATAGAATGAATTAGGGAGAGATTCACCCTTTTGGATATTTAGAAATAACTTGAGCAGAATGGGGGTTAACTCTTCTTTGAAAGTTTTGTAGAATTCAGAGGTGAATCCATCCAGGCCAGGACTTTTCTTTGTTGGGAGGTTATTTATAACCGATTTGATCTCCTGGCTTGTTATGAACCTATTCAGACTTTCTATATCCTCCTGGCTCAACCTAGGTAGATTATACATGTCCAGGAATTTGTCCATCTCATCCAAATTATCTTGTTTCTTGGCATACAGATGTTCATAGTATCCTCTAATAATGTTTTTTATTTCTACTATGTCTGTTGTTATTTTGCCTGCTTCATTGCAGATCTGATTCACCTGGTTCTTTTCTCTCTTCTTCTTAATAAGTCTTGCTAGTGGTGTATCAATTTTGTTTATCTTTTCAAAGAACCAGCTTTTACTTTCATTTATTTTCTGTATAGTTCGTTTATTTTCTATTTCATTTATTTCTGCTCGTATCTTTATTATTTCCTTTCTCCTGGAGTTTTTTGGATCTTTTTGCTGTTGCTTTTCCAATTCTGTGAGGCATGATGTTAGGTGATCCATTTGCCATCTTTCCATGCTCCTCTTATGTGCACTAATTGCTATGAACTTCCCTCTTATGACTGCTTTAGCAGTGTCCCAAAGATTATGGAAACTCGTGTCCTCATTGTCATTGGCTTCCATGAACCTTTTGATTTCAGTCTTTATTTCTTCAGTAGTTGTGGAATCATTCAGGAGTAGGTTATTAAGTTTCCATGTATTTGAGTATTTTTGAGGATTTCTCTTGAAATTAAACTCAAGTTTAATTCCATCATGGTCAGTGAAGATGCTGGGTATAGTTTCTATGCTTTTGAATCTGTAGAGGCTTGCTTTGTGCCCAATAATGTGGTCAATCTTCGAGAATGTTCCATGTGGCAGCGAGAAAAAAGTGTTTCTCGAGGTTTTGGGATGGAAAGTTCTATAGATGTCTGTTAAGTCCATTTGATTTATGATATCATTTAGATCTTTTATCTCTTTACCTATTTTTTTGTCTAGATGATATATCCAGGGGGGATAGTGCAGTGTTGAGGTCTCCAACAATTAGTGTGTTGCAGTCTATCTCCCTTTTTAGATCTAGCAGTCTTTCCTTCACATATTTGGGTACTCCTGTGTTAGGCACATAGATATTAATAAGTGTTATATCTTCTTGACCGATTGATCCTTTTACTACAATATAGTGCCCTTCTTTGTCTCTTCGAACAGTTTTTGTTTTAAAGCCTATTTTGTCAGAGATTAGTAATGCGACTCCAGCTCTTTTTTGGTTCCCATTTGCATGGAAAATCTTTTTCCAACCCTTCACTTTCAGTCTATGTATATCTTTATCCATGAAGTGGGTTTCCTGTAGGCAACAGATAGAGGGTTTTTGTTTTTTAACCCATTCAGCCAGTCTGTGTCTCTTGATTGGAGAGTTTAATCCATTAACATTCAATGTTATCATCGATGTTAATGGATCTGTCCCGTTTAAGTTGGCCATTGTCTTAGTTGCCTTTTACTCTTTTGTTTCTGGCTGTTACTTCTTTAGTTTTCCTGGAACAGTACTTTCTTCAGGGTTTCATGGAGAGCTGACCTGGTGCTGGCAAATTCTTTCAGGTTTTGTTTGTCTGAGAAGATTTTAATCTTTTTTTCCCATATGAAGGATAATCTTGCAGGATACAATAGTCTTGGTTGAAATTGTTTCTCTCTTAACACTTTCAATACATCTTCCCATTCTTTCCTTGCTTGCATTGTTTCCGTTGAGAAGTCCAGTGTTAGCCTGATGGGGTGACCTTTGTAAGTCACTTGTCGTTTCTCTCTTGCCAGTTTTAGTATCTTATCTTTATCTGTGGTCTTAGCCAGTCTGGCTATGATATGCCTTGGGGAAGATCTTCTTGGGTTGATTCTATTTGGTGTCCTTTGTATTTCTTGGGTCTGGATGTTTGAGTGCCTCTCTATGCTTGGGAAATTATCTTCCAAGATTTCATGGAATAGGTTTTCCATGCTCTTATTAGTTTCTTCATCTTCTGGAATAAGTTTGTCTGGAATCATAAAATACCCCGTATTGTCAAAGCAGTTCTGCACAAGAAGAGTGGAGTGGGCAGCAACTCATTCCCTGACCCAAAAATATACTACAAAGCTGTGGTAATCAAAAAAGCATGGTACTGGCACAGGAACAGACAGGTGGACCAATGGAACAGAATAGAGTCCCCAGAAATGAATGCTCAAACATACAGCCAACTGATTTTTGACAAGGGGTACCAGTCAATTCAGTGGGAAAAGGAAAACCTCTTCAGCAAATGGTGCTGGAAAAACTGGATCTCCACTTGCAGAAAGATGAATCTGAACCCCTACCTCTCACCTCTGACAAAAATAAAGTCAAGGTGGATCAAAGATCTAAATCTAAGACCTCAAACTATAAAACTGTTCTTGGAAAACACTGGGGAAAATCTGGGAGACGTTGGGGTAGGGAAAAACTTCTTAAATAAGACTCCCAACGCACAGTCTATGATCCCTAAAATAGACAAGTGGGATTACATCAGACTAAGAAGTTTCTGCATGGCAAAAGACACAGTGATTAGTGTGAACAGACAGCCCTCAGAATGGGAAAATATTTTTGTAAACTATGTATCAGACAAGGGACTGATAACCAGAATTCACAAGGAACTCAAGCAGCTGTTCCGGAAAAAGACAATCAATCCTATTAAAAGATGGGAGAATGAGTTGAAAAAACCACTCTCTAAAGATGACATACGAATAGCTAAAAGGCATATGAAAAAATGCTCAACATCCCTCATTGTAAGAGAAATGCAGATCAAAACAACAATGAGATATCACCTAACCTCAGTCAGAATGTCTAAGATTAAAAAAAAAAAAATGATAAGTGCTGGAGGGGGTGTGGTGAAAAGGGAACTCTCTTACACTGCTGGTGGGATTGTAAATTGGTCCAACCACTGTGGAGAACAATTTGGAGATTCCTCCAAAATCTACAAATAGAACTACCATATGATCCAGCAATCCCACTCCTTGGTATCTACCCGAAGGACAGAAGAATACTTCATCGAAAAAGTGCTTGCACATCGATGTTTATTGCGGCACTTTTCACGATTGCTAAGTCATGGAAACAACCTAAATGCCCACGAACTGATGAATGGTTAGAAAAACTGTGGCACATATACTCAATGGAATACTATTCATCCATAAAAAACAACAAAACCCTGGCTTTTGAAAGGAAGTGGATGAATATGGAAGACCTACTGCTGAGTGAAGCAAGCCATGCTATGAAGGAGAGGCATTGTATGTCCCCACTTAATATATACCGAGTGTCTGCACTCTAAATATATATATATATATATATATATATATATATATACACACATATATATTTGAAACCATACTGCTTCTGTTGTTATAGAGTTATAAAATTATACAAAATTATAAGACATATTTTGAACATTATCTTTAAAATTCAGTATTTTGAAATTTTGAAAGTTGTTTGTAAACTGTCAAGAATTATGGAGTATGAGCTAAAATTTTTTGCTATGTAAAGTAAATGTTTGTGGAAAAATGTAAAAATAAATAAATTAAAGAAAAAAAAGAAAGAAGGGAAGAAAAGAAAAGTGGATTTTATGTGACAACTGTCAACAACCAGCTCAGTGGCTGGACCAGGAAGGAGATCCAAAGCACTTCCCAAAGCCAAACTTGCACCAAAAAAAAGGTCATGGTCATTGTTTGGTGGGGTCTGATCCACCACAGCTTTCTAAATCCTGGAAAAACCATGACATCTGAGAAGTATGCTCAGCAAATCAATGAGATGCACCAAAAACTGCAATGCCTGCGGCTGGCACTGGTCAACAGAAAGGACCTATTTCTTCTGGACAACACCTGACCTCATGTTGCACAACCAACACTTCAAAAATTGAATGGACCTTTTGAGCCACTCTCCCTGTCTGCTCAAGCCCACTCCTACCTCTCAGGAGTGTACTTTCCCTTTTACTTAATAAACTACCTTTTTCTTTCAAAATAAATAAATGAATGGATTGGGCTACAAAGTTTTGCTTCATCTACCATACTCACCTGACGTCTCACCAACCAACTACCACTTCTTCAAGCATCTTGTCACCTTTTTGCAGGGAAAACATTCCACAACCATCAGGACGTAGAAGATGCTTTCCAAGAGTTCATCAAATCCCAAAGCTCGGATTTTAACACTATAGAATAAAGAAACTTATTTCTTTATTGGCAAAAAAAAATGTGTTGATTGTAATGGTTCCTATTTTGATTAATAAAGATATGTTTGAGCCTAGTTATAATGATTTAAAATTCATTATCTGAAATAGCAATTGCTTTTGCAGGGAGCCAGCTTGATGGTGCAACAGTAATGTGATTTCAAGTGACGCCAGATCACTTCCATATGGAAGATCGTGAATTTGGTTCCCTGGTCATCCTGTACACACCATGTGTGTGTGCCTATGGTCCTGGTTGACTGAGAAGGCTGTGGGGTGGAGTGGGTCATGGCACAAGACTCTGCTAAGGGTGCCTGTCTTTCTCTTTCTCTAGCTCTCTCTCTCTCTCTCTCTCTCTCTCTCTGTGTGTGTGTGTGTGTGCGCTCTCTCTCTCTCTCTCTCTCTCTCTCTCTCACACACACACACACACACACACACTGTCATGAAAAAAAAACTTTTAAAAAAGATTAGTAGGAGGCCAAAGTTTTTGTTCAGAATGAGGAAAATCTGGAATTAAATTAGGAATTTTCCTATAAAATATTGTTTTGATGCTCTTTTTTGGAAGAAGTAAGATTAGTGAAATTCATTATACTTAGGATTTAGGCAGTGAGTATATTTTGACAAAGTGTAACTTCCATCAGGGGTAATTTTGTTCCACTTTGTATAACCTAATCAGAAGACTGTTCTGATTTGCTGAATTTGTTTCTCTGAATTGGATATAGCAGTTGAGCCAAACGAGGTAAATAGACTCATCTATCCACCCCTCACTTCTCTGAGAACAGGATTTGGAGCTTTGAGAACAGGATCAGGAGCTAGGGGGAAGCAGGGCCAGTGACAATCTCTTCCCATCCTCCTTGTAATAGCCTGGAGGTGAGGGCGGGACATAGAGAGCAAGTGGAGGTCTGAAGCTATGGTCACCGGGATTGTTGTGTTCTGTCTGACCACCACATTCACATGTTTCACTGAGACCCAATTCTCATTGCTTTTCTCAGAGAGGAAACATGGGTACAGACTCTCATAATCCAGCTATGAAACATGAGAAAGTTGTAGTCGAGCATCACTGTAAGTCACATTCTACAGGAAAGGGTAACTCATTGTTTGAAGAATCCTATCAAGGAGCCAAATAGAAGCCAAGTAGTAGGCTTTTTCTCACTCTTACCCCCTTTTAAGTCCTTTGTGTGTTGACAGCATCATTTGGTGGAAACAACATGTGTGTGTGTGTGTGTGGGGGGGGGTCTTGGGAGTACTTAAATAAGCTGACTTCAACTTACACAAGCTATTACAAAATTATTATGCAAAATTACAAACATTCACTTGCCCATTCATGCAACATATATCCATTGAGTAGGCACTAGCACGTAAACATTATGAGTCAAATACACATATTAGCCCCTGTTTCTTTCAACAATCCTTATAGAGAAGCAGCTCCCCCTCCCTGCACCTAAAATATTATAGACTACATTTCTAGAACTTGAAAGTGATTGACTCAGCTTCCCATTAAGAATAGTAAATTAGAACGCACATGTGTACTCTTCCCCTTCCAGAAATCCTTTCCTTAACTCCCACAACTATAAAGATATTTGCAAAACAAAAGGCAGGACAACAAAGAAAAAGATGGTAAAAGAAACAGAATTTCAGCAGCTGGGCAGCAGATGGAAATGCTAATTGATTTAGCAGGCCCAAGAAAGTGGGAACCTAAGTCAGCACTGGAGAAAGCCAAGGGAAAGCCCAGTATTATGGAACCCCCTAAGGTTCAGGATTATTGGCCCTAGTACTGCAGCAAAAATGTGTGACTGTGAAGCTAAAGATAGAAGGGCAAGTGGAACGTTTATTTAAGAAACAGTTACCCCACAGATCCTCTGAGAAACTAAGGATCTAATGATCACCAAACTCAGAACAAAAACGAGTGTTTACTCTTAGGAAAAGAACAAACCAAAAGCCTGTCATCTGGAAAACACCAGGTAGGGCTAGGCTCATGCTTTTCAACCCAGGAAACTTTTCCCTGTGAGGAACATTTAGCAATGACTGAAGACATTTTTTAGTTGTCACAACTTGGGAGAATAGATGCTACTGGCATCTACTGGGAAGAGGTCAAAAATGCTGATTGCTACTTTTGGACCAACAAAGGTGACCTGGTTCTCCATATCAATGTAAAAGGTAAACTAAGGCAAAGTATATAAAGCTAAAGGAGTTTATATGGGCCAAGTTTGAGGACTGTAGACCAACATACAGCCTAGGGGACATACTCAGGTTGCTCCAAGCATGTGCACTGAAGTCTTACAATCTTTAGGCAGGTTTTAAAGCCCTAAACTACAGAATAGGGTTTGTGTGGTGGGGCAGGAAGTGAGGGGGGATTATATCCATTGTTCAGGGACAATCCATGATCAATAACAATGGCACGAGTCCAGTGTTTTATAGGCAGTCTCTAGGAAGATGTTCTTATGAAAAAGTAGTCCTTATGTCAGCGGCCTTTATGCAAGGTTGTGACTCAGGCAGAGTCCTCTAAATAACAGTTCTTGTTTTCAGACATGCTAGTGTGAGAAAATCACCCTCTCCATGGCCTTTATGGCTTGGTTTAGTCAGGGTTTCAACATGAGTTGATAGAAATGACTCCATTTTGATTCTGACAATTTTTCACACCCAATACTTGGAAAAATTTACCCTTTCTCTTCGAAAGGCAGATTCTTTTTTAGAGAGCGAGAGAGAGAGATTTTTGCTATCGGGCACATGCAATAACTAGAGAAACAGAGAGAGAAAGACAATAAGCAAGAAATCATCATGGGTGGCATGGTGGTCATGCTGTAATCCCTTCTCCATTCTCCTCTAAGGATTTTGGGCACACACACATGTACCCCATGTGAATTTTAATCCACTGGGTCCACGACTTGAACCGAGGCTAACTATGTGGGAGTCCACTAACATAACCATTATGCCATCCACTGATCCCAAGAAGCAGATTCTTTATGCCTAAATCAAATAACAAACCAAATGAAGTAGAGTTTTGAATGAATCAGTTTATTGTAAACACATATACACAAGCAGAGAATATGCAAATACATAGTCTAAGAAGTAAAAAGAAAATAACCAAAAGAAAAGAAAGGACACATGAGCATACATTGCTAGTTATGAGCCAAATCTCATGCATCCACAGGAGCAATCTTCTACTTGACCCTGAAGACCAGTTCCCTCAAGGTGATACTTGAATGGGTCCAGAATGCCTGTAAGTCATCACTGATAAGGTTCAGGGACCATGAAATTGGACAGCACCTTTGGCTACACCAGCTTGTTGAATGGATCTTCAAAAAGAATAGATTCACAGCAAGATGTATCTCATCAGTCCAGAAGGCCTACTATCAGGTCCCAAAAGATGTATTATCTCAGCTTCCAGATGTTCAGTTGTGGCAACGAGCATCTCAGAGCCCACTATCTCATTGACATGTTGTTTGATAGTTTGTTTAACTCAGTCATAGCAAGTATGACAGCAAAATTCAAACATTCACAATGGAATTGTATTGTCAAAGCATTCAAATAGAGTTGGCTCTGGCAAAGAATAATCACTGAGAATCATAACAGTGTAAAGTACGCATCTTACATTGCCTACCATAGTCATCCATAACAAAGAATCATTCTGTCCAAAACTCATTAGTACCAAGGTTTAGAAACTCTAAGTTAGGGTAAGGATTCCATACTGATAAAAACAAAATCAGTGTTTACATTCCCACCAACATTGTAGGAGAGTTCCCTTTTCACTGCAGCCTCACCAGCACTTGTCATTCTTTCTTTCTTTTTATTAATCTTAATCATTCTGATTAGGGTTAGGTGGTATGTCACTGTGGTTTTGATTTCCATTTCCCTTATAGTAAGAGATGTTGAGCATTTTTTTCATATTCCTTTTGGTCATTTGTATATCTTCCTTGGAGAGTTTTATGTTTGACTCATTTGTCCATTTTTTAAAATGGATTTGCTTTTCTTTTTTGTGGGTAAGCTGCTTGAGTTAATGGGATCAATAAACATAAATCATCTAAATACTGAAACACAAACACTACGACTTCTGCCTATTTCTCATACTCAGCTCTCATAATGCTGGTACCCAGGTAGGAAGGAGTATGGCAGTCCTCTCAGAGAAATCTTACAAGCTTGAGAAAAAGATATATACAGAGACTTACATTAGAAGGCTCCCAATAAAACAAGCTAGTAATATCTCTCTGGAAGGAAGCCTACAGAAAACAACCCCATCCTGTGCTTAGAGAGTATCAATCTTTGTGCCCCATTCTTGCACTCAGAAGTCAAAGAATGACAAACATTCGAGGGAGGTGGCATGTATATAAAAGAGAATAAAGGCTTATTTCACCTCTATAAAAAAAAACATTTTGGAGCAGAAAAGAGGCTATGAAAGGAGAGGAAAGGTTCAAAAAACATTAATACCCTTGGAGAAATAACAAACAATACCACATGCCTAAAACAAGAACAGATACTGTGGAAAAGAAATATTTACAGAATAAAAATAATAGCAATTATAAATAAAAAATATAACAGCAGTAAAGAAAGACTTGTTGAAATAGCCTTAAAGGATAAACTTAAGAAAAATGGGAAATGAAAAAACATTCAAAGACATGAGGGGACAGTCCAGAGGTACAAAATACAAAAATAGGGGTTGCAAAGTAGAAAATAATTAAAATGAGCAGTTGGAAATTATCAGAGAATCCAAGAAGCTTTTCCAGAAATGAGAGGTACAATTTTTCAATTTAAAAGGGTTTCCCTCAGTGTGTTCAGTACAATGCTTGACAACAGATGTGCACAAAACATCTCATCATGAATGTAAGGCCACTAAGCACAAAGAGATCACCAAAGTTTCTGGGCAGAGGTGAGAGGGTGGGGGTGGAAGGTATCGTTTTACTCAAAAGATCAAGAAACAGAATGGCATTGGACTCCTCAACAACACAAGAACTAAAAGGAACTAAAGCAATGCCTTCAAATTTCTGAGGGCGATGACATCCAGCACAGAATTCCACAGCAAGACAAAGCTATTTATGAAAGGTAGACACTTTCAGGCATGCAATGCCTCCAAATATTGACTCCCCATGCACCCATTCCCAGGAGTCAACCAGAGGATGGACTCTACCCAACGGGAAGTGAATCATAAAAAAGTCAGGGAGTGAGAGATCCAGGGCAGTGGTGGAGAAGGGAGACATCAGGGTGGTGGAGAGACAAAGCAGGCTTAAGCTGAGGGAAGGATTTTTTTCCCAAGAAGATAAAATGGATAGAATTCCTGATACATTTAAATATAATGAGAAGAGAGATGTATGACTGGGGCAGTGTTTGAGAACACATCTAATAAGTGCAGAGAAAACTAAGCCAACCAGAAAAACAAAAGACCATTTTTCTCCAGAGAGAACAAGCAGTTGGGCGGGCTCAGCTATCAGCAGCATTGCCTTCATCCCACAGGGGTCCCCACACTGGACTGTAAGGCATCAGACAAACAAAAAGTTTTGTTCCTTGATCTCTCCACACTCCTTCAGCCGGCCACTGTGAAGGAGGCAGAATCCGCAGCCAGCCAAGAGTAGGGACAGATTGAGTTTATGATGACTAGGTTTCATTGTCACCTAAAGGCATTTTGTATGACAATTTGAACCAAGTTCGTGGGCTTAGGGCTGAATTTGTGATCTTCAAACTGGCCATCATGAATTCAAGAAATAAATGCTGTGGGAGAATCAACAAACTCCCCAGTCTAAACCTTGACCTCTGTAGATCAAAGGTGAAGGCAAGTCACACTCCTGCCTGCTTCATCTTATACATGGAAGATTCTGTCCTATGGCCCTGCCAATCACAGAATCAACCTCAACTTTACCTCAATGCAGGCAGGGATTTTTCTCTCTGAAGTGATTTTTAATATGTATTTCTTAATAAATTATTTTTTCCTCAAACCATACATTTCCTTGAAAAACATATTTCATCAAATTCACAATTGTCTTTTTCCCATGACATAGATTATGGATTCCAAGTATGAGAAGCAGCTAAGGTTCTGAAGACTGGTTATTGCTCTCTAGATTGATGTCAAAATTACAGGTAATGGAAATTGATAGTAACAAAAGCCAGAAACAAACAGTCCTCTTTTCTCTATTTTGTTAAAATAAACATGCACCTGCTCCATATTTTAAAAGTAACATGAGCACTGGAACAGACATCCTGCGCTACAGAAGAGCATGACATAGGTAGAAGAGCCCATAAACTATCTCCTAGAGACCAACAGGAACTGGCAACAGGTCACATACTAACCTGGCTGCTTTTATATGTACCTGGGCTTATTTTTAAAACAAAACTGGAATCATTTAATATATTCTGTTCAGAGACCTCCTTTTTTCACATAGTAAACATTTTTCCCTGCCAATCATTTCTGGTTTCTCCACACAGAAAATTTAAAAAGCAGACTTTCCCTAAGTGGTAGAACTTTACATTTTTCTTCTTATTTATCTGATTGCTATAGCATTGCTAGGTCATCTGCTCCACAAAAAGTAGAAAGATGGTGTAATGGCAACATTTTTTAGCTGGAAATCAAAGAACTTCAATTGTACCTCTGACTGCATTTGCCCCTATTGAAGCACAAATTAGAAGGATCAGAAGGAACTTTCTCTAAGATAAGCTTTGGGAGGAAAAGAGCCCAGCCGCAAGCTCAGAGGTTTAGACCTTCAGCTCTCTCCTTACTAGTTGAGGGACCTTATGCCAGTCATTTAACTTCACTATGTGCAAATATCCTGTGCATAAAGGGACCGGAATGAATTGGCTTTAGCCGGCTGTCATGTGGGAATTTCCCTGTCTGAAATTCTGGCTGATGCCTGAAGCTGAAGACAATAGAAGAAGGAAGCCAGCCTCAGGGATCTGTGATCCTCCTGTGTCTCCGCATCAGGGCCCCAGAGATCATGCCTGACTCTTGTCTGGGCAAGTTTGAAGATTATGGGCTGGCTGGCTCTGCTGTGATAACCAAGAGAAGTGAGAGGGTGGGGCTGGCACAGCCCACAGATCCAGTACTTGGCAGGGAAAGGGGCTGAGTTTGCTCAAGGCTGAGAGAGTGATGGGGAAGATAACTGGGCTTGAACAACATGCCCGAGGACATGCCTACCAGAGTGAGGTGACCAATACAAGGTGTCTGGGAGGGGCACACTGTCGGAAATAAGCCAAAGAGCAAGACTGCAGTTGGGCAACAAAGAAGAGCTCCTACAGGACTCAGGTACCCACATCCCACAAAAGCATCTGACTTGAGAAAGAGCCAGCGTTAGGACAACAGCCCACACGGGTCCCCACACCAGACTGTAAAAGCAGACAAACAGAAATTTGCTCTTTGATCTCTCTTCCCTCCCTCAGTTGACCACCATGAAGGCAGAATCCACAGCCAGGAAGAGAAAGGATAGATTGAAGATGGAAGTGAGGAAAACAGACATAGCCCTTTGCTTTTTTTTTTTTTTTTTTTTTTTTTTGAGAGGTTTTTGCTATAGGGAGCATGTGCTCACTAGACAGACAGAGAGAGACAGAGAGATAGAAAGTGAGAAATCATCCCCCAGGGGGGATGGCCATACTGCAATCCCTTCTCCTCCATTCTCTTCTCGGGATCTTGGGCACACACACACGTCCGGTGTGAGTTTTTTAAACCACCGGGTCCAGGACACGAACCGCAGTTGACTACATGGGAGTCCAGCGACATAGCCATTAAGCTAACTGCTGGTCCCAATGTACCCCTTTGCTTAAACAGAGCTTTACAAGCAAGACAGCTGAGCAATGAAAAGCTAAAAATCTTTGAATTGCATTTGGTATAAAAAATATCAATGTTGGGTTCGCGTCCCGGACCTGGCAGCTTAAAACTCACGCCGGGCGCGTGTGCATGTGTGCCCAAGATCCTAGAGGAGAATGGAGGAGAAGGGATTGCGGCATGGTCATCCCTTCTGAGGGGTGATTGCTTGCTTTCTGTCTCTCTGTCTCTCTCTGTCTGTTTGGCAAGTGCACACGCCCTATAGCAAAAAACCTCTCCAAAAAAAAAAAATAAAATCAATGTTGATCAGACTGTACATGTAAATAGTAAAAATTGAGACTGTTCTAGTCCCCAAAAAGAAGGGAAAAAACAAAAAACAACCTAGGAGCTCACCTATGATGTGGTGGGATAGGGGTGAGGAAGACAGATTCACTACAATAAACTTGAGGGACAGTGATGGGGGGAATAAAATTGTTTCCTGATGAACCCCTATGCCACTCAGCATAGAGATGCTCAAGTTTGAATGTGCCCATGCATTACCCAGGTTTTGTCAACATGCAGATTCAGATTCAGGAGGTCTGGGGCTGAGATTCTGCATTTCTTAGAAGTTGCCAGGTGATCATGTACAACTGGTCCATAGAGCACATTTTTAATAACTAGAGTTCAGACAAAAATCCAGCAAATTCCAACTCATGGGCCAAATCTGGCCCACTGCCTGTTTTCATAAATAAAGTTTTATTGAAACACAGCCTCATTCATTCTTGTATGTGTTGTCAGTGGCTGCTTTCATGCTACAATGCTGAGTGGAACAGTCAAAATCGAGGCTGTATAATCCACAAAGCTGGAAATATTTACTGAAAAAGTTTGCCAACTCTTGGACTAGACCATTAAGTAACTCAGTTATATGATCATACAAGTCTGTTGAGCATCTGATGCAGTGATGGTGTGAAAGTGTTTTGAAATCCATAAAAAGCCTTACACTTACTGAATGGTAAAGTTCTGCAACTCTGAACATTATGTCTTTAAAAGAATTTAACAAAAGGAAAGGTAATAAACTCAGACGACTAATAAAAAGATGGTCAAATATAGGATCAATCATCTGCTAGAACAGTCCTTTCTACTCCACTAGAGAGCAAGGGGATTATTTATTATTATTATTATTATCATCATCATCATCATCACTATAGCTAAATAATGTATTTCTTCTTCAAAAACTTGGAGTATCTTGGTGATCCAACCAAGGTATGGCCCAATAAAAAGATCCTCTACCTGTCTTCTCTTACTAGTACAGGAATACCTCATTTTCTTATGCTTCACTTTACTGCACTTTGCAGATACTACATTTTTTACTAATTGAAGGTTTGTGGCAACCCTGCATTGAGCGAGTCTACCCAGCACGATTTTTTCAACAGCATGGGCTCCATGTCGCTGTGTCACATTTGGGTAATTCTCACAATATTTCAAAACTTTTCATTATTATTTTATGTTATGATGACCTATAATAAGTGATTTTCAATGTTACTATTGTAATTATTTTGGGGTGCCAAGAACTGTGCTCATATAAAATGGTGAGTTGAATTGAAAAATATGTGTGTGTTTTGACTGCTTCACTGACCAGCCATTCCCCAACTCTCTTGCCCTCCTCAGGCCTAAAACACAATATTTAAATTAGGCCAATCAGTAACTCTACCATGGGCTCCAAGTGGTCAAGTGAAAGGAAGAGATGCACATCTCTTACTCTAAATTCAAAGCTAGAAATAATTAAGTTTAATGAGGAAAATGTATCAGAAGCCAACACAGGCTGAAAGCTAGGCCTCTTGTGCCAGACAGTCAAGTTGAGAATATAAAGGAAATGTTTTTAAAGGAAACTAAAAGTACTACTCCAGTGAACACATGAATGATAGCAAAGCAAAACAACCTTATTGTTGATATGAAAGAAAATTTTAGTGGTCTGGATAGACAATCAAACCAACAGTAGCGTTCCCTTAAGCCAAAGTGCAATCCATACGGAAGCTCTCTTTCTAATTCTATGAAGGCTGAAAGAGGTGAGGAAGCTTCAGAAGAAAAGTTTGGAGGTAGCTGAGGTTGGTTCATGAGGTTTAAGAAAAGAAACTCTCTCCATAACATGAAAGTACAAGGTGAAACAGTAAGTTATCTAGATGATGTAACTAATATAACTGATGAAGATGGCTACACTAAACAGATTTTCAACACAGATGAGACAGCATTATAGACACCAGTAAGAAAATACCATCTAGGGGACCAGCAGTTAGCGTAATGGCTATGTCGCTGGACTCCCACGTAGTCGACTGCGGTTCGAGTCCCGGACCCGGTGGCTTAAACTCACGCCGGGCGCGTGTGTGTGCGTGCCCAAGATCCCAGGAGGAGAATGGAGGAGAAGGGATTGCGGCGTGGCCATCCCCCCTGGGGGGTGATTTCTCACTTTCTATCTCTCTGTCTCTCTCTGTCTGTCTGGCGAGCGTACGCGCCCTATAGCAAAAACCTCTCCAAAAAAAGAAAAAAGAAAAAAAAAAAAAGGAAAATACCATCTAGGACTTTCACAGATAGAGAACTGCAAAATGCTCTGGCTTCAAAGCTTCAAGGGACAGACTGACTCTCTTGTTAGGGACTAACATAGTTAGTCACTTTCCATAAAAATCAATGCACATTTATCATTCTAATAATTCCAGTACCCTTAAGAATAATGCTAAATCTACTCTACCTGTGTTCTATAAATGGTACAACAGAGCCTACATGGCACCATGTCTGTTTATAGCATCATATACTGAATATTTTAAGCACATCATTAAGAACTAAAAATTCTTTTAAAGTTTCTTTTAAAGACATTACTGCTGGGACCAGCAGTTAGTGTAATGGCTATGTCACTGAACTCCCACGTAGTCGACTGCGGTTTGAGTCCTTGACCTGGTGGCTTAAACTCACGCCGGGCGCGTGTGCGTGTGTGCCCAAGATCCCAAGGAGAATGGAGGAGAAGGGATTGCGGCATGGCCATCCCCCCTGGGAGGTGATTTCTTGCTTTCTGTCTCTCTGTCTCTCTCTGTCTTTCTGGCGAGCACATGCGCCCTGTAGCAAAAACCTCTCCAAAAAAAAGAGATATTACTGCTCACTGACAGTGCACCTGGTCACCCAAGAGTGCTGATGGAGATGTACAGCAGATTAATGTCATTATCATGCCTATAAACAGAGCATCCATTCTGCAGCCCATGGATCAAGGAGTTATTTTGACTTTCAAGTCTTAACATTTAATAAATGCATTTTGTAAGGCTATAGTTGCTATGGATAGTGGTTTCTCTGGTGAATTTGGTAAAAGTAAATTAGAAATATTCTGGAAAATATTTGCCATTCTAAATGTCATTAAGGATATTCATAATCCATGGGAGGAGGTCAAAATATCAACATTAACAAGAATTTTGAAAAGTTAATTCTAATCCTCATGGATGACTTGAGGGGTTTCAAGACTTCAGTGGAGGGAGTAACTACAAATGTTGTAGAAATGGTATTGGGCAATAGGAGAATTCTAATGCATTTTTGTACAGAAAAACAAAAAATATGTCATGACTTTTATGACAATCCAATAGAACAAGAAGTAGAGCTGGAAGATGTGACTAAATTGGTACAATGTTATGATAAAACTTTAACAGAGAAATACTTCCTTTTTATGGATGAGTAATTAAAGTGGTTTCTTGGGATGAAATCTCCTGGTGGAGATGCTGTGCACATTGTTGAAACAACAACAAAAGATTTAGACTATTACATAAACTTAGTTGATGGAGCAGCAGCAGGATTCGATAGAATTGACTCCAGTTTTGAAAGAAGTTCTGCTCTGAATAAAATGTTATTATACACCATCACATACAGAGAAATAGTCTGCAGAAGGAAGAGTCAATTGATGTAGGAAATTTTATTGTTGTCCTTTTTTTCTTGTTTTATTTACATTTCATCACTACACATCTTTGCAGCATACAAAAGGAATCTTCCCAACATGAATACACTGCAAATTAGTCTAGTCAAAGATATTACCATGCACATCATCCTTGACACATATTTTTACACTTTTGAGTCTGTTAAATGTTTTTCTTTTCTTTTTTCCTCCTGATTTCCTCCCTCCTGCCCCCACTGCCCATCCTCCTCCCACATTGTCTCTAGTTTCCACACTTGCTCTCCATGACTTTGTATCTTCCAGTCTGTCAGTTTCTGTCATAGAGTGCAAACATTCTGTCTGTATTTAGTGGGAACATACAATGCTTTTCTTTCATCATCTAGGTTGCTTTACTCAGCATTAAATCTTCCATATTTGTCCACTTTCTATCAAATGCCAGGGTCTCTTTTTTTTTATGACTGAGTAGTATTTCACAGTGTATATGTGCCATACTTTTTCAATCCATTCATCTGTTTTTGGACGTTTGGGTTGATTCCATGTCTTAGTAATTGTGAATAATGCTGCAATAAACATGGCTGTTCACGTGTTTTTCCAATTGAGTAGTATTCCTATCCTTTGGGTAGATATCCAGGAGTGGAATTGATGAATCATATGGTAATTCTATCTTCAGGTTTTGAGAATATCCACATTGTTCTCCACAATTGGAGCACTGATTTACATTCCCACCAATACTGCAGGAGAATTCTCTTTTCACCGCAGCCTCATCAGCTCTTATCATTCGTTTTTTTATTTTTATTAGCATTTATCATTCTTTACTTTTTAATCTTAGCCATTCTGATTGGGGTTAGGTGGTATTTTGTTTTGGTTTTGATTTGCATCTCCCTTATGATAAGGGATGTTGAGCATTTTTTTGTATGCTTTTTAGCTGTTCATGTGTCTTCCTTGGAGAGTTGGCTGTTCAGCTCATTGGCCCATTTTTAATTGGACTGATATTTTTTTTTTCTTTTCAGGTAAGCTGCTTCAGTTCCCTGTATATTTTGGTTATCAGTCTCTTATCTGAAACATAGTTTGCAAATATATTCTACCATTTCAAAGGTTGTCTCTTTGCTCTAATA
The DNA here is from genome assembly GCA_026018925.1 of Tupaia tana. Taxonomy (NCBI): domain Eukaryota; kingdom Metazoa; phylum Chordata; class Mammalia; order Scandentia; family Tupaiidae; genus Tupaia; species Tupaia tana. Next base: position 163,265,925 of record JAKSZU010000009.1, read on the forward strand.
ATAGTTTCTTTTGCTGTGCAGAATCTTTATAACCTGATGTAATCCCACTTGTCTATTTTTGAGATTATTGCCTGTATTGTGGGGGTCTTATTTATTTCTTTTTAATTTTTTATTTCTTTTTATTTATTTTATACATTTAATCACTTTACATCACTTAGCTTGTAAACTGAATTTACCCGAGATGAATACACTTCACACCAGTCTAGTTGAGGATATGAAACACATTATCATCAACAGATAATAATCTATTTCTGCATCCCATGAAGTCTTACCTCTCTATTTTTCTCCTTAATTTCATTCCTTACACTCTCACCCTTCTCTCATTCTCTTCCCATACTATCTCCAGTATTTGTAACCATTTTCCATGCTTCTATGTCCTCTAATCTTTCAATTTCCACCATAGAGTGCAGACAATTGGGATATGTTAAGTAGAGACATACAGTGCCTCTCTTTCATAGCCTGGCTTGATTCACTCAGCCATAAATCTTCCATATTCATCCACTTTTGTTGCTTTCTTTATGGCTGAGTAGTATTCCATAGTGTATGTGTGTCACACTTTTTCAATCCATTCATCTGTTTATGGATATTTGGGTTGGTTCCATGTCTTAGCAATTGTGAATAATGCTGTGATAAACATAGATATGCAAGCACCTTTCCGACAACCGAGTGTTCTCCTATCCTTTGGGTAGACACCCAGCAGTGGAATTGTTGGATCACATGGTAATTCTATTTGTAGATCTTTGAGGAACTTCCATATTATTCTCCACAGTGGCTGGGTCTTTCATATCTTTGGGGTCTGGATATTTGAATGCTTCTCTAGGTTTGGAAAGTTTTCTTTCAGGATTTCATGGAATAGGTTATCAATGTCCTTATTAGTTTCTTCACTTTCTGGGATACCAATTATCTGAATGCTTGGACATTTAATAGTATCTAGTATTTCTCATATACTGTTCTCTCTTTTTTTTTTTTTGGTTATTTTCTCAGTCTTTTTGTAATTTTTTCTAGGTCAGTGATTTTGTCTTCTACATTCAAGATTTGATCTTCTGAATGATCTAACCTGCTTTTAATACTTTTGAGGGAGGCTATGATTGCCTGTATTACAGCCTTCATCTCTAACAATTCCATCTGATTCTTTTTTATGGTGTCTATTTCTTCTCTCAAATCACAGAAGGACTTCCTCATCTCTTGGCACTCATTATCTCTTTTCTCTTGCATATTCTGGAGTTCATTGTCTCTTTTAGTTGCATCTCATTTAGTTTTGTCACTATGAGTATTCTGAATTGTTTATCTGATATGTCCACTAGTTCCACAGTACTGTCTGTAGATGATGAAGAATTTATCTTTTTCTGTTGGGGGAGAGATGTTGTCTTGGTTTCTCATATTTCTTGTGCCTCTGTGGTGATTTCTGGCCATTTGATGGATTATATATTTCATCCTTATTTCTTATAGTTAATTCTGAACATTCAAAAGCATGCAGGAAGAGGTGATCTGTAGCTCCATCTGCCTGCCTAGCAACCTGCATTTTTGTCACTGGAACTGGCTAACTTAAAGGCTTCCCAGTTTCTAGAGAGCAGGTGCACCTGGGGATGAGCTGCTGAGTTTCAACTGAAGAAGATGGTAGGGGTCATGTGGTGCATTGCACTATGTGTGCTTCAGGAAAAGATGAAGTCTGAGAGTTCAATAGTGTTTGAGAAGAGAAAGCCATGTTTTCTCTGCAGCTCAGTCTCCTTGCCACTCACCATGAAGTCCTGCCCATTCTCCTGGGGCGGATGTCCCAGCAGTGTGGGGGATGGGGGAAAGGAGTGACTTTTCATGTCCCAATTAATGCACCTGAAAGTTCAATGGCATTTGTAAGGAGATAAGCCGCACTTTCTCTGCAGCTCAGTCTCCCTGTCGCTCACCATGTAGCCAGGCCTATCCTCACTGGGGTAGATGTCCCAGTGGTCATGGGGGTCTTATTTTAAAAGTCTTTGTCAACTCCAACATCTCCAATCCAGAACATGTCCTTCCACTTTTCTTGTATCATTTTCAGTTTGTTTTTTTTTTTTTCCTTGTAGAGGTCTTTGACTTCTTTAGTTAGGTTTATTCCTAGGTACTTCATATTTGTTTTGGCTTTTGTAAATGAGATTGCATTGTTGTTTTATTTTAAGAAATTGCCACAGCCACCCCAGCCTTCAGCAAACACCACCCTGATTAGTCAGTAACCATCAGTATTAAGGGAAGACCTTCGACCAGCCAAAAGATCTTGACTCACCAAAGGCTCAGATGATTGTTAGCATTTTTAAGCAAGTATGTTTTAATTAAAATATGTACATTGTTTTTTAAAATATAATGCTATCATATGTAATAGATTATAGTGTAAACATAACTTTTATATACATTGGACACCAGAAAATTTGTGTGACTTGTTTTATTGTAAATTTTGCCTTATTGTGGTGGCCTAGAACAAAACCTGTAATATCTCAAAGGTATGCATGTACATTCGCTCCCTAGTTAACATTCTAAGTTGACTACTAAGAAAACAAACTCTTTTACTGCTGCATGGACAATTGGATGGATCTTGTTTTTTTACATTGGGCTCAATGTAGCATACATCAAGAATCAACACTCATGGGCTCCTGCATCCAAGGTCACCCTAGGAGCTTCTTATATTCCACAAAAAGCAATACCATTTACTGACTTCAGGATAAAACTCTCTCCTCAAAATACCAGAACCCTAATCTGGCATTTCTCTGAGAGATTGTCCACACAATTTCTTTGCCTTAGAGTCTTCCTTTCCTTCCCCAAAGGGTGAAGCATACTATGCAAGCACCTGTCCTACTTCTTTAAGTCTTTGTTTCTGAAACAAGGTTCTCTGAGGGTCACATGTTCTTAACATCTTATCTGCCACCAGTTGCTTCTCTGGCCCAACACCTCCTTCCAGTCAACATTCTTTCAACAAGTATTTACAAAGCAGCTACTGTATGTTGGGCATTGTCCAATGTTCTGGGATTTCTGCTGCAAACAGGACAAACCATTTTGACCTGCCTTTGGCAACCTTCCAGTTTTGAGAGCCACTTGGGGGTTTCAATGACCTTCTGTATAAGGTATCTAAATAGACTTTTTTTTATTCACTCCAGCTCCATATCAGCTGATCTGGGATTTCTCTAAATTTTCATATGATTTTGGGCAAGGGTTTTTTTTTTTTTAATTTACAGAAGAATGTGTCAAACTTGGAATTAAGTCTGATGCTAACAAAGGTGTGTATACAATAAGCCAAGAGATAAGAGATGGAAATACAAATACAAAAACTAGAGAAAAGGCAAATATTTGTTGATAATTGCTTCAGAAAGGCAATTCTCTCAAAGCTGAAGGGGTCTCTCCTGATGAAACAAGACTGGTGTTCTCTGCAGTTGACACCCCATCATTATTATACCAAACAGGTATATTCCTCTCAGACATTGAAAAACTCTCCAGTCTCTTAACTTTTTATAGGGTGAATTTTCAAAGACCTATAGAAGGTGTCAACCACAGGACCCACTGATTTTAAAGGCTTAAATTTTATCAAAACCAGGTGGGTATGATTTCAATTAGTTTCTAAATGATACCCCAGTGTCTGTATACCTGGATACCATATATGGAACAAATAGTACCAGATACATGGTATAAGGATCATATGGTTTATACCAGATACACTGCTTCATTCCACAGATAAGAAGGTATTCCCTTCCAGTCTGGGAATATACTGATGTCAATAAATGACAGGGTGGAAGGGTGTCTCTGCTTCTAGGACATTATCATGTGCCTTCCTCCACTTCCTGACACTCAGAGGCATTCTAGACTGTCCTGATGCTAACAGCACATGCATACCTCTGGTCATTCTCTTTTATGCATCCATGTTTTCAGATACTCTGCCCCTTCCTTTGTTTTTTAGTGTCTGGGGATGCTCCAAATGTACTTGTAATCCTGTTTTATACTAGTTGGAAATAAGACACAGAGCTCCAGTGACTTGCCCTGAGTCAGACTTCAAAGCAGATACTCAATTAGAACACATGTCTCCAGGGTGTTTTGTTAAGCTCTTCCCTTTATTAAATGTTACACATAATAAATTTCCAAGGCAGCACCATTCCTGGAATGTACAGTATATATAACCCAGCACCCAGTGGAGTTAACTTTGCTACACACTCCTTAGGACGCATTTCTGTATTTGCTTCTCTGTTGCTTGGTTTTTAGAAGAAACATTAAGCTTTTCACCCATGTAAGAGAGAGTATATAGTTTCTCAAAAACGAACTTTGAATGTGCCTGCTCCTTTTTCCATGTTTCCCATGTATGGATGATTCTTTTCCATAGAGTCTATAAGCTCACTTGGAACAATAGAATAAATCATCCAAATATAGAAACCACTTATATAAATACATAAACAAATTATTTTAAACCCCAAAGCCTTTGTTTAATTAATAATAAAAACACACAATGGGCCAGCAGATGACATAGTGTTTACATTGCTAGACTCCCACATGGCCAACCACAACTTATGTCAGGTGTGTCTGCGTGCATGCCCAAGATCCCGGGAGGAGAATGGAGAAGTGATGGCAGCATGGCCATCCCCCCAGGGGAGTGATTTGTCACTTTTCCTCTCACTGTCTCTATCTTTCTCTCTCTGTCTCTCTCTCTCTCTCTCTCTCTCTCTCTCTCTCTCCTCCTAGCAAGTGCACATGCCCTAAGGCAAAAACCTCTAAAAAATAAAACAAAAACAAACACAAATTTATTTAGTGCTACCCATTAACAAGTAGTGTGTTAGCCACTTTACATGTAGTAAATGTTTGTACCTCACAACTACCATTCAAGGGGACTATTAATACACACATATTCACTCAACACTTCTGACACCAGAGGTATGGTTTGTTTATATTTTTCCCCCCCACACCAAGCACTTTTCCAGCAGAATCTCCAATGGACACCAACTGTCTTATAATTCAATTCAGTTCTTACACTGTCTACCTGGAGATAGCATTAGATCCTATGGATTGAAGACTCAGTCCTACAAAACTGCCACCCCACACACACTTCAGATGTCAATCACAAACACAGCGTGTGGCCAATACTTCTGACCAGTTGGCTCTAAATCAGGTTCCCCCAATCCCCTTCTTGGGTTTGATTAATTTGCTAGAGCAATTCATAGAATTCAGGTACTATTTTGCTTACATTTACTGGTGAATTAATAAAGGATACAATAGGGGCCAGCAGGTGGTGTGGTGGTTGAGGTACTGGACTCCCACAGGGGCAACCATGGTTTGAGTCCTGGACCCAGTGGCTTGAAAATCACACCAGGCATGTGTGTGTGCACCCAAAATCCCAGGAGAAGAATGGAAGAGAAGGGACTGTAGCATGGCCATCCCCCCTGGGAAATGATTTCTCAATTTCCCTCTCCATGTATTTTTCTGGCTCTCTCTTCTCTGGTGAGTACATGTGCCCTGTGACAAAAACCTAAATAAATAAAGAAATGATACAATAAAGGATACAGCTGAACCGCCAGATAAAGAGATACACAGGGTGAAGTCTGGAAGGGTCCCAAGCTCAGGAGCTTCAGTTTTTGTACAGTTGGGATGCACCGCCCTGCTGATGTGTTTGCCTACTGGGAAGGTCATCTGAACCCTGCCCTTCTGAGTTTTTATGGAGACTTCATTACATGGTATGAAATTAAATCAGCTCCTTTGAGGTTGGACTATGGGGTTGAAAGTCCCAACCCTTTCATCATTCCTTGGTCTTTTCTATGACCAGCGTCCATCCTGAAGCTATCTAGGGGACCCTCATTAGCATACAAAAGACATTGTCACTCCAGAGATTCCAAAGTTTTGGAAGCTTTTTAGAAAATGAAGACAAAGGCCAAGTATATATTTCACAACATTACAATAAAGATGACTGATTTCATTTTTATTTTTCTTCATATGTGTACATTTTCATTCTATCTCTCTTCTTAATATTCTTAATCTATTTTTGAGCAGGTTGAAGACACTTATTCAAACAGAGCTTTAAATTTCATTCCATCCCCAGAAACAGGACCACCATCCTCACCACCACCACTAGCACAAAAACAAATTCTAAATTGAACCTACCACAATTAGAATGCCACACTAGCTTGGACTTTATTGCGTACAGAATCATTTGTCATTGATTCCTAAGCTCCACCCTGGCCTCAAGCTCAGTGCATGGATCTTGACCATCTACAGGCCTTTTTGTCATTTATCTGAGAGAATAATCCTTTGCATCTGAATGTTTCAAGCAGCAATGGAAATATAAGAACCAGAGGACTTTGGGTTCCCCAACTTTGACCAGAAGGGTAGACAAATGACTCAGGCAAAGCTTAAATCCTACAGTGACAATCAAAATAATGTATATCCCATTTTTCCTACTCAAGTCACTTTGTAATGCTAGAGATGGTGTCAAACCTTTATTTGCCTCTACTTTTGATTTTCCTGTGTCTCATAAAACAGGTTTTCTCTAAAGGAACTGAGAGGGTAAATCTGAGAACAAAGACATTCTGTAAAAACACTCGTGATTGGGACTAGCAGATGGCATTATGGCCATGTCACTGGACTCCCATGTAGTCAACCACTGTTCGACCCCTGGACCAGGTGGCTTAATCTCATGCTGGGCGCATGTGCGTGCGTGCCCAAGATCCCAAGAGAAGAGCGGAGGAGAAAGGATTGTGGCGTGGCCATCTCCCCAGGGGGGTGTGATTTCTCAGTTTCTGTCTCTCTGTCTCTCTGGCGAGCATATTCACCCTATGGCAAAAACCTCTTCAAAAACAAAAACAAAACAAAACAAAAAAACACTTGTGATTAGAGAATATAAGCTATAATCCAATGCTGCACCTGGATCACTCTGTTTATTTAATAAACTAGTTTTCTCTAAAGGAACTCAGAATCTCTTAGTATAAAATGCCCCAAGTATGGCCTTATGACATTGCTGGTATTCTACAATTGCATGGAACACTATTCATTGCTTATCTGAAATTCAGATTTGACTGAGAGACTATATTTTACCTGGTTAACTTAACTAAAAACCCATTAATTTTAAAGGTTCAGAAATGTTTTTGTTACCTTCTGTGTATGAGATTGGCTTCCTGTCTAGAAGTGGGTATCCAAAGACCCATTATCTTAGATGATGTGAGCTAGGATAGAGGGCTAAATAAAACTCATATGTGGTCCTATCATTTGATCCTGGGCTAAGATGTATATTAGCCAAAGAAACAGAAAACACCTTTAAAAAAAATTATTGGGTCCAGCCATGGTGCCAGGTATGGTGGCAGGTGCTTGTGATCCAGAGATTTGGGGAATCCAAGACAGTATGATAGCGACACAAGGAGATTCTGTCTAAAAAAAAAAAAAAAAGACTCGGCCATGGTGGCACAGCAGTACTGCACTGCTCTGCAATGCTAGAAGCCACAAGCAAGATCAGGGTTCAGTTCCTGGGTCTATCTGTACATGCCTGGCATGCCTGCAAGAAGTGTCTGGGACTTTGGCTTGCTGGAAATAATGAGGCAGAGAATTATAGTGTGAGACCCTGTTGAGGGTGCTTCTCTCTCTCTCCCTCCCTCCCTCCCTCTCTCTCTTCTCTCTCTCCTTTCAAATAAACTTTAAGGAAAGAAAGGAAAAAGGGAGGGAGGAATGATTAGTACCCCAGAAGGGAACAGTCATGTTGGTGGCACTGCCTAGAAGACAGTACTTTACAACCTGAAGGATGACTTTCCAGCAGGGGTGATGAGCCCTGACTCCCAACCAGGCTGAAGGTGTTGACACAGGCCGAGGAATGGGATAAGTGCTCAAGGTCAGACAAAGGAAGTGGCCACCGAAGAAGCTTGAGGAAGGATGGAGCACCAGAAGGGAATACCCTATGGCAAATTTTTTCCACTTTGGCACAATTGACATTTTGGACCAGAAAATTCCTTTTTTGCATGGGGGCTTCCCCATACACTATAGAACGTGTAGCAGTATCCCTGGTATTGGCTATCTGCCAATATCACCCCTTGCCCCAGTTTCTATAATCCAAAATTCTCTATATATTACCAACTTTCCTTGCTGGGCAACACTGGTCCTGGTTAAGAATCTCTATGTTGGTACCAGCAGATGGCATAGCAGTTATGTTGCTGGACTCCCCAAACCTGGCAGCTTAAAACTCACGTTGGGCATGTGTGCAGGCATGCCCAAAATCCAGAGAAGAATGGAGGAGAAGGGATTGCGGCATGGCCATCCCACCGGGGGTAATTTCTCACTTTCTGTCTCTCTGTCTCTCTCTGTCTCTCCAGCCAGCACATGTGCCCTATAGCAACAATCTCTCAAAAAAAAAGAAAAATAATATGCTACAGAGAGAGAAGCCAAGCAACTAAGAACAAGAATACTATGGGAAAGTTTGCCTGAGGGCCAGCAAGATTTTGAAGCAAGAGTAACAAAGCCTCAAAATCATAGTAAAATGTCAATTGCCTGCTCCTGAAGGCAGGAACCTGTTCTGTCATCTTCACTCATTTTCCCCTTGTACCCAGAAGAGTGCCCAGACAAAGATAAATACTGAGTAAATGAATGACTATGTAAGCATAGTTATCATATTCTATAAACTTCATTTTTACTCCCTACCAGATGACAAAACATTCCTGATGTAATGATCAGAACTAGGTGATGGTGTTGAGGGACATGTGACTGTCCCCTCTACACACTTTCAATTATCATCCAACACACTCCATCTCCAAGGGCTTCAGAGCCTGAAATTCTCCCATGTGCAATACATTCTTTTCAAGGACAGAGAGGGTCCAAAGAGATCTGTTGAGTGTCTTTCTATTCTGTACCAGGCACTACAGTAGACACTAAAATACAAAGTTGATATCTTTAAGAAAGAAGAGCAAGAGATAACATATTAGTTTCAACTCATAGGGTTAAGTGAACTGCATGCCCTGATAGTAAACCAAAGTGCTCTAGAAGCCTATAGGAAGGAAAGCTTCACAGAGGAGATGATGATTGAGGCAAATCTGGAAGGTCATAGAAGAAATGACTGTGATAGAGTAGGCAGTACCTGTCACAAACAGCCTGGAATCTCAATGTCTTAACACAGTAGAGATTTTTGTGCTGATGCAGAATCCAGTGTCCCCAACTTGTCTTAGTTTGTTATTGCACCGCTATCGGAACACCCAAGACTGAGTGATTTATAAAGAAATAGGGGTTTATTGACTCATAATTCTGGTGGCTAGAAAGTCCAAAGACATTCTCAAATGGCAGCAGGCAGAATTTTTAGAACAGAGTGTGGTCTGTATCAATACGGCCTCTGCCTGCTTCATTTCATATCCTTATAAAATTTCATATCCTTATAAACACAGCAGAACTCAGTCATGGGGGCCCCGCCATAAATACCCAACCACTAATTTCTTCCCAAAAGCTCCACCCTTCAACACCATGAAGGAACCAAGTTTTCACTTAACATCTTTACAAAACAACCAAGTCTCAACATATGAACTTCTGAAGGTCATTCAATCACTACCCACTAAGACCAAATTCTAAAACATGATCCTTTGAGAGACAAATTATTATCTAAGCCATAACACCATCACAGAGCTCTCCCGGTTGGCTCATCTAACCAAACTCCTTCTATTTTGTGGTTCCACCAGCCTCTACAGCCTCAGAATCCTCAAGAGCCTTGAACCACTTTAACTAGTCAATACAGGAAGGGAGACTGAAGATGGAAGATTCTGCAGAATGTTCAAGAGGCCAAGCCTAGAAAGAGTGAATAGCACTGTGGCTCCAAATCCATCATGCAGATGTCATCCTACAGCCTACGCCATGCAAGAGTCTCTCTGTGAGCCCAGAAGAAATGGACACAGTTTAGTGAATCTTGTGTTGATGCCTCTACAAGCACCAGAAATGGAAGAGTAAACCAGGCAAAGAAAATGAGCGAGTCCTCCAAATTGGGAAGAATCTCAGAAGGAAGTTTAGAGATGTGGAGAGCTGATGAAAAGCAGCAAGGGGCCACATGTCATATATCAAGAGGTAAAATATCCCCTAAAAATAAAGGCATTGTGGGGGAAGTGTGTAATGCCAAGAGAGAGGGATAACCCACAAAATTTTCCAGAAAGACTGATGGAAAATGCAACTCTCTCCCCAACCACCTTGAAGAAGCCAGTTATACATTAACTTATGAAGTCTTTCTAAGATTCTGTGAACACTGCACCAATTTATACAAGTCTAAGACTTCTTTATATTTCTGACTTTCTCTTTTGTGCAAGTTATAACAACAAGAAGCTTTGAAAGTGGCTTATAAATATACAGGAATGTGGTCCTTCTGGAAAAGCCACAGGGAAGGGACTGAGTGTGCCTAATATTTATGTAAATTTTAACCACATAATGGGCAACTCAAGAAATAATGATGTGACTGCTGGGACCAATCCCTTGAACTGCAAAAATTTTTGATTCAAAAGGAAAAGTGGTGATTCTTGCTTCTTGCAGCCTTGCTGCTCTGTCAACCGTATAGTTTCCTCATGTAAATCAGTTTTGGTAGAAACTGAAAATCCAAAATCCAAACACTAATGGACTCAGTGATATTTGTAAGAAATATGCAATTTCAAAATCAACATACAGCATGAAGAATTGTTAGTCTCACTGAATTCTAGAAGTGCAATATAGTAAGAACATGTTATTGAGAGATGGAAGAAGTTGATCTCTGAGATGCCATGTTTTCATGTTTTCTTTTCTATCATGCCCTTTTATGCTATCAAAAGTTGGAGAAATGTACGTGAAAACAAAAAATTCTCCTCTTTCCTGGATAGTTCTTTGAAAAATGAAAGCCTCTGGGGACCAGCAGGCGGTGAGGTGGTGAGTGTGCTGGACACTCCCACATGGCCTACCACGATTCGAGTCCCGGATCTAGTGGCTTTCCCACTTGTTTCTCTCTCTCTTTCTGGTCAAATTAAAATAAATGAATGCTTAAATAATTCTAAAAAAGAAAAATGAAAGTCTTTGTGAGACAATAAAATGAACATTTTCATCTGTTATCCAAGGCTGAAAGGGAAACAAGCAAAGTGGTCATTTATGTCCCTCCTTTTATTTTCCTATCATTTTCTTTCTCTCTCTCACAAGTATTTATTTATATTGTTTATTCCTATGTGTTATACTTCTGGGTATATAGTGGGTTTGCATCTGCCCTAATTGTGTTTCCAGATTTCAATATTTAAATAATATCCCTTTGTTTTCCCGCATTCTGTCCAGAACTAAGAATTTATTTGCATCATTATAACGTACTTCTCCATTTTATTACCATCTTCAATTCATTGCAAATGGCTTGTAGATCTTCTCCTACCGTTTAAAATTTAAATTCTCATGAGAATCGCATGCATATTTCAAAACAGTTGTAATTCATAATTTTCTTTCCTCAGTGGAGACCCATGTATGATTTTAAGAACAGAGCAAAAACTCATAGTAGATAAAAGAGTCCTCAGGAGACTTGGGCTCCCAGTCTGGGCTGATGCCTACTGTACAATCAGCTTGATTTCTCCAACTGAGTATAACTGGAAATTGGAAGGAGAAAAGTACTTCTTGGTGTATCACCCTAACAATTAGTCAGTCCCACTTGATTTTAAAACAGCAATGTCTATTTCTGCAAATGAATGTTATCTAAGACAGGAAACCCTTAATCTAATATTTTTTTAAATAAATCTACTGGGTTTTAAAATTTTATTTATTTTTTAATTTGACCAAAGAGGGACACAGTGGGTGGGGAGCAGTGAGAAAGCAGGCTGCCAGGTCTGAGATTCAAACCTCATTCAGCATGTGAGAGTCCAGTGCCCTTAACCACCATGCCACCTGCTGGCCCCTCTAATGTGTTCTTTTTTCTTTTTTTCGGAGAGGTTTTTGCTATAGGGTGCGTGCACTCACCAGAAAGAGAGAGACAGAGAGACAGAAAGTGAGAAATCACCCCCCAGGGGGGATGGCCATGCCGCAACCCCTTCTCCTCCATTCTCCTCTTGGGATCTTGGGCACGCACGCACACTCGTATGACATGATTTTAAACCACCGGGTCTGGGACTTGAACCGCGGTCGACTACATGGGAGTCCAGTGACATAGGCATTACTCTAACTGCTGGTCCTTCTAATGTGTTTTTTAATGATGCATTTATTACCACTTGTACTGCTCTAGTTACAAATATAAAAGGTCATTAAACTGTAAAACTTTTGTCAGATTATTTAGCTCTCAGGACAAAAATAAGCATTTCCTAGCCAGTGGAAATTAACAACTTGATCCCATACCAGGAAACACGTCAGTTCCTCTCTAGAATTCCTCTTAAACATCACAACTAGTCAAAATAGATTTACACTTGAGAAGGTCACACACATTTCCCTGTGAGCCAGTCCCCGCTCCACATCTTGCTGTGTGACTTTACGGAGAGCTATACATCTCACCGCACAGTCTGACTTCCCTTTCGCGACTTGCCAACTGAAAGGCATGAACAGCAATGGGAGATGTCTTTTTTGGTCATTTATAGCAGGGACAGTTGAGTTTGGTTTCATTCAGAGTTAATTGCACATTCTGAGTGATTCAGTTTTGGCAAAATCCAAAGCATATTTTGCAAATCACTTTTTCCATTAAATGCTAAAACGCTTTATTTTTAAAAGGAAATGTAATCCACATGTTTGGAATTTGTTTACTCTAAAATTTGTGTGTGTGTGTGTGTGTGTGTGTGTGTATGTGTGTGTGTGTGTGTGTGTGTGTGTATGTATATGTGTATGTATATATATATATATATATATATATATATATATATATATATATATGTAAGTAAAATTCAGGTCCCAGAAGCTTTCTGCACCATTTCATAAGCCTCTTGCAAAAATGAAGAAGTTACATAGTGCCAAAAACTAATGAGAGCAAATTCATAAATGTTAGAAATATTGATTTTATGATACCTTATGGTCTGACCATATAAAAACATCTTTGATTTTTCCATCATCCCTTGTGGAGAAAATGATGCCCTGGTTTGGAGAAACCTGTACCAAACAGACCTTTTAGGAGACAGAGCTCTTTTTGTGTAGGAGGTTTTTATTTTGTCTACACTTATCAAGCTATATGACCAAATTCAATTCCAAAAATGATTTAATTCAGTAAACAAACAAACCAAAAATTGAGAATTTGTGAAATACTTGTTTATTAAAAAGTATAGTCACAATTGTTAAGTTCAACTCACAGAGTTCATTAAAAATGAGGAAGTTTCATACAGTCAAAATTCTCCCACCTGAAAATAAGGAATGCCAAGAGGAAATGAGAGATCTAGATGTTCCTTTATAATGAGACTGGTATGAAGATGAATTTATCTTTGCCTAGTGCCGTGAAATTGCCATTGCTTAGACTGGAGATAGGCCAACTTCTTCTGCAAAGGACAGACAATAAACATGTCAGGCTTTGCAAGTCAGGTCTTTCTGTCACAACTACTCAATTCTGTTACAGTAGTGTAAAAGCAGACTAAGACAATACATGAATGAATGGGTGTGTTTGTGTAGTAATAAAATTTTATTAACCAAAACAGCTGACAGGATAGGCCCAGGGACCAGGTTGTTACAGGCCCTGATTTAGAGCTTGTTAATAAAATATGCAATTTTATCTGGTATACATCTGAGCTCACATTTGAAAAAATTGGCTTTAGATGCTCAAAGATAAGAATCAACTTTTCATTCCTTCTACTTACTTGCATTCTTTTTTTTTTTTTTTTTTCTTTTTTTGGAGAGGTTTTTGCTATAGGGCGCGTGCGCTCGCCAGACAGACAGAGAGAGACAGAGAGATAGAAAGCAGGAAATCACCCCCCAGGGGGGATGGCCACGCCGCAATCCCTTCTCCTCCATTCTCCTCTCGGGATCCTGGGCACGCACGCACACGCGCCCGGCGTGAGTTTAAGCCGCCGGGTCCGGGACTCGAACCGCGGTCGACTACGTGGGAGTCCAGCGACATAGCCATTACGCTAACTGCTGGTCCCTTACTTGCATTCTTGAGCCTCTCATTTTGAGACCTAAAGAACTATCTTGTGAAAAGACTGCAACCTTGTACTTTGAACCCATAGACATTAATCAGGCATAAGCTTACCAGTGCAAATTTAACCCTCCTGAAGCTGGCATATGCTCAGCCCATTGTGTACTTCTCGACCTTGTGTCAGGGGCAGCATATTCTTAATGATCACAAACAACATTGAAATGTTTGAGAAGAGCTAGTTTTCTACTAGCATTAACCAGTGTTTCACCAGCATGACCCTGGTGTGGTTATCTTGTCTCTGATGTGCTTTTAATAGTCCTTTTGTTTAATTAATATACTATGGTCATTTGTGATCAGTGTGATCAAACCTTGGACCACAGCTTCATATTTGTATAGTACAGTGGCTGACCAGACAAGCTGTGGAGCCAGGACATGATGAACCAAATGTCCAATCTGCTATTTAACTGCTGTGGGAATTTGGAAAGATGTCAATGCCAATGTCTGTGCTTCTTTTTTCTCATATGGTAATCAAATTATCAATGTCTATTGGCACATGAAGCTCTAAATAAATCACAGATAAAAACTACATTCCCCAACTTCTCCTGAAAGCAGTTGCATCTGTATGACCAAAATATGGCCAATCAGAACAAAAGTAATGTGATTTATTCATTTTGTTTTCTGAAGTTTAATAGGATACAAACATGTATATTTTTCTTATCTTACTTGGGATTCAGTAGTTTCTCTGTGTTGATGTCCTTCATCATTTCTGAAATTTTATTAGCCTTCATTTCTCCAACATTACTTTTACCTTAATCCCTCTTTCTCTCCTCTCTTTCTTTCTTTCTTTCTTTCTTTTCCTTTGGAGAGGTTTTTGCTATAGGGCATGTGCGCTTGCCAGAAAGACAGAGAGAGACAGAGAGATAGAAAGCGAGAAATCAGCCCCCAGGGGAATGGCCACGCTGCAATCTCTTCTCCTCCATTCTCCCCTCAGGATCTTGGGCACGCATGCACACGCACCCGGCATGAGTTTAAGCCACTGGGTTCGGGACTCGAACTGTGGTCTACCACATGGGAGTCCCACTTCTCTGTTTCTGAGACTTCAATTAAACATGTATTAAACTTTATAACTATCTATTATCTTCTCTTCTGCATTTTTCATCTTTTGGCTCTCTCTGCTTCATTTTGAACTGTTTCTTTGAGCTTATTCTTAACCTGTTGTTTATCTTGTTATTTTCTATTGTTAGATTTTTAAGATCTGAATTTTCTATTTGGGCCTTTTTAAAAAGTGGTATATTGATGTACTCTGTGGAGTACTATTCAGCCATAAAAAATTAGTTCCTGACATTTGATAGAAAGTGGATGAATATGAAAGATTTAATGCTAAGTGAAGCAAACCAGACTATGAAAGAGGCATTGTATGTCTCCACTTTATATTGAATGTCTGCACTTTATAGCAGAAATCGAAAGGTTGGAAGGTATAATAGCAGGGAGGATAACTGTAGATACTAGAAACAGTAGAGGAGGGGGTGGGTAATAGTGAGTGAGAGGGAGGGGATCAGAGAAAAAAAATAAGAAATTTAATAGACACAAAAGTGAAAAACTATCTGTTGATTATAATGTCTTTGGAAATGTCTTGAACTTGATCATACACACTGTATTCATGCTGGGAAAAACCATGTTATACATTGTAAATATATACAGTGATTAAATATAAATTATATATATTTTTAATATATAATACATATATATATTTTAATTAAAATTAAAAAGAAAAGAAGTTAGGATTTCAAAGAGAAAAAACTAGTGTATTGGTTTTCTAATTTTTCAATTTCTGCCAGTTTTCTTAAAAGTTGATTTTATAGGGACCAGCAGATGGTGTAATGGTTACATCACTGGACTCTCACATAGTGGGCCATAGTTTGATTTCCAGACCCAGCAGCTTAAAACTCATACTGGGTGTGTGTGCACGCATGCATGCCCAAGATCCTGAGAGGAGAATGGAGGAGAAGGAATTGTGGCCTGGCCATCCCCACACACCCCCCCCCCCCCATAGCACACACGCCCTATAGCAAAACTCTCAAAAAATAAAAATCCGATTTTATATTCTTCATCATAGTAATCTTTGTTGTTTTTACACTCTGTATCTGATCATTCTAATCATTATAGTCTTCATGTCTGTTTCTATTGTCTGTCATTTTTGTTGGTGCTTGTCCATATGATCTTGTCTCTTAGTGTGACTAGTTAACTCTGACTATGTACTGGACATTATACTGGAAATATTATGTGTAGGAGTAATCTAAAGACTCAAGTCATATTTTATTATACTGTGTTTACCTCTTTTTGGTAACTAGGGCTAGTGCTTACAGTTTAGAACCATCTTTTAGAGTTGATATTTTTCTGAGGAAAAAACAGACTTTTACAAAGTTGAGCTTCAAATGATGTAAGGGTTAGTTTATGTTCAGTTTACCTTTATTTCTAAGGTATAATTCTCTGGTTTCAACCTTGGAAGGATTCAGATCTTTGTTTCCCCAGTTTCTTGGGGTCATCAGTAGTTAAGCATATCAACTGAAGATGCCCCTAGGATAAATCTAGCTCCAAATGCTTTGCTTATTTTTCCTGAGTTCCCAGCCTCTCTAGGATCTCAGTCCAATAATTATTCAGTATCTTATTAGCTCTCTGATGCTTCTTGGACTATTTTTTAAATAATCCATACTGTCTTTTTAGTTGTATTTTGTGGGAGAATTGGTTCATATTACCTAGTTTGCATTACCAGAAGTGGAAATTCTGAAATTTCCACTCATTCTCCAGGGGGAAATGAAGCATGTTTTTTTTTTTTTCTCCCTAATCTCTATCTTTATTTTGGAACATGATTGAAGTGACTGGTGGCTGGTCTTAGGCCATGCAGATGAATGCAAGGAAGAGCAACCAGATAGAGTCTAGGCACTTGGAGGCCTTGTTGAGCACAGCAAACATACAGACCCAGACTGTCTATCTTTGGATTATTATATAGAGTAGTAATAATCCACAGTTATTTTGAGCCTCTATTATATACAAGCTAACCTAAATCCTAACTAAAAATATAAGTTAATTAACTTTGTGGTAAATTATCGTAATGATGGTCGTAATTCTTCCTCTGACTTCAAGAAGGCAAGATGTGGGGCCAGCAGTTAGCGTAATGGCTATGTCTCTGAACTCCCATGTAGCTGACCACGGTTCGAGTCCCGGACCCGGCGGCTTAAACTCATGCCAGGCGCGTGTGCGTGCGTGCCCAAGATCCTGAGAGGAGAATGGAGGAGAAGGGATTGCGGCATGGCCATCCCTCCTGGGGGGTGATTTCTCGCTTTCTGTCTTTCTGTCTCTCTCTGTATTTCTGGTGAGTGCACGCGCCCTACAGCAAAAAGCCTCTCAAAAAAAAAAAGGCAAGATGCAAGCAGGCGTTAAAATGCTTATGTATTTCTTGTTGTCCTATTGCTTGCTCTTGCACTCCTATGTCTACCATGGCAAAATGAGTTGACCTGCTGGAGCTATATGAGAGACATGTGGGAGAGGGCCAACAGGTATGGAGTCACCTCACCTGAGGCCATCCTAGATCTACTGCCCAGGTAGTTGAATGCAGTTGCATGAGCAAGCCTAGTCAATGACAGCAGAACCACTGTGACCCATACACTCAAGAGCCATATTAAAAAGTTCTTATAAGCCACTGAGTTTGGGGGAGTTTTGTTACATAGCAATAAGTATGTATGAGCTGATGATTACATGGAAATACTTAGAATCCTTACTCTGTAGTTTTATCTTTAGGCTTAAATAGATCAGTTCAAATATACCAGTTAGAACATTCACTGGTACATAGTAAGCACTCAAAAAGTATTATCTACTCATATTGTTAACCACAATATGTTTTCCTTACTGTAACTATTACTGAGACCCACAATTCCTCTAAACCAGAAAAATCAGTGATTATCAGATAAAACTGACACCAATATCTAAATCCCCAAAACTTTCTAAAATATTTTTATAACCTGTGTCCTTCTACATGTCTTCTTTCTTATAGAATCTTATCTCTCATATTTAGCACCTCAAAGAACATTTTACTTTTGAGTATTGCATAGATGAAGCATCTGAATACTTGGGTGAGTTTGTTGTTTTGGGTTTTTTTCTCTAACTTGGCCTAAGGAAGACTTTGTTTGGGTGGCAGATTGCTCAACCAGGAGTCATAAGATGGGATATTAATCTAGCTTTCACCACCAATTAGTTCTAGGACTTATATAAGTCACTTTAGATCTCCAGGTTAAGTTTATTCACCCAAGGATTGAAATATTTTTGCACCACAGGGCTGATACGTAGTAGATGTTCTGTGAATATTTCTTTTTTTTTTTTTCCTTTCTCTTTTTGGAAAGGTTTTTGCTATAGGGTACGTGCGCATGCCAGAAAGACAAAGAGAGACAGAGAAACAGAAAGTGAGAAATCACCCCCAAGGGGGTATGGCCATGCCACAATCCCTTCTCCTCCATTCTCCTCTTGGGATCTTGGGCACATATGCACATACACATACCCGGTGTGAGTTTATGCCACTGGCTCTGGGACTTGAACTGCGGTTGACTACATGGGCGTCTAGCGACAGAGCCATTATGCCAACTGCTGGTCCCTGTGAATATTTCTTGATTTCATTCAATTGAATTGAACCAAACAGAATGAATTAAATAAGGAAAATGTGCTAAATCTCAGCAAGTTCTTTTACAGCTTAGTCTTTCTATAATTATGCCACCTTTTTTCTTTTAAATCTCTTCTTTCAAACAACACCTCTCCGTTACAAACAAACTAAATCAAATTAAGTTGTTGGGTTCCAATAGAAATCACTTTCATCTTTCCCAGCAGACATTGCTCTTTGAAGTGAACTGTTTGGAAGAGATGCTAATATTAGCCATTTTCTGTGTATGCACAGAGTTTGTTTTTGTGAAGTGACAGGCTAATTTCCTCCCCTTGTCTTCTCAGTCTTGTACCTGTGGTTGTGCTATGGGAAGTAGATGGACAGAAAAAAGGTTTTCTATTTCTATTGTTATTTTAATGCAGTAAAATAATTACTTTATCTTATTTTAATTTATTTTATACACTCAATCACTATACATTACATAGCTTATAAAGTGAATACACTTTACACCAGTCCAGTTGAGGATACTATACACATTATCAACAGATAATAATCCATTTCTGTGTTTCATAAGTTTTAATAATTATGGAGAACTCATGACATGTGAAAGCATAGGAGCCCTCAGTTTCACATCTTAGAACTTCAAACCACAGGAAGCAAGTAAAACAATTTTAATATTAAACTAACCATTTTCAGAACGTTTCTCTTTAATGTGCTGACTTCAGCTTTTTTGTGTGTATGTTTTCTATTCATCGTTGTGTCTAAATTAAAATTTTAGGAGTTCTTAGTGGCCCCACTCAGGGATTAGGACCACTAAAGACTTTCTTCCCAGACTTCACCCTCCTGCCCCCAGATCTGGCCAGGACCCAGACAATACAAGGGAACTCGCAGAAATGTTGGATAAAGAATTCAAAATATTCACAGTGACAAAGCTAACAGAGATGCAAGAGAAGAGAGAGAATGAACTCTAGAAGATGTAGGAGAAAAGAGACAATGAATCCCAGGAGGTGAGAGTTCTTGCATGCTCTGAAAAAGGAGATACGCATCATAAAAAAGAATCAAGCATAATTGTTAGAGATAAAGGCTGTAATACAAGAAATAAAACCCTCCCTTGAAAATATTACAAGTAGATTAGATCATGTAGAAGATCAAATCTCAGATGTAGAGAATAGAACCTCTGACCTAGAAAAATTCACCAAAAAGACTGAGAAAATAACCAAAAAGATGAATATAACATATGGGTAATACTAGATACCATTAAACGCCCAAACATCTGGATCATCGGTATCCCAGAAAGTGAACATACTAATAAGGGCATTGATAGTCTATTCCATGAAATCCTGAAGAAAACTTTCCAAATCTAGAGAGGCACTCAAATATCCAGACCCAAGAAATACAAAGGACCCCACATAGAATCAACCCAAGAAGATCTTCCCCAAGGCACATCATAGCCAGATTGACCAAAACCACAGACAGAGACAAGATACTAAATTCGGCAAGAGAGAAACGTCACATTACTTTCAAAGGATATCCCATCAGGCTAACGTTGGATCACTCATCAGAAACAATGCAAGCAAGGAAAGAATAGAAAAATATATTCAAAGTGTTAAGTGAAAAACAATTTCAACCAAGAATACTATACCTAGCAAGATTATCTTTCATATGGGAAAAAAAATACAAAAACATTCTCAGATAATCAAAACCTGAAATAATTTGCCAACACCAGATCAGCTCTTTAAGAAGTGCTGAAAGGAGTGCTATACCAGGAAAACCAAAGTTGGACACACAGAAATAAGAGCACAAAAAGCATCCAACAGAATTGACAGCCTAATGGTAGGGACAAGTCTGGAGTTGAATGGTAACTTCCAGAGATTAAATGGAAAGATCAGGGGACCAGCAGTTAGCGTAATGGCCATGTAGCTGGACTCTCATGTAGCCGACCGCGGTTCGTGTCCCGGACCCAGTGACTTAAAACTCACGCCAGGTGTGTGTGCGTGTGTGCCCAAGATCCCGAGAGGAGAATGGAGAAGAAGGGATTGCTGCGTGGCCATCCCCCCTGGGGGGTGATTTCTCGCTTTATGTCTCTCTGTCTCTCTCTGTCTGTCCGGGGAGCGCACGCGCCCTATAGCAAAAAAAACTCTCAAAAAAAAAAAAAAAAGGAAAGATCAGAACACGGTAACACTGCAAATTCAATAGAAGAGAGATTAATTACTTGAGACTGAGCTAGTGAAGTAGAAGTTTTGACTTTAGACTAAAACATTACTGATTTTCTTGGATGCTTTGATTTCCATATTTAAGGATTTTTGTCTTTTCTTCAATTGTTCATAGGATCATCAACCTACTATTTGAACTGAATCCTAACGTTTTTCCTGGCTTTGAGTTTTAAGCAAATTTCTCTTAATATTTTTTTATTTTGCATATTATCTACCAAGATTGAATCAGGAAGACATAGAAAACCTGAGTAGACCCATAACAAGCCAGGAGACTGAATCAGTAATAAATAATCTCCCAGCAAAGAAAAGCCCAGGTCCAGATGGCTTCACTTCTGAACTCTACAAAACTTTTAAGGAAAAGTTAATCCCTATCCTACTCAAATTATTTCTAAAGATTCGAAAGGAGGGAAACCTTCCAAATTCATTTTATGAAGCCTCCATCATCCTCATTCCCAAAACATATAAGAACATGACAAAAAAGAAAAACTGTAGACCAATATCGTTGATGAATATAGATGCAAAAATTCTCAACAAGATACTCACAAATCATATCCAACAACATATAACAAAGATTATTCATCACTACCAGGTAGGCTTTATCCCAGGGATGCAAGGATGGTTCAACATACACAGGACCAAAAATGTAATACACCCTATTAACAGAAAGAACGATAAAAGCCATATGATCATTTCAATTGATGGAGAGAAAGCATTTGATAAAATACAACATCCTTTCATGACTAAGACCCTCGGTAAGATTGGTATAGAAAGGTCATTTCTCAACACAATAAAAACCATCTATAAAAAACCTATAGCTAACATTATACTGAATGGGGAAAAGCTAAAAGAATTCCCACTAAAAACTTGTACTAGGCAAGGCTGCCCACTTTCTCCACTGCTCATTAATATAGTACTGGAAGTCTTAGCTAATGCAATCAGAAAAGATAACAATATAAAAGGCATTTGAATAGGCAAAGAAGAGTTGAAATATCTTTATTCATAGATGTCATGATGGTATACTTAGAAGATCCAAAGGTCTCCATGAAAAAACTCCTTGAAGTAATAAGTGAATATGGTAAAGTGGCAGGATACAAATCAACATCCAAAAATCCATAGCATTTCTATATATGAACAAGTTGAACAAAGTAGAGCTTCCCTTTCACCGTGGCCACAAGATGTATAAGATACCGAGGGATAAACCTAGCTAAGGAAGTCAAAATCCTTTATAAAGAAAACTATGAAAATCTTTAAAAAGATATTAAAAGTGACATAAAAAAGTGTAAGGACATCCCATGTTCCTGGATTGGAAGAATTAACATAATCAAAATGGCAATTCTACCCAAATTAATCTACAGGTTTAAACAAGTCAACTCAAAATGGATCAAAGATCTAAACCTAAGACCTCAAACAATAAAACTACTGGTAGAAAATGCTGGGGAAACTCTGGGAGACATTTGAGTAGGCAAAGACTTCTTAAATAAGACTCTCAAAGCACAGACAATAATCCCTAAAATAGACAAGTGGAAATATATCAGACTAAGAAGTTTCTGCACAGCAAAGGACACAGTGACAAGTGTGAATCAACAACACTCAGAATGGGAAAATATTTTTGTCAAATATGCCTCAGATAAGGGACTGATAACCAGAGTACACAGGGAATTCAAGCACCTTACACACACCTACACACAAAAATGATTAACCCAATTAAAAGATGGGAAAATGAGCTGAACAAAAATCTTTCTAAGGAAGACATATGAATAGCCAAAAAGCATATGAGGAAATGCTCAACATCCCTCATCATAAAGGAGATGCAGATAAAAACCACAATGAGATACCACCTAATCCCTGTCAGAATGGCAAAGATGAAAAGGCAAAGATGAAAAATATACAAATTGATAAGTGTTGGCAGGGATGTGACGAAAGGGGAACTCTCCTACACTGTTGGCGGGAATATAAACTGGTTCAGCCACTGTGGAGAACAATATGGAGGTTCCTCAAAGATCTACAAATAGAACTACCATTTGATCCAGCAATTCCACTTCTGGGTATCTAACCAAAGGACAGGAGAACACTTAGTTGAAAAAGCACTTGCACATCAATGTTTATTGCAGCATTATTCATGATTGCCAAGACATGGAAGCAACCCAAATGTCCATGAACAAATGAATGGATTGAATAAGTGTGGCACATATATTCTATGGAATACTACTCAGCCATAAAAAAAACAACAAGACCCTGGCATTTGATAGAAAGTGGTCAAAGGGGCCAGCAGTTGGTATAATGACTATGTCATTGGACTCCCATGTAGTCGACCATGGTTCAAGTCCCGGACCCGGTGACTTAAACTCACGCCGGGCGCATGTGCGTGTGCGTGTGTGCCCAAGATCCAGAGAAGAGAATGGAGGAGAAGGGATTGCGGCGTGGCCATCCCCCCGGGGGGGTGATTTCTCGCTTTCTGTCTCTCTGTCTCTCTCTGTCCTTCTGGCGAGTGCACATGTCCTATAGCAAAAACATCTCAAAAAAAAAAAAAAAAAAGGAAAGAAAGTGGTCAGATATGGAGGATCTATTGTTGAGTTAATAAGCCAAGATATGAAAGAAAGATATTGTATTATCCACTTAATATATACCAACTATCCACACTCTATGGTAGAGATCGAAATATTGGAGGGCATAAAAGCAGTGAAAATAGTTAATGATGATAAGGCAGTGTGGAATGGGTGGGGGGAAGAGAAGAGTATAGAGAAAGACAGCAACAGAACAAATAGAGAGGCATGACATTAGTGGGACACAGATATGATATATTACCTGTTGATGATGACGTGTATAGTTTTCTCAGCTGGATTGGACTGAGAAGTAGTTGATGTTGGGTAAAGTCCTTTTACAAGCAAAATGATAGTGATTGACTGTTTAAAAATAATTAAAATAATAATAATAATCGGAAAAAAATTGAAAAGCTATTGGATGATGAAGATGGGGATTTTAATGTCTCTGCATTGACTTATATGCATGATATTCCTTCTGATAAGAGAAATGTAATACACTGTAAAGTTTATGCGATTCAATATAATATAAGCATGATTATGATAATAAAGGAAAAAAGAAAAATAAACAGAACCTGTTTTTCTTGAAATAAAAAAATACATTAAAAATGTCAATTAATATCTATTTAATGACTGCAGTATAGCTTACTGCAGTCGCCCCAGTTAGGGGCTACTTTATATTATGTTCACTTTACTCACTGAGGTTTATGCCTAAAGTCAGACATGTGTTCATAGATAAATGTATATCAAGCTCTGCTTGCTATTAAAAGTTTTTAAATTGGGGCCAGCAGTTAGCGTAATAGCTATGTCACTGGACTCCCACATAGTCGACTGCGGTTCGAGTCCCGGACCCAGTGGCTTAAACTCACGCCGGGTGCGTGTGCATGCATGCCCAAGATCCCGAGAAGAGAATAGAAGAGAAGGGATTGCGATGTGGCCATCCCCCCTGGGGGGTGATTTCTCACTTTCTGTCTCTCTGTTTCCCTCTGTCTGTCTGGCGAGTGCACACGCCCTATAGCAAAAACCTCTCCAAAAAAAAAAAAAAGTTTTTACATTAATTAAGATCTTTAGTAAATCAATAAAATGTGAAAAAAAGAGACATGGAAAACAACTGTAGATACCAGACAGTGTGGGAGAAAGGGGGTGGGATGGCAGAGGGTGAGAGGTAGGGAATCAAGGGGGAAAAAAGCAAAATATATAGGAAATAAGAAATAGACAATTATTTGTTGACAATAACAGGTATGGTAATAACCTTGACTGAGCCAATATACAATGTATTCTGGATGGAAAAATCTCATTTTGTATACTGTATGGATGTAGGGTGAATGGATGTAAATAAATTAAAATTTAAAAATAGTTTACAGTAAACATATCTGTATGTATGCTATTCTTGAAAATAAAAATTTCACTTATTACAGGAAATAAGAAATATTAGTTTTTGGGTCAGCAGGTGGTGTAGTGGCTGAAGTGCTAGACTCCCGCATGGCCACCTGCAGTTCAAGTCCTGGACCTGGAGCCTAGGAAATCACACAGGCAGCATATGCATGCCTGCCCAAAATCTAGGGAAGAGAATGGAGTAGAAAGGAGTTCAGCATGGCCATCTTCCCAAGAGGTGATTTCTCATTTTCCTCACTCCGTCTCTTTCCAGCAAGCATACATATCCTATGACATAAACCTTAAAAAAAAGGAAAAGAAATATTATCTTAATTTTGTCAGGAAGGTGGGCAGGAAGTTAACAAGAAATCTTAATGGTATAATTATTAAAATGGCAGCTTTGGTTTTGAGTGGGAAAAATTCTGTACCCCTTTGTTTCTATTTGTATTTCCTGAAACCAACATTGGCAAATTCCAGGTATGGACTTTGGCTGAGTTTTTTAAGAATTTTTATTTCTGTATTTTATATTCTATCTTTCATTATAATTTATTATTTACATTTAATCATACTTCTTTATAGTCTACAATATGGTTTTTCAAAGCATGTATATGTTAATGCATGTCAATGCATGCAATACATGTCAATCAAGTCAAAGAGTTTACCATATATATCATTTTCAACAGAGAACTTTACATCCTTGTGTCTGTTCATTTTTTTTCCCTGAGCCCCTCCCTCTCATTCTCTACTATCCACTCCCTTCTATACAATCTCTGGTATCTACACTTGCCCTTCCTACTATTATATCCTTGAATACTTCCATTTCTGCCATAGAGTGCAGACATTTGGTATATATTGAGTGAGATGCACAAATGCTTGTCTTTCCTAGTCTGACTTGTTTCCCTTAGCATTAAATCTCCTATATTTAGCCACTTTGTATCAGATACCAGGGTATCATTGTTCTTTATGCCTTAGTAGTATTCCATAGTGTATAGGTGCCACATTTTTTCAATCCAGTCATCCGTTCTTGGGCATTTAGGTTGGCTGCACGTCTTCGCAATCGTGAATAATGCTGCAATAAATGTGCAAGTGTCTTTTTGACAACAACCTGATGAAATTTTAAGATTAGTATAAGCAAGATGGCTCGGTCAATAAGTGAGATTATGATTCTTTGATGCGATTTCACTGTCATGTTCTGCCTACCAGATGGAAAAATAAGAAAATCTCAGCAGTACCATTTACAGGCAGTCAGCAAGACAAGCCCTCAGGCAGACATTCTCCTGTAGTGGTAATTTGTAGGTTCTATTTCTGCTAATATTTTCCAATACCCATTTAGTCCATATTATTGGATTTTATTACATTTTTTGATGCAAATTGAATTTAATTAAGGCCTCTTTTGGCTCTAACAATCTATAATTTTATCCCTTCATTATTGGATCAGCAAATCTAATAATCTCCAAGCCAGACTACATTCTGTCTCTGCTATGTTCTCCTGAGGAATCCAGAAAGGTCCTAGCTATATACTAAAGGCAAGCAGGCATTTAATGGTCCCCAGCACATACAGCAGGCACTACTACTTATCTATCATTATATTTAGCAAATTCCATCAGGACTCCCCTGAATGTGATACGTTTCATTAAGCCTTTCCTGACTGACTTCGCTAAATATTTCATAGTTCTGTCCTTAAAACCCAACCCACTTTCAAGTCTTGTGTGCTTATTTCCCACAATTTCTCCAATCCCATCTTGTGTTACAATTATTCACACATGTGTCTTATCTCCACTATTAGACTGAAATTTTCTTGAGAGCAGTATCTGCCTGACATATTTCTGTTTGTCCCACGGTGTCAAAGACTGTACTATCTCCATAATAAATGTTCAATAAATATTAGTTATTTTTAATTCATCATAACAGTACACCTCAGGGAGAAGAGCTGCATTAAATAGGTTGAGGAAAACATCATTAGCCTTCTCTCCATTTCTGTATTCCCTTCTCTCATCAAGTAATTCCTCTTCTCAGAGCATTAACTTTCATAATAATCAGGTTATCAGTCTTGTAATGCAAAATAAACCTAAAAAGAATTGAATGTAGCCTTCCTTTTCTCTCTGACAATTTACACATGGTAGTTTACTATAAAATGGTGATAAAGAGAAGAAGATGAACGGTATGAATGTACAGCAGAGATGATGCTGGGTTCACCACACTATTCTTCCTGGCAATATAGGAAGACTACACTCCTCAGACTCTCTTGCAGATAAGTGGGGACATATGACTCAGTTCTGACCAATAGAATGTGATAGGAAATGATGTAAGTCATTTTATTCCTAGTCCTCAAAAACATCACACCACCTTTTAGCCTCCTTTTCCTTGCTAAGCATATAAAATTTTTTGAAAGCTGTATCTATCAGTTCATATCTGTTGTAAAATAAAACTCAAAATTTAGAGGCTTAAAACAAACCATTTCATTTGCTCATTATTCTATATTTCAGCATTTTTTGGAGAGGTTTTTGCTACAGAGCGCATGCGCTCGCCAGAAAAAACAGAGAGAGAGAGAGAGACAGAAAGTGAGAAGTCACCCACTGGTGGGATGGCCAGGCCACATTCTCTTCTCCATTCTCCTCTCCGGATCTTGGGCATGCACGCACAAGCACCTGATGTGAGTTTAAGCCACCAGGTCCAGGACTTGAACTGCGGTCGACTACATGGGAGTCCAGCGACATAGCCATTACGTCATCTGCTGGTCTCTGTAGTTCAGCATTTTGAAAAGGACTCAGCCAGAAAGTTCTTCTGTAGACCTTGTTTGGGATTACTCATGTGGCTGTTCTCAGTTGGATTGACTGAAGATGATTAGGCAAGTGGGCCTCAACTGGAATGGTTCATCTTTTCTACATGTGGTCTCATCTGCCATCAGGCTAGCCAGGGCTTTTTCTCATAGCAGAGGAGAGAATAGATTCCAGCAGAAGAGTCAGTGTGGAAGAGATTAGAAAATGGCGATCAAGGGGAGTTTATAATGAGGCATAAATCAGTAGGGGTTATTACTAAAACAATCTAAGACTAAGGTTATGCCCCAATAATAAAGCTACAAGATGGAACTAGTTCAGATCTCTGAGTCATCACTTGGTAGAGAGTGTCCTGATCCACATCTGTCTATGATGTGAGTGAGAAATAAAACGCTATTGTGTTAAGTCACTGATAAATTTGTTGGTACAATGTAGCCTATAGTGCTATCCTATTAAGGGCATAGTGACACTTCTCTGATATGTGGGAAATATGTCTACATGCAGAATATAATCTTAACATAAAATCACAATTTTTTTCTGAGACTCTTTTTTTTTTTTGCGAGGTTTTCGCTATAGGGTGCGTGCGCTTGCCAGACAGACAGAGAGAGACATAGAGACAGAAAGCAAGAAATCACCCCCCAGGGGGGATGGTCACGCCGCAATCCCTTCTCCTCCATTCTCCTCTCGGGATCTTGGGCACGCACGCACACACACCCGGCATGAGTTCTAAGCCACCGGGTCCGGGACGCAAACTGCAGTCGACTACGTGGGAGTCCAGCGACATAGCCATTACGCTAACTGCTGGTTCCCTCTGAGACTCTTAAGAACCCCCTGAACTGATAATACTTTTATTATAGTTGATAATAATAGGGTTTTACTATTTATATGGTTGTTACACATATATTAACACATTTAATTCTGGTTCCAACTGAAGAAATAGATAAGAAGTTCAGGTGCTCTTCAGAGACTAAAAAATAAAAATTCAGGCTCAGAGTTAAATGACTCATGAAGACTACAAAGATATAATTGGCAGGGCTGACACTAAGATCTGGCTCTTTTATTTCAGCAGACTCACCACTCTCACATAGGGAAATCTTGGGTTGTTCACTATTCTTGGAATAGGCTAGGCCTCAACTGAGATTTCTATCTTCCTACAAACTAGCAATCCTTGGAGAACAAACAGGAACTTAATTAATGTTTCTTTGGAATAGAAAAATATTAAGTCACTCTGTGAAAGCATTGACTTAAGAGAACTAGGATGTGCCTTTGGCTCTCTGAGTAGCACCACAGTGGTTGGCAAGAATAAGCACCTTACGAAAGGCAGCACAAAGGGAACCAAGAAGAAAGTGATTGATCCATTTTCCAAAAAAGATTGGTATGATGTGAAAGCACCTGCTATATTCAACATAAGAAATATTGGGAAGACACTAATTAGCAGTACTCAAGGAACCAAAATTGTGTCTGATGGACTTAAGAGCTGTGTGTTTGAAGTGAGTCTTGCATATCTACAGAACAACTAAGTCACAGTTAGAAATTCAAGCTAATTACTGAGGACATTCAGGGCAAAAACTGCCTGCCTAACTTCCATGGCATAAATCTCACCAGTGATAAAATGCATTCCATGGTCAAAAAATGGCAGACCATGACTGAAGTTCATGTCGATGTCAAGACTACTGATGGTTATCTGCTTCATCTCTTCTGTGTTGGGTTTACTAAAAAACGCAAAAATCAGATACGGAAGACCTCTTATGACCAGCATCAGCAGGTCCACCAAATCCAGAAGAAGAAGATGGAAATCATGACCCGGGAGGTGCAGACAAATGACTTGAAAGAAGTGGTCAATAAACTGATTCCAGACAGAATTGGAAAAGACATAGAAAAGGCCTGCCAGTCCATCTACCCTCTCCACGATGTCTTCGTCAGAAAAGTAGAAATGCTGGAGAAGCCCGAGTTTTAATTGGGGAAACTCATGGAGCTTCACGGTGAAGGTAGTAGCTCTGGGAAAGCTACTGGGGATGAGATGAATGCCAAAGTTGAACAAGCTGATGGATATGAACCACCAGTCCAAGAATCTGTTTAAAGTTCAGACTTTTAATAGTGACAAATAAAAAGTCCTGTTTGTGACAAAGAGAGAGAGAGAGAGAGAGAGAGAGAGAGAGAGAGAGAGAGAGAGAGAGAGAACTAGAATGTATTGAGTGTCTCTCTGTTTGCCAAGCAAGGCTGCAAGACTGTAAGTCGAAAAGCTGGTTGAGGTAAAGATGCTGAGCTTCATTCACCAAAGAAACATGCCAAGTCTCCCATCTGGTATGGAGGGTACTTCTGGTATAAGGAGCCCATGGAGAGAAAGGAAGCTTCTGAAAAGTCTATTCTGAATCCTACAAAGCCCAATGGAAGACACTTTAAAGTAGATATGGTGCCTACTTCTCAACTTGGGGAGTCAGGACTGTGCCAAGACCCAAGAGGCTGCACATAGCTGGAGAAATGAAACGAGGGGGACTTGTTAGAGTTTCAGCATGTGGCTATGATTTCTGCTCACAGAGAAGATTTGAAAACAAGTTCTTGTCAGAGTTGGAGAGTCCATCAACTATCAAAGCAAAATCTGAATGGGATAGAGCAGGAATCAGTAAACTATGGATCAGAGGCCAAATCTAGCAGCTGAATAGATCTGTTTTGCTTTGCTTATAGCTTTTTAAATTGAGATATAATTCACATAACATAAAATGAACCATTTTAAACTGAGCAATTCAGTGGCATATAGCACACTTACAGTATTGTGCAATGATCACCTCTATCTAATTCTAAAATATTTTAATCACTCAAAAAAAAACCCATATCCAATAAGCTGTTATTCACCTTTAACTCTTCCCCATCCCCTGGCAATCACCAATTTATTTTCAGTCATAATGGACTTGCCTGTTCTGAGTATTTTCTATAAGCAGAATCATATTATATGTGACCTTTTATGTCTGCCTTCTTCAACTTAGCATAATGATTTTGAGGTTCATCCACATTGTAGTTGAGGTGAAGATGCTGAGCTTCATTCACCAAAGAAAGATGAATATATGACAATTTGTTTATTCATTCAATTGTTGATGGACATTTGGGTTTCCACTTTGGGACTATTGGAAATAGTGCTGCTGTGAACATTTGTGTACAAGGATATGTGCAAGTACCTGATTTCAACTATTTTCCGTATATGCCTGGATGTGGGACAGCTGCCTGGATTTGAATAATTTTTATTGGAACACAGGCATGGCCATTTGTTTTCATATCATCTATCTGTGGCTTCTTTCATGCTATAATTGCAGAATTAAGTAGTTGCAACAGAGAACATATGGCTACAAAGACAAAAATATTTTACTTTATCCTTAACAGAAAAAGGTTACTGACCCCTGGGATAGAAGAAACATCACTTCCATCGTTCAGATCCTCATATGGTAAATAACCTGAGTTATATTTCTCTTGGTCCTTGAAATGGTGGAAAGAAATTTCCTTTAATCTGTGATGACCAAGGCTTGATGTTACAGGTTCTTTTAAATTATGATTTCTGGTTTACATATCAGTGTACATCTGTGTGGGCTACAGCATGACTTTTGAAGGAATGCATACAGTATATAATCCAATCAAGGATATACACATATTATTCTTCTTTAACATTGAACAATACATTATGTCATGCACATTTGTTAGTCGTTCTATTTGGGTTTTTTGAAATATGTATTAAATTGCCCATATTTTTTATTCACTGTGATATACCATCCTGTAGCCTGTTTCTCTTAGTTACATGCATTCTCATGTCCATTAAAATTTTTCTTGAGAACATTCTATTTACCACCCCGCCCCCAAAGCCTCTCCTGGTATCTACCATTACTGTCTCTATTTCCATGCTTTTAATGTTGTTTTTGTTGTTTTGTTTTGTTTTTCAATTATTATTATTATTTATACATTCAATAACTATACATCATTTAGATTGTAAAGAGAATTGACCAAGCATGATATACACCTCAGTCCAGCAGGTTGAGAATACTATACACGTCATCATCAACAGGTAATAAACCATTTCTATGTCCCACAAATGTCTTGCTTCTCTATTTTTTCTCCATTTTCCTTCCCTACGTTCTTCTCTTCTCAAACCCTTCTTCCACACTTTCTCCAGCATCCATAACTATTTTCACTGATTTTATGACCTCCAATATTTCAATCTCTACCATAAAGTGTGGACAGTCGGTATATATTAAGTGGATACATACAATATCTTTCTTTCATAGCTTGGCTTGCTTCACTTAGCAATAACTCTTCCATATTCAACCACTTTCTATCAAATGCCAGGGTCTTGTTTTTTATGACTGAATAGTATTCCATAGAGTATATGTGCCACACTTTTAAAACCCATTCATCTGTTCATGGACATTTGGGTTGGTTCCACGTCTTAGCAATCATGAATGATAACACAATAAATATAGATGTGCAAGTGCTTCTCCAACTGAGTATTCTCCTGTCCTTTGGGTAGATAACCAGTAGCTGAATTGCTGGATCGTATGGTACTTCTATTTGAAGGTCTTTGAGGAACCTACATATTGTTCTCCACAGCAGTTGGACCAATTTACATTCCCACCAACAATGTAGGAGAGTTCCCCTTTCATCACATCCAGTCAGCACTTACCATTTTCTCTTATTTTAATCTTTGCCATTCTGACTGGAGTTACATGGTATCACATTGTGGTTTTGATCTGCATCTCCCTTATGATAAGGGGTGTTGCGCATTTCTTCATATGCTTTTTGGTTGTTTGTATGTCTTCCTTAGAGAGTTGTTTATTCAGCTCATTTTCCCATCTTTTAATTGGGCTAATCTTTTTCTCCTGGGTAAGCCACGTGAGTCCCCTGTGTATTCTGGTTATCAGTCCCTTATCTGAGGCATAGTTAACAAAAATTCTCTCCCATTCCGAGGGTTGTCCATTCACACTAATTACGGTGTCCTTAGCGATGCAGAAATTTAAACTGATGTAATCCCACCTGTCTATTTTTGGGATTATTGCCTGTGCTTTGGGGTTCTTAGAAGTCTTTGCCTACTCCAATGTCTTCCAGAGTTTCCCCAGTGTTTTCCACCAGTAGTTTTATAGTTTGAAGTCTTAGGTTTAGATCTTTGATCCACTTTGAGTTGTTTTTTGTTAATGGTGACAGATAGGGGTTCAGATTCATCTTTGTGCAGGTGGATACCCAGTTTTTCCAGCACCATTTGCTCAGGAGGTTTTCCTTTTCCTAATGTATTGAATGGTATCCTTTGTCAAAGATGAGTTGGCTGTATGTTTGGGGGTTTATTTCTGGGATCTCTACTTTGTTCCATTGGTCCTCATGTCCGTTTTTGTGCCAATACCATGCTGTTTTGATTATCACAGCTTTGTAATATATTTTGGGGTCAGGAAGTGAGATGCCACCTACTCCACTCTCCTTGTGCAGAATGCCTTTGGCAATATGAGTTCTTTTATGATTCCAGACAAATTCTGATTGTCTTTTCTAGATTTGTGAATAATGTCTCTTGTGATTTTTTTAGGGATTGTATTAAATATGTAGATTAATTTGGGTAGGATTGCCATTTTGATTATATTAATTCTGCCAATGCAGGAACATGGGATGTCCTTCCACTTTTTTGTGTCCTTTTTTTTTTTTTTGAGAGGTTTTTGCTATAGGGCACGTGCACTCACCACAGAGACAGAGAGAGACAGAGAGACAGAAAGCAAGAAATCACCCCTCAGGGGGATGGCCATGCCTCAATCCCTTCTCCTCCATTCTCCTCTCGGGATCTTGGGCACACACGCACACGTGCCCGGCGTGAGTTTAAGCCACCAGGTCCGGGATGCAAACCATGGTCGACTACATGGGAGTCCAGCAACATAGCCATTACACTAATTGCTGGTCCCTGTGTCCTTTTTTATTTCCTTTTTAAGGTTTTCATAGCTTTCCTTATAGAGGTTTTTTACTTCCTCGGTTAGTTTTATTTCTAAGTATCTTATACTTCTTGTGGCTATGGTAACTGGGATTATTTTCTTCAGTTCTGTCTCTGTATGCTTTTTGGTTGTATATAGAAATGCTATAGATTTTCTGTAAGTTAATTTTGTATCCTGCTACTTTACTATATGCATTTATTACTTAGAGAAGTTTTTTCATGGGTACTATTTGGGTCTTCTATGTATACAATCATGTCATCTACAAACAGAGATAATTCCAGCTCTTCTTTCACTATTGGAATGCCTTTTATTTCTTTCTCTTGTCTGATTGCATTGGCTAGGACTTCTAGTACTATATTGAATAGTAGCAGAGAAAGTGGGCAGCCTTGTCCTGTACCAGTTTTTACCAGCCTTGTCTTATATCATTCAATATAATGTCAGCTATAGGTTTTCCATAGATGGCTTTTATTATGCTGAGAAATGATCCTTCTATGCCACTTTTACTGAGAGTCTTAATCATAAAAGGATGTTGTGTTTTGTCAAATGCTTTTTCCATGTCAATTGAAATGATCATATGGTTTTTATCTTTCTTTCTGTTAATATGGTGTATTACATTTTTGGTTTTGTGTATGTTGAACCACCCTTGCATCCCTGGAATAAAGCCTACCTGGTTGTGATAAATAACCTTTTTAATATGCTGTTGAATATGGTTAGCAAGTATCTTGTTGAGAATTTTTGCATCTATCTTCATGAGAGATATAGGTCCGTAATTTTCCTTTTTTGTTGTATCCTTATCTGTTTTGGGAATGAGGGTAATGGAGACTTCATAAAATTAATTTGGAAGGGTTCCTTCTTTTTGGATCTCTTGAAACAGTGTGAGTAAGATGGGGGTTACCTCTTATTTAAAAATTTTTGTAAAATTTAGCAGTGAAGCTATTGGGATCTTGACTTTTCTTTGTTGGGAGGTTATTTATTACTAATTCAATCTCAATGCTTGATATAAGTCTATTCAGGCTTTCAATGTCCTCTTGAGTCAACCTTGGTAGATTATATGTCTCCAAGAAAATGTCCATCTCATCCAGGTTTTCTTGTTTGTTGACATATGTATCTCCTTCAAATTTTAAGGAAAGGTTTTTTGGGCGTAGTAATTAAGCAGTTGAAACTGCTTAATTTTTTTCATAATTTAAAATGCATAATTCCATTCCTTCTAGGCCTGGAAGGTTTCTGCTGAGAAGTTCAAGGTAAATCTGATAGGATATCTTTTATAGGTAACTTGGCCCTTATCTCTAGCCATCTTTAGGGTTTTCTCTTTAACTTTGAACCTTGACATTTGACTGTAATGTGCCTTGGAAAAGATCTTATGTTGAATCTATTTGGCTTCCTTTGAATTTCTCTGTAGATTTGGGAAGTTTTCAGATTATAGAAGTTCATGGAATAGGTTTTTCTATACCTTTTCCTGTTTCTTCAGCTGCTGGGATACCCATCATGCAGCTATTTGGTCTTCAAATCATGTCCTATAAGTCACATATGTTCTCTTCATTTTAATTGTTATTTTTTCCTCTCACTTTGATGGTCTGGACTATTTCAAAGGTTGTATCTTCAAATTCAGGTATTCTTTCCTCTGCATGATACACCCTGATGTTGATGTTCTCTATAGAATTTTTAATTTTCTGTATTATATCCTTCATCTCCAGGATTTCTGTTTGATTCTCTTAAAAGATTTTCTCTCTCTGCTGAAGCTCTGTTCAATGTTAAGCATTTATTTTTTCTCATCTCCTGAAATTGCTTTTTGTGTTCTCTTGTGTTTCATTGAGTTTTGTCATCATTTATCCAACATTGCTGTAATTCCCTGCATTTTGTTTGTCATTAGTATAAAATTAATGTGTTCCTTTTGGAGAGATATTTTCTTGTCTCTTGTTTCTTATGCACTTGCATCATTTTTTCAGCCTCTGATGGAGTACTTATTTCTTCTGAATATCTAGATTAGTTTTATTAGTAGCAGTAGTTTATTTCATTTTATTTAGGCCTTTATTTACTGAAGACTTTTTGTATTTTCAGACACCCATGGGGGTGCTAGGGCTTCCAGGCCAGTGGGTTTTGGTTTTAGATGAGGTTAGTGCTGTTCATTGGTGTTACACCTGTAGAGGGGTGGGTTTCCTCAAACTGATGATGATTGTTGCCCTGTGGTGTGGTTCCCTGAGTTCTCAGATTCTGTGTAGGGAGCATCATCCTCCTCTGGTAGAGGTAGCAAGTAAAAATATCAGCTGAGAATCAGTAATAACCTTTGCCTTGGAGAAGTTGCACATAGGAAACATATTTGCTGAGAAGTTATGATGCAGGGAGTGACTAGTTGTTCGGTTAGAAAATTGTGTGCAATTCCTGGAGATAAAGTTATCCATCCCAGCACCTGATTCTCTCTATAGCCATGACCCCCTCTGAGGGACTTTGATGCAGGTGGGAGTGGCAGGGGTTGTTGCCGGTGCAGGACTGTTCCTCACTCTCTCTGTCTTTCCCTCTTCCTCCTCTCCCCACCCCCCACTGAAAAAAAAAAATACAATCTTTCTCAGTAAACAAGGGAGAAGAAAGAATAGATGAGAGAATTGGTGCTCTGATTATTGCCAAGTTCAGAGGTGGCAGCAAGATCCATTTTGCTTGCTATTCAGGAAAGAGACCTCATAGTAGGGGCCTGTGGTTGTTGGAACCTGATGAGTCCTACATGACTTTCATCCACACTTTAACATGTAAGTAAATCACTTCAAAGCTAGTTAAAAAGTAAATTCTGAGTCACTAGGTTTGGGGTGGAACTTCAGACTGCATTTCTAACAAATTACCAGGAGATACTAATACTGCTGGTGTAAGCACCACTCTGAATAGCAAGGTGAGCACCAGTTCCTAAAGAAGACTGCTGTCGGCAATTCCCTGAGGAGTTGTAAAAAAAAATCTGCAATGATGCCAGGGACCTGCCCCCAAAAATTCTGATGAGCTTGGTCTGTGATGTAGCCTAGACCTCCAGATGGGGAGATTTTAATAGGCTGCAAAGTTTGAGAGGCAAAATTCTAGAGTTCAGGAGGTGAGGGCTGGATTTGATCAGTGATGGTTATTTTAAAAAGAGGTTATTGGTAAATGCAAAAAATGGTTAATATTAATTAAAAACTCAAATTGACCATCTATCTACCTATCAAGTACTTTGTGTTAAATTTTCTACATTACACAACTAATTTGGGCTATCAGGGGGAAACGATGTAATTCAAAGTTGGATGCATTTTTCAAATAAGTGATCCAATTTCATTACTCTTTTTCCTGGGAATTGTGCCTGGCCAAGCTATGATCTGCTTCCTGCCTCTCACTGTATCAATAAATACGTCAGCATCGGGCCACTGGGACCTCATCTATGCTGAGAGTAGAATGCACAAGACGATCCAACAGTTCTTGTCTCTTTCCATTTCCAAATTACATGCTTATTGTATTCAGGCAAATCAACATGAGGCCAAGTCTGCAGATGTTTGAAAACTTCCAGACGATACCTAAAGTTGTTCCTTTTCAGCTTATAGAAGCCTACATTAATGGTCTTTTTTGTATATTTAAAAAGTGTTCAAATAAACTGAAGCCTTCTAATCCTATCTTCCATGTCTCCACACTAGAATAGAAGACACATAAATGGTTCAGTAATGGTGATGTATAGGTAGCACCACCGCTTGGAAGGCTAAAAGCTGCATGGGAGCCCCAGGTTCAGTTCCTGGGCCAACCTGAACACACCATGCATAGTTGCATGTGTCTATAAGTCTAGCTAACTATGAGGCTTGGATAGAAAGATGGCAACAGAGCAAGGCCTTGTCAAGAATGCCTGTCTCTGCCTGTCTGTCTGTCTGTCTGTCTGTCTCTGTCTCTCTCTCTCTCTCAATTTCTCTCTTGTAAAGTAATAAAATATTTATTTATTTATGTATTTATTCATCTATATTTAGACAGGTCTCATTGTCATTATCTTCTTGCCTCAGCCTCACAGCTGGGACTACAGGTGCATGCCACAAAGTCAAGCTCTTTTTAGACAGGGTGTCACTATGTTGCTCAGATACTCTGCCTCAGCCTCCCCAAGTTTCTGGGATCACAAGCACATACCGCTGTGCCTGACCTTTAGGTTAGACTGGGATGGAAACCCAGGCCTCCCATGTGGCCCCAGCCTGCAGAGCACAGTGTCTTAGCAATGTACACCACTGCAACTGGATCACATGAATGTTTATTAATAAGAGTAAAATACCAGTCAATGTACCACACCCTGCCATAAGTCTGGCCTCACTGCCTGGTTCTTTGCAGACTACCCCCTAGACTATTGTCTTAGAGCCTTCAGAGTCTCCATTCCTTCAGAGATCAAAATCCACTTTTATGACAAGACTCCCACTCCCATCACCCCACCACCAATATTCCTTGTATTCTCTTCATTGCAGTCTACTTTCACTGGACAATTGGTCCTGTTTCAAGCTTATGTCATATCAAAAAGTGGCAATGTCAGAAAGTCTCAACTATTTCTATCTATGTAGCAAGACCTGCTGTAAATGGCTGATTTAATTAGTATTCAATGGTTTATATATGGGGTTCTCAAAGTGGATCCTGGAACCAACAGCACCAGCATTACCAAGAAGCCGGTTACTAACGCAAATTCTTGGGCTTCAGCTCAGATAAACTGACTCAGACTTTCTGGGGGCAGGCCCAGGAATTTGTGTTCCACAAATCCTTCAGGTTTAATCTGATGGCAGCAAAAGGCTGCAAAGTAGTAGAGAAGATTAACCACAGATATCTTACAACTTTAACGAACTTGCCATCACTAAGTGTATTACATTAGCTATGAACTATGACACCACTAAATCTCAGTGGTGTGTAACAAGTCAGTTCTTTCTCACCCATGGATTACTCACAGCTTTGCGGGCTGGTTTGGGAACTCGGCTTCAGCTGGCAGGTTGAGCCTAGGTGTGCTCTATCCACCTCATTCTGGAACTTGAGCTAGAGGAACAGTGACTACCTGGGTGTATAATTCTCATGGTGGAAGTCTGAAGTCTCAGAGGGCTGATTTTCTTATGGCTCAGCATCAGAACTGAAATACCATCTCCTCTGCTCTCATTCCATTGGCCCACATAGGTCACATGGCCAAGCCCAGTAGGGTATAGAAATATATTCCTATGGAGGTGAAAGGTCAGGAGTCATGGAAAGAGAGTATTTCTGAAAAAAGTCCAATAGATCATATCGAGACAATGGGCAAATACACTCAATGCAAACCTTGCCAGCTATTAAGAGGAATTCAATTCTATTAAACTAACAGTGGTAATCAAATAAGAACTGTAAATATTTCAAGAAAGCAGCAGTCAGCCTATAGATGATTTTTGTCATTCTTTTCTAATTCATGTGATAAACTCTAGACAAAGAATTTCCATCCACGCTTCCTTTCTGGTTCTACTTCTAAAGAACATATGTCATATGAACTTTGAAAAAAATCAAGGGAAATACCTACTGCAGCATTTTCCCTTGTGGTTATTTCCACTTTGAAAAGCTGACCAAATATTTTTCTCTTCTAATGAGTTTTTTAAAAGAAAACTCTCTTAAATTCCCATCATTGATTCTCTAACCACATTCAATTGGCAAGAGACAAAAAGAAATATATCTTTCCTGAAGATACAGTGAAGTCTGCCACTACTAACATAATTAATCATATATCCAGCACAGAATGATTACAGATTGGGGACAATATCATCATATACAAGAGCTTCAGAAGGCAACTTAAATCTCCTGATGACAGGAATAAGAAAAGCCTTCATTTCTGTAGCTTTTCCTTAACTGGACCCAATACATGTTTGTTGAACTGAAAACACATGAATTCTGCTCAAGATGCCAGATAAGGGCAAATTCTAAACTCAGTGTTCTATTGAAACAGGAGCAAAAAGAAGTCCATTCCAGAAAGATCACTAGCTATCA
Organism: Tupaia tana; assembly: GCA_026018925.1. Classification (NCBI taxonomy): domain Eukaryota; kingdom Metazoa; phylum Chordata; class Mammalia; order Scandentia; family Tupaiidae; genus Tupaia; species Tupaia tana. Next base: position 163,305,361 of record JAKSZU010000009.1, read on the forward strand.
CTGCTGTGAGTGAGACACTCACAGGTGAAAGTGAAATAATTTAATAGGCATATATAACAAGGCAGAAGCACTTCACCCAAGAGGGTGATGCGATATCCCAACCACTGTTTGGTGGATCATGGTTGCTTGAAGAATTTCTAATGGGAGTGAGAGAGTCTAACACCAGTAGAAGAAACCACCTTCACAGGCTGCGTGGGTTACCCTGATTTATCTGAAGAAGAGCTGTGGGCAGGACAAGCAACACAGTGTAGGGGTTGCTTTCTCTCTTCTCCTTTCTCTGCCTCTGTTTCTCTCCAGTGAGCGTATGCACCCTCTGACAATGGGAAAAAAGAATAAAATGGGACTTTTTAGGAAATTCAAGCTCTATCCCTCTTTATCATGCTGTTAGACACTGAGCAAGTCATATAAACCCTTTCAGCCTCAGTTTCCTAATTTGTATAATCAGAATAATTTACCTGCCCCAATACTTCCAAGGGCAATTTCAAAGCTCAGTTGAATCTGTGTGTGAAATTGATACACAGAATATTCTTTTTCAAAAAATAATTTTCTAATTTAATTCAATTTATTATTATTATTATTTAATTTGAGCAGAGAGAGAGACATATAGACAGAAAGAGAGAGAAAGGGAAAGAGTGAAACCAAGCCACAAGTCCGGGACTTGAAACATAGTAGGCCATGTGGGAGTCCAGTCCTTAACCACCACACCACCTGCTGGCTCCTGATATTCAAAATATTCTTATAAGTATTAATTCTCACACTGGGGATAATTAGGGGAGGGATAGATAGTGTGCCGTTTGTAAATGGCACCCCTGGCTTTATGCAGGGCACAGTCTCTACAACTGTATGTTAAGCTGCCTCACTTTCCATGCCCTGGCCATGGTGGCATCTAAAGATCACACTAATTAATAGATTTTCAAAGATGGTATAGAAATACCAAAAGTCTAGATAACCTAACATCATTCCTCAAGGAACTGGAAAAACAACAACAACAAAAATGCCAGGCAGAAAGAAATAATAAAGATTCGAGCAGAAATACGAACTATACAGAAAATAAATGAAAGCAAAGCCTGATTCTTTGAAAAGATTAACAAGATCGACACACCATTAGCTAGACTGACAATGAAAAAGAAAGAAAGTAACTAGATAAATCAAATACATAATGAAACAGGCAACATTACAACAGACACAACAGAAATACAAGACATCATTAGAGGATACTATGAGCAATTGTATCCAAACAAACAAGAGAACATGGAGGAGATGGACAAATTCCTGGATGCATATAATCTACCAAGATTGAATCAGGAAGACATAGAAAACCTGAATAGACCCATAACAAGCCAGGAGATTCAATCAGTAATAAATAACCTCCCAACAAAGAAAAGCCCAGGTCCTAATGGCTTCACTTTTGAATTCTACAGAATGTTTAAGGAATAGTTAACCACCATTCTACTAGAATTATTTCTGAAGATCCAAAAAGAAGGAAACCTTCCAAATTCATTTTATGAAGCCTCTATCATCCTCATTGCCAAAACAGATAAAGACATGACAAAAAAGAAAACTACAGACTAATATCTCTGATGAATATAGGTGCAAAAATTCTCAACAAGATATTTTCAAATTGTATCTAACAACATGTAACAAAGATTATTCATCACAACCAGGTAGGTTTTATCTCAGGGATGCAAGGGTGGTTCAACATATGCAAAACCATAAATGTAATATGCCATATTAACATAAAGATAGATAAAAAAACATATGATCATTTCAGTCAATGCAGAGAAAGCATTTGATAAAACACAGCATCCCTTCATGATTAAGACTCTCAGCAAGATTGGTATAGAAGGGTCATTTCACAACACAATAAAAGCCATATATGAGGGAACCAGCAGTTAGCGTAATGGCTATGTCGCTGGACTCCCACGTAGTCGACTGTGGTTCGCGTCCTGGACCCGGTGGCTTAAAACTCACGCTGGGCGCGTGTGCGTGCATGCCCAAGATCCCGACAGGAGAAAGGAGGAGAAGGGATTGTGGCGTGACCATCTCCCCGGGGGATGATTTCTCGCTTTCTGTCTCTATGTCTCTCTCTGTCTGTCTGGCGAGCGCACGCGCCCTATAGCAAAAACCTCTCAAAAAAAAAAGTAAAAAAAAAAAAAAGCCATATATGAAAAACCTATAGCTAACATTATACTGAATGGGAAAAAGCTAAAAACTTTTTCACTAAAAACTGGTACTAGACAAGGCTGCCCATTTTCTCCACTGTTTTTTAATATAGTGCTGGAAGTCTTGGTCAATGCAATCAGAAAAGTCAATGCAATGTATTCAAATAGGCAAAGAAGAGTTTAAAATATCTTTATTTGCAGATGACATGATGGTATACTTAGAAAGCCCAAAGGTTTCCACGATAAAACTTCTCAAAGTAATAAATGAACACAGTAAAGTCTCAGGATACAAAATCAATATCCAAAAATCTATAGCATTTCTATATACAAACAACAAGGTGAATGAAGTACATCTGAAGAAGGGAATCCCATTTACCATAGTCACAAAATATATAGATATTAAGGGATAAACCTAACTAATAAAGTCAAAGAACTTTACAAAGAAAACTATGAAAATCTCAAAAAAGATATTGAAAAGGATACAAAAGAGTAGAAGGACATCCCACACTCCTGGATTGGAAGGATTAATATAATCAAAATGGCAATTCTACCCAAATTAATCTACATATTTAATGCAATTCCAATTAAAATACCGAGACATTCTTCACAGGTCTAGAAAAGAAAAGCATAGAAATTGTCTGGAATAATAAAAGACCTCATATTGCCAAAGCAATCCTTTTTTTGGGGGGGGAGAGAGGTTTTTGCTACAGGGCGCATACACTCACCAGAAAGACAAAGAGAGACGGAGAGACAGAAAGCTAGAAATCACCCCCAGGGGGGATGGCCACGCCGCAATCCCTTCTCCTCCATTCTCCTCGGGATCTTGGGCACGCATGCACACGTGCCTGGCGTGACTTTAAGCCACAGGGTCCGGGACTCAAACCATAGTCAACCACATGGGAGTTCAGCGACATAGCCATTACACTAACTGCTGGTCCCCCAAAGAAATCCTTCACAAGAAGAATAGAGTGGGCAGCATCTCACTCCCTAGCCCCAAAATATACCATAAAGCTGTGATAATCAAAACAGCATGGTATTGGCACAAAGACAGACATGTGGACCAATGGAATAGAATAGAGACCCCAGAAATAACCCCAAAGCTTACAGCCAATTGATTTTGACAAAGGATACCAGTCAATCCAATGGGAAAACAAAATCCTCTTCAGTACATGGTGCTGGAGAAACTGAATATTCACCTGCATAAAGACAAAACTGAATCCCCATCTTTCACCATTAACAAAAATCAACTCAAAATGGATCAAAGATCTGAACCTAAATCGTTAAACTATAAAACTACTGGTGGAAAACACTGGGGAAATTCTGGTAAACATTGGGGTAAGCAAAGACTTCTTAAGTAAGACTCCCAGGAACCAGTAGTTAGCATAATGGCTATGTTGCTGAACTCCCATGTAGACGACCGCGGCTCGAGTCCCAAACCCAGTGGCTTAAACTCACGCCGGGTGCGTGTGCATGCGTGCCCAAGATCCCGAGAGGAGAATGGAGGAAAAGGGATTGCGGTGTGGCCATCCCCCCTGGGGGGGTGATTTCTCGCTTTCTATCTCTCTGTCTCTCTATGTCATTCTGGAGAGCGCACATGCCCTATAGCAAAAAGCTCTCCAAAGAAGAAGGAGGAGGAGGAGGAGCAGGAGGAGGAGGAGGAGGAGACTCCCAAAGCATGGGCAAATGGGACTATATCAGATTAAGAAGTTTCTGTACAGCAAAGGACACAGTAATTACTGTGAATTGAAAACCCTCAGAATAGGAGAATATTTTTGCAAAATACAACTCAGATAAGGGACTGATGACCAGAATACACAGGGAACTCAAGTGGTTTACCTGAAAAAAGAAAATGATTAACCCAATTAAAAGATGGGAAAATGAGCTGAACAAAAATCTCTCTAAGGAAGACATATGAAGAGTTCAAAAGCATAAGAGGAAATGCTCAACATCCCTCATCATAAGGGAGATGCAGATAAAAACCACAATGAGATACCACCTAACCCCTGTCAGAATGGTGAAGACTGAAAATACAAAAAGTGGTAAGTGTTGGTGGAGTTGTGGTGAAAGGGAAACTCTCCTACACTGTTTGTGGGAATGTAAACTGGTTCAGCCACTGTGGAGAACAATATGGAGGTTCCTCAAAGATCTACAAATAGAACTACCATTTGATCCAGCAATCCCACTTCTGGGTATCTACCCAAAGGACAGAAGAACGCTCAGTCAGGAAAGCGTGGGCACATCACTGTTTATTGCAGCATTATCCACAATTGCTAAGACATGGAACCAACCCAAATGTCTGCAAACTGATAAATGGATTGAAGAAGTATGGCACATATATTCTATAGAATACTATTCAGCCATAAAAAAACAAGACCCTGGCATTTGATAGAAAGTAGTTGAATATGGAAGATATGTTGCTGAGTGAAGCAAGCCAGGCTAAGAAAGAAAGATATTATATATACCACTTAATATATACCAACTATCTGTACTAACTATATGGTAGAGATTGAAATATTGGAGGTCATAGAAACAGGGAAAATAGTTATGGATGCTGAAGACTGTGGAATGGTGGGAAGGGAAAGGGGGAGAAGGGAAGAGGATAAAGAAGAATAGCATGAGAACAAGTAGAGAGGCATGACATTTGTGGGACACAGAAATGGTTTATTACCCGTTGATGATAACATGTGTAGTATTCTCTATTGGAGTGGTCTAAAAAGTTAGGTACATTCTCTTTACAAGTCAAATTATGTATAGTGATTGAATGTTAAAAAAAAATAATGAGAAGAAGACTTAGTCTGCCAGGAGAGCTGAGATCTACCACTTTCAGGAATAAGAGCAATGAGGAAGATTTTGCTGAGAAGTTACCCTGGTAGAGCCCACTCGACCTCCGTCCTTTTATTTCTATCTCTCTCTATCTATTTCTGACTCTCTGTCTCTATCTTTTCTTTTTTTAATGTTTTAAGGTAAAGTATTTTCTTGGCTCTGAAATCCTCCTTGATCTTGATAATAATCCCTTCCTCTTTCCCCCTACCATCTAGGGGACGCAAAATGGGCAGGCCAGAAGAATACTGAGTCTGTCATGAAAGCTGAGATCTAGTGCTTTCATGCAGCATGGTTTTCATTTTATTTTGTTTTTTAAAATTAAAAAAGAAATCATTTTTAGTTTGTTTTCTTTTTCCTTTTTTCTCTTTTTTCTTTCTCTCTTTCTCTGTTTTCTTATCCTTTTCCTTTTACCTCATCACTTTGCTGCTCAGCCTCCACACACTGAGCATCTAGACAGGACTAAGTGAAAAGTAGCCAAGCACCTGAAGACTATTAGGGTTCTCATGTTCCTCAATTCCCACTGAATCTGTGACACAAAGGGAGAAAAACAGAATGCCAAAGAGTTTGCAGACCACCTCCTCCTATGCCCCTCTGATCGCTCAGATTGAACTTCTATAAATTAGGAAGAAAGAAATAACCCATGAGATGACTAAAAATCACCACAGAGGCACAAGAAATATTAGAAACCAAGAAAATACTTCTCCCCCAAGGGAAAAGAATAACTTCTCTTTATCCACAGATGTACAATGGAACTCATGGAAATGTCTGATAAAGAATTTAGAATATTCATAGTGACAAAGCTAACAGAGATGGAAGAGAAGAGAGACAATGAACTTCAGAAGAAAAGAGTCCATGAATTCTAGGAGGTAAGGAAGTTCTTGCAAGAGCTGAAAGAGGAAACACACACTATAAAAAAGAATCAAATGGAACTGTTGGAGATGAAAGCTGTAATACAGGAAGTCAAAACCGCCTTTGAAAGTATTAAAAGCAGACTAGATCATACAGAAAATCAAATCTAAGATGTAGAAGACAGAATCACTGGACTAGTAAAATCCACCATGAAGACTGAGAAAATAGTCAAAAAATGAGACTAATATACGAGAAATACTAGATACTATTAAACGTCCAAACATCCAGATAATCGGTATCCCAGAAGGTGAAGAGACTAATAAGGGCATTGATAATCTACTCCATGAAATCCTGCAAGAAAACTTTCCAAACCTGGAGAGGCATTCAAAGATCTAGACCCAAGAAATACAAAGGACCCCAGATAACCCCAGATCAACCCAAGAAGATATTTTCCAAGACACATTATAACCAGAATGACCAAAGCCACAGACAAAGACAAGATACTAAGATTGGCAAGAGAGAAACGTCAAGTTACCTCCAAAGGATAGTCCATCAGGCTAACAGGTGACCTCTCATCAGAAACAATGCAAGCAAGGAAAGAACGGAAAAATATACTCAAAGTGTTGAGTGAAAAACAATTACAACTAAGAATACTATATCTGGCAAGATTATCCTTCATATGGGAAGAGAAGACAAGAACATTCTCAGGTAAACAAAACCTGAAAAAATTTACCAACACCAGACCAGTTCTCCAAGAAGTTGTGAAGGAAGTGCTATCCCAGGAAAACTAAAGTCAGACACACAGAAATAAGAGTTCTAAAACAACTAAGAAAATGATCAACTTAATGGTAGAGACAAGTCCAGAGTTGAACGTTATCTTCCATAATTTAAACAGAAAGATGCAACCATGACAGAAGATAAAGTATAAGAGTTTGAACTGGTGAAATAGAATTTTATGACTTTTGACTAAAAAGCTATGTTTTCCATAGTTAAGGATTTTTGTCTTCTCTTGACTTGTGGATAGGTCTATGTACCCACTATTCAAACAGATCCTAGCCTGTTTCCTGGCTTTAAGTATTAAGCAAAGTTCTCCTAATGTTTTTTTATTTTGATTTATTAAAGCTAAAACTGCCTTTCTTGACATTAAAAACATATTAAAAATAATGAGAATAAAAAATAATCATCATCGTCATCATTTGAAAAAAATGAAAAGCTATTTGATGATGTGGATAGTAATGTCTTTGTCTTGACTGATATGCATGGTAATCATGCTGGAAAAAGAAATGTTATACACTGTAAAGATATATGTGATAAAATGTAATATAAAAAAGTATTTTTTAAAAAAGTCACCATTGTATTCATCTAGTGAGTTCTTGATTGGAGTCAATGGAAAAAAATTGTATGTCACAATTAATAATAATTTTTAAAAAATACTCTTCAGATACTAATAAAATGGCCCTCCTAGTTCCTAGGATGATATAAGCAGTAGAGTTGACATTTTTCCTATAACTTTGAAGTTTCCTTATAGCTTTATAGATAGTCATGTTTTAGGGTTTTATCTAGAACACAGCATAAGAAAGGCATCTTTCAGGCTAGCCTGTGATGTGGTGGTTAAGGCAGCTGGATCCCACACAACCAACTGCACAGTTTGAGTCCTAGATCCAGAGGCTTAAGAAACATATTGGGCACATGTGTGTGTGTGCCCAAAATCCCTAGAGGAGAATGGAGGATAACAGATTGTGGTATGGCCACCCCCTCCCTGGAGATCTGTTTTTTCACTGTCTCTCTGTCTCTCTCTATTACTTTCCCATGGTCACTCTCTCTCTGGTGAATGCACACACCTATAGCAAACTGTAAAAAAAATCAAAGAAAAGCCTCTTTCATCCCTTTTTCTTCTTACTATCTGCCTCCCACATCACCTCTCAGAGAGGGGAGCAAAAAGCAGCCCATTCCAGATGAATAGCTGTCCCTGAGTTCATTACACACTTGCTATGAGCCAGGCACTCAAACGTGAATGGGCAGCATGTGGAGGGGATATAGAATGAAGCCAAAGCATTCAAACAAGCACAGCAATGTAGTGGCCCAAACGTTTGTCCCTATTTCTCACTATCTGTAGTGGACATGCTCCAAGGTAACCCACCCCACGCCCTGCAGTAAGTCACACCCTGGTACACTCTCTTCCTTTTGAGTATGAGTAGAAGCTGTGATTTGCTTTCAACCAATAGAGTTGACAAAGGTGGCAGTCTATCACTCTTGTGACTATGTCATGTAAGACTCCATCTCAGCAGACTGGAGAGAGAGATTCCCCTGCTGGCCTTGAAGAAGCAAACAGCCATGTAGTGAACTGCCTGTGTAAAGAGCCACATGGCAGGGGACTGCCAGCAGCCTCCAGGACCTTAGGGTAACCTCCAGTCAAAATCCAGGAATATGCTAGGTACTTCAGTCCTATAACCCCAAGAAAACAAATTCTACTAACAACTTGAAGGAGCTTGAATGCAGAATCTTCCCCAGTTGAGCCTCTGATAAGAATGCAACAACCTGGCTGTCACCTTAATTGCACCCTTATGAGACCTTGAGCAGCAGATCAAGCTAAGTTGTGCCTAGACTCCTGACCTAAACAAACTGTAACATAATAAATGCGTGTTGCTTTGAGCTGCTAAATTTGTGGTAAGTTGTTATGTAGCAATAGGAAACTAATACACTTTTGTATGGAATTCTATTAATATGCTTAAAACTAATCATCAGCTTACTTCTCAAATAGATTAGTCTGCAGAATGCCCTACTCAGAAAGAAACCCACTGTGGACTTTAAACATGAAGTAGGGAAGAGAAGCTAGACATTCACACCTAATAGGTTTTTCCTCTAGATAACATGCACACTGTTCAGAGGTCTCCTTGGCATACTGAGAAATCTCTCAGGGGTTCCCTTTCTCTAGCAGCCCATGGTCAGAAGCCCACCCATTCTCTGAGTCATGTGAATCCACACAGACTCCTTTATAATTATTCAGTTCAATTAATTATTGCACTGAAGTTACCCTCAAGCACACATTCACCTTTCAATGTTCACAGCATTCAAGGAATTTATAGTCTGAAAATATCCTCTTTTCCCAGGTAGAAGAAAGACTCTGGAGGTATGAATTCTGAATTGTAACCTTCAACATGTTGTGTGACATTTGAGTTGTTTTCTATATAAATTCTGGTTTCCTTGATTTGATATTTAATGGCTTACAAAAAATAGGGATAATGCATACAGTTTTAAAACTTTGGTCCCTAGAATAAACTGCACATAAGGCCAGCAGTTGGCGTGGTGGTTAAGGCACTGGATTCCCACATGTCCGACCACAGTTCAAGTCCCAGACATGGTGGCACTCTCTCTCACTCTATCTCTCTCTCTCTCTCTCTCTCTCTCTTTTCTCTCTCGTTCTCTGGCAAAACTCATGTGAAAAAAATTAATTCTAAAAAAGAAAAGAATAAATTCCACATAAACATACAAAAAGTTCCTAGTAACTCTGATATAAAGTTATTGTTTTAGGGACCAGCAGTTAGCGTAATGGCTATGTCGCTGGACTCCCACGTAGTCGACCGCGGTTCGAGTCCCGGACCTGGCGGCTTAAACTCATGCCGGGCGCTTGTGCATGCGTGCCCAAGATCCCGAGAGGAGAATGGAGGAGAAGGGATTGTGGCGTGGCCATCCCCCCTAGGGGGTGATTTCTCGCTTTCTATCTCTCTGTCTCTCTCTGTCTGTCTGGTGAGCACACGCGCCCTATAGCAAAAACCTCTCCAAATAAATAAATAAATAAATAAAGTTATTGTTTTATTCCTAAATTTAAATCATGTTTTTATATCATGGGTAGCAGCTTCTGTTCCAAGGTTCATGGGCTATTCTTAGACATAACTTTCGATGCGGCTCAAAAAGTTTTAAAACAGTAGTAAAATCAATTCCTTTGACAACATTGGGAATGGACTTAATTTATACATATCCTAAAATACTCGGTTTTCATGTTCTCTACAGTCACATAATCATGGACTCCATAAATAATTGGCCCCTGATTACTGCAGTGATACCTTGTTCAAGAGAGGCTGGGCCCCATATGACAGTCGTGAGCTAGAAGACTGAATAAGGGGACCACATGACTGGACCCTGCGGGAGATGCTCCTCTTTCTCTCTGTTTCTGTCTCTCCCTCACACAGGCACACATGAACTATCATGAAGAAAGGGAAAAAATGTGAAGATTCAGATGATTGGTCACAGGTATTGTCAAACTCCATGAAAGTCTTCTATGAAATACTGTTGGGTCCTAATCTAAAATAATGCATTCTGTCCCATGTATTGTCCTTCATGTGGTGTATGATTGTGGAGGGTACCCATAAATGTGCCCAACATCTTCCCAGTATTGAGTCCTATAGTAAGTGCTCCATAAATTTTATTTTTCTTCCTCTTCAGGATCTTAGAGGCTGAACTTAAATGGCCATAATTGGCCATATAAATTTGTTATCTTTTTGGTAATATTTAGTTGTTTCCAGACACTGTCCATATATTGTGAGAAATACACGAGCCAGTGATGCAATTTCATAATACAAGGACGACAGCACCCCTTCAAATTTTCACTAGATTCTGACCTTAGGGTTAGCACAGGTAACAGAGAACATGGCTCCTTCACTACCTTCTATGACATGGCCAATGAAACACAGTCTTCATGGCCTTGCTACTCACTGTGGTGGGCGGGCCAGCAGCGTGAGCATCAGTAGTGGCTTGTGAGACATGCAGATCTCAGGATCCACCCAAGACCTGCTGAATCAGAATCTGCATTTGAACAAGAGCCTTTAGCATGTAAAACTTGGAAGAAGTTCCACGCTATGGCCTAATAGAAGTCCAGGTGGACTGGGCATCTAGCCTTGGTTGCCAGGTCCTCCTCTTTTCCCACATTTTTTTCACCTTGTCACAACAGTACATAACTACTCGTTTAGCAAACCCAAGGCAGCCCAATTTGGTCAAAAAGGCCTAGCTATAGTAGTAGCATGTGCTGGTTAACAGTGCTACTCAGCAGGCTGGGACCACACGGGAGGCTCAGGTTCATTCCCTGTCCAACCTAAAAAGGAAGGCGTGGGAATATGTGCTTGTAGTCCCAGCTACTTGGGAGGCCAAGGCAGCAGCATCATGCCATAGCAAGACCCTGTCGAAAAAAATACCACACACATGCACATGCACACAATGCCAAAATAAAGAACAAGAGGAAAATGAGGAATCAACTGCAGTGCCAGATATTTGATAAATATATGTTAGAAATATAAAATTAAGACAGAATCTCCTATAAGCAGTTTGACTAACCTCTTCCTCCAAATAGCTACCAAGAAATGTTTTTAATGCAATGCAAAGGGCAGCAAAAAACATATACTGGACTTAGAAGGAGCTATAGCCATCATCCCATATATGAAATACTCAAATTTTATTTTGTTGGTCAGGAAACTGACTGGCAAAAGAAATGGAATCTACTCTCTGGTAAGTTTAGACAGGAAACGGATTTATTGAAAGATATTTGGTAGCTCCAGAATCATTTAGAGGTCTGGAGAAACAAATCCAAGGCATAGCTTCCAGGAAAAATGCCAAAACCATACTGCAAATTAGCCTGATCTGGGGGAGATGCCACTGCTGCCTTATTGCTGCCTCTACTCAGCACCAGTGCCAGGACCTCCACTTGATCGTAAGTGAAAGAGCATCTAGACCCCAGGTCTTCTGCATGGGGAACTCTGACCTGCAGCCACTGCCCCATGTCTTAAAGGCAGGCCACCAGATGGAAGCTCACTGCAGAGTCCTTCCCAGCTCAGCTCGGAATCCTGGTCTCGCACGACCCTTAGACTTTAAATGGCAGACCTACTGCTTACATGCCACACACACTAGGCTATTTACACCTTGTTGGCATCAGCTTTCCCCTTATTACTCTGACTTACTTCTGCCCATCCCTAACCATCTAAACGAAGTACTTAAAGCTGTCTCTCCAATATTCATTCCATGTGACTTCCAATATGGCTGAAAATTGTTTCAGATTCCTTTTTCAGCTAGAGTTTTACATGAGACCTAGGATTCTGACCAACAGATCGATTGGCCCAAGATTTGGAAGATGGCGAAAAGAAACATGAGTTGGTTGTCGTGTCCAGGAAACTAGACTTGCTCATTGGAACCATGTGGTTCTTGGGGAGTTTCTAGGAAGTAGCTCCATTTGATGCTTAGCAACATCAGTGTTGATAAACAGGCTGCGATGGAAGACTAGGAGTTTCTGCTTAGCACACTGCTTGATATGCGGCCCCTGTCTCCTTGTATTGCATCTGGCTGCAAAGATTCTGTGAGCTACCTAATACCCTGTAACCAGCAGTATGTTGGAGCTGACTTACACCAGCTTATGAAAGTCAATTGTGCACGTCTCTTTCCAGTTCCCCTTCAGTGACATAATATTTGTAGCTTGGAATCTGCCACAGGGGAAGTATCTATAACATGGAAATTGGAAATGCTACAAATCAAGATATTTTTAAGTTTATTTCCTTTTTCATGCATAAGGAGGAGAGAGACAGAGAGATAGGCATCCTCAACACGGTCCCCACATTAAAATCTACCTCCAGCCTCAGCCAGCTCCAGATCATGGGTGTACATACACCTGGCACTTTCAGAGGGGTCTCTGGATGCAAATATAGAACCTTCCTAAGTGTATCAGATGATACAAAGTGGATGAATATAGATTTAATACTAAGCAAAGCAAGGCATACTATGAAAGACAGACATTGCATGTCCTCCATCGATATGTACTGAATGTCTGTATTTCATGGCAGAAACTGAAAGATTGGAAGCTATAATAGTAGACACAGCAGCTATAGATACCAGAGACCATATAGGACGGAGCAGACAGTAGGGGGTGGGAGGGAAAGGCTCAGGGAAAAAAGGCAACATTGAACAGACTCCATGGAAAGGTGTTTCTTAAGGATGTGTATGGTAATATCTGACTTGTTTGACATGCAATGCATGTATACTTTGAAAAACAATATTGTAATTATATGCTGTAAAGATTTACAATAATGAATTTATATTTGTGTGTGTGTGTGTGTGTGTATGTGTGTGTGTGTGTGTGAGAGAGAGAGAGAGAGCTCCTATAATTCACCATTGTTCTAGAAGTACAGTTTTGCTGAGAACACAGTTCTAGGTTGAGGGCTGTTTTCTGCCAACATTTAAAAGGCATTTCCTGGGGCCAGCAGGTGGCATGGTGTTTAAGGTACTGGACTCCCACATGGCCAACTGCAATTCGAGCCCTGGACCCCGTGGCTTGAAAATCACACTGGGCACATGTGCTGTTTGCCCCAAATCCCAAGAGATTAAAAGAGAACAAGGGATTGTGACATGGCCATTCCTTCTGGAGGGTGATTTCTTACTTTCCCTCTCTCTGTCTCTGGCAAGCACATGTACCCTTTGGGAAAAAAAAACTTAAAAGATATTTTCCATCATTTGATTCTCATTCCTTTGAGGATGATAATTGTTTGTTTTTTTTTTCCTCAATGGCTGAACTTTATAACTGTATGTCTAGGTATAGATTTATTTTTATTTATCATTCTTAGTACACATGGTGTTTCCTCTATCTGTGAGTTTATGATTTTCATCAATTCTGGCTAATCTCAGTGATTATCTCTTCAAATACATCCTTTCCTACATTCTTTCTATTCTCTCTTCATTCTATTTCACTAATTCTTTCTTCACCTATTTCTAATCTTCTGTTTAAAACATACTTAGCTTACTTTAATCATTTTATTGTGAAATACAACACATATATAGAAAAGTGTAAAATGCTCAGCAAATTAAATAATCCTAAATCAAATAACCATGTAATCTCTACTGAGGCAAAGAATTAAGACATTACAAGTACTCCAAAAATCTCTAATAGCACTGCTCGGTCACATTTCTGCACCTTCCTCGCTACAGGAGCCTCTTCCCTGACATGGCCTGCTATCTTTGCCTTGTTTGTCTTTATAGTTTTACTACCTAGGTGTGCACAGAGAGTTTTTCATTTCAATGATTTTTTATTTCTAAAAATTAAACTTAATTCTTTTTACAATCTGCCTATTTCTTATTATTTCATATCCTTGCTCATTGCTATTCAATCTTTAAACATTTCATTGTGTATAGTTCTTGTAGCTTCTTTATCCGTTAATTCTAATATCTTAAATGCTGGAAGTAAACATCTCCCAGGTATCATTTGGCCAATTCACTCATATTGGCTTGTTTCCTATCAGTAACTTTTTTTTTTTTGAATGGTGAGCTCATATTTGTTATTCTTTCCCCTAACAAAGATTTGTATTGACTTCCAATAGACTCTACTAATTTGGATGGAACTCCATCCATTTCATTTATCCACATTCAGGACTAGCTAAATTCAAACGTCAGAACCTAAAACGTTATCACTTAGGTTCTGACAGGTCTGTGGTTACAGATTAACAAAGGAGATCTCGTTATAGTCATCTTTATCATGATCTTTATTAATATCCTCATTGACAGTATTTTTCACCCAGAACTCCTTCCCAGGGGCCTGGTTCAATGCAAGAATTTCAGGGCCAGCACCCTCATTTCCTATAAGCCCAAGGTTTGCTGTACCATTTTTTCCACCAGCCCCTTGCCCCCGCCCTGCCTACCATAATAGTGGCATTCATGTTCAAGACCACTTTAAAACATCTGTTTGCATCCTTCCCACTACCCTGGCCTGATTACTTTGTTGTTTTTATTATTATTATCATCAATATCATCATCTTGCTTTTATAATTTCCTTTCTTTTTATTAGAGACACAGTATTCCAATAAAAAGAGGTCTTTTATAATTTATCCAGAATCTGGTTGTATTATATGAACAAGGCTTTTTAGAGCTTCTAATATCCTAAAAAGCAGATTTCCCATGTCGAAATGACCTTTCCTAAAAGTTTATTTATTTCTTTCTTCCGTGAGAGGACAGCAGAGAGAAAGAGGGAGAGACACCTCCAAAAGAGTCCTCGTGCTGTGATTCTATTCCCAGCCTCAGCCAGCCAGCTCACACGGGTGTACACGCTTGTCCCCAGCATGCACAGGGAGACCTCGGGCCACAAGTCTGGGACCTTCCCCATATGGCTTTCCCATCACAGAGAGTTACATTACTGCGGGACCACCACAGCTGGCCAAAAACGACTGTTAACAAATGGAAAGGCAATAAAAGAAATGCCAGTTAAATGCACTTTGAGATACCATTCCTCATGTATTCATTCAACAAATATAAAAATCAGCTCGATGGCAGACTGTTAACGAGCACGTGGGGAAACAAGCACACCCATACGTGCTGCTGCCCTATAAGCTGGTGCCACTTTTATGGAGAGGACTCTAACCATTTCTGTCACAATTATAAACACATGCACCTTTAGACCCAGAAATTCTACTTTAGGGGATTTATTCTACCAATTCTAGCACATGTAGCATTACTTGTAATGGCCAAATATTTGAAATCAATTATAAGCCTATCAAGAGTAAACCATTTAAATAACTTATAGCATACAATCAGTTAGTATGCACTAGTTTCATAAATAAGAAAGTTTGACTATATTGGGTATTAAAAATACATATTTAATAGACGCAAAAATGGAAAGTCACCTGTTGATAACGTTTATGGTAATGTCTCTGACTTGACTAATATGCACTGTGCTTACGCTGGGAAAGTCATGTTGTACACTGTAAAGATGCACAGTGCATAACGGTAAATGAAAATTAATTAAAAAAAGAACACTCACCAGTACTGGCTGCCTCCAAGGTCGGGACCTGGGTGCCTGAAGAAGGAAGGTGAGGGGAACACTTAGCATTGTAAACCCTTCTGTACTTTTGGAATTTTAAACTGTGTGAATATACTTTCTATTTTCAAAAGGGCTTGTCAGCCGGCAGAGGCCCTTACACGGAAGTGCTGAAGAGGGCTTGCCGGAAGACAAGCTTCGCTTTCTTCTCAGTTTTGCCCAAGGCTGTTCTCACCTCAAGCAGAGAGGGAGTGTGCAGAAATCTGGAAGTCAGGTTGGCCAAGAAGACTGGGTGAGGTAGTGGTGATTTATTGTCTGTGTGATCTGCCTCCTGACCTGCTCAGGTAACTAGTAACGAATCCCACGGCTCTGTGTTTTATGGCTTTTCACCCAGAAATTTGGAATGTTACAGATGGTTGTGTTTTGACAGGAATTGAGTGCACATTTAGACATACACAATTCCACAATCAAAGTCTTAAAAAGCAGCAATTTTCTCCCTTTCTTTTGCCTAGGCCCTGTGTTTTATGTTTGGTGCTACTGACCGACAGCTTCGGCTGGAAACACGCTACTTACTGTACTAGATAATAGTCCTGGACAACTCGCTGAATGAACTTCATTTCTTGGTCCAATACCCTGGAAAAGGAAACAATTAAGTTGTAAGTGAATACGATCACACAGCTTGCACAACTTTTGAATAAAAAGGAAAAACTAGAAAATTCATTGAAACTACAGAGCTCAAACTTCACACTGAAATTCCACTGCAGGAAAAAAATTCAAGTTCTAAAACTTTGGTTGCTTAGTTTTGTTTCCCCCACATGGCAAAAAAAATATGAATGCTACAAAAAAGCTTAATCTTTTTTTAGGCTTTCCCTTTCTATCTGTCTTAACATGAAATGTTTCAGACATACAGAAAAGCCAAGTGCACATTCTAAAGAAAATTCATGCACCTGCAAAAAACTTTGTCCAGACTTAAACTTTTGCCATATTTGCTCCAGATAGTTGTTCTAAAAACATAAATAATTTGGATGCAGTTCAAGGCCCCCATGTTACTCCCCCTCATCGCATCTGAAAACTCCCTTTCAGACCTGGGTGTTTATCATTCTCACGCATGCCTTGTGCTTTTATGACATGTGAAGATGTTCATAAACAGTATATAATACTGTTTCACATGTTTTAAACATGATACACACGACATTCTGGATCTATCCTTCAACACCTTCCTTTCTGCATTCAAATTTTTCTATTAGAAGACATATAGTTGCTTCCATTTTCCCCCATTACCCAAAATGCTACAATGAAAATTTGGTACTTGTCTCTGTGTGCACTCGTGAGCCACTTTCTCTAAGCCAAGAGAGAACTGATCCGTCATAGGCGATGCCTCTCCTCAACGCTTGTATATAACAAACTGCTCTCATGCATAGTCCTGCAACTTTACCCTCTTTTCAAATAGTCCCAAAAGTTTTCTAGGCATGCTTCCCAAGGTAGAGGAACAAAATACATGTTGGATCCAAACACGTATTTGGTAAATGAGTGCAGCAGAAATGGTCAGCACTTCACCCATGTCCCCTCAGTCTTACCACTTCCATGCATAGCGACCAGCACCCAACTGCCCGCACTTGCACTGTTTTTTGCAGGTGCATGGATTTTATTTAGAATGTGTACTTGGCTTTTCTGTATGTCTGAAACATTTCATGGGAGCATTCTGTGGCTAGAAGAGAAAGAGTTGCTATTGGGGCAGCAAAAGCAACTAGGATGAGCTGGAGTTTTACATACTGGGAACCACCCTCCACCGGTGACTAATGGGAGTTGGCTTGTCAGTACATCGGCTCCCTCGTTCTTCAGGTGGGAGAACTCCAAGGCATGTGTTTTATCCAGATTTTCAAGTGCCCAGCAACAGTAACCACAGTTGGCCACAGAGATAACCTGCTTGATATCAAACACCACATCCAGCAATTTTCTGCCTTCCCTTCTCTGTATCTCTTCCCTTCTCCCCACCAGAATCCTGAGCCACCTCCCAAATTAACTACTTTATTTCTTAAAGTGTATTTACTTATTTCTTCTATGAGTGAGAGAGACAGACAGACATTACTCCCAAGAGGGTCTTTTTTTTCTTTTTTTGGAGAGGTTTTTGCTATAGGGTGCATGCGCTCGCCAGACAGACAGAGACAGAGAGACAGAAAGTGAGAAATCACCCCCCAGGGGGGATGGCCACACCGCAACCCCTTCTCCTCCATTCTCCTTTCGGGATCTTGGGCACGCACACACACGCACCTGGCATGAGTTTAAGCCACCGGGTCCGGGACTCAAACCACAGTCAGCTACATGGGAGTCCAGCGACATAGCCATTACACTAACTGCTGGTCCCACCAAGAGGGTCTTGATGCCACCATTCACCCTCAGCCTCAGCCAGCCCCAGACCATGGGCACACCTGGGCCCTTTGTGTGCAGGGAGGTGGACCTGAACTGGGAACCTTCCCATGTGGGTAAGCCTTGCAGAGCGTGACGTTATACTGCTGTACCCCCCAAATTAACAACGTGCACTCCACCCCTTGTCTCAGAGCTTGTTTCCGGGGAACCAGACGTGCCTCCAACTAGCTCTCACATAAGTGGATTCAGATACCAGTAATGGTAATGGAGAGAGGGAAATGGTCACCAGTGGTAGAGTTTACCCACAGCCTTACCACAAGAAAAGGAAGAAAAGAGAGTGTGTATTATTCAGAGACAGGATACAATAAACACTTGGCTGTTTGGTTCTTGGAGAAGATTAGGCAAGAATCCCATAAATAAAGTGCTAATACCTGCTAGGCCAGAAGGCTTTTCTTTAAAAGCCACACCTTTAGTTTCCATTCTGAAACTCTCCAAGTGCAAAGGGGGAGTGACTTGTACATGAAAATCACTTTCCTGGGCTGAGTTTGAAAAAAAAAGGCTTTTACACCTAGGTCTCAGTGTATCTGTTTAGCATTTTCCTTTTTGTTGTTCCATTTTATTATTTTTTAATATTTCACAAACAAAAGCAGGACTATTCATGAATATTAGGCAGCAAGGTTTTTTTTTGTTTGTTTTTGTTTTGTTTTTAGGAGAGGTTTTTGCTACAGGGCGCATGCGCTCGCCAGAAATACAGAGAGACAGAAAGCAAGAAATCACCCCCCCCAGGGAGGATGGGCATGCCGCAATCCCTTCTCCTCCATTCTCCTCTCAAGATCTTGGGCACGCACGCACACGCGCCCAGTATGAGTTTAAGCCACCAGGTCCAGGATTCAAACCACGGTTGACTACATGGGAGTCCAGTGACATAGCCATTACGCCAACTGCTGGCCTCAAGGCAGCAGTTTTATGATGTCTTCAAGACTCCACCTTGCTCTTTTCTTTTGTGGAGTACCAAAATTAGTGGTTTTCTAAACCTTTTCCTTTAGCAAACTTTTAACAAAAGAGTATTGGTTGCAATGGGCCCCAGAGATAATGTCTTAAATTTGGGTTTCTTGTTTTGTTTTGGTTTTAGTTTTTCAGCTACAAATTTAGCCAATGTCACATCAGTTAGTAGAAGGCCAGGGTTATGTTCCGCCAGCCTGGGGAGGTTGACAGGAATAATGTGGGAAACCTCTGGTCCACCCTTGAGCACAATCCACCCTACACTGAATAGCAGACAACCAACATTTCTAGGCCCATTTTTAATATTGCACAGACACGGCTTTGGGAAGCAGCATGGGTTGTGTGTTTCACTGCAGGGCTGGATTAACTGATTTGTGAAGTCCTCCCTTCAAATTCAAGAGCTTGTTGGGACCAGCAGATGGTGTAATGGTTACGTCGCTGGACTCCCACATACTCGACCATGGTTCGAGTCCCAGACCCAGTGGCTTAAACTCACACTGGGCATATGTGCATGTGTGCCCAACATCCCAAGAGGAGAATGGAGGAGAAGGGATTGCGGCGTGGCCATCCCCCCTGGAGTGTGATTTCTTGCTTTTTGTCTCTCTGTCTCTCCAGTGAGCACATGCACCCTATAGCAAAAATCTCTCAAAAAGAAAAAAGATAAAGAAAGCTTGTTTTGGTGATTAATATTCTTTTATTGGATTTATTAAGGCACATGCCATTGGAATTAGAAAGTGCATTTTTAAAAAAGAAAACCAGAAAGTTCATATTAAAAACTTCACTTTGTAAAGTAGAATATGAGTTCAGTATTATATACCTGGCTCTGTGGACCAGGCTTGGGGGTCCCGACTCTGCCCCCTTTTTTTTTGCAATGTATAATGGGAAAATTACTTAAATTCTCTAAGTTCAGCACCTTCACCTATAAACTAGAGATGATAGCAATACTTATGTCATTGAGTTATTAGGACAGCAAATGATATTCTCATAGAAATCCGTACCTTAACCCATGTCCTTTGCATAGGGCAGGAGACTATTCTAACTTGTCAGTTTTATTATCAAAAGCAAAGAGGTGAAGTTGAGCATTGAAAGAACATTTTCTAACTACCTAATTAACTCACGGTAATTAAAAAATGCAGAATATATGAGAGTACAAAAAAATAAGAATTTAACATTCTCCTAACACCTGGAGAGAAGCACCAGTAAGTACTCATCTATGTATTCATGGTGGCCTCTGATTTTTACAAAGGAACTGAGGTCTTCATTATAGGTGCCCCACATCATTAAGTGATCTTTGAAAACATGTTTATTTTCATGACCTGGCATTTCGTTTAATGAAGGTCTATAACTTATTCACCCAACTTAGCTGATATCCTAGACCTTTGCATGTTTCTTCCAAATTTTCAATGTTTCGGTGACATTCCTTGATGATACACTTTTGTGTATGTACATCTCTGTTCCTGTGGCCTGAATTCCTAGATGAGCAGTCACTGGTTCAAATGATAGGAACCCTTCCAAAGCGCCAGATACTTCGGCCAAGTTGTCCTCCCTAACTGCTGTCTTAGTTTACATGCTGATTCATGGTGTGAAGGGGTGTTTCATGACACAAGATAATTTACGGCATCACGAGAATTACACCAGATGCTATGAGAAAAACAAAGTCACCAGGCATGTTCACACACCCTAGCCTTATTTTAGTTTGGGTTTAAATTTGTTCTTCAACCCAATTGAAAATTCCAACCTATCTTGACTCTCTGGAACTCAATGGACAGAATGAGAATACTAAGTCCATTAATACCAAGCTTATCCCTGCAAATATTGCTTAAAATCTGTGAAGTGGGCTGACTCTGTGACCTGGTGATTAAAGCAGTCAGATCCTACATAGCCAACAGTGAGGTTCAAGTCCCAGACCTGGAGGCTTGAGAAACAAAAAGTTGTGGGTCCAAAAATAGTCTGGCATACATGATTCAAGAGCTAATTCTGCTGTTGTCTTATAGTAGAATTAGAAGAAAAGTGAAAGTGAGCCATCCTCAGCACACACTGGCCAAGTCACTCTGGGTATCTGCAATTAGCTAACAGAACACCTTCATGTGTACTTTAGAACCACAAGAAGGTAGGCTAGCCAGTGGTGTAGTGGTTAAGGCAATTGTATCCCACATGGCCGACTGTGTGGCTTGAGTTCCAGACATGGAGTCTTGAGAATCACACCAAGTGCGTGTGCGTGTGTGCCCAAAATCTCAAGAGGAGAATGGAGGAGACTGTGGTGTGGCTATCCCCTCTGGGGTGAGTGCTTTCTCACTTTCCTTCTAGCTCTGTTTATGTCTCTCTCAGGCAAGTATAGGTGCCCTATTGCATTTTGTTTATAAAATTTGTATTCTTAAACAAACATTAATTATATTAAAAACAAAAAGAAAGAAAGAAAGAAAGAAAGAAAGAAAGAAAGAAAGAAAGAAAGAAAGAAAGAGAGAGAAAAGGAAGGAAGGAAGAGAAAGAAAGAAGGAAGGAAGGAAGGAAGGAAGGAAGGAAGGAAGGAAGGAAGGAAGGAAGGAAAGAAGGAAAGAAGGAAGGGGAAGGGGAAGGAAAGGAAAGAAAAAGCACCACAAACAGAAGGCCAATGTTTCTGAGACTTAAAATTTTGGGAAAGACTGATCCTCTCTGATTACGGAGTCCAGAGCAGGTGGGGTAAACATGTTCCAGGGCATGTTGACAGCTATTTACAACAGAACCCAACAAACCATCCTCAAAGGGAAGGTAAATAGCAACGAGCCAGCATCATGGGCCACTAGTTATTGTTGGAGAGTCATTGGAGTTGCTGATCAGCTCATTTATACCAGAAACCAATAAACTATCTTCAAAGAGGCGATGGCTAGCCACAACAAATAGGCACCCATCTATTTCTGGGAGACTCCACCGGAGTTACTGAGCAGCTTTCAGCTGTACAGAAAACCAAGCACACATGACTCAGGTGGAAGGTGGAAAACGCCCCCCTGCCATTCTATACAATTTATATATTTGGGTCGTCAGGGAAGTCATGATGCATTTTTGCAAAGAAAAATATGTCATGACTTTCCTAACAACCTAATAATTTTCAGTGCTATATAAGACCATGATTTGGGATTTATTTATTCAATAAATACCTGCTGAGTACAAAGGCATGTAGTAGGTTTGTATTAGGTGCAGATCAAAAAATTAATCAAAACCCTTATACTCTGTGTTCAGGGAGCTAATGGTATATGTCTTTAGTCCTCTTCTGACAACAAGTGACAAAACAAGCACCTCAAATGAGCTTAAACAATGAAGAGGACTTATTGGCCCATGGTCCTATGAACTCCAGAAGTAGTATAAGCACCAACATGGCTCAGTCACGGAACTCAGTTCCCTTCAGCAGCTTCACTCTGCTTTCTGCAGGGTCAGCTGGAAAAATGGCTATGGACTTCCAGACTTCACAGATGCCAGTCCTTGGGATAGGGGGTGGGGGGCTGGGGACTGAGCTTTTGGATTATCAGTAACTTCATTCTAATGAGGCAACTCTTGAATCAATTAGGAATTGGATTGCTATGATCTGATTGACTTAGGCATGGGGTTACTTTCAGCCAGTCACTGAAACCATGGGGTTGAGATATATTTATGCCAATCAGGGCACCACAACGAAACTTGGAGTGGAGTCAATGCTGCAAACTGAATAGCTCTTGCACAATGGGGGTAGGTAGAATGGATATTGGGGAGTCTACCACAGCACCCACTCTACACTATAATACTTGTGCACATACATAAGTAATACACAGAGCAAGAGAGATAACTGTCACAAAAGATAACACAATAAGATGTTATAGTTATTTAGGGCTGATCCAGAAAGTACATGTCTAAGTTGAATCCAGTATTCTTTCCATTGTACTAGTGTGGCACACAGGGTTGTGTGCCTACAATGAGCATCCAAATGGAGTTAATCTGTGTGCTATTAGCTCACAATACACAACACTCCAATATCTACAGATGCACTCGGTCTGCTTCACCCACACAGATGGTGCAAATAGCACTACAACGTTAGCACCAAACCCAGACACACGCTCAGAGGACAAGGCCACCAGCTGCTCAGGCAGAGCCTTAATGGATTAGAATTGTCTCACTGAGATGCTGATCTCATCCAGAACCTGTGGATTGCCCATACTTTATAACCAGAGGGCGTTCTTATCTTCAAAGAAATCATGGTGCTCTATTAAGCAAACATCAATGTTGAGACTATTTTATACTTGTAAATTAGGATTGTCTGTCTTACCAGAAAAGGATATTTGAAACTTTAAAAACACTTCTGAAACCCATAATTCTCTTAATTGTTTAGCTTATAATGACACAAGATAAAACATACATTACTCTGATGTTTTAGACAGCAAACTGGAAAAACTGATGATTCTTGCAATAGTCTAATGTGAACTTTTCATGCAAGTCTGTGTTTTCCATCCTTGCCTACTCATACTTAGGTTCTTACTTAGTAGAAAGTCAACCAAGGCATTTATCTCCCTTGAAGATCCCTGCAGGAGACAATATTCTTTGCAAAAGACTGGCTGTTGTTCCTGGAGAAAATCATACTTCTCAGCCCCACCAGTAAGCTGGACCCTGTGACTTGCCATGGACAGTGAGACACAGCAGTGGTGGTGAGAGCCGCCACTGTTTGCCAGACTCTCTTCTTTCTGTGATGGCAACCAGCAATGTCCTAGCTAGAGGCTACTCTTTCACCTTGGTGTCACAGTGAGCACAAGATAGAGTAGAGCTACAAGTGACCCATAGGGAACACACACTGTGAATGAGAACTAAGCCTTGGCTATAGTCAGCCATGAGATTTGGGACCATTTGTTACTGAAGAATAACCAATCCTATTCAGACGCAGTCATTCTCCAAAGTGACTCAGAGACAAAGCCATGATGGAGAACCACAGATGTAAATGTGTTCAAACATCACATATATAGTCAAACATCACATATAAAACTTTTGTATGGGTTGCATTCTTAAGACAAAATAAGTGAGTCCTGAAACGATGACCTTTCTCCAGGCTTGGAGATTCCTGGGTGAGTAATACATGAAATTCTGATGAATAAACACCCTGTGGAAAACTCTACCCATCGCCCCTGAAGAGTCACGTGTCTCCAAAGAAAAAAGGCTGTGAATCCACAATGGCTTTCTCTGAGGCTCTGTTCAGTTCTCTTTAAACATGAATTAATTCTGCAAGATATTACAATGAATTATTAAATGAATGAAACTGATTATTTTCTAAATTTTCCCCATTACACACTTGCAGAAGTGGGCCTCATTCACTCCAAATTTTCCTGGAAGAAGGGGATAAGAGAACTCAACTCCATTTTGCTAATATGTTGACCACAGAATCAGGTTGAAAGTTCATTCTTGCAGTTACTTAATAATCATCTTTTGATAAACTAAATGCTTCATTAAAGTCATCGAAAACCTGAAATCAAGGTTATTCATATCTCTTTAGCAGAACAAAAGCACTTCACTTTCACAGTAGTTTTGAACAGAGACAAACTCGCTGATAAAAATAATAATAATAATCAGCACTGTTGGAAAGCTGTCCACTTCAACCCTCCGTGGCACCATCTCTCAGTCCTCGCAGACCAGGCAGAGTGTAAGAGTAGATGCAGGAGCAGAAAGCAAAGGAACCAAAGGGTCCGACAGCAAAAACACAACCCAGCGAGGCGCCATCCTTCCTTCCCCCTCTCCCCCTCCCCACTAGGAGCCCTGACTCCTTTTGGGTCTGTATCTTGCTCGTGAGACAGCTCCTGGGCACACTCAGACCTGCGACCAACAGCTCTGGAAGTTTGTGCTCATAGGTGTCTGCCGAATGGTCCGGTTTCCTGACAAGTAAGCTGAACGGCAGGCTGGGACTGCAGAGGTGGGGCACAGAGGAGCAGGGGGGACCAAGAGATGATTAATTCTGCACTGCAGAGAAGGAGCCCCAACCGAATGCTTGATTACAACAAATCCTAAAACAAGGCACTGAGTGACTAATTGAATCCTAAGTGGACTTAGGTCTTACAGTAAATAACGCAGCAAGAATTTCCTTCCAAAATTGTACATCAGTGGGTACCAGGGGCGGAGGGGCAGGTGACAGTGAGTTTAGGTCAGAGGATACAAAGGAGCAGATACAGAGGATGAATGAGTCTAGAGAGCTAATGTGCGATGCAAGGATTATAGGTAGTAAAAAAGTATAGTGTTTAGGATCCTTGTGAAATGAGACATTTTAGCTCATTCTTACAATGAAGGCAAAAAAGAGGGCACCTATGCAAGTTGATGGATATATTCATCGGTTTCACTATAGTAATTTTTACTATCTATATGTATGATATAATGGCATGTCATTGTATATCTTAAACATATATATAAAAATTACTGAAAAAAAAAGTTGTAAATCAACCCTTTTTTTTTTGGAGAGGTTTTTGCTATAGGGTGCATGCGCTCGCCAGACAGACAGAGACAGAGAGACAGAAAGCGAGAAATCACCCCCCAGGGGGGATGGCCACACCACAATCCCTTCTCCTGCATTCTCCTCTCGGGATCTTGGGCACACACGCACATGCGCCCGGCGTGAGTTTAAGCCACCGGGTTCAGGACTCGAACCACGGTCGACTACGTGGGAGTCCAGCGACATAGCCATTATGCTAACTGCTGGTCCCGATATTTTACGTTTTCTCATAGGAGCAGTATGCCCCTTAAATGTGCAGATTCAGGTGCCAGATAGGGGTGCAGCTGGACTGCAGCAGGACTAACATGGGAAGGTCCTAGCTCCATGTCCCAGGACCTCCCTGTGCACACCAGGCACACACGTGCCCAGGATCCAGGCTGTCTGGAACTGGACATGGATCTTGGTGTGGGGATGCTGTCAGGGATGCCTGTCTCTCTGTCTCTCTCTCATGGAAGAAAGAAATAAACTTTTTAAAAAGCTTATATTTGTCATTGGAGATCTTCACGGTGTGCACCATGGTTTTACAAAGCACAGGTGGTTCACATGTGGTTCGAGACCCAGTCCCGGCTTAAAACTCACGCCAGGTGCATGCGTGTGCGTGCCCAAAATCCCAAGATGAGAATGGAGGAGGAGAAGGGATTGCAGTGTGGCCATCCTCCCTGGGTGGGGGGGGGGGGTGATTTTTCACTTTCTGTGTCTCTGGCGAGTGCACATGCCCTATAGCAAAAATGTCTCTTAAAAACAAAAACGATATCACCATAGACATCATCCTCAACAGATAACTTTCTATTTTGTGTCGACTAAGTATTTTTTCCTGAGTCCTCCCCTCCCACCCTCCACTATACACCCCCTCTTTAAAAAGACAAAACACAGAAAAAGTAGATTGAAAACCTTAAGAAATGGAGCTAGATGAAGCTATTCTTATGACATAAACTGCAACGTGGCCATTTTTGAGCCCAGTCAACATAAAACTACCCACATTCACTAATCCCAAGGATTTCAGAACCTCTTGTCCTGTGTGTTTCAAACTATATTTCATATCAACCTCTGACTCCCAATTCCTGACTCTCATTCATTATACTAAAATATATATGTGAGAATGCTTCATGGACTTTGTGTTCTGGCCAGGCTGAAAACAACTCTTACTTGGCCCAGCTTTAGTGATTCTCTGTCTCCCCCCGCCCTAATCTGGGTTGGACGGATCAACTCCGACAGGCTTGACAAACATAAACTGGCTTACTGGGCCTCTTGCTCCTGCTTCCCTTAAAGCAGCGAAAATTGTTCTACCTTTTCAAAGGTCAGAGATGTCCTGACCACTTACGCAGAGAGATCATCATAAATTCATTATGTGGAGCTTTTAGGGAGAAATTCGTGTTTCTAGGTTCATTTAAGCACAATTTAAATATTAAAGAGAAAAAGGGAATGTGGAAAAAAGCTTAAAAGGACAATGTTTCATTTGTGGAAAAAAAAAAAAACCAGCTCTTAGAAATTCTAAAAGCAAGGCTCATGGAAAATTCACGCTATGAAAAAACTACACACAGATTAAAAATTTTTTGTGTCAATGTAAACTCATGATTTAGTTCCATTTTTCTACAAACTTTGTTAAGTCCATCAGTATTGCTTTTTATTTTTTGAGAGAGAGATTTTTGCTGTAGGGTGTGTGCGCTCGCCAGAGAGACAGAAAGCAAGAAATCACACTCCCCCAACCCCAAGGAGGATGGCCATGCCGCAATCCCTTCTCCTTTCAGAATTTTAGGCATGCACACACAGGTGCCTAGAATGAGTTTTAAGCTGCCAAGTCCAAGACAAACAGTGGTCAACTATGTGGAAGCCCAGCAACATAACCATTACACCATCTGTTAGTCCCCAAATGCCTTAATATTTCTAAAATAGTATTAGAGGCTGTTCCTATTTTGTTGTTCTCTCTCAGATCAAAATCTGGTGGTTTTAAATAAGCAGTATGTGTGTGTGTATGTGTTAAGAAATATTTAATTTTATTTATAATAATTATTATTTTAAAATTATCTATAGGTCATGTGCATGGACCAGAGAGAGACGGAGAGAGAAAGTGATAAAGCAAGCCACCAGGTATGGAACTTGAACCACAGCCGGCCATGTGAGAGTCCAGTGCCTTAACCGCCACGCCACCTGTCAGTTCCAAGCATTGTGATTTTATTGTTAAGATTCCTCCCAGGGATTTTGTGAATTGGATACAAAGGAAGGGAGTCTTTCTAACATTTCCTCTCTGGAGCAAGCAACAATGAAGAAAGGATCCCACTGTTGATTTGGACATTTTTTTTTTCAAATAATTATTTGTTTAATTTTATTTATTGCTATCATTTTATTTTTTAATTTGCTACAGGGCATATGAACTCACCAGAGAGAGAAAGTGAGAAAGTAAGCCGCCAGGTCTGGAACTTGAACCGTGGTCAGCCATGTGAGAGTCCAGTGCTTTAACCACCATGCCACCTGCTGACCCCTGTTTTTGGACATTTCTATTTCTAAGCATAATGTAGCCATAAAGAAGAAAGGAAGGGACCAGCAGTTAGCGTAATGGCTATGTCGCTGGACTTCCACGTAGTCGACCACGGTTCGAGTCCCGGACCCGGTGGCTTAAAACTCACGCCAGGCACGTGTGCGTGCGTGCCCAAGATCCCGAGAGGAGAATGGAGGAGAAGGGATTGCGGTGTGGCCATCCCCCCTGGGGGGTGATTTCTCACTTTCTGTCTCTCTCTGTCTGGCAAGCGCACGCGCCCTATAGCAGAAAAAAACCTCCCCCCCCAAAAAAAAAGAAGAAAGGAAAATATCAATGTCTTTAAGTTTCAGATACTTACCATTAGATGAAATTTACCAATATAAGAATGCAGGTTAGCAGGACTACTATTTGTCTCTACCTTTCTGGTAGAAATTAGGTTGATTTTATCAGAGGTATGGAGCCCTCTGTCAATCTATCCACAAGCTACATTTGTATATAAATGTGCATAGAAATTTGTATCATCAAAAGCGTCATAAGACATACAGGGCTCATAAAAGGAGGAAATACACACCGTAAATACTAGAGTTTTAAAACTTGAAACAAATTTGAGTTATGAATTTCCAGCTCTAGGGCAAGAACGTGAGAGAGATGGGCTGTCTGAGAGATTTCCCGGAACGATATGCAAAGCGTTGTTTTACGTCCTTGCAACCCAGCACCCGGGTGGTGAGTGGGGTTGAGACAGAGGTGTTGTGTGTCTGCAAAGAAATGTAATCATAACAGACAGTGTATGCTAAACACATCATCCTTCAAGCTCTCCTCATACAATACATCAGACGAAATCCATCAATTAAAAGAATGGAACAAAACACGGAGGAAACGTAGGGAAAGGAAAATTGCTTGTGGTACTTCAAAGGTACCACATGGACCCAGCATTCCCCGAAGGAGACGGTAAAAATGTGACGTGAGCGAACATGCTTTCCAGCTGCAAAGCACAAATGTGGAGACTGATTAAGCGGGCTCAGGTTCTAGCTCTTCAAATAAAACACCAGGTGTTTACCTCAAAGATTGCCTGGAAGAGACAAGCACAATTACACGCCCAGGAATGAGACCAAATGAGTTTGAACATGAAGTAAAAAGAATCCTTCCAGAACCAACCGGAGGCCACAGTGCAGGGGTACGCCTCTATTCCCAGCACCAGCTCAGCATATGGAAGACCACTCTAGAATGCTAGCCCTGATCCATGCCAAAGGAAAAGCACCCCATCTCAGCCCACCTCCACTCCCAAACTGACCCCTTACACATTTAGTTATGCATACTTCAGGGAGAAAAAAGAAACTCTAGTCACATTTGATGGTGATGACATTTTCTTCCATGGAAGACTTTTCTCCGGTATGCTATTAATGTAAAGGACATCTGGCCAAGCCATTTATAAAGGTGGAACCTCCGAGAAAGAAACAAAGAAAAAAGTTGGGTTCACTTTTCTTGAAGTTTAAGGAAAACAGTTACTATTTGTTTGCAAAGTTAGGGATTCAAGTCTTTAAATACACTGCTCTGTCTTTTCTGAGTGTATCCAAGAGAATGCCTTATTCAAGTTGTGGGTATAATAAGGTTCTGGACATAAGAATTGCAAAAACTTTGACTTTCTGCATGCAGGTCATGAATTCTGTAATATTTTTTGTCAAGCGATGAAACACTATGGATATACAACCAAAATAACAAGGGAAGACGTGGACACTTCATTTGATGTGTGGGATAATTCATTTAGGATTGAGATCACTGCTGAGTCAGGCTAATAGGTGGTATAGGAACGAATCTTTATTACTTTCACAAGGGCATTAATTGGCCAAGTCATTGTGAATCCAGCGGGCTTTATTACAGACTGTGATGTCCTAATAAATTCACATTTGAGGCAACTAATTCATTCCAAATGAAAAACTGGCTTTTCCTTTGATTAGTGATGATGACCAAGATCACATAATTATGATCATGTCACCTTCAACTATGAATGCCAATGGAACTCTCAGCGAAAGCTAGAATAATCATTAGGTCGAACTTTTAGCCTCAATGGAGTAATATCTAAAAGTTTTCAATGTTATCTTTTCTTTCCTTCTTTTATTTATGCTTCAGCAAAGCTCATTCCTTTTTTTCATTTTTTTTATTTTTTGGAGAGGTTTTTGCTATAGGGCACGTGTGCTCAGCAGAAAGAGACAGAGAGACAGAAAGTGAGAAATCACCCCCCAAGGGGGGGTGGCTATGCCACGATCCCTTCTCCTCCATTCTCTCAGGATCTTGGGCACGCATGCACACGGGCCCAGCATGAGTTTAAGCCACCAGGTCTAGGACTTGAACCGCGGTCGACTACATGGGAGTCCAGCGACATAGCCATTACGCTAACTGCTGGTCCTATAAAGCTCATTTTTTTCAAACTTTGTATGTTATTTTAGTTTATCTTGGTATTTTTGTGTCCACTCAATCCTGATTTTTAAAATCATTCTGTTACTCACCATATCATCTGTGCTTATACCATACCAGTCCCTCCCTGATTGTGTTTTTTCTTTAAGTAACAGGATATATCTCTGTGGATAAGACAATGCTTTCTACGAAGAACTGCCTCAACTACTGGGATTCAAGATGGCTGTTATAATAATCCCTGGAAGACCCCAAGCCTCATTCTAATGTTATTAGCATACTAAATAGCATACCTACCAGTACCGTGACAGTTTACAGTCTACAGGAAAGCCACTGAGAAAACTCTTCAAAGGATAAAAGGAGGAGGATTAAAATCCCTACCTCTCTCCAGGAGAAACTTTCAATGTTCCTTCCTCTATTGCCCAGTTTGCCCTCTCATTACCACCAGCCTACGTCCTTAGATTCCCAGCTCAAGACAAGTGAGAAATCGAGTTGCAAGCACATCTCCTATTTCTCCATCCTTGGGCCACTGAATAAAGCTTGGGCCGTTGATACTGTTTCAGTTTTACAAGTTGACTCTATGACACCAAATGGCATAAGATTACACCTTAGGGAGTGAATTAAAAATAGCTAACAATTATGGCGGCATTTAACAGACATGGCTTGAACTCTTGTGCAAGAGTGCCTGCCCTCAAGTGACATGCAGCTCTGAAAGGCAGTTTATGTTTCTGAACCCCCTCCCATCCTAGATAATAAAACAGCGATGGACAGGAGCAGTGTTGTGCTCATCTTGGAACCCACAGTGGACGGACGGTTGCCTTACATCAAAATCTCAGCACATTTTTCTCAATAACTTTTCAAATACATTTTCCAGGAATGAATAAATGGTGCACCAACATAAAATTCAATGTCAGTGAAACACTTTGGAAACAGATCTCGTCATGGTATAGTTTCTCTTCATGAAAAACTCGAGAGGGGACCAGCAGTTAGCGTAATGGCTATGTCACTGGACTCCCATGTAGTCGACCGCGGTTCGCATCCCAGACCCGGTGGCTTAAAACTCACACCAGGCGCATATGTGTGCGTGCATGCCCAAGATTCCAAGAGGAGAATGGAGGAGAAGGGATTGTGGCGTGGCCATCCCCCCTGGGGGGTGATTTCTCGCTTTCTGTCTCTCTGTCGCTCTGTCTGTCTGGCAAGCACACATGCCCTATAGCAAAAACCTCTCAAAAAACAAAACAAAAAAAAAAACTTGAAAACATTTTGTAAACACCGTCTACAAAAAGAAATAGATTCCCAAATACCTGGTAAAAGAAACAGAGGCAATATTAGCTCTTTGCAATCCATGGCAACACATTTGAAAAGAGAAAATTCAACAAGCCCCATCCCCTGAGTAGAGGTGGAGGTGTGGGAAAGGATTGGAGAATATGTAAATGAAGTCCTCGAAGCAACCATCTTTCTCACAAGTGGCTGCTGGTGTGTAAAAGGAAGCCACAGAGCACGCGAGCTACAGAGGAGAGGAAAGCCAGGTCTGAGCAACGAGGGGAGCTGGGTACTGAGAAGGCCGGGATGTGGAGACACTCAAAGCCATGCCATGGAGGGGCAAACGGGGCTCCTCTTCCCAGTGCCTGCGTCCCTTGCCAAGTGGTGGTAATGAGACGGTTGCTTGCTTCCAAAACTATTCGGCTTCTTTCATGCCTTTGTTTTCTTTTCTAGCCATTCTGAAATCCAGGGGAGCATTTAAAAAGATACTAGAACAAAGACTTGCCTTATGGAATCTGCATTACCATTCCCTAAGACTTCTGGCTATGAAAAGCAATCACTTCATGGATGAATGTGGCAGTTGATGAGTTTGGGCTGAAATGAAGTCATTTCTATTATACTTGTATTTAACTGTGGCTTCCTTCTCACCACCCCATCTTTATCCAATGGGTAAAATTTCATTTTGTTTTAGTTTCTTGACTTCACCTATATCTTAGCATACTATAATCTAAACATCTTGTGCAGAAAAACAGAACCAAAGGAGAAGGAAAGAGAGAAGGTGGCGGGAGGGGAGAGGAAGGGGACAGGAAGGAAGAAGAGGAAAGGAGGGATGGAGGGAAGGGAAAGAAGAAAAGCAGGAAGAAGAAAGAAACGAAGAAACAAGTAATACTTCCCACTTTTACTCACAGGAAGCCCTGTTGGAAGTGGAAATTATTAAGGAAATACATTTGAATAATTG
This sequence comes from Tupaia tana, assembly GCA_026018925.1. Classification (NCBI taxonomy): domain Eukaryota; kingdom Metazoa; phylum Chordata; class Mammalia; order Scandentia; family Tupaiidae; genus Tupaia; species Tupaia tana. Next base: position 163,337,917 of record JAKSZU010000009.1, read on the forward strand.
CTATGATTTATGAAGCCACAGAGTTTAGAAGCAGACTTAAAATACATCCATACTGTCAAAAGAATATACTACAAAATGTGGAAGATTATAATACAGCTAAACATTTGCATTCTATCCTATTTGGTCGAATAATGGTATGAATCTCAACCTCGGTCCCATTGGAGCAGTCAGTCTCACCATGTATAGCCAGCAAGAATGGAATGTCTCCAAGTTTCAACTTTTTTTTTTTTTAATTTGCAGGGGGCTGTACAGAATGGGAGAGAGAAAGAGACTATGGTTTTTAAAAAATTCGTATTTATAGGTAGGTGTTGAGAAGGCCTCCACCTGGGTTCCCTTTCTTTCTTTCTTTTTTTTTTTTTTTTTTTTTTTTTTTTTTTGAGAGAGGTTTTTGCTATAGGGCGCATGCACTCACCAGACAAAGAGACACAGAGAGACAAAAAGCAAGAAATCATCCCCCCCAGCGGGCATGGCCACGCCACAATCCCTTCTCCTCCATTCTCCTCCATTCCCCTCTCAGGATCTTGGGCACACACGCACACACACCCAGCGTGAGTTTAAGCCATGGGGTCTGAGACTCCAACTGCGTCAACTACGTGGGAGTCCAGTGACGTGGCCATTACGCTATCCACCGGTCCCCGCTGGCTTATCTCTAAATCCATGTGGTTTGAATTTACAGATGTAGAGGCCATCAGTTATCCGCCTTCAAGTCTCCATCATGCTTTGCTTCTGAAGGCAGGCAGTGGGCTGTCTTTGTGTTTAGTAACTGCTGGAGACTTGCTCTGCATGGGTGGAGCCTTGTCCTTTTTTCAGAAGCTGGTGTTCACTGTAATGGGTTGAATGAGTCCCTCAAAACTTCATGTATTGAAATGTGGTTGTGATGATATAAGAGAGTGAAAACTGAAATCAAACAAGGTATTGAAAAGTGAGGCTTTGGGAGGTGATGAGGATGAGGTAAGATCACCAGGGTGAGACCCCTCATGACTGAAGCCTGGTGGGTTTATAAGGAGAGGAAATGAGACAGAGACATGAACACAGATACAATTTTTTTGCATATTAGATACTCTTTGCTGCCTTGGAATTCTGCACAGTCCTGCCACCAAGATGAACCCCACCAAATGTGGCCCTGGGACCTTAGATCTCCAGAACCATGAGCTAAATAAACCTCTATTCTTTTTTTCTTTTAATTTGCAGAGGACACGTGCACACAGTGGACAAAAGAGGGAGGGTGAGAAAACACCCTCCATGGGGGAAGGTCATGCCACAAAGCTTTCTCCTTGGCCCTCCTCTCAAGATTTTGGGCCATGCACGTATGCTTACCGGGCATGTTTCTCAAGCCATCGGGTCCAGGACTCATACTGCACAGCTGGCCGTGAGAGACCCAGTGCTTTAAGCACCATGCCACCAGCTGGCCCCAACCTCTATTCTTTATAAACTGCCCAGTGTATATTCAGTTGTTAGCAACAGAAAGATGGACTAAAACACTCACCAACAAATGTCTAAGGTATCTAGTTGTAGAACATGCCTAAACAGAAGATTCTGATTCAAGTTATACTTGGGGGAGGGGGGCTTTTTTTTTTCTTTACCTTTTAGGAAAACAGTATTGGCACTAGCTGAGTCAGACAAGGCACATCCCGGAGAAGTTTCCAGCTCGGTAGTGTGATGGGAAACCTGCCACACTGCCTTCCTGACCACCTGCTTCTTCAGAGCCATGAAAGAACCATGGGTCAAGTTCGGCTGTTTCTAGTCTAGAGCAACCTTTCTTAACCAGGGTTGATTTTGTCCCAGGGGCATATTTGGTGACGTCTGGAAACATTTTCTGTTGTCACAACCAATGGGGAGTGTTCCTAGCGTCACATGCTCCACGTTGTACAATGTGCAAGGACAGTGCCCACCACAGAGAATGCTCTGGCCCCAGTGTCAGCCTGCATTGCAGATTGCACTGGGCAGCATAGCTGTGGGACGTGTACATGCAGTAAAGGGGGTTCGAAGCAGGACAATCAGTTTCCAGGCAGCTATTCATCAGGGTTCCGGCTGGTAAGTTCAGAAAACAGAAGGCGGATTAAAACGCTGGAACTCAGAGGTTTTCATCAGGACAGGTATCAGTGCTCTGCCTGTGCCCGGGATTTCGGTGCCATGTTTTGTACACACCAGCTGCCCAAGTGTTCTTCACTCCCAGCACTAAGTACGCAGTCAGTCCTGCCTTTCCCTTTCCAGGGAAGCCTGGAAAGACGCGGCCTGTTTATTCATCGTAGTCCTTACGCACTGACTAATCTTTAAACACAAGGGAGGGACGGAACCTCCCTTCGTTGTGTCCACCTCTATCACCCCTTCTCATCCCTGAGGTCCAGTGACGCACACCAAAATGTGCCAAATCCATTCGAGCGACTTCACATGTACTAGCCTAACAGCTCGGTTTACAGTCGGTAAGCTGCATAGGTATGATTTTTACAGTTCTGTGTGGACCCTAAAATGCAAACACAAAGGGAAAAGAACACTGTGAAAGATGAGATCGCATTCGTTGTAAGAATCCTAGAGGACTAGAGATGAAGGGGCCCAGAGATGGTGGGTCTAAAACTCTCATGGGGATATTTCTGTGGGTCCAGAGAGAAGGAGAACGTCTTAGGATCACACTGAGAGTCAGCCAGTCGGATAGAACGCTAATACCCAGTCTTTATTCTAGTCTTTTCAATTCCTGGGTGACTTCTTTAACCACTACTATTTTGTGGCCCACGAATTTTCCCAAGCATCGTGGCTACTTCTGAAAAGAATTCTGGCCTCTTTTTTAAAAATCATTTAAAAGGGACCAGCAGTTGGCATAATGGCTATGTCATTGGACTCCCATACAGTTGACTGTGGTTCGAATCCTGGACCTGCTGGCTTAAACTCATGCCGGGTGCGTGTACATGTGTGCCCAAGATCCCAAGAGGAGGATGGAGGAGAAAGGACTGCAGTGTGGCCTTCCCCCTGGCGGGGCGGGGGGGGGGGGGGGGGGTGATTTCTCGCTTTCTGTTTCTCTGTCTCTTTCTGTCTTTCTGGTGAGCACATGTGCCCTATAGCAAAAGCCTCTCAAAAAAAAAAATCATTAAAAAAAAAGACTTGACGAAATCCAGAAGAAGAATCATTTGAAATGAAGACCATAGACCACAGTTGCTGCCTTTATCAGGGGAATTTACTCAGGTGAAGATCCAACATAAAATCTGTTCAAAATGGCAGCCATTTAAAATGGAACTAATACCAGGCAAGCTGCACCTTTTATTGAGCCCTTGGGGCTTGACCTTTGGAGTCAGAGTATGTCATCCTAGCACTGGGGAGTCCCCCCACCTCAAAAACAGAGTTGTGTTCTCTGAGATTGGACAGCATTGCAAATTTCTGTAATGGTGGTCATTACACATTTTAAAGACTTGAATAACCCCACTGTCTCCTGGTTGGCTGTTGGAAAACACCAAGAGTTGGCAGAGTCTAGGTGAATTGCTCACATTTCGAAGTTTTTATGTATAATTTTTAGACATATGAAAGACAAAATAAGGTGCAAAACCCCTTTCATAAAAGACCCCATCTGCTGCAAGAAAAAATATTGTTATCATGTGTGAAAATTCAACTCCATGGTTAAAGGGACAATCAGAGCATAATCCAAAAGTTAAAAAGATCACATGTTTCCCTAAATTCCATCTCTCATTCTGTCTCCTCCAGTTCCTTCTGGTATAAGATACACATCGCAGGCCCTCGGCTCTCTGCAACTGGAGCACCAAACAGAGCATTTGTTTTTAATCATGGAAAACTTGATTTTCATTTCTTTAAAGCCCAGGGTAACCGCGAACTTATGTGGGAGTTCAGGATGAGGCTAGAGATGCTCCTGACCCATCCCCTAGAGAACCTGAGTGGCCTGGGCTTTGGGCTTCCGGTGAATTGCTTGGACCTGCTGGGCGTCCTCTGGGCACTGCTGCCTCGTGCTGCCAGCCAGCTCCGGGAGGGCACTGGGGCCAGCTCATGAGATGCCTGAGCTCTGACAGCCAGAGGCCTCTGCTCACTCGCCATTTTCAGCCATAAAAGGCCTCGGCCTCAGCGCTGGGTTCACTTTTTGACCCTCCCTAGGAGAGGGTGAAACAAGGACTCCTGGCTAGCAGCGTTGAAAGGACAGACATTGACTCACCAATCTCCAAGCTAATAGGTTTGTCATAGTCAGCAACTGCGGGCTGCATTTAGCGTCATCTTCAAAATCTTAACTGTGAAGAGCTGTTTTCCATCTCAATAAAATGCTTACAGTGTAGAGAAGGATTCTGGGCAGGCTTTTCTCGTAGGAAAAAGTGTCCTGTTAAAGGGTGCACGGTTTGTCCAACTGCTCAAAGCAGAAAGTTCATCCCCAGCTTTTCATGGCCAATGAGTCTAAAGTTCTGTTGATTCAACATCTTTTCTTTCTTAGCGCCTATTACCAAGTAGACACAAAAGAAGATTTATACCATATATGTGTGTAACTCATTATAGCGTATGTCCCTGTGTTTACATCACTGAATCAATCTGAGAAAAGGAATGCTGCCGTCATGTTCCCTATGCGCCCCACCCCAAACTCTCCTGTTCTGGGACTCCATTGGTCCGTTTCTCAGAGGCACCAGCCAATGATGCTAGTGAGACCATCCGTCTGGATAAGAAGTTTGTTACTTCTACAGTAAGGAGAGGACCTGGTGAGTGTTCTCCCCCGACTGAAGACTCAGGCTTTATGTTGGGGTCAGAGTCTGGCCAGCAAGGTCATAGCATACAGAGGTGTGGTCATTCGCCCCCACCCCCCAGGTCCCAGGTAGGTCCCATGCTATGCTAATGAAGCTTTAGTTTCTCCTTACAATGAGCGAAACTCAGTAAAGATCAGCAAGCTCCGGGGCTTTGCTCAGTATCTGCTCGTCACTGTTTCTAGCTGGAGTGTAGCTGCAGGCTTCTTCTCCGAGGATGCTGTTCCTGGAAAGCAACTCGGACCTATGTTAAACTTCCTGCGTAGCTGACACTTCCCCAAGCTTTCTCATTCTCAGCACTACTACTATTTGGGAATGGAAAATCTAGTCCCTGTGGGGCTCTCCTCTTGATATGGGCAGACCGTGAACTCGTGAATAACTTAGGCTTGAGAGCTGCCTGAAATTTCTGGCAAATTTACTGCCCCTCCCTGGAGCTACAGGATAACCTGACATCTGAATAGATTAGTGCCTTGAATAGATGAGACTTCCTGCCATGGAGAGCTAGAGCAATGCTAGACTTCACCTTATTTATTTATTTTTAGGAATTACTATTATACTGATTGCCCGATGGATAAAAATGTTCGTCTCTATACACTTTGTCCAGTTTTCCTTTTTCTTTTTTTTTCTTTTTTTTTTTTTTTTTTTTTTTTTTTGAGAGATATTTTGCTATAGGGTGCATGCACTCACCGGACAGAGAGAGACAGACACAGAAAGCGAGAAATTACCCCCCCCCCGGGGGATGGCCACACTGCAATCCCTTCTCTTCCATTTTCCTCTTGTGATATTGGGCATGCACGCACACGCGCCCAGCATGAGTTTTAAGCCCCCAGGTCCAGAATTCGAACCGTGGTTGACTACGTGGGAGTCCAGCGACACACCGCTATGCCATCTGCTGGTCCCCATACTTTGTCCAGTTTTCCAGTTGTTTAAAGTGAGAGGGCAGTTGGTGCCAGTTGTACTGTATTGACTTAAGAAGCCTGTGGTATCTTTTGATAAATAGAAGATCTTCATTTGAAAGAAGCCATATTTACTCATCTTTTCCTTGCTCTTTTGTACTTTTGATGTATTTTTCATAAAATCTGTCTTCTACGTTACATTCTAAATTGTATATTCTGCGTTTCTCATTTACCTTTGCAATCCATTCACGAGCAACTTGTATGTACTTTTTCTCACATCCAGATGACAAATTGTCACCAAATCATTTATTGAAAAGTGCGTCCTTTCCCTATTGATTTGCACTGCCATCTTTCCCATAAATCAGATTTTCATGCGTGTGGCTCTGTCTCTGGGGCACTCCTTGTCTTAAGCTAGTCAACTTCGTTATCTCTAGACACTATTCACAGTCTTAATTATTAGAGCTTTTTAATACCATGAATTTCTTGAAAGGCACATTCTCCCATCTTCCTGTTCTTCAAACAAGAGTGTCTGGTCTATTTTTGTCCGTTTTCATTTAAAAAAAAATTTGCCAGAGGGGGTGTGCACTCACCAGAGAAAGACGGAGAGAGAGAGATGGGCAGAGGGAGAAAGCAACCCCAGTAGGGCATGGTCACGCGCCAATCCTTTCTCTATTTCTCCATCAGTATTGTAGGCATGCACGTACACACCTGGCATGTTCCTCAAGCTACTGGAGCTGGGATTGGAACTGTGCCCTTAACCGCCAGGCTGTGCAGCTGGCCCCATTTTCATTTTTATATAAGCTTTTTTTTTTTTTTTTTTTAGGTTTTTGTTACAGGGCACAACTGCTCACCAGAGAGAGAGACAGTGACAGTGAGAGGGAAAGTGAAAAGTCACCCCCCACCCCAGGGAGGATGGCCATGCTGCAATCCCTTTTCCATTGTCCTCCTGGGATTTTGGGCATGCATGCACACACACACATGCCTGGCATGATTTTCAAGCTACCAGGTCCAGAGCTCAAACCGTGGTCGGCCATGTAGGAGTCTCGCACCTTAACCACCACAGTAGCTGCTGGCCCTTTATGTAAAATTTTAAATCAGTCATCAGGACCAGCAGATGGCATAATGGTTACATCGCTGGACTCCCATATATCTCATCATGGTTTGAGTCCCAGACCCAGTGACTTAAAAGTCATGCTGGGTACATGTGTGTGCATACCCAAAATCCCAAAAGGAGAATAGAGGAGAAGGGATTGCAGTGTGGCCATCTCCTCTGGGGGGTGATTATTTCTGTCTCTCTGGTGAGTGCACAAACACTACAGCAAAAAGCTCTCTTTAAAAAAACACAGTTCTGGGGCTGGCAGATGTCTTTGTGATTAAGTGTGCTGGACTCCCACATGGCCGACCATGGTTCGAGTCCTGGACCTGGCAGCTTGCTTTCTCACTTTCTCTCTCTCTTTCCCTCTCTGGTCAAACAGAAGGAAGGAAGGAAGGAAGGAAGGAAGGAAGGAAGGAAGGAAGGAAGGAAGGAAAGAAAGAAAGAAAGAAAGAAAGAAAGAAAGAAAGAAAGAAAGAAAGGAGGGAGGGAGGGAGGGAGGGAGGGAGGGAGGGAGGGAGGAAGAAAGAAAGGGAGGGAAAAAGAAAGAAAGGAAGAAAGAAAGAGAGGGAGAGGGAGAGGGAGAGGGAGGGAGGGAGGGAGGGGGGAGAGAGAGAGAGAGAGAGAGAGAGAGAGAGAGAGAGAGAGAGAGAGAAAAGAGAAGAAAAAATAATTCTTAAAAAAAAAAAAAACCACAGTTGCCCAAGTTTCAGATTATATTGGAAGTGCATTGAATCTATTGATCAACTGGCAGATAAGTGGTATCTTTATAATACTGAGTGTTGTGGTGGTTTAAAATATGTTCCAAAATTGCCATTTCCAGGAGCCAGCAGGTGGCGTGGTGGTTCCGGCGCTGGATTCCCACAGTCAGCCACAGGTCATGTCCTGGAGCTGGTGGCTTGAACATCACACCCAGGTGCATCAGGGTGCCACCTGGAAAGACCCATACGCTGAGGAACGGAGGATCCAGCCAACAGTCAACAAGGAACTGAAGCCTCTTGCAGACAAGCAGGTCGGTGAGCTGGCAGTGGGACCAGCAGCCAGGGAAGCTGTGGATCACTGTGTCCAAGCTGGCACCGTGACTGCAACCTCAAAACAGACCTGGACCAGAAGCACACCACTAAGTGTCTCCCGAGTGCTTGCCCAGAAGAGACTGTGAGATTAAAAGTTCGCTGCTATAAACGCTATGTCTGGGGTAATTTGTTATGCAGCAAGAGATAATTAATACAAGTGTGCATGTCCCTGGGTATCGTGTGACTCTCCATTTTACTACCCTTCTTTAATGACATTCAATAAAGCTTTGTAATTATTTCCATAGAGATCTGTGGGAATTATTCCTAAATACTTTAAAATTATGATGCTGTCATCATTTTTTTCTATTTTCCTTTTATCTTCTGTTCGTTATTAGTAAAAAGAAATAGTCTATTTTGTATCTAGCAGTTGTAAAACTCATCTGCCAATGATCTAGAGTTTTCTATAATACATAGGTAATCATATTATTTGTGAATAATGAGTCCTTTTTTCCTTCCTTTGTAATTCCTGTAATAATTTTGCTGGCTAGTGTCTCTAATACAATGATGAATTGGAATACTGACAGTAAGAAATTTCTCTCTTGCAAATTATTTTTATATGAATACATTTAGTATGTCACTGTAAAGTATGAAATTTGCTGTACCTTCTTTGTAAATATTCCTTATAAAAGATTAAGCAAAGTTTTCTATTCCTTGTTTATATAGGTTTCTAAAATCATGAATATTGAATTTTATTAAATGTCTTTTATGTATCTATTGACATCGTTATATGACGGTTCTTCTTCAGCCTCTTAATTAACAGCATTCATTTCTTCTTCTCTCATTAAAAGTGTTATTCCTGAACTAGAATTTCATTTGTAAATGAATTATGTCTCAGTTTTGGAAACAGAAATGAGAGTTCAAGACTTAACTCTCCCCAAAGTGGTTAATCTATCAGATACATGATCATAACATTTAGTAAGCAGGTAAACACAAAGGATTTTTTAATATGTGTTTGTAAAATATTAAATATTGATGGTCCCACATGATTTAAAAGGGAATTTTCTTCAACTATGTGACATTTTGAAAAGAAGAAAACTATGAAGACAGTAAAAGACCAGTGGTTGCCAGGGACTGGTGGCAGAGGTGGGGGTGGTGAATAGGCAGATCACAGAGGAATTTTTTTTTTTAATTTTGCTGTAGGGTATGTGTGCTCGTGAGAAAGAGACAGAGAAAGGGACAGTGAGAAAGCAAGCCACCAGGTCTGGGACTTGAACAGTCAGTCACGTGGGAGTCCAGTGTCTTAATCACCACCCACCTGGAACACAGAGGCTCTTTAAAGCAGTGACATCACTCTGTAGGATACTGTAATAGTGGATTTGTCAAAACCCATAGGCTGTATACCACCCAGAGTGAGCCCTAATGTAAATTATGGACTTTGGGCGATAATGATGTGCCAATGTAGGTTTGGCAGGTGTGGGTGATGGTGAGGGAGGCTGTGCATGTGTGGGCAGGGGTGAATGGGAACTCTCTGTTTGCCAATCCATTTCCACTGTGAACTAAAATCTGCTCGAAGAAATTTAAGTCTATTAAAAGAAGGAGGGGGATTCAGTTCTTGTTTGCTGTTGGAACTGTTAACACATACTCAGACATACTTGAAACATGCTTCTACACTCTATTTTGTAAAGGGTGGAATGAAGTAGAGGGGAAGGGGAGGAGAGAGATGTAAAACGTTTTGAATATCATGTTTTCATTATTTGAAACTTTAACACTGCATTCTTATTGAAAAATATTCCTGTTTCCAAAAGCCTGCTATGAGTGAGGATTGTTTTGATTTATATTGCTTTGTTTTTCAAGGAAAGAAAAACAATTGTAAATAACAACCCACTCAATGTCATGGATGAGTTAATGTTGCCGGGCTTCGTGATACTGAGTACTTGAAATTATGTTTTCAGATTCCAGACAATATCTCTCCGATGACTCTTTGTCATTCACATTTTCTCTATCTCCCTTCCTGCTCTCAGTGAAAGCGAGACATCTGAACCCACAATCGACTGATTCTAATTTTCTAATTGATCCTTTATTAAATGTGTCCAATGTATAAGCTGCCATGGACTATGCCTTGTTTAGACCTTCTAGAATGAACTAGAAGACCTTCTCAGAGTTTAACAAACTATGCTGCCATCTAAATGATGTTTCACTTGCAGTCCCAAATCAAGCAACTATCTGGCAGCGGTAGTAACAATGCCAGAGCGTGCTTTCTGTATGGACATACATTATAAAAAGAGGACCATGGCTTTCTTACAGGATAGCAAGTATGAATCTGCATGTTTTCTTCTAGAGGAAAAAAAAAATAGGAGACTGTTTTAAAAGATAAATTGACTCCATGAAAAATTAGATAGTTGTCTTTTTAGAAACCCAGCTGGATTAAAAGTAACTTTATTAAGATTGGGACCATAATTTTGGTAATCTAATTGTGAAACTCATCATGCCTTAAGTTTCAAGGGGTTTCACAATGGTCCGTGTTTTTCTCCTTTCCAGATTAGTCAAACATTTTTTTTATTGCATTAAAAACAAAAACAAAAAGCAAAACCTCACAAAACAGAAACCCCCTCCTTGTCCAGTTTGAAAGTTAGCAAAAGTGCTTTCGTGAGAGAGCTATGAAACACCGTTCCAGTGCTGTGTGAGTGTCTATGTATGGGCTGCTTCCAAATTGGATCAATCAAGACGAGAATCCTGAGGCTTCCCTGAGGCTTCCCCTCTCAATGAGAAGTATACACAATGAGAAGTATACATTGTATCATGTCTAAAGGGAGGACTGAAACTAAGTATAATAATTTAAGAGAGTTCCATTGTTCTCTAACACATTTGCTCCAGTTTAAAGAAACTAAGAAACAATGTAAAATGGTTACAATTCTAAATTTTTATTGCAATTGTTTCTAAAAAGTAATGAATTTCTTGTCAGTGGATATTTAGAGCCATGTGGAGGAAGGAATGCACGATATGAAGGTAGGCAGTCCATGGGTCATTAAAATATACTGGACCTCACAGCGCCTTGTCTTAGTCTGCTTAATAAGGGCTTCTTTGAGGGGCAGGATGAAATAAAACAGCCTACGTAAAACCATCTAGCACAGTGTCTGCCGTCCAACAGATTGCTTTTCATTTACATTTTTTTCTATTGTTTTTTTTGGAGAGGTTTTTGCTATAGTGCGCGTGTGCTCTCCAGACAGAGAGAGACAGAAAGCAAGAAATCACCCCCCCCAGGGGGGATGGCCACGCCACAATCCCTTCTCTTCGGTTCTCCTCTCGGGATCTTGGGCACGCACACACATGTGCCCGGTGTGAGTTTTAAGCCACTGGGTCTGGGACGCGAACCGTGGTTGACTATATGGGAGTCCAGCGACATAGCCATTACGCTAACTGCTGGTCCCTTCATTTACATTTTTGAACAAAATACTCTAAGAAATACCAACGTTTATTCCCATTGCCATTAGGAAGAGAGCCTAAGGAAAATCTAGACATTCTTGGGTTTCTAGCTCATACTAACAAACATCCATGTCCCCAAGATTTCTGGTTGAAAATAACTCACTTGGCCTGGAATGGTCCCCATGCTCGCCTTTGAACCAATCACTATGCCTAGTGTAATGACTGGTTAAGCTTTTAAGTTCCCTCTCCTTTGAGTGACAAAGAGCCCTACCCGGACCATATAGAAGATGCATAAAGGAACCAGGAAAAGGGAAATGGACACACACGCCTGGCACTCCAACACATCTTTGAAGTCAGAATAGCAAATGCGATGGTGATCATAGGGATTATTTCAGACAGGGTTCGCACACCAAGAACACTTGATGGAATATGCTTTGATTTGTTGTATTTATTTCTTATCTCCCAGAATGCACCAATAAAAACCCAGTAATCCAGCCCAGCTGCTCGCCTACTAGCCCCAGCCAGGCGACTCTTCCCTCTGCATGGGACAGATCGTCCTTACTGTTCAACTCCAACACGAACACCCTGCGATCCTCCAAGCTCTTGTTAATACTGTCTCCACGTGTTGCTTTTTTCTGTAATCCCCAAGAAAGCATCCCTCTCTTATCACAGAAGCAGAGTTCCAGAGGAGAGAAGAGACTGCACTGCTGGCTTTGAAGGAGAAGGTGTGGGGGGTGAACCAAGGGGTGATGTGGGCAGCTTCTGGAAGCAGGAAAAGGCAAGGAAACAGATTTTTCCTTAGAGCCTTCAGGAAGAATGCAACGCTATGGACCCATTTTAGGTTTCCAACCTCTACAACTGTCAGATTATAAGCATGTGCTGTTTGAAGCCCCTGGTGTAGTAGGAAACTGACACACTGCAGAAACCTGGTATGACTCAGCATCTTGCACTGAGAGCCCTAGAAACATATTGACTAATTGCCGTGCCTTGGAATCTCCTTTTGGACAGGGTGGGAAGCTTGCTCCTCACCTGTACCTTGACGGTTTACTGGGAAAATGTCTAGCAAGCACGAACATGGCATTGCCCTCTGTCGCTACATGCAAATAAAGGTTTCCTGAAGCAAAAGTCCCCTGTACTATATATAACCTGGAGTTTTAGGTGTCTGTCATCATCCGCAAACTCATTTGCAATTCAGACGAGCCATTTAACGGAGCCCATCCCCTCACAACCTGGAAGAACTGGAGAGATAATTGGGGTCAGCAGCCACCTACTTGTCTCCAAGGCAATACGGAAAATGCAAAACAACAACTAATGCAGATACTTTTTTTTCCTGTAGTAGTGTTTAAGACAAAACAAAACAAAGCTCAGAGTTGAAGAGCCCTCGGTTCCCTGGCTCCCAGTCACGCACGGCGTTTTCTGTGCTTTGGCTATTTTCTAAGAACTTCGACTCACTTCCCTTTCCTGAGTGGTGGTCTTTTTCCCAACAATTTTCTGCTAGGTGTTATTTGACAGACAAATAATGGGGAAAATGAGGAGTCTAGAAGAAATCCTGCCTGATGCTATGGGAACACCTTGCTGATTTCTTTGGGGGTAAATGTGATTCCAGGCTCTTCTGCAGGATTTTCTGAAACATCTTCTGGCACTACAGTGAACTGGTGGAAACCCCAGGCTTTCCGGGGCCCTCTGAGCTGAGACTGCCCCGGAGTGCACTCTCTGTGCTGCGTGCTGCTAGTTTGCCGCTCCCTGGCTCGTTTCCGCCACTGTGTACAGCGGGGATCCAGGCATGCGCCTTTGACCCGGCTGGCTAGGCCGGGCTGCGGCGAGGGACCGTGGTGTGGGACCCTGTTGAGGGTGCTTGTCTTTCTTTGTCAAGAAAGAACTAAATGAAAGGTAAAGAAGCAAGGAAGTGAGGGGGAGCGTGCCCCAGGCACCAGACTGCAGTCTTCCACAGGGTTTCCAGGATTTCAGACGGCACGGCACTGCGCCACCCTGGCTTCTTTCCTTCGTTCTCGCTCTTTCTTCTTCACATTCTCTCCCTCTGTCTCTGTAGCACTCTTTTTCTCCATCTCTCCTACTCTCTCAGCTTTAAGCCATTTGAAACAGGTTTTCCTAACCTCCAGTGTCAGGAGCTACTAGGGCTTCTTATAGTACCCTGTAGAATTAAGTCAGTTTTCCACGGGTACGTAGTTGGTCAGGAGTGCTGGTAGCTTTGCAAAGGCCCTCGAGAATTCTTTACAGACTGTCTAGTCGGAATTCGCCGTTCGAGCAGTAGGGGCTGGCAGATGGTGACTCTGATGGCTTTACACCTCCACTAACTTCATAGATGACAAAACAAGCTATTAAGTGGGGTGGCATCACATGGCTAGAAATGGTGCTTTTTTCAAACCTATGGGAAAATCAGCACTTGCATCCCAGGAAGCAGGAGCGTAGTGGTTACTGACTGGACACTGCCTTCTCAGAGCCGGACCTGAAATTCCCGTTTTGTCACTGACAAGCCTTGCAACTTGCAGCAAGTCAATTCAACTCTCTGAGCTTTAGTGCCCACATCTAAAACAATCCGTGTAGTTGAGCTAAGAATTACATGAGAGGGACCAGCAGTTAGCGTAATGGCTATGTCACTGGACTCCCATGTAGTCAACCACGGTTCGAGTCCTGGACCGGGTGGCTTAAACTCACACGGGGCGCGTGTGCGTGCGTGCCCAAGATCCCGAGAGGAGAATGGAGGAGAAGGGATTGCGGTGTGGCCATCCCCCTGGGGGGTGATTTCTCGCTTTCTGTCTCTTTCTGTCTGTCTGGCGAGTGCATGTGCCCTATAGCAAAACCCTCTAAAAAAAAAAAAAAGGAAGAAGAATTACATGAAAAAGTACCTGAAAAATACTTAACACATCATCTGCCTCATAATAAAACCTAATACTAGTTAGTGACTACTGGTTTATCATTGGAGAAGACAAGAGCAAACTAAAATTTATTAGCTCTCACGTGCCTATACAATCTAATTTAGCACCTATAATGACTCCAGCCAGGAGGCACTAAGGCAGAAACCAAAGAATCTAAGATTTCATCCACTTGATCTGACAGGAGGCAAGAGGCCTTCTGGATTAGAGAACAGGAAGTTTGCTACACAAGGCAAAAGCAGCCAGAGCAATCCTAGCACGAGTTCCCCAAACCCTAATCCCCACGGAGCCAGGGAACAAAGGCCAGATGTTGCCTATGCATGCGGCAGGGTTGTGGCCTCAAATAGGAACCTCCAAATTAGGGGACCTAAAGCTGCTTCATCTGCCGAGGACCTCTCAAAAAAGACAAATGTGACTCTGAGCAAATCTCATGCACCCAGGTTGTGGGGGGAGGTCTCTTGCTTCACTACTCGGAATGGTAGCAAATGGACCCGAGGAGATTGCTTCTAAATTTCTGTAACTTTAGGGGATCACTCTCTCCAGCATTTAAGGCCTTTGCTCACAAAACCCAGATCACGCACAATCATGAAAACAGGCAAGGAGAATTGTCTCCCGACGGGCATCATCCACACTACACAGCACACTGTCCACAGTAGGATCAGAGGGGGGAGACACTGAGGCAGGCTCATTATGCCAACTCTGCTTCTTTCATTTGTCCCCACAACCCATAAATAGCATTATTTACTGGATTTGCAAGGGCCAAGTCTTAAAATGCTTAGTCCAATTGAACCATCATGTGTGTGTGTGTGTGTGTGTCTGTGTGTGTGTGTCTGTGCGTATGGAGCTAGAGGGGAGTGAAATAGGCTATAGATGAAGCAGTTGAGCTGGTGCCACAGTGCGGCAGTTAGACCCTGTGTGGAGGAAGACAGATGAGCTGTCCTGCTCGCCCCTCCTCCATAGTTGAGACCCACATGGCCATCGAGGGTTTGAGTCCTAGCCCTTTCAGCTCAAAAAACATGCCAAGTATGCTTGCTGTGCCCAGGCTTCTGATGGGATGGAGAATCAGAGGAAAATGGAGATTCTCTCTTCTCTTTGCTCTCATGCATGTGCCCTCTGGTATATATATTTTTTTAGTTAAGTCAGCTCAGGGATATTTTTCCTGCAACATATCCTCATCTTTCAGACTTATTACTACTTCCTTCTGCAACACTAAAATGGACTTTTCTCTGTTCCATTTCTTCACTGCATTGTTAAATACTACTATAAATAATTTACTCTGAGGATTAGCACAACCTCCTAAATTTGTACTTAACATGAAACACCATTAATAATCAATTTAACCCAATTTGCAAATCTTGATGGAAGGCTTCGCACAGGTAGATAGATATCTCACACAAAACATATCTCCAATTAACAGCATATTCACATACATTATCTTATTTAACCTATTCACAAACCCAGGGCTTCAGAGGTACTTCAGAGCAGGAAATAGAGTTCGAGGTTCAGCTGCCTTAGCGGCTAAGTATGGATAGGCTGCCACATGGACTCCAAATCCTCGAATTTGAAGGATGCTGGACTTTTGTCAACTCCTGCACACACAAGACCAGTGAGTCTCAACAGTGCGGGGGTGCAGGCAGGACAGCTCATCCAGAGGATCACCAACTCAGACTCACTTGGAAAGGGGTTTCAACTATGACTGCCTGGGAGATTTTGCTGAAGTGCAAGTCACACTGATGCGGCAGCTTTGCTGCTGGTAGGATAGCACCCTGGCCCTGGGGGAAACTCAGAGAGAAAATGAATCCATGAGAGTTACTAGTTCAGTTTTATAGTTAATCAACATACTTTTGAATAGTTAACGGAAATAATTTCATGTGTGGTACTGTCATCAAATTAATATAGAATTTTTAGCACATTCTATTGTAGAAGCAGCTCAGTGGCTTACACAGCTTGCACACAAGTATCCACACTAGTGTATTTGCATACATATATCTCATTCTTGGTTTCCTCTCATTTAAGCAAGTACATAAGAGTTTCACTTCTGTTTATCATTTTACAATGATAGCTAAAGGTTACATCCCAGAATATAGAAGTCTGACTTAAGTGTCACACTTAAATTCTAATAATAATAAAGAATAACTAATCAGTGAGATTCTTTTTGGAAAAGATCACTCAAGGAGAAAATTGCTCTTGACGGCGTTAAGAGCACAGCTCCGCTCCACCAACAGGCCATCACGAAGCACATGAGAAAATCCACATTAGCATCCAGTAACATTCTTCCAGATGCCATCAAAGCTCTCGCTCATCTTCCATGAGTGCAATACTCTGTTCCTCATCACCTGTTTCATTTGAACTAGCTTCCAAAGAAAAGGGAAGGGATGGTGCCCATTCCACTGTTCTACAATTTCCCAGAAGTCAGGACAAAACTCTGAATTGTGCATATTTCCTGAAGTGGGAACAGCAAACAGAATGCAAGACAAACAAAAGCCCTAGGTTTTATCCCTCTTCTGCCTAATTTCTTCCTTCCTTCCTTTCTTTCCTTTTTCTTTAGAGACACAATTTCACTGCATTGCTCAGGCTGCCCTCAGCCTTGTGATCTTCCTGCCCCAGCCTCCTAAGTAGCTAGGATTATAGGTACTGGCCACCGTGCCCAGTTCCCCTTCTGCTTACGTTTAAGTGCAAGCACAGGAGAACGCTCAGTCGGAAAAGTGCTTGCATATCTATGTTTATTGTGGCATTATTCACAATTGCTAAGACATGGAACCAACCCAAATGTCCATGAACAGATGAATGGATTGAAAAAGTGTGGCACATATACTCTATGGGATACTACTCAGCCATAAAAAACAAGGCCCTGGAATTTGATAGAGAGCAGACGAATATGGAAGATTTATTGCAGAGTGAAACAAGTCAGGCTATGAAAGAGACATAATGTCTCTCTTTCATACTGACTGTCCGTACTCAATGGAAGAGGCTAAAAGACTGGAGGACACAAAAACATTAAAAATAGTTATGGACACTGGAGACAGTGTGGAAGGAGGGTGGGAGAGGGGAAGAATATAGGGAAGGAAATTAGGGAGAAAAAATCAGAGACAAGAGATTTGTGGGACACATAAATGGTTTATTACCTGTTGATGATAATGTATATAGTATTCTCAATTGGACTGGTCTGAGGTGTATTTCACGTTAGATAACTTGTCTTTACAAAATAAATGATATATAGTGATTGCATGTATAAAAAATAAATAGATAAATAAATAAAAAGTTTAAGTGCAGCCAGTCATCCTTTGCCTGGTAGTAAAAATGACCTTGAGGGAACCAGCAGTTAGCGTAATGGCTATGTCGCTGGACTCCCACGTAGTCAACCGCGGTTCACGTCCCGGACCCGGTGGCTTAAAACTCACGCCGGGCACGTGTGCGTGCGTGCCCAAGATCCCGAGAGGAGAATGGAGGAGAAGGGATTGCGGCATGGCCATCCCCCCTGGGGGGTGATTTCTTACTTTCTGTCTCTATGTCTCTCTCTGTCTGGCTGGCGAGCGTATGCGCCCTATAGCGAAAATCTCTCCAAAAATAAAAAAAATGACCTTGAAAGCTGACACTGTAGAAAGTGATCTTAATAAACAACAGAGAAAATGTTATTGTGCTGTGAATTATAAACTTTACATTTCAATATTAAAAACTCTCTACCGCCTGTTATGTGTAGGTAAATATAAATAGTATAATTAATATTTATTTAGTACATCGTAATTTTTATTTTTTTACAGAGAGATTTTTGCTATAAGGCGTATGCACCTGCTGCCAGAGAAACAGACAGAAAGCAAGAAATCACCCCCTGGGGGGATAGCCACATCACAATCTCTTCTCCTCCATTCTCCTCTTAGACTCTTGGGCATGCACACACACACACATTCGGTGTGAGTTTAAGTCGCCAGATCCTGGACTTGAACCATGGCTGACTACATGGGAGTCCAGCGATTTAACCATTAGGCCATCTCCTGGTCCCGATACACTGTAATTTTAAAACATTAGAAACATTGAGAATCAAGACTAGCAGATGAAGTAGCAGTTGTGTCACTGGACTCCCATAGGGCCGACCACAGTTCAAGTCCTGGACCCAGTGGCTTGAAACTCATGCCGGGCACATGTGCATGTGTGATCTCAGGAGGAGAATGTAGGAGAAGAGATTGAGGCATGTCCATCCTCCTAAGGGGTGATTTCTCACTTTCTATCTTTCTCTGTCTCTCTGGTGAGTACACGTGTCCTGTAGCAAAACTCTCACTAAAATAAATAAACATTGAGAATCAAAGTGTTTTTTTGAGGATTTGTACAATACTATCATATAACCTACAATATGAAGTGACTATCTTGCCTTGAAATATTATCATACTCTTGTCTAAGTTTGGATCAGCTTCCAATATTTCACATTTTAGATGTGCAACATTATCAACCAACTCCGAGAATTCCTTTAGTAAATTTTTCTTTTGTTGTTGGCTAGACACTGATCAGCCTAAAGAGGATAGCAGAAGAATCTATGTTACCAAGCTTGGGACCCAGCCTCTGTGGTATACTTGGTAGCAAACTGAACTGCGGTGCTGGAAGCCACATGGCCAGCTGCAGGTTTGGCTCCCAAGTTGACTTGAGACATGTTGGGTGTGCACACGTAAGATTTTGACTGACTGGCTGGGAGGAGGGGTCATGGTGGGATGAGACCCTGTCAAGGGTGCCACCCTCTCACTTGATTTCTTGCGCTGTTTCATGACAGAAATAAAATGAATACACTTTTTAGAAAGCCTTACTATCTAGTCCTCATCTCCCAGTTATTTGCCTTCCCACAAGTTGCTACCTCCCTAAACACTCAAAGTTCTTTTCTTCTCCTTTGTCTTGTTACTCCTCTGAAAATATATTATACTTTCTTGAAGATTTTTTTAATCCTCAGAGAGCTTGTGCCCGAGAGAGAGAGAGAATAGGGTGTGGTCATGTCACGTTCCTTTTTCCTCCATGTTTCATCCCATCAAGGTCCTGAGCATGCAGACACACAGACCCAAGATGTTTTTCAAGCCACCCAGGTTGGGATTCAAATTGCAGTCAGCCATGTGCGATCCAACTCCCTACACATAATACTTAACCACTGCACAACTGGGCTGGGCCATTGAAGATGCTATAAAAACTGAATTTCAAAATTATTTGAGGACTCCTCATCTGCTGGGTATTTCTCATGTATATATGAATATGCAGTATATTCATGCCCAGGAAGTCCATTTTGTATGCTGTAAAGATGTATGGTAATTGGGGCCAACAGGTGCCAGAGTGGTTAAGGTGTTGGACTCCCACATGGCCAACGTTAGTTTGAGTCCCAGACCCAGTGACTTGAAAACCACACTGAGCATGTATGCATGCATGCCCAAAGTCCTAAGAGGAGAATGGAGGAGAAGGGATAGTGGTGTGGCCATCCTCCCCAGGGGTGATTTTTCACTTTCCTTCTCACTGTCTGTCTGTCTGTCTCTCTCTCCCCCAAGCGAGCACACATGCCTTATGGCAAAAACCTAAAAAATAAAAAGTGCACAGTAACTAAATGTAAAAAGAAATACAAATTTTTAAAAATCTAAAATCTTAAGTGAGAAGAAAAGAAATAAATGTTAAACTTTTTTCTCTTGTTAATCCATCTTTTGTCATAGAACATTCCAACTAAGAACTGAGAGTTGAAGAAAAAATTACTTTTTCTTTCTGTACAACATTCTTAAAATACCTGTCTAATAAAATTAAAAACTGATGAACCTGGTCATTATGTAATTTGGCCCTTAACAAATTGGCTCTCAACAAGGTGGCTCATGCCCAACTGCGTTTCAGAAAATTGACTCAGAACTCACCTTTCTGCCCCTTCTCTTCCCACTCTCTCCTCTAGACTAGTTTTGGTGTCCCTACTATGTGACCCCAGTATCATGTGCTTCTCTAGCCTGGTAATCATTACGTTGTCTTAACCTTGCTTCAAGGTCTGCCTTCCCGCTTCCACTGAAAGCTCTACGAGGTCGGAGACCAAGTCTTCCATGTTCATCTTTGTGTCCTAGTACCTAGTCTACAGTGAGTACCTTTCAGTCATGGCGTTACTGGGAGAAAGTGCTCCCAGCCATGTTGGTCTTTCACATGCATCATTTCATCTAGCCTCCATGCAATCCTACGAGATGGGTGAAATTACTGTGACCATGTTATAAACGAACTGAGACTGAAGTCACACAGCAAATACATAATGAAATCAATTTCAGGCCCTGCTAAGCCTATGGTCCTAGCTGGCTGGGAGGCTGAGACAGAAGAATCCTGACTTAGTGAGACCCTGTCAAAAATCAATTCATCCATCCATCAATCACTCTCTCTCTTTCTGTTTCTCTCCCTCTCATACACATACAAACATACATACATAAATGGAGTTGAACAGACATCTTTAAAAGTGTATTTAATTAATGAACCACTTACTAATGTTGATTTGTAGAGCAGCTACTTGGAAAACTATTGTGTGCCAGGAACCCCACCTACATTGTGTCCATGGAGCAAAAGCAGGGACCTGGCACTGCAAGGGCAGGCTTTGGGCCCCAGGAGTCACCTCTGGAAGGCACTGAAGAGCTTACCAGGTGCGTGGCCCCCTCTTTCTTGAGCAGGAAGGTGGAAAGCAGGAAGCCAACCTGTGGTTGGCTCCAGGGACTGCATCATTCACGCTAGTTCTGCACAGAAAGGAAAAACAGTAACAACAAAGGCTACCCTGATGCATGTCTGTCACTTGGATCTTCGGTAACTCAGAAACAAAACACTAACATGTCCACAACCACAACCAGCTTTGCCAACATAAAAAGCTGAAGCCAGCACCACCTCACATCTGTCTTCTTACTGTCTCATGAGGGCATCCTATTAGTGGAACTTAAAGCACAAGGGACTCTGGGAACTGTAGTTTTTGGCAGTTCAAACTAAGCCACAGATGGGATGGATGGTACATACCAATTTATCGCCTTCATCATCCACAATGAACTAAACCTGTATTGTCACAATGCTTCATCCTTTGCACAGGAACCTGCATTAGCTTGTCTGATTTCTTTGTGCAGGAGGTGGGAAGGATTGTCCCTGATTATCTACATTCTCTCCCCTGGGTAAAGAAATTGGCATTAGGAAGACCAGTGTTTGCAGAAAGGAAGCGGAATAGAGCAGAGTAACACCCTGCAATCAGCACATTGTCCCGATGAGCCAGCACGCCCCAACTAGACAGTAATGGGCTTTACAATCACTTTGCCAGTCGACCTCAGCCATCACATAATCATGTGTTCATTCCAACAGAATGAGTGTTTCCAGTCAAATCCTCAGAGAGATCTTGGAAAGATGACACACGGAGTAAAGGGCAACCATAGCAGAGACAGTGAACAGCTGCCTCAAAGCCACAACTATGTAAATATCTCCAGCAAAAAGGGCTGAAAACAATTCAAGACCGAGTTTTCAACTGGGAGGAGAAAGAACCATGAAAAGCAGTATTTCTGAGCAGATTACTCAGGTACTCCTGGGGTAGGTCGAAAGTGACCCCTGGACAAACTTCGTGCATGGCAAAAGTGAAGCATGGGGAGAGGATCCTGGTCTACCTGACACCAGGACTAAGGGCCCAGGCCGATTCCCTTGAGCCAAAGAAACCTACCAAGCTTCTGGCTGGAGAATTGTGGATGTCATATCTGTAGCAGAACTTTCCTCTCATGCATCCCATCCTATGAACTTTTCAAATTAGATTTTTTAAGGTCTAAAATATTGTGTTGCATCTCATGTTTATGTTGATATTCTCCCTTAAATTTTCACTTACTTGCAAATGAAGAAAGTCATTTTTTAAAGAATTATTTAACTTTATTTTAATTTGACCAGAGAGGAACGGGATGGGGGTGGGGGAGTGAGAAAGCAAGCCACCAGGTCTGGGATTGAACCACGGTCAGCCATGTGGGAGTCCAGCACCCTTAACCACCATGACAAAGTCATTTTTAATGTACCTTAGGAAATATTTCTCTAATATCTTTACTATAAAGGCCAAATTAAGTGTTTCTAATATTCTTCCTTCCATCATTTTCATAAAATTTTAAATGAGAGGAGGCCCAGGCACAGTGGCAGACACTGTGTTCCACAGGCTGGGACTACGTGGGAAGCCCAAGTTTAATTCTCCATCCAACCTAAAGGTTGGATGTGATGGCCCAGCACCTCAGTGGGCTGAGGCAGGAGGATTGTGAGCTTGAGGCTGGCCCAGGCAACCCAGTAAGATCCTGCCTAAAAAAAGATCTGGTGCAGGAGTGCACACCTGTAGTCCCTGCTACTCAGTAGACTGAGTCAGAAGGATAGAGACATAGTGAGACCCTGTCTTAAAGAAAACAGAAAAAAGGGGAACTATGACAATGAAATGCTACTCTTTACCACAATGATTTCAAAATGAACATTTATTGCCTGCCTCCTTTGCAGGCACCGATTGGTAAGTTTTACATAAATTAGCTTCTTTAATACTCTTATCGACAGTATAAAGGTGTTCTACTGCCATCCCTGTTTTAGAGTTACGAAAACCAGGACACAGATAATAACACACCCAAGGTCACACAGATGGGGATGCAGGAACTAGTCGAATCTCCAAGCTCTATCATTATCCTTTATTTTATTGCTTAGTCTTTTATCAACAAACACCTACGGAATACCTTCTCAGGTGAGACCCTGCACTGGGAGCTGGGGCGGGGAGCAAAGAGAAGATGCAGACACTAGTTTTACACACAACGTGTGCTCTCTATCTGGAGGATTGTGATGAATAAGTAGGCCATTTGGTCCTGGGTCTCCACTCCTGAATACTATGTATCCTGCCTATCGATCATTTATTTTCATTTCCTCAGTTACTCTTTGGCTATGCTTTTACATAGCAATGAGTAATATTCCAGTTTATTTCTGAAACGTGTTAGTTTTTCTTCCCATGCTGGGAAATGGTTTCCCCGGGAGGTTCCAAGTGTTTCAGAGGCATAATTTATACACAGAGCTGAAGAGTTAACATCAGTTGGTGGCTTGTGGTCTCTTTTGCTTTGTTTTGCTTTTCAAATGATCGGAGGGGGCCAAGTAGGCATTTCAAAATAGCCGAAGTCCAAGGAAATAGAAATATATTCAAATGAACACAAGTGCTTAGTAAGGTGATTTTTAAATCTTACAAATGTTGAAACATCTAATGAATGAAAATGACTTGGTGACAGAGTGTATTCATTTCTAATTTTTGGTTGCACGTGGCAAAAATCAAATGAGCTGGTTTAGGCAGAAGAGGTATTTGCTGGGTGTCTCATAGAACCAAAGGAGAAAAAGGAAATTGGCTTTCAGGGAGAGAGCGGGAACAAGAACCAAAAAGGAGGCTTTTTTTCCCCAAAAGGGGGTAAGTGTGATTGTGTTGTATGTGTGTGCATGCTGGTATACATACATACGTATGCTCTGACTGGCTTTTCCTTCTTTGTTCATGTGGCAGAAATGCTAACCTAAAAGACTCTCCATTTAAGTGCTACCATTTCAAGAACATTCAGAATCCAGGTATCTTTCAGTACCAATTTAAGTCCCCAAGAAGGAATCTCATTGATCTGTCTGGGTAATGGGTACAATCCTGATCCAGTCACTTTCATCCAGAGTGGGCATGGTCACATGCTATAATCAAGGTTTCCCAGGGTGTCATCTGTATACCCAATCTTTCAACAAATATGCAAGTGCCTACTAGAGCAGATATAGGAAAACTGATCACATGTAAGTTTGCATTTGTATGATCAGTTCTCAAAGGGAAAGGATCATTTATTACCTGAATGAACTCCCCAAAATATTTCTACCACAGTCTCTAAGTTTGTTTTTTGTTTTTTAAGAGATTTTTGTTATAGGGTGCACATGCTTGCCAGAGAAAAACATAAAGTGGGAAATCACCCCCTGAGGGGATGGCCACGCCACAATCCCTTCTCTCCATTCTGCTCTTGTGATTTCAGGCATGCACGCACACATGCCCAGTGTGAATTTCAAGTTGCCGGGTCCAGGACTCAAACCGTGGTTGACCACATGAGAGCCCAGCACCTTAACTACTACAACACCTGCTGGCCTCCAGTCTCTAAGTTTTTAAAAAATTATTTTAAATCATAAAAGTTCAATACCTCATTGGGTTTCTCTAAAATACTAATCTCTAATCTTAATGTTTAGCCCTCCTTTCTTTCTCACCCCTTTCTTTCAGCATTTCTTGAGCCCCTTTTGTATGCTAAGTGCTTACCTGGATAGTGATACACTAGAATCACCCAATCTTGAAGGGCTTATATCTCTGAGGGGAGATTCAGATTCATAAAGAAAATTCAGCAAGACGCCTATCAAGGTGCAAGGACAGACACAGATACAACATAGAAAATACTGAGAAACTGAGGCGCAAGAAGGTCCATTAACTCTGGGACCAGAAAGGGCCAGGAAGGTGATTTGGTGTTGTTCTACCTTTATATGAAAGGTCCTAGAAAGAGCATCATCAAACCCTAAGTGCACGGTGTACTTGAGCAGTGTTAGGACTCTGGCGTCTCCAGTTTCACAGTGTATCATTTCCTAATCGGACTTGGAAATGCTCTCTAACCTCCACCAACCTTCCGTTGGGCCAGGGCTGCGAGTACGCATGGTGCTCTTTAATCCTTCATAAGTATTACTAACACCACAACCGCCCAGTACTTCAGCCCGGGATCTTGGGTTAGGCCCAGCCCCAGAGCTAAGTCATTTACAATGCTTCTCTGGGAGGGCGGTGCACTTCACACTTGTACCCAAGCAATCAGCCCTGAACCACCCTTGAGCTGCCTCAACGGTTCTTAAAAGTTCTTTATTTTTCTTAATGATAACCAGCCATAAGGTTTAATTAGTCCTATGCTTAAACACCGCTTTCTTCTTCATTTTCGCCATAAGGAACCAGAAGAAAAAACGTAGGTTATCCTAGGTTTCATACTCTTTCCTTTGATAACTGGTTCTCAAATTGAAGCATGCGTCGCAAACACTTGGCAAGCCCACTGAAGCGCAGATCGTTGGGTTCCACCCCAAGAGTTTCTGATTTAGCAGGTCTGGAATGGACCTCAATAATCTGTATTTCTAAGAAGTTCCAAGGTGATGTGGATGCCGTGAACTAGGGCTCCACTTTGAGAACCACTTACCTTAGATTCTCTCTAAATGATTTGTTGAGGGACCAGCAGATGGTGTAGTGGTTAGGTCACTAGACTCCCACATGGCTGACTGCAGTTCAAGTCCTGGACCCAGTGGCTTGAAACACTCCAGGTGCATGCGCGTGCATACCCAAGATCCCAGAAGAGCGGAGGAGAAGGGACTGCAGCATGGCCATCCCCCCGGGGGTGATTTCTCACTTTCTGTCTCTCTGTCCCTCTCCATATCTCTAGCAAGTATATGCACCCTATAGCAAAAATCTTTCTCTCAAAAAAAAAAAAAAAAAAAAAAAGGTTTGTTGGAACACCAAGGGCTCTGACATCAGGAATAGTAGCTATGTCATAGAATATTCTGCTAAACTTATTTTCAGTGGATTAGATGATTCACTACTTAGAGAATCCATTACAAATTTATGGCTAGTTGAGTCAACTAGAGATCTTTTATAAACATATTCAAAACAAGCTTTATCAGTCTTGTATTAGTACAAAATTTTTACTTTCACTTTTCATGTAAGTACAAAACTTTGGGAAAGTGCATGCATGCTTATGTAACCTGCGTTTTAAAACGATACAAGGATGGGACTGAGTGGTGGTGCAGCAGTAAAACATGAAGCTCTGCTCTGCGGGTCCGTGGGAGAGTTCCAGGTTCACAGATACTTCCCTGAGGATGCCAGGCGCGGGCATGCCCAGGATCCCAGGCGGGCTGAGGCTGGGCTGGATCGCCACATCAAGACTGTTGCTGGTACTGTCTTTCTCTTACTCTGTCTCACCTGCTCATGGGAAATCAATGAAATAAACTTTTTTTTTTTTTGGAGAGATTTTCGCTATAGGGCGTGCGCGCTCACCAGACAGACAGAGAGAGACATAGAGACAGAAAGCGAGAAATCACCCCCTACAGGGGATGGTCACGCCGCAATCCCTTCTCCTCCATTCTCCTCTCGGGATCTTGGGCACGCACGCACACGCGCCCGGCCTGAGTTTTAAGCCACAGGGTCCGGGACGTGAACCGCAGTCAACTACGTGGGAGTCCAGAGACATAGCCATTACGCTAACTTCTGGTTCCCCGAAATAAACTTTTTTTTAAGATGGTGACAGTAGCAATAAACAGCATCAAAGTGATGTAATTCATTTCAAGGCAGAGACTTTTGAACTTACTATCTTTAATAGCTTTAGGATTGACAGCATAATTTCAAAATTATTTTTAATTTGGGAAAATACACATCAAATTTGCTATCTAAATCACTTTTGGTGGGCAGTTCAGTAAACTAAGTACATTCTCACAGTTCATTGCACAACCATCACCATCATCCAGCTCCAGAATTCTTTCATCTCCATATCCATGAGACACTCACTCCCAGCCCCCTGCCCCACTCGACGAACACGTGCTATTTCTGGCTGTAAGAATTTGCTAACGTTTCTTGAAGTGCATAAGTGGATAAATGCAAACAATTGAGACTTTAAATTACCATAAATATATACCCATAAACCTCTTGCACAATAGAAAAGATGAGTGGATGAATACAGGATTTATCAAAGCTAGTAGCACGTGCTGACAAAAATTTCTTACGAAGTGATCTTGTTATGTAATCTGCTTTAACACCCTCTCATTCTCTTCCCACACCGCACATCTCATTTCTCACCAGGTGGGAAATGGTATTTGTAAGCATATTAAAAACCCTAATAATCTGGTAACAGCAGCAGAATACCAGAATACTAAGAAGCCCGTTCTTTCTTTCCTTTTCTTTTTTCCTCCCCCTTGAAGCCCAGAATCCTGTCATCAGCATCAGGTATGGAGAAAAGTCTGCAACAGGTCAAAGCTGACTGATAACGCAGGCCAGGTTTGCAAGGTCATTGCACAGGAGCGAGTTGGCATTCCTCTGGATGCCTGGATGCAGAGTTCAAAGGAAAGATCTGGCACATTCTAACTTTAGTAAATCCTCCGGCCAAAGGTAGACTTTTCTGTAAATTAATAATACCTGAGTGACATCCGATGAGTTCTTTCAAAGACATTTCCCTGCACCCTGCCCCGACCCCTGACCTACATTTCATTCCTTGCAAAATGAATGGAGCCCATCCTAGTGATTTTTCTATTAAGACTTAGCCTCCTCACTAAGCAGAAACCTTAACAACAGATAATCAATTTACACATAAGCCTTTCTGCAAGAGCAGAACATTTTGATATCTTTAATTTTTATATTACTCGTACTGATTTTAGAAAAGTTTGCCTTAAAAATTTAAAGAATAAAGATTCATGTAAAAGCAAACCAATGTTCCATGAGCACTTTGTATGTTTACCCAAATAAACAGATCCTATATATATATATATATATATATATATATATATATATAATTTTAAGAGAGATTTTTGGTATAGGGCACATGCACTCACCAGAGAGAGACAGAGAGACAGAAAGCGAGAAATCATCCCCAAGGGGGAATGGCCACACCGCAATCCCTTCTCCTCCATTCTCCTCTTGGGATTTTGGGCACGCACGCACACACATGCACCCAGCGTGAGTTTTAAGCCACTGGGTCCAGGACTCAGACCACATCTGACTATGTAAGAGTCCAGCGATGTAACCATTATGCCATTATAATCATATTTTAATATTGTATTTTTCTTCCCCTAAATATTTGGAAGATGATGCTGTTATTAATATAAGTCAAAATGAAAATTTTGGTAACTCTAAATGCACAGCTAAAATGTAGTTCCGGGGCTAGGTTGTATGTTACCTGACCATAAAAGGAAATATTAAGCTGGTACGATGGGAAAGAACCACCATTTACTGAGTCCCTTTCGTGTGCTGGCAGCTCCACTCCTTCTTGAGCTTGACCTCATTTACTACAACTGGAACAGCCAGTACGCTCGAAAGTTCAGATAAGCAACTTTTTCAAGGTAACATGGCTGATAAATGACCAAATCAAAATTCTTTTTAACCATAGGTTTAGTCAAGATTAGCTATTGAGCACCTACGAAAGGCCAAGTGTAGAGGGTCCCAACGTTACTCTTTATGGAAGTTTTCACATGTGCAAAAGTACTCCTTTGTATGAACTATCAGGAGTCCTCATGCCAACCTTAATGCTCAGGTGATATTACAGTCTTTTGTTTATTTGTTTGCTATGGGGTACATGTGCTCACTGGAGAATGACAGAGAAGGGGGGTGAAAATCACTCCTCAGGGAGGGTGGCCATGCTGCAATCCCCTCTCCTCCATTCTTTGGATTATGGGCGTACATGTGCATGCACCCAGCTTGATTTTCAAGCCACCAGGTCCAGGACACAAACTGTGTAGTCGAACCAATATTACTATCTTTATATTGACTAAGGAAGCAAAAGAGGATGATTAATTTGACCAAAGTCACATGACTTATAAGTGACAAAGCTAAGTTTTGAATCTAGGTCTGTTTGGTTCAAAAGTAATGTTTCTAATTAATTTATGTTTTAATGAATCTCTTTGTTATAGGCTGAATGTTTATATTCCCCAGAATTCATATGTTGAAACCCTATCTCCCAATAAGATGGTATTAGGAGGTGGGGGTCTTTTCCTTTTTCTTTTTTCTTTTTGGAGAGGTTTTTGTTATAGGGCACGTGCGTTCGCCAGAAAGACAGAGACAGACAGAGAGACAGAAAGCAAGAAATCACCCCCAGGGGGGATGGCCACACCGCAATCCCTTCTCCTCCATTCTCCTCTTGGGATCTTGGGCACGCATGCACACGCGCCTGGCGTGAGTTTAAGCCACCGGGTCCAGGACTTGAACCGCGGTCGACTACATGGGAGTCCAGCGACATAGCCATTACACCAACTGCTGGTCCCAGGAGGTGGGGGGTGTCTTAAGATTAGGATTAGATAAGGTCATGAAGGTAGAGCCTTCATGAATGGGATTAGTGCCTTTAAGTGTGATGAGAGGAGCTAGCAGGTGACATGGAGGTTAAGGCACTGACTCTCACATGGCTGACCATTGTTTGAGTCCCAGACCTGGCAGCTTTCTCTCTCTCTCTCTCCCCAACCCTCCCTTGCTCCCTCCCTCCCCATGAGTGTGTATGCCCTATAGCAAATTTAAAAAATAAAAATAAAATAAAATAAACAACTCATTAATAACAACAATAAAAAGAGTCATGAGATAGCTTGCTTTCACTCTCTGCTCACCCTGTGAGGCTATAACCAGAAGATGGCCATCTATGAACAATGAAGTGAACTCTCACCAGAGACCAAATTAGTCAGCACTTTGATCTTGGACTTCCAGCCTCTAGAACTGTGAAAACTAAATTTCTGTTATTTAAGTCACCCAGTCTATAGTATTCTGTTTTCGCAGCACAAACTAAGACAGTCTTTGCACTTTAGTTTCTTTGCCTATAAAATAACATCATAACATCTCTGGTCACTATAGCCAAAAGGTGTAAACAACTGCAATGTTCATAAAGTGATGGATGCATGAACAAAACGTGGTGTATCATACAACAAATTATTCAGCCATAGAAAGAAATGCAGTACCAACACATGCTATGAGACAGATGAACATTGAAAACATTGTGCTAAGTGAAGGAAAAAAAACAGACACAAGAGACAATCTATTGTATAACGCCATTTATAGAAATGTCTAGAATCATCGAGACAGAAGGAAGATTAGTAGCTTCCAGGAGCTAAGGGTAGGGGGAATGGAGAGTGACAGCTAAGGGATACAGAGTTGCTATGGGGATGAAGAAAATACTCTAATTATATAGTGGTGATTGTTGTACAATCTTGTGAATATACTTTTAAAAACACTGATTATACACTTTAAAATGGTGAACTTGGGGATGGAACAGTGGCACAGCAGTAAAACACAATGTTCTGGGTGGCTGATCTAAATGGAAAGATTCCCAGTTCACGTCCAGGGTGTTCCCTGAGTACACTAGGTATGCACGTGCCTATGACCTAGGGATGAGGTAGGGGGTAAGTTGTGGCATCAAGAACCTGTTGAGGGTGCTGTTCCCTGTCTCTGTCCCTCCCTCTCCCCCCCCACACACACACATCCATAGAAGGAATAAACTTTTTGAAAAATGGTGAATTTTATAGAATATATCACATAAATAAGGAACTAATGTAAGTACATAACTCCTAGGATTGTTGTAAAAACTAAATGAAGAAATTCCAAGAAAGTGCTTGGCACAGGATACAAGCAAATAGAAGTTCGTGACAAATAATGGCCTGAATGTTGTGGGGGAAAGTTGGGTGGTGTAGGTGGCCACGGCCCTATCCCAGATTCCTTCATCCGTCTGTCTATCCACAGAATCCCAGAGCCTCAGCTCCACTGCCAGTTCCCTGCCTTTGTCACCCTCCCTGTTGCCTCTCGCTTTTCTGACACTTCCTTCTGTCGGCCCCACTCCTTTCTTCCCTCCAGTGCACATAAAGCAAGATCTGTCCCAATTTGTTCTTTGCTCAGAGATGTGGCTCCTTTAACATGACCTCACATGGCACTGCCAGCTGGACAGAAGAACTTGTGACCTGGAGGAAAGGGAGATAAGAAGCCCACATATCCTGGTAGTCCTTAACAAATGACTAGAGGAGAGGAGAAAGGAAACAGCTTCATCATCAGAGAAAATGTGAAAATAAATGTGAATGTGCAAGCTGTATCTGAGAAATTGCAAAAAAAGTTACATGTGACTATCTCCACTGACCCCATGGAGAGAGGAAAGGAAAGACAGGCACAGACGAGACGATAAGGTGTCTCCTAGGCTCTGCTCCGATGACTGAATTTCATCCTAAATATCATGGGACACTCCTGAAGGTGTTTTTTTTTTTTTTTTTTTTAAAAGAATACCATGATCAGAATTCTATTTTAGAAAAAAAAAAAAAACATTATTGCAGCATGAAACCAGTAATAAGGCCATCAGCAAAGAGAGGAATTCAGGGATGTGGGCAGGTAGAGAGAGTGGGCAAGGCAAAACCCAGCCTGGGTCATTTGGAGATAAATGTGCTGATGGGACCGAAGGTGGAGCTTTCCAAAAGGCCCAAGGTGATCGAGTTTGGAGCATTGGAGGAAGTCCTCGGAGAGAGACTGGGAACCACAACGGGTGGTAGAGGAAACGTGAGAATAGGCAAGATCTCCAACAGAGAAGGACAGAGCAGGACACAAAATGGGCTGTGGAGGGAGTTCCGGCAAGTGGTGACATTTAAGGGTGGTAAGAAAAGATCAGGGGTCTGAGTGGAGAGAGCATGTTAACAGCCATTGTTGCCAGAGGGTGGTGTTCAAATCCCAGCTCTTCTACTTCCCAACTGCAGAACATATGCAACTCGTGCAAGAACCCTTCATTCAGTTTCATTGAGGAAACTAGTCACCTCCCTCTCTACTTCCTTCTTGCCAACTTAGTACACTCTTCTTACTGAGCAAATGATTCTGAAGCAGCCTAAAACAGTAAGGAAGTAAGAGTTGAAAATTGGCCACATTTTGGACTGTCTAAGAAATTATTTGCTTTTTCTGAAACGTGTATATTTCAAAAAGAAAACTAGTATAAAATATTGCTTGTCTCAACATATTCAAATTGAGCAGATGTAAAGGAATACATTAACTCAGTTTTTAAAAGATATGCCCATTAAAGACACATTCAGACGTGATTGAGCACTTAAACTCCTTATCATAAATGCGAGCCTTCCTTAAATACCTCTGATTATCGCCTCGGATGGCCTGTCAGTTTCATCAGAACCAAATATAGCCCCAGTTCCCTCTTCCTTTCTGCCTGAAAATCCTGAACTGAGAACCACACAGCCATCTGGTTCCCCTTTGGAATTGCTGTGTATTATAATATACAATCACATGTGATAGAAGAAAATGTAGAAAACATATGGTCAGAGTCCGAAAGTATTTGAGTGACTGCACCGAGAGCTGCTTTTCACTCATTTTATACATGGACAGAATTAAAAAAAAAAAAATTCTGCTAAGTCATTTGCAACAGTGTATTTGTTTGCCCTGCATGATTGCATTCATAATCCATTCTTTTGATGTTAACTCAGAAAGTGACAGTGAAGCAGGCTAACCATAAATCAACAGGTTACAACTGGGTCTCTCTGGCATTCTTCTCCACTCAGAATGTCATGTCAGCTAGCACATATTGAGGCAATTCTATAAATTGGGTTATCTTGGGAAGGGGAGAAGTGAAGAAGAAGAAAAAGGATGGAAAAAAGAGCATAGCAAGCTCAACGAAGCTCTAAATTTCTGATAAGGATCAAGACGCCTCAGCTTATGTGATTTGCTATATCCACAGTTTCGTCTACCCTTGTAGACAACTTGGCTCCAGATTCTTCAGGATATATGGTTTTTAGGTCAGTGGTACACAGTAACAGTATGCTAGAACTGATTTACCTTGGTTAGAAAAGAAAATCATGTATCTTCCCCCAGTAAAACATTTTATTTGCTTCCCAAAGCAAAATCTTCACATGCTCTCTCAACCCAAGATTCCTAGACATTGTCTTATTTTTTTATTTAACAATTATTTATACAGTGCTTACTACATGCCGGGCACTGTTCCAGAGGCTTTCAAATATATTAATCCTTACAATATAAATAATTTAATACGCAAAACAGCTGTACGACATAGGCATGATTATTATTCTCATTTGTAGATGAGAAAACCGAATCACAAAAGAAACTTGACCATGGACAGAAGACCAGGACATGGTAGATCTGGGATTCAAGCCATTTCTTGAACCATTTTGTAGGAAATAAAGAAAACAGATACTCTTGGTTATCTCAGGCAGGAAGGGGTATCTCATAATGCCTCCAGACAGTACCAGGGACTAGAACGCTCTCTGCCTCTCTCAGATGCATCACGGTTGGTCTTCCTCAGATGGCTCCCTTCTCTCTTCGTGCGTATGCCCCCATGGCTCCTGCTTACTTGGCTTCTCATGGCTCCTACTTTTCCTCATAGATCCTCTCCCTTTCAGTTTTGTTCTATAGCTGTTCTCTCTCCCTCTTTCGACTCTAAATTCTCCAGAAAATAGATGA
Source organism: Tupaia tana (assembly GCA_026018925.1). NCBI lineage: Eukaryota > Metazoa > Chordata > Mammalia > Scandentia > Tupaiidae > Tupaia > Tupaia tana. Next base: position 163,371,116 of record JAKSZU010000009.1, read on the forward strand.
TCAATCCGTCAAGCCAAATCAAGCCAAACCACCTCGTAGTTCCGTGGACAGCCTAGTGTGGCCTTCCCTTGAGTCAAGACCATCTCCGCCAACTGGACTGATTAGATGAGACTGCTTAGTCTCCAGTGAGGCTCCCAGTAGTTCTTCCCGCCCCATATGGGCGTGACACATATCCCAACCAGAGATGAGTCTAGTTCCCCTCCTTTGAATCTGAGTTGGTCTTGTGATCTGCTTAGGTCAATATAGATGGCAGAAGAGACATTCTGGAACTTCTGAGCCCAGGGATTGATACTGACAGCTTCTGTCTCCCCACTCCTAGAAATCAGCCACCACATCAGAAGTCTAACTATCCTGATTAGGAAAAGCCCAAGCCCTCACACCATGTTGCAAGGAAGAGCAAACTAGCTATATGGAGTCAGAGAGGTTGAGATAGAGATGGGGATAAAGAAAAAGAGAAAAAGAGCGAGAAACCAACTAACCTAGTGGAGGAGCACTGAGGTCCTAGACGTGTAAGCGAAGCTTTCTTGGATATTCTGATGCAGCCAAATGCCAAGCAATGCTGCCAAATCAATGACTCTAGCTGACACGTACAGAGCCAAAGAGCCACCCATCTGTGCCTCACCCAAAGTCCTGACCCATGAAATTGTGAACAACAAGAAATTATTCATTGTTTTAAGGTTCTAAGTTCTGGGCTACTTTGTTACACAGCAAGACATTACTGAAACAATGGCCCAGTCCATTTTCATTAACATTTTTCATAAGAAGAAATAGGGAAAGCATAATAGCCAGAGAGCTAGATGGATGTCTTAGGAGATACCTATCGAAAGGGCCGCAAATGAAGCCAGGGAGAAGCAGAGATCACTGCCTAGGAAAGGGCCTGTTTTTCCTCCTTACGTCATTCTGGCCTCACTCTGATCCCCTGAGCTGGACTTTTCCAAAAGCTGACAAGAGGATTGGTGTAACTTCTATAAAGTCCTTATCTGAGATTTAATGTGCCCCCTATATCCCCGCTCTTTTCTCTACTTCATGCTTTGTCCCTTTAAATGACAGGACCCAAGTCCCCGAGGCTATATGCCCCAGCTTCCCAGTCACCAGAGGCAAGCCTGGCTGGACAGCTGGGCATAGCAGATGGCAATTGTGCACATCTCACAGGGCCAGGCATCAGCCCTACTTAGAGCTGCTTCCCCAGAACCAAAACTTATGCCACCCTGAAGTCCTAAAGGTCCAATGGAGAAACTTGGACCTTCTTTATGGTTCACCTGCTACCACTAGCCCCAGTATCGGCTGCAAACACTGGCCAGCCCCCACTCTGTGAGGACCCCTGTGCTAGCAGCCTAAAACAGATTAAAAGTCAAAAACTGACATCCAGGATTAATGGAAGAGACAGATACACACATAAACCATGAGCAGGAACACAAGGCAGCATTCAGAAAAGGCTGAAAGAATACTGTAGAAAACCAAAGTTCAGGAATGTGGATAAAACATTGGGGTCACTACAGGGATCCCTCTTGGAGAGGAGAAGAAAGTACTAGGGTCTAAGGAGTAGCACTTAGGAGAGATTCAGAACTGGAGAGAGTCTAAGGAGCTTAGCTTAAAATAGATACTTAAATTATTTTCAGCTACTCTGGGTTAAAAACAGATCTGGGTTAATTTAATTACATAGATAAAATTCCTAGAAAGAATGATAAGTTTTCAATGTAATTTGCATAAACAACTCTAGAAAACAGAATAGCCAATTAACTGTGTGAGCAAGACAAGGTTTTCCTGAGGGATTCTGGGCTGGCCATCAGGGAATGCGGGAGTCAGGGCTGGTTACCCTGACAAAAGCATAGGAGAACCCCACACTGGTTCTCTCCATTTGGTTTGCTTGGCATTTTCTCTACAGAGCCTGGAGGTTACAAACCCACCTGTCAGGCACTGCCTAAAAGTGCAAGGAGTCAACATGCTTGGAACAATCTTCAACTAAGGAGGGACAGGAGATAAGAGCAAGGCCTCTACCTTTCGTGGTGCAGAATAGCAGTTGTGAGGGCAAGTTCCTTAGGAGTTCCTGAGTTCCTGGTGGAACTGTGCCCAGATACCCACAGTTGTACCCCAGTTACTAGTGCAACTAGTACAGTCTTTTTTTTCTTAATTATTTCCTTTATTTTATCATTATTGTTATTTTTAACTTGACCGTAGCAAGACAGAGAGAGAGAAAGCAAGCAAACAAGCCCCCAGGTCTGGGACTCGAACTGCAGGAAGCCATGTAGGAGTCCAGCACCTTTAACCACCATGCCACCTGCCAGCCCCAACTAGTGTAGTCTTTATTACTTTCCACCCTCACTTTCTCCTTCTCCCTACTCTCCCAGTCACTCCTTCCTGAGGTTGCCTCTCAGATAAAAACCTGTACCTAAGTCCTTATCACAGGGCTTATCTCAGGAGCTAAGACCAAGAGACAGCTGGAAACTAGGGGTAAGGAAAGATGAGGTGCTAAGTAAAGTTATAAGTGAGAGGTTGATCAAAGCCAGAAGGGTCTTTATAAAGATAAACCTCCTAGATCCCAGGATGCCCCATGGTTGACCTTGCCTAAAGGGGATCCTGCCCATGACATGCTGAAGAAATGAACAACGGTTGACTGAAATTGAAACACTCCAGTCAGGGCACTCCTCAAGAAAGTCTCTTTCTAATTAAGGATGAAAAAGGTAATGAACTATTTTTTTTTTTTGAAGAGGTTTTTTTGCTATTGGGTGCATGTGCTCACCAGAAAGAGAGAGACAGAGAGACAGAAAGCAAGAAATCATCCCCCCAGGGGGTATGGCCACGCTGCAATCCCTTCTCCTCCATTCTCCTCTTGGGATCTTGGGCACGCACGCACACGTGCCCGGCGTGAATTTAAGCCACAAGGTCCGAGACTCGAACCGCAGTCAACTACATGGGAGTCCAGCAACATAGCCATTACACTAACTGCTGGTCCCATAAAGGTAATGAACTATTGATACATACAGCTTGGATGGATCTCGAGGGTATGCTGAGCATGAAAGCCAGCCTCAAAGGGTTATATACTGTATGATTCCATTTATATTACCACCTTGAAGTGACAAAGTTATAGTGAAGGAAAATAGTTGCAAGGGATTAGGGTTGGGGGAGAGGGTATGGCTATTAAGGGGTTATATGATAGAGGGTTTGTTTGCAGTGAGGAACAGTTCTATATCCTGATCATGATGGTTACTCGAATCTACATATGTGATAAAATTTTATAGAAGTATGCATGCCCACACACACACACACACACACACACACACACACACACACAAAAGTGAAATAGTACAAATCATTCATTCATTCTGCATTAATTTATTCAATAACATCTTTAGGTACCTACTAGGCATCAAGAAGCACAATAAAGGAATCAGCAGTTAGCGTAATGGCTATGTCGCTGGACTCCCACGTAGTCGACCGCGGTTCGCGTCCCGGACCCGGTGGCTTAAAACACGCCGGGCGCGTGTGCGTGCGTGCCCAAGATCCCAAGAGGAGAATGGAGGAGAAGGGATTGCGGTGTGACCATTCCCCTGGGGGGTGATTTCTCGCTTTCTGTCTCTCTGTCTCTCTCTGTCTGGCGAGTGCACACACCCTAGAGCGAAAAAACCTCTCCAAAAAAATAAAAAAAGAAGAAGAAGCACAATAATATGGTCAGATGAAAGTCAATAAGCTCACCATTGTCTGGAGGAAAGAAAAAAATACAAAACTCCATCACTAAAGCCCAGGATGGGAGTATCATAGTAGCCACAGTCACAAGGTGGTGTGGAGATCACAAATAAGTCACTTGAAAAATCAGGGAAGGCTCCCAGGAGAAGGAAATGTTGAGCTGAGCCTTAAAGGATGGATAAGAGAAGGAAGGGGCATCAAGGCAGACAAGGACTCGGTTTGGAGGTAATATCAGGGCAAAAGTATGTGCGGGTTTGAGCAATGAGCACAATGTTTGGGAGAGTGAAATGATGAAAGACAGGACCAGATAGCTAAGCAAGAGCCACCTCATAAAGGCACCTCAATTCCTTGCTAAGGTACAGATGATGAGGGCCTGTTGAAGGATCTCAAGTGTGTCTATTATCAAGATTGATTTTAGGTAGTTCACTCTGGTGTTGCTATGGAATATGGGTTAGGGTGGAGTCGAGTGGAGGTTCCCCAGGGAGACTATTTACAGGCAGCTACAAGTCAGAACGAGAGTTTGATATGATAGGAGAGATGCAGAGGAGGCCACAGACTTGAGAGATCTTTAGATGCATTTGGTAGGTCTGGGTGGACAATGGGCGGGAAAAGTCAATGTTGACTACCAAGTTGGGTAGAAGAAGAAAGACAGGAGGAGGACAAGGTTTGGAGGAGAAGATCCAATCATGAACATGTCCCATTTGAGGACCCTGGGAGTGAAACTGTTCAGGAGAGGATTCTGGAAGGAAGAGTCTAGACCTTAGGAGAAAAATATGGGCGTGAACCAAGGTTAGCAGAGAGTATTGCTGATACCACAGGAGTTCGGTTAGGGGGTGGGTCACTTAGTGAGATCATTTGTCTAGGTGAAGTGAGAAGAAAACCAAGGGCATGGCCATGGAGAACACCAGCAGTTAAGCACTTATTCCTTCTCTTATTCTCCAATGACAGAGAGTGGGCTGGCAAGGGGACTGAGAAGGACTTGGCAGAAATGGGAGAAAAAAGCAAGACGGTAAAGAAACAGATTTCAAGATGTGGAGAATAATGCTGAATCAAGAACGTTTTCAAGTTTTCTGTGAAAGAAAAGGTTTTGTGTGGAAAGAAGGAAGATCAAGAAGAAAAATATTCAATTCACTGAAATATTCATTAAAATCCTTACAAAAATTAAAGTGGTATAATATCATGTTCTATAAATGGTTGAAAATTTTCATATATCTTTACATGTGAGTATATAATTTATATATAGACCTTGTTCTGAAGACGAGAAAGACTCTTAAAAGCTCAGCACATTTTTCCTGTAAAGGGAAAAAATATATAAGACTTTCAGTTTTGTAGGCCGCTCAGTCTCCATCACAACTACTCAACTCTGCTGTTATACTGCAAAAATAGCCACAGACAACATATAAATGAATGAGCATAGCTGTGCTCTAATTAAACTTTATTTACAGGAGCCAGCCCTGTAGCCCAGTGGTTAAGAGAGCTGGATCCCACATGGTTGACCACAGTTCAGATCCTGATCCCAAAGGCTTGAAAAATACAGTGGACACATATTCATGTGTGCCCCAAATCCCAACAGGATGCAGAGATAAATAAGACAGGGTTCTGGCATGGCCACGTTCCACAGGTGTGTGTGTGTGTGTGTGTGTGTGTGTGTGTGTGTCTTTCTCTGGTAAATGTACACACCCTTTGGAAATTAAAAACATTTTTAAAGTACTTTATTTACAAAAAAAACAGGCCATAGGCTAGATTGGACCTGAAGACCCCTCACCTAAAGTAATATATTTATAGGCCTTTCCCTTCTTCACAGTCAGTTGCCAAAAGGAGGGAAGAGAACAAACACACTTTTCACAAGTGCAGACTGAGCTGAAAATAGTATTTAGGGGACCAGCAGTTAGCGTAATGGCTATGTCGCTGGACTCCCACGTAGTCGACCGTGGTTCGAGTCCCGGACCCAGTGGCTTAAACTCACGCCGGGCACGTGTGCGTGCGTGCCCAAGATCCCGAAGGAGAATGGAGGAGAAGGGATTGCGGCGTGGCCATCCCTCCTGGGGGGTGATTTCCTGCTTTCCGTCTCTCTGTCTCTCTCTGTCTGTCTGGCGAGCGCACGCGCCCTATAGCAAAAACCTCTCCAAAAAAAGAAAAAAAAAAACAAACAGTATTTAGACCTTTTAACCACCACAGACTCTAGTAAACATTCATGGGAACTGGGAAGTGTTTGCTGCTGGCAGAAAGCAAGTTCTGCCTTTTCACATAACTTAGGCCATGCCTACAAATGAAAACACAGAATTTTTACTCTAAGCTCCATCTACATGGAAATATCATTGTTTTGTTCCTGTCAACTGCTCAACTTTTAATTCACTTTAAGGAGTCTGTGTAAAACTAAAGGAATTTTAATTAGATATAGACATGTATGTTTTAGTTCTTTCCTCAAACACAATTGTTTGTACAAATAATGTTGAGAAACAGGGAAGATGTTTGAAGTCTTAGGGAAATTCTTCAGCCAATTCTCAAGTGTATTGAATACAATGCAAGATTCCAACCCAGTTAAAATATTATTGGGTCATCAGAAGAGTCAAGATGCACTTTTGCAGGGAACCAGCAGTTAGCGTAATGGCTATGTCGCTGGACTCCCACATAGTCGACCGCGGTTCCCGTCCCGGACCCAGTGGCTTAAAATTCATGCCGGGCGCGTGTGCGTGCATGCCCAAGATCCCAAGAGGAGAATGGAGGAGAAGGGATTGCGGCGTGACCATCCCCCCTGGGGGGTGATTTCTCGCTTTCTGTCTCTCTGTCTCTCTCTGTCTGTCTGGTGAGCGCACACGCCCTATAGTGAAAATCTCTCCAAAAAAAAAAAAAAAGATGCACTTTTGCATAGAAAAATACATCACGACTTTTCTGATTACCCAATAGGAAGATCATATTCTATTTAGGGAGGGAAACAAATTGCACTTTGTAAGTGCATGTGTCTGCTATGGCAGTGACAAATTTAAATGGCTTTCAGGACTTGGTATAAAGAAACTTCAAACTAAATAGAACTAAATCACTGGTATCTTTCTAAAGATTCAAAGCATGTAGTGGACTGCATAGTGTTATGTGTTAAAGATGCCTGGCACATGGCAGGGTTGCAGCTACCCCTTTAAAGGTGTAGCCATGTGGCCTTGGCCAACGAATATGATGTTGTCATTTTCAGGTGGAAGCTTTAAGAGCCAGAGATGGCTCTTTTCTTTGGCCACCGTGACCAACACATTGCAGATGATAGCTGTTCTTTCAGTCTGGGTCCCTGAGCAAGAACAGTGTTGGGAAGAGCTGCAGCCAATACACAATGAACGTGTGGCATGAATGAAACGAGCCTTTTTTTTTTTCTTTTTTTTTTTTTTTTTTAGGTTTTGACATAGAGCATGTGTGCTTGCTGGAGGGAGGGAGGGACAGAGGGACAGAGAGAGGGAAAATGAGAAATAACCACCCAGGGGGGATAGCTATGTGGCAAGCCCTTGCCCATTCTCCACACAGGATTTTGGGCATGCACATACAGGCGCCTGGCATGATTTTCAAGCCACCAGGTTCAAGTCTCAACTTGTGGTCCCCCATGTGGGACTTCAGTGCCTTAACCACCACATCACCTGATGGCCCCACTTAAACACTTTATTTTAACCAATCATATTTTGGGGCTGTTTGTTACCGCATCATACTGTAGATGATACCAATTGTCACCTACTTGACTCTACTTGATCATCTTGACTGATAAACATATTTTATATTGGATATTAACATAAAGCAGAGAGGAAGTATTCTTACATGTACAACACACTGAAGCTGATGGTTCTTTCTCTCTTTCTCTCTCTCTTTCTCACTCTCTATTAACTTTATGTACTTATTTTCTCCAAATGAGAGAGAAAGAGACAGGCATCCTTGACCGGATCACCATGCTATGATCCTTCCCCCACCTTTGCAGTGATCTTGGATCATGGGCTCACCCACTAGCATACACAGTGTGTTCAGGTAGATCTGTACATGAACCTGAAGCTTCCCCACATGGCTTCTGGTAGGGCAGAAGCACCCCTACTGCCTGTGCCCCTGAGGCTAGGCCATGAGGGATCTCTTCAGACAGGTCATCAGCTTTCTTTCTTTCTTTTTTAATAATTTATTTAATTGTATTTATTCATTTATTTTTTTTAATTTGACCAGAGAGAGACAGAGAGAAAGTGAGAAAGTAAGCCACCAGATCCGGGACCCAAATGATGGTTGGCCATGTAAGAGTGTCCAACACTTTAACCACCATGCCACCTATTGGTCCCTCTTTTTTTTAATAATTATTTATTTATTTAATTTTTAGTATTTTTTTTTTTAATTTGCTATAGGTCACACAAGCTCACAAGAGAGAGAGGAGATAAAGTGAGAGAGCAAGCTGCCAGGTCCGTGACTCAAACTATGGTCAGCATGTGGGAATCTAGCACTTCAACCACCATGTCACATGCTAGGCTCAGGTCACCCGGTTTCTGATTTGTTGACTTATCTGAGTCCCAACCCACTTCTGCAATGACATCACTCATTATAAAACATGCCTTGCACCTGAAGTCATTAGATATGTGGCCACTCTGTTAATACTTCTTAAAGAATAATGACCTGAGAAAGAATTAAGGAAATGTGGGGAAAATGAAGTTTAAGGGGCTAGAGAAAAATCATAGATTTTTTAGTGGATGACAGAGGGAAGTATGATACTGTGGTGAAAAAGAGGCTACTGATGATGAAAAGTGGCTCCCAAAACTATAGTGAATCCTTTAGTCTCTCAGCACTTACGAAATGATAGCAAGTCTACCCTAGGTACTATGACTAAGATACCCACCTAGCCTCCTTTACCCACTGAAGTCCCAGCTGATGACTTTTTCTGAGCATAACTATTAATAGTACCCACTTTCAAGCTCAAAAGTTCCTGTTTAGATAACAAATTGTATGGTCACCTTCTTCATGAGATCTTTGATCTCTATCAACAACCTACTTCTTTGAGACCCAACTTCTGTTACTTCTGCTCTATCTTACAAACCTCAAAATTGTCCTAACTCTTCTTGATTTCATGATATAAATCAGGTATTTTGCTGAGCACTTTATTAGTACACACAAATCCTCAGAATCTTACGTAGATACAAATATTTAATTAATTCTTCAATAAATGATTTATTAAATGCCCTGTCCAGCACTGGGGTTTTAGCAGAGACTAAGTTAGACCAATTAGCTGTTCTCATGAGTCTATAGATCTCGTGTACAGAAATTGAAAGTGAGATATATGTGACACATTTAGATGACATGCTCAGTGCTCCAAAGACACTCTCAAGTCATAAACAGACTGAAGAGCTATTTCCAGAGAGCAATCATCACAGAGGCAGTAGAAGTGAAAGGAGAGATTTTAGAAAGGAGGGGATGACTGACATTGTGGAACATTTGAAAGTCTGAGGAAACACCCGAGAGTTGGAGAACAAGGGAATTGATGAGAATTCTGCTTGGTACACATACAAAAGGAAGGTCAGCTGGCAGAATAACTAGTGAAGAAGAAAAAGTAGCCGAACATCAATTCTTTCAAGAGTTTGGACATTAAAGGAAGGAGGAAGACAAGAAAGCAAATCAGAGACAATCTTGCAGAGACAACTAGCAGATGGCACTGTATTTGAACACAGTGAAGACAAAAGAGACTGAAGTGGAGGGAGGAGGGGAGATACCTGGGTATTTCTCTCACCCTCCAATGTCCGACCTGGTCTCCCATTGGCTGAAACCAACTGGAAGTCAATGGGCAAAGGAGACTGGGAAATGTAGTCTGATGGGCTTGGATTAGAGCAAGAAAGTTGGGGGATGGATCTGAGCTTCCACGGGAAGACTCTATAGTCCTCTCAACTGGAAAATCAAAGCAAGGAGGTGGTGCTGCCAGCACCCAGGAGCTGGGACAGTCTGGAAGGAACTGGGAACTGTGGCAAGGCCTTGCTCAGGCAGAAGTACATTCATGGAGAAAGGTGACGTCTGCTGGGAGATAAATCCCAGGAGGAGATACAGCCACATGGATGCTTTTTCTAAGATGACTTATGGGAATTAGGATGGTTTATGACTTTGCATTTGGCAAATTTACATAAAAAGAACATTATGGCAGAAATCATGGTCAGTATTTTATCTTGGAAATAACATATGCATTTTTAAATGATGTCTCTAGTCCCTGAGAAACTGTAAGGGCTCAGCTGGCCCCTTAATCTATATGACATTTTTATGGCAATTAAAATATCACCCCAAGGAGGGTCTTTTGTTCTATTGTCAGATTTTATTGGGCTAGCATAAGCTAACAAAGCAGAATAAAATTATATAGCTAATATTATATTTTAAACATCGATTTATTACATTTAAGGCTATATCCAGAAAATACACTGACCTTTGGTGTCAACCAAACAAAATTAATCACACAGATGTTTAATATCTGATTATAATTTTTTCCTAAGAGTAAGTTTTTGTTTGGACCACAGTTAACAAGATTTATTCTACCAAACATAGTGTGAATTTTAATAGCAACTAAAACTCATTTTGTGTCCTTTGTCAGTCCCTTGCAGTAGTTTGATATAATTATAACTTTTTCCAAAGCAAAATTATATGCCTTTTCTGGGAAGAGTGTCAGCTTCCCGCTCTCTCTCTTTTTTCTTTTGAGCTACGAACTGTGGAGTTACACAGACCTGGGGTCAATCTATCACTACAATACTTGTAACTTTGGATAAGTTGCCTATGGTTTTTAGCATCACTTTTCTTGTTGGCTAAAAATAAATGAGTAAATAAATAAATAAATAATAAATGAGGACTAATCTCTGTAAAGCACTTAGCACAGTGGCTGATACATAATAAGTACTCAAAAATTGCTTTTTCCCTTTCCCTGGAATCACTAACTTTTCTACAAAAACTCGCTGTCCCCTTTGGCTTATTCCCAAAGGATCATAAGCCCTTGCATGACCTAGTAGGCATTAAATCTAGGTAAACTGAAGAATCACTCTAGCAGCTTAAAAACACAATCTCTAGCTCAGTTACAGTGAGGCGAGTGGTAAGGTACTGGTCTTCAGTGCTGGAAGCCACATGGCCCACTACAAATTCAGATCCCAGGTTGACCTGAAATATCCAGAGGCACACCCTCCCCGCTCCAGACCCTGACTAGCTGGAGGGCTGGGGAAAGGGGATCACTGTATGATAGACCCTGCCCAGGGTGTGTGTCTCTCTTGCACACATACTCTTTCTCATGAAAGAAATAAATGTTAAAAATACTATTTCCCAGGCCCACTAAGTCGTAACCTTAAGCACAGAACTCTAGAATCTACAGTTCAGTAAGCCCCTTAGCATCTCTTAAGCAGGTGCCTAGGATCATACATACATCTTGCCTCCTTGTCACCCACATGGCAGGGTTTCTAATCAATGCTGTGATCTGTTTCCTTACCCATAATCCACAGGTGCTTCTCTCACCTCTCTACAACATCTAAACTTCACCTTTTCAGAAGACAAACACAAAAATATATACCCCACCACCACCAATTTGTTTTAGTGAACTGCCTTCGATTTTATGATCTTCAAATCAATGTCCTGTTTTCTTGCCATTAGTATTTTCAGAGGTAAGGAAGATTTTAAAGCCAATATATGCTGGAAGAAAAAAGAGCAATCAGTGGCGCCCCCAAATGTCATTGCTATTGAAGATGTTGTCACAGAGTTCAGGGGCTCTATTCACATACCTTATCTCTCTCCAATGCCAACATTTTTCCAGCCTTTTCATCAGAATAAATGCCATCGCTGGGTGGTGAGTTTTCATTTTGCTTTTCACGAAGTTGCATTTTACCAAGAGGACAGATTAGCAACAGAAATTGTACTGCAGATGCAGATCGAACAGGGTGTGTCGCCAAGAGCCTATGTGCACAGCCACAGCAGATGACAGCAGCCATCTGCAGGGGACCAGTTGGAGCTCACACACGCCAGGCCTGGAATCACTAGAGGGCCTGGCAGTGCTGGTACCTCTTCACGCCAGGCCTTCTGGGTATGCCATGGGGTCAGGCATAATGAAAAAACAAAGCCACAGTCCTTCCTCCTTTGGTTTCATTTACTCCCTTCTAGAGCCAGTTTTCTTCTTTACTCCCATCCTCTCAGTGTTTAAGGGGAGGTCTGATCAGAGTTTGCCTATCAGTGCTCTTTAGTAAAATTTTACATCTTTTCCTGTGCTATCTTTAACTACCCTAAAAACAATTGTTATTGACGTTTAAAAAAAAAAAGCAGTGAGGGGACCAGTAGTTAGCATAATGGCTATGTTGCTGGACTCCCACGTAGTCGACCGCGGTTCGAGTCCTGGACCCGGTGGCTTAAACTAACGCCGGGCACATGTGCGTGTGTGCCCAAGATCCCGAGAGGAGAATGGAGGAGAAGGGATTGTGGCGTGGCCATCTCCCCTGGGGGCTGATTTCTCACTTCCTGTCTCTATGTCTCTCTCTTTCTGGCAAGCGCATGTGCCCTATAGCAAAAACCTCTCCGAAAAAAAAAAAAAAGCAGTGAGAAAAGCGAGGTTAGTAAAGGCCCAAGGGCCACATAGCGGGCAGTATTCTCCCAGGATGAAACTCAGCACAGCCCACCTCCTTCCACTTGGCCATGTGACAAAAGGGAAAAGTTGCCAACATTGACTGCCTGACTCTTCAGTGAGCCGGCCTCAAGGGTTAAACATTCTACAATATTTGCACTGATTTGGGGTGGGAGTATTCTCGGAGACCAGAAACTTTTAAGAGTACTCACTGAATGTTTATGAAAAGAAAGGGAGGAAGAGAGGAGAAAAACAGATAATGAAAGAACCGAAATTTGTTCCTGGTGGTGACAGACCAACTAGAAATAATCCCCAGCGGTAAAGGTACCCGCATGTCCAACAGAGTGCTCCTGGTTTATTGCTACCTGGAAGAAATTTAGTCTGATTCCTTCAGCCAAGGCCATATTTACTTAGCTCTACTAGATATAGATATCTTGTATATACACAGAGTTTAATGCCATAAACAAATAAATAACTTATGCTCACTGTGCTAATAAGAAATTGTTATAATTGATTCACACAATCACAAAGTCTCTTCTGATGTTGCTAAAATAGCCAATGCTCTGTTTTCACTGATGGCTAACCCAGTTAAATCTCTTTCTCACCTGAGAGAGGCATTGATGTGGAATGTCCACTGGACCAAGAGGAAGGCAATTTGATCTTTGTTCCAAAGCAGCCACAAACCTCTGGAAAATCACCTATCTTCTCCATGCTTCTGTCTTTTTTAAAACAGATCGGAAAATTGTCAGTACTTATCGTGTGGTCTGTGGGTCACCAGCACTAGCAACACCGCGAAGTTTGCTGGAAATGCAACGTCTCAGGCCCCACTCTGGGCCTGCTGCATCAGGATTTGATTTTAACAAGACCTCCAGGCAAAGTTGATGAGGCTCTAGTGTAGATGGTTTCTGTGAGACCAAGGATACCTCACCTGGGACTCTCTACACAGCTTGGTTCAGAGTCCTCGCTCAGTGGTGCTCCACTGATTGAACATTAGAATCATCTGGGGAGCTTTTAAAATCCTGCTGCCCAGACAAGTTAAATTACCATCTTTGGCAGCGCAAGCCAAGCGAGTGTACTGTTTTCATCTCCCCCAGTAATTCTAATATACAGCCCGATTTGAGCCTTTTCATAAATATATTCCCCTTTCTCGGGCACCCTGTAACTTACTCTTTCTCGTATTTTAAACTCTACCATGCATGCTGTTCCCAATCCTCAACAGTAATGGGAGAGCTTGATTCCTTCTGTTCTGACCTTTCTCGTAGCCACATCGCTTGCAGGGAGACCATGGCAGCAGCCCTGTTGTAAGCAACCGGGCCCCAGAGATTTGCATTCACTTGGGCATCTGGAATTCTGGTTTCAGGACAGCCAACCAACATTTGCCACAAAAACACGGAGAATAGAACCACCACTAGTAACAACATCTATTTATTAAGTACGTCTGGGTACTGAGTACTAGAATGCAAAAAAAGCAGGGGGAGGGGGGATTCTCACGCATCCTTGCTCATTTCTATACACACGAAACTTTTCTTGAGTGAGCAGAAGAGAATATCAGCGAAGTGGGAGGAGAAAAAAGCAGTCCAAGCCAAATCAAAATAGAAACCATTCTCACAGCTGTCCTAGCGAAGATCATTAATAAAGAGGACCACAGATGGGCAACAGGACCTCATGAAGTAGTTTTTATACTTATAACCCAAAGTATACTTAGGACTGTTTCCATAATGGTTATTTATTTATTTATCTATTTTTGACCAGAGGATGCATGCATTTGTGAGAGAGAGAGAAAGAAAGAAAAAAATGTGTGTATATATACATATATATATATATATATATACACACATATATACATACATATATATATATATATATATATATATATATATATCTCCAGTGGAGCACGGTTCACACTGTAATCCTTTTTCCTCCATTGATCCATCTCATCAGGATATGGGCACACATACACATGTACCTGACATGATTTTGTTTTTCTTTTGTGGGTTTTTATTGATCTTTTATCCCTTATTCTTTTTTCCTCCATTTTTTATCATTTATTTATTTTTACATTTTCCCATAAATATTTACTTTACATACAAAAAAATTCTTACTCATACTCTGTAGTTCTTGACAGTTAATAAACAACTTTCAAAATGTCAAAAAAAACCCTGATTTTTAAAGATAATGTCCAAAATATTTGTTATAATTTTGTTTGTGACTCTATAACAGAGACAGTATGGTTTTAAATATTTTTGAGAAAGTATTTACATGTCAACTACTCAAATTGTTGAAAAGCAAATGCCCAGCACACTAGTCACACATAAGCCTTCTCAATTCAGCCCTGCCTACCAAGTATCCTGTGATCTACCATCTGGAGGCAAAGCTCAGTTTCTTTTTCTTCCTTCAAAGTCTCCCTCAAGGTAATCCTCTGGTTGTGGCTGTTCTTTTGCAATCTCTGCTGATTACAATGCTGGGCTGGAAAAGTCCAGGTTATTTTATGTTATCAATTCTTTCCTATAGCTTCTCTAATCCTCTCTGCCAGGCAGAACTGTTTATGGTGCCAGGCCATCTTTCCAAGAGCTTCTGTTGGCTTACTTGAGATCTACCTTAGTTCCATAGTTTGCCGATTAATCTTCAGATATGACATTCCAGTCAAAGCCCTGTCCAATAATGAATATTTCTAATTTCTGATTCAATACAACAGGTATTACTGAATTTATACAAATAACCCTTCTGCCACAAAATAAGAATACTCCCAAATATTTCTAATTCCAGAGGGGTCAGGAAGGAAGAAAAGTCTATGTTTCCATTTAAAACAAACAAACAAACAAACAAACAAAACAAGTAAAAAATATTTTAACAAATTGTTGAACCTATCAACAGCTCAAAAGAAAGCAAAATCCTTAAATTGGGAAAACAAAGCATAGTAAAAATAAAATCAGTAATGTCTTACTCAAAAGTCATAAAATTCTATTTCACCAGTTCATTATCATATAATTAATCTCTCTTCTGTTGAACTTGCATAGTTTTGTCACTATGACTATTCTGAATCCTCTATCAGACATTTCCATGAGTTCTACTGTACTGTCTGTGGGTGATAAAGGATTGTTCTTTTCCCTTAGGGGAGAGATATTTTCTTGATTTCTCATATTTCTTGTGCCTCTGTGGTGGTTTCTGGTCATTCTGTGACAAAATTTCTCCTCAACTGTGCTTTGCAATGTGGTATCCACAGAAAGAGATTATGAGTTCAGATTTATTAAAAAAAAAAAAAAAAAAAAAAAAAAAAGTTTCTTCCTTAAAGCAGGAGGTTCAATAAGTGTTGAGGATTTCAAAGACTCTAAAAATATTCAGATGCTTTCCTACTGTGTACCTAGGCCTTTCTAGATACTTGATGTGTGGAGAGTGAAGAGCAGAGATCCCGAGAGGAGAATGGAGGAGAAGGGATTGCGGCGTGGCCATCCCCCCTGGGGGGTGATTTCTTGCTTTCTATCTCTCTGTCTCTGTCTGTCTAAAACGTCTCAAAAAAAAAAAAAAAGAATCTATGTACGTAGATTTCTTTTTTTCTAAGGGACATGAATTTTACGATGTTTGGTGATTCATTTTTTACAGCAAAAATAGGCCAAAAAATGGTTTATATGATGGATTTTCATATATTCTAAGGGTCAAAATTAATTCCTTGGATGAGAGATCAGTGGGCCCAGCATCATTAACTATTTTCATTTCTGAATCTGAGCCACCAAACAAACAGTACCCTGGTCATGGTCCACAGCCTAGGGAGAGAACGGAGAGAGAAAAGATCTTTCCAATTGTGAAAGGCTGGGCCGCTCATCTTTGGGAGAGCCAGGTTGTGAAGACCTTTCCTATTCTGAGGTTACACAGTCTAGATCAAGCTATGAGTGGCCTCTCAGGAACAAATTGTGAGAAGAGAGAATGAATTCCAAGCTCATTCCCCCCTTAACTACCACAACTGTTGGTACAAGGTGCTATTTTGTCTGTTTTACAGGCAGCGTCAGGATGTGCAGAACACACTCATTAGACGTGCTCAGAGGCCAACAGTGTTAACACATAATTTGGCAGCTGTATGTACAGGAAATATTGATAGAAAGTGCTTCCCCAGAAGTAAAATAATGAGGCATTAGTGCCTGACAAGTGAAAACCTATTACTTGGAATTTATGAATTGATTATTCTATTTATCACAAGGATAAGATGACTCATTATTTTCCTACCTAGAAGAAAGCAGGTTTTTCCTTTCTTGTGGTTTTCATGGGGCATGTTTTTGATTGCGAGGTCAACTGAAGAGAATCTGGCTCCCTTTTTATCATCTACAGGTGTGTCTTGCTTTATGCATTAGGTAGATTCCAAAGAATTATGAGTGGCTTAAATTTCTGAATATAGAAATGTATCTTAAATGCACAATGAGAATAAACAATTAGTAAAGCTAGTGGAAAATTATTCTCTATTGCTAAATTCTTGTTATTTCTCACTGAAAGATGGAAATATTGAAGGTAGAGCTCCCATTTCTTACAGGCTGCCTAGAACTCCTTTGTAAGGTAGATGAATGAAAAATGGAACATGTGCATTCATTAATTTTTGATCTTGTACAGAAATGAAGACTAACACAAGAACATTTGACAAGTCACGATCTATACTTTGAAATTTTACAAGCTTTAAAATTTTGTATATTCTATAACAAACACTGTGTTATTTGGGCAAGTAAAAGGGCAAGGGGAGGTGAGTTAAATGTGTATTAAAATTCCCTGTGTGTGTTCACAGAAAACTGGGACTATCTCTAGAGGGCTTCAGGGCCTGGGGCGAGTCACATGGGTTAACTGAGTCCTCCATAGCTGAAATACATTTCCTCAGGCAAAATCTGGTTAAAATGAACTTCAAAGCCCCTTCAGATCAAGAGAAACCAGAGCTTAAATGTCAAGATCAGAAGGGGGTAAAATTGTGATTAAAATAAAATAAGTCATCACAAGATAGGAAAAGTCACAAAGAGCAGTATCCAGTGATTTGTTTGCAATGAATTATTTTGCCTCTCCCACCACCCAGCACTGTGCCAGAGAATGGGGATTCAATGTGAAATAGGCACTGCTATGTATTTCAAGAGACTCACAAAATAGCCATGGAAATGTACGTGCAAACTGTGTACAAAGGTGAATGTGTCTCTATGTGCTAAAAAGCCAGCATGTTGTGGAGGGCTCCACAGGGGTGATGACAGTTGACTGACGCTATAAGAACCCATATAATTTTCACAGGCAAAGGAAAGAGATGGTATTCCCCACCGAGGTAACAGGACCATGACTCTAGGTTCTGGGGAAGCACCCAGGGTTGGTGGTAGGGAAGTACTATGGAACTCTGAAATGGAAAACAGTTCAGAACAGCTCTGTGGTTCCTTATTATAAAATAGCTTGATCTTTTTTCACTAATGTGATGACTTTTAATGATGAAACGTCAAGTAGTAAGAAGAACTGATTAAATTAAAACTGGTTCCTTTGCTGTAGTCCTGCCTCTACCCAGCCCCAGCCCAGCCTAGCCTCAGTCTCGCCCCTAGAGACAATCTCTTGTTGCGGCATTTCTCTTAGAATTCTAAATAATGACTAGTAGAAAAATATCAGAAAGGAGACATTCCAACTGGGAACAGTGCTGATCTCTAGATCTGGGGTTGGGATGAATGGCAAAAAGTTGGAAGGAAAGAGAAAGTGCGTCTTGCCTTGCCAGCAGGGTGTGGTAGATATTAACACCCCATTCTGGGAGATGAATGTTTTGCTCACTTACCTCTCCCTTACCTGTTGACACCCCCTAGTCAATGCCACTTGTAATGATCCAGGCATGAACATGTGCTGGATAAACTGTAGGTCTTGCAAGAGCCTGGGATCATTTCCTTTAGAGAATGTTTATTGTTGTACCCAGATGTAAGCACTCACCAGGCCACTATTCCAAGTAGAGGCAAGAGGGTGCAGCTAGTGAATCCCCACCCTGACATGAACCTCACTTCCTGCTCTCACCCTATTTTACCCTCCTACTTGAGCCCTCAAATCAATTCAGGTTCCTGAGACATAATTTGGGTCCCACTTTCATTGCACTGGAGAGTCTGATATATGGCACCTCTGTTCTTCATCTGCCAACTGGCTTTGCAGGTTCTGCTTCACCACTCCCAGATATTTGGACTAGTTCTCCCTTCCATGAGCCCCCATCTTCTAACCCTTCCTGTTCACCTCTTTGGGGTGAGATGAGTGGATGTATTTGCTTTCTTCTGCTGCTATAACAATTATCCATAAATGTAGAAGCTTACACTGCCACCCATTTATCAACTTATAGGTTTGTGGGTCAGAATCCCAGGCACGGTGTGACTCCTCTGGCTCTTTGATAGGGTCTGACAAGGTTGAAGTTAAGGTGCAGCTGGGTTATATTTCTTCCTGAAGCTTCTGGGGATGAATCTGAATCCAAGATCATTCTATTCCTTATGATTGTGGCACCAAGGGTCTCCAATGCCTTGATGGCTGCTGGGTTGGGGTCCAGCCTTAACTCCTAGAGGTGGCTCATATTCCTTCTCATGTTCTCCCTGTGACCTTCTCCAGTCACTCTGGGCTGAGAACCTCTCATTCCTTGAATATCTCCAATTTCTACCATTTCTCTGCTTCTGTACAGTCTGAGAAAATTCTCTGCTCTTTTCTTTCAAAGTTTATTTATTTTATTCATGATAGAGACCACATACCATGCGAGAGAGAAGAGAGAACAGCACCTTCAACAGGATCCCTGCTATGCTGCAATCCCCCTTCCTCAGTCTTTCAGCCTGCTGGGATCTGGAGTGTATATGCACATGCTCAGTGTGTTTCAAGACAACCCAAGAGGGAACCAGCAGTTAGCATAATGGCTATGTCGCTGGACTCCCACGTAGTTGACCACGGTTTGCGTCCCGGACCCGGTGGCTTAAAACTCACGCCGGGCGCATGTGCGTGCGTGCCCAAGATCCCGCGAGGAGAATGGAGGAGAAGGGATTGCGGTGTGGCCATCCCCTCTGGGGGGTGATTTCTCGCTTTCTGTCTCTCTGTCTCTCTCTGTCTGTCTGGCGAGCGCACGTGCCCTATAGCGAAAACCTCTCAAAAAAAAAGACAACCCGAGGATCTGAATCCATATGCAGCCATGTGGTTTCCAGCACTGCAATTTGCTACTGACTGTGCCACTAGGCTAGGCTTCTGCTCCTAAGGTCCCATATGATTTCACTGGACCCACCTGGGTAATCCATAATAATTGCCCTAACTGAAGATCTATAACTTTAATCATATCTGTGAAGCCCCTTTAGCCATGTAATGCAGTATACTGCCAGGTTTCAGGGGTTAGAGCACAGACATTGGGGAGGGAGGCATTCTGCCTAGCACAATGAACACAAACACTTTTGCTCAGGCCAAAATCTTCAGCTCTGAAGTTTTAGAAGGATTTTTAAAAGACTTGCTCTAGCTTCAATATGGAGTGTGGCCTATATAAACATGTACAGGAAGCAGGATATACAATCAAGAGACTGGAAAGGAATGGCAAATAGTGGTGAATTTCATTAAGAACAGTGGAAACTGGAAATAAGGGGGAAGATTTGAAAGGCATTTCAGAAGTAGATTGCGGGACCAGCAGTTAGCTTAATGGCTATGTCGCTGGATTCCCATGTAGTTGACCGCAGTTCAAGTCCCAGATCCAGTGGCTTAAACTCACGCTGGACGTGTGTGCGTGCGTGCCCAAGATCCCAAGGGGAGAACAGAGGAGAAGGGATTGCAGCGTGGCCATCCCCCCTGGGGGGGGGCGATTTCTTGCTTTCTATCTCTCTGTCTCTCTCTGTCTTTCTGGTGAATGCACACGCCCTATAGCAAAAACCTCTCCCAAAAAAAAAAAGAAGAAGAAGAAGAAGTAGATTGGATCTTTTTGACACAAGTTATATGAAGTAATTGTTGTCTGTTGATGATAATCTAATATCTTTAATTGAACTGGTGTGCAGTATATTCATACTGGGAAAATTTATTTTACAAGTTGTGGTGATGTACAGTGATTGACTGTATTAATTTTTTTAAAAAAGAAAAGTCTAGTATGAGTCCAAGGAAACAGGTTTGGTTAGGAGACAGATGATGTTGGCACTAAGACAAGAGGGTGCATCCTAACTGATCTCTTTCCACATCATATCTGTTTTTACCCTTAAATACATCCCCAATTATTTTTCCACCCTGCCACAACCTTAGGCAAGTCTTCACCATTCTTTGCCTTGATTTCCACTATGACCCACACACTCAAGTTTCCTCTAAATCCTTCCATTCCTAAGAAATCAGACATTCTGGCCTTTCTCACATGTCTATGAAGCTTCCTAAATATTGGCCATGGCCATGACATGGCTAAAGGAAAGCAGTCTGTCATCTGCCTTACTCAAAGAAGGATGTTGAAGGATGTCAGAAGGATATGTCATAGTGCCCACTTTTATACCCAACAGTTAAATCCAGTTTTAACTCAGAATTCATCACACTCTCTCCAATGAAAGGAACTTAGCATACATCGTCCATTTCCACTCCAGATTAAATACCAACTACAGCAAAAGACCCAGCAGAGGCTAACAGAGCACCCAGGTTAAGACAAAGTAACAGTGTCACAAAAACCATTCCTGATACAACCAGTATATGAGCTACACTTGTGGGATCCAACTTAAGAAACAACTTTATTCATTTTGATCAATGAATCTACAGATCCAGGAGCTCAGTATAGCCTAAGAGCAAAGCTACAAGTACTCATATAAATCAATGATGCCTAATATCTGGAAGCATGCCCTGGACTCAGACTAGGAAGCCTATGAGATGGGGTGGGGCATGGCTAGCTTCTCTAATTTTTCTCCACGTTTATCCTTTCTCTTCTAGTCTACAACTCATAATGCTGCCTATAGGTACTGCAGGGTTGGTAAGAGTGAAGGAATAGAGTTAAGAGGGAAAAAAAGCCTTACTTGAATGTGACTTTGTAATCTGGTAGTGTAGCAGATGCACAAACATTGGCTCTTTCTTTCACAGGATGTTTTGTTGTGTTTCCTAGTGATTCACTGTCTTAGTTTATTCATGCTGCTATAACAAAATACTTTAGACTGAGTAATCTATAAACAACAGAAATGTATTTCTCACAGGTCTAGAGGCTTAGAAATCCAAGATCAAAGCACTAGCAGGTTTGATGGGTGGTGAAGGCTCAGTATCCTACTTCCATGATGGTGACTTAAACACTGCTTCTTAAAGAGGGGATGAATACTGTGTCCTTACAAGGCAAAGGGGATAAGAGGAATGGACTCACTCCTAAACCCCTTTTGTAAGGTGCTAATCCTATCTTGAAGGCCCTGCCACAGTACCTACCCACTTTTGAGAACTTCCTATTACCCCTCTCCTGCTGTTGGGATGTGATTTCCAGAGGCTACATGCCACCTCTGCTCTTGACTGTCACCTCTTGCAGGCTCCTTTTGCCTGTACTCTCTCTCTCCCAGGCAGCAAGTGCTTTTTAGAGAGGTCCCTTCCTGAGAACCCAGTCAGCCCACTGAAATCTGCCCCTTTGCTGAGCTGATCATTCGAAGCCACTCCTATGGCAATCCTCCTCTCCTCTACCCTCACAAAACTCCAAACTTTGGACATGTCCAGGCAAGTGTCATACAGCAGCCTGTGTATCCTCTAAACTCTGGGGGTCCTTTACCCATATTTTCCAGGGACTTTTACTCTTAAGTTCTCCTCTGGTCCTATGGCTATAGCTGGGTAATGTGTTTTGTTTTCCTTTTTTTTTTAATTTGCCAGAGGGCACATGCACTTGCTGGAGAGATCGAGAGGGAAAGTGAGAAAGCACTCCCCTCCTCCATGGGGAATGGTTGCACTGCAATCCCTTTCCTTCCATCTCTTCCTCCTCTTGAGATTTTGGATACTGGGATTTATGGAATTCATGCATATGTGCCCAGAATGTTTTTTAAGCCACCAGGTTCAGGACTCTAATTGCACAGTTGGTCATGTGGGATCCAGCTGCCTTAACCACCAGGCCACAGGTTGGCCCTGAATAATGTGTTTTTATCTCTCTACAAGCATCCAGAGGGTAGTGTGAAATAAAGGTAAGCTTCCTACCACATAGTCTCTTCAATTTCTTCAATCAACCCTCAGTCTCTCTCACATGCTTTTGAAGAAAGTGACAGGCTAAAGACCCCTAAACAAACACAATCTCTTACTTATCCTACATAAGCGATATACCCCTCTCTCTAGAATGTAGGAATTTGCCACATAGTCTCAGCATTGAATTCTCAACTGAAATGAGAAAGAAGAAATGTCCCATTCAGTGTCATGTTGCACTAGATTAAGGAGCAAAGCAGGCTTCCAGCTCTTGTCTTAGCATATTAGAGAGATCAAACAACCTTAACAACACAGTAATAAAATGTTGTGCTTTGGTTAATTGCAAAAATAAAAATAAAAATAAAAATAGGATTCTACAAATAATAGACCATGTCTTCAAACAAGAAAAGATCCATTCTGTTCTGAGTCAAAAATAGTTTGGGGCTCAGTCAAAAGAGCAGCAGAATGATGCTATGTTGGGCTCCCACATGAAAACCATTTGTCACACTCTGTTAATGTTACCTGTTTGTTATCATCCTCATTGGCATGACAGCACCAGGAAAATAGTGCTTATATAAATAGTTTAGAAATTAACAGATGGATGGATGGATGGATGCTAAGGAAACCTTGAGTCCAACACCATGGGTCCCTTGGCCAAACAAATGAAAAGTTCTAAACAGATCCTTTAAAAAAAATAACTGGAAGTTATAACAGAACCCGACAGTTTGTTCTTTGGCATATATGGTAAATATTTATGCAGTTTAATATTAAACTGGATGTAGTTCTCTTTGCATAGCATGGTCCACCTCTTCTCAGCTAGTCATTTTGTTATCTCCACAGAACCCTAGGTCAAAGAACCCTTCTGGCTGTGTTTTAAATTGATGTATGAATTGAATGATCTCTGCCTGAATATCGAAATCAAAATAGCTATCTATACCCATAGCGTGGGGCAAAACAGGTAAGCAACAGCCCTTGCTTATTTTGTCTCCGCTGGGTTTATTTCTGTCCAATATGCCCTCTTTCACATATGCTTTTCCTAGAGCAAGTCCATCTCTGCTATTTGTACCTCGAGGTCATTGGATTGTCTCTAGTACATGATAAATAATTTCTCAAGCAAAGGGCACTTTCTGAGAGCAATACAAAGAGTGTTTCTAATGCACCTTGATTGATCTTTATCCTCAGATAGTGGTTTCTGGCCTAATGACAAGATATTTCTGTCTCTTTTGAGTGGCAGCTGAATTCTTTTTGCAACACATAGTGGTGTATTTATTGATTTACTACAACTGTCAAGGTGCAATGAACCTTTCTTCATTTAGCCATTTTCTTTGACCTTTACGTGAGACATTAGGAGTAAGACAAGGGCTCCTCCTCATATTTTACTCTTTTCCTCAAAAGATGAGTTCTCTCCCACCATACCGAGCATTAACTCAGTCAATAAACCTTTAAAGCCTGCTACCTTATTGAAGCACTGTTCTATGCCCAGGAAAAGAATGATTGCTCCTCTAAAACAGCTCAGGGCCTAAAATAGGAAACAGAGAGATAAGTGAATGATAACACCCATTCAAAAAGCTTTTGTTGGGACCAGCAGTTGGCATAATGGCTATGTCACTGGACTCCCATGTAGTCGACCGCAGTTGGAGTCACAGACCCAGTGGCTTACAGTCACACCGGACATGTGTGCGTGCATGCCCAAGATCCCGAGAGGAGAATGAAGGTGAAGGGATCGTGGCGTGGCCACCCATCTGAGGGGTAATTTCTTGTTTTCTGTCTCTCTGTCTCTCTCTGTCTTTCTGGCAAGTGTATGCACCCTATAGCAAAAACCTCTCCAAAAAAAAGGTTTTTGCTATAGGGCGCGTGTGCTCGCCAGACAGACAAAGAGAGACATAGAGACAGAAAGCGAGAAATCACCCCCCGGGGGGGTGGTCACGCCGCAATCCCTTCTCCTCCATTCTCCTCTCGGGATTTTGGGCACGCACGCACACGCGCCCGGAGTGAGTTTTAAGCCACTGGGTCCGGGACACGAACCGCGGTCGACTACGTGGGAGTCCAGTGACATAGCCATTACACTAACTGCTGGTCCCTCCAAAAAAATTATTTTAAAAAAAGCTTTTGTTAAACAAATATTTACCAAAGCCCAAGTATGAACATGGGAAAATGGTCATTGCATACCCCTGCGCATAATAACCCTTGTCAGACTTCTTTTAAAACCATGTTTCGACCTTCATGACTTAAAACACAACAATGAACAATCCCAAGGGAGACTTCACAATCCTTTCCATGATCAATCACAACTTACTTGGAATCACTAACAAACCACTCCAAAACTTAGTGGCTTAAACCAGCAACAATTTATCTCATGATTCTGTGAGTAGACTACGCTTAATGGCTCTTCTGAACCATTTGGCATTAGCTGGAGTCACCCCTAAACTATATTCAGCTGGTATGTGGGCTAGATGAGAAGGTTCAAGAAGGCTTCACTCACATCTAGTGCCTCAGTGCTTCATGTGGACTCTCCACGTGGTTGGCTTGGGCATTCCCATAGCCTATGGTCTCAGGATAGTCAAAATTCTTAAATGGCAGTTGGTTTCTAAGAGAGAAGATGTCAAAGCTGCCATTCCTCTTATGACTTGGGCTCAGAAGTCCCAGAATATCATACTCTCCACATTCTCTTGGTCAAAGCAAGTCATAACGCCAGCCCAGATATTAGGGGAGGGGAAATAGACTCCACCTCTTGGGTAGAGCAATATGAAAATTCAAGGAAGAGGGACTAAAAGTTAGTGCAATGGCTATGTCACTGGACTCCCATGTAGTCAACTGTGGTTTGAGTCCCGGACCTGGTGGCTTAAACTCGTGCCGGGTGTGTGTGCATGTGTGCCCAAGATCCCGAGAGGAGAAAGGAGGAGAAGGGATTGCGGTGTCGCCATCCTCCCTGGTGGGGGGGGGGGGGAGGGGGTGATTTCTTGCTTTCTGTCTCTCTATCTCTCTGTCTTTCTGATGAGCACATGCGCCCTATAGCAAAAACCTCTCAAAAAAAAAAAAAATTCAAGGAAGTGAAATATTGAGGGCAACCATTTTACCCCACTTCCTAATATGGAACAAATTTGAACAAATTTCCTTTTTTCTTAAGGTAGTCAATAACATTAACAATAATTTCAATACTTCATGACAGGTTACATAGAGAGGTCAAATGTTGTTGCCATGTTGTCAGAAAAGAAGAATAACCAATACAACTTTTGGAAGGATGAAGCTGGAAATTCTCTGCAAAGGTTTAGGTAAGCCTTTGTGTGGTAACACTTCAAACCCTTGATTTTTAGCAGAGATATTTAGGGCACCTAAATAACTACTTCATATGCTACACAACTCCTAGGAAAGAATAAATTGTGATTGTCTGAGGGGTCTATACTAGTGACGGTAGGTTAACTACTACAGCAAACAACTCACAAATATTAGTGGTCACACTTTAAAAGGTTTCCTTTCCACACATATCACAGTGAAATGTAGGCTATCAGGTGGACTCTTTCCCATATAGGCATTCGATGACCCAGGCTCCTTCCATCTAAATGGCTCTAAATCCATGGGAACCTCCTCCACTCGATGCTCTGCATTGGGTCATTCCTCAAGGAAACTGAAAATTAATATAAAGACCCTAATGGAGACTATTGGTGGGCCAGGCCTAAATAAGGAGTGCAACGATTTAAAAAAAAAAAAAGCTAAGTGCTGGAGAGGATGTGGTGAAAGGAGAACTCTCCTACATTGTTGGTGGGAATGTAAATTGGTCCAGTCACTGTGGAGAACAATATGGAGGTTCCTCAAAGATCTACAAATAGAACCACCATATGATCCAGCAATTCCACTCTTGAGTATCTACCCAAAGGACAGGAGAACACTCTGTCGGAAAAGTACTTGCACAACTATATTTACTGTGGCATTATTCATGATTGCTAAGACATGGAACCAACCCAAATGTCCACAAACAGATGAATGGATTGAAAACATGTGGTACATATATTCCATAAAAAACAACAAGACCCTGGCATTTGATAGAAAGTGGATGAACATGGAAGATTATTGCTGAGTGAAGCAAGTCAGGCTGTGAAACAGAGACATTATATGTCTCCACTTAACATATACTGACTGTCTGCACTCTATGGTAGAGACTGAAAGACTGGAGGACATAAAAGCATTGGAAATTGTTATGGACACTGGGGACAAAGTGGAAGGAGAGTGGGAGAGGGGAAGAGTGTAGGAAGGGAAATTTGGAGAAAAATGGAGAAGTAAGACATTTGTGAAACACAGATATGGTTTTTTGTCTGTTGGTGTTGTCGTGTATAGTATTCTCAACTTGCCTGCTGTGTGGTGTATATCATGTTGGGTAAAATCTCTTTACAAACTAAAATGATGCATAACAATGGAATGTACAAACAATAATAATAAAATGATAGAAAATTTTTTAATTAAAATTAAAAAAATAAAACTTTCTAACAAAAAAAAGAAGAGCTCAACACAGTCCCTGCCTAATTGTAAGGACTTCTGGGAAATGTAGTCAACCTGTAGACCCTAGAAAGAAAGGAAAACGGTTTGGTGATCAACTTGTTAGACTCTGCCACAAACTATTACTAACCTATTCATACCTTTCTAAAATATAAATACCCTCTACTTCTTTTTTTTAATTTTTAAATTTGCACTTAAGGCTGTTAGCAGCCTTTTGAGGATAACTTTATACAAGATAAATTTTTCAATAAATCTCAGCAGGGCTCCATGAAAAGCTTTAGAAGCTCTAAGTTTTGGAAGATGTGACAAACACTTTATCCACATCCAACTGCCTTTCCCAATGTCAACCTAAATGAAAACAATACTGAAGTTTAAAATAAAGTAAGGAAGCCCAAAATAGTTTGGATTTTTCCCATGATTCCCATGTCTTAGTTGTTTTTTTTTTTTTATTGCCAGAGGGTATATGCACTCACCAAAGAGAGGAAGAGAGATACAGAAAGGGGGAGAGGAGAAAAGTAGTTCCCAATGGGGCATGGCCAAACCACGCCTTTCTCCTCCCTTTCTCCATCATGTCAGGATTTGGGGCACACACACGCAAGTGCCTGGCATGTTTTTCAAGCTGTGGGGGCCAAGATTTAAGCTGTAGTTGGCCATATGAGATCTGGCTTCCTTAACCATGAGGCTATAGAGGTGGCCCAGTATCTTGTTTTGTTTTTTTTTTTTTTTTCAAAATATTTAATTCCCTCATCCCTCTCAGAATTGTGTGTGTGTGTGTGTGTGTGTGTGTGTGTGTATGCATAGTCTGCCTCTCAGATAGCCAAATGTACCCCATCACCTAAAGAACAAATGTGAGAAGACAAAGAATAGGAATACAAAAAAATTTTGGTGAATGCACAATTTTCCATACAGCCCTTCATCCTCACCCCACCAAGGACATTCATCAACACTATCTTCAGGTCAGATCTGAACCACCTTGTAAATAAGTAAGTATTTCTAAAGAGAGCATTCTATGGTTCTGCATTGACAAACTACATTACTTCTGGGATCCTGGATAGTTTGGAAGAAGAGACTATTTGAGAAGAAAACTTGGGATTCTATTTGCTTGTTTTTGTTTATTTGTTTAGTTTTAGTCCCAGAATGTTTCTCCACCAGCCTATTCTGATACTTCAGATATTTGAATCTGAGGTCTCCATATCTTTAATAAATTACTAATGAATTCATAGAGAAGATGGTGTGTATTTTTACAATAATGTGGAAATAAGGTATAGTCAGCATAGGATTAGCTATGCCACAATAACAAATATATCAAAGACTTAGCGTTACTTCTCACTTACATGAAGTCCGATGCAAGTTGGCCAGAGCTCTCCTCCATCTGGTGACTCAGGCATCCAAGCTTTCTCCATCTGGTGATGTTATCATCTCAAATTTCAAATACACAGGTTGTCATGGTTGATAAAGAGAGGGATGGAAGAGGGGCACCAACTCTTCACTTCCTTGACCCGTAAGTGACACACGCCATTTATACACAATTCATTCACTAGAAATTGTCAAATGGCCTTCACTTCACTTCAGAGAAAGCTAGGAAATCACTATAAATTTTATGAATATTAACATGTTTACCTTATAAGGGAAATAAGGCTACTTTCAGAAGTTAAACAGGAAACACTCAACTATCACAGATGCAATTAGGAAGTCAGGAGTGTGTGTGTAAATGGGTGACAAACAGTCTGGGAGATATCCAGAACTCTATTAACACCATGCTGATCTGAATAACCACTGGTTAATCTAGAGATTAATGGGCATAGGGGCTTTAGGTCACTGGCAGTGTGGCCATTTTTACTTCTCCTGGAAAAGAAGGGATTCCTAAACTGGCATTTTGTCATCATTGCAAGGTACTACAGGACTCTTATTTCAGTCCCAAATATAATTCTGGCATGCTTCAGGAAAGGAAGATAACTGAAGAAAGAAGAATAAAACAACTGAGATAGAGCATCTTCTGTTTCAAAATGAGGACTTGCTATCATAATGATGCTGTTAGAGAAAAAGAGGAGAAATCCTGCCCTTTGGTGCTTCCAACAGGACAGTAAAGTCACAAGCAGAACTCAGCAATTCCCATCATTTCTGCTCCAGGTGCAACACAGTTGCAGTGAATGGCAGCCAAGCTGGGCTGCTCTGGCATGCCTCCATTGGTCCAGCCCTCCACCTTGGAATGA
Source organism: Tupaia tana (assembly GCA_026018925.1). Lineage (NCBI taxonomy): Eukaryota > Metazoa > Chordata > Mammalia > Scandentia > Tupaiidae > Tupaia > Tupaia tana. The sequence continues at coordinate 163,400,153 of JAKSZU010000009.1, forward strand.
ACACCCTCAGCTCCAACATTTGAAAGATAGAAACAATTCTCATGAATAGAGGACTAAGAAAACCAATTTAGCCAATATGTGATCATTTGATTTTGTTGTGGGGAAAAAAATAAAAGAAATTGTAGAAAAATTCTCTTCATGTTTGTCTGCCTCTTAGTATTTTTGAAAAGTCCATCCAAAAATGTTCAGAACCAATGAGATCATTAAACTATCACAAAGATGAAGTTGGGGAAGAGACTGACCCACATAGGAAGGTTCTGAGTTCACGTCTGGAGATCTCCATAAGTATACTGGACATAGGCACGCCCATGAGTCAGGGCTGGCTGAGGCCGAGGGTAGATCATGGTGCAGAGACCCTGTTGGGGGGCTCTGTCTGTCTGTCTCTCTCTCTCTCCTTTATGGAAGAAAATAAATAAATACACTTTTTTAAAAGGAGAGGAGAGGAAATTATCTTTGATCTTGGTGAGATGCATAATTAGACCAGAATCATCTTAGAGAAGCAGGTCTAGAAAGTCATTGTAAACTATTCTCTTGTGTTATATTCTTTCTAAATAAAGGCTATTTTGGGGTCAGCAGGTGGCATGGAGGTTAAGGCAACTGGATCCCACATGGCCAACAGCACAGTTTGAGTACATCTCAGAGACTCGAGAAACACTCCAGGTGCCTGTGCACGTGCATCCAAAATCCAGCGAGGAGAATGAGGAGAAGGGAATGCAGCATGGCCACTCCCCCTTGGAGGGGGCAGATTTCTCACTTCCTCTCTTCTCTCTCTCTCTCCCTTCTTTGGTGAGTGCATGGGCCCTATAACAAAACAAAAGGACAAGAAAAGAAAAAGATAAACAAAGGCTATTTTTCAAATAGGTAGATGATACTGGTCTATCTATAGATAAGAAAAATTTATGTAACAGAAGCAAAATCATGTTGGTTCTTATTCAGGAGAGAGGCAGGCACTGAAAGTTACAAATATGAGTACTCTTATTCCTCAGAAATGAATGCTCCTGAGAGAGTTACCACCATCTGGGTAGAGTAGTCCTTGGAATCCTCCACCAGCCTCAACTGTAAGCTTGTGTTATCCACCAGCCTTCTCATGTCTAAGTCAACTCCCAGATGTCTGAACACAGGGACAGAAGGTTGCAGGCTGGCTGGCACAAATAGTCCAGCTCTGCACAAAGTTAGTGCTTATATTTATGTTCTGTGCTATCCCTCAGTCTTTTATGTGTTTGACTAGCTTGAATCAATTACCCAAAGCCCTATATCTCTGATGACATTAATAGAATCGGCTCTCTGTTCTTGAAAACCCAAAACCTAATAACAGCTTCAGCATTGCCTAAACTGTCAGTCCACCACCGCGTCTCCATTCTCCCATCTCTCTAACGGCACCAGAAACGACTTCTGCTCTGGGTGCACCTGCATTCCCCCTCAATCATGGGGAAATTCCTTCTATTTCTAAAGAATGAGATAGCCTTTCTTTAGAAAGAACATAACACACAATGGAATAGTTTGCAATCACTTTCTAGACCTGCCCTTGTAAGGGCTGCTGTAATTCTGAATCTTACCAAGATCAGCATAACTTTGTATAAGCTCATGTCATTAGTTCAACTTTGTAGCAGTTTTTGATTTAACAAGAATGGACACAAAAATAGCTCAGTTCCTGATATAACAAAGTAACAACCATACAACCCTTTGCATGTTATGTTTATGCAGCGACACACATGATTGTAATAGTGTTTGCCTTAAGTTTGCCCCATGGGACCTCAGGGAATGATTTCTGACGCTGCTGGTGATGCAAACTGAATTTCCAGAATGAAGGCATCACAAAAAATTATTATTTCTAGTCACATCAAGTTTTCAGATTAGAAGTCAAATTGGTGAACTTGAGCTTCTTTCGCTCCTTTGCATGTAGGACACAAGAAGTTACTATGGAAATACATTCTGATTTCTGTACACTCAGAAGAATAAGGATTTTGTTCATTTTTTTTGCCTGCCAGTGAAAATAACAGCAACTTCAGCTCAGTTTCTTCATACCACAAGACTTGAAATTTACACCTTTTACTTGGCTGACTTATGATGACCATTTATAGGCCCATAATTTTATGCAGCACCTTCCCATAAAATTCTCTCCCAATTTGTAAACCCAAGGCCAGTGATGAACAGACCAGGTGTTTGCAGACATGTTAGGCAAAGTAGTCTCAGAGAAAGGCGAAGTCAGTCTAGGTTAATAATGCGTTTCCTTACTCTTTCTTGGATCTTGAATTTTGTTTAGTAAGAGCAACCCCAACACAGAAGAGCACCATGCCCGTTAGAAGAAGACAGCTCCGATAGAAGGCAGAATTTGGAATTCATGTGGTTCTCCATCAGGTTCTCAGCAGAGTCAATGCCTCCATGAGGAGAAGCAGCTTTGGCTGCATAAGGGCCTCCCTGCAGGGCGTGGGTTAGCATGTCCTCCTTCTTCTTCCCCTCCTCCATCTTTCAAGCTCTCCTATCTCCTGAAAGAACGTCAGTTACTTTTTCACCTACTCATGTGCCGGGTGGGTTCTCCAGGAAGCAGGCACTGAGATGGAGTTAGGAATGCAATGAGTACTGACGAGTAATACCTGAGAAAGCAAAGGGCGGAAGACGGGTTGGGCAGAGGAAGCTTCCAGACTGCTGACCTGGCAATCTCTCCTTTGAGCCAACAGGGAGCCCCAGAGCAAAGATTGCCCTTGAGGAAGCTGGAGCCTTTGTAGCATTGCCTGTTCAGTCCTTGGCTGGGAACTGCTTGAAGAGCATGACCTTGGCTCCAAAGCTGAGGCACGCAGCCAAATACATGTCGTGAAGCTCAGCAGCAAGTTTTTTCTTGGAGTTCTGAGGAGGCTCTGAGTGGCACATCATCATGTTCGCCAAAGCCAGACACTCGTTCATTGGGAAATAGCCTCCTCCCAACTCCATGTCATTCTAGCAGGGCGAGGAGTCGAGACTCCTGACTTTCCATGTCACAGGCTGAGCACATGCCTCAAGGAGAGACAATCACGATCTATTTTGAACATCAGGCATGAGTTGGCAGTGATGAATTCTAAGGACCACCAAACCTTGGAGCTTCTCGGAGATGTCTTGTTGCCATGTGGAAAACCTGTGTGTGTGTGTGTGTGTGTGTGTAAAAAAGCTAGTTTGAGTTGAGTCTCTGTGATACACAACCACAAATGTATCAACACAAATCCATGTTCCTCTTCCAAGTTGCCCATCAACCCCATCACCGTCCCCACCACCGCCACCTTCCCAGCAGCCCATCGCCCTTGCAGTCAGCTCCAGCACAACGACACGCCATCACTAACTCCTCCCCACCCACCTCCTCTCACATGGGGATGCCAAACATCCTCGGAGATACCAGATCTCTTCCAGATGCCAAAGCTTCCAACCCACCAGTGTCTTTGAATCTAAAGTTGGTTTCCTATAGATAGTACATTAAATGTGAAGTGCCTGGGGGACCTTCAGTAGCATCCAAACAGGAAGCTAGAGAAGCCAATCTGAAGTTCTGGAAACAGGCCGAGGCCAGAGGCTGGGAAGTGATGGTCCACACTAAGAGCCTGGGTGAGGTAGCTGAACAAGGGCTTGTACAGAAGGGAAGGCGAGCCTGGGTCCCTACTAGTCCCATGTCTGTGAGTGACAGGAGGCCATTGCTCATAGTTCCTCTCCCCAAAGTTACAGGCATGTTACAGACGCCCTCGGCAGTTCAATATCAGGACCCAGGAGATGGCAGGACCCTCGCGGCTGCCCGTTCCTCACACGTAGATTCCATCTGTCTGGGCATGGACAAAGATCTGGATCTTGAGGTGCAAGGAAGGCATTCGAAACTCTTTAGCCCCTTTCTGAGCATCATGATTCCCTCCAAAACACTCCCTTTGTCAGTGCCAATCAGGTCACTAGAAACCATTGTTGGCTGAGGCAGGACACAGTTTGGGAGACCTGAAAACCAATTTCTGCCCCTTTTCTGAGACTCAAAGCTCTCATTTGCCCTCTTAGATTTCCCATTTTTCCATTAAAAACCTGTTTCTGGGGGTTGTCGGTCACTTCTATGGCAGAGCAGCAGGCCTGAAATTTATTTCATTCTGAATTTGTGCACGCTTAAAGATTCTAGAAAGGCTCCCAGGCTTCGAAGATAATGTCCAAACTGCATGAGGAGGGATACAAAAGGGGAGGGGGCAAGAGCTGCCATGCCACACACCAACCCACGGACTGAGCTGACTTGGCTTAGAGGAGCTGTAAGTGTGCATCTGAGAGAGGATACAGCATGAGAGTAGCTAAATCAAAAAGGAGGTGACAGTTGATTCAGAAGAAGGCATTTTGATGACATTTCTATGCAGGGAAAGAATACTTACTGGCAGGGGCTGGCAGACGGCATGCTGGTTAGGACACTGGACTCCCACATGGCCGGCCATGGTTTAAGTCGTGGACTTGGTGACTTGCTTTCTCACTTTCCCTCTCTTTCTCTTTGGTCAAATTTTTAAAATAATAATAAAATTAAATAATTCTTAAAAAAAAAAAAAAGAAGGAATATTTGCTGACACAGTCACTTCTGGGAGAGCAGACCATTTTCTGACCTTGACAAGGAGGGCATTTGTCTTAACCAATGCTTCCATATTGCAAGTGCCAGGCAGTTGGCAGGTGCAACACAGAGGTCATGACAGTGAAACTTTGGGGGGCTGAGTTCATGGCTCCTCTATTCTTCCCAAATACACTACTTCTAGTATTTGTCTTTGAGGATTACCTAGCAAAAGACAAGATAAATTCACTGGTCGCCATTCCCAAAATGCTGGTTTGCTGAAGCTAACCTATATATCACAGTAATAAGTGGACTCTGATCCCTGGTGCCTGCATTTTTGCAGGATGATGTACTTCAGTAAGATGGTTGGGGAGTGTGGAGGAGTAGAGAAGATAAATGTCCAGATGCAAAGGGAAAAAACTCTCCTTTCAGCTGTGCGATGCTGGGATCTCTTTGGCCACATAATGATTTATAAGGAACAGCTTTTCAGTGCCCCTTCTCTAAGCCTTTATATATTACCTCTAAAACCCATGGACCAGCTCAGCACAGGGCGTCAGGTGGTTCTTCCTGCTGTCAGCATCATGCTTTCACAAAGGGGACGTGCAGTTTGTCAAGCCAAAAAGGACTAATTCAGTATCTGCCTAGTGGTCAAACCTGGGGCTGGCAAATACAGCCCAGGGGCTGAATTCAGTCCCTCGCCTGTGTTCATGAGGGCCCACAGATGGTGCCGGAACAGGACAGCTCTATGGGCTGACAGGCCAGCCAGGCATCGCCCTCTATCCACCTCCCCACTGCCCCCAGAATCTGCCTCCCTGGTCATCACTGATTGCCGCCTACACTCCGGGGCCTCTGCTGGCAACTGCTAGGCACTGAGCAGCCCGGGGCCTCCCACTTCGGTCAGCTGCCAGGAGGAGAGAAGGATGGGCCGGGACCTGGGTGTCACCAAGGCAGAGAGTGAAAGTGATCGAGGCAGTGAGCCTCTCCCACCCCTCTTTTGCCCCCGCTCCTGACCTGAAGCCAGGCCCCAGAGCGGCTTCCTCTTCCTCTAGAGAAGATCTACAGCAGGCAGTAACTGGGCTCAGAGCTGCCCCAGGCAAACGGGGCAGGTCGCCACATGACTGCTCTCTCTTGTCACATCAGAACCACATGAGGGACCAGCAGATGGTGTAATGGCTATGTCGCTGGACTCCCATGTAGTCGACCGCAGTTTGAGCCCCAGACCCGGCGGCTTAAACTCACGCTGGGCGTGTGTGCATGCATGCCCAAGATCCCGAGAGGAGAATGAAGGAGGAGGGATTGCAGCATGGCCATCCCCCCTGGGGGGTGATTTCTCACTTTCTGTCTCTCTGCCTCTCTCTGTCTTTCTGGCAAGAACATACTCCCTATAACAACAAAACAACAACAACAAAAAAAAACTTCTCCAAAAAAAGAAAAAAAAAAAAAAACACGATGACCTCAGATTTGCCTCTGGGCCTGCAAAGCCTACACTATTTACTATCTAGCCCTTTACATAAAACTTCTAGGATGGATCCCCAGTATAATTCCCCAGGAAATATTTTATCTGAATAGATTGATCATTAAGGGGAGTGGGACTGGAGAAGGGGGAAGCCTCGAGGGCCTGCACTGGGAAATCCGATTCTTACTATGCAAGCTGTAAACGGATGCGCCTGAATCCACACACCTCTGCAAGTGGCACTAAGTTCCTACCTTTTGTGTCATCCCCTCCCCAGGTTTGGTTATCTGGGGTATTTGAATGCCACCTGCTGGGCACAGATGGCCTCCACTCATTGAAAATGATTGTCCTCCAGAACATGGAGGTGACAGCTGGCAGCTGACTGCAGTGCCTGACCACTGGGTCACACTACACGCCACAGCTGGCCCAGGGCTTGAAGTACAGTGGGAGATGCGCTTTGCCACGGCCAGGCTTCTCGCTCAGGGCAGGGCACAGTTCCCAACCTCTGTTGTGGGGACAGCCCTGAGCATTGCCAGATGTTTCTCTTCATCTTTGGCCTCTCCTCACGTACCAGGTTGAACACACATCCAAGTCCTGAGCCCAGTGCCTGCGGGCATGCCCTTACTTGAGAAGGCATCTGCCTTCGCAGGTGGAATTGAGCTAAGGCTCTCAGGAAGAGCTCAGCCTGGACTGAAGGTGGGTCACAAATCCAATGACAGGTGTCTATATAAGAAAAAAGAAAGGGGGGCTGGAATCGCAGAGGTGGAGCGAGAGGACCAGGCCACGTGAAATCCGAGGCAGAGACTGGATTGGTGCTGCCAAGACCATGGAATGCCAGGGGTCACGGGGAACCCCCAGCAGCTGGGAGAGGAGTTCCCACAGGATTCTCCCCTGGAGGCCCCAGAAGGGACCAGCCCTGATGACACCTTGATTTCACACTCTAGAGAGAATAAATTTCCGTTATTTCATGGCACATCAGGAAACTTCTAATCCTCCCCGGGTCGTGATGATTGAAAGTGTCTCCAGACATTGCCAAATGCCCGGAGGAGCAAACCCACCCCTGGTGGAGAACCGCCGTATTGGCATTGTCCTCTCCAATCTAAAAGGAAGGAATCACTGCACTTTGCAGAGGCTCCTGGCCACAATGCTAGCCTGACAGCAGGCTAAGACCAGATTGCCACGCGAGCCAGGGAGGGATAACCAGCCAGGGTGACACAACCAAGGGTGCCGAAATGCAGGGATAACCAGCAGTGTTCTTTCCTGGCGATTAGACATCCTCCCTGAATCATCGCTGGACACAAGCAGGACCCCTTTTTAATGCATTTTGACCACTAAGCACTAAGACCAGTCTATCTTCCTCGGTCAGGTGGGCAGTGAAGCCCGGCATGCTGGAGACAGAGAGTAGCCTGGTGACCATGGCACACACAGGAAGTCCCTCCCATCGCATCGCACGAGCATGTGCCCGGGGGAAGGGCAACCATTCGCAAAGAGGATGTTCCTGCCTCCTGCTTCTCTTGGCCTCTCCCACTGCCAGTTAGTGCATGATCTAACTTCACCAGTTTCTGGGAAGGAACTTGGGCCATTTCCAGGAAGACTGCAGCAGCACCGCCACTGGCCGAAGTGTGGGCCTGTGAACCAGGCTGCCTGGGCTCAGAACAGAACTCCGCCATGTCTCAGCTGTGGGAGCTTCCTTGGGCCACAGACCTGGCCTACCCTCAGGTCACCATCTGTAAAGCGGGGGCAGCCATGGTTTGCTCAGCTCAGAGCGAGCATCTGCAAACAGAAGCTCAGCTTCATGGCGCAGTGGTAATACGCTGCTCAAGAGGAGCTGGACTCCACATGGTGACTGTGGGTCAGCCCCCAGCCCAGTCAGCCCGAAACGCGCCAGGCATGTGCACAAGTGCCCAAGCTCCAACAAGCTGGAGGAACGGAGGAGGTGCTCTTGCAGTGACTAAATCCTGTGGAGGGTGCTTTCCTCTCTCCTCTCCTCTCTCTCTCTCTCTCCCTCCCTTCTCTCTTTCCCTTCTTTCCCCTCCCCCCAGGAATGCACATGTGTCCTTTGGTATTCAAATAAAATAAAATAGTCTGGCTTGCTGAGTCTTAATCATGAGGGGATGTTATATGTCCCCACTTAATATTTACCGAATGTCTGCACTCTAGGGCGGAAATTGAGATTGGACAGTAAAGCATAGCAAGCAACTGTGAATGCTAGAGACAGCGGGGTGTGGGCAATGGGGGGTAGGAGGAAGGGAATCAAGGGGGGAAGCAAAACATTTAATGGACACAAAAATGGAAAATGATCTGTTGATGATAATGAATATGGTAATGTCTTTGGACTGATATGCAATGTATTCATGCTGGGAAGATTCATTTTGTATGCTGTGGAGATGTACAGTGATTAAATGTAAAAAAAAATAAATTTTTTGAAATGTTTAACAATGAAAATATAATAAACTTCAATGAAAATCAGGCACATACGAGGTGTTCAGCCTAGAGTTTGACTGGCTTAGCAGAGTGTTCAGGAAACATTTGCTATGGTTACCCAGAAAGAAGCACATTCATGAATTGGCCAACCAATTGGGTGAGACGGTAAAAGCTATCGATGCTTTGAAGGTATTGCCACAGGGGCAAGGCTGCAAAAATTTAGGATTCCAAGAGCCCCAAAACAGAGCATGTTCAGGCAGAGAATTTTCAGTGATCTGGATGAAGAATCATTCACAAAAATTAGTGCAGGTATTGGGACCAGCAGGTGGCATGGTGGTTAAGGTGCTGGACACTCCCACATGGCTGAGCAGGGTTCAAGTCCTGAGTCTGGTGGCTTGCTTTCTCACTTCCTCTCTTTCTCACTCTCATCCTCTGTCTCTCTCTGGTCAAATTAAGAAATAAATAAATGAATAAATAAAATAAATATTTAAAAAAAAAATTAGTGCAGGTATCAAAAGCAGCCGTTAACGCAGGACTGAGAGGGGCACGAGCCACAGGCACCATCCATTGCTCATCTCCCTCTCGGCAATAGCTAGCCTGCGACATGTGAGAGGTCAGCGGCTCTGCCCCAACGGCCACCAGCCTTTAACGAGGGCACCCCACAGGGGTTTGGCCACAGTCAACCCACAAAGCTGATCTGAAACCAGCTGGGAAAAGCCAAACACCACAATTCCACTGGATCCTCCCAAAGCAATTAGAAACCTTGAATATGTGGGTGTGTTAGTTTTGTATTGCTGTAACAAATTACCACAAATTTAGTGGCTTAAAACAACAGAGATTTATGATCTTACACTTGTCAGGCCTGAAGGGCAGAGGTCTGAATGGGTTTTATGGGCTAGAAACCATGTGTTGGCACAGCTGCATCCTTTCCAGGGGCTGAGCGGAAGAGATGCCCCTCGGCTCTTCCGGTGTTTGGAAGCTGCCCACGTGTCTGGGCTCATAGAACCACATTATTCCTGTCTGCCGCCATCATGACATCTCCTTCTCTGACCTGCCCCTCCTACTTCTCTCTTACAAGAAACTTTATGATCATTGGCCTACCTGGATAATCTGGGATCATCCCCTTGCAAGTTCCTTAACTTAATCTAAACCTGCAAAATCCCTTTGCCGCATAGGGTGACATATTCACGGGTTCCAGAAATTAGAATGTCGACACCTTTGGGGGCACTTTGTGGGTCTACCACAGTGCAGAAATTCTGATAAAATATATGTACATCTAATTCAAGATAGTCAAAAGCATGTTGGATCATAAGAGAAGAACCCTCCAGTTGTCATTTTTAAGATCGTGACTCAAATCATCCTTTTTATGCATGGATGCACTGAAGGGAACTAAATGCACAAGAGGTCAGGGTGAGTGTATGACTGGAGTCGCACATTGCTGCTCTCTAAAATTAGAATTTGTGGGATAACACTTCCTCAGTGGACTGCCTTTCCTTCTCTGCTCCACTTCTTTCCCACTCTCCCATGCTGTTTCCTGGCATCACTTTTCAAGCAAAGAGCTTGCATGTGAATCCTTGTCTCAGGGTCTGCTGTCGGGGAAACCCAGGCTGAAACAGGCACGCCTGCACTGGCACGGCCTCCTTTACAGGAACATGAACTTTGCTGAAGTGTCTGTCATATGGAGTGCTAGGGAGTGCGGGCAGGATCTCTGTGCTTCGGAAGACACCCACTTGCAGATGGAACAGTGACCACCAGTCAAGGCAGGAGAAATAAAGAAAATCGAAGACCTGACATTTCTAGAGACCTAAGACACAAAAATGTACTCCTAGCCCAAGATACCCCTATTTTGGAAGGGCAAAGATGAACTGTTCTTCCTTCACTATATGCCTCATCTAACCCCAAGTACGACTTTTCATCTTTTAATAATATCTCTTCTTTTCATTTATTCAAGCCCAGTCTTGATTTATAGCCACAAACACATTTTGATTCGTACAAATAAATGGTGCGCTTATGTTATGTGGCTTCAGGATAAGGCAAAGATGAAATAGGCATATTCCCAGTCAGTGCAGTGCTGGTAAATATTCCAATGAGGGCAGGGGTGGGGGGACTAGTTTGTAGTATCTGCCAATTTCTGTGGTGTAAATGTATTCTCATCATGGCAATTTCAAGCTAGGGCTATAACATCAATGGGCTCACGAAAACTCCTGCAAATTTAACCAGCAGCTCTTGTGAGCTGAAACAAGCTGACTTCATCATACCCCTGCTCGGCTTTCTAGGATTTTATAATGGCAGTAACTGCATAGTCTGGGTAAACTGCCTACTTTATCAAATTGACTGAGAAGTAAAAAATGACTGAATGCTGCAGAGCTTCGTTTCTTCCTCATGTGACAATGCTGGGCAGGTAAACAGGTCTCTGGGAAGTCCTCCTCCACAGTCATTCCAAGATCCAGGTTGATGGCAGAGCTTCTGTCTTCAGTGCATGGATGCCAAGGTCACTCCTGGATCATCTCCTTTCCAGAGCAGCAGAGACAGGACCGCAGAGGATTGCACATGGTGTACAATATCCCATAGTCCAGAACCAGTACATGACCACACCTTACTGCGAGGGAATCCGGGAGATGCGGCTAACTGCAGGCCCAGGAGGGAAAGGAGAATGCAGGTTTGGTAAGGGTTGGCTATCATGGCCACAATCCCATTGCTGAGGCTTCATGCTGTGCCAGCTACTGGGTTCAACAAGTTTGTCTGGGTAGATGCGCTCATATCTTGCATAGATGAGAAAACTAAAGCTTAGAGAGGTTAAATGATTTGCCCAAGGTTACACAGGTACAAAGTAGCAGAGCATCGATTCCAAACCATGTCCATCCAAGGTCAAGGCAGAAGCTCTTCAAGAGATCATTTTTACCCAGCTTCACCTCTAAAAAATGCTGGCCAGGGGTAACATGATCCTAAATCAGATACCAACTGAAGCAATGCTCCATTGGCAAGACACAGTTCTCAATCTGGCCCTTCCAGAACTTTAGCCCCAAGTAGGTGAGGCTGGAGTTTTAGCCAATGAACCCGTCTACGCTAATCAAGAGAGGAGATGAGTTGTAGCAAATAGAGACGGATTTAACTGGTGGTTGCTTCCCTCTGAAGAGTGAGACTCTAAGGTGACTGGGGACACTTTGGGTGACACAGGCTGGAGGGAAATAGCATTTTCCATCTCAAGTGTGAAACTTGTCAGAATCAAAATGGAGTCGTTCATGTCAATTTGTGTCAAAACCTTAACGAAAATGAATAACTAGAGCCAAGAAGGCCATGGAGCGGGACGCTCTCGTGTGTTTACGCCTCATAAACTGGAACCATCGAAGGACTCTGCCAGAATGACCACCTTGCACAAAGGCCTTACACAAAATATACTTCGGCAAAGACAGCTGCCCAGTAATGGCGCTGACCGCAATTCTCAACACCATACTCACAAACATTAAAATCCCAAAAGATGAAAATGCCTTAAGTCTGAAATCCTGAAAAATCATAATCCTGACAGATTAAAATCAAGAATCCTGGATCCAGAATTCTGGAAGCTGAAATGCCCAAAACCGCAAATTCCACTGGGGGACAATCAGGGCTACTTAGGAAGGCAAATTCTAGGGAACGATTTTTTTCCTTTCTTATTGTAGTTTTTTTCCACTATTTTAAATTGTCAGAATTATTTTTGTTTTGCAATTTGCTATGCTATGTATTTCATCTTCATATCATTTCCAATGTTGGATTTATAAATTGTGGAAAGACTTTTTAGAGTGTTCTAATTCATTTTATACAATGTTTTCCAAATTTGGCTCCACAAAACTGCATTGTCACAACATTAACTTTTTGTATAAGCATGGTGTGTGGAGGTGTTAATAATAATGTTGAAACTTTCTCATCAGATGAAAATATGTCCTTTTTGTACATCTGAAATCAGGAAAGATAAAATTTCTCTCTCTAGGTCTCTGCTCTTCAGACAGCTGCACACGTGAGGGTGGCCCATCACAGTTTTTGATCAATCTTGTCAAAAGACTTAGGTTTGTCAGGGACCAGCAGTTAGCATAATGGCTATGTCGCTGGACTCCCACATAGTCAACTGTGGTTCGCGTCCCGGACCCAGTGGCTTGAAACTCACGCCGGGCGCATGTGTGTGCGTGCCCAAGATCCCAAGAGGAGAATGGAGGAGAAGGGATTGCGGCGTGACCATCCCCCTAGGGGGTGATGTCTCTCTTTCTGTCTCTCTGTCTCTCTCTGTCTGGTGAGCGCACGCGCCCTATCGCAAAAAAAAAAAAAAAAAAAAAAAAAAAAAAACTCTCCAAAAAAAGACTTAGGTTGTCCGTTTGGTATCTCAGCTGACTGCAGTTATAAAGTTGGGTGCACACCATTATCAACCCCAGTAACATGTATGTATACAGTTAGCTTTTTGACCTATTTTCTCATGAATACAGTGTGTCTGCTCATAACTGTTAAGCATGTGCAACCATCGTCAGTACAGCTGCATGTTTTTGCTTGCAAAAACATGTATGCGATTATTGCCTATTTTATTGTGTAAAGTGGCCTATGAAGTGTTCTGTCATGTTTTTATGTTTCACAAATAAATTCCCTTTCTAAAATGGAAATAAGTGTCTTTAAAATTTTTTAAACTATTTTTCCAGAATTATATTTTTGGGATTTTGATCTTTAAAGATTTTAGGGGTTCTAATCATTTGGGTTTTCAACATTTAGGATTTCTCTGTTTGAGACTATCTTTGGGATTATGGCCCAAACCCACCCAGTAGCTGTCTGTTCAACCTGATGCCATTCTTGTTATTGATCTTCGTAGTCAAAGACTGTTTTATCAAAACAACTTATATAACCCTCTTCTTTTTGCCTTTAAATATCCCCTTTGTCTCAACTTCCTTGGACATAGCTATGGTCCCTATCGTCTGCACTGCCCAGATGTGCAAATCCCCTGCACACTCCCAAATAAGTTCACAATTTTTTTTCTTTTTTTGTTTTATTCTCTGTGTGTGTGTGTGTGTGTGTGTGTGTGTGTGTGTGTCTATGTGTTTAGAGAGATTTTTGCTATAGGGTGTGCTCATCGGAGAGACAGAGAGACCGAGAGACAGAAAGTGAGAAATCACCCCCCAGGTGGGATGGCCATGCCGCAATCCCTTCTCCTCCAATCTCCTTTTGGGATCTTGGGCACGCAGACACATGCATGAGTTTTAAACCACTGGGTCCAAGGCTCGAACCACGGTCGACTATGTGGGAATCCAGTGATATAACCATTATGCCATCTACTGGTCCCAAGCTTACAATATTTAAAGGACCTTTGTCTGCCTGTTATTAGAGGTCAACGGAAAAGAGATGAGATGGAGCCAGGTCCTTGGAAGGGAGGAGAGAGAAACAAAGAGAAACTAAGAGGTTGAGCTTCCAACCAGGGCGCGTGGTGGGTGTGGGGGAGCACAAATGAAACCTTTCCACTGTCTTTAGTCTTTCAAGCCTTAAGTAAGGATGAATTCTTCTGCATACAAGATGGGGTGCTATGAGCCTTCACAGCCATTGTAGGGTGCAAGATCAGATAGTCACCAGGCAGCGTCAGCAGCTACAAAGGGGGACAGAGTGGTTCGGTGGTATTATGAAGCACTCAAGTCCACATGGCATTTCTCTTTTTTATAAAATATAAATATAAATCAGGACGGGACCAGCAGGTGGCATGGTGGTTAAGGTGCTGGACATTCCCACATGGCTGACCACAGTTCAAGTCCTGAACCTGGTGGCTTGCTTTCTCACTTTCTCTCGCTCTGTCTCTCTCTCTGGTCAAATTAACATGAATGAATAAATAAAATTTAAATATATATTTATTTATTTATGTATATATGAGGACATTTATTCCTCCAATATCATTCCTCAACATTTTGCTTAGCCTCCTTGAGTCTCCGAGAAAGGAACGCCGAAACTCCCTACAACCTCTCAGGGTTCCAGCTGGGCCTGAGAACTAGACTGACAAGATAGGTAAACAGGACAAAAAGCATACAAATTATCTGCTACAAGTTTTATGTGGCATGGGAGGAAATGAAGACCCAAAGAAGCATTTGGAGCCAATAATTTATATACTGAACTGGACAAAAAAATAGTAAGTTGTGGAAAAGCAACTAAAATATGTGGAGAGGCTTAAAAGAGAAAAGTTATTTGGGGGGCAGCAGATAGTGTGGTAGTTAAGGCACTGGATCTCACATGGCCAACTCTGTGGTTCAAGTCCCAGATCCAGCAGCCTGAAAAAAAATTCCAGGCGTGTGTGTACACATGCCCCAAATCCTGAGACAGTGGAGGAGAAGGGATTGTGGCATGGCCATCCCTCCCCCAGGGAGTGAGTTCTCACTTTCCCTGTTTCTCATTGTCTCTCTCTGGCAAGTGCATCCATCCTATGGCAAAAAAATCTAAAAAACATTAAAAAAAACGATAAACGTTATTTTAACAAGCACTGTACAGAATTCTCCAGTTTCTACTTCCTGTCCTTCATGATACTTTTCTTCTAGTACAGAAAGGGCATCTTCCATACAGGGATTTCAACTCCTGCTTTTAAGAAACAGAATGAAGGTCGGAGTGATCTAGCATCTGCTTTTTTTTTTTTTAAGTACCTGGAATTCAAAATAGTATAACAGAGCAGCATATTTGGGGGTGATACTCTTTTTTAAAAGATATCCTCTTTCTTCCATGAGTCAAAGAGATAAAGAAACCGCACCCCCGTTTCATACAGCCCTGGGTCAACGTATACGTGTGCGGTGCACTCTGAGAGATATCTGAACACAAATCCTAGACCCTTCCCACGTGGGTCAGCCTCACAGAGCATTGCACTTTGCTGCTGTGCTACCATTGGGCCCCTGCGGCGGCACAGTCTTAATGCCTTGAGAGTTGAGTTGCAGATGGTGTCCTAGGATTTCTCCAGCCCCGGAGCCTACCCATGGCAGTGTTTTGTGCTGGTAAACTTCAGCCATCTTGCACGTCACAGCTGAAAATAATTTTTCGAACCACTTCTCTAAAGCTTATGATGCTCTCTCTAGCCATAGTAATGTTTTTATTCCCCTTGAGTCCTGGCTAATAGATGCTCCTTTGGATACTTTTTCTACTATGTCAGTAGAATCACTATTTGAAAGAGAGAGAATCTATTAACCAAATCCAGAAATAGTGAAATTTAATCTCATTTCTATTCTCCCTCAACACTGAACACCAAAAGAACTTTCTAGTCAATGGGGCATTTTTTTTTCCCTTTGATGTGACACGTTCAGTAAAGTCACTGGCATGGATTTCCTGAGCAGTGAGTCTCTGTGGCATTTAGAGCCTGCCACACTTCTTTGCAGGTTCAATTTGATCAAAGATACACCGGGGCACGTAGTCTTCAGACTCCACTTTCATATTCATTCTTTGGAAGTTCAGGGTCTTTCAGCAAAGCAGCCCTTCTCAGGCCATGAAACACCAAGCCGATTACCATTTGCTTTTGACACCTAGTGTTTTATGTGACATTTTACACAATGGTGGATGGGGTCTTTGGGGGAAATGCTTCATGTCTTCATGTCCCCAGAAAATTCTGCCAGGATTACCTTCCTGATTGATTATAAAGGTCACAGGGAAAAAAAAAAAGGCTTTCGACATTTATTCATTTTTCAAAAACATACTCATTCTCATAGAAGATTTGAGAACTGACGCTAAGGAAAGATAATGGAGACATAGCTCCTTGACCTTGAGAAACTCAGAGATTTGACCAAGAAAGCCAATCTCAGTTTTCCATCCTCAGAATTCCCACACTAGGGAGCCAGATGGTGGCACAGCAGTAATGCAACGGAGCCCACATGGGAAAGGTTCTGGGTACGGGCCCTGGGACCTCCCTGTACATTCCAGAAGCACATGTGCATGCCCAGAATCCCAGTCCCGTCTGGGAGTGGATAATGGCATCAAGACCCTGTCGGAGGGGCCTGTCTCTCTGTCTCTGTCTCTGTTGAACACATAGAAGAAAGAAAGAAAGCTTAAATTATGTATTTTTTTAAAAAGTCCCACATTAGGAATGAATACTTGATATCAGCTCCAAGCAGAGGAAAGTATAGAACCACAGTTTCCTCCATCTGCTTCCAAGGATTGTGCTTTGGAACTTCAAATTAAGCTCCTATGTAAAGTGGGGCTTGCTCTCGATAACTCTGAGAGTCAAAGTTGAATGTCAAAGCGCAGACTTGAAATCGTCATGAGCTCACACGGTCCCACCCGTTCTGGAAACAGCATGTGCTTTGCAGTTACATTCTCTGGATCCAGTAATTACAAAAACAAACCCGAATCAGATGATTTGCTTTCACCCAACGACAGCCCTTCTCCGGAGCCTGTACTCATTGTTTGTACTTTCCCATGTCAGTCTGCGGGAGTCTCTGCTTTTCTTCTCCTATTGGCAGCTGCTTTGCTTGAAACAAACATTCTTCCCTGGGCATACACGTCTGTCCTCTTCGCTCTGGGCGACCAGTGCGCAGCCTTGAATTATGTATGTCTTGGTGTGGTTTTCAGATTGGGAATGGCAGTGCTTGGAGGGGGAGGTGCCAAGAGGGCCTGAGGGCAAGGCTGGGTTCTTTCACCCCCATGCCACTCGGAGGCATCTCTTCCCCTTGATGAGTCTTGACTGGGGATGCCTCTCTGTGTTCCATTTCAGGCACAGTTCAGAGCTCACGTTACAATATGACTTCTGGGGCCTTTGAAGTCCCAGCTGCAGGGGCTAAAACCCTGTAGTGATTAGGGGGCCAGCCCTCTCCGGGAAGGGGAGGGCTGCACAGTTGCATATGAAATGCAATTAAAAAGGAGCACCTGGGATAAAATCGAAGCAAAGAATGTGACTGTGGTTCCAAGCAGAAGGGGGCTCATTTAATCGCACAAGAATGTGCATCTCAACAAAGTGCTGGATATAGAAAAAAAAAAAAAACTTTCAAAACCAAAAATGAAATGAAAGAAAAACCCCTCTAACTTGCCAGCAGGGCAAAGGAATGTGGGAATTCTCGCTAACACCTTCAGGGCTGCTCGCAGGAAAACCAAGCTGCAGCGGGGCTGGTCCAGGGAGGCTGGTGAGACCCTTTTCTCTTTTGCGCTGACCGGTGTGACTTCCTATGTCCTCAGACACACGTGAATTTGTGCTTTTTCCATCACTTCTCACGTTCAAACTCCCTTCCTACCCAACCTGTCCAGAGGCAGGGCCTGTTCCAGGTGTATGTGTGCAGGTTGTGCATGAATGCATGTGCGTGTTCTGGTTTTAGCACCTTATCTCTATCAAAACTTATCCATCCTCTTTCCCATTACCTCACACCAGTGATTCTCAAACTGGAGCTGCCCCTAACTCAGCTGGGGCATTGGTGTTGGGGAGGCCTCTCTTTCTCTCTCTTGCTTGCTCGCTCGCTCACAGAAGAAATAAACTTTAAACACAGACACACAGACACACACACACACAGACACACACACAAATGCATGGGCCCCAGCCTTGACTTTCTGATTCATTAGGTCCAAGATAAGGCAGAGAACTTGAATTTAAATTTCTGTGTGACCCCAATGCTGCCAGTTCAAGGATCATACTTTGAGAAGCACTGAGTTAAACCAGCCAGTTGGCTGAGAGATTAATTTCAGCTAAGACGGGTTGTCCTGTTGTAGGAAAGTGTTTCTGCGCTTGAAGTCACCGAGAAGAGGCTGGTTTGAGCTCCCTCCAGCCTTCCCACCTCCTACTGATGTGGGCAAGTCCCTGGAGCCCAGAGGTTCTCAATCTGGATCCCACATCCGAATGCTCTGGGGAACTTTTTAAGAGTTGATGGCAGTCCCAGCTGAAGAGCAGCTTAATCGGAGTCTCAGGCCTCGGCTCCAGCATATCAGTAACATGTAAAATCTCCATAGTGAGTCTCCCACGCTTGAATCTCTCTGAGTCTCAGTTTTATCTTGTGAATAATGGGTATAATCTTTTTTGCCTCCATTGAGACAAATAAATATTAAAATCCCTTTGGAAGTGGCACAGTGCTATTCAAATACTAGGTGTTGTTTTCCCATGAACAAAACACGTTTCTTTTTAGTAAAGGCCATAAACACCTCTGTTAATATCTAAGTCAAGACAGATATTTCTGACACAAGTACGTTTGGATAAACTTGGAGGGTAGAAAAGCAGTTTAACAAATCCATCTTCTTCCACCCACACAATCTCTCCTTGCTCCTGTTTGTAAAGCATTTCTTCATATTTTCCACCCAGTGTAAGAAAGTGAAATTTTCTAATACTGACTGTGTTGATGGTTGCACAGCTCTGTGAATATACTGAAAATCTCGGAATTGTACACTTTAAATGAGCGAATTGTAGAGTGTGCGAATTATATCGCAATAAAGCTGCTGTTTAAAATTTTTTTAATTAAAAACAAAATTTAAAAAGACAGAGAGAAAGTGAAATTACTCTTGGTGGCTACCCCATGGTTTGGTGACCCTAATTTACTTTTTTTTTTTTTTTTTTTTTGGAGAGATTTTCGCTATAGGGCGCATGCACTCGCCAGACAGACAGAGAGAGACATAGAGACAGAAAGCGAGAAATCACCCCCCTGGGGGGATGGTCACGCCGCAATCCCTTCTCCTCCATTCTCCTCTCGGGATCTTGGGCATGCACGCACACGCGCCCGGCGTGAGTTTTAAGCCACCGGGTCTGGGACGCGAACCGCGGTCGACTACATGGGAGTCCAGCGACATAGCCATTACGCTAACTGCTGGTTCCCCCTAATTTACTTTCACCCAGGGGCCGGCAAGTTTTTTTCTGTGAAAGAAAGACCTGATGGTAAATATTTTAGGCTTTGCAGACCAGGCGTCTCTGTCGCAAATACTTAACTCTGCTGCGTAGCACAAAAGCAGTTAGTGAGGAAACAAGCAAGTAGAGGCGTAGTCACAAACAACACGAAGCAGAAGGCGGGCCTGGTCCCCATGAACTCCATCTACACAATCAGGTGGCAGGCGGAGTCTGGCCACAAGCTCTCCTTTGCTGGCCACTCCCCTAAGTTTTCAGTTAGGACACACAAATACTGAGCCGACTGGGGAAAGCAACTGGGAATCTGGCGAGTGAGCTGTAGCAAGCAAAGAGGTTCCTACAAGGCTTGGGTGTATGGCCTGAGCGTGAGGCAGCTGAGGTGGGATGGGTCACACGGGCAGTTGAAAGTGAAGTCACCCACACCGATGTCACCAACTGGCACGAGACCTACGCCCCGGTAGGATGCCTGCACTCCGTGGTTCACCATTAGGGTCTCAGAGAGAAGCAAACGCGGCCTCTGCCCCCGCCACCCTTCAACTGTTGCTTTCTGTTTAAAGGCTGAGGAACCCTTCCCACCCCCAGCCATGTGGAGACACCAGGCAGGTGGACAGTCCCCACGGTCTTTGCCTAACACTAGGGATTTCCACCCAGCCTTATGGAAAACCCACGAAAACATCACCAACGTGTGCTCCTTTCCCCACGCTCGGTAAATAACAACGCTCCCTTCTGTACAGTTAAGAGTGGGGACAGGGGCATGCACAGCCGCCCCCTACCCCCGCCAGGACACTTGGTGATGTCAAGTGCCACAGTCCATGTCAAGGATACAGTTTGGGTAGTCACAATGGGGGGCCGGTGGGTGCTCCTGGCATCTGGTGGGTGGAGCCCAGGGATGCCACAGTGTGCGGGCTGGGCCCACCATGAAGACGCATCTGCCGGTTACCAGTGCCAAGGCTGAGAGTCCCTAAGGCAGAGCGGCACCCAGCAGGGCACGCAGCAGAGCAGCTGTGCCTGGGGGGTTTGGGGACTAACAGGACAGGGCCACCTCATGGCAAGTTTCTCTCACTGTGTCTCTCTGGGCTGGCTCCCGCCTGACCACTGCTGCCAGCACCCCTGGTGCCTAGAGAAGTCAGAGAATCGGGGAAGGCTGGGTCTTGGAGCTGGGAGTACGTTAGGGAGACCATCTGCCTACGGCAGAGCTTCTCACGCTGCTGTGCACACCCCGGGCTGTTACCGCAGGCCGGGCCTCAGCAGCCAGGCCTTGCCTGGGACAGCTCTCACCCTCGCGCCAGGCATGTGAGCACAGGCGGCCCCTGGGTCTCACTCTGATTATCCAGCAGAACCAAAGGTCCTGCTTTACAGGTGACACGGCTCTAGTCCATTCAAGGGAGGTCACTTCTCCCAGGCCACTTAGCTATAAATTCCGAAAGGAAACTAGGAGACTGCCTGGCCCCTCCCACAGCTGCTGCCAGTTCAGTTAACCACAGAATCCACTTTTCCTCGGGCACCTGGTGGCGCCCTGTGTCCTGGAAGCACTTTGGGAAACCAACTCTTTAACAGCCAGGTGAGACTCCGCCCCGGAGCAACTCCGCAGGCCGCTCCCTGGAGGAGGCGCCTTGTTGGTCACGTGACCCACCCGCAGCCGCCCTGGAAACGTCTTGCTGGGGACAGGCTGAAGTTTGAGAAACGTGGGAAAGGAAACCTATTCGTCAAAAGAGAACGCGCTGCCGTTTCCACCGGCGATAGTACGGTAGCTAGAAGCAGGTGGAGGCCCAGGGAGTGCGGGAGGGGGCGCTGCCCGCGGAGCCCCGAGAAGCCCACCCCGCCGGGCTTTTACAGCCGTGTTTGCAGTTTCTCGGGCAGGATCTGTTCGGGCTGAGGACGGCTGCTTCATCTCTGAAATATGTGCTCCTTAACAAGCCTGGGACCACGCAGCGACCGCCCCCTTGGTCCGCGAGCCAAGCCCTCGCTGCCGGGCTTTGGAAATCCCCACAAGGTGCTCTGCTCACTCGGAGAGAAAACGCCGTTTTTGTTTTGTTTTTAATGAAATGCAGTGTTGAGGAACTGCCAAAAATAGATGCTCCGACCTGCCTTCGCAGATGGTAGCTTCTTTCTAGCCAATTAACTACCAACGAGCTGGGGGAGCGCCGGAACAACAGGCAGGCCAGGCAGCCCGCCGGCCAGGATGTTCCAGGCCCCTCTCAAGCCCCCAAAGCCCGGGAAGGCCCTTCTGGCGAGCTCTAGCTAAGCCCCCAGAATTAAAACGGATGAGCTGTCACCGTTTGGACACATCCTGTTCGTCCACTCTCCCCCTCTGCCTTAATTCCATCACGTCCAAGGGACGTATCCAAGGCCCACGAAAGGCTGTTCTTGCAGGAGTTTTAATAAGACTCCATGCTGGAGAGACTTTTCTCGCTCCGAAGTGTGTACTGGGTATTGGGGTTTACGTGGTCTGAGAATAAGCAAGTTACACAGAGACTTGTGCTTCATGAACTCTTGCTCCAGATTTCAAATTAATCACTAAATAGCTCCGTCTCCATGCACATTTATGCTTTTCTGCTCTCCACGCCAATACAAAGCTACAGAGAAAGGAATTTTTCTACCAAGTGCTTTCTTTTCTCTACGTTCCCATTAATTTGGAGCCAGCAGAAGTTTCCTTGACATCCCTTAAGAGATCTGGATTTTTGTTTATTTATTGTATTGGTGGGTGTGGGGGGGATGACTGCAGGACTTGGAAAGAAAAGCAACTGGCTAGCCCAATCCATTTACTTCGGGGGGCAGGGGTCTTACAACTCAAGTGTTAAATGTCTTTTAACAACACAAAATTAATGGAAAGAATTTCCGATTAAAGCTACCGAGAGGGCTTCATAATGGGAAAAGGAGATAGCATCCACCATTTTCATGGCCATATTTTATGCCAAGTACTTTACAGTGATCACCTCACTTAATTTTCAGTCATGCTGCTAGGTCAAGAGCAGTAGGTCACCATATAGACATGGGAAAACCCCGATTCAGAGAGGTTCAGTCCTTTTGACAATGTCACACAGCCAGAGCTTGATGGAGCTGGAATTCAAGTGCAGTCCCATCACTGTCTCGTGCTGCTGACTCCTTGAAAAACTCAGTGTTGATTCTATTAGAACACTGGTTCTATTTACTCTTAAGATACGTTAGACTACAGAAGTGTCCAGGCATGGCTTTATTTCTTTTAATTATTTTTATTTAACTTTATTTATTTATTAATGTATTTATTTTAATTTGACCAGAGAGAGACAGAGAGAGAGAGAGAGAGAGAGAGAGAGAGAAATAGAGAAAGTGAGAAAGCAAGCTGTCAGGTCCGGGACTCGAACCACGGTCAGTCATGTGGGAGTCTAGCGCCCTTAACCACCATGCCATCTACTGGCCCCTCCGGGCATGGCTCTAAATGTCACTGACTTGATTTATATCTCCAATCCTAATGATTCCCCTGAACTCTGGATTTGAATGTCCAACAGACATCTCTCATGTACCATTCCCAAAATGAAGCTCTTCACCTAATCCAGTCCATCTCAGCAGATGACAACTTGGTCATACCATTTTATATGCAGTCACCAGCAAACCTGTTGGCTCTACCTTGGAAATAAGTCTGGAATTCAAGGAACTTCTCTAGGGCAAACCCCTACCATTTGTTCATCTATTCACAATGGCCTTCAAACCAGACTCATGGCTTCTAGTCATACTGTCCGGTAGCCAGAATGGTGTGTGAGCAACACAGGCCAACTCATGTCACTCCTCTGAATTCCAGGTCTTTACCTGGCTCCTAAAGACCCTGAAGCAACCACCTTCAAATACCCCCAACTATAGCCCAAACCCCAAGCCCTGAAGCCATTCAGCCCTGGGGGTCCCCAGCAGGCTAGGCTCACTTCCATCTCCTGATATTTGCACTTTGCACCCTCTGCTGAGCGCATCCCTTCCCCCAACTGCCCCATAGCTGGCCCTCCCCTAAGCAGAGGGGAGTCCTCTCACCACCCATATTACACAGTACCACTTCTAGGTCAAAAGTTTGTGGGTATTTTTTTTTAAATTAAAAAATAAAAACACCATCAAAGGATGTAATTTAAACCCCTGTAGTTCTCAAAATGATAGAAAATTTCTGTTGAAAGAAAAGAAAAAAATAAATGAATAATAGACTACTGCCCATGCTGAACTTCCTAGCTTCTATACAAATGGCTTGCAGATAGTTGCCCTACCCCATTACTGGAAACATATACCCCAGTCTTATTTTTATTTAGTTACTGCCCATCTTGCCAAGAAGGACAAGTGTACATACATACATACACACACACACACACACACACACACTATATTAAGTATATATTATCTATATTAAATATATGTGTGTGTGTATATATATATATATATATATATATATATATATATATATAAAATGTTTTTGATTTGCCATAGAGTGTGTGCCTGCCTGCTGGAGAGAGAGACAAAGAGAGGGAAAGTGAGGAATCATCCCCCAGGGGGGATGGCCACACCACAATCCCTTCTCCTCCATTCTCCTCTCAGCTTTTGGGCACACATCAACACGTGCCTGGTGTGATTTTCAAGTCACCAGATTCAGACTGCAACTGGCCATGTAGGAGGTCCAGCGCCTTAACCACCATACCACCAGAACAAGGGATTATTGAGCTGACCAAACTGATGTCGTAATATGTGTGACAACCTTAAGATGGGTCTCTAATTTTGTTGGCTACTTCAGCAAAGTTGCTAGGATCAAGTTTCCAGAGGCTGTGGTACAAACATGCTGGCAAACCAGTATCTCCTCCACTTCCAACGTGCCTGTGCAGGACTCTGCGCTCATTTTATTTTTAAAAGTACAGTTCAAACATTTCATTTTTAATAAGGTGTCAACGTTTACACAGGGTGTTAGGATAAAAAAAAAAGCCAACACGTTGCTATGTGGTCTTTCCAACACCGAATGTGAATATATCTCATAAAAGTCACACGTAGGCCCATTCCTAGCACTCCTAGGATGGCAAATAAATAGTTATGACCGTGCCAGTGTAAGTGGGGTCTGGCTAATGTTTCCCGAGTCGGATGTACAGGCTCCCTCCTCATGTAAATCATTTCAAAGGTTAGAAGCTGATTCTGATCAAATACTGCCCACAAGAAATTAAAATGAAAGCGCAATATTACAATTACGTGGTCATTCAATAGTCCTCCCTGGGTTCCGCGTCTTCTCCAGCTCAGCATCTGATCTTGAATACTGAGCAGGATGTGCACATGCCGGTCATTTAAAGCAATCAGTTCTCACCTAAGCGAAACCGACTGCTCTAAAATTCTGTTTCTTTGATTTATTAGGAATCCAAATCTATCTATGGACACAGCTTCTCCTTTACACACTCTTTGGGAAGTACCAGAGGACTATGAAAGTGCCTGGTCCTACTAAGTACCGTCAAGTGCTGAATACTGAGTGAGTGACTTCTAGCCCCCTTCCATTTCCTCACAAGCCACTCCAGGAGATGCACTCAGACAGACTCCGAAGAGATTCACATCACTGTCAGGATACCCTTTATTTGGTGTCCTTCTACAACACATTCCTCAGTAACAGAGAAAGAGCAAGAAACAGGTGATGTGCCTTATTAGAGAATTCCCTTTCCACTATGTATGAGTGATTTTTTTTTTTACACTAAAAACATTCAGAAAGAACCCAGAAAATTCTACAAATGTCTAAAGGCTTTGGTTCTGGAAAAGGGAAAAATAATGTTATTCTGAAAGATGCGTATTTCACCTCCACACCCTAATTCTGTTTCCAGATCAGCAGGTGGAGTGGACTGAAGTTCTGCATCTGGATATAGCTAAGACCCGCAGAATCCCTGCCCATGTACTTTTACAAGAAAGAGTGGGGCTGAGCGTGGCAGCATTTCTCCACGGACTTAATCGGATACCCGTGTGCCAGGTGGGCCACGTGGCTGAGTTACGGCTCTGTGGAAGGAGGGTAACTGGCTATGGCAGTCACCACTGCACGCTCCCCGCATCCTTGACCTTCACCTGACCCTGGCCTTCTGGCTGAGGACAACCTCGACCCCATAACAGATTAAAGGAAAGTAAGACTGGGCTATTTCGGTCAAGTAACTCTTCCAGCCATTTCCCACAAATTCACGTACATCTCTCTGCTAAGCACTGGGGAGGAGGACACAACTCCTCAGTGACCTTGGCCCAGAGTAAACTATCCCGTCACCCCCCTTCATGGCCTCAGTTGGATTAGAAGGGCATTCTGTGGCTTCACTGACCTTTGGCTATCTTTTCACTGTTTTGTGTTCCCTTTTGAAGCTACTTATTTCAGCTAGAAGAACCTCCTGGACGGTATAACTAGTCCCCTCTTTCCCATCAAAGGCTGGCTCTGAGGGGAGCCACATAGGGTAAGAGGGGAACCACAAGAAGCACTCTTTAGAACCTTTTAGGATTTAAAGTCCAGGAGAACCCAGCTTCACTTGCTAACGTTCCCTGGAAACCCAAATAACAACAGTAACATTAGGATCAGTAGTTGCTTAAAGCGTTCGTGCTGTGAACAAGACAACGGGTATCACTTGATCACAGGACCCAAGATCAAATTCTCTACTATTCACACACCGGATAGTTCCACACTGAAGTAGCTATTTGATGTTATTTTTAAGAATGGCAATTAATTATAGAAATGAATTTTCCATAGTGTGTCATCTGACTTCATATTTTCTTAACCCAGAGAAAATGTATTTTCTTACAGCAACCAGAAGTTTCATAGAAACCTTTGTAGCTCAGTTTTGATCCAAAATGAAAATTCTTACCTGGGCTAGGGAATGATTGATTCTGACTGGGAGTCCTAAGTTGAATGTGAGAGAAGAGATGTTGGGCGAGAAGGTTAGCAGAGTGTTTGGAGGGGTTCATCAAGAAAGGGGGAGTAAGGTCAGGAGGGCAATGACAGGAGCATGATGATGGTGTTCACCACAGTTCACATATCCCCTCCCAGGGACCAGTCCCCACTCCTCCTTAAGAGCATCTGAATTTTGCTCAGAGAGTAACAGTCCTTCCCAGACGGTGTGCAGCTAGGGGAGCCATGTGACAGAATTCTAGTCAGTGGGTGAACTGAACGTCTTGAGAAAGCTTCATCTCTCTGATCTAGACACTGCGTCCTGTTACTTGCCACTCCCTCCCTCTTCCACTTAGAAAGCAGACATGACACTCAGCAGTCCAGTCACCACCTTGCAACTAGGAGGCAACAAAAGCCAAAGGACAATGGGTAAAGATGGTGGAAAAGAAATACCAACAGAGCATGAGTTCCTGCTAATATTATGGACTCAGTCCTGGAGTGCCTACCTCTCAGGCTTCTTCTACGGCCCGTCACTGTTTGTTGGGTTTTCTGTTATTTGCAGACAAATGCACACCGCACTAATACACCAGTATCCACTGACGATGAGACTGAAAAGGATGGGGATGATTCAGTGAGGACGGAGGGACAAAGACTAAAGGGAAAGGGCCAGTGGGATAAATCTTACACAGATCACACAGTGGACCTAAAACAGAACTTCATTCCTTCCTGCAGGAAGATATGAGTCCCGACTAAAGAATAAATGTGTCATTAAGTCCAAATGCAGAGATGCCCAGTGCTCAAATTGGCTATCTAAAATTTAACTCTGTCCTTCTGTGCTGTGATTGCATGTATGGAAGTGCATGCTTATACATTAAAATTGGACGTTTTGCATCCTACAGAGAAGAGAATGGAACAGATTTAGAATCAATTTAGTATCTCTCTTGCAATCCATTTGGAGGAGTTCCCACTGAGAACTCGTATGCCTCATCCTCTCCACAGCCGTATCTGATAAGACCTGAGAGGAAAACTAAGTGGTAACACTGGGGCGCCTGTTTGACTCTTGCATATGCTACTTGGAGATTAAAGCATGCTTATGGCAAGCTGGGAGCACACAGGCTATAGCCCATGGAAAGTGCCAGCCTGTTCAATATTGAAGAATGCATAGGTAACTGCAATAAATTAACAAAGCAAATGCAATGGGGATGCAAATCAGATGGAGTATGTGTACCCTCAAAACAAAGACGCATCCTTTCACACGAGGCGAAATCCAGAGTAGCATTAAATGCCCCCGTAGTTAATCGAGCAGTCCCAAGATGCCAGTTGTGCACGGAGAAAGAGTGTCTTCACACTCATCATGGTGGTGCTCCTGACGTCAGTTCACGAACTGATGGAAAAGCAAAACAGAGCCTGAGGACAGGAGCGAGAAATGGGACGGTCATGAGAGGACCCACTGGCGTACTTGCAGGTTTCACTGTGTTCACATTTAATTTCTCTTTGTTTTCCAACAAGGTAAGTGCAAATGACTTCAGTAGGATTCAGGAACATAGCAGCAAGACTTCAGGAACCCATAAATAAGGACACTGGCCCCCAGATACCCTGCTGCCTTTTGGACTCAAAGCTTCACATGCATTCCTCAGTCACAAACATCAGCCTGGAGCGGAAGGGGTGCAAGTGTCTTGGTTCAGCGTCCGTGTTCCACGTCCTTGTACAAACCACATCTTTTACCCCCACCCACATACCCCCACCAGACAGTAAACTCACTGAGAAACCCAGCCTGAATCTCACAAGCCGCTAGAGCTCTAAAAGGCCTTCTCATTGATGGTTTCTGTTGTCGTTTTTTAAGAAAATGTTTTATCCTTCTTCCCCTGTTTTCAAACAAAGCTTTTGTTTCTGCTGCCCCCAGCTCATGCTCTTTCATTGGGTTATAACATATCATTTGTTTATTTCTTTTATAATGACACAGTCAGTGTTTTTCTCAAAATAACTGCCACCTTGTTGCTAATTAAACATGATGGATTCGGGGTCCTGGTTCGCCATCTGGGCCATATGTCTCAGAACATCCTTCTTTGTGATGATGCCAAGAAGTCTCCTGCAGCAGAAACAAAACAGAGGGAAGAGGTCATCCTTCCAATCCTGGCTCATCTCCGCCCTAAACCGCAGTGCCTTTCCACCTGGGCACGGGGATGGATGACATCTCCCTACCTCCCTTGTGGCTGGGTGGGGTCAATGGCGGGAGCTCCAGCCGATGGCCTGTGGGTGCAGTTGGGAGATGCTGCTTCCAGCCCTCCTACACATCCTCCCACATTCCCCTTTTCTAATCCGGTGGCCACAGGCAGAGGAGCCAGTGAAGAACTCTGAGGTCACAGAGGATTGACTCAGGAGCTACCAGATTCAAGTACCTGGGTCCTTGAATGACTGTGTGGTGCAGAGTCTATACCTGCTGCAACCCACATCGAATGTGACAATGCAAGAAAAATAAACTTTTATTACATTAGGCCACTGAGTCACAAGCTGGTTTACTATGGCAGGAAACCTGCAGTGACTAACACACACTCTTAAATTTCAAGATGCCGATCAATTAAATAACAGCTTATGAAAGTCATTATGACCACGCCACAGAAATTCCAAGTATAAGCAATGTGAAGTATGAAAAAAAAAAAGGTAAGAATAAGGTAAAAATTGACTCTATTTTTTAATTCTATTTTACTGGAAGGGTACAGTTTGACATTGTTCATCTGAGACTAGTGATATTTATGTAAATTGCCTCCTCGTCCAAACTTCCATTGCTTTCAACTTATAAAAACAATTCCACTTACTGACTGGGGTCCCTTGCACAGGGCCACCTAGACCGCACACCACACAACCCCAGGGAGCACTGTTCACAAACACTACAATGTAATAATGCCCATGGGTTATGCAGCACATATCTGTACACTCCTTCGCAGCAACCCTCGCTTTGTTATTTCACAAAATACTTAAATAACCACCTGTGGGAACAAATCATGCCCCCTGGGGGAAGCGAAAGGTCTGAAAGAAAGATGTGCAAATTTCTTAGGCAAAAACGAAGTTCTTCAACTGGAAAACCTCACTTAGAACATTGCTCTCTAGAACGCCCACCACAGGTAATACAACGTAAATCAGATTATGTGCATGTTCCTTAGTAGAGGACAAGGCCCTTGGCTTTTTTTTTTTCTTTAACTCAATCACTTTCTCTTTTCTTTCTTATTCTTTTTATTTATTTATTTATTTTCCTAGAGGGCACATACGCTCACCAGAAAGACAGAGAGAGGAGAGGACAAGCACCCTCTATGGAGTATGCTCACACTGCAGCCTCTTCTCCTCCATCTCTCCCTCCTTTTGGGATCTTGAACACATGTGCACATGTGTCCAGTGTGTTTCTTAAGCCACCAGGTTCGGGACTTGAACTACAGGGTTGCCCATGTGGGATCCAGCTGCCTTAACCACCAGACCATGGAGCTGGCCCTATTTTAACATTTTTTTAAGCTTTCTCCAGTTCTTGGCCAAAACAGATGCTCAGTAAGATATTGATTAAGCCAATGTGTCTTTGAAAAAAATATGGTGTGTTAGTGTTTACAAAGTGATGAGAACTCTAACACATACGCAGTACCCTCCCCTATCTATAAAGCCTGGGTTTGTCTCCTTATCTTCACCCTGGAGACAGCATCAAAGATTAGGCACTTACAGCGCCGAAAGCCTGCTCTGAAAGCTGTGACTGCAATGCCTAAAGGTTAAGTTAGCTGCAACAGCAGTGGGGAGATGTGAATTCAGGAGCTGCCTCCAGTTCCTGCATAAATTGTGCCCCAGCCTGCGACAGTAATTAGCACAAGAAGAAAGCCGAACATCAGCCCAGAGGAGGCAACATCAAGTCCAGCGGGATTCGGGATTCGTTAGTGCCATACAACATCCTATTTGATTTAAATCAAGTGCCTGAACTTCCAGTCCCTTTGGGAAGCAGTTCAAGCAAATCCACTGAATTATAAACGGCCAGATCTATGACCAGGAACATAATTCAGATCCCAGCAGCTGGGCTTTTTGGAGAAAGCTAGTCCATCCAGGTCCCTGTGAACCTGGGCCTTGGGGAAAATCTGACACCATCTCCCAATGCTTTTCCTTTCTAGAACCGTCATAGGGAACAACTTTACTCAAATTCGTTCTTAGCCACCGGAGGCACAGGCATTCTGGGACAGACTTCTCTGGTTCCTCATCTGGTCTCACAGTGGCCTCGGACCCCAGGCCCTGTGAAATCCTGCAGATGATCCAGGTCAACGGGTTGAGCTCGGGCGCTCGGCCATCTCGAGCAGAGAAGGCAAATGGCAGGGAATGGATCAAAAATGTAAGCTGGCTGCGACGTGCTGCCCTGGCTGAATGCCCGAGGAGATGAAAGGCCCCGCAGACAAGGGTCCCTTGCCAGCAGTAACGTATCAGCATCTGTGTTTGTTTAAAATATGTAGAGCGAGAGAGAGTGCGATTTTGCTTTCTCACAGACATTCGGAGCCAATTTCGGCACCCAGATCTTCACAGGAAAACCTCATGGGGCTCTGCGAAGTGTGAGCGTGCACGAAGGGCAGAGTTTCCTGCTGGGGCTGGAAATTCCGATGATAACTGACACTGGAGTATTGTTTTAAAGGAAAGGAGAAACTGCTCTACACTTGAGGGGGCACGGGCGATCAGTGTAACATGCTGAGTGTTGGAAGTCGAGTGCATAAATTGACATCAGAGGTTCTCAAAGTGGGCCCCCTAGAGCAGCAGCAGCTTCACCTGGGAGCTGGTTAGAAATGCACAGTTTCGAGCCTCTCCCGGACCCCAAGCATCAGCAGCTCTACAGTGGGGCCCAGCAGTCTGGGTTTACCTCCGGGCATTCTGATGCGCACTTCAAGTTGAGAAAGCACTGGGCTCCTTTTAAATTTACCAGTAGAAATAGGCTCTAGCATCAAACATGGGACTCATTTGTTTGCACCCTTTTGATTGCACCCCCCACCACCACCGCATGTGCAAGACACCTATCTGGCTGCAGTCAGAGCTAAAGTGAACAGCCGGTGAGAGGTCTCTGGGTAAACATGCAAATTTAACCCCTTGCAGAGCCTGTACCTGTGCCCAGGACGGTAGGAAGAGAGTTGAATGGATAGGATCGTATTGGGTTATCCCTGAACATCCAGTCCAGGGTTGCTCAACTGCAGCACCAGGGACATTTGGGGCCATATACGGGGCTGTCCTGTGAGCTGTAAGATGGTCAGCAGCACCCCTGGACTCCCCGGTGGGTGCCAGCAGCACTTCTGCCTCCAGCTGACACACCCGAAATTGTCTCCGGACCTTGCCCTGTGTCTCTGGGAGGCCAAACCACCCTGAGTGAGCATCGCTGGGTCAAGCTAGAATGTGCTGGATCTGGAAATATAAACTACATTAGAGAACAAAGCTCTGGACAATATACGAGCCTAGACTACATTGGATACCAATCTCTCCATACCCCACTGCCCTGTCCTGCCCAGTCTGTAAAGGAGTAAAACAGGCAGGTCGGCTTCCCAGGCCCAGGAACTTGGGCATGCCTCTGAGCCCAAGGAATGGCCTCCAGGGAAGGCCACACCTCTTGTGCATCTGTGGACCCTTGATCTTTGCGTTGGTGGTTCCCTGGCTTGTGATAACACAAAAGTAATGTTGTGGCCACAGAGACAATGCCATGGAGTCATAGAATCTCTCAGTTCTCTGCAAATGACTGTTTGGAAAAAAAAACAAACAAACTTGTTTCAAACAGATTAAAATACTAAAAAACAGGGCCAGCAGGTGGTGGTGTGGTGAAGGCAGGGGAGCCCGCATGGCCGACTGCTAGGTTTCAGTGGACCCAGCAGCTTGAAAAACATACTGGGTGCATGATGCATTTGTGCTCAAAATCACAAGAGGAGGAAAGATGGAGGAGAAGGGATTGTGGTGTGGATCTCCCCCGTGGGGGGTGCTTTCTCACTCTCTCTGTCTCTCTTTGGTAAGCACATGAGCCCTCTGGCAAATTAAGGGACAATCTGTGCGTAGTATGACTTTCACATTGCTTAGGCGTGTTTTCATCTGTAAGAAACTCCAGTGAATGCAGAAAAACGCACCCCGCTGCCCCCAGTGACACAGGAATACACACCGTGCATGCACACACACACCCCTCAAACATCGACATGCTCCCACCTCTGATCACATGTGTCAGGAACCGCGCCCACCACACCTGCTGTCACCTGTTCCCCTCCAAGCTCAGGTAACCCTCCTTCAGCCCCTACCCAGTACTCACAGACTGCAGCCTTACCGAATGAGGCCCATTCCACCACCCACTCCAGGGTTTCTCAGGCTGAAGTGACATAGTAATTGTCATATTCATATATTTCTTAACCTTTTAGCATGTGTAACACGGCACTACCATTTTTCTTAGGTTCACACTTTTTTAAAAGAATTATTTTATTCATTCATTTATTTTAATTTGGCCAGAGAAAGAGAGAGAGAAAGTGAGAAAGCAAGTCACCAGGTCAAGGACATCGAACCATGGTTAGCCATGTGGGAGTGTCCAGCGCCTTAACCACCACGCCATCTGCTGGTCCCCACATTTCTTTTTTTTAATGTGTCATTGATAAGCGGTTGAGTGTCGTGTACCTAACTCTATGTCCCCCGCACGCCCTGTGGCTTCTGCTGCATGTTTGCATGGCACTGTGGTTTGGAGGAATGTGTAGGTCACGCTCTGGCAGAACTGCTGGGTAGCAGTCCCATCTGGGTGGTAGAAAAGCCGCACTGAGCCCTTCCCTGCGGCTCTTCCCGTTCCCGACTCAACCTACAGACTCAGCCCAGACAGCGGTCCAGCCCGGAAGAACTTCCCACTGCCCTGAGTGACAGAGCTTCCTGCATGTCTCCTCAACACACACTCAACCTCCTGATACCACCTGTCAAGGGCTACTCTGCCCCAGTAGACCGCAAGCCCACTGGAGGCTGCAGCCAGATTTCGGCCAGGTCTCACTCATCTTCTCCCTAAGTTCGGCCTTGGTACCCATTCTGTCACCATCCACCTGATTACTCACCCGCTCCGTGTCACCAGGCACTGCCGGAGCCCCAGCTTCCGGAAGATGTCCACCACTGTCTCCATGGGGGTGTGGTCGGTGACTGTGAAGGGGCTGAGGTTCAGGATGCGCCTCAGCTTCAGGGGGTGCGGGCTGTTGGCCGGCAGCTCAGGGGGCTCCTCCGTGAAGTACATGATGGAGTTGCTCACGATACCCTCCTGCCTCTGTCTGGCGTTCTCTAGAACAGGGGTGAGTAGAAACAATAAGCTCCACAAAAATCCCTTGCTTAGTGATTCCTCCACCCTTAGCCTCTCAGAGCATCCCAGAATCCCTACAAAAAGGGATTCCGAGGGCAAACTCACACATGTGTAATGAGGGGCCCCAGCCAAACATCTGTGAAATTGGCATCTCTGAAGCTAATGCTGTGCCAGGATCCCCCTGCTGTGACCAGAGCATTTGCTGCCAAAGTCTTGCAAGATGGGCCTGGCCAAGATGGCTTTTTGGGGGGCAGTCACTGCCCCCTTCTGGACTTCAGGGGCCCTGATGGCCCCGGGCTCTCCACCCTTGCTTCCTAACCCTCCTGTCACCTCATCACGACTGCAGTTTTACATGACAGGAAACCTCACTAAGCTGCCCAGTGACCTTAATACTTTGTTTTCTACAAGCTAACTTATCACTGGCCCAAATGGCATTATGAATCCTGAGAGGAACAAGGAACCAATGAGAGCAGTGCAGGCTCAGAGCCCAGAAATGCAGTTCAATCCCAAATACGACCCTTGGGACCAAAGAAACAACCCCCGGAAAGCTGCATTCCCCCATCCCTTGGATCTCTTGTTTTAAAAATGGGCCATTTTGTGGATTTCTCAAAGAAAGACAGTAAAACTGTTATGGTAGCAATTAGCCTATTTTGGTCTGCAGGCAAGGCCATGTGAAAGAAAGATGAAGAAAAGTAGGGTAACAGGAACTCATTAGAAATACAGCTTAATGCAGTGCTAGAAACCCAGGCTATTTTAAGTCACACATGAAATGAATCCATCAGTCTCAAGATATTTCTCCAAGGCGATTTTCCTTCTGTTGGAATTTTAATCTTTCTTTTGGTTCATGGGAAAAGGTTAGGAAAAATGTACAGTGAAGCATGCCTTGAAATGGATTCTAGTTTCTATAATCTATTTCTTGCCTTTGCGAAGACTGCTATTTACCTGTATTGTTCTTTCAAAACTAAGACTCAGCCTCCTCTCAGGCCATTTAATGCAATAGAGCACTCTAAGGAAACGTGGCAGTGCTGGGGGTCAGGCTGAACCAGAAAAGGAGTGTCTATTTAAAAGAGGAAGCAAGGGCCTGCCGAGAAAATGCCTGCATATTATCTGGGCCAGATTAGATTTAGTTACATCCTCTTTGATGTACCAAATGACACTGACGCTCCACATGTTCCCAAGTGTAGATCCTGCATGATGCAC
Organism: Tupaia tana; assembly: GCA_026018925.1. Lineage (NCBI taxonomy): Eukaryota > Metazoa > Chordata > Mammalia > Scandentia > Tupaiidae > Tupaia > Tupaia tana. The sequence goes on from JAKSZU010000009.1 coordinate 163,434,655, forward strand.
ACTGCACACTTCTCTCCTAAACCAACCTGGCTCCATCCTTAGGCACGAAGGCAGAGAGGCAAGAGTCAACACATACTTACTTGCTCATTTTCATAGGCCAATTGATGCTCTTAAAGTCTATGTAACAGGATTTCCATCTATTCCAACAATCAGGTTGAATGTCAGGATTGAATCAAGCCACAAATCCTAATCAAAAGCTGATCACATGGATTTGCTAAACCCCTTATAAAACCAAATATACCTTAGTGAACCATCAGCCTACTTGCTAAAATATGTAACAAGCTTATATTCCCTTTGAACCCACTGACTGGGTGAGAAGCCCTCATTCTACAGCCACTCACTCAATGAACTCCTGCTCACCAGTGCGTTCCCAGTACCTTGACAATGCCTAGCATACAACAGACACGATATAGACATTCACCAAATGCAAGAATGAATGAATGAATGAATGAGGAAGTCTACTGAATAGCAGCATATCTGGTTCTGTTTGCCATGTAGAACAGAACTTATTTCACAGAGCAAGCCGTAGGAAGGAAAGCTCATGAGCTATTTACTGCCAAGCAAGATTTTGAACCCCCTCCCCCATTGCAGTCGAAGCCAGAGAACTGAGCTGTTGCTCCATGAGTATCAACTGCTGGTCTCTCCAGAAAGGCTCTGCTAGGCTTTGGGACTCCATTATAAAGACTTACATTAAAAGCTTCAATCATTGGGGGTGAGGTGCTATGTACAAGCTAATATCTAATGAATAAAAGAAGAACACCAGCAAGAAAGTTCTTTGTAATTCTGTTAGGATGAACCATCTACTCCCAGTTTGGGCCAGAAATCTTCCTTGGTCACTAAAATGCCTGTAACAAAACTATAGCCTGTACATTCACAAAACAGAGACTGAGTACTATCATCCCTGGACTCCCAGCCCTGAGGGTCATACCAACACACAGTGGACACTCAAGAGATATTTCCTTGTAGTAAAATAGTGTGAAAGGACAAACCAATTCCTCACCCAGGGGACCAGTCAGTGTTACAAGAACAGACTCACAGACCCAAGGAACTCTTGGGAGCCTGTGCTGAAGAAGAAACCAAAAAATACAGGCCAAGGGCCAGCAAGTGGTGTGGAGGTTAAGGTGCTCAGTTCAACATAGTCAATTGTGCAGTGTGAGTCCCAGATCCAGCAGCTTGAAAATCATGCCAGGCACATGTGAACACATGCCCAAAATCTCTAGAGGAGACTGGAAGAGAAGGGACTGCGGCATGGCCATCTCCCTGGGGGATGATTTCTCACTTTCTCTCTCTCACTCTCTGGTGATCACACATGTCCTGTTGCTTTTACTCTTTAAAAATAAGATAAATTTCATTTTTAAATGTTTTGAAGTTCAACTATTTTTAAAACTGTCTTCAATGTAGAAGGGTGTCATACAATCTACTAGATCTATTCTCAGTGGTACAATTCCCAAATAATGACGTACACTTTATGAGTACTTGCTAAGGTTATTTGAGTTGACATTCTACTTTTTAGCAGCAGTATGTTCATTAATGTCAGATGCAGAGAGGACAATTAACAAAGTGTTGGTAAGACATTTTTTTTCTTTTAGAGTTTTTTGCTATAGGGTGCGTGCACTCGCCAGAAAGACAGACAGAATGCGAGAAATCACCCCCCGGGGGGGGGGGTGGCCACACCGCAGTCCCTTCTCCTCCATTGTTCTCTCGGGATCTTGGGCACACACGCATACGTGCCCAGCGTGAGTTTACGCCACTGGATCCGGGACTTGGACCGTGGTTGACTACATGGGAGTCCAGTGACTTAGCCATTACGCTAACTGCTGGTCCCAGTAAGACACATTTTACAACACTAAGACAGGCCAAGAAATTGTAAAAGACTGGAAATAATGCACATCCTACTGGGTAGCTTTAGAGCAATGGTTCTCAACAAAGAACAATTTTGTCTCTGCCCTCAGGGAACATCCACTATGGTCTAGAGACATTCTAGGTTGACACGGGAGGGGCAGTGCTCCTGGCATCTAATGGGTAGAGGCTGGAACGCTGCTCAGCACCCTACTGTGGACAAGACAGCCCCAATATCAATAGTGTTAGTGCTAGAACTCCTGCTTTACAGTGACTAAGCTTTCAGGGGGGTAACACTCTATCATCCTGTTCATTAAAGATGCTTCCATAAGATCGGTAATTAATGAGAAAGGTTAAAACAGAATTTGGAAGCAACCACAGTAGTGGCCAGTACAAAGATATAATTTTTTAAAAAGTAAGACTTGGTAGAAGAAAAAGCAGATTATGCAATTCATTGTCTACTAAGGCAGGGAAAGGTCCCTCTGCATGCATTTCTCTCTATATACATTTGAGCATCTCAGAAGAAAGAAGTAGATGACACCATTGTTCTCTATGAACTGTTCCAATAATTAACAGCCCTCCCAGGCAGAAACCTTTATCCCTAAATAGCTTGTCTGACAGATCAGACACCTATCTTCTAGCTCAGTCCTGGGTGGAGAGCCCTTTCTGCAAGTAAGCGTCTTTCACGTGTTGGAGAATCATTATTAAATCATTCACCAGACGAAAAAAATGAGAGTTCCCTTAACTCATCCCTGTAACTCTAATTTCCCATCCCTTTCATCATCTCTGTGGCTTCCCGCTGGGTAGTCCCCTCGGAGCCCTCACTTGCTTAATTGCAGACCTTAAGACGAGAAGGCCTGGTGCTTGCAGAGCACAGAAAGAGCCTCTCATCTGCAAACGGCAACAAGAGGTAAAGCCCATTTATCAGAATCTGTCCAAGGGTCACACATGGCCTGCGTTAATAGGGACAGCAAAGAGGGCCACCCTGCCTAGGTGGCCCCAACTCATTGCTCTCCAATAAAGACAACGGCTGTGCTTTGGTATTCCAGAACGAAACATTTTCAGCTTCACGTGGGGAGCTGCTACCACTTTAAATGTGATGTGTAAGAAAAAGTTCTTATTTACCATTCTTTTCTTATCCAAAGTATCTTAGATCTATCTGTGTATAATCTTTGTTCCTGCGTCCTCTAAAAGTGAAACCGTTACAGGAGTGTTTCTAGCTAAACGCTAGTGCCAGATTTGTATATTCATAAAAGGGCACATCACTCAAATACAGATCATGAATTTCTCCACCAAAGCACAGAGACTCTTCTTTTCAGACCTCAGGAAAGCAGCTCTTCCGATCCCTCAGAACAAAACGCTCCCTGCCTTTCCACAAGTCGTGTAAATAGCAGCTTCTTACTCCGAGCGGTCTGACTGCAAGCATATAGGTATGATTTACACTGCATGGTGCCTCTTCAGATGTTCCAAACATAGCTGCGAGGAAAGTGCTCCGCTGGCAGGCTTGAACATCTTCTCTAACGGCTGACGACAATTACTGCTTCCCACTTGATTACGGTAATGGGTTTCAGCAAAATCAGTAAGCCATCTCCGAGCAGGTGTGCCTGCAGCTACACAATAGGTCGTGGGTTCTGTGACATTCATTACTTTCCTTTTTAAATTTCAACCTTTGCTTAAAAAATGAGGGACTGAATAAATGTTTTAAAGGCTGCTGATTACATTATTTTAAAACAAACCCAATACTACTTAAACAACTGTTAAAAAAAAATGCCTCATTCATAAGGCAATCTTTTTATTTTTTTGGAGAGGTTTCGTTTTTGTTTTTGTTTTTGCTATAGGGCGCGTGCACAAGACAGAGAGACAGAAAGCGAGAAATCACCCCCCAGGGGTATGGCCACATCGCAATCCCTTCTCCTCTATTGTCCTCTCGGGATCTTGGGCACGCATGCACGCACATACACCTGGCGTGAATTTAAGCCACCGGGTCTGGGACTCAAACTGCGGTCGGCTACATGGGAGTTCAACGACATAGCCATTACGCTAACTGCTGGTCCCCATAAGGCAATCTTTACACCCAAAGGTACCTACCTTTAAGTGACATGAACCATGATAAAGAAAAGCATCACTGAACACTTAAGCACAACTTGTTCTGGTGTTTAAAATGTGAAATCAGGGTCTAGATGGTGGCATAGTGGTGACACACTGCTCTGGGAGACTGACCCACATGGGAAGGTCCTAGAGCTCTCCCTGACCATGCCACGCACGTGTGTGCCCATGATCTGGGGCTGGCCAAGAGCTGGGGTGAATCATGGCATCGGGTCCCTGTGCTTGTCTCTCTGTCTCACTCATGGAAGAAATAAATCAATAAACTTTAAATATATGTGCACAAATATAGATAACCGATTTTTGCTTCGGGGAGGTACAAAAGGGCAGCAAGCTAGTTAGAGGGCATGGCTAATCTAAACCTATTCATAGGAAGCCTTTCATGAAGACACTTTAAAGACATTATAAGAGCGATCTAACACTGGGGAGTTTAGCAATTGATGGAAATACCTAAGGGAAACTAGCAGTCTTCAGGTGAAGGTGTTGCGTCGTGGGGCGCTCTGCCATCGCCCTGGGGCAAGTCCCACGGACAAGCTTCATGAGTACTCTGGGAGATGGAATGGAGGGTGACATGGCACATGCACACTTTAGCTATGCCAGGTCCCCAGTCTGCCATGGGATGCTGGAATGTTGCACAGTCCTGGAGTGAGGACGTGGAACAGGCTGGCATCTGTGCTGGCCACATGCCAGAGCATGGACTGTGCCAGTCCCTGTGTGGGCTGTGCCTCCCTGCCGAGGGTTCCTAATGCTCACACCCAGGCCTCTGAACCTCAGCACCCTAGCGCTGGCATCCTCCTCCCTCCTGCTACCCTCCCATCGCAGCACCCCTAGGCTGACAGGGCCTGCAGGCTCGCTCCTCTGAGCCATCTGCCTTTGGGACACCCACCCGGGTATCATCTTTTCCCCGACTCAACAGCCTACCCCTCAACACAACAAGGACAACCATGACACTGAAATGACTTCTAGTGGTGTCTGCTTGTTAACCTACACAGGCCTCTCCCTGGTGGAGTCAGCCCTAATGTCAGAGAGAAAAGTAAAGGTTCGTGCAGTGGCAAGGGGGCTGTCCGGGGCAGAGGACTCCTGATCTACAGCACTTGGCTCACCTGCCCCAGAGCTGTCTCTGAGACCCGCAGCGGGGCAGCTCCTGCCTCCCACATCTCTCCCCGCCCGTCTCGGCTTCAGCTAACAGTCCTGACAGCAGCAGCTTGCCACTTAGCGCAGGGCACCTAGCTAGCCACTTGCAAACAGGGCCATCACTTCCCAGCCAAGGTGTATCCCCAGACTTGGGTTTAAACCCTCATTTTGCAGTGTGACTCGGGGACCAGCAGCATCAAGCAGGAATGGGGAGCTTGGGAGAAATGCAGTCTTGAGCCCCACCCAGATCTGCTCAGTCCGAATCTGCACTTCAGCAGACCCCCAGGTAACACAGATGGACACTGATGCCGAGAGGCCCTACCCGAGCGGACATTCTCTCACCCCCCTCCCCATCATTTTCACAGTACGAAGGCCGCCATTCACCTCTTGGTAAACCTGAGCTCCCCAGTTTTGACTCACTTATTGCAAGAATCAGCTCCCTCCTCTGGGCGAACCCGATTAGGCGCTCAGAGTCCCTGGAGACCACCACAGGGAAGCCATTGTAGTCCGTCTCCTTGATGAGTGTCTCCACATCCTCCACCGTCATGCTGTCCTGTGTGAGCACCGACAGCGGCGGCTCTCCCCGCCGGGGCCGCATGACGTCAGTGGCCAGCGTGCGGTGGGTGAACTCGTCCTTCACATCCAGAAACGGGTACCCGTTTAAGTGGATGTGGGCCTCATAGATGCCCTCTTTCCCAAAGGCATCGGCCACCCACTTGCTGGTCACGGCCGCTGCCATCAGGGGCACGATGTACTCCAGGCCACCCGTCAGCTCAAACATGATGACCACCAAGGACACTGTCATCCTGGTGACACCACCTGGGACAGAAAGAGGAGAGCAGTGAAGATTGCGAAGCCAACCCCCAGTCCTTGGGAGGGTATGATCTGTGGAAAGTGACAGGCGGGCTGTGAGTTTTCTTCGCCCTGTCCCAAGGAGACACTCATACCTGCTGCCCATGCTTGGGCCTCTCCATTAGAGCCCAGGTGCTAGAAAAGGCAGCCTGGCATCAGGGAGTTGTAAGCTGCACCCAAACAGGGCTCTGCTGTAGTGAGGGACCCTGTGCTATCCACCTGGACCCATACATCTGACTTTGCAGTGAGGGGATCCTATGTGGGCTATGCTGCTTCTCACTGAGCAAGGGGGGCTCTCTCCCAGAATTTCATGAGCTGGGAAACTAGCGGTATGAGAGGGACCCACCTTTGTGTCCTTTGGTATTCAAACACAGAAGCCACACTAACTCTTAATCTCCCAGTGAGTTTAAACCAGGGTTTCTCGGCTTCAGCCCTAGGGACATGCGGGGCTGATCACTGTTCACGGCACAGGGCTGTCTTGTGCACTACAGCACAGTTAGCAGCACCCACAGCCTCTACCCCCGAGATGAAAGTAGCAGCTCCCACCCCAGATGTGATAACCAAAACTGTCCCCTGACAGCACCGAGTATCCCTGAAAGGCCCAGTCTCTACTGGTTAAGAGCCACTGTTCTCGGTGGCACAGCTGTAAGATGGTGGAGATTTCATCAGCCTGGGGCTCTGAGTGCCTGTGTGGAGAAGAACCTGCTACTAACCCATATTTTTTAGATTGATAGACAGATAGATGATAAATAGACAGACAGACACACAGACAGATGGCACAGGGGTAAGCCCTGGTGTGTAAGCCACTGATACAGAGGCTTACTTATTACAGCAGCACCACCTCACCTACCCTGAATAATGCAAATGCTCAAGTCTGTGTCTTCTTTCTTGCCAATCCTCCAAGCCAGATCAGCTCACCCACCCCCTCCCAGTCCTACCTGTGTTCATACCTAGGCAGGCTGCAGCTCCCACCATTGCATAAAGTCCTGGGGTGACACAGTCTGCTCCGGGTCTGCACCAGTTCCTGAAGATGATCCAGTCGTGGTGATGGTAAGCCAGTTGCTCCACACCAATGCCCACCATCCTGCCTGCCATCGCTCCCACAGCCATGCTGGGGATGAAGAGACCCGATGGGATCTTGGGGGAAACACACACAGAGTAGCAGCATAAGGGAAGGGGCCAAGCTCCCCCTCTACAATCCCCAGAAACACAGTCCCTCCCATGACAAGCTTACATTTGCTTCTTCAAGGGAGGTGTGACTACTCAAAATAGGTCAGCTAGGAAAGGTGGGACAAGCGATTTGACCTGCCTAGTCAGTCATATCTGCGGCCACTTGGAGAGAATGCAATTTCACACTTTCATTTCCTCCCCTTCAAAAGCTGGCCCGGTCTGCCTGCTGCGGATTAAAGGATGCTAAGCCCCACTGCAAATAACATTCAAAGTGAGCATCTGTCACTGGAGACACTCACCGCTTTCTCTCCCCTTGCCGTGTCATTCAGATTGGCTTTGAAAATTAAATGTCAAGCCACAGCATGAAAATGGAAAAGAAGGGCCTGCAATGGCTCCCAGGTAAAAGAAAGAAACTGAATGCACCATCACAGCTGCCTTGGGTCTTCTCGAAGCTTTCCAGGGGCTTACTGTCCTCTTCAATCGATGGTGGCTGAACGTCCATCAGAGAGAGACGAGGGAGGCAGGTCCCTCTCCCGGGGAGGTACATTTTCCGAGTATTCTTGCCAAATATTTTTGAGCCAGGTTAGGGGCAGCATAGACTATATAACTAAGTGGTCTTACAGTAGCGTGTCTTGCCCCAGTACTGAGTTGCTAACAAATACCTGAGACTGACAGTTTATAAAGAAACACAAGTTTATTCGGGTCACAGTGCAGTGGGCCAGGGGCCCACTTCTGCCAAGGCAACGACATGGCAGAGGGCAGGACCTCAAGCAGAAGAGCTGTCTGGAAGTTTCTCTGCCTCGTTCTGGTCTCGTTCCGTCCACTTACACGCACCCCCAGAACTCAGTCACGGAAACCCACCCTAACCACCCAAGGCCCCATCTTTCAACACCATGATCAGATTAAGTTTCCACCCCTTTAACACCACCTCAGTGGCTGAACACATGAACACTGGGGAGACACATTCCAACTAAAGCCCAGTGTGTTTTCTCCTTTGCTGGATCAAAATGCATTCCATTTATCTGGTGACCACATGTGTGCCACAGAACATGCCTGACTCCCGTGTTCGCTAAGAGGACATGTGGCTACTGGTCTCAGGCAGCAGCTGCACTGACACTGGCCCCAGGTGGTAATCCATCTGAGGATGGAGGGGCCGGGCCACAGTGCAGGTCAAACTGCTTGTCCCACCTTCCCTAACTGACCTGTTTGGGGGAGCTGCACCTCCCCTGAAGACTGACCCACATGGAAATCGAAGGCTCATGTCCCAGGAGCTCCCTGAGCACACCAGGTATGTGTGCCCACGGTTCAGGCCAGCGGAGACTGAGGGTGATGGCACAGTGCAGACCCTATTGGGGATGTCTCTATCTGTCTCTGTCTCTCTCTCTTTCTCTCTCTCTCTCTCTCTGGAGAAATAAATAAATCTAAGGATGGAAATAGATCTTTAACGTGACTGGACTTAGGCCTGGAGCCTCACATGTGATGCTTAGAGTCTGAAACGTATTTTAGAAACTGTTCCTTCCTGAACTTCCCTTTATTCCAGTCATTTAATCCCCGATAACCTCGAAGGAGTCTCCTCTCAGCAAGCCTCAAAGATGTTACTAGCATCTTCCTCAGACGTGAAAATGAATTCGTTCATCAGAGACGCCCAGCTGGTTAATAAAGTCCAGCCTCCTTGTGCTTAAGGCACACGATCGGGCGTGCGCTGGACCACGACGCATTCAGGCACACTGTCTCTCGGCATTTATAAAGAGGCAACCCAAAGGAATTACCTCCCGGAGAGCGGCAGCACGTGTGTCTTGTGAACCTGCATGAAGTTGTACACGTCTCTGCACAAATGATGCACTCTAAGTAAACAATAGCAGCGCTATCCACTGTAGCCCCACGGCTGAAAGACAGATGTCCATCAAAGGATGAGTGGGTAAACAAAACATGGGCTACCCATAGAACAGAATAGCACTCAGCCATCAAAAAGAATGACATCCTGGGACCAGCAGTTAGCATAATGGCTATGTTGCTGAACTCCCAGGTAGCTGACCGCGGTTTGCGTCCCGGACCCGGCAGCTTAAACTCACGCCGGGTGCGTGTGCGTGCGTGCCCAAGATCCCAAGAGGAGAATGGAGGAGAAGGGATTGCGGCGTGGCCGTCCCCTCTGGGGGGTGAGTTCTCGCTTTCTATCTCTCTGTCTCTCTCTCTCTTTGTGGCGAGCACACGCACCCTATTACAAAAAAAAAGAAAAAAAGAAAAAAAAAAGAAAAACAGAATGACATCCTGCCACAACCTTGAAAAGACTGTGCTACGTGAAAAAAGCCAGCCATAAAGGCCACACATTATGATTGCACTTATATGAAATGTCCAGATCAGTGCTTGCCAAGGGTGGGGGCGGGAGTGGCTGCTGACGGGCACGGAGTCTCTTTTTGGGGGAAGGAAAGTTCTGAAAGCAGACAGAGGTGACGGCTGCGCAATACTGTCAATATACTTACTGCCACGGAATTGTACACTCAAATGATCGATTTTATCTGCTGTGAATTTTACCTTGATTTCTTTTTTTAAATTATTTTAACTTCTTTTATACATTCAATTGCTGTACATCACTACAGCCTGTAAAATGAATGTACGCAATATAAATATGCATCACATCAGTCCAGTTGAAGATATCATACACGTTACCTTGATTTCTAATCAAACAATAACAACTTAACACCAGGCTCCATGACAGATCTTTGGGAAAGCTTTTCAAAGCATGTCTGAACCAATTTTAACACAGTGTTTTAAAAAAGAAGAAGCCACCTTTTCTCTGACTTCGGGAACAAGAATAAGGAAAGCACATGCCACTCTCGTGCAATGAGCCCGTCACAGCCCAGCCCCAGCCAGGCGAGGCCCCACGATCCCAGAGCTCTGCGTCTGTGTCCATCTCTCCCAGACCTCCAGCCACGCATGTGCTCTTCCGGGGCAGTGTTAAGTCTGAGGGTCTGTATGCCTAGGATACAGTGAATGCTCAGTGCATGTACTGATCCAGACCGGGCCAAACCTAGGCTCTTCCCATCAGCTGGCGCCAACCAGCCAGCTGGTAAACCAGTGGTTGTTACTACATGGTGTGGGAATGCGATGAAGTGTGTTTGATCCCTGGCCCTGTCTCCCACAAGCTGTGGGACTGATCGAGCCACTTAAGGACTCTGAGCCTTAGCCTCCTTACTTGTCAAATGAGATTACAATCTCTACCGCACAGGCTTGTTGTTTGTCAACAGGATTGGTTCCTGCTGATTAAAGGAATGTCAGGTGCCCAGCCTATGAGAACATTCACACAGGTCAGCTCCCCTGTCTTGGTCATCATGAGTCCAGTCTGGAGAGCAAGGCGCTGTCTGCAGGACATCGTCCCCACACACACAATGCCCATCTTTGCTTCCCTCCACTCACCTTCATGCCGAAGGTAAAGATGGTGATGACAATCTTGAAGATCAGTGCCAGGGCCAGCTGCCACATGGCCGTGTAAACCCCGACTCCAGCTGGCCGGTCTGGAATGTCATCCACGGGCCGGGTCATGTTGGGGTCGTTGATGTAGTCACAGAGCTGAGAGGACTCCAGGGCCCCACAGTCATTGAACAGCTCAGAAATGAGCTCGCTGGTACTCTGGCGCGTGTAGGGGTTGGGGTAGGCGATGATGGCAGTGATGGCGGTCACCACGATGACCTCCAGCACCGGGTACTTCCCCAGCCTGGTGGTTTTGCGCCTCCTGCACCAGGCGATGTTGCAGCGGATGAAGAGGGTTCCCCACAGGCCCCCGAAGACCCCAAGCAGGATGAAGGGGAAGAGTTCGGCCATGTACCAGGGGGTGTGGTATTCCACGTAAAAGAGAACCAAGCGGCTGTTCCCAAAGGGATTGATGGATCGCAGCGTGAAGGCTGCCACCAAGGCCGCGAAAAATGACCTCCATAAGGTCTTCAAGGGAAAGTAGTAACTGACCTAGGATCAACAAGCAGAAAATCAGACCCCGGCCAGAAAAAGAGCTGCCCAGGGCCCGGCCCTTTCAGCCAGAGTCTCCTGTAGCTCTGGCTCCCTCATCCTTAGGTTGGTTATGACCAAAATGCACCAAAAAGACATTCAGTGGAACCTGACTATAACTAAGAGGAATGGATACTACTCAATATAGGTTTGAACTATGTTTTTAAAAGAAATAAAAATATGTCATCACAATGCTAATCAGGACACAGAGATCCCCCGAAAGCAAAACCTCTGGATTTGATTCTACAGACAACACAATAGACGAGGGATCAGAAAACTCTGACCTACAGGTCACCTCTGGTCCAGAGAATGTATTTGTACAGCACATAAGTTAAAAATGGTTTTCATGTATTTTTCAAATTTTATTATTGTTTTTAAATTGCTATACAGCATGTACACTCACCAAAGAGAGACAGAGAGATGGGGGGGGGGGCGTGAGAAAGCAAGCTGCCAGGTCCCATCCGGGATTCAAACCATAGTCAGCCATGTGGGAGTTCAGCACCTCAACCACCACACCACCAACTGGCCTCAGTTTTTACATTTTAAAATGGTTGCAAATAAACCAATTTTTATTTAAAGAAAATATTTAAAGAACTTTTTTTTGAAAAAAGAGCAATACAAGAGGTCTTCGAAAGTTCACAGAAAAAAAGGCATACTGAAAAAAGAAACGGCATGGATTTCCAAAAAAAATTTGCACCAAAAATAAACTTACACTTTAATTCCATTTTCCATGAACTTTTTAAAGTGCTCTCTTACTTTGTAACATGTGAATACCATTGGGTTGTTGGAAAAATCATGACGTGTTTTTTCTACATTTTTCTTTGCAAAAATGCATCATGACTTTTCCGATGACCCAATATATAAAATTCAAATTTCATGGGCTGGCCCTGTAGCCTACATGGCCAACCACAGTTGGAATCCTAGCCCCAGCTGCTAGAAAAACACACCAGGTATGAGTGCATGTGTGCCCCAAATTCTGACAGGATGGAGAAATTGAGCGGAAGACACTGTGGCATGCCATGCCCCCTTGAGGGGGGGTAGTGCTTTCTCCTTCTCTCTGTCTCCCTCTGGTGAGTGCGTGCCGCCTCTGGCAATAAAAACAAATTCACATTTCAGGGCCCATAAGGAAGGTCTTTGGGCACACAGCCGCGCCCGTTCATGTCTGTGTTGTCCACGTGGTTTTCACGTAATGGCAGAGCTGAGCAGCACAGCAGAAACTGTGTGGCCCACAACACCCTACTATACTCACTATCTGGTCCTTTTCAGAAAACATTTGCCAATTCCTAGAATTTTCCACTTGGGTTATTAAAAAAAGAAAAAAAAACGCTTAAGTTGGTTATGAGTAAGAGAAAGTGTACTGCACGTCTTCAGAAATACATATATATTGGCAACATTCACACGTGAAAACACACGCTTAGCCGCCTAAATTGTGGCTCCTTAATTAACTGCAGGAATCTTATTCAATATTCAATGAACCTAATCCTCAAAGGGGAGGAGAGGAAGGCTTACTGCTGTGCCAACCACCCACATACTCCTTGCCACGCAAAACCACGAATTCCCCCAGCTGCCCACTCTCACCTCCTCTAGACTGAAAAGCACACCTCCAATCGGAGCACCAAAGGCCACAGAGACCCCAGCGGCAGCTGCAGCTGAAAGCACCTACAAGGCGAACGGTTAGAGGTAAGCTCTGAGGCCTTCCAGGGAACCCAGTGAGTGTGCGTAAGAGGGAGCCAGGCCCCTGAGAAGAAGCTCCACTGCAAATGGATGCTGAGCTGGCTCACCTCACGCCTCTTGCCCTCGTTCTTGCTGTACTTGGAGAAAAGGCTGCTGAAGAAGTTGCCACAGCAACACGCCACATGCACCAGCGGCCCTTCTTTCCCAAGGCTCAGGCCGGAGGACACCACCAGCACCAGGGTGACTGTCTTGATCAGCAGGGTCCACTTCCCCAAGTAGCCCCTGATGATAAAGCCACTCAAAATGGTCTTAATCTGAAACAGAGACAGAAAACAAGGGGTAATGGCTGCTCCAACTCATGCTAGGAAAACAGCAGTAATTTCTCTTAAATGTATTTTTAAAGTTTAGATTTGCCACATCACAAGAAAGACAGGCTATGCTAGTTCTTGATTTGTCCATAATTTTATATTAATAAAAGTTTATATTGACATGTAATTTGATATTATATTAACAGAAGCATTTGAACATTCAATGTAGAGCTGGCCCCATAGCACAGTAGTTAAGGGAGCCAGGATCCACATAGCTGACCACAGTTTGAATCCTGGCTCCGACAGGTTGAAAAACACACCAGGTGCATGTGGGTGCATGTCCCAAATCCTGGTTGGATGAAGAAATGGGAGAAAAAGGATTGTGGCGTGATCATACCCCATTGGGGGGTTATTCTCTTTCTCTCTCTCTTGTTCTCTCTCTCGAATGCTTCTCCTTCTGACAATAAAAAAAAAATCAACACAGTAAATCTTAAGGATCCAAGTACACTAAAAGATCACAAAGAAAACTAAATACGTTATTATCAGGTCTCATTCATTTCTTTTAAAGAACTATTAATTTTATTTGTTACTATTATTTAATTTGACCAGAGAGAGACAGAGAGGGAAAGTGAGAAAGTAAGCCACCAGGTCTGGGACTCGAACTGTGTTGAGCCATGTGGGAGTTCAACACCTTAACCACCACACCACCTGCTGGCCTCAGGTCTCATTGATATTTAAGGTATGGATCCTATTTACATTATGCTTTGTAGTGTTGAGAAGAGACACATCTATTGCTTTCGACTGCTAATTTTTGACTCTTGAAAGATGTCCAAGGTAGACAGAGAGCTGGCTATTTGCATGACACAACAAACAGGCCGAAGGAGTTAAGAACCTACCACCTCGAATATGCTACTCTGGCACATTGACTATTTTGAGTTAAAGGCATTTGAATAACACCCTGTCCTCTGACCTTTGTTTCTTAAAAGTGGGAGATGAAATTCCTATGTGAAAGATACCCTTCCTACATTGTTATTAGGAATTATTAGCAGTATCATCAAAGATGGGAAGGTTAGGGCAGGAGTGAAATCTGTACAAACTTACCTTGTTGGATTAACCCTTATCTTCCCAGTCACTTCCCCACCCAGTTAACAACCCTATCCCACGCCCCTCTGCCTTGTCACAATCTCAGTTTACTTCTCCTTGCCCAGTTCAGTATATAAATGTTCAATTCTGTGTCTTTGGGTCCTCATTTCCTTATGAAGTTCCTGTGCCACATAACACACACACACACACACACACACAACCTGTGGTGTTTTTTTCAAGCCACCAGGGCTGCATCTTATAGTGAGAATAGTTGTTCTTTCAGGCCTCTGGGCCCACAGGCCTAAGATACTGAAAGAGTTTGCAACCCCTGCTGGAGGCAATGGATAAATGGGTTTTTAATTGTCCAATTCTTTCAAGTTTTCTGTATGTTTGAAAATATTCTTCTAAGGTTAGACACTGAAGAAGCTGTGTGAGATATAAAGATGTCTGACTCCATGAAAACCCCTTCTTTTCTATGGAATCCTACCCTCTTAAATTGAAAAGGACTCTGACTACAGGAAGAGCTGTCTTGCTCCATTTTCAGACTTGCCACATTTCGTAAATGACAAATAACATCTTTCTTGCTAAAGGCGCGTTTGCATCTTTGCCTAAAACGCTTTTAGAATTCCACTGGGTGCTGGAACCAGCAGTTAGTGTAATGGCTATGTCGCTGGACTCCCATGTAGTTGACCACGGTTCGAGTCCTGGACTAGGTGGCTTAAACTCACGCCAGGCGCGTGTGCCTCCGTGCCCGAGATCCCGAGAGGAGAATGGAGGAGAAGGGACTGCGGCGTGGCCATCCCCCCGGGGGGTGATCTCTCGCTTTCTTTCTCTCTGTCTCTCTCTGTCTGTCTGGCGAGCACACGTGCCCTATTGCAAAAACCTCTCAAAAAAAATTTTTTTAAAAGAATTCCACTGGGTGCCAACCTCAATGACCACCTACGTGTATGGAAGGTCTCTCCCCAAACGATGTTCTTTTTTTTTTTTTTTTTTTTTTTGGAGAGGTTTTTTGCTATAGGGCGCGTGCGCTCGCCAGACAGGCAGAGAGAGACACAGAGACAGAAAGCGAGAAATCACCCCCCAAGGGGGATGGTCACGCCGCAATCCCTTCTCCTCTATTCTCCTCTCGGGATCTTGGGCACACACGCACACGCGCCCGGCGTGAGTTGTAAGCCACCGGGTCCGAGACGCAAACCGCGGTCGACTACGTGGGAGTCCAGCGACATAGCCATTACGCTAACTGCTGGTTCCCCCCAAACGATGTTCTTTTGGCTACAGACCCATCACCAATGGCTAAATAACTTTACCTCCACCCTCTCCCACAGCTGGCTAAAACGAAGTGGATACTGCTGAGCTAGCAACCTACAAGCCTGCAATCATAGATTAATTGGGCACCGAGTGAGTCAGTTGATGGGCTTCGTGGTCGATTGCTGTTTTCCCTTTGTATAATACATAATAAGATGTTATCTCTCCTCCGTGTCATTTAGTTACTTCAAATGCCTCCTTGTGGGCGCTGCTCTGCCAAGTAATCAATTTCTCCAACAGCTATTAAAGTCCTCAACCTTGGTGCTCCTCGGAACCCCTGGGGACTCAGAAAACACAGGAGCCTGGCTCTGCTGCCAGATATTTGATGTGACTGGTCTGAAGTCCATCCAGGGTAAGGGACTGTCTCAGCACTGTTGATAAAGATCTGTTTTTACTTTCTTTTTTATTTAAGTTTTTGTGTTGTTTGTTTGTTTGTTTTTGCCATAGGGCATGTGCACTCACTACAGAGAAAAACAGAGAGAGGGAAAGTGAGAAATCACGCCCCAAGGAGGATGGCTACACCACGATCCCTTCTCCTCTCAGGATTTTGAGTGCGCACACACACGCACACCTTGTATGATTCTCAAGCTGCTTGAGTCTGGGACTTGAACTATGGTCATCCATATGGGAGTTCAGTGCTTTAACCACTATGCCACCTGCTGGCCCCAAGATCTGTTTCTGGATTCAAGGACAGGAAGAGAAAGAGTGAGCAAGAGTGGGATCAAATGTGCACATGTGTGTTCCCAAAGACGCCTTCCTATAGAATGAACGTGAGGGTCTCCTGGCTCTACGGTCGGATGGTATTTCTGGAACTGGCCTTTAACTAGTGGCAGACAAACTAGCGGTGGTTAAACCATTCCTTCACTAGTGGCAGTTGGCCTACTTGAGCCTGTGCCCTGGGGAGCTCAGCCCCCTTTATTTAAGGGATGTTTTATTATGCCTGCCAGAATCCTGCCCCTTTGTGTTGCTTCGAATAAAATTATCTATAATTTTTTGTCAGTTAGTTAATGTGGATTCGGACCCCAGGGTACAGTTTAAAAGCGTAATACCATTTAGAAAATTACAAGCATCTAAATTACCTGAGCCTTTGCCAGCCATGACATGTGGTGAATTGAACAATGTAATAGGTATTTTGTAATTCTCTAAAATGATTTTATAAAATTGTCATGATCAAATTAGGGACTAAAGAAGGCAAATTCATTCCCAGTAGATGCCAAAATCCAATCACTTGCCTTAATTTGCATTCACAGAGACTGAAGCAGGCAGGGCTTAAACAGCACGTATGGCAGCGGCTTTGTGTCTTGGTGGTGGTAACTGTGAAACCAGAACGTTCTGGGTACACTGGCATTTGTGAGAGTGTTCTCATTTTGTAGACAGGAACGTCAAGTCAGGCTACATTCCGAGAGGTTCTGAGAGGGCATGGTTTCCTATCTAGTTGGTAGGAGAAAGAGGGACATCCACACCAGGTCACTTAAAATTCCCAAGCCTAAGAAACTATGAGGTCCATTTTGACATGTGCCTTATAGACCTTATGCGTAGCACTTATTATACAGGGAAAAAACGTCTTTACATTTACATTTTCTAAATGTCTCCAAAGGAACTGCATTCTAAGTAACCAAAATAACCGAACCGAATTATAACACCTCCACAACAAACATTCCTGATTGTTTTTTAACTGCCAGAAGGCATGTCTGCTCACCTGAGAGAAATAGGGGTGCAGCACCCCCAAAGGGCCCAACACACCATAATCCCTTCTCCTACATGTCTCCATCCTGTCAGGATTTGAGGCACACACACGCTCAATGCTCAGCATGTTTTTCAAGCTACTGAGGCTGGGATTTGAACCATGGTGGGCCATGTGGGATCCAGCTCCCTTAACCACTATCCTATAGGGCTAGCCCCCTGATATTTTACAAGATTGCCGTTAACTCCTTTAGGGATGGAGAAGTGAATCTATTGCACACTTATATGTGGTTAAAAGAACAGTGATAAAACAAGCACATGCCCCACTACCAAGTTCGCAGCAGAGCAGACGCCTTTGAAAGCCCTTGGCTTGCCTCCACAGCAGACCCTCCCTCCTTCCCCACCCCTTCTGACCCCGTCTTTGCCTTTCTTTACCGCTTTATCACACATGTACTTTCCTTTTGGGGGTTCATGAACCTGACATGAATAGAGCCATACTTGATATTTCCTTCTACAACTTACTTTTCCACTTGGCGTCACATCGAGTTCCATCTACGTCATGTACCTCCCTGTACTTTTGTCACATAGGAAGCTGAATGCTCCACTCACTATCTTCTTCTCGGAGTTTAGCTGTCACCGATAAAGACACCCACTGTGGATGAAGACAAAGTCTAGCCAGCCCTTCCAAGATGGAGCTCCTTCAAGCTTCCTGTCTGTCTACAAGAGCACCAGCTGGGCCACCCCTCTCTGGTTCTTGGAAAGGGACCGTGAATCTCGTCGTGCCCTTTTCCTTTCTAATTTTTTAAAAATTTCTTCCATAGTGTGAGAGTGAGACAGATGGGAGCCAGACGGTAATAAGACACCATGCTCTGCAAGGCGATCCCACATGGGAAGGGTCCTGGCTCAGGTCCAGAGACCACCCTAGTATGCTGGGCATGTGCATGTCTATGATCTGCTGGCTGAGGCTGGGTGGGTCATGGCATCGAGACCCTGCCGGGGGTGTGCACTCTCTCTGTCCATCTCACTCACAGAAAGAAAAAAAGAAAGAAAGAGAGAGAGAGAGAGAGAGAGAGAGAGAGAAGAGGGAGAGGGAGGGAGAAAGGAATTTTTTTCTAAAAAGAGTTGAGACAGACAGCACCCCAACAGGGTTCTGACACCATGATCCACCCCTAGCCTCAACCAGCCCCAGATCATGGGCACACACATGCCCAACACACTCAGGGAGGTCTCTGGATACAAACCCGGAACCTTCCCGTGCAGGTTGGCCTCACAGAGGTTCACATTTCACTGCTGTGCCACCATCTGGCCCCTTGTGCCTTTTATTGCTACCTCATCTTTTCCACTGACTCCCCACTGGCCACCTCATTACTATGGAGAGGCTTGAGTCAGAAAAGCCTCCCGTGAGGCAGCGGGGTGCAAACAATGACCTGTCCTTTTTATTGTCCATGGGGCCTTAGTCTTTCAAAGGTAAATAAAATGCAGCGAGCTCTGACAGAAGACTCATTCAGAAAATACAAATGCGCTCCAGTGCTGTTGGTACATTAGAAAGGAATCTGAGCATAACGCGAACGTCATGTCTGCCGATCCACATCCTCTGGGAGAAACACCAGGGGAAGTCAGAAAACTGCACCCAGCTGAACGGAGCCGTGGGGAAACGTAAGGTACACACACACGGGCATGCCTTGCACACCTCTGGTTCACACATGTGCGAGGTCACACCTACAATCACACCTCTCCTCTGATCTCAGATAACCTCCTTCCCAGTAACGCACACGCCGTGGCCCTGCTGACGCCCACTCCATGAGCAAACCGCAGTATCTTCCAAGCAGTGACACATTTACTGCAGCATTCTACACTTCCTGGCTGCTGGACACGTGCAGTGCTGCGCTGCTGTCGTTAAGAGGTGCATCACTGATGGGGCTCCTACGTGTTGCGGCCCCAGCCTGTCTGCCCGCAAGCCCTGGGGTTTGTGCTGTGCGGTGCCGCACGACCTGGTAATCTGGACAGGCACGTGTTGCATGATGGAGAACTGGGTGCACTGAGGAGTAGGGTGTTAATCTGGCTGGTCTGGGGTTCCTAAGGCAGGATGCTAATATAAACCATCTCGAATTCAGCACGGGGGGTAGTCTGTGCTCTGGGCATTAAGGTGGCTGGATCCCACATGGCCAACCACGTGGTTCGATTCCCAGACCCTGTGGCTTGAGAAACATACCAGGCACATGTGCGTGCCCCAAATCCTGAGAGGATAAATGGAAGAAAAAGGCAGTGAGATCATGCCCCACATGGGGGGTGTTTTCTTCTCTCTCTGTCTCTCTCTCTCTCTTTCTCTCTTTCTCTGGCAAGTACATGTACCCTCTAGCAAAACTTTTAAAAAATATTCAGCATGACTTATTAAGACCTTTCATTTTTTTTCCAGTTGCCAGAGGGTGCATGCACTTGCCAAAGAGAGACAGAGAGAGAGAGAGAAAGCATCCCCAGTGGGGCACAGTCATACCACAGCCCCTCCTCCATCTCTCCCCCCGTCGGGATTTGGGGGGATGCATGCACACATGCCTAGCATGTTTTTCAAGCTGTCGGGGCTTGGATTCAAACAGTGGTCAGCCATGTGGAATCTAGCTCCCTTAACTGCCAGGCTAAGACTTCTTTTCCTATGTTTCCTGAAACAAGATCACGTGGAATTTTTCCTCTGACCATCTTGAGATGACTCCAGCCTTTTTGGTGAGCTGCCTAGAGCAGCGGCAGGGCTGGGGCACCGCTGCAGGCTGGTGGCTCCTGTAGCTCACACGCTCCACACCTATGGCACTGCCGAGGCAGCAGCTTGACAGAGCCTAAGTGCACTGATGACAGTGATAACAGGAGGACTCCTGGCTACAATGTCCCACCTGGGCTTCTCGCGCTTCAGCTCTGTTACCGTCATCCTGCCAGCCTCAGCCATTGCCTTGAGCAATGAGGCCGCCGTGCTGCAGCCATTCGACAGTGCTGAAAGCTTTCAAAGGCCCTCTCGGTCCACGGCGGACGGCACAGTGTGTACGCCCGATGTGGAATTGGGTTTCTGGCAGACTGCTATTATTAGCTCGTCAGCAGAAAGCAGTGTGTCCGGGGAGGTTACTCACCAGTGAACCACCTCTGCAATGTGCCCCACTGCTATCTTCATGCACATCACATCAGAGAGACACTGAGGAGGCGCACAGCACATCTGTGTGTGTGGTTGATAAACTCTGACTAAACAGGCTTGCAGAGTTCCGCCTGGCTGTGAACACGAGGGTGTGACAGTCTGAGAGGTAACAGAGTAGAAATCCTAAAGTCGGACCTTCGTGACCTCAGGCAAGTTACTTAACCTCTCTGTCCTTCAGTTTCCTCAGCTGTCAAAGGAAGAATAGTAACATCGCCTGCCTCATAGTCTTGTTGTGAGGGCTAAATGGGTTAATAGACGTAAAATGCTTAGAACTGTGCTTGGGACAACAGTGCCAGGGAAGTATGTGCCGTCCTTATTATTGGGACAAAAGAAACTGGGCCGCGACTCACCTCTGGGATACCAGAGCCGCAGGCGTACGGCGCAAACACGCGCACCAGGGAGACGGCCAGGAACGCAAACAGCAACGCCCACAGGATGTACATCAGGTAGTTGAGGATGTAGGCACTGGCGCCCTAAACAGGACACAAGCCAAGAAAGAGAACATGAGCTGTGACGGACATGAGCTACGGAGCCTGTCCCGCCGGCGGTCGAGAGCAAGACGGCTTTGATGACTGGGCAGGCCCAGTCCCCACCCTGTACGAACAGGCAGCTAGGGCCAGTTTTCTCAGCTGCTGCTGTGGCTACACCCAGCACATCTCCACAGCCCCAGGTGTTGCCCCAGGAGCCGTCTACACACCTTCTACCAGGTGAGCTCACAGGAGCAATGGCAACCGTGAAGGATGCCTGCTTTGAATGGCCACTCGGCTAGTTAGTGAAAGGTATGACACAGACGCTCCCATCTTTGAGCCCCCGGATGCTGTGTTCTGTGCTGTCTGTAGCGCATTGGTCTCTCGTGCCTTTCCCTGGAGCCTCACCTGGAGCACAACAGGCGATCACACTGCTGGCGAGGAACTGGACCTTAGATCTCTGACACTCAAAGTGCGGGTGTGGACCCGCAGCAGCAGCATACCCTGGGAGCTTATTCCAAACGCACTCTCAGGCCCATGCCCTGAGCTGCCGACACCGACATCCGGGGTGGCCGCAGCCACACACGTTTTCACAAGCCAGCCAGGAGAAGTGGATGTGCACTAACACTTGAGAGGCACTGCTGGGGGAGACTGGACCATCACCTTCAGAACAGCTCGGTGAGCCACTTCTATACTACCTGACACGCACAGAACGTTTTCTGAACCAAACACACAGTCCAGCGTGTTGTGAGTGGAGGACCCGGGCTGTTGGGTGGGGACCCTTTCTCTAGGCCTCAGCTTCTTGCCACCATCTGGATTTCTCAAGTGTGGGGGGAAGGAAAGAGAGGTCACCTACGAGTCAGGCCAGGGACACGGCCACATGTGTGCCTATTAAATGCAAAAACACATTCCAGGAGACTGCTCTGGCCTTTACAAGCGCATATATTCACACCCTATGTGGTGAGAAATTGGACTGAAGAATACCTTTCACCCACTGAAGTATGTACTTCTTTGGCGACTAAAAATAACTTCCAACTCTTACTAACAGTAATTCTTTGAACCAAAGTATAAATCTTAAAACGGGCTGAAAAGATGGATAGCCATATTTCCACGAAATGCATATTGCGAGTAGGAGAGAAGAAATAAAAAATGGCGCCCGGCCAGCTCCGCCTGCCCGCTCTCATCAGCCCAAACACAGGATTTCTTTCTGGAAGTATTGGAGAGCACTGAGAACATGAGAGATTTCAAGATCCCTGTCTGCTTCTGAGATTGGACGGAATTAATTTTCAATTCCACCAGAAAGAGGCTTCATAGTAAAATGGCAAAATGCGTACCGAAAGGCTCCAGCCACGGCAAGTCAATCAGGTCAGAGAAACCGGGGAGGGGAGGACAAGATGCAGAAACGTGTTACGAGATCTTGCAAGAGTAGTGCGAGCGGAACTGATCTAGCTTCAGTCCACCAGCACTGCTTGTGGCTCACCCCGTCTTCTCACCTGGCTTTCTGATCTGCCAGGTAACCAATAAACTCACTTAGAAGTTAACCCTTTCCTGAGCTAAGATTTGTATACAAATCTGAAAGCTCTAAGTGTCCAGAAGCAAGCTCTGGGTCTATGGGTCAGTGCCACGATTCCTGTGCCTAGACATTGTCTTCATAGAAGGCCCAGAAACAGCCTCTGTGGCTCAGGAGATGTGATGGAAGATGGTAAGTGCAATGACAATGCGCCCCCCTTCACACCCACTGGGACGGCTGAAATAAACAGGACAAACAGTAACAAAAGCTGGCAAGGACAAGGAGCCTTCAGAACTCGCATACACTGCTGGCAGCAACCTAAGATGGCACAGCCACTTGGGAAAACAGTCTGCCAGTTCCCCGGATGGTTAAACGGAGAGTTCCTCCCTGCCCCAGTACTTCGACTCCTAGGTATCTACCCAAGAAAAGTGAAACACGTGTGCATACAAAAACTTGTGCATGAACGTGTGTGGCAGCGTCCCCCATAATAGAAAAGAAGTGGCAGCAAGCCGCCTGCATCACCGGGGGAATGGACGAAGGCACTGTGGTCTATCCATGCAACGGGACAGTCTTCGGCCATAAACAGAGCAAAGGCCCAATTTGTGCTACAACCTGAAGGGCCCTGGAAACACTGCTGGGCAAAGGGACCAGACACAAAGCCCACACGGTGTACGACTCGGGTCCTATGAGACGTGCGGAAGTCCACAGAGAAAGAAAGTGGATGAGCGGCTGCAGGTACTGGCGGGTTAGGGGCACATGGGAGTGACTGCTAATGGGTGCAGTGTTTGGAGGTGGTGATGAAAATGTACTAAATTAGACTGTAGTGATGGCTGCACAACGCCATGGAAACACTAAAAGCCACTCAATTATACACTTCAAACGGGTCAACCATGTGAAGTGTGAATTACGTCTCACTAAAGTAGCTATTTGGAAAAAAGATCATTTATTCTTTCTCTTCATTTAAAAGGTATAAAAATGAAACCTATTTCTTCAACACGACTGATAAACTATCTTTGGTAAGAAATGTAAAGCCAACCAAGGCTTTTATAAACACGCACACTTCAAAAAGCTCATAGGAAATGCACATTATGAAAAACTAAGCATGAATTTAAACACTTTTTGCACCAAAATACACTCCTACTTTATTCCATTTTCCATGACCTTTTCTAACTCATGTGTGTGTGTGTGTGTGTGTGCGTGTGTGCACGTGCACACATGTGTGCGTTTACCAAATGAAACAGTGGGGAAGTTCTCCAAGTGAAGTTCGAGGGGGTGGCAGTAAGGCTACCAAAAGGCAAGTCATCCGCTAGCACTAAGCTGCGGGCTGACAGCAGAACAGAGCCCTGAGGGGAGTCACAGGCTTCCTGCACACGTGCCCAGCGGTGCTGCCGAATGCATACAGCGTGGGGGGGCTCCCGGCCCAGCCCCTGCCAGACACCCACCTCCGACTGATTCACCAGCAGCTCCGACCATTTCTGCCACAGGGGACACCTGTCCCTGTCCTCAAAGGTGGTCTCGTTGGAAGTCCAGCAGCACTGCTCATGGCTGTAC
This sequence comes from Tupaia tana, assembly GCA_026018925.1. Lineage (NCBI taxonomy): Eukaryota > Metazoa > Chordata > Mammalia > Scandentia > Tupaiidae > Tupaia > Tupaia tana. The sequence goes on from JAKSZU010000009.1 coordinate 163,458,508, forward strand.
CAGAAGGCAGACAGGCAGACGCCCTCCTTCAGGTCCGTCATCCAGTCCACAGCGAGATCAATGACTCCGGCCAATGTGCCTGGAAGAAGCAGCACAAGCCACTGAGAGCCATGCCTGGGTGCACGAGAACACAGCATGCACAGCGGCACACCTGCCCAGGCCTGCCCCTCACAGGCGCTTCTTCCATCAGCTTGATGTCACCTGAACCTTTCTGGCGTGGGCGAGGCAGTGCCAGCCCAGGCAGAGATGCGAAGGGCCCGGGCAGCTCAAACCAGGTAGGAAGGTGAGACAATATGTGTTTATAGTCTTACCTCAGCCACCAAGGCCATGGCCTTTCAGCATTTGTGCCTTCCTCTTTTTTAAAGAACTATTTACTTAATTATATTTATTCATTCATTTTTTTTTTTTTTTGGAGAGGTTTTTGCTGTAGGGCGCGTGCGCTTGCCAGAGAGACAGAAAGCAAGAAATCACCCCCCAGGGGGGATGGCCACGCCACAATCTCTTCTCCTCCATTCTCCTCTCAGAATCTTGGGCACGCATGCACACACACGTCTGGCATTGGTTTAAGCCACCGGGTCCGACACTTGAACCGTGGTCGACTACAAGGGAGTCCAGTGACATAGCCATTACGCCAACTGCTGGTCCCGTCATTAATTATTTTTGATTTGACAGAGAGAGACAAAGAGAGAGGGAGGGAGAGAGAGAGAGGGAGAGAGAGAGAGGGAGGGAGGAAGTGAGAAAGCAAACCACCAGGTCCAGGATTTGAACCACGGTCAGCCATGTGGAAGTGCCCAGCACCTTAACCACCATGCCACCTGCTGGTCTCAGCATTTGTACCTTTCTAGATTTGTGAAATAGGATAGATACACCACGAAAATCATAACCCTATAAATACACAGCCCCATAAAATGTAACAGGAAACGGCAACGCAGAGAGAGCGGAAGCGTAGGACTACGACCACCACACGGTGTAACCCAGCACGGTTTGCTGCCATAGGAGCCACCCTGGGGAAACCTTGATTGTTGGAATTCCTGGATTTTAAAAATTGTGCCTAAGGGACTGTGGGTCTCGGTGAGCAAATGGTTACTTTACAAGCCAGCAAGTGGGCCACAAAAGGCTGCCCCAGGTCTCTTTCCAGAGCCCATCCCAGTCTTCTAGAAGGCAGGGAGTGTTTTTAGGCTTCTTACTTTTCAAACTTTTCCTTAGTCTTGGATCCACAGCCCTATCGCCCCCAAAGGCATCCATGAGCTGTGACAGTGCCCCACCCCCACCCCGCCTGCTCTTCTCCAGAATGTTCCGTTTCAGGCCTCCTTCCTGCTCGGGGCAGTTGGGACAACTCCTTTTTTCTTTCCCCAATGTCTTTGACCTCTCCCTCTCTGATGGCTCCATCAGCCTTTAACATTTAAAAACCAAAGAAGCACCCTCGCTGGTCCCCCTTCCCCCAGCCACAGTCCTACCTTCTCCTGGCCCCCGGGGCTCACTTCCTCTCAGCCAGCCCACCTGCTCCACCTGCCGGAACTCCCAGGCAGCTGAGGACAGCGGCCTTGCTTAGTCTTCACTTCTGGAACAGGATCGGCAAATCACAGTCCAAGGGCCTGACGTGGCCCGCAGCCTGCCTTTGTAAATAAAGTTTTATCGGTGCACAGGCAGGCCATTCGATTCCGTACTGTCTATAGCTGCTTTGCTGCTACATGGCAGAACTGGACGGCTGGGACACATCCCCTAGCTCACAAAGCTGAAAATAGTTACTCTCAAGCCCTCTACACAAGTTTGCTGACTCGAGTTCCAAACCTCTCAGCACCTCTGCAAGCTCCTGACCCGCCCCACCTGCCTCCTGCCCTCGGCCTCTCTGCCATCAGACCACCACCCGGGGCTCAGTTCTGTCTGTGCTGCTGCACGGCCCTGACTCTCCCAATGGGCTCGCTATGCTATAGCCAGACCCATGCCACTCCCCTGTGAAAGCCCCACCATGGTTTCCCACTGTCTTCAACAGGTCACTTGCTCTGATAACTGGACCCTGGTATCCCTCCAGTGTCACCTTTTCCATCACGAAACCCCACACCCTGCCCACTCCACATTCCTGGAACTTGCCTGGCTCTCCTCCCTGCACCACCTCCAACAGGCACCACCCTTCCTGCACTGGGCAATCTCCTACCTATCTTCCAGATGTCAGCAATTACATTGCCTCCTCTGGGAAGCCTTCCATGATTTCCTAAGTCTGGGTCAGGAGTACTTCCCAAGCATTCATGTGACTGCCTGGCACTCCCGCTTCAACATACCTACTACAGCCTGATACCGCAAATATCGTGATTAGCTAGACATACATATACAGACAGATGTGTCTCTACTTCTCTTAGGCTAAAAGTCTGGCAGGGGAAAGAAGGTTTCATTGTCTGCTTGACCCCTTCCCACAATGTGGGGTCAGGCCGGATACCCAGTCCTCTCTAGATGGTGGGGCCTTGTGCACTGTCGTATGCACATCTGCTAGGTAGTTGGGACTCTACATACATGCTGAATGCATGAGTGTAATAACTAAATAAATGAAAATGCAGGAAACTTGGGTCCACTCACTCATCGAGGTCCCCTCTGTGTGTCAGTCACTAGCCCTGGCCCAGCAGGTACGAGCCTCCAAGGACTTGCACCTCGTGGGGGAAGAGAGACACTAGACAAAATAAGTCAGTGAATTAGAGGTTCCGCTAGACGGTGATAAATGCAAAGAGAAAACACCAGAAGCTCCTCAAAAAGTTCAACACACAGTTACCATCGACCTAGCAATTCCACTCCTAAATGCAGACCCAGAGAAAGAAAACTATACATCCACACAAAGACTTGTATACAAATGTCCCAGCAACATTATTCGGAATAGCCAAAAAGTAGAAACAACCCAATGCCCATCACCAGCCTGGTGGGTAAACAAAATGGGGCCTATCGTACTAGGGACCAGTATTCGACCTTGGAAAGGAATGGTGCGCTGACACACGCTACGACATGGACGAACCTTGAGAACACAATGCTGAGTGGAAGAAGTAAACCGCAAAAGGCCACATGCTGGGCCTGCAGGTGGCATGGTGTTTAAGGTGCTCGATCCCACATAGCCGACTCTGCAGTTCAAGTCCTACACCCAGCTGCTTTAAAATCACACCAGGTGCATGTGTGTGCATGCCCAAAATCCCAAGAGGAGAAGAGAGAAGGGACTGCAGTGTGGCCAACCTCCCGAGGGGGGGATTTCTCACTTTCCCTTTCTCTGTCTCCATCACTTTCTGGTGAGCACACAAAAACAAAGCACAGACTGTATGTCTACACTTACACACTATATCCAGAATGGGCAGACTGCGAAGACAGGAAGTAGATTAGCGGTAGTCTGGTGCTGGGAAAGGACTATTGGGGGAGGGAGGCTGGAGATTACAGCTAAAGGGTACAGAGGGTCTTTGGGAAGTAATAAAACTATCCCAAAATTGACGGTGGTGATGGCCGCCCAACTCTGTGAACACACGGAAAACCCCTGGATCGCACGCTCTGAGAGGGTGACTTGTAGGGCCTGTGAGTTATGCACACCCAGTGGGCGAGGGCCGTGGAGCTCGGAGAGGGAGGACCGTAACTTCAGAGGCCAGGTCAGGGAATGCCTCACATGAACGAAGATGGTGAGGAAGGAGTCCTGCAGATACCCAGAGGCAAGATGCCATGATCGCCCCAAATTGCATCATTACTCATTCACTCATAATCACATTATTCCGCCCCCAATCTTCCTTACCCATTCTGGTTGACTGCCATGGGCTGGCCTCAGCTTTGTTCCGTGGTACAACAGTGACACCCAGTGGGGGCTGCTGATAGAGGCCCTGCAGAGGAGATTCTGCTGGCCTCTCCTTCTGGGAGGAGTGAGAATACAGTGGCCAGGCAGGGAAGGGAAGCGCTTGCTGGGTTTCCCTTCAGTGTGCACCCAGCTTGAAAGGTCACGTTGAGCGTCACTTTCGCATCATCCCACGCTTGCCCTCCTGCATTCAGCAGCCACCGTGTCCCCAGGGTCTCCTTTCTCCAATGGCTCTCACCCATGGGTACGTGAGAATCAGAGAGGAGCGGGCCCTACTCCATGCCAGGACGCCCTCTCCAGAGATGCCGTCTAACTGAGGCCTGGGCATCTGTACAAATGATTTAATCCCACAGGTGATTCCTCCTGAAAACCTGAGGAAACTGGTTGCTAGTGAAGCCAGCTGGCCCACATCCAGCTAGTTAAAGGCAGTCCAACTGGGCTCCTAGATGTATCAATAAATCTCAACTGGAATACTTCCTCCTGCAAGACACGAGGGCGTCCACCCTGAATGTCTGCATTTACCCTATTTCTTTCTCCTCCCTAGGAACCAGAATAATGAGACATCATGGGCCGTGATAAATCAGTCTAAGTAAGGATGTCAACATTGACAGCCAATGCCCAGCCTGCCCGTCTTCACAGCGCTTCATAAAAGGAGTGGAGCAAGATCAGCGGCAGGACAGCGTGTGTCCAGTCTACTTCCCTGCCTTGGCTACGGCCATCATATACTAGAAAGTGTCACTGTGGGGGGAGGACAGACTGGAGGAACAGACAGACAGCTGCTGTGTCTAGCAGAAAGGGCCTCCCCTCTGAGTGTCCTGTCCTCGTGGCTCCGTAAGGAATGCCAAAGCAGACAGGCAGGGGGAGCCCTTCCTGGCAACCAAGGTCGTGTGATTTTCTTGGGAATAAATGAAAGATTGCTCAGAAATGGAAACCCCCTGTGACCACAACATTCGATCTGTGCCCCATTAGTGTTGTGTCATCCTTAGGGGATCAATTCTCTAATCGGCTCTCTGACCGTGACTCTTACAGTATTACACTAGGGGCTCTGTATTAAGGGAGTCTCTAGCATACTCAGATTTTGTCTTCTTAGACACTAGCCTTCACCACTTCCTAAAAGGAGGTACGTTTCAGGAAACAAGTCCCATAAAGAGCAGGTTTCTCCTCCAGATATTCATCCATTTACTCTGGAAACATCTACTACTCACAGACACCACGCCAGGGCTATAAAACAGAGAGACGCAGAATCCTTAAGGGCGAGAGCGAGGGCAGGGCTGAAGGTGTCGCCCCTGGGAGGCAGCTCAGACCCAGCTTGGTGTCTAGAGTTACGCTGTGGGTTGACAATGATTACAATCCAGGCCAGGGCCTGCTGGCGGGACGGAAAGCCGACCTCACATGGTACTTTGTCAGGGAGCCGAGTGTTTCCGTGCGTCACCACCTCCTACCGGAGGGCACCGGAACGAAAGGGAGTGCTAAGAAACCCTCGCACCGGATGCCAAGGCCTGCCCAGCCCTGCGAGTATGGCCCTCCAGAAGCCGTGCCCGCTCCCTGCCCTGGCCTGCTTGATTGATGATGGATTTTGTGTTAAGCTGACGATCATGCTTTCTGCCCTCACTATGCCAAGGACTGAATCCCTCGCCGGCCCCGCCTGCCCCCGCACGTACCCGCCAGCAGGCCGATGAGCAGCATCACCACCCATCCCGACCAAGCGTCCAGCAGGCTCTTGATGAACTCCCAGATGGACTCCTTGCTCTTGCTGGTGATCTAGGACAGAGCAGACGAGGGGGTCGGCGTGAGTGCCTTGCCAGTTCCGGCTTCTCCCTCAAGGCTGCTTCCTGGGAAACAGGGTGACTGGGAAAATGAATGTAATTAAGCACCCCAATTCCCAGTGACATTCTTCCTCAGTAACAGCACATCGGGCTAGAAGACGCCACGACGGTCTCCCCAGAATAGAGCGCAGGGAAACCTGCTTCCTGAAAGAAACAGGCCAAATGTGATTTGACCTTTGATTATTTGAAAGCCTTTCTGAAGGGAGACATCGATTTGGTGTTACCATTTGCAATACATTAACTTACACTGTAACATCTATTCAGTAAAAAAGCTTCCTCGTGGGCTGGCCCCACGGCCTAGTGGGTAAGGGAGCTGACCCACAAGGCTAATCACACGGTTCAAACCCCAGCCCCAGCAGCTTGAAGAACTCTCAACAGGATGCAGAAATGCAGAAGGGACTGAACAATGACCACACCCCATTGGGGAGGAACTTTCTCATTCTTCTCTCTTTCTTTCTTTTTTTTTATATCTTTTTTTTTTTTTGAGAGGTTTTTGCTACAGGGTGTGTGTGCTCACTGGAGAGACAGAGAGAGACAGAGGGACAAAAAGCGAGAAATCACCCCCCAGGGGGATGGGCATGCCACAATGCCTTCTCTTCCATTCTTCTCTCAGGATCTTGGGCACACACGCACACATGCCTGGCGTGAGTTTAAGTCACCGGGTCTGGGACTCAAACCGTGGTTGACTATATGGGAGTTCAGCAACATAGCCATTACGGTAACTGCTGGTCCCTCATTCTTCTCTCTGTCTGTCTCTGGCAAGTGCAAGTGCCCTCGGGCAATTAAAAAAAATAAAGAGGGGGCCAACAGGTGACGTGGCATGGTGGTTAAGGGCGCTGGACTCCCACATGGCTGACCACAGTTCAAGTCCCAAAGCTGGCAGCTTGTTTTCTCTCTCTCTCTCTCTCGCTCTCGCTCTGTCCCTCTCTGGTCAAATTTAAATAAATAAATAAAGTTGAATAAAATAATTTTAAAATAAATAAAGTGCTGCTTTGATATTTAAAAAAAGAAAGAAAGAAAGAAAGAAGGGGTAGAAAAAGCCTCGTGGTCCAACAAAAACCTTATTTTCTACTTTTGTTTGCAAGGTTAAATTTTAACAGCAAGCACTGTGGATTAGCCAGCACGGGTCAGGTGCACTGTGGTGGACAGCCCGTTTATACACACTGTGAGAATACCCTCTGCCCACTGAGCTTGCAGAATCCACTGTCCCTGGGGTCGTCGCGCCCCTTCCAGCCCAGTAAAATGGGGCTGACAAGTGATTTCTGAAAAGGGCCAGGAAGTAAACATCTGCGGGTCAAATGGTCTGTGCAGCTCCCCAACTTGGCCACTGTGACCCAAAAGGAGCCATTGGGAACATGTAAATGAACAGGAATGGCTGAGCTGCAATAAAACTTCATTGGCAAACCAAGGTGCCAGCTGGCTTTGGTCCCAGGGCCATCGTTTGCCGCCACTCACTGCTCCAGAGTGAAGGCCACCCTAGCCCCACACTCCTCCAGCAGGAACACAGGGACTAAGTGGCCTTTTTGACTGGACCCCTCCTCCACCTGTCCCCCTGCCAACCATCATGAAGCAACATGACATGGTCACAGTGTCCTCCTGAAGAGTAGCCCTCCTGAAGGGTGGCCTGCGGGCAGCCCCCCTGCACACTCTTCGCCTTGCACTCTGCAGGCTCCCCTCCTTCGCCTCTGTCTGCTTCTCGGAGGTGCCTGTCACTGGCTCCGCCTACCTCCCCGGTGAACCTACTGATCTTGGCATCGCTCAGGGTCCTGACTGCCTCCTTAGATCACCATCTATACACCCAGGCCACCGTGGCCACCTCTAAAGCTTCAGTACCCACTTGCACGCCCGGGACCTTCATCCTCACCATGGCCCTGACTCACCATTGTACTGCATGGCTCTCCCCACCTGCCGGCCACCCAGCAGGTCAGGCGTGCAGCTCAAACTCAGAGCATCTAAAACAGTCTAGAGCTCACTAGCCTCCCTATGGCATCGGCCACGCTCCCAGTCTCTCATCCGCGGCATCACTCCATCTGGCCACAGCCTGCTCCTCCCTGACCCCACTCTCCTGCAGACCCCAATCCCGCCCCATGTGCCATCAACGGCTCCTCTGAACAGCTCTTGGCCTGAGCCCCTCGCCCACCCGCAGTTCACTGCCTCAGTCAGGCCCTCGTCCTCTTTCTCCTGAATCAACTCCTGGGCCCTCCATTCTTCCCTTTGTGATGCCTCTTCATTGTGTAGCGTGGCCTTCGGCCCCACGTGCGCTTGCTTCTCCGTGGCTCCCTTGTCCCCACCTTGACCCTCTTGCCCACATTTCCAGACTCTCTATTCCTTGCCTTCCACACATCCTCCACCAGACCCTGGGAGTGCCCCGAGCTGCCCTAAGGTCCCTTCATGCCTCCGTGATTAAAAGACCACCCATGGACCTCCCCTCGTCTGCCTTCAGCGCACGTCTCGGCCCTGGCCTCGGTCCCCAAGGAGCTGTTCCGCCATGTCCAACATGGAGAAACGCCTGTTCAACCTAAAGTTTGCGGCCAAAGAACTGAGCAGGAATGCTAAGAAATGCGATAAGGAGGAAAAGGCCGAAAAGGCCAAAATTAAAAAGGCCATTCAGAAGGGCAACATGGAAGTTGCGAGGGTACACGCCGAAAATGCCATCCGCCAGAAGAAGCAGGCGGTGAATTTCTTGAGAATGAGTGCGCGAGTCGATGCGGTGGCTGCCAGAGTCCAGACGGCGGTGACTATGGGCAAGGTGACCAAGTCGATGGCCGGTGTGGTTAAGTCGATGGATGCGACATTAAAGACCATGAATCTGGAGAAGATCTCTGTCTTCATGGACAAGTTCGAGCACCAGTTTGAGACTCTGGACGTCCAGACGCAGCAAATGGAGGACACGATGAGTAGCACGACGACGCTGACCACTCCCCAGGACCAAGTGGATGTGCTCCTCCAGGAAATGGCAGACGAGGCGGGCCTCGACCTCAACATGGAGCTGCCGCAGGGGCAGACTGGCTCCGTGGGCACCCGCGTGGCTTCCCCCGGCAGGATGAACTGTCCCAAAGACCCGCCCGCCTTCGAGATCAAGTGTGATGGCAGAGCCCCCTCTGAGGTTTCCTGGCCGTTAGTCTCCTGTTTAAATGCTCTCCGTAAATTAGGGGAGATTCGATACCCTAGAAACTGAACGTGCCAGAATGCTAAAATACTCTTACCTTTGAGGTTACGGCCTTCTTCAGATACATTAAGAAATTACAGTCTTTCACTACTCTTAACTCGATTTTAAAGTTCCGTATAACTTGTGCTGATGTGTATTTTTATAGCTGCCTTTTAACAGAACTAGTTAATTTGGTGTATATGAATCTTTATGGAAAATTTGGTCAAAACTCTAGTTCCCTTGTATTCAGTTTTCTGCCCAGAATCATCAAATTGAAGGTTTTGGGTGTGTGTGTGTGTGTGTGTGTGTGTGTGTTTTAATTTAGTGTGACTGATAATGTTTAGAATGATATGTGATACATTAAAAAGAGGATTACTTAGTTTGATTACAGAGATGTAAACACTCAACTTATTCAAAGAACAGTGCTATTTCTGTATATCTTTGTTTTTTGGTCATCAGAGTGTGGTTGCAATTGACAGTTGATCTATTCTCATAACTTATACTAAAATTACCTTAAGCTGTTATATTTTCCAGATTCCTTTACTGTTTTCAGTCTATAAATTTTTCACCTAATAATTGTCTTTGTATAACTGGGAGAAAAATACCATGTAACTTCATTTATTATCAAGAATATTTTACTTTGCTTATTTTTTAATTTACTAAATAGAATTTTTAGAAAAACTGAGAAGGCTGACATTTGACAATGTCTTCAAACAAACTTCTCTGATACATTTCTAGTTATTTTCCTATTTCAACACTAATTAGACTATACAATGTATTTATTAGCATGACAGTCATTACCCACTCTTAACATTGCCAAAGAACTGTCAATTGATTTGGAAGTGTGTGTTCATAAGTTTTGTTTTAATTTTAATAACCAAAAATGGAAATAAAATTAGAACTGCATTTTAAGTTCTAAAAAAAAAAAAAAAAGACCACCCATGGAAAAAAGAAAAAAAAAAAAAAAAACACACACACACACACATACACACACTCCTGATAGTTGGAATCCGATCTCGTTCTCTGCTTACCAAACTCTCAGTCACCCTTGAAGACTTGGCTGAAATGCCCCCTCTCTGAAAAACCAGTCCCTACGCATCCCTTCGGAATGACCCCATAGCACTGGGTACACAACTTTACGGGGCCCACTGACAATCTCACTGATGGCCACCACGATGCCAGGTACCATAACACATGTGCAGTCTCGTTTGACCTTCAGGGTTGATTACCACCCTCCTGGATGGCAAAACAGGGCTTAGGAATGGTGGCCCCAAAGTCGCCCAGCCTGAAAGCATCAGGGCAGGGCATGTGACAGGTCTATCTGGTCCCACATTCCCTCTGACCACACAGCCTGCCCCCAAGTGCCTGGTGTTAGGATGCGCTGTCCCTATCCGTGCCTCTCCCTGCAGCCTCCCCGTTCTTGGGAGCCTAACCCAGCCCATGATATGTGCCTCCAAGGCCCAGCCTAACAGCTTCTGAATGAAAACATGGCACGTCCTTTGTGGGATCCCTTCCAGCATGCGCTCACCTTTCTGTGTCTGTCAGTGTCCCGCGACTTCTCCCTCAGCCAGTCGATGGTGTGGAAGTCCTCGTATGTCCCCACGTCAGGGAAGGGTTCATCGAGGAAATCCATCAGGTTCCCAGAGCCACTCATCGCTCCTGCATTGACCATGCTAGTTACACCTGGGAGAGAAGACTGACTGTTAAAAATGTGAGCAAGGTATGGGACCAGCAGTTGGCGTAATGGCTATGTCACTGGACTCCCATGTAGTCGACCATAGTTCAAGTCCTGGACCCAGTGGATTAAACTCATACCAGGCACGTGTGCATGTGTGCCCAAGATCCCAAGAGGAGAATGAAGGAGAAGGGATTGCAGCATGGCCATCCCCCTGGGGGGGGTGATTTCTCGCTTTCTGTCTCTCTGTCTGTCTCTGTCTTTCTGGCGAGCACATATGCCCTAGCCTAAAGTCAGACTTGTGTTCATGGATATGTATATATCAGCTGTGCTTGCTATTGAAAATACTTAATTAAGATCTTTAGTGAATCAATAAAATGTGGGGGGGAGGCATAGAAAGCAACCATAGATATTAGAGACAGTGTGGGGGGAGGGTGGGAGATGGCAGAGGGTGAGAGATAGGGAATCAAGGATGGGGAAAAAAAGCAAAATATACAGGAAACAAGAAATGGAAAATTATTTGTTGATGATAACACATATGTTGATGTGCGTGATTGAGCCAATATACAGTGTATTCTGGGTGGAAAATCTCATTTTGTATGCTGTAATGATGTACGGTGAATGAATGTAAATAAACTTAAATTTAAAAAAATAATAATAAAAATAAAATGCAAAAAAAAAATGTGAGCAAGGTATCCCCAGGGGACATGGCAGGAGAATGACCCGCATGTACTATTTTCTTGTATAAGAAAAATATCTGAGCATAGCCACGTCTACTGTAATGATATGTCGTCACATGCTACATCACACTTCCATCAACGGCAGGCCACATATATTGGGTTGTTGTCAGTCATGACATTATGTTTTTCTATGCCAAAATGCATCATGACTCTTCCAATGACTCAATACAGCAGTGGTCACATAAGGAGTGACAGTCTATGCCACCCAGCCTAGGCAGCAGCAGGCCACAACATCCAACCTAGGTGGGTAGTAGGTTCACAATGCTGGCGGCTAGAAAGTCCCAAGCCATGGGGCTGACATCGGGCCTGCTACATCACGATATGACCGACAGAAGCAGAGAGGGCGGTGGGCACGTGCAGAGAGATCTGCAAGCAGCCATCTTCCTTTTAGGTTTATTTATTTCAGCCACAGGCGACAGGGAAACAGAGACGGCGTCCCTACAGGGTCTTAACGCCACAATCCACACATGCCCAGTGTACTGACGGAGGTCCCCAGACACAACGCAGAACCCTCCCACATGGGCAGCCTTGCAGAGCATCATGTTTACTGCTAGGCCACCAGTCAGCCCCTGCATCTGCCGCTGATAACACCCACGCTCACAGGAACTAACCCATGCTCACGAGAGCTAGAACTCACTCCCTCTCACGAGCCAGCATTGATCCTTATGGGAGTGCTGTCCCCATGATCCAGTCCCTGCCCACTAGGCCTCAGCTCTTAAAGGTCTCACCAGCTCCCAAGACCATTACACTGGAGACCAAATTCCAAAACGTGAACCTCTAGGGGACAAACCATTATCGAAACTACAGTGGGGCAGGGCATAGCTCTCATGGAGCTGAAGGAAACCACTCCGTAGGCAGCCCATGTGCTGTCATCACAGATATTCAAAACACACAGCAAGGACAGAGAGCAAACCACAGTGGGGCTGGGTGCCCTGCGGAAGGGAGTAAGGGGCAGGGCCCTCGTGGAGACTGACAAGCAGGGACGACCTGCCCCGTAAGGCTCCTAGCAAGGAACTCGGGTGCAAGCACTGGGTTTTAGTATTCTCAAAAACAGTCAGAAAGGCTCCTGCTGCCATGGCAGCAGCAAAACTGAATGTTTCTTCCTTTTCTAAGATAGCAAGTCCACTCACTATTCTGGCTCCTCCTGCTTGGAAAATGACCACAAATAAACTGACACACATCGTCCACGTTCTACTGATACGGCCATCAAAGCCTCATTCACAGATGACACGGAAACTCATTGGAGATGCAAAAAAAACTTCCCAGCAGGACCAATGCTCACCGCCAGAGGCAGAAAAAACCATACTGCTTCACAGCAACGAGAGCTTGGAATACACACGAAGTAAAAATTACTTTGGCAAAAGAGCATGGAAATTTGAATTATAGGACGAGGACCACAAAGGGGCTGGGAGAGATGGTTAAAACTTGAAGGCTGATTATAAAAATATCTGCATGGGCTTTTCCCATTGCCGTGTGTATCTGGAGGAGTCAACCAAGACCTGATGAAGCTGCATTTTAATCAAATTGAAAAGTCACTATGGGCAAAGAAGGGTAATCACCTTACAAGCAATAAAGTGGCCACACTGATTGATTTATTGACCATCTGTGCAACTTGACTGCTTTAAAACTTTAAAAGTTTGAGTCTAAGCTATGCCAAGTGGAAAAGCATACCCGTTGATGAGGACCCAGGGAAGACTCACAGTGCATTCATTAGTCAGTAGCAACCAACGGGGTGAAATTAGAAACAAAGACTTCATTCGCGTTTCTGCGAAAACAAGACAGCAACAGCCTCTTATTATATGGGGTAAGGAAAAGCTCTGATAGGAAAAGTAAGACAGGCTGTTGACCCACAAAGTGAAGCCCTCGTCAGAAAAACGCAGCCAGAAGACGAAAGAATCTCAGAGACTTGGATATTCTGTTAAAAAGGAGGGGCTGGCTGTTGCCACAGCAATAAAACACAATGCTCTGTGAGGTCAGTCCACATGGGAAGGTTCAAGGTTCACGTCTGGAGACTTCTCTGAGTACTGTGGGCATGTGCATGCCTGTGATCCAAGATGGCTGAGGCTGGCAGTGGATTGCAATGTCGGGATCCTGCTGGGGGTGCTATTTCTCTCTCTTTCTTACAGAAGAAATAAACTTTTTTCACAAAGAGTTAATACTATCTGGAATGTAAGCAAATCTATAGTCAAGCAACTTAACTCTGGGTAATAATGCTTGCAACAAAAAGTCCCCCAGGAGAACAATTACACACACATACACATACACACACACACACACACACACACACGCATTAGAGAGATTTTTGTTATAGGGCGTGTGTGCTCGCTAGAGAGACAGAGAGAGACAGAAAGTGAGAAATCACCCCCGGAGTGATGGCCACACCCTCTCCTCCATTCTCCTCTCAGGATCTTGGGCATGTGCACACATATGCCCACCACGAGTTTTAAGCCACTGGTCCCACAATTACATCTTTAAATATTGAAACGATGATGGGGCTTGGCACTGTACTGACCATCACGCACACAACTGGTAGAAGAAAACAGCCCAGATCTAATCTGCAGAGAGATCTGATCTGCAGAGCCTCGGGGAGTGTCCCTCAGGGCCCAAAGGAGGTGACATCACTTCTGAGGGTGGGGTTAGGAGAGGACAGGAAGAGAGATGAGGAGGGCCAGAAGAAGCACAATGCCGGTGGGGAAACAAGAGGACCTCGATCTGGGGTGTCCCCAGGAGATGTGGATGGAGGAGCTAGAACCCAGCCGCCCATGGGAGCAGGGTGGGGCACCGAGGACATGCTGACTGGGAAGCAGACTGGCCCTGAGGCTAGTGTGCTTGAAGGAGCCTGGAGTGGAGGCCAGAGCTGTTCACTTCTTCTCCGCCACAGGGCGTTTCTGCTGGCAGCCGGCGCTTCTGCCACGGCCCCAAGGCCTCGGTCTCGGGGAAGCCAGCATCGCAGAGCCTGGGTCTGGGATGAAATCTCTGCTTTCTAACTGCACTCTTCCCTCACATCAGCATGTTACTGGTCGCTACTGTAAATGACGGGCTGCGGCCACAGGCCAATAAACTCGATTTACAAAACAAGTGATAGGCTAGATTTGGCTTGGCAGACTGGACCCTGATTTATACCACAAAGGCAGGCAGGGAGTGAGATCTGGCCCACGGATGACGGGCATGGCCAACTCCTGTCCTACGGCACCTAGCCACAGGACTGAGCCCCAGTGCAGGTCCCCGATCCGCTGAGGAGGGACGCCTAGAGCCACCAGGCATTGCACCGCCATCATCTTTCAGACGCCCCATAAAATGTAGTCCCTACCCACCTGTCCCTATCCCTGCCTCTACCCCACAGTGGCCAGGTGCCAAGCGACCTGACCGTGTTCGCGCCAGGCTTCCTCTCCATGTGAGATCACATCGTGTTATTTGCCAACTTGCTCTGTTAGTGAACCCCAGATGACTTGGACAGATGGGACGGAAGGTCATAAACTCAGCTTAAAAGATTAAAAGCCTCCAGTCAGCAAGGAAGGCTGGCCGCCCCCAGGGCAAGTACAGCAGTCTGCTGCCAGCCTGGGCCTGCGGAAACTGCTACCGAAATCCCCTCCAAGGCTCAGGAGCCTTCCGGACAGCTCTGGCCACCTTCTTCCTTCCTGTCCCCTCAGTAACTCAACTAATAGGGCTTAACAAACATTTCCTGTACAGGGTCGGATGGGAAATATTTTCAGCTTTGCAGTCCACACAGTCTCTGTTGCAACTACCGCCCTTTGTCATTGTAGTGCATAGCAGCCGGAGATCATGTGTAAATGAAGGGTTATGGCCGTGTGCCAATAAAACTTTATTTACAAATCAACCAGTGAGCTACATTTGGCCTGCAGGCTGTGGTTTGCCGGCCCGCTTGATGCTACAAGCATTGATTGGGCGTCTGTTACCTGCCAGGCCCCTGTCCGAGGCACCAGTGCTACGAGCACACTTACAACCCTCACCACCAACAGAACCCAGCCAGTGAGTCCTCACGATTCACTGGGACAAGTACAAAGATAAGAAGTCATTATCATTCCTCATAGAGATATTTAAGGAAAGGAACATCAGAGATCCCAGAAATACAACCAAGGACCTCACTAGCATCATTTGGACCTTGAAGCTCTGGGAAAATAAAAGGTAGTTCCTAACACACACACACACACACAGAGAGAGAGAGAGAGAGAGAGAGAGAGAGAGAGAGGTTTCTATAAGTTCCTACAATTGGAAAAGTTTCTCCAGCTCGTCAGTTATCCTAAGGCTGATTCAAGACTCCAGGTACTGTGGTTCATGAATAAAAACCGGACCATACCGCAGCTCTCACAGAGTGTTCAAAGTCTCACAGCTGGAGGTCACCTGCAGTGTTTACGAGACACTCCGAAAACCACAGGACACAACAGGAATCCTGGAACCACCAGCTAGAGGAAAGGACTCAAGAACATCGAGTTCAGAGACAGGCCTTGGTCAGTTGGCATCTGAAAATAAACACCCTAAACGCTTCATCGCCTACAGTTTCCAGGAGCTCCAATGACTAATCGCGAGCAGCCTTTACAAAGTTCCTATTCTTACCGCCTACGTGGATTATACGAGGCTCTGAGCTCAGAGGCTGGAGACTACTGGCTGCGAGCTCCTTGTTGCTGGCCAGTCCTCTACAGTCCACCAGGCTGGGTGCCCCTGGCTCAGAGGAGGTGTCATTGTTATACAGGAATTTGGGGTGCCTGGAGCCCCAAATGCCCACCAATGTGTGATCAATGAAGCACCCCAATGCATGTCTCACGATCACAAAGAATTAGAAGTGCAGATAAGAGGAGAGGGCAGTAAAGTAGATTTTACTGAAAGAGGAAAGAATGGGACGCCTCCAGGCAGGGAGGAGTCCCAGAAGTGGGTGACTGACTTAGGGCTCTTGTCAGGGGTTTTTATTTAGCAGTCCAAGCAAGGGCTGGCTTTCTGATAAGGAAGTGGGCGTCAAAAAAATAGCTAAAAATTATCTATTAAGTCAGCATTCTTTGCTCCCTTTTTAAACTGATAATTGAGGTACTTACTGCTAAAGTTTTCCACAGGGCTAACTGACCTGGAGGAGCTGCATACTTTGGGGCCTCTGAGCCATAAAGACCATACTCTTGGTGCTGCAGATTTTAACTAAGTTACTCGCTGCTGTAAGCTGTGTCTGTGTGCAAGCAGTTTTTTACAAATGCTTAACTACTGCTACCCCATCTTTGGGCCTATGTCCTGACTACCTGTTAACAGTTTTATCTCCTACCTCAGTTGTAGTACATGGCCACCAGAGGGTGCTCGCTGGGGTCCAATGGTTCAGGGATGTCATTGCGGCCCTTGGCCACCAGAGGGCGCGCCCTGAGTCCACTGGTTCAGCTCCAGCTGGTCCAGCAAGCACATGCAAGGAGAGCCTCTGCCCTTCTCCGCCGGCTCCAAGAGAACAACTCCTCTCCACTCACCTGCCAGACTCCCCAAGCGCTTTAGCCCTGTCCCTCCTTCCTCAGGTCACCAGAACCTCCTGCCTGCATAGCCCAGGCCCCAGCTCTGCCCTGAATAATGCAACCTCCTTCCCACTCCAACCCCTCCAGTGGCTTCTCTTCTACCCACCCCGAAATAAGTTGGCAAAGGATGACTAAGACGTGGGATACTAAGTGGAAGTCGGGACACGTCAGAAATGCACTGTGCGGTCCCACTTATGTACGTTCCCAAACTGGCCGAAGTAGCCCGGGATGCTCGAGAACACAGGATCCAGTGGTCAGTCGACAGAGGAAAGCAGAGCCGGAAACAAGTTACGGATCAGGAGAGCGGTTTGGGGATGACGCGGAGGGACCTGGGATGTGGCCAGGCGGTTTCCTGACAGGGACAGCAGGGTGGGGATGTGAGAGCATTTCTTGCACAATTCATGAAGCCACACAGCAGCATGTCTGGGGAAGGGGGGGTGACACGAGAGTAAGTCGGGCACACAGTGGGCCATGGGGAAGCCCTGGGTTCTGCGGTCAGACTGGACATATCAGCAGTCTCACCCCTAGTCTGCACCCTAAAAAATGGGCCAAGACCGCCCTCTTAGGGTGATCCTTAGGGTGGCTATGAAAGGCCGGTCCCTGGAACAGTGCCTGGTCCTGGGCGCCTTGCGACAGGTATTTGTCAAATGAGCTTGTCCGTGAGAAAGTGCAGCAGAGTACCAGCCGCCCCACAGGCGGGCTAGAGTGGTTTTGCCTTTCCCCACAACTGTCCACCCGCCTCACTGCTAACAAGGCTGGCCCCTGGCCACTGGCGTGGGCATGTGACCCAGGCTGGCTATGACAGTGCTCCAGTCACCAGCCACTGGGGGTGAGGACAGGACCCCTGCAAGCCAGCCATGAGCAGACAATGGGGAAAAGGGAAGTCTCTGCCAGAGGCATGACTAGCCTGGAGCCCCCAACCCTACCGAGCAACAGCAGGAGGGAGCGAGGCCGGTGGGGCTCCCAGCCGAGGCATTTCTGCACCCCAGGGAACACTGGGTGATGCTGGAGACATCTGTCACATCTGGCACCTAGCAGTTGGAGCCCAGGGATACGCAGCACAGACCTTGCTTAGGAGAACTACCAACCCCAAGGCCGGCAGTGCTGAGGTGGACAACCCTCCCACCTCCCGTCCAAAATGTATCGCACAGGACTTTGGGGGACTTCTCTGTGTGTGTGTGTGTGTGTGTGTGTGTGTATATATATATATATATATATATATATATATATATATATATATCTGAGGCCCCCAGAGGACCTTTGAACTGTACAGGACCATGGGTCATATCTCTCCATCACTGGTTTCCACAGTGGGCAAGCTATGCCCCAGAGCATTCCTGCTCACCAGGGAGGACGTGTCCCCAGGAGACACTTGACAATGCCTGGAGACAGGCTAGGCTGTCATACCTGGGGGGCAGGGGTACTGGCACAGAGTGGGCAGATGCCAGGGTGCTGCTAAAAGGCCCAGGATGCACAGGCCAGGCCCACAGCAGAGAGTGAGGCGGCCCCAAAGGTCAACAGCGACAGGGTAAAGCAACCAGCTAGAGACAGACACCTGCACCCAGGTGCCCCCAGTTTCTCCCCCAGCTACCTCCCCTGGATCAAAGGACAGGGAGCCTTCACCTCCAGGATCCCCCTGCCCCCCACTCCCGTGAGCTGCCGTGTGGCTTCATGAATTGTGCAAGAAATACGCATGTCCCCACCCCACTGCCCAGGAAACAACGTGGCCACGGTTCCAGAACTCCTTCCCTGGACCAGGAGAAGAAAACACCACCAAGGCATACCATAATAAAATTGTTAAAACTAGCAGAAACGGCCATCTTAAAAGCAGTGAGAGGAGGAAAGGCAGATTACATACAAAGAAAACTGTCAGACGACCACTGACCTCGAACCACACGGGGCTTGGCGGCACCAGCCCTCTCCCAGCACAGTCGAAATCACATAGAGTTTTGACTCCTTCGGGACCAGCAGTTGGCGTAATGGCTATGTTGCTGGACTCCCATGTAGCCGACCACAGTTCGAGTCCCAGATCTGGTGGCTTAAGCTCACGCTGGGCACGTGTGCATGCATGTCCAAGATCCCGAGAGGAGAATGGAGGAGAAGGGACTGCGGCGTGGCCATCCCCACGGTGGGGTGATTTCTCACTTTCTGTCTCCCTGTCTCTGTCTTTCTGGCAAGCACACACGGCTGGTAGCAAAAACCTCTCCAAAAAATAAGAGTTTTGACTCCTTCAAAAATTAACTACTAGTAGCCTATTGATGACCAAAAGCCTTACCAAAAACTGTAAGCACTTGATTAACACATATGTTATATGTATCATGTACTGCACTTTTATAATAAAACCGGCTAGAGAAAAGGAAATGCTGTGAAGAAAATCCTAAGGAAGAGAAAATGCACTCCAGGAGTATACCGTATTTGTGGACTCTGTAAGCTTAGGTCATCTGTTCACAAGTCGCACTGTCTTGCCTTTGAAAACAATCCCTGTATAAGTGTGCCCGTGCAGGTCAAGCCCGAGCTGTTCCAGGGCCGCCTGTATGAGCGGCCACAACACAGCAGCATCGCATACAGTAAAGACCATGCGGCTCCCACACCTAATGGCAAGAGAAAGGCGGACACAAAGAAAGGAGAGAGAAGGCCAGTCCCACTGCACAGTGGTAAAGTACTGTGCAGAGGAAGCCAGATTCCGTACAGTCTAGGGTTCGAGTCCTAGCCATGGTGGCTTGAAAAACATGCTGAGCACACATATGCCCAGGATCCTGACTGCATGGAGAATTAGAGGAAAAAGGATCGTGGAATAATCAGGCCCCATGGGGGGCATGCTTTCTGTGTGTGTCTCTCTCTCACATGCTTGCACATGTACCCTCTGCATTAAAAAAGAAAAGAGGAGGGACCAGTAGGTAGTGTAGTGGTGAAGGTGATGGACTCCCACGTGGTTGACTGTGGTTCGAGTCCTGAACCCAGCAGCTTGAAACTCATGCTGGGTGTGTGTGCGTGCGTGCCCAAAATCCCAGGAGGAAAATGGAGGAGAAGCGATTGTAGCATGGCCATCCCCCCTGGGGGGTGAGTTCCCACTTCCTCTCTGTCTTTCTCTGTCTCTCTGGCGAGCTCACATACCCTATAGCAAAAATCTCCATTAAATAAAAGAGGGAAAGAAAGGAGGAACACACGATGTCATTACTAAAGTTCCAAACGAGCAGAAGCACTCTGTGGTGTTATTCAGAATAGCGTTGTCCTTGGGCTGAAGAGGACTGGAAGGGGACACGAGGTGGCTTCTGGGAGGTGGGCAGGTTCCCTTTCTTGATCTGGGTACTGTTTACCCACGTGTGTTCACCTGTGCCAATTCTTCAAGCTACACACTTAGACTGCATGCAGCTTTCTGTACACATACTCCAGCTAAAAGTTGACTAGATCCATTGGCTAGAATTAAATCCCACAGCCAGCTACAGTGGCACAATGGTCTGTGAGTCCAGAAACCATGGGGAAGGTCGGGACGTGGCACCAGGCTGACCTTACACATGCCCGTGGTCCTGGCTGGCTGGACGGCTGGCAGGGGATCGCGGGGCGAAAACCTGTTGAGAGCTTGTGTCTTTCCATGTCTCTTTTTCTTTCTGACTCTCTCCCTCTCTCTCTCATGAACTAAATAATAAACAGTTAAAAACTCACTGCTGGGGCCATCTGCTGGGGACTAGCCTCGGCGTGGGTGGGTTATTTCGACGGAGGCGGCAAAGGTGAACAGAAGACAGAGGCCTCGGTGCCTTTTCATGCACGTCCTATGCTGGACACCCCCCAGAGATCGCTCTCTGAGGAGTGACAACTGCTAGGAATCATCGTGTGTTTTTATTGAAAATGTGATACATGCAAGTAAATGGGAGAGGGGCTACGTGTTTCAATTATCAGCTCATAAAGTTTTTAACAATAGGGAACATAGACTCTATTCAGGGTTGGATTAAGGGTGGGTCTCGTGCAGTTCAGGGTTGGATTAAGGGTGGGTCTGCAGGTTTGCAATTGTAGGTGGTATGTGGTTAAGGTGCTAGACTCTTGCATGGCCCACCATGGTTCGAGTCCTGGACCCAGAGGCTTGAAAAATCACACTGAATGCAAGTCGTGTGTGCTCAGAATCTCAGGAGGAGAATGGAGGAGAAGAACTGCAGTGTGGCCACCCCTCCTGGCAGTGGCCTGGCAGGTGGCCTGATGAGTGATTTCTCACTTTCCCTCTCACTGTCTCAGTCTCTCTCCAGTGAGCACATGTGCCCTATGGCAAAAACCTAAAAACAAAAACAAACAAACAAACAAAAACCTCACCATCTCACTTTATGAAAGGTCCGTTTTGAACTGGCATGCTGCAACTTCTTTAAAGTACCCATGACACACTTTCCTTCTCTTTTAAAATTCCTATTGCATCACCTCTTACAATAAAGACCTCATACTGAAGTAACTCAGGTTAAAAGCCTGAAACCTTTGACGAAGCCAGGCCACCGGGGTCGCAAACGCACTGGGCAGTGGGCCTTAGATGCAGGTCCCCACGGCTCTATAGGTTGGGGGAGAAGCGACCATCAGAAGAAACGGCATCCCATGCCTGCAGGTGCTGGTGCTTGAAGCCATGGCCAGATGCCACTGGCGTCTGGGGAGTACTTTACAGAGGTCTGCGGGCTATGAAGACATCCTCAGGAATACGCGTTTTCATGAATAAACGCGATTGCCCATTTACTTAAAATCAGCGTTCCCAAGCTCGCCGTCAATACACTGCGCCTTGCATGAAGCTTCTCTCCTGCCCAACCCAGGGGCGAAAGAGAGAACACGTCACGAACGAGCAAGGCACACCGGGGTGAGGGAGTGGTGCTGCAGAGGGGACAAAAAGCAAACCAGCCAGCCACAGGTGGGGAGCTGCGCCCAGGCGGGGCCAGTGGTAGGCCTTCCCTCCCAGGAAGCTCTGGGCTCTCCCCAGCTACCTCAGTTACCAAGTGCCGTGAACCAAGAGCCCCGCACTCGGCAGCATCACCTGATAAATGCGGGCCATCTGACACAGCTGCTGTGGGTCAGGCGCTTGGGAGCACCTTGGCTGGGTCTTTGCCTCCCAGGGCCTCTCAGGAAGTTGTGGTCAAGACCGCAGTCTCCAAAGGCTTGACAGGGGCTGAACGCCACACGTCTGTGATGGCTCCCTCTAGTGGCTGACAGGTGGGTGCCAGCTGCTGGCAGGAGGCCTCAGTTCCGCTCCACGCTGGCTGGCCTTCCCCAGGACTGCTTGAGTGTCCACCTGAGGAGGCAGCTGCCTTCCCCAAGAGGGGTTGACCAGAGGCAGCAAAGCGGAAGCAGGAGGGTCTGTCAGGACCTAGTCCTGGAAGTCATACGCTGGCACTCCCGCAGTACCCTACTGGAGGAACCGGTCCACCCCGAAGGGTGCCATGAAGGAGGGAACTACAAAGGACCCGAGTGCCAGGAGGCAGGACCATCAGAGCCCATCTCGAAGACCAACTCCCAGGCCAGTCAAGGCTTATCGCCCTCGCTTTTCCACCTTGCCTGAAAGCCCAGCAATTTCAAATTCTTTTGAGATAATAGAGTCTTCCTTTTGAAAAAATGTACACACCCAGGCCAGCCACTGGCATGGTAGTTAAGGTGGCTGGGTCCTACAGGGCCAACTGCGCGGTTCAAGTCCCAGCTTGAAAAAACACACCGGGCACATTTGTGTACGTGCCCAAAATCCCGAGAGAAGGGACTATGACATGGCCACCCCCAAAGAGTGCTTTCTTACTTGCTCTGTCTCTCTCCAGCAAATGCATGCACCCTTCTAGCAAATTTTAAAATAATAATAATCAAAGACGGAAAGAGAAGAGAATACAGACACCCTCGGGATGGGGAGGGGCCATTCACTCCTTAAACTAACCCTCTAGTACCAGGCCAGGCTCCCAGGGTGGAGAAAAGTGGCGCTGACAATGACAGGAGCCCCCACTGGCCATCTGGTAGGGGCTCAGGGCCACGGGACCAAAGAGTCTCCTAGAGAGGTAAGTCAGGGCAGAAGAACAGCAGGAGATTCAACTCCACCTGCTCACCTGGGACTCTGTCCTGGAGCCGCAGAGAGGGCAAGGGTCACTTCCTTTCTCTTCCACCTCCCTCGCCCCACCCATCTTCCTGTGCACTGCTCTATCCCCTAGCCCACCGGCTTTGCAGAGGCTGACCCAGGGGGCCTGGGCCCACAGCAGGGTTCCCGTGGCCCCAGGGCCATACAGCGATTTGTCCCATTTGGAAAGAGGGTGAGGCCAACTGCGTGTGGTCTCAGGTGACACCATGGACTGTGTGTTCTCACCTCCCCATCCCAGAAGGGGAAAGTGGGAACCATGAGGTCTCTTGTTTCTAATGCCGAGAGCCAAAGACTCAGCATCTCCCTAAAATTCCTTCCCATAATAATAACAATGACAGGGACCAGCAGCTGGTGTAAGGGTTACATCACTGGGCTCCCATGTAGTTGACCACGGTTCAAGTCCCAGACCTGGTGGCTCAAAATTCACGCCAGGGGCATGTGCGTGCATGCCCAGAATCCTGAGAGGAGAGTGGAGTAGAAGGGATTACAGCGTGGCCATCGCCCCTGGGGGGTGATTTCTCGCTTTCTGTCTCTCTGTCTCTCTCTGTCTGACAAGTGCACACATCCTATAGCAAAAAAATCTCTCTAAAATAACAATAATAACAACAACAACTTTGCACAGGGCTGCCAGGGTGCCAGGAACCATTCCAAGCACTTCTTTTTTTTTTTTTTTTTTTTTTTTTTGGAGAGGTTTTTTCGTTATAGGGCACGTGCGCTCGCCAGACAGAGAGAGACATAGAGACAGAAAACGAGAAATCACCCCCCAGGGGGGATGGTCACGCTGCAATCCCTTCTCCTCCATTCTCCTCCTGGGATCTTGGGCATGCACGCACGCGCGTCCGGAGTGAGTTTTAAGCCACCGGGTCCGGGACGCGAATCACGGTCGACTACGTGGGAGTCCAGCGACATAGCCATTACGCTAACTGCTGGTTCCCTCCAAGTACTTCTTGTGCATTAAGTCTCAGGGCTCCTGACATCCTAGGAATTAAGGACTGTCACCCTGAGGCCCACTTTACAGACAAGCAAACTGAGGTAGAGGTGGTGTGGAGCTTCCCGGACAGCGAGGGGAGGCCCAGTTCAAGGCCAGGCCCCAAGGGCCCGCCTTCACGGGAGCCTGGCAGGCCTGGTCATCTCAGGTCCCTCCAGAGGGCTCTGAAGGCGCATTTCTCCTAACTGTGCAGAGAGGGCTGAACTGAGGCACTGGGTCACCTCTAGCACACGTCCACGACACTGGCTTTGTTGGCTAGGGCTGCCGAGACCAAGGGCCATCGGCTGGTCGGCCCAGGGAACAGAAATCCATCCTCTCCATCTGGAGATGGCAGTCCAGGGCCATGGTGCGGCAGGCTGGCTCCTCCCGAGGCCTCTCTCCTGGGCTCGCAGACGCCATCTCTCCCTAAGTCGCACATGGTGGTCCCTCTGCACGTATCTGCTCCCTGAATCCTCTTCTTAGAAGGACCCCAGGCACACTGGCTTAGAGACCTCATGGTTCCCACTTTCCCCTTCTGGGATGGGGAGGTGAGAACACACAGTCCATGGTGTCACCTGAGGCCACACGCAGGGCCTCATTTGGCCTTAACCACCTCTACAAAGACCCTCTCTCCGCTAAGGGCCTATTAGCACCAAGAGTCAGGACTTCAACCCGGGAGCAGCAGCCGCAGGTGGCGCTGGTGGGAAACGGCACTCAGGTCTTGTTCTCGCTGCGTCTCCCCTGACTGGCCTCCATGACTGTTTATGGACAAGTTTTTCTCCACGACAACCTATTAAGTTTAGGGAGACCCTTATGATGAGCTACCACGAAGGCTCAGTGAGGGAGGCGTAGCTCAGGCTGGCCATCTGCCTGCAGTGCTCTCAGCCTCCGGTGTCCTCAGCCGGCGACGAGGTCAAGGCCACTGAGGCTGGGCTAACACGTCAGTCAATTTGCAGGCTGGGGTGAGGGGGTGCTAGGGGAGCCGTGACTACGCTAAGAGGAAAAGTAACTCCTGTGGTTGGACCGCCTCTCTCCAGGTGGCAAAGCCTGCTGAACCTGTCCAGCACCTCCGAAGGTTACCCTGGAGGGGGGGGAAGTTTCCCAGTGAGCCAAGGCAAGCAAGAGGGGACATGAGGGCCCAGGACACAGGCCAGCACAGTTGGGTCCTAGAGAGACGTCAGGCTCCCTGAGTGGGCTAGGCCTCAGCCCTGTGACCAGGGTCAGCAGACTTCCGAGGCGGAATCTACCAGGGGAGGTGGATCCCAACCCACTCTAGACACCCAAACCGTGCTTATGGGACAGAGGCGCCCCTGGCCCCACCCTGGCCTCCGGGACACTCGTCTTCTGTAGCCTCACGGGGAGAACTCTGGTCTCAGACTGGGATTTGATCTGCTCTCAGGACTGCCAGCACGCAGAGCGGGGAGGCAGGGCACCAAGGGTGAGCACCAGGCACAGGGCCAAAGGGATGTGGAGGGCCTGGCTGGCCAGCCTGGGAGGTGTGGCACCTTGGCTCTCTCGGCACAGAGGACAGCCAGTTCCTAGAGCCAGGGACGGGAACGGGCGTGCTGGGCTCAAGGGTAGCAAGCCAGCTGTGTGCAGGAGTCACCATGACCGGAGAATCACTGTGCCACATGGTGGCCGCGGGACTGGGCTGCTCACCCGTACAGGGACAGACGCTGGAAGGAGGGCTGAACACACAGCCCGCCCCTCTGGTGGTCCCTACTGCTCACTCAGGCCAGGACCCATGGGCAGCCCCCGTGTCCTCCACTGGGGAACACTGTGACACATCACCACTGGCCCTCACTGGAGCATGCTTCTTTGACAGCCAAGGGCCACCCTGGCACCTGGACAGTGCTGCTGCTAGACAGCCAGCTGTGCCATCCAGCTCCCCTGGCCCCGGCTGCACCTCCTCCTGCCTGGCTTCCTGTCTTGCCCACCACGGACTCTTCTCTTGACAGTAGCCAGGCCTTCTACACACAGCCCCAACATGTTGTTCCTCAGCACACCCCTAGTCGCTTTGTATCGCTTAGAATAATCCGGGTGTCACGCCCCTGCCAAGTTCCTGCTGACCCTCGGGGCCTCCCCCACCATGTCATCTGCATCGCTCATCTTTGGACACAACAACCCCCCGATGTTTTTCAAATGCCCCCAGCTGGCCCTGCCCTGCCTCAGGGCCATGGCACTTGCTTTTCCCTCAGTCCTGAACACCCAACTCCCTTGGGTTCGCATGGCTCTCACTTCATGCAGGTCTCTGTTCAAGTGTTACCCCTCAGAGTCCTTCACGACCCCTATCTCACTAGCCCTTGGAATCCGTGCTGTCCATCCTTAGCCTCCTCCTGTATCTCCCTTGACTGCACAACCCATAGTTATTTTCTCTTCCTCAGCTTGAATGCTAATCCACAAGGGCATGGACCATGTCTATACGGGTCCACTGTGTATCCCACCACCTACACTGATAGTAGTCAACAGGGAACAGTTTTGTGCCCCTGGGGACAGCTGGCACTGTCTGGAGACATTTTTGGTTGTCACGACTAACAGAGAGGGTACTACTAACATCTAGTGGGTAGAGGCCAAGGATGCTGCTAAATGTCCTACATTTCCCAGGACAGCCTTTGGAGCAAAGAATCATCTGGTCCCCCACATGTCCACAGTGTCAAAGCTGAGAAGCCCTGGCCTAGACACATAGCAGGGACTCAAGGAACATGTGCTGACTACACAATTAAGGGGATGAATGAATGAATGAGTGAAGGTTGAGGCTCATGTCTCATGGAAATGCCTTTATAGTTCTCATCATACTGATGTTATTTTCTTTTTCTTTTTCTTTTTCTTTTTTTTTTTTGAGAGGTTTTTGCTACAAGGCGTGTGCGCTCGCCAGAAAGACAGAGACAGACAGAGAGACAGAAAGGGAGAAATCACCCCACAGGGGTATGGTCACGCCGCAATCCCTTCTCCTCCATTCTCCTCTCGGGATCTTGGGCACGCACGCACACGTGCCTGGCGTGAGTTTAAGCCACCAGGTCCAGGACTCGAACCTTGATCGGCTACATGGGAGTCCAGCAACATAGCCATTACGCCAACTGCTGGTCCCGTCATACTGATGTTATTTTCTCAGGATGAATACTATCTCATTAGTCTCAGGAGTAATGTTTCATATATGTTTTCAGCGAACAAATATTTACTGAGCACATGCTATGTGCTGTATTTACAGTACTGAGAAGGCAAACACAGCTCCTGCCCTCAGAGCCTAGAGTGGAAAAGACAATATTTCATATGGGGCAGCTAGAGACCTCAGTTCTGTGGCTCTGTCACTAAGGTCATGTGTCCTTGGGCAAGTCACTTGACTTCTTTAGACAACGAACCCTCATATATTGTTGTTGGGTTTTTTGGGGTTTGTTTTTTTTTTTACATTGTTGTCTTTTTTTTATTTTTTGCATGACATCGCTTATATTTGAAATACACATAAAAATAGGTTGAATACATGAAATAGAAAACAGAATGGTGGTTATCAAAGGCAGAAGGCGGAGATACAAATGAGGTACAAATGAGCAATTATGTAGAACGAATAAATTTACCAATCTAAAGGGCAGCATGAAACTGTGGTTTCTAATACTGTATTATATTCTGGGAAACATTTTAACATTTTTACATATATATTTTATGTTTTTTATATATTCAACCGCTGTATATTATTATAGCATGCAAATTAAATTTTTCCAGCTAACCCTCATTCATAAAGTATGAGGGTTGCTTTGATTTTGAAGATCACTTCCTGCATCTAAATTCTATTCACTTCATCCGGAAGATCTTCTCCTCTTTAGTGTTTTTCTATTCATATAATTTCATCATTACTTATAAAAATCTGACTAATCCACTTGTCCATCACGGGGGAAAAAATGATCACACTGTCCACACGACAGAACATACTGTGAGAAGTTGATGCAAAACCGTCTCCCGACAGTAGTGGTAAGAGAAACGGGGTGCATTGATGCTCCCATTGTGTCTCTAAGAGTTATTTTTAGGAAGATGAAGTGACGTAGTGGGGTGCTCCTCTCAAGGTCTCTCACCTCTGCAACATGAAACATGGGTGAATCTCGAAACCCTGCTGCGTGAAAAAAGACAGACATAAACGTGTACGTATGGTATGATTCCACACAGACAAAGTTCAAGAACGAGCAGACACCGTGCTGCCAGGAACGGGACTGGTCCTTGCCTCTTGCCAGAAGTCTGGGCTAAAGTGAGATGAGGGGGACCCTCTAGGGTACTAGTCATGCTCTCTGTCTTGACCTGTCAGAACCAGCAGAACTAAGACCCATGTATTTCATTCTGTGTAAATCCTACCTCAATAAAGAAAAATTGTAATTAAAAAGAAGAAAGAAAAAGTGATACACATGTTACACAGATGAGGCTATGTGCACCGACATCTCCGGAAACCATACACTCAGATGCTGCGTGACACTTCAGCCGGCGATGGGCCGTGTACGACGGCAGTCCCGTAAGGTGCACACAGCTTGCCCCGTAGCCTGGAGTGCCTTCCAGGCTGTGTGCATGCGCTCTACGACTGCACGACGCACTCACCTACTGCGGCACTCCTCAGAACTATCTCCAAGTCAAATGACATGTAACTATATAAGAAGGTACCTGCGGCTACCCGTGGAAGGCAGGTTACGGGACGGGGAATGGAAGGAGATTTAACATTCTTTGCACAACCTTGAAATTGTCACTGTGTGCAGGTATTAGTATTTCAAGAAAAAACAATCATTAAAAAAAACTTATCAGGATACAAAGGAAACCCACCCCTGTGCATACAAAGGAAGGCTTCACTCAAGCCACAACCAAAATTATGGTTAAGGAAAGGTCTGATAAGACCATCCCTGAGGCCAACACGACGGTTTGCTGGAGAGAGGGGGAGAAGGGCATGATGGGGCACTGTCCCCGTACACCAACAGTAGGAGAAGGGATGAGTCACTGCCAGGAAGTTCCCTCGGCCTGGAACTGGAATGGCAAGGCTGAGGGGTGGAGAGGCAGGTTTGGTGGAGAGCTCTGGGCGGCAAGTCTAGGGAGTTCAGGCTCTTGTGATGAGGATACCTGCAGCTCCCCCAGGGACCCAGACCTATCCACTCATGTCCAACAGTCTACATTTCTTCACATGAAAAAAAATTAATTCTGAACATTTTCAAATATTTACACCTTTCTACAGCAGAGTCTGGTGAGTAACACCAGTCAGAACGAACGGTTGTTTCCATCTGGCTGCATCTGCCTCGTTTCTTCCTCTCATTTCACTGAACCACTGAGAGGTAAATTATTCATCTAGTGAGGTGGTTTCAGAGTGCTCCAGGAACTGCTTGGGGTCTCCAAGCCCCTTCAAGAGGGTCCATAATGTCAAAAATATTTTGACAATAATCATAAGTTGTTATCTGCCTTGTCCCAAGCTCATTCTCTCATGAGCAGATGGTGAAACTTTCCACAGGCTGTGTGATGTGTGATACTGCAACAGGCTGAGTGTAGACGCAGATATCAAGCCATCAGTCTACCATTCAGTTACACATTACAGAGACCACCAAAAACAGTGGAGAAAAAGGGAAATTATTGCCAGCATGACACCATCTGTAAATACTTCGCCATACATGGCCAGATATAAGGCTCTTCTACGAGGCACATCCGCTAGCTACCTACTGCCACCTGGCAAGTGACGGCGAAGCACAGCAGCTAGAAACAAACATGCCTGAGCCCGCTGCTTCTGTGCCAGGAACCCAGGAGTAGCTTGGTGGGGTGCCTCTAGTCAAGGTCTCTCACCAGGCTGCGAACAAATCAAGACCCGACTGGGGCCAAGGACCCACTTCCAAGCTCACCCCACCCCTCGGCAGTTCAGTTCCTCACAAGCTGCTGGACCAAGGCCCTCAGGTGCTCACCATCCCAGGTGGACCTCGCCATGCAGATGGTCCTCACCATGGGCCTGCTCACAGCATGCCAGCTACCCCCTTAATGCGAGAGAACACCCCTCTGAGGAAGCCTAGTCTCTTTACACAATCTCGGCAGTGCCAGCCCATAATTTCTGCCATCTTGTACCCATCTGACATGCAAATCACTAGGTACAGCCCACACTCAGAATGAGAGGATTATGCAAAATCGTGGCTGCCTGGGGTGGAGATCAAGAGACTGCCTCCCAAAGCACAGATGATCACGCTTAGTAAAATCAACAACAGCAGGGGAGCCAGTGGCCTGGGGGTTGAGGTGACTGGGTCCAATGTGACCATGTGGTTCCAGTCCAGACTCAGTAGCTTGGAAAAAAAAAAAAAAAAAAAAAACCCAGGCACATGTGTGCGGGTGCCCAAAATCTCAAAAGGAGACCAAGATGAAGGGACTGCGACATGACCACCCCCTACGGAGGGTGCTCTCTCACTTGCCCTCTCTCTTCTCTGTTTCCTGCTAGCCTACGTACCCTCTCACAAATTTAGAAAAACGAATCATTAACAGCAGTCTCTAAGAATTATTTAATAGGTAATCACTAAAAATGTCCCGAAACGGGTCCGGAAAGCCTGTCACACATGCTTGTTCAGGCCAGGGTCCAATCAAGGGCCATACCTGGTATCTGGCTATTGGTTCTCGCCATCTCCTTTGATGGCAAATATGGCCCCCCTCATTTTCTGAAATCCTCTTTCGCGGTACTGACTGGTGAAGAGACCAGGCCAGATGGCCCACAGAGCGCTGAGCAGTGTGGGGCACAGTGTGTGCGGCCTGGCCTGCCCGACTCCGGGGAGCAGAGGAGCTGCGGGGACAGCTGGGCACTGTGAGCAAGGAGGTCTGTGAAGAAAACGGGCTGGGGACGGGCTGGGGACAGGCTGGGAACAGCACAGAGGCAGCTCTTTCTCACTGAAGGCCAACCCCCCCCCTTTCCTAACCCTCTGAGGAAACCAATCTTCCAGGGGCCAGGAAAGGAGGGAGGAGGAGGGGAGCGGGGGATGAGGAGGGGACAGAGCATGAGAGAGCTGGTGGCAAGGCGACAGGGGGAGGGTGCACGGAAGCAAGGCCAAGGAAACATTTTCCGGTCCTTCCCAGAACACATGCTGCACACCCTGCAATGCCACTGCCATCACCAATCCACGTCCCTTGGGAGCCACCCGCTTGTAGACCCTCTCACAGGCATGGCTCCTCCCAAAAAGCCAAGGAAGCCAGAGCAGCCACTACACTAGCCCTGTTTCCAGATCCCCGCTAACGATCACAACACTGTGAGGGGAAGTGGCGCGGCCACCGGGCCTGCCGGAGGGCCCTCCTTCCTGTCAAGGCCAGACCTTGAGGCCAAGTCCTGTCCTGCACTGACTGCAAAGCAAGCCAGCCACACACCCTGAGGGGTCCCCACGCTGGGAGCTGGGAGCTCGGGGCCAGCTCCTCCATAGCTCCTTTACCCTCTCAGGGAGACCTGATTCCCGGTGAGCAGGTGAGGAAGCAGACCCAGGCTCCACGGTACCAAGCACAGCGACCTACTCAGGTCGGCTGGGCACGAAGTCCCCGCGGGCGCTAGCACAGTCCAGCCAGTGCCTTCTGTGTTTTCCCTGACACTGTCCTTTCTGCCAAGCCAGCCTCCCAGCTGCAGGCCGCATACAAACAACCCCTCCCCTTTCTGACAGAAGCTATTTCTGGAAATCACAGCATAAAAGCCTTCACATTGTATTTTCCACTATATATGGCATTATGAAAGGGAATCAGGTTTCTGATCAAATCGGTCATGGGAAAACGAATTCTAGCAGGGTGGAGCCTAAAGTACGTTTAGGGATCGTCTCAGTCAGTTGTTCTCAAGCGGGGCAGTGGGCCTCAGCAGACATTTGGCCAGGGCTGGTCACACTGTTGCTTGTCACAATTAGAGAGGCATTGCTACTGGCATCTGGTAGTGGGTGGAGGCCAGAGACGTGGCTAACGTCCCTACAGTGCACAGTGATCCGGCCGCAAATGCCAACATGCCGAGGATGAGAAACCTTCATCTAAATCCCTGTGCTACTCTGAGGACCAGAAAGTTGAGACCCAAAGACAAAAGAGACTTGTTCGGGGCTACACAATCCCAAAGCCAGAGGTGGAATCTCGGTCTCTACAACACCCTCCTCTGTCACCTGCTTTGCTGCTGGGGGAAAGGGAGGGGAGGTCCAGGAGATCTTAATTCTTGGGACCAACCTGAACCAAAGGAAGAAACTGCAATAAATCAGTTACTAGATTACTGCGGCAATGCATCGGGCATTCCAAATTCTGAAAGAAACGCCTTCTCCAATTACCCATGAAAACAGCATTGTTTCACTGGGTCCCCCAAAGGTTGCTGGGGTGGGGGTCAAATTCTCCATGGTGTGAATTCCAGTACATTTTACAGATACCATGGCCTTCAGAGGGCTCAGGTCTACAGGAAAGAACCACAGTCTCCACCTAAAGAGCCCAAGGAGCCCACGCAGGTCCTGACTACAGTTTCCTTCTGACACGTTGAAAGGAATGTAAACAAAGGCCAGGCTCTTCAAAAAAAAAATCCATTAAAATCCTCCCCACTGTCACCCTAGAACTGAAGTCACCTGACCCCCTCCATCTGCGCTGAGTCATCAAGCCCCTTCCTTTAGCAAGCTAATTATTCAGCATGGGAATTTTTAAAGAGCCCTGGAAATCCTTGGGTTTGGTATTCTCTCCACCCCACTCCCTGCTGAAAACCATTTTGTTCTCAAAGCCGTAGCTATATCTTACATTCACATGTTGCTTTTGAGAGCTGCATTCTATTTTATTTTATCGGATACCGTTATTTTTTTAATCCACCTAAAACACCTGGAAGAAAATAAAATACATTTCTGACATACGCCTTTTAAGTGCTGGAACCTTGCAAAATAATGCAAAACAATTAAGATTGCACAGCTGAGCTCTTATATTGCTTACCAAGAAGTTTCCATCCCCCAGCAAGCTTTTGCTTTGAAAGAAATTAGGCTAACTACTGAGGACAACCCCTGGAAGGAGAATAAGCAGTATTGTCCTTCTTTAAGCAGCGCAATGACTGGGAGAGCAGTTGGTAGTTACCTTTTAAAAGCCTCTCTCTCTCCTTAGAACGCATGTATTGCGGTCATTCCAGATTTTTCCCCTCTGAGCAAGAGGCCCCTGTCTTCCTGTCTGGCGCCTGGCCACTTTCTCAGGGTGGGCACGCAGAGACCCACGTCACGCGTGAGCCTGCAACAGGCCACTCTGTGCCTCCGCCCCCGCCGCCTGCTGCATGTAGCAGCAACAGCAGCAGCGGGAGGCAGCTGTGGGCAGTGGGCGCCTCTGCTGCTGCCAGAGGCCCGGCTTTCGATTTTTTGCGGGGCGCGTCCGGGCTGCAGGCCCGCAGTACGGGAGGTGCCTGCAGCGTCCGCGCCGGGGAGGGCGACCGGGCGCCGCACGCCCCTTACCTGCAATGCCGCATCGCGCAGCGCGGCCGCCCACCTGGACAGCATCCTAGAGCATCCTTTCTTCAGCGCGACGGCTGCGAACGCCGTGACGTCACCGAGAGGCGGGCCCCACGCCGCCACGTGACGCCTCCGGAGCCAGGCGGGGAGGTCGGCGCCCGCGAGAGACCCTGGAGTCCCAGGAGGTGCGGAAGGCTGGCGGGAAGCCCTCGCTCGGGCCTCTCCTCAGGACGTTTTGCTTGCTGTGTTCAGCTTGCCTGGCCTTTCACGAAAAAGTCTGGGAAACAGCACGCAGAAGGAGAAATCCAAATGATGACGGGCTCCGAGCGTGTAATAGGCTTTCAAAAGAACTAGCTAGAAGGGGATTACAGTGAAAGAAACAATGTAGTGTTTGATTTGCAAACCAGTGTTTATCAACCACGGTGGAGGACTATATTGTGGGCACATCGAAATGACACTTAGAGTACAGCGTGCGTGGACACAGTCTGCACAGAGGGTCCGTGTTTCACACCATCTGTCAAATATATGGAATGCTTTCGGTCGACGCAGCTGGTCATGGAATATTACACTAACTGCACTGACGAATACACTCTCAATCGCTGCAGCCCAAGATTTATATTCACGAAAGAGAACATGGTGACACCACATATTTCTACCACACACTTGACTACCTGATTGTCTGGTTATTGAAAATCAAGCACTCATATGTGAGCATGCAGTTGTATTTGTGTCTGCTTGTTTTCTTCAATTTCCTGGCAAGGCATTTACTTTCTCCAACACAAAAGAGTTCTATTTCACAACGGTTCATTATTTCATGTTCCTAATTTTTACTGTATTCTGAAGAAGTGAGTCACTTCACTGCCACAGAAAATGTGTACAGTGGCAACACTTCCCATTCACCGTTGAAACAGCCTTGCCTCAAAAGACTTGGAAAATTCTGTCGCCCATTCGTACATTTGAAATAGATTTCATTAAGCAGTGCACATATAAACTTTTCTTTTGCCAAACCACATAAACGTTTTGGATGTAAATGGACCAAAGCAGAAAGCCTGCATTTGTATTCCAGTTTCACTTACATTTAACTCACAGTTTTAACGTTCCCCTCACTCACCCCTGAGAGAGATGTGAAACTGGTCGTTTGCAAGCACGCTGGAGTGTACTGGCAACGCACCCCGGCGGCGTCCATGCCCTTCTATATTTAACCTTGGCCCTTTGCCGCCACTCCCTCCAGATTAAGCAGAGTTCTGTTCAGAAGGTCGATTTCTAACTTGGGGGTAAATATGGCCCTCGCCGCCTACAGCGATCTATCATTTTCAACTCCGGATTTTTTAAATCGACCAAGTGGCAGTGTGGTTTTCTAGGTCGCTCCTCTCAAGTTTGCTTTTCTGAGAAGCAGCTTACCTTTGGCTTTCAGATTCCTCAGATGGGAAGTTAAAATGCTACCGAAATCCCCTCCTCCTGTGGGGTGAGGGTCGGAGGGAGGCGAAAACCGACAGGCTCCTTTATCTGCCAGAAGCCACCGTCGACTGCAGCCGTGGGCGCCCAGGGGGGTCGGAGGCAGGCTGGGAGCGTCACGTGCTGGGCCCGGCCACTCCTTCCTGCCCAGCCGGCCTGGTCACTTCTTGGCCCCGAGGCCCGCGGTGCGAGGGCTGCACGCCTCCTACCGGCGCAGCGTGGGCGTCCCCGTGGGCGTCGGGGGAGGGACCCGGCGGCCCGGCTCCCGCACGCCCCGCCCCGAGGCCGGGCTGCCCCGCCCCTGCGGCGGGAGTTCCCAGGATCAATGGGAGGCGGGGGGTCTGAGAACGGCCCTCCCGCGGTGGGAACAGCCCCGCAGGCTGCAGCCGGCCGCCTCGCTCCGGGTTCCGCGTTCCGTGTTCCGGCAGGACCGAAATGACTTAGGGACAGGCACCTTCCCCATCCGGCCGCAGCCGCTTTTTTTTTTTTTTTTTAACTTCAAATATGTTAGTTTCACCTTCCCTTTTTCCAGGTGATTGCTCAACTGTGAGAAAACGGTAGAGCAAACAGGCAATTCAGAAAAGGCCCCAAAGTGGCCACGCGTTAGTGGGATGAGATCATTGTTCCCACACCCCACTGGCCGGTCAAATTGTCAATTTGGCAGAAATTTTTAAAAACGAAAACAAAACCCAGTAGCACCTGTGAGAATGTAAACTGCACAAATATGCCATGGGCGATTTTGCAGTTCCTACTCGAAACCAGTGTGCGTAGTTTGACCAGTTTACCCTGGGCACAGCCGTTGCTATCAATAGCTCCAGCAGTCTTCAGTCCAGGAATTTGCCCTAGGGGGAAAGGCTATGCAAAGAGCCCGACTCGGGAACGTGTGCTGCGCTATAATTCATGATCTCCAAGCACTGGAAGCAAGTTAAATCTCCCAAACCAGAGGGTGTGTTGGAGTATGGGACATCTTGTACAATGGAAGAATTGCAACTACAATGGTGGTAGGTACATATTGATGCAAACTATTTGCGGTGGATTAAATGAAAACAATTAAAAAGCAAGCTCCAGGAAGGAGAATGGGAGAAGGGAAGAGTATAGGGAAGGAAATCAGAGAGAAAAAATAAAGAGCCAAGACATACGGGACACAGAAATTTTATGACCTGTTGATGATAATGTGTGTCGTATTCTCAACTGGACTGGTCTGAGATGCATTTCATGCTGGATTAATTCTCTTTAGAAGCCAAATGATGTATAGCAGTTGAATGTTTAAAAAAGAGAGAAGACTATAAATAAATAAAGTAAGTAAAATTAGACAAAATGCTAAAAAAAAAAAAAGCAAGCTCCAAAGCTTTAAGTACTGAGTGATCCATCTTTTGTCTATAGGCGTAGCATATTTACATACCTTTATATATAAACATAGAAAAATAAGAAGTAAAGTCACCAAAGTATCAAATGTGGTATTTCACTAGTTAGTGAGATTAAGTGTGTTTTAAATGTTTATTCTTTTAACTTAGCTAATTTTTTAAATTTTGCTAGAGGGCGGTGCACTTGCCAGGAAGTGAGAAAATGAGAAATCCCACTCGTGGGGAGTGGTCAAGCTGCAGTCCCTTCTCCATCTCTCCTCACTTGCAGGACTTCAGGCATACATGCAGCATGCGTGCACACACGCCTGTGTGTTTCTCAGGACACTGGGTCTGGGACTTGAACTGCATGGTTGGCCGTGTGAAATCCAGGCACCTTAGCCACCACGTCATGGGCTGGCCCCCATTTTCTCATTTTTCCACAATTAACATGTATTGTGAGCTGGCCTCGTAGCCCAGTGGTTAAGAAAGTCTGATCCTACTTGGTCAACTGCAGTTTGAATCTCAGTCCCAGCAGCTTGAAAAACATGCCAGGCATATGTATGTGCATGCCCAAAATCCCAACAGGATGGAGAAGTGGAGAAGGGATTATAGGGTAACGCGTCCCCAGAGAAAATGCTTTCTCCCTCCTTCTCTCTCTATCTCTCTGTCTCTCTCTGGAGAACACAAGTGCCCTCTGACAATTTTAAAAGAAAAACATGTATTGCTTTTGTAAGAAGAAAGATGTTAATTTCTTAAAAACACAAAATAGTAGACATGACCATGGAATAAACATTTTTGGCTACTTTTTAATGCAAATTTTATGACTCGATTCTTTAAATATATATTTATTATGTACATTTAATCGGTATACATCTTTACGGCGTACAGCATGGCTTTTCCCAGCGTGAATTACAGTGCGTATCAGTCAAGACAAAGACATTACCGTGTACATTATCATCCGCGAGTAACTTTTTTTTTGTAACCTTTCATTTTTGTGTCAATCAAACGTTTTTTTTTTTTCCTGTTCCCTTCTCTCCCTGCTCCACTTGAAGATTCTTGAACCTGAACCACAAAGCCCAGAGAGAACAATGCCTAGCCATCCCACATTACTGCTCAGAAGAGTCGTTGCCATGCAGGGAGCAGTGTGAACGCTCAGTCGTGCGAGTGTCCAGTCTCCAGCCCTCTGCCGTTGAAGCCACTTCTTAGTCTGCGCGGTGTGCAGCCAGTTAGCTGCTCCTATCCTTCAGGAAACTCCTCGAGTCGGGAATAACCCCTTGGCCTTTCCTTCCTCATGCCGCCTCCTTCTCATTTCGTTCCAGATTTCTATTTTTATCCCTTTGAATCTTTTGCATTGTTTTCCTCCTGGTTGTCTGCTCCTTTTCCACAAATGACACACAAGTGTTTGAAGCACGGTTCTTAACGGGGGGGAGGGGGTTCTCCCTCCCCCCAGGACATTTTTGGCTTCACACAGGGGGGCAGGTGCAGCTGCTGAATGTCCCACAATGCACAGGACAGCCCTCCACCCCAGTGACCACTAATGGTCCAGCCCAAAATATCAGCAGTGCCAAGGTTGAGAAATCCTGCTTGAAAATGACTTATAAAGCATGATTTGTTGCCCCAAGTGTTCCATCTCCTGCCATTTTGAAGCGCTCCCCATCGTACAACATGCTGGCAGTTCTGCGTAATTCCAAATCCCTTCAGTGTCGTGCTGCTAGCCCGTGGGAAGGGTAATTGCCCGTCTCTGTGTACCCTGTCTCTGCAGAGGCACAAGCAACAGCTCAGAGTGCATACCTGTAGGGAGGACCAGGGTCTGGGGCACACCAGTGGTGGGATATTTTCATAGATTTGGGACACAGTGTATTTTTTTATCCCCTCAGAGGTTTTTGCCTTAGGGTGTGTGCACACTCACCAGAGAGAGAGATACAGAGATAGTGAGAGGGAAGTGAGAAATCAGCCACGGGGGGGGGGGGGGGGGCGGGGGGGATAGCCACACTGCAATTCCTTCTCCTCCAATCCCCTCCTGAGATCTTGGGGATGCATGCACACACAGCTTGCGTGATTTTCAAGCCACCGGGTACGGGACTTGAACTGTGGTCAGCCATTTGGAGAGTCCAGCGACGTAACCATTATGCCATCTGCTGGCCCCCCGCAGTACATATTTTAAAGCAGACCTTCTCCAAGTCAATTATACTAATAAAGCAGACATGTAGTGTATGGAGCCTCTGCACGCTCACCTCCGGTCAGAGCAGGGAGGTGTAACGCTGTGCCCCGACTTCGCATTTTGCACACGGGCTGCGAGACAGTCCTGACATCAGTCTTCTGCTTCCCCCTCCATAACCCCCCCCCCCCCGCCCACAGGAGCACCGCATGGTCAGGCCAGGTCCTACACCAGCTGCCCCGGCTTCCACGCAGGCGTGTCCCTGACCTGGCTCCTCCACACTGCCTCTGACTCTTGATTTCGCTCCCATTAATTCCCAAGCTCCCGGAGGGAGTTAGGGAACCGGATTTGCCCTAGCCCTGTTGCCTGGGTGCAGTGTTTGTTATACCAAAACTAAAATTGCCAATGTTTTCAACCAGCAATTAGCACCTTTAATCACACTCTGTCTGTGATGGTTAGTTTGGGGTGTCAACTGGACTAAGGAACACCTAGGAAAGGCATTACTGGGTGTGTCCACTGGGGTGTTTCCAGAAGAGATTAACATGGGAGTCTGGGCAGACCAGATGTGGAAGACCCACCCTCACGATCCAGCCGACAGGGACCCAGAAGACAAACAGGTCTCTGAAATGGAGCAAGGCAGACGTGTCCTGCAGCCTCGGATGGCAGAACTCAAGGCTCGTCTGCTTTCGGACCCCAGGGCTCACACCAGTGACCCCAGGTTCTCAAGCTTTCAGCCCTGGCCTGAGAGTTCCATCATGTCTGCGCCTTCAGGTTTGGACAGAACCCCTCTACCAGCATCCCAGGGTCTCCAGCTTGCAGACAGCCTGTTGTGGAGCTTCTCAGCCGCCATAATCCCAGGACTGAGTCCCCCATAAATCCCTTCTTAAGTATCTTTCTCCCATCGGCTCTGTCTCCCTAGAGCACCCTAACACAATGCCTCCGCAAGCCTCAGTTTTCCCCTCCGTCCAACGGGGAGGAGGGGGAGTAATGATGGCCGCCATAGGCGGGAGTTGTGAGGTAAGTGAGCGATGGGAGGAGGAAGCAGTGCCTTACTGGGACCTGAGACACAGGCAAAACTGCACCCACTTTAGGCTCATCAGGTGTCCTCCCGGCTGCGAACCTAGTGGAAAAGGCTGCCGAAGACCCTACCATGAAAGCACACTATAAAGCCCACGAGGCCCACTTCATGTGCGTGCCATTGCCAACCCACATAGCTCACCCTCCAGGGAGGTGTGGGCCACGTGACCCCTGGCTGACTGGGAATGACTGTTCCTCTTGCACAACCATTCAGGGCTAAGACAGTCTGTCTTAACTTAAAATTTTGACATTGTGGATTTGTGCACTCATTTTTATAAATATTATCTTAATTGCTAATTCATTTTGGTGTCCCCTTAAATGTAGACCTTAAGGTGAGTGCCTCCCTCACCTCCTCTGAATTGCAGCCCTGAGTACCTGTAAATTATTCTCTAAATGTGGCGCTTAAAACACCTGGAGGTGAGGACAGTTTCATCTCTAGGTCCTGAGCTCATGTCCACCTGAATGAATGAATGAACGCGTCCCACATTTAGCTTGCACATGGCCGGCGTCATAAGAGATCTGTGGAGTAAGCAGATGACACAGAATATCAGAATATGCAATCCAGCCTTTCCCAGGCACCCCGAACCGCGCCCACACATCGCAGTGGACACCCGAAGCTGCTGAGGCTACACTACCCTGGCATGTCTCCAAAGGGACAGCCTTGACTCCACACGCGGACAACAGCTTTGACATTGCCCTGTGCCTTTGCAACAGGACACTGTCCATTCCAGGAAGGCTGGGACAAGATCCCGTCTAGCTCTAAAGGCTAAGGGAAGTCTCTCTTGCCCTAGAAACCAGATGGCTTTTTTTCTCTCTGACTAAGAACTGTGGAGCTGACAGTGTCTCCTTTTTCTCTTTGGGTACCAGGAAGCTCTGATTGTGCTAAGATGATCCAGCAGGCCTGTCTCCTCAAATTGGCATACACACCAATGTGGGTGCAGGTCCTTGTTAAATAACCCAGGCCTGCAAGGATGGGGCAGGGACGCCTGGATTCGCAGAACTTGCTGATTCCCAGGGCGTAAGTTCTCCCTCCACAGCTGACTTCAAGGAGCCGCACGCGAGGCACAGTAGCCGCCGGCACACCCCGGACCCGCCGTGCTCAGGCAATGGCAGTAAGCCGCTTTGTCACACCTGGCCAAGGAACGGCTTTCCTGACCTTGGACCTGGCCTTTGAGAAGAGCTACCCCTCATCCAGGTGCTTTGGGTGGGCTACAGGATTTGTGTAAAATCGCAGTGCTCTGACATGGGAGCCAGCAGCCACAGTTGCTATTTCTGTTGAGAGGAGCTGAAATTCAATGAAAGTTGAAAGGCATCTCCTCCGTCATCCTTGGCCCGTGCGGCAAGTGCCGCCGTATCTCCGTGCACAGAGCAATCCCGTCATCACAGATAGTGCTACGGGGCGGGGCTGTAAAACATTTCTTTAATTTCCTTGCAACAAAACCACATGCGTTTAGTACCCATGGGGTTCTGGGGAATTTCAGGGTAGGCAAGCAATCTGCCACAGAGTGGCTGTTTGTGGGAACAGTGGAAAGGCGTGGATCACAGAAGGTTGTGTGCCTCTAGCCACAGGTCTTAGGCGAGGTGCTTCCAAATGCAACAGAAGACACAGCCTCTGCCTTTGAACTTCACCAGGGGCCTGCAAATCTTGTTCCAAGAGGTGAGGGGAACGTCTGATCATTCGTTTCAAAGCAAAAACCGACATATGCAAAGCGCATGCAAACTCAAATAGAGAGCAGCCCTTCAAAGGGAGCGCTTGTGTGGAGGCTGGACAGTGACCCCAGGGCTGGACAGTGATGCCGTGCGGGCACAACGCTCTGTGAGGCTGACATAGGAAGGAGCCAGTTTGCATGCAGAGACCTCTCTGTCTGCCGGGCACACACGTCGTCCATGACACGGGGCTCGCTGAGGCCAGCATGGGTCATGGCATCCAGGCCGTGCTGCGGGTCCCGAATCAATCTCTCACTTTGCCACACACACTCGTGGAGGAAATGGGTAAATAAAACAACAATAATGATAATGGCCCTCCCAAAGATGCTCACCCTGTAATTCCCAGAAACTGGGAAGTATAACACATCACCTTACATGACAAGAGCTTTTGCAGATGTGATTAAAATGGGGGCTCTGGGGTCAGCAGGTGGCCTGGTGGATGGGGCGCTGGACACCCACATGGCTAACCCAGTTGGCACCAGGCCCAGGATGAGTGAAGAACGCAGGAGAAGGGACTGAGGTACCACCATGCCCCCTGGCGGGTGCTTCCCGCGCTCTGTCTGTCTCGCAGTGAGTGTATGTACCTCTGACAAATTTTTTTAAAAGCAGTATTTCGTGAGTCATAAAACAGAAAAACAGAACTAACAAAACTAAAACCAGATTGTTTTTTATAAAAACGGAGAAAGGTTTTATTTTAAAACTCTACTAACCAACCTAACCATGGAAAAATGAGGGAGAAAGCACAAGGACAGAAAGTCAGAAATGACAAGGAGGAATAAACCACCAAAAGGAGGAACTCAAAAGAGATTACTCTGTACAGCTCTTCACAAATAAGTCGGGGGAGGAGCATTAGGTAATTTTGCAGAAAAATACAATTTACCCAATTGACCTCAAGAGACAAGTTTTTTTGTTTTTTCGTTTCTTGGTTTTTGGAGAGGTTTTGCTATAGGGTACGTGTGGTCACCAGAAAGACAGACAGACAGAAAGCGAGAAATCACTCCCCGGGGGGATGGCCACGCCACAATCCCTTCTCCTCCATTCTCCTCTCAGGATCTTGGGCACATACGCACACACACCCAGCGTAAATTTAAGGCACCAGGTCCGGGACTCGAACCACAGTCGACTACATGGGAGTCCAGCAACATAGCCATTACACCAACTGCTGGCCCCCAACAAGTTTTAAAAGACCAATATCTTAAACCTCGCCCCACTCCACATACAGTTTCTGGTATCTACCATTACTCTATTTCTATGTTGAATCGTTCAGTTTCGGCCATAGAATGTGGACATCTAGTACGTGTTAAATGTGGACATACGAGGACCAGCAGATGGCATGATGGTTACATTGCTGGACTTCCACATAGTTGACCCACAGTTCAAGTCCCAGACCTGGCAGCTTAAACTCACGCTGGGCGTGTGTGCATGTATACCCAAGATCCCAAGAAGAGAATGGAAGAGAAGGGACTGCAATGTGGACATCCCCCCTTGGAGGATGATTTCTCGCTTTCTGTCTCTCTGTCTCTGTCTCTCTGGCAAGCCTATGCTCCTATAGCAAAAATCTCTCTAAAAAAATTTAAAAAAAGAAAGAAAAAAAATGGGACATGTGGTGTTTGTCCTTTAAAGCCTGGCTTATTTCACTTAAAAGTATGTCTTCTGGGGCCAGTAAGTGGCACAGTGGTTAAGATGCTTGACTCCCACATGGCTGACAGCAGTTTGAGTCTCAGACTTGGTGATTTGCTTTCTCATTTTCCCTTTCTTTCTCTGTCTCTCTTTGATCAAAATTTTAAAAATAACAGAACTAAATAATTATAAAAAACTATGTCTTTATACTCACACACTTTGTGTCAAACAAGAGGATATTGTTCCTTATGGCCAAGAGGTTACTCCATTGCATGTATGTGCAACATGTTCATGATCCACTCACTGGTTATTGGGCACAGAGGTTGATTCTGCCCCGGCTATCATGAATAACGGTGCAGTAAACGCGGATGTGCAAATG
Organism: Tupaia tana; assembly: GCA_026018925.1. Taxonomy (NCBI): domain Eukaryota; kingdom Metazoa; phylum Chordata; class Mammalia; order Scandentia; family Tupaiidae; genus Tupaia; species Tupaia tana. Next base: position 163,501,386 of record JAKSZU010000009.1, read on the forward strand.
TCTGACGGAATTATTTCCTCTCATTTGGACCCAAGAATGGGATTGCTGGATCATGCAGTAGTTCTTTTTTTAGATTTCAAAAAAAAAATTATCTATAGGGTGTGCACACTCACCACTGAGAGAGCTAGATAAAGAAGGAAAAATGAGAAATCATCTCCCAAGGGGGTATGGCCAGACCACAGTCCCTTCTCCGTTCTCCACTCAGTATTTGGGGCATGAATTCACATGCACCTGGCATGTGTTAACAAGCCAACGGGCCCAGGACTCCAGCCATACAATCAGCCATGTGGTATTCAGCCACCTTAACTGCCATGCCATCTGCTGGCCTTATTTTTAGGTTTTTGAGGAACCTCCATACTATTTTCCACAGGGTCTGAACTAATTTACATTCCCACAGGCTGTGCACAAGGGTTCCCTTTTCTCCACAACCTCACCAGCACCTGCTATGCTTTGTTTTGTTTTTTGTGTGTGTGTGTGTGTGTTTTCAGTCATAGCCATTCACTCTGACTGGGGTTGGCTGATACCTCATTGTAGTTTTGATTTGTATTTCCCTTATGGTAAGACATGGTGAACATTTTTTCATGTGCTTTTTAGCCATTTATAGGTTTTATTTTGAGAGTTGTCTGTTCAAATTGACTGCCAATTATTTATGTATGTATTTATTTGCCAGTGGGTGCACATGCCCACCAGACAGAGACAAAAAGAAAGAGGGAGAGGAGGAAGAACCCCCTCTTGGGGAAATGGTCACACTGCAATCCCTTTTCCTCCACTTCTCTGTCCTGTCAGAATTTGGGGTACACATGCACACAGACCCGGTATGTTTCTCAAGCTACCACCAGGTCCAGGGCTCACCCAGTGTAGGTTGGCCACGTGGGATTGGCTGCCTTATTCACCAAGCCATAGAGGTGGCCTGCTTGCCCATTTTTAAACTGTATTATTTATTTTTGGTTATTGGTGTTTTTTTGAATGGCCTAAAAGATATGTCCACCTGGAACCTGGGAACATGATCTTATTTGGAGAGTCTTTCCAGAGACGATTAAAGACCCTGAGACGAGATCATCCTGGATTAACTGGGTTGGCCTGGAATGCAATGACAGGTGTTCTTATAAGCAAGGGAAGAGATGATGCAGCAGCTTTGCAAAGTCTGGCAGTTCTTCAAAGGCTAAACGCGAAGTTACCACATGACTCACCAATTCTACTTCCAGGTACAGACCCAAGAGAAAAGAAAATATACATCCACACAAAAGCTTGAACAGGAAGGGGCTGGTTCCATGTCAAGCTGTAATGTGCTGGCCAAGAGAAACCAGATTCCACATGGCAACTATGCTTTGAATCCCTCGCCAGTCAGCCGAAATGCCCAGGGCATGTGCACAAGTGTCCAAGATCTAGCGGGTTGGAGGACTGGCGGGAGATCACAGCATAATCAGACCCTGTGGAGGGTGCTCATCTGCTCATCTCTCCCTCTCTCACATGTGTGCATGTGCCGTATCATAAAGAAGACATTTTTGTTCACTTTTGTACTATTTATCCCCCCAGAGGGGTGCACTGCTTTTGGAGGTACTGCACTACCAGGGTGGGGTGTGGAGTGAACAGAGCAAGCTCCTATTCCATCTCCCTGCTCCAAAAATCCATGTGCTATATTGTCATCAGAGAGAGGGCACACAGGCATTACACTGTGAGAGCGGAGAGCAGATACTGCAGTGTGAGAGCAGATACTGCAGCATGAGAGAGGATATTGCACTGTGAAAGGGGATACTGCAGCATGAGAGTGGATACTGCACTGTGAGAGCGGACACTGCAGCGCGAGAGTGGATACTGCAGCACAAGAGCGGATACTGCAGCACGAGAGAAGATACTGCAGCGCGAGAGTGGATACTGCAGCACGAGAGCGGATACTGCAGTGCGAGAGCGGATACTGCAGTGCGAGAGCAGATACTACACTGTGAGAGCGGATACTGCAGCACAAGAGCAGATACTGCAGTGCGAGAGCGGACACCGCAGCACGAGAGCGGATACTACACTGTGAGAGTGGATACTGCAGCACAAGAGCAGATACTGCAGTGCGAGAGTGGACACTGCAGCGCGAGAGCGGATACTGCAGTGCGAGAGCAGATACTGCACTATGAGAGTGGATACTGCAGTGCAAGAGTGGACACTGCAGCACGAGAGCGGATACTGCAGCGCGAGAGCGGACACTGCAGCGCGAGAGCAGATACTACACTGTGAGAGTGGATACTGCAGCACGAGAGCGGATACTGCACCGTGAAAGCGGATACTGCAGCGTGAGAGCAGATACTGCAGCGTGAGAGCGGATACTGCAGCGTGAGAGCGGATACTGCAGCGTGAAAGCAGATACTGCACTGTGAGAGCAGATACTGCAGCGCAAGAGCGGATACTGCAGTGCAAGAGTGGATACTGCACTGTGAGAGCGGATACTGCAGCGAGAGAGCGGGATACTGCAGTGCGAGAGCAGATACTGCAGTGCAAGAGTGGAAACTGCAGCACGAGAGTGGATACTACACTGTGAGAGCGTATACTGCAGCATGAGAGCAGATACTACACTGTGAGAGCGGATACTGCAGCGCAAGAGCAGATACTGCACTATGAGAGCAGACACTGCAGTGCGAGAGCGGGATACTGCAGCGCGAGAGTGGATACTACACTGTGAGAGTGGATACTGCGGCGCGAGAGTGGATACTACACTGTGAGAGCGGATACTGCAGCGCGAGAGCAGATACTACACTGTGAGAGTGGATACTGCAGCGCGAGAGCAGATACTGCACTATGAGAGCAGACACTGCAGTGCGAGAGCGGATACTGCAGCGCGAGAGTGGATACTACATTGTGAGAGCGGATACTGCAGCGCGAGAGCAGATACTACACTGTGAGAGTGGATACTGCAGCGCAAGAGCAGATACTGCACTATGAGAGCAGACACTGCAGTGCGAGAGCGGATACTGCAGCGCGAGAGCAGATACTACACTGTGAGAGCGGATACTGCAGCGCGAGAGCAGATACTGCAGCGCAAGAGTAGATACTGCAGCATAGGAGTGGATATTACTCTTGAGCTTAGCCAAAAGGCTGGAAGCGATGAACAAACGTTTGAAAAAAGAAAAAGCTTGAACATTATTCCTAATAGCCAAAAAGTGGGAGCAACCCGAACGTCTGTCTAAATGTCTCCCAACGGAAGAACAGAGGAGCAGACTGTGTTCCTGTCGTACAGTGCGTATTATTCAGCCATAAAAGACATACGTGCTGCAATGGGGTGAGCCTTGAAAACCCATGCCGAGTGACAGAAGCGAGACACAAAAGGCCACATCGTGTGGGGGTCTGTGTAAGTGCAATGCCCAGAATAAGCAGATCCACGGAGGAAGATTAGGGGTTGCCAGAAGGGAGGCAGGGAGTAATCGGGAATGACTGCTGCTGGGTACGGGAGATTCTTTTGGGGGGTGATGACTGTGGTGGTATTTGCATGACTCTGAAAATACTAAAAACAGCTGACTTATATGCTTAAATGGGTGAGTTGTATGTATTGAATTATATCTCAGAAAAGCTGTTACCAAAACACCCCACAACATTTTTAAAAGTCCTGACAAATGGATCACATTTGGCTTGTGTTCAAAGAGTTAAAAAAAAAAATAGTGACATGGGACAATAGGAAAAGTGAACCTCGGATATTTAACAACACCGGGAACTATGCAATGTCATGACGTGATAAGGGGACTGTGCGCACGTTCACGTCTCTCCTTTAGCAATAAACACTGAACTATTTAGAGCTGAGATGACAAGGTGTATGGGATTTGCCTCACATCTCAAGACGGGGAGGTGGTGGCGATGTAGACAAAATAAGATTGGTCATGACTGAGCAGTGACAAAGCCGGGTGAGGGCTGACTGTGTGTTCATTTAAATACTATTCTTTCTCATTTTAGATCTCTGTTCTTATATTTAAAATAAGCATGATCTCTGTTTTTATATATTTAAGTCTCCACGACTAAACATTTTTTTTTCAAAAAACATTTCCACTCTGTTCTTAAGGCAGGTTAGTTTAATTTTATAGAAGAAATATTTTCCAACAATACAAATGGCACAATTAGAACAGTGACAAAAACAAAGAGATGAATACTGATTATACTTGATTCCCACAACAGAAGTTTACAAATTTCAGCGATTATCGACCAAAGCCCAACAATTTCGTGACTGGATGAGAGGAAGCCCCAGTTCCCTTTTACACACAGTACTGTTTCTAATGAGCCCGGTGGCAGAATCCTGCTTTCAGGGCCAGAAGTACTCATAAAATGCGACGGAATGGTATCACGAGGCCTGCCGTAAACTGATTTCAGCATTAGATGGAAGCACCCCTAAGCCGATAGGACTTCGCCTTGCTGGCGTGCGAGGTCTTTCTGGGGGGTGGCAGTCCTCACTAGCCGGCAGCTGGGAGACTCTATGGTGACTGATGAGGAGCTGGCCAGGGTGCACAGTGTCCCCCGCTTGCTCGCTGGCTCTGGTGCCCTGTAGTGACATAGAACCAAGGGCTCCTCTCTCCCGCCTTCCTCCGGCTGGGTTCCCTTTCCTTGCTACGGTTCTGGTAAGTTGCAAAAGCTCCCTGGACTGCTAACCAGGCCACTAGAGCTGCATGGGGCAGCTCAAAAGCAGCGCAGAGGCACCGCGGCGGGCTCCCCGTGAACACACTGAGCCCACGCTCGAGGCTGAACCCACCTGCCCTCGCTGGCCCAGTGGCAGACAGGCCTTGGCTGATGGCACGGCTTCAACAGCTCGGGACACGGAGGGGCCTGCTCGGCCATGCTGCCTGCTGACTGGTAGTTCAGGCAAGGACAAGCCTCTCTACTTCTGTTGTAGGTCCATATAAAAAGGGAACTGCCCCGAATAAAATCAAAATAAAATGGAAAAAAAGGCAAGACAAGAGACAGAAATACATAGCAAGAAGTGACCGCTGTGAGAAGCGCAGTTTCAGTCTTACCACCACTGACAAATTCCATTGTCCGTGACTGGTCGCGTGTCGATGAAATGCTTTACAAAATTCATTTTTCATAAATGTAAAAAGGGAAGTGGGTTATACAAGGGGGGAGGTTACAGGCTGATGAGAAGAGAGAGACCCGATTAAAAGGAACGTTTCCAAGGGAGGGGAAGGGAGATCGAGGAAGAGAAAGTTCTGTTTTGGACGTTTCCTGTGACCACCCCGTTTATCCATCCGAGGCCTCTTAGAAAGGAGCGTGCACTGCGAGGCAGAACAGTCACATCGCTTGGCATTACAAAGAATACTGGCATATCTGAATGACTTTAACTGTCCTCCCTCAGGAGATAGGTCTAAGATTTACTGAGGAATACTGGGTAGACTCCAGGAGGGGCTGGCATTCTGACTGAAACCCAATGTCCTCCCCTAAGCGACTCGCTGGGTAGTTCTAGTCACCCGCATGCCCTTCCCTGCGCACACACAGCCCTTCACGGGCCGTCACGGCTGCGTGGTCACTGCCGTACTCTCCCACGCTCACTGAAGGTGAGTGCGCCTGGCTTCCTTTCCATTTCCCTTCATTGAACAGTAGTACGGGCTGAGTACCCCTTATCCAAAATGCTTGGGGCCAGAAGTATTTCTAATTTCAGATCGTTTTTGGTTTTGTTTGTTGTATTCGGGAATATTTGCATGCATCTAAGAAGATACCTTGGGGATGGGGCCTAAGTCCACACAGGAAATTCATTTGTTTCTATATACCTTCTACACATAGCCTGCAGGTCATTTTATACCATGTTTTGCACTGTAGCGATTGGACTGCAACTTGTCTCACGGGGTCAGCTGTGGCAACTTTCCCCTTGCAGCATCATGTCGGCACTCAGAAAGTTTCAGATCGTGAAGTACTTCCGATTTTCAGATAACGGATACTCAACCTGCACAGCAGGGTTCCACCACCACCCTCCTGGTTTGTCATAATCAGACAGAGCGGATGGGCCAGTCGGCCGCACGTGGTCTAAGGCAGGCGGGCAGTGTGGACAGCCACCGTGGACAGGCAGGCTGAAAGCTGCAACGCTGGAGGCCCTGTCGCCTGCTTCAGATTCATGGCAAGCACAGAAAAACATGCGCTAGAAGACAACACAGAAATGAGGCACGGTCAGTGGACAGTACGCATCGGAGACGGCTCTGCGGTGCACGTGCGGCTTGGGAGTCCCAACGGAAGCGCCGCAGGCGACACATAACGTAACACGAAAAGAGCAAACGTGGGACTACACATGGTAACTTCACACAGGAGAAACTGATCTGAGTGACAAATCGAGCACATAGCATTTTTGCGTTTCGGGTGTCAGAAACAAAACCAGCCCCAAGTTCCATTCTACGGCATGACAAATACTGAAGAACAAAATTTCAGTCTTAAAATACATCTTAAAATCAGTATTTTCCTTCAAGGAAAAAGAAGTACTATAAATAAATTACAATACAGTGAATTTGCCTGAACTCACTTCGTTTCTGTCTTCCAGCCTTTAAGTCAAATAAAACAGTGTAAAAACTGTACACTCTTAACATGATCACTGATCTTTTATAAAATAACCTGTCCTCAGAGATGTCGATTTCACAACAAGGGAAAACCAAGCCCTGTTGCCGTCACTATTATAAAATATATATGTATAGATATATGTGGGGGATTTTTTTTTTTTTTTACAAAATGTGTATATTAATAGCTTTGCACAAATATTTAAAAGACAAATTCAGCTAGTCTAAGAACTTCATGAAAATAAAACAGGCAGATAAATATTCCATGTGCACAACGCACTATATCAGACGTCGTCAGCTGGGAGAGGAGGTATGTTGATCCTTGGTCTCGTAAAAAACGCTATCTTCTCCCTGGGATTGGAAAGAATGACAGGTCAGAAGCTGCTCCAAAGAGACCAAAAGCTGGTAGGAGGATCTCATATCAATGATGGCTTTTCTTACTTATAAACTTGTTGTTGGAAGTTAAATCCCAATGACAAACCTGTTTGTATATAGACTCTCTAAATTTTAGTAGAAGTTATGAAGCCCCACAGGGGTACGGGTTTTTCTCCAGTGCCTAGAACAGTGCCTGGTGTATAGCAGGTATTCAGGAAGTCTTTACTGATAAATGCATGGAAAAATGAAAAATTACATGAATTATAAATCATAATTGAAAGAAGACAGTTATTGCATTTTCTGTTATTTTATGGTGGGGACACGAATATTAAGGGTATACAAAAATTAAGGCAGAAAGTAAGGCACACATTCGAGCACATAAAGGAACGAAGCACTGACCCCTGCTATGATGGGGAAGAACCTAACAGACATGCTCAGTGAAAGAAGTCAGACAGGGCCAGCCAGTGGCATGGAGGTTCAAGAGACTGGGTTACACATGACTGACTCTACAGTTCGAGTCCCAGACCAGGCATCTTGAAAAACACACTGGGAATGTGTGCGTGGGTGCCCAAAATCCCAAGGGAAGACTAGAGGAGAAGGGATTATGGCGTGGCCATGTCCCCTGGGCAGCGATTTCTCACTTTTTCTCTCTCTCTCCCTCTCTCTCTGTCATCTCTCTCTCTGTCTCTCTCTGGTGGGCACACATGCTCTACAGCAGAAAAAAAAAAAACTTAAAAAAGAAGCCAGACACAAAAGACCTCATACGAAATGATCCATTTCTATGAAATACAGAAAACAAGGAAGTCCATAGAGACAGAATGCAGATCGGTGGTTGGCAGGGCCACGGGCGGGAAGACAGGGTTGGACTGTTCAGTGGGTTGGGGTAGTTCCCTCCTGGGTGATGAAAATGCTCTAGGATAGACAGACGCAGTGGTCCCTGTTCATTTCAGATGGTGCCTTACGTTCTGTGACGTTCACCTTAATTGTTCACAGGTACAGAGAATACAGACAGATGTGTGCAAGTCCTGCTGTGTGCAAACCCTAAACGGGTAGAACCCATCCCCACTCCCAGAACCCGAGGTGGTTACTCGAGTGTGGGAATCTGGAGGCACTGGTAATACCCAGTTCTTGTGGTGTGCTGAGCCTGTGACAAGTTGCTGAACGCATACATGCGACACGCATGCTTTCCTGTTTGTAGATTTTGCTTCAATCAAAAATTAATTTCAAAAGTAAAGGCGACACATCTGCATATGTAAATTACAGTACTATTTCAAATAGCAAATGCCTGAAGAGCAGCAGACGCTAGAGTAGTGGGTCAATCCGCGGGCCAGGCATGACAGCACAACCGAACAAGGTAACAGACTATGCGGCAACGCAAGCTATTCTAATTTTCACAAAGCTAAATGCAAAACTGACCCCTCCACTCGGACTACAGGTGGCATGGAAAAAAATGTGTGTTACAAAAAGGATCAGAAGAACACATCAAAATGCTGCCATGAGTGGGGAGGCCGGCTAGAGCACATTCCTGTCCTGCCCTCGACTTCCTGTGGGCTCCTCCCAAAGCGGTGAAGGGCGGTGCAAAGCGAGACCCGGTTTGCCCCCTACCTGAAGGTCTGCACCTGGATGGGCTCTTTGTGGTTTTGGCCGCGCAGCTGGTAGATTTCTTTGGAGGCCTTCTTCAGCATCTTCTCAGCGGCCTGTTCTTGATGGTAGTCAAGTTTGGTCTGTCTTGTCTGGAACGGCAACAGTTGACGAACAAGACATTTTTACTGCTGTTTGTGCAAGGAAGAATGGAGAGTCTGCTCCCACCCTGAAGCCCAGTGGGGACCCAGAGGGCAGAAAGGCCCACCTCACCCTGCCCCCTACAGAACTCTTCACAGGGCAGTCTAGGGGTGGCCTAGCAGACTCGAGAGCCAGAACATTTCCCCCACAAAGTGGAGAAGGCCTGTGTGTCCTTCGTCCGGCCCCCAAAGCCTCAGGTTCCACATTGGCAGCACAACCCCACCTTCCCAGCTCAGAGGGAGGGAACCAGCTCCCTAAGACAAGAGCTGGGTCAGTTAAGTCAGGACGCCATTGTCCAGTAGGCCCTCTCGGAGCCTGAGCACACCTGGAACCCCGGGTGATGACCGGAGCAGGAAGGGGTCTCTGTGGGTGATGCCGGCAGCAGGCCAGGCCACTCACCTGCCTCTCGGCTTCCCTCAGCAGGCTGCGGAAGCGCTCATCCCGCAGCACCCAGGGTGGGAGGTCAGTCTGGCCTCGGAGGTGGGCATCCTCCAGCCGCTGCCTCAGCTCGCGCAGGGCACAGAGCTCCTCGTTCAGCTGCCTCTGCCGCGTTCTCGACGCCTGGAGATCCAGCTCCAGGTCCAGGGAGGTGCGAGCCATGAGCTCAGCCAGGGAAGACCTGCAGGACTGCAGGAGATGGCTGCTGTGAGCACGCACGCCGGCTGGCTGTGCAGGCACTCACAGCCTTCTGGAAGGTTCTTCCACAATCAGTAAGAGATAGGGGAGACACGAGGATTTCTCTAAGCACGGCTCATGGTTTAAAAACCCAGAGAAATGGGCAAGATAAATGTAAATCTCCACTTCAGTATCGAGGTTAGAAAAGGAAGCCTTTCTTTCCTGACGACCTACGCATTGGCGAGTGCAGAGCAGCAGACTCTGCGGCAGGATCTAAAACTGCACCACCTTTCTGAGGCGCCAGTTGATCATGTATGTCTGAAACCAAAAGCATGCACTTTCTTTGCTTCTGAAATGTTATTTTTGACTTGCCTCTGAAAGGCACAACCAGCAATGAGCAAAAGGGATCCAATTAAGCCTTATGACAAGGAAAAAATCTTAACAGCAGGAAACCGGTTAATTAGGTCGGAACAAGGCCAGTATACAATGCAGCCACTGTAAAAATGGAACAAAACAGGGACCAGCAGATGGCGTAATAGCTACTCCCATGTAGTCGACTATGGTTTGAGTCCTGGACCCGGTGGCTTAAATTCACACTGGGCGCGTGTGTGTGCGTGCCCAAGATCCCGAGAGGAGAATGGAGGAGAAGGGACTGCGGTGTGGCCATTCCCCTGGGGCGGTGATTTCTCGCTTTCTGTCTTTCTGGCGAGTGCACATGCCCTGTAGCAAAAACCTCTCTCTCAAAAAAATAAAAAAAAAAAATTGAAAAAACACATCAACATGAAAAATCTTAATGACCCACTGTGTAAAGGAAAAAAAGTATGCTACAAACTGCACAAGTGCTTTTTGCTTTAAAAAGCACACACAGACACCTGTGCATGCACACACACACGCATATGCGGGCACACAAAGTGTGAGAACTTTCCTGCCTGTATAAGCCTCAATTATGTAAATGCACCCTGTGCCAGGGAGCCCTGGGCGAAGACAAGACTCCTGCTGGTGGAGCCCAGAGCACCTCCCACCCAAGGGGAAATGGCCCTGGGACGCAGCCAGGCCGCAGACCACAGGCCCCACGGCAGGTCACCTCCACCTGGCGGGCTGAGCTGCATGCTCTCGGCCACACACATCTTGCACATATGCAGAACGTAAGTGCAAACATGGGTTATAATCGAATAAATATGGATTCACTTAAAAGCACTGAGGGACTAGCAGGTGGCATGGTGGTTAAGGTGATGGCTTCCCACGTGGTCAACCATGGTCTGAATCCCAGACCTGGTGGTTTGAAAATTATGCCAGGAACATGTGCATGCATGCCCAAGATCCCAAGAGGAAGATGGAGGAGAAGGGATTGTGGCATGGCCATCCCCCCCGGGGGGTGATTTCTCACTTTCCCTCTCTCTGGTGAGTGCACTTGCCCTATAGCAAAAATCTGTAAAAAAAAAAGAAGAAAGTTAGGAAAGAGGAAAAGCTGCTGCTGAATTCCCAACAGAGCTCAGTGGTTGTCACCCAGGGGTGATCTGGCATCCAGGGGCAGAGACATTTTGATTGTCATGACTGATAGCTGGGTCCTCCTGGTGTCCTCCAGGCACAGGGCATCCCCACGGCAGAGGGGGTGGCCCCATGTGTCACTGTGCTCCTTTTGACCACCCTCCGTCAGCAGCCGCCCGAGCACAGCGGCCTCACGCACACCTGGATGTCGTCTATTACTCCCGAGGATGTGCCAGGAAAGACAGCAGCCCGCTAGCTTACAATCTACAGGCACCGCAGCTTTGCCAACTGGCCTGACGCGAAGAAAAACCCGGCGAGTAGGGAAATGGAAGCCACAGGACAGCCCCGTGCAGACACATGCTATATGCTGAAAACGGGACTTTTCTAAAGGACATGTACTCTGCCATCAAAAAAGGAAGAAGAGGCCCAGCTCTGGGGCACACGTGGTAGGGCACCCCTGTGTGAGGCTGGGGCCACGTGGGAGGCCCAGGTTTGATTCCTGGACCAACCCGAGACAGGCCAGGCTGCGAGGCTCGGGTAGGGGGATCAGGACCTGGCAAGAGCCTGTCGAGAATACCTCTCTATTTCTCTCTCCCCTTCTCTCTCTCATGAAAAAGGGAAAAAGAAAAAAGAAAAAAAAGAACCTCCTTATACAGAAATCATCATTACATCTAAGAGCGTAAAGAGCACAAAGTTTCCGAACTCATGACATCGTTGAGAAAGAATATTATGACACCATGCATGCTTTCAAAAATTATATCTGTTAGATGAGAAAATTAAAATATTACCTTTTAATTAACATGACTTTAAAAATTACCTAAAATATTACCCTTTAAGATTTGTAAAAATAACTCTAAGAACAGGTAGAGACTCCCCATTAGTGTACACGGCACCCACCTGCTTATAACGAAGGGTTCGTCTTTCCAAAGTATTTCGGACAAACGGGGACTTCCGGGGCAGCGTTGAACTGTCACTGTCACTACGATAAAGCTGTGCCAAAAAGAAATATGTTCACAAACACGTGCTCAGAAATCCCACGTGGCCACCACGTGGACTGACAGGTGACTCGTATACGCTCCACACACTTGTGTCTGGTGTGCATAGGCCCTGGCTCTTGGTTTCAGCTAAAGAAAAACTGGTGCAAGAGTCCCAGGTAAAATGAAGGACGAACAGAAGGCTCCACGTCACCCGTGCCACCTGCACCCTGGTACCAGGGAAGCCAGCACTGTGCTCGGCACGCTGCATGTGTTACCTGTCCTGCTATGCTGTGTCTCTGGCTTTGTCTAGAGCTGGGAAAATGACTTTTCAAAACAGACTCGGTCCTAGGGGTGGGACAAGTCAACACCAGTGACCATGCTGTGCCAGTCAGGGGCAAAGGGAGATAAGGGGTCAGCAGATGGCATTGCAGTTCAGGAAGCCAGATCCCATATGGCCAACTGCCCAGTTTGAATCCTGGACCCAGCAGCTTGAGAAACATGCCGGGTGCATGTGTGTGCATGCCCAAATCCTGAGACGGGAAGAGAAGGGACTGTGGCATGGCCATTCCCCCGGGAGGTGATTTATCACTTCTCCCCTCTCTGTCTCTGTCTCTCTCTGGCGAGCACATGTGCCTTACAGCCAGGGGGGAGATAAGGAATGCCCTCTTTGTGGGAGCTAAGGTAGTGGGGTCTCCCCTCAGGACCAGTGTGTATGTGTGTGAAAGCCGCAGTCCCCACCCCAGTTAAGCGGAAATACCCGGGAGGTGCAGCAGCACGACAGGCAGCCTGCCCCATGATCACACAAGCACGCAGAGACAGTGAGGTCTCTGAACCCGAGGTCGAGAAATGTGGCCTTCACCTAGGGGACAGCACACACAGGGCAGGTGACTGTGCTCTGGGACAGTGAGGCACAGCCCCTTCACCTTCCTGCCATCCTCAGAAAGCAATCTGGAGTCTGCTCTTCAGAGTTCAGCAAGAGACAACGCTAGGGAAGGGACAGGAGGCTGGCCTTAACCTGGCCCGCTGAGCCACCTGCTTCAGAATCGGCCTCCACAGGGCTGGGGTGTGACAGGGTGGGAGCGCCTGGACTCAGCCCTGTGCTGCCAGGGCAGCTGTCAAAGGATACTTCGGACCCTTGCAGAGAGTGGCAGCAGGGCTTGCAGACATGGCAGAGGTGCGGGGCCACCAAGCCTGCCACCCGCTGTTCCCAAGGCTGCCTTTGAGGGCGCGAAGGGCTTTTTCCCTCCTGGGGTCTAATTCTGGCTTTGCCACCGTGTAGTTAGCTCCATGGGAGCCCCACTCCAGAGCAGGGCTGTCTTCCACAGCCCCAGGTCAGAGTGGCCCCTCCAGGCCACGGTGCCATGACCTCTTCCCTTTTCTGTCCAAGTCTGTGCTGCTGCTGTCACAGCACCACTGTCTGCCGACCTCCAACACGCTGTCCTGACCTCAGCAACCAAGCGGGCTGGGTGTCCCCTGCCCACTTCTGGGAGCTTCCAAAAGTGCTGATTCCCAGGCCCCATCTGTTATCAGTGATAAAGCCTTGGGGATGGGACTCAGCGTCAGTTTGAAGTCCCTAATGTGACCCAATTGCAAGGTGCAGCCAGGGTTGAGCACCCATGGGTGCTCCCACCCTCACCACAGAGTATGAGTTTAATGCAGGTGAGACAGAGCCCACTGCCTCAGCACCCACAATTGTCAAGACTGCTGTCCACCCACCTGCCACGACACAGTGACATGTTGGGATTTCCAACACTCAGAAAGACCCAGCGCCCCAGATCTTAACCCAGCAGTGACTGTCCTGGGCTGTGTAGCAGTGAGTCACCCGCTTTCTGACCACAAGTCGGCGCATACACAGCACGGAACATCTGGGGGCAATGAACTAGAACGCTGAGGGGTCGGTTCACGGGTCTCGCGAGAGCACGGAGTTGCCGCCACAGTGCCAGTTCATCCCCGCACGCCACGGTGGTCCTCCAGCGCCATTTGTGAGCATGCAGGCGTGTCTTTAAACGCAAATACCACAAAAGGAACCGTCGCAGACAGGGGACAAGGCACCCGACTTACTCTGCAAACATACTGGCTCCGAGCTCCAGGCGAGAAGGTCTGAGAACGCACGATCGTGCTGCTCCGGACGAAAGGTGACCCGCGGGCCCGGCGGCTGGGCCGCTCCTTCAGGAGGCTCGCCGCTTCCTCCGGGAAGAGATCTTCCGTGTTGGTCTCCTTGTCAACCTAGGCGGGAATGGGCACGTCACCACGACCGCTTCCGCGCAGCACGGACTCAGCGGGAACCGCCGCCTCCGGGACTTCCGGCCCGGCACGCACAGGCAACGCGGCCGGGCGGAGCTGCCCGACTCCCCACGGCCCCTGCTCGGCCGCCATCTCTTCCCAGTGGCCACACAGAGCAGCCCACTGCCTTCCCAGGCTCCGCCCGCTCACACAGAGCAAGCCCTGTCGGCTCCCCGTTTAAGGTTAAGTGGGTTTTGACCACCTGTCACCAACCCTTCATCCAAATCGCCATCATGTCACACCCAGATCACTGCTGCAGGCATCTCGCCAGTGTCCCCAGCTCCACACCCTGCCCCTGCAGTCTGTCCTCGACGCAGCTACCAGGAGATCTGGGAAAACCCAGGTCAGGCCCTGCAACCCCACTTCTGGGCACATACTCCAGAGAACTGAAAACGGGTGTTCAAATAAAGGCTTGCAGGCGAGTGTCCGTGGTGGCGTTATTCAACAGCCCGCAGGTGCAAGCAGCTCGGGTGTCCATCGGGGAACTACCACGAAACGAACTACGGTCCATCCGTACAGCCGAATGTCGTTCTCCGCCACAGGGAGCAAGGACATCCTGACACGTGCTACAGCCTCGGTGAACCTCAGGAACATTTTCCACCCAAGGGAAAGACACCTACGTGGAAGGCCACGTACTATCCAGTTCCATTCACAGGAGCCACCCAGAATAGGCAACCCGGAGGGACAGCAAGGGGGCTTTGACAGCTGTGGGGCCTAGACGGAGGTGGTGACTGTACGAAACGATGCCCTGAATTTCGATGGCTCAGTTTATGTTATGTGAATTTCACCTCAATAAGTTAATCTAGGAAAAAACCCAGGTCGGATGATGTCACCCTCCGGCTCAAAACCATCCACCAGTTCCCCACGCCTGTCAGAGAAAAGCCAGGGTCCTGAGAGGCCCACAAGCCCTGGCCCCTCCCACCCACCACTCGGGCCCCTCCCTCCCTCCTTCTGTCCTCTGTCGCCAGTGCCCACCACCCCGTGCCCTTCCTCCGGCCCTACCTCCCCTCTGCATTTGCCTTTGGCTCTTCCCCACCCTGCAGGAGGCCTTAAGGCCTCTACTCAAAGCCTGTCTTCTCGGTGAGACCTCTCATGGCCTATTTTGTTTTCTTTTTAAATTGTGGTAAAAAACACATAACCTACAAATTTGCCACCATAACCATTTTGAAGGGTATGGTTCAACACTGTTAAGCCTATTCAAACTGGGAAACAGATCTTTAGAACTTCTTCAGCTTGCAAAACTGAACCCCTGTCCTGGTATGCAGTACCTCCCTACCCTCCGCTCTCCGCCCTGCCCCCAGAAACCACCGTCCTCCCTTCTCTGTGGATCTGACTACTCCGGACACCTCACAAGAGGGGACTCACATAGAACTTGCTCTGTGTTCCTGCCTTACTTCACTGGGTCTAATGTCCTCAGCATTTATCCACGCTGTAGCACATGTCTGAATCTTCTTCCTTTTTAAGGATGAAACTTCTTCGAATGTGTGGACAGACACCCTTTGTTGATCCATTCATCCATCAATGGGTGTGCCAGTGAGTGAGGCTTCTGCAGACACCGCTGGCCAAATACCTTTTCAAAGTCCTGCTTTTGGTTCTTTGGGATACATAGCCAGAAATGGGATTGCCGGACTGTCTGGTCATTCTATTCTAATGTTTCGAGGGTCCATCATATTATTTTTCATAGCAGTTGCACCATTTTGCAATCGTAGCCTTCCTAAACATAGACTTACGTTTTAAATGTAAACCCTCTCTAAAATTGCAAACCTTCCTAAAAATGCAAAACTCTGCTTCCCTACCATCTTGTCCATCCTCTGCCTCCCTTGAGGGCAATAGTTTTGCTTGCCTTTTTTCTTGCTGTTTCTTCAAATCCTAGCACCACACAGAAAAAGAGAATGTGAATGTGATGGAGAAGTAACAACTGAGGAGTCTAAATTGTAGGTGTATGGGTATTTGCTGCATTATTCCAGCAACTGTCCTATAGATTTAAATTTTTTTGATACTGAAAGTTGGAGGAGGGGAAAACACTAAACTGTCTCCCTTAGCTACTCACCCTGATTTGGGCTAATGCTTTCAAAGGTCTTAGAAAGTACAACGAGAGCATTACTGGCAGCCTCGTCCAAAACCACTCCTCTAAACCTGCTGCCGGCTGCAGTTTGGGAAGGTGCCCGGCGGGTGAGTTCCACTTTGTGTGTCCCGGTGAGGACAGAGGCCACAGCAACAAAATGTTTTTGTGAGTTGAACAGTTTGGGAAACAAACTTTCAACAGGGCACTAACACAATGTCCTCCGATCTCACTGGGTTCCTCGGACATTTGTCACTGCAAACATGAAAAATTCCTTCCCCAAGACAGAGGGAGGAGCACAACTAAATCAATCAGATAAGCAAACAGGTTCTTACTGTCACAAAGTGGGAAAAGCAATTACAGGACAAGCATCCCCAACCCAAAAACCTAAAATGCTTCAAAGTTGGAACTGTTTTGAGTGCTGATGTAAAATCACAAGTGGAACATTCCAACATGACCTCATGTAACGGGCTGCAGACCATAGTGACACAGGGGTAGCATGCAAAGTTACCTTCAGCCTATGTGTGTGAGGTGTACATGGAACATAAATGAATTTTATGGACAGACTCGGGTCCCGTACCCAAGATACCTTATTATGTGTGGGCAAATATTAAATAAAAACATCTGAGACACTTCTAGTCCTAAGCATTTTGGATAAGGGATCCTCAACCTATATATATATAAGCATCCAAAATTTCTGGAACCCACAAAACTGCCTGAGCCTTGTGCATTTCTGAAGACAGAAATGGATCGCTACTGACGGCATGTGGAGTAAAATCCTTCCTCACGTTAGTTACAGCCGTCCTCTCCTAATCTGAAGTCGACAATCACTTCTGCAGCACCTGCCGTGCACACTGCAGGCACTCTGCAGACCTGAGACATTCAGTCCTTCTCTGCTCTCAGTAAAGCATGGCCTCAGTGTTGGCCCCAAATGCAACAGCACTGTTCAACTGACCCCACAACGTCCCCATGCCCCCTCACCAGGTGTGTTCTCAGGCAAGCCCTGTCCTAACCTCGCAGACAACTCCGCCGGTGCCAGCTTCCTTTAGAGCATCTCCACCTGCTGCCTCATGCCTCCCATGAAGGCTCTAGGGGCACACCCTCTCCTCCCAGGGCAGTGCCTGGTGTTATACAAGGGGGCTCCATCAAGTCCCCAGTGTTTTCTCCTTACCTTAAGTGGAAGGGGCTGAAGTTTCTCGGGGCTGTAAGGATCTGCCTGGCCAGCAAAGATGTGTCCGTGGGTAGAGTTGACACCAACACAACATGGCTCTGGATACGGGGGGCTGGTCTGGGTGCAGTTGCTACAGCCACTGTCGACCGAGTCAGCCTGCCAGCTCCTAAAGGTGGACATTACAAAAGCCCACCCAGCACGCATCAACCTCTCTGCTGTTTTCAGAGCAGAGGCACACGAGCAAACCTATTTGTTCCCAGCGGTGGACGATGGTTGCTTTACTCTAAAGCAAAAGGGCCTTTCTGTTTCCTAGGGCAGGTAACACATCGAGGCCCTTCATTACGAGGATCTGTTTTTACCACCCAGTTGTAGTCACTGAGGGTGCCAGAAAACCGCGCCCTCATCCTACTTCCTGTCTGTCCCAGAATACAATACCCCCACAACGAGGTTTGACCCTTCCACAAATAAATTCCTCTCTAAACCAAATCCAGGGAAAGCCAGTGGGCACAAGCAGGCAGTGTGGGCAAGATGCTGCTCTTTATGGGGAAATGTGGAGGTAGAACAGTACGAATGTGTCTCCAGAGATGGCCAGACAAAAGCCGTTTCACTCGAGGTGTGTGCTTGCCGGAGTCACTTGTCTATTGCATGCAGGTCTCTACAGAGTCAAGGATCCACTCAGCCTGCTTCGGGTGCGACATCAAGGGGCACCGCCTGAGGCCATGTACAGGACGTGTCCAGAACAGGCAAATGCAAGGACACCAGAAACAGACTGGTGGTTGGCAGAGGCTACGCAAGGGGTGAGGAGCTTCCTTCTGCCTGACAGGAGTGCTGGGAACCTGACCGTGGTGACTGCTGGTGGCCACTCTGAGGCTGTACTAAAGACCATGAAATCATACGCTAAAATTATATTTCAATAAAGCTGTTTTTTGTTTGTTTTTTTTAAACAACAGCAACTTAAAGGGACCTCACAGTATGCAGTGCTGGTGAAGAGAGTCACTCAACAGTCCCACCCTTGGAGAAGGATTCCCGAACAGAAGAGGACGGTGAAAAGCTGACGTGCAGAGCTGGGGGAGAGTTCAGGGCACTGCCCTGGCCCAGGTGGGCATTAAGTTCCCTGCCAGAATCCCGACTTCTGGGCAGTGGTAGGAAGTGCCCATACATTCTCTGGAGGCCTAAAGAACGGCAACTTGCACCCCAGGACACTGCTCCTCGGGGACAGCCCTGGGGCCCTGGCACACCCCTGCCTTGGCCCAGGAAGACATTTCTGCTCCCCTGCACTTTGTAAAGAACGCCCTGCCCGGAGAGGCTGTGCCCCTCTGGCCCGAGAGCTGGCCCGCACCTCTCGGACACGACCTCGGCCTGCTCTTCCTTCCGCTCCATCTCCAGTATCTCCTCCTCGGTGTACTCCAGCTTCACCCGCTCCTCGGCCAGCTCTCTCTCCACGGCCTGCAGCTGGGCTGTGGTTTTAGCCAGCAGCACCGTCACCGCATCCTGCAGGGGCAAAGGGCGCCTGAGAACCAGCTTCGCCCCTCGCTCAGCGTGCCGAGCAGAGGGACAGCCCGTGTGCCCAGCATGGAGCACCCACTGCACACTATTGGCATCTGCAGCCGCTCTGCAGGGGAAGAACCCCCGACTGTGCAGCAACACAGGCCCACGGCCTTTTGCACAGCTCTGCGGCTCAAGTTTAAAGGCAACCAATGTGTGGTCCAGCCACGGCAGTAAGTGCTAGGTGACACCATTACTTGGCAGGCTGAGGCCACATGGGAGACCCAGGTTCGATTCCTAGCCCACCCTGAAAAGCCAGGCAGCTAGAGTCCCCGTCACTTAGGAGGCTGAGACAGGAGGATTGCAAGACTGTCAGATCCTATCTTAAAAACTTTTTTTTTTTTCAAAATAAAATAATCAATGTGACACTTGTGACCAGGGACACATTCACGTGAAAAACAGACTGTCCATCTGTATCGCTTCCCACGAAGCACTACTCCCTCGCCACTACATCCCACGGTAAGTGTACACAGACACTTCCTAAGAGCGATTTCCCCACGCAAAAGCCGGTTTCGGAGGCAGGAGAACAGCAGAGCTGGCTCCTTAAACCAGGGCCACGAACCGTTTTCCCGGAAAGTGTGCGAGCGGGGTCCCACGCGCTGCTCTGTCCTGCGCGCCCATCCTCCCGCGCCCTGGGTGGCTCGGAGCTGCTGAAGACCTGGACGGAGTGCCAGCGCAGCTGCATCTCACTCGCGCTGTCGCAGTCGGCCAAGCGGATCTGAGCGATGCCCTGCATGGGTGTTTAAAACAAGGCCAGGACAGGAGCCCTTTAAAATACCGAGCTCGCCCTTCAGCTTTACCCAGAAAGACAGAAAAGATTCCAGTCCTATTAAGAGGAATGCAGCACATGGGTCAACTGATGGTATGGTGATTAAGGTGGCTGGATCCCACGTGGCTGACTGAGTGGTTCGAGTCCCGGCCCCAGTGGTTTGAAAAACACAGCAGGCATGTGTGTGTGCATGCCCCAAATTCCAAGACGAGGGAGAAATGAAGGAGAAGGGATTGACCAGGGGGTACTTTCTCAACACCCCCCACCCCCCACTCGTGAGCATACCTGCCCTCTGGCAAAATTGAAAAGTTAAAAAAGAAGAAGAAAAGACTGCAGTGCCAGGGAAGTGCTGGCGGAGAATCCTAACTGGGGGTCCTGGCTGCCTGTTCAGGCCTATCGGATAGGTCTGCCATGAGGTGAGCTGCTCATTGGCCCTGGAATTTTTCAGGTTAGGAAGGACGGCTGAATTCCACACTCCCCAACTTTGCAGAAAGAAAGTGCCCGGATGCCCAGCCTAACCGGGCACTGGCTGCTGGGCTACCGGACACAAGCTGCGGACTCCCTCCAGGCCTGGTCTGAAGGCTGCCGGGTGAAACACGGAGCATTCACGTCCGTCTGAATCTCAAGGAAACCGTGGGTTTGGGTCTTTGACTATCTGGACGTCTCAGATATTGCAAGGGGTACACGTATACCAAACAGGTATCCATCATGTACGTGAAGGTCTAACGTAACTGACCAGCCTATATTTGAATTTGCCTCATCTGTCAACCCTGTTCCATTCCCAAGACTGACAACGGGGACGATATGGAAGCTAGCCCCCAGCTGACATGACGTGGAACCCGGCTGAGCTTCTCCCTCAGGACACTCAGACCAAGCGCCCCCCCTCCTGTGCCCTCGGTTACTGACAGCACTTCGTTTCAGGGCCATTTCTTTCTTGCTTTTCTCTTCAGAGAGGTTTTTGCTATAGGGCACATGCACTTGCCAGAGAGACAGAGAGACTGAAAGTGAGAAATCAGCCCCGGGGGGATGGCCACGCCATAGTCCCTTCTTTTCCATGCTCCTCTTGGGATCTGGGGCACGCGCGCACACGCACCCGCTGTGAGTTTCGGGCCCCCGGGTCAGAACTCCAGCCGTGGTCAGCCCTGTGGGAGTCCACCACCACGTGCAGTCACAGCGCCACCTGCTGGCCCCTTAGGACCATTTCTAAGCAAGCTGTCTGGGGCAAAAGGATGGGATAGAGGGAGGGGAGGGCTGCGAGGGGAGAGAGGGATGGGTAGAGGCAGAAAACGGCCAAAAGGAAGAAAGAAGGAACGAGAGAGAGAGATGGAAAGCGAAAGCAGCTGGAAGCCCAAAAGCAAGGGGCCAGGGCGGCGGGGAGGAGGGGGAGGCAGCCGCCGGGGCGCCGTACCAGCAGCTCCTCCTGCAGTTGCTGATTCACGGAGCACACGTACAACTGAAGGGACTTCAGCGTCAGCACGCTAGAATGCACGGGGATCCTGAACACCTCGTTAAACACGAGCGGCGCTTGGAGTTCCAGAGCCTTGGAGCAGTAAGTGTTGGGTGCGCTGGAGTCGAGCGGGGGCAAGTAGATGCGGACATGGCTGGAGAGAGAGGGTACGAGAGCGGGCGCGGCGGGCGCTTACTGACCGCGCTCCCGTCCCAGGCATGGACTGGTGCGCGCGTGCCCGCTGCGCTCCCTCTCTGGGTGTCGTGGGAGAATTTCCAAGTCCTCTGGAAAAAGTGCCTGTGCCAACTAAGAACAAGCCAGCCAAAGAGCAACGTGCCCTGCAGCCAACTGGGACCCAAGGCTTGCTGTGTGCCCCCTGGCACTCTCTGGACAGCTCCTCTGCCATCTTCGGTCTTAGCCCCCGAGGGCATCGCCCCCAGCCTGGAACTAGGCACATGGGAGGGGCTCCATCGGGGTGAGCCGGACCGCAGGGTGAAGCCTCGGCCACTCACACCTGGCTGCCCCAGGGCCCACAGAGGAGGGGTCTGCCCTTGGACTTGAAGGACCACTACCCGGTGTGGGCCTCCGGGAACCCCCAAGGCCAGTCACCAGGTGACTCCTGCCCCTTCTCCTCCCCTCGGTCGATCACTGCCTTATCACGGCCTGAGGCCTCTGTAATGCCCATCGTGGCCACCTGCCCCAGGTCCGGGAGGGACACTGAGCACTCACAGCACGTGACTAGCACACACGGCTCCCTTCACCTGCTTCAAAGAGTCGATTAGCCTCTACGTAAGACGCACAATCTGCGTGCTTCAGACACACGCTCCCTGGCGTTCTGTTATAAATTCGGACCCCAAACTGCCCCCCGCCCGACCGCGGGGGCTTACATTCTGCAGTCTGCCTTCACCGCGGGCCCGGCGAAGTTCCTCAGCTGGAGCACGTGCACGAGGAGGCACTCGCTGGCTCCGTCATGCCTGCAGGGAAACACCAGTTCACGGGCGGCCAGGCGGGGTGCTTCGGGCACACCTGCGACACCGTCCACCGCGCCCGGGCGGCCTCCCGTGACGTAGAGGATCGGCTCCCACGTGTCAGGCGTGCGAACACCGAGAACCCTTGGGCTGGGAAGGCCAGCGCGAGCAGCAGGACGCGGCTGGGGCCCGTGCCTTGCTGGGGCGAGCGCTTCGGCTGCTGCCGCCGCTGACTACAGACAGATGGAAATAGAGCTACTTTTCCTGCTGCTCCTCCCCAACACCTCGGTGTCCTCGCCCGAGACCAGCCCAAGTGGGACTCGGGGCATCGAGGAGCACCACCCAGGTCGCGTGGGCCCCCGCCTGTTTTGCTACTGCCCCCGCCAAGAGCAGCCAGGAAGGAGTCCTCCCTACTCACAAAAGTCCCACGTGGATCTGGGCCTCTTCGGTGCCACAGGCGTCCCCGCAGGCAGACTCTTCGGCATCTTCAGTCCTGAACACGAGGGGAAAGCCCGGCCTTACTCCGAAGGGAACGGCTCCTGCAGAGCTTGCAGACGCTCTGGTGTGTCTTACTGAGAAGGGCGCCGTGAGGTCGTGACGCGAATAAACTCCCAGTCCCCGGGGCGCACGGGGTGCCTCACTGGGTACCCACCTGCAAGCTGCTGACTTTTTAGTACTGTTCTGTCGTCACTGTTGCTGTTTAGGAAAGAACTCTGCACGCACTCAGGCAGTGTTCAGAAACTAGCCTTCAGCTCGTCTGCAGTACGGGGAAGGTCTTACAGACACTGGGGCGTGACCGATGTACGGGCAAAATGAAGCCCGCGATTCTAAAGGGCATTTGACCATGGCAAGGGATTCTGGTAGCGAAGGAAAGGAGGGAGAGAGAGGAACCTCGTTTCTCATGACTCTGCTTTCCCCCAAAGCAGGTCTCTCTCGTGCACTGGTCAGGACTCTGAAGGCGCCAGGGAGGCCGGAGGAGTTTTCCTTGTGGGGTTCTAAGGCCCAAAGTCCAAAGAAGCTGGAAAAATACTCTGCCCTTGCACACATACGCGAAGGTGCGATAGACAAAGTCTCGGTGCCTCTCAGGAATATCTGCTAAATCTGCTTGGGGAGAAGGGAGTAATAAGACCCGCTCCGAACCTTTTGGTCTGAGGTTCAAATACTCCGCTGTCGCTCGCTAGCGAATAATCCGACAGGCACGCAGAGACACGGCGCGCTCTCCTCTCCAACCTCTTGGCGCTGTCTTCTCGAAGAGTCACTGCTGCAAATAAGGGACAGCCAGGGGTCAGGGGGTGACAGCGTGGGAGGCCCGGGGCCCCTACATTAGAGCACACACAGCCCTGATGCCCCCGAGACGTGCACACACAGACAGGCCACGCTCAGTGAAGAAACGGGCTGCGGGCGACTTCTTTCAAAACTGCCCCTTGCCGAGCACACAGAGCGCAAGACGACAGTGGCAGCCCAAGAGGGGGGGCGGAGCTTCGCCCTCCGTCTACACTTCAGATATTTCCTGGGATTTGCGTCCTCGACATATACCGAATTCCTTCCTAACCAGGCAGAGACTGATGATCCAAATAACCCCTAACAAAAAGCAGAGGCCACAGCTGAACCCAGGCTGGCCCCTGGAGACCGGTGGCTGGCAGGGAGGATGCCAGCTCCCTCTCCCCTGCCACAGGATCCACCTCAGCCCCCCGGGCCAGCCCTGCTCTCCCAGAACTGCTCTGCCGGTGTGGACACCGGGGCCTGGGCAGTGCGTTTTTGTTTCATATCCACTTTAACCAAGAGCCAAAGAGAAGCACCGAACTTGAGCCTTTCAGTACCCGTCTGTGCCCCGTCCCTCACAGCCCCCTGTGCCGTGTACAGGCTCTCCACGTTTCAGCGCTGAGAGCACGCGGTCAAATTCGAAGTCCCAGCTGGGCCGTGCTGACACCCCGATGCCCTACCGGCACCACTGTGGTCTCTGGGCCTTTCTTTGGCTACCGAGTCCATACTCTGACACTGTGAGGCCCTGCTGAGGCAGCTAACGGCGGGCCAGCTCTCTCAACCTACTCGGGAGTCCCACCTGAACGCACACCTGGCACCTGCCACCAGCCCGACCGATGGCGCTGCTCCACCCACCTCCTCTCCCCTCACCGCCATGGCAGCCGACTGGGAGAGCAGGGAAGGTCAGGAGCTCATCCCCTTCCAGCCCACGCTCAACCAAGTCACAGAGCAGCTGGGAGCGGGAGCAGCCAGGAGAAGGCCGTGACAAGAAAGCGCATGCAAGCCCCCACGCTGCCTGGCCCCGACATCTGCTCCTGGGCTGGGAGGCAATGAGGCTGGCCACGGGGAAGTGAGGACTCACAGGCCCTCGCACGCTCACTTCAGAGCCCCCGACTCACTCACCGTGAAGGGCGGGCAGCACCCAGACAGACACTGCGACCGCTCAGTAAAATGCAAGGGATCATTGACACAAGGACAACCAGGCTGTGGCTAAAGCTGCCAGCCAGCACATGAGAAGGAAAAATGCCGGGCCAGGCAGTGACACGGTGGTTACGGTGGCTGGATCCCACATGGCCAACTGCACAGTTTGAGACTGGAGGGGTGGAGGACATGCTTTCGCACTTTCCTTCTCTGTCCTCTCTGTCTCTCTCCAGCAAGTGCAAAAACTAAATACTAATAAGAATAAATTTCATTAAATTCTGGGAAAAACATACAGGGGAAAGATGCTGAAAGCTTTTAGAAAACTTCTTGGGACCAGCAGATGGTATAGTGGCTATGTCACTGGACTCCCACATTGCCAACCTCTGTTCAAGTCCCAGACCCAGTGGCCTGACGATCACACCACGCGTGTATGTATGCTTGCCCAAGACCCCGGGAGGAGAATGGAGGAGAAGGGATTGCGGCGTGGCCATCCCCCCGGGGTGGGGGGTCCTCATTTCCCTCTTACATCTCTCTCTCTCTCTCTCTCTCTCCGGCAAGCACACGCATCCTAAGGCAAAAATCTCTTTAAAAAATATGAAAGTTCTTACACAACTTCAGAGGCCATCATGAACATGAATGCTGAGAGGGCAACAGTAAGACAACTGCTAGGCTATGCTGAAGTCCCGCCCTCCCTGGGTGCACCCCACCATCCTAAACACACGGATGCCCAGCACAAAGGTGTGCCCACAGCCCGAGCAACACAAGTGAGTGGGGGGAGCCCAGGGCCACTTACAGCGAACGTTTCTGTCGAGCTGCGTGAGAAAAGAGTAGAGAAAGCACAGGTGAAAAACTGCAGAGTTTCAGCCAACGGCTTCAAACAGAAGAAAAACAGCAGTGAAGAGTGAGCAGTCAACATTCTCATGGATTTTGATTAGCAAACACGAGCAGGTAGAACAACACAGGGGAGTACTGCAAAACCATGACACGTCTGACTTTGAAAATCCAGCCAAGACGACGCTGTAGCAAGGATGTGAAAGGTGACGTTCCAACCACTGTCCCGCTCCCCATGCCTCTGCCTGTTCTCACAGACTGAAAACACAAAGGAAGACGTCCTTGTGGCATAGTTACAGCGGCTTTCATGTTTTATCTGACTAAAACGTTATCTCACTAAAGCTTGACTGGGCCAGCCTTGGGCTGCATGGTTTCTAGTGAGACCAAAGGGGTGGAGGGAACTCCGTTAATGAGGGGCCGAGGGCATATGAAGAGCATCAGGGTCCAACTTCCTGAAGCTACGATGACTCCGGGTTCAGGAGCGCCCATGAGAGTCGAGGGATGCAGAGTCTCCTTGTGTGGGTGCCTGAACTTACCCAACCCAGCCTTCTGGGAGCACCCATGAGACTCATAAGTGTTTCAAGTTTCTAAGAACAGGTCAGCTGGTAATGTCGTACAAGAATCTATCACAGGGTGGCAGTGACTAGACAAAGAATAAGCAAATGTTTCCAATCTAAGAACACAAATCAACTGATAGTGTCATATAAGAATTGACCACCAGGCGGCAGTATCTAGACAAAGAATAAACAAGAGCTTCCAATCTAAGGACACAAATCAACTGATAGTGTCATATAAGAATCGACCACCAGGCGGCAGTGTCTACACGTATAGTATAAGCAAATCCTTACCAATCTAAGGACAAATCAACTCATAATGCAATATACGAATTTACCACGTGGTGGCAGCATCTACCCGTAGTATAAGCAAATCCTTAGCAATCAACTGATAATGTCATATATGAATTCACCACCAGATGGCAGTGTCTACCCGTAGTATAAGCAAATCCTTAGCCATCTAAGGACAAATTAACTAGGAATGTCATACAG
This sequence comes from Tupaia tana, assembly GCA_026018925.1. NCBI lineage: Eukaryota > Metazoa > Chordata > Mammalia > Scandentia > Tupaiidae > Tupaia > Tupaia tana. The sequence continues at coordinate 163,527,648 of JAKSZU010000009.1, forward strand.
GAATTCATCCCCTGTCTACACACAGTATAAGCAAATCTTTCCCAATCCAAGAAGCTGGAGCCATTATAATGTCTGTCACAGAGTAGAAAAGTAAAAGAAAGAAATTAGGATGCGAAATGTAATCAGCTCTTCTTCCTCCCACCCTATCTTTCCCTTGGCTCAAAGGGGCCCTTGTGGATTTTCAGCACAACCAGACTAGTAACTCATGACTCTCCCCCTTGAAGAGAAGGTGATGGGCGGTAGAAGCGGGGTATCAGGGGGAAAATGAGCTTAGGCACCGGCAGTGGGTAACTGGTCCTTGCTGTGTGCTTTCTAGTTTGAATGGAGCAGCGAGCCTGTGAGTGCGAGGATCACGTGGACGAAGCTGTGACGTGTGGAAGTGAATAAGAAAGTGTCCAGGGACATCAAAGCACGTTTGCAGACACAGAGAGGAAGACAGCGAAATAACAGAGATGCCCCGAACCTCGGGCAGCCCGGACCCTCTCCTGTTAAACCCACAGACAGGTCAATCGGGCCGTCAGTAGAGCAATGGCGCTGTCGTGGGTAGCAGCGTGCTGGTGAGTGGAAGAGATGAGAGGGCGGGAAAGGTGCGACTCGGTCACGACCCAGGAGGTGCTCGAGGTCACAGCTAGCAGCGCCCGAGCTCCACCGCGCTGGTCTGCAGCCCCACATTATCTCGGCCCTGTGCCGCCGAATGCCCGACCCTACATTATCAAGGCGTCTCAGTCTCGGCTCCTGACGGCTTGGGCTGACTCCCTGTCACAGGGACTGCGCTGTGCACTGGCCTCCACCTACTCTCATAGATGCCAGAGGTGACAAGCCAAAATGTGTCTAGATGTCGCCAAGTGTCCCCCAGGGGCAGGGGGCAAGAACACCCCTTGTTGAGATCTACCACGCCACACAAATGACCTCACGTCCGCCCACACAGAGGGTCTAGGACATTTGCCCTGTGCATTTGCAGCACAGTTCAGTGCAGGCTGAACCTGAGGATGGGAGGGCTCTGAGGAATGGCTGAGACACACATGGTCAGCCTTCTCGCCCACAGGGCAGTTCCACTTCTCACACAAGCTAAAGACAGATGCCGGGCCCCAGGAGGAGGTGAAGTGACACCACCAGACCGATGAAGCTCCCTGAGTGACAAGTTTCTCGACTGGAAGATCGCCAGAGAGACCGACATGCTCGAAACGACTGGAATCAAGCAGCTGCCGGCATTTCCCGCTGACAGTCCCGACCCCAGCGGCTCGAGGACAGATGAAGAGAGAAAGCCGCGCCCCCTGCAAGCTGCCCAGGGCCCTCCCTGTGCCGGACGAGGACCGGGCGGTGCGGACCTTGTTTCGGCAGTTAAGTCCCCTGGGCAAGGCTGCTCTGCCAGCGTGGGGCACCTCCCGCCAACAGGCCCGGACGCCCACAGCAGGTGCTCGCCGCGGACAAGGCGCCCGCCGCCCCGACCGAGTGGCGCATGCTAGCCTCCCCGAGTCCCGGAGCCTGCTTCCTGCGAGGACCTGTCCACACTTACTTCCAACCACGGGGGCACCAGACGCTTGGGGTCCTCGTTCGCGAGGCCCTTCCCCATCCCCGGGGAGTCCGTGTGGCTGAAGGAGCGCCGTGCCCTGCAAATCCTCGTCGCCCAGGGCTGAGGCCTGAGCCCGCAGTCTGTCCAGGGCGCTGAGGCCTGGCACTTCAAAGCTGTCCACCGGCGGGGCCAGCGGCGAGTCTCGCGAGGCGGAGAGAAAGGGTGTGTCCAAGGGGGAGCTTGGGGGCGACAGGGAGGACAGGGAGGAGCGGGAAGACAGCGAGGCCAGGGACTGGGGCGTGTCCAGGGACCGCCTCTGCTTGTGGAAGCCCGAGTGGCCCGACGGGTCTGAGAAGGGCACATCTCGCCCCAGGGAGTCAAAGGGGATGAGGTCAAAGCGCAGAAGCTGGCCGCAGTCGGCGTCGGGCTTCTCGTACTGCGGGAGGCCGTAGATGTCCGTGAAGCTGATGGAGCTCAGGGAGCCGCGGCTGGAGGCCAGGGAGCCACGGCTGGAGGCCAGGGAGCCGCGGCTGCTCCCGGAGGACACCGTCAGGGTGCTGGCAGACAGGCTGAAACGACAGAGAGCCGTGACTGGGGGGCGCAGCCCACAGGCCACTGCCACTGGTCACGATGAGCAGAGCCTTTGCACACGCTCCTCTCCAGAGGGGCTGAGAGCAGTGGGCAACGGAGGTCAGGCAGTGGTCCCCTCCTCAGCTCCCTGAGCCTCCCCTGGTCTCGGGGGCCTGGGGCGGTGACAGCTCCTGCCACGCAGCACTGTGAGGAGAAAACCGGGCAGGCAACACGCATAAAGCCCCGGCAGGCAGCCCACTACCTGAGAACTGGAAAACACAAGCCATTGTTGAGATCCAAATCTGACTTCACCTAGAAATGTTCGGATCTTTAAAATAAATAAAGGCAAATGTGTCTGCACATACGTGTATACTTCCAAACCGGGTCAGCAGCGTACCCCGTCCTAGATGGGTCTGACTTCAGACTTATTGCTGCAGCCGAGTCATGGGTCGTCGGGCGGCGCCCACACGGCATCGCGGTTAAATGCCTGGCCTTCGTGGCCGGTACGCACACGCGTGCCCAGGCTGCTCCCCTCCCCCTCTTGCTCTCCCGTGCACATACACACACGCTATTGCGAACAAAGGCAAGGAACAAAATGCATTCGCCTTTCCATGTTCTCTTTAACGCCACTCGAGGAGAACACACTGTCACCCCACGGCGACGGGGTGCGGTCCCTCCGGGGGACGCCCTACCTCCTCAGCTGGGACTGCAGATAGGAGGTGAGGCGGGTGGCTTCCTCCAGATGCAGGAGGAGACAGCTTCTCTTCTCCTGAAGTAGAATCCTGCGGGGAACAGAAGAGCCGACTGGTGGGTTCGCAAAGTGAGAAACCCAACCCTACGTTCCCTACGACCGATTTAGGCTGGAGTGACTACCCAGTGCCAGGGCAGAAGGGAGCACTTCTAATCCGCTGCAGAGGCTCGACACCTGGGTGGGCCAGCACAGGGCACTGGCCGTCCAGGAGGGTGGATGGGTGGGCGCGTGGACAGTGCACAGACAGGCAGCTGGGCTGTGCGAGGAGTGTGGGGAGGGGCATGAAGGTGGGGGCAGGCAGGCCAGGTGGGGGGATGCATGGGATAAAGGGGCGGCCTGACGGAAGGCTAGGTGGGCTGAGTGCAGGGGCACGTGGTTTATGCAGGGGAGGGTGGGCCGAGCAGAGGAGCGCATGGCACACAGAGGGGCGAGTGGGCTGAACGGCGGGGTGCAGGGGGCGGATGTGCTGTGCAGAGGGGCACGTGCAAGGACAGGCAGGCTAGTCTTCCACCCCCAGTGGATGAACGTGTGTGATGCACTTCATTTGTCCCCAGAAGGAGACACTCCTCGGTGACCACCTGAAATGATGGCGCTGTGACATGTGGCACAGCAGAGACTTTCCAGCAGCAGGGAGGGGGGCATGCCTAGGGGTTTTAGGGAGCTTGGCTAAAGTGGGAGTGAGAGGAAGCCAGAAATGGATGGCTATGACAGTAACCCGGGATTCCCTGTCACTTATCACAAGCTGTGTGGCCCCAGACAAATGCCTCGCCTCTCTGAGCCCTTAACTTTATTACCTGTGAAAACAGAGTCCACAATCTCTAGCTCAGAGAAGCCATGCTGCCTAGATGAAGTAACGGAAGGCAAGTGGAGAGCAACCAGCAAGATCAGCTACCACCGACGACACTGCGCCGGCGGGAAGAGGCGGGCAAGGCGGACAGCGGGCTTCCGGCGAGCGACCAAGCGCACTCCGTCGTGCTGCTTCTCCCGGTGCGGCAGGTCGCGCCCTGCTCCCCGCTCCGGCACGCGGCGAGGCCCACGGCGTTGCCGACTGACACAGCCTCGCAGCTACCGCCACTGCACACCCGGTTCTGAAGTTCAGTGCCGCGTCACAGTGGGGTCCAAAGGCCCCAGAGGATCCCCGAGACTCTCCCAGGAGTCCCACAAGGCAGCCAGATCTCCCACACACAGTCACCCCGAGTGACAGAACACGCCAGGCCGAATGCCCGAGCAGTCATGATGTACTTCTCTATGCAAAACTGCGCCATGCCTTCTCTGCCAACCCAGCAGTAAGCCGGCCGATACCGAGATCTCTAACAATGTCCGCCACCCTGCTCATGACATGTTTTGCTTCAAAAATGTTATCAGTCGGGTAGGCTCCGCGGTGCAGTTGGAATGTGCTGCTCAGGAGAAGCTAGACTCTGCATGGTGACCCATGGTTTGAATCCCTGGCCTGCTCAGCCTGAGACACACTGGGCACAAATGTGAGTCCCCGGATTTGAAGGGGATCGTGGCCTGACAGACCCTGTGGAGGGTGTCCCCCTCTTTCTCTCTCACTGTGCATGCACACGCTCTGTCATGAATAAACAGAAAAATGCTTTTCAATGTTATCAGCCATAAAAATATTATTTATAGCAAGACATAATGGGGTCTTTCTCATCTTTAATTTTTAAATTTTAATTTTATTTATCTTTTTTTTTTTTATTTTTAACTTGCTATAAGGCACATGCACTCACCAGAGACAGAGAAGGAAAGTGAGAAAGCAAGCTGCCAGGTCTGGGACTCAAACTGTAGTCAGCTGTATGGGAGCCCGGCACCTTAACTACCATGCCACCTGCTGGCCCCTGACTTTAATATGTTAATGAATACTTGGAATTTCTCAGTTCTAATTTCTTTTTCCTTTTTTTTTTGGAGAGGTTTTTGCTATACTAGGAAGACAGAGAGAGACAGGGAGACAGAAAGCGAGAAATCACCCCCTGAGGGGATGGCCATGCCACAATCCCTTCTCCTCCATTCTCCTCTCGGGATCTTGGGCATGCACGCACACGCGCCCGGTGTGAGTTTAAGCCGCCGGGTCCGGGACTCAAACCACAGTCGACTATATGGGAGTCCAGCGACATAGCCATTACACTAACTGCTGGTCCCTCAGTTCTAATTTCTAAGTCAGTAAAAAGTCCACATAAACAAAAGCCGTTTGGGGTCTTCAGTAATTCTAACACTGAAAGGAGATCCTGGGAATAAAAGCTTTGACAAGGTAGGCCAGCAGATGGTATAATGGTTACATCACTAGACTCTCACATAGCCGACCACGGTTTGAGTCCCAGACCTAGCAGCTTAAAACTTATGCCCGGTGAGTGTGCATTTGTGCCCCAAATCCCGAGAGCAGAATGGAGGAAAACGGACTGAGGCATAGTCATCCCCCCAGGGGGTGATTTCTTGCTTTCTGTCTGTTTCTCTCTGTCTCTCCAGCAAGTGCACATGCCCTATAGCAAAAAAAAACACATCTCTCTCTTAAAAGAAAAAAAAATTGCAAAGGGTTGTAACAAACTCTTCCAAGTACAATTTTTTTAAGATTCTACTTATCTATAATATTTTAATTCTTTTGAGAGGTTTTTGCTATATGGCACGTGTGCTCGCCAGAGAGACAGAGAGACAGAAAGTGAGAAATTACCCCCCGGGGAGATGTCCACACCGCAATCCCTTCTCCTCCATTGTCCTCTCGGGATCTTGGGCACGCACACACATGCACCGGGCGTGAGTTTTTAAGCCACCGGGTCTGGGACTCGAACCGCAGTCAACTACATGGGAGTCTAGCAACATAGCCATTATGCTAACTGTTGGTCCCAATATCTTTATTTTTAAGGAAAATATTTTATTACTTGGACAAATGAAAATAACTTTTAAAAGCAGTTCTGGGGGGCTGGCCCAGAGCACAGCAATTAAGCACTGCGTATGAGGAGCTGGGTCCCACATGGCTGTCCGTGATTAGAAGCCCAGCCCTGGCAGCCCGGCAAACACACCGGACGCATGCGTGTGCGTGCCCCAAATCCTGGAGACTGGCATGATCATCCCCGCGGGTGTGCTTTCTCCCTCTCTGTCTCTGTCTCTCTCTAATGAGTGCACGTGGCCTCTGGATACAATAATAAATAACAGTAACAACAACGCCCTTGAGCACTAACAATACTACCAACTGCTTTCCGTGTACGACCTTGTCTCACTGCCTGTTGGAGTCTATCCCCATCTTACAGATGAAGAAACTGCTACTCAAGGAATGAAAGGATCGTGCCTGGACTACACAAGGTCAAAGCTTGGTCAGGCACCTTGCCCTGCCTTCTGCTCTCCGATCCTGTTAGCAGGGAGGGAAAAAGAGGGGTTTCCTGTAACAGTGAAACAATTTCCAGATTTACGTCATACTAAATTTCTGTGTAAGACTTACCCAGGAAAATATCCTTAAAAACCCACTGAATATCTTTTTCAGAAGAGGCAGAGAGTGAAGAGTCAGGAAGGGGAGGTGGAAACACTCCCTGGGCTTTGGCTCAACCTCAGACACGCTCGGTGCTGCACTCTCGTAAGCGCTACAGGACACCGTGCGGGAGGGGACGCAGGTGGCATGCAGACAGCGGCTGGCCTCAGAAAGCAGTCTGCTATGGGGAACTTCCCCAAGCTCAGGACAAGGCTGTTCATATTTTTCTTAACGTGGTTGCCAAAATTCCAACCTACTCCAAATCCTATTAGCTCAAGTCTCACACAAACAGAATCTAGGTTGAGTTCTTACTGAAAACCAGCTTGGCTCTCGAATGCCCAGGGTAGGATTTCCACCCCTGCTAAATTGACCCAAGCACTCCGTCTCTGTCCACTGTCACGTACGCAGAGAGAGAGACACGCACATGTGTGGCGCGGCACTCGCCGATCATCTCCGACCAATCATGTCTTAGTTTAAGATTCTTCTATCTGATAGATCACAGGTGCAACAGACACAGAGACCAAGTCAGACCTCGCTGCAAACAGGACCCCAGCAAGCACCCACAAGTGCTCACACGCAGTCTAACTTTACGCTGTCTTCTGGAAGCCAACAATGACTACGATGCCGATTCCTTACCAAATAGGGTGAGAGCACTCACATCAACCATGCTGTCTTTTGAAATCTAGGTGCCTAAAAACTGTCTGGGACATTAACTGCTAAAGCAGGAGTTTTAAATACTCATTTTCCTTTTGTACACATTTTTACAACTAAAAAGAAAAGCAGCTACAGACAGTTTACTGGTCAAAAAAAAGGGGGTGAGGTCGAACCCCAAAAGCAGTCTTGCATCTCTCCTTCAAAGGAGATGAACATCAAAAAATACTAAGAACCACTGCTATGAAGAGGAATGTAAAAATAAGCTAACAGATTAAGACAATATAAAGTCTAATGTACTGTTTTTTATTTCCTTCGATAAAGTACTTTAATGTAAAGGTGTCATTAAATTGTGACGGACAGAAAAATATGAGTCCAAATTTAACCAAAAACAACAGCAACAACAAACTTCTGCTTTTGGGTAAATCTCATTTCCCAGTCAACCTGACAATGAAAGTAGTGTGGGCCAGCCTGTGGAATAGAGGTTAAGGTAGCTGGAACCCATACAGCCAACTATGTGGTTCAAGTCCTAGACTCACCAGCTTGAAGAACACACCAGGCCTGAAAAACATAACATGCCAGGCACGTATGCACACATATCCAAAATCCTGACAGGAGAATGGAGAAGGGGACTGCAGCACGGCCTCCCCCGAATGCTGCTTCCTCCCTCTCTCTCTCTCTCTCTCTCGTGAGTGCACGCACCCTATAGCAAACTTAAAATTTAAGAGGCAGCTGCATTTGGAAAGAATTCCTCGGTCAGCCTCTTGCCACAGAGCCTGGAGTCTGCTGACTGCCTGTCGCACCCTGACGTGAACAGGCTAAATAAGCAAGGGCGTCCTGGGGGTCAGCAGATGGCATAGTGGTTATGTCGCTGGACTCCCACATGGCTGACCCTACTTCAAGTCCCGGATCTGGTGGCTTGAAAACCACACTGGGTGCATGTGTCTGTGTGTGCCCAAGATCCTGAGAGGAGAATGGAGGAGAAGGGATTGTGGCGTGGCCATCCCCCGAGGTAGGTGATTTCTCGCTTTCCGTCTTAGTATCTCTGTCTCCCTCTCTTTCTCTCTTCCCCAGTGAGCGTACACACCCTAAGGCAGAAACCTCTAAAAAAGTAAAAGAAAGGGTGTCCTGAAGACCTGGGGTGCTAGTCCTCCACCTGGTGCCTGCTCCCACGTCCCAGAGATGTGAGAAGTTCCTTCCAGAGACTCAGGCTCAGGGTGGCTGAGATGCCCACTGCATGTCACTGGCCAGTGGCAGGAGGTGCGCCCAGGATCTGCATTCCCCCAGCTCAGACTCGCCATTCGCCACTGCGCTCGTCGGCCAAGGTCACTTAGAGACCAGCTCAGGAAACATGCTGGTCAACTTGGTCCCAGTTGAGGGGCAGCACTGCTCCACCGGGTTCCGAGGGTCCCCTGGAGCCCCAGCACACACGGTGCTGCACTTCCACCCAGAGGCCAGCCTCAATCAAGGGTGTGTAGGCTTCGGGCGTGAGAAGTGCAGCGTCCACAGGACCAAATTCAGCCCCTGAACGGAGAACCAGCTGGACCCCCAGCCCCTACCCCGCCCATACACGGGAGAGTGGAGGCCAATGGGAGGACAGGAGACGTTTCGCTGACACCTACGGGGGGACGAGATCGTGGAAGAGCACTGCAGCTGCCGCTCCCTTTCACGGCAGGACCCATTCTTGCTTTACTGTGAGACAAGGTGACAGGGCCTGCCTGCATCTTGGGTAGAGCACAAGTCACTCCCTCACCCGTGAGCTGGACCCTGCCACCAGCACCATTTCCTGCCACCATTGCCGTGAGCCTCTAAGGGCAACAGTGGGTGCAGCCTTAGTGGCATGGCCTGCATACAAACCGCAGTGCTGGAAGCCATGTGGCCAGCAGTGAGTTTGGATCCCGGGTCAGGCTCACGAGAAATGTGTTAAATGCATGTGCATGCTCAGGGTCCTGACACGCTGGAGGACTGGGGGAAGGAGATCACAGAGTGAGGAGCCCCATCTGGAGGCCTCCCCTACCCTGGTGTGGGTATGCACGTGCCATCGTGAGGTTAAAAAAAGCTGAATGATGCAAAGGCGAGCGTAAATAGCATCTGGTGAACATGGAGAGCCTAGGGCATGCTGAGACACGAGCTGTAAGTGCATGCACATTGATCGAGCGACTCGAGCTGCTACTTGGCCCGATGTAGACAATGCTCAAACAGCCAGACTCGAACCGCATTAACATACTGAATTTTAGGGAGCTAGTATATTTGTGAATGGGGAGGGGCTTCTCCAAAGTCCTGACAGCTGCCAATCGTGGGAGGCAGACCCAGCCACCAGTACAACCTGCAGCCACGGCGGGCGAATGGAAACCAGGAGTTGTGAACAGGATGACACGTGGCCCATGGGTGCTGAGGAGCACGCAAGTCGCACTGCTTCACGTGTCCTAGCTGGAAAAGGGCCTCCAGACCCACCCCTACTGCAAAAGAAAGAGCAGGCTTTCCTGGCTAGAAGTCAAAGGCGGAGATGAAGCAGGAGGCCTACTCCCAGGCCGGCCCACCGCCCTCCTCAGCTTCCTGTGGGCCTCCCCAGCCTCCACCCGACGGTGCTGTCCTGCTCAGAGGGGTGAAGACAGCAGGCACCTACACCGAGAAGGGGGGGGTGTGGTGTGGTGTGGTGAGGGGTCACGGCTTTCCCTCGCGCCTCCCCCTTCTCCATCCCCTCCCACTTCTGCACCAGGAACTGGGGGAGGCCTGGAGGGCAGCTGCCCCAGTGGAGTGCAAGGCACATGGCCCCACCGGCCCCACCGTGTCCCCTCTGCTGGGCAGAGCTGCTCTCAGTAATCACCCAGAACACCCTGAGGGCCACGGCAGCTGGCAGGCGCCTCCTCACTGGCCCTGCCCAGAAGCTGAGCCCCTGCAGCCCCGGAGCTCAGGAGCGCCGCCCACCTCTCAGTGGCGCCCTGCACCGAGGTGGCTCGGGCGCGCTGGATCTCCTCCTCCAGGCGCCTCCTCTCCTCCTCCAGCCGGCCCACGTCCTCCGCCGACCTGCGCTGCTGGATGATGAGCTGCAGCTCCTGAAGCAGGGCCTCCTTCTCCTTGATGAGCTGCAGCCGGTCCCGGTCAGCCTCGGCCATGCCCGGCCAGGACTCGTTATCCAGCTGGGCCAGCTGCTGCTGGATACTTGAGACTCTGGAGAGAAGGACCGGAGAGTCAGTGAGCCGCGAACCCGACTGCGCACGCTCGCGCACCACCACTCCGAGTCTGGAAACTCACTTCCCCGCTTTGGACCCGGCAGATCGACAAACATGTTGGGCATGTATATGTGTGTGCCCTAAATCCCGAGAGGAAAATGGAGAAGGGATTTTGGTGTGGCCATCCCCTCTGTGTGTGTGTGGGGGGGGGTGCTTTCTCTCTCTTTCTCCTCTCTGTCTCTGGCAAGCACATGCACCCTAGAGTAAATCTGGGGAAAAAAAAAAAGGCAAATGAAAAAGGTGCACGGGTCCTCGGCAGGCGCCCCTAGTCTGAGGTCTGCCATGACAGCAAGCACACATTCAAAGAACCCAAATAGGCTGGCAGTCCTCACCACGCCCACACACTGTGTTGTTGGGGACCCCTAGTTTCCTATGTGACACTGTCCCAGAGTATGAAGGGCTTGGCTCAGCCACCCCCCTCCCTGCCCCTCAGCTTCACCAGGAGCTAAAGGCTGTGACGGGCGTGGACAGCTGCAGGCCCTCTGCCTCGTTGCGTGCCTGACTGCTAACAGCACCTGGAGAAGGTGACCGGAGAAAGGCCACCACTGAATGTACCTCTGAGAGCACCTCCGGAGCCTCTGGCCTCTGTGCTGCTTCCTCACCAGAGACGTGGCCAAACATGAAGCCAACAGGCTTGGCAGAGAGCTCAGTAAAGCTAGGCACATGAAACTGGGGGGGGAACGCTGGCAGCCCCAGGAGTGTGACGTGGCGTGAGACCACCGGGGGACACCGAGCAGCCCGCCTCACCGAACACCTCTCAGGACAACACTTGGGGGAGCCGAAGCCAGAGACTCCTGTCGGTCTCCACACCTCCCATCCCCAGGTGCTTGGTGGCAAACACATTGTGCCCTTGTGTCCCGAGGGGGTGCAGAGGACAGATGTTTAAAACCCGTTAAACACAGGAGGAGGGCCCGCCGCGGCGCAGCCCTGACGCGACGCTCCTGCTGCTGGGCCCACGTGGGAGGGACGCTCTGTGCACACTGGGGTGCCGGAGGCGCACGTGCCTGCGGTCTGGGCAGGCTGAGGATCTGCACGTGAAGACCCTGTGGGGAGTGCTTTCTCTCTCAAGAAAAAAAACTTTCAAAAAGTAGGGGTAGAACGTTTCAAGCTCTTTAAGTAGTGCCAGGGTGAGGAACATTTGTTTCCAGGCAGAAACTAGGCAAGCCAGACGGGACCCAAACCCAACACAGCAGAGGCCACAGTTCGGCGCGTATGCCCCAAAACCCAGACGTAAAAGCTTGAGAGCCCAGTGAGCTGCGAGGACAGGTGAGCGGCGGTCATATAGAGCCCAGTGTCCTCTGAGGAAACAGATCCCAAAGACGGGGCTGGGCCCCAGGCTAGCAGTCCCACCATCCCCCAGGAGCTAGTTCCCAAAGCAGCATCAGCCCCCTCTCCCAGACCTGTTGAGTGCAATGCTCGGGCAAGGTCCCAGCAACCTGGGCTTTGACAAGCCCTCCAGGGGCTTCTGATGCTCACTCAGGCTGGACACCCACTGCTCTCAGACAGAGATGCCTTCCTGCAGCCTGGCCTTGCCTGGCCTGGAAGCGCAACTGCCTCCGAGTTCTCAAGAGTTTGCATTAGGCACCTTCGTGATGATCCTCCCTAAAACGGGAGTGAGACTAATCCTAAAACTAGCCTCGTCCAGTGCCCAGGGTGCACGATGCTTGTCTGGGCTGGCTTCCTGCCTGCCGGGTCCAGACCTCAGAAGCCATCGCAACACAACGTGACCAAGTGACTGGACTCAGCACGGGTGTGAGTGCCCACTGGCCCTCGCCATGCCGGGTGGGGCTCCGCCTGCACTAGACATGAGCACGGGGACACAGCCTGGCTGGAGGACGGGGACGTCACAACCGAGAGTTCCAGAGAGAGGACTCTGCACGTTACAGTACACATGCACGCATTTCACCCAAGTCCGGTTCTCCAAGAAGGTCAACAAATGAGCGGAATGTCAGAAGCTTCATTAAACACGTTATTTTCTAACTTAAAACTAATTTCCTAAAAATATGTTGCAAAATGGTGCCAAATCATGTCACTGAAAAAACTAATGACAGAGGCAGTTGAACAGAGTTAGGAATCCAACTGGGCTTAAGCATTCACCTATGACTAATTAGTGTAATTAAAATTTATGGCAGTCATATAACTGATGCCCAAAGAAAATACACTCCAAGCAGACCCATAAATAAGTTAGTGCCAAATCAGACATTATACCCAGTGAAATTTCTAGACTATCCTCCCATAGACTGGGCCAAGCCAAAGGAGAATAAATACCAAAGACTTGAGGAACAATGAGCGACTCTAAGGTGTCATCATACTTTGCCCTATCCACAGGAAAGTCTATCTGGGCCTAGCTAAAATCAGCCAGGTCATTTTATATTCATATTACTTACCATGTGTATAATATAGACAGACATATATTTTTACTTTATTCTCAAGAGAAACCACGTAGGCATGTATGTGAGAGAGAGAGAAGGCCCCTCAAAAGGGTCTGGTCACACTGTGATCCCCTTTCCTAGCCCCTCATCTTGTAAGGATCCTGATTGCACAAACTAGTTGTGTTTTGGGATCGATTCAGGATCCGAACCCACAGTCAGCCATGTGGCTTCCAGCACTGCAGTCCGGCATGTTACTGACTACACACCAAGGCTGGGCCCAGACATATTTTTAAGTGCACTCCTTTGAGCATTCTGAGTTTTAAATGTGAGGTCGAGATTCCACCTGACACTGCCAGCTCTGGGTTAGCTGTTAGTCTGCAAGGATTCTAGTAGCTGAGGGTGACAGAAGATCCAGTTTCAGATAATCACATCCTTTCCAGGAAAATCTCAAGTAATATGCACTATCAGAACAAAAGAGTGAGGGGAAAATGAGTTACAGCGAGGAGTGGCAAAGGGCAAATTTCTAAAGACCCACCCATTGCGAGCATAAAGAAACAGCGCAGCAGTCAAAATTAAACCATGTACTGTAACTTTCCACAGCTTGCCAGGAAACGTGCAAGGATATATAGCGAGGGACAGCTTTTCCAGTAGAAACAAAATCACAAGCTGGGAACCAGCAGTTAGCGTAATGGCTATGTCGGTGGACTCCCACGTAGTCGACCGCGGTTCGCATCCCGGACCCGGTGGCTTAAAACTCACGCTGGGCGCATGTGTGTGCGTGCCCAAGATCCTGAGAGGAGAATGGAGGAGAAGGGATTGCGGCGTGACCATCCCCCCTGGGGGGTGATTTCTCGCTTTCTGTCTCTCTGTCTCTCTCTGTCTGTCTGGTGAGCGCACGTGCCCTATAGTGAAAACCTCTCCAAAAAAAAAAAAAAAAAAAAAATCACAAGCTGACCTCTCGTAACGCATCTGGAAAAGTTGTTTGGGCTCTGCTAAACACCAGGCAAACATTTTCATGCTTCAGAATAGTGCTTTGCTGAATAATAAATTTTCCCAACAATGCAAATGATTGCATGTTCGTTTTAGAGCAATGTGTGAATCCAGAACACTGGCGTATATTGGAAATGAGATTTCTATCCCTGTCTCCATACTCCAGGTGTGGAAATTTGGGGCTGGCTTCAGCCAGGTGGAAAGAGGCACATCTGTCTGTCTATACTGAAAGCCAAAAGCACTAGATGTCATCCAATGGTCACGCGCTGGTACGTTCCCCCAGGGGAGAGACAAGGCAGGGTGCCTGTCTGCGGAGCTGCTATCGCCCGGAGGCGAGCCGGCTGCAGGCAGTATCTGTGGCATGTGGCGTTTACTTGAAGAACAGACTTCCTGCCTGAGGCTAAATACAGATGTACAGAGTTTCAAGCCTTCCTCTGCGTCCATGCCAAACAACTGACCCCGTGGTTGGAACCCCGCTCCTGCGATGGCCATCGTTCCCATTCCAGGTATTACAGGAAAAACTATTTCCAGAAAGGCTTTTCTGTGAAATGTCCTTTCAGTGAAATTAAATACATGGAAACAAAGCAAAGTCATGATTAAAGTTTGAAAAAAGAAAAACTTTTCTAAGTTTATATATATACATATATATATATATAAGAGAGAGAGAGAGAGAGAGAGAAAGAGAGATTTTTGGTTATAGGGTACATGCACTCACCAGAGAGAGAGAGAGAGAGAGAGAGAAAGAAAGTGAGAAATTACCCCCCAAGGGAATGGCCACACCACAATCCCTTCTCCTCCATTCTCCTCTCAGGATCTTGGGCATGCATGCACATGCGCCCAGTGTGAGTTTTAAGCTGCTGGGTCTGGGACTCAAACCACAGTCAACCACACAGGAATCCAGCTCCTTAACTACTATGCCACTTGCTGGGCCCCACATTTATTTTTTAAAGAGAACTAAGAACAAATTAAAATGAGAAAAGGTTGGTTTTTTTCTGGCCCAAGTCAACTATACTCTTGATCGATTTTTATTTTTGCTAGGTAATATGTTTCATAGCCTATACAGAATCTCTAACAAATGCCTTTAGAAGATTTGAAATATATGTTCTTGCCCTGATAGTGAAGAAATGAAAGCAAATCCACAGTCAAGCATTCCGGTTTCAAATTTATGATGTGATTTCCAAATTCCATTCCCCAGCAGGTCTACCATGGACAGAAGTAAAATATGCATCATTTTTCCCTGATGATTTTCACGCAAACACCTTTTCTGGTATAGCCCAGACACCATTAAATGATGAATGGAAACCTGTACTTAGACCTTTACAAGTCACACAGAAATCTTACGTATGATTTGCATTTTTCTAGGGGAAAAATACACATTCAATATTAAAAAGTTTGGGGGCATATCAAGAGTAATGCCACCTATTCAACCCTCCAGCCTACTATGCAATTGCTCATGTTTCTAAGGCTCTGCTGCCTTCTGGAATAGCAAGTAGCGCTGCAGGCAACCCGCAGTCCCATCTGATGGTGACGAGCCGTGACAGATCCCAGTGCCACATTCCAGGATGTGGTGTCAGTGCTGAGCCTCGTGCCTTCAGATTGCAACCACAGCTTTGATACTTCTTAGCTACAAAAAGAAAACTAAGAGGAGACCTATCTATTAATATTCAGATGAAAAGCACGGGCTAAAGAAAATCTCAGCTGAAATTCCAGTCAGATGGATGATGAAATCACTTCAGCTGATGTAACTAAATATTGATAAACCACTGTCCAATCACTCAACTCGTTGGCAATTCAAGCAGCCCAAATGTAGACTACGTGGTGAGAGAAGGGTCTACCAATTCGGTAACACCCATCCTGTCCTCAGCTGCCCTGCCCTAGCTGTTTGTCCCTGCAGAAAGCAGCAATCTGCATGGTGCAACTTTACTCAGCACAAAGCACGAAGTCTGTAGGCTTCTTGACTGTGACCTGAATGGCAAGCTAGAGCCGTCAAGGCAAAGGTGCTTTCCTCGTTTCTCGTAGCTGTGCCCCTCCGGCAAACCCAGTACCAAGTCACTCGAGAAATAAAGGCAAAACGCGAGTGACTGATCAAATTCAACCGGAATCCTGAGGCCACACTGACTCCTGCCGACCAATGAACAGCAGGGCCGGTCCTAGCAGCACACGCCAAGACATAGAGAAACTGGACAGGCCAAATGTTTTGTTCCTAGTTGGACTGAGATGCTTCCATGGAAACAGCTACAGTTTGTGCACAGTTCTGGAATGAGCGCTCTTAGGTTAAAAATAAGGAGCGTCCTGCGTCATCAGGATTGCTTCAAGAAGACTTGCTCCTCCAACTTCACTTTGAAAAGCTGGAACATTTTTAAACGAGTAATGTGAATACATTCCTATCCTAAGGTCTACCTTGGGAAGCTGAAGAGGTGCTCCTGAAGAGGGCAAGACAGAAACAGTCCTTTTGGTACATTCACATGACCCGAAGTTGAAAAGATAAAACCGATCACCATGACAGTGGGAGTTTGGGTAGAGAGTTCTCTAGAAATCACACTACTACGAGGAGTTCCACTTCAATAAACATCCTTTAAATATGAAACCCCTCACTGTCCAGAACTCTGCATTTTCACAATTTCCTACCTCTTAAAAACAATCTCAGGGCCAGCAGGTGGCTTGGTGGTTAGGGTGCTAGATTCCCACATGGCCAACCGCAGTTCAAGTCCTGGACCTGGTGCCTTGCTTTCTCACTTTCCTTCTTTCTCCCTCTCTCTCTGGTCAAATAAATAATAATAATAATAATAATAATAAGTGAAATTTTGGAGGACCAAAAGATGGTTTAATGGTTACATTGCTGGACTCCCATGTAGTCAATCACAGTTTTGAGTCCCAGACTTGGTAGCTTGAAACTCACGCTGGACACATATGCATGCATGCCCAAAATCCTGAAGGGAGAATGGAGGAGAAGGGATTATGGCATGGTCATCCCCCTGGGGGGTGATTTCTCACTTTCTGTCTCTCTGCTTCTCTGGAGAGTGCAGATGCCCTATAGCAAAAATCTCTTTTAAAAAATCTCAAATCTAGACATATAAGGAAATACTTCTCCTAAAGCCATGAGCTTCTCTACT
This sequence comes from Tupaia tana, assembly GCA_026018925.1. Lineage (NCBI taxonomy): Eukaryota > Metazoa > Chordata > Mammalia > Scandentia > Tupaiidae > Tupaia > Tupaia tana. The sequence continues at coordinate 163,544,301 of JAKSZU010000009.1, forward strand.
GTTCAGAGGTGGCGAAGAAGAGGAGGTTCTGTAAAAAGTAAGAGCTAAGTTTACGTGCTGACTTGACTGGGCTGAGATGCCCAGATAGCTGGACAAGCATTATGTTTAGGTGTGTCTGTGAGGGTGTTCTGGAAGACATTAGCATTAGAATCAGTGGACTGGGTAAGGATTCCTCCTCACCAATGTGGGCAGAACCCTCCTCACCAATGTGGGCAAGAACCATCCACTTTGTTGAAAGCCCAAACAGAGCAAAATATGGAGGAAAGGCAAATATGCTTTCTCTTCTTGAGATGGAAAAATCTACGTTCTTCTGCCTTCAGACATTGAAGCTCCTAGTTCTTGGACCCTCAGAGCCTAGAACTTACCCCAGTGATACCACCAGCCCCCTCCCCCCACCCGCGTGCGCGCGCACACACACGCGCGCACACACACACGTCCTCATCCTGCGCCTCCGTTCTCAGTTCTTAGGAGCTGGACCAAATTATACCCCAGCCTTCCTTGTTCCCAGCTTCAGAGAGTGGGACTGCTTGGCCTCCCGAACCACGTGAGCCAAGTCCTGTAGTAAGTCGATCTCTCTCCCTCCTCCCTCCACCCCGCCACTAGTTCTGTTTCAGGAAGCCACGCTCTGCACGGTGGGATGATTTCTGAAATGAGAGCTGGGAGACTACCATCTAAGGGTGAGGAGGCAGAACAAAAGGACGGAACACTGAACTGTGGTGCCGGAATAACGGAGGGCCACCTGGGCAAGTGACACTCACTAGCCTCGGAGTGAAAGGGAAGACAAGGACGCGTCACTTTTCGCTAACGATCCCACCAGAAGCGATGCGTTCTTCCTCATGCTTTAGTGGCCGAATGGGGGTACACAAGGCTTCCGTGTATGTGGAACACCCCTTCTCCAGTGACGCTCATGGGGCTATCAGGGATGTGCCCTGGCCCAGCGAAGGGGACAAGAGAAGAGTCCACAGACAGGACTTCTAAGCCCTCGTGCTTGACTGCAGTGCTCATGACCTGGGTTCCAGAAAGTTCATGTCTCTCCTAGATTCCGGGCCTGTGAGAAAACTGCCCGCTGCTCTCTTCCGAGTCTCTGCTGCTCTACCCAAGTGCCTCATTTAGAGGCAATCCAAAACCACACTAGGAAAAGGCAACTGTGGTATAAATACCAGATCCCTGACCAGGTGCCGGGTGAGACATGATGACATGAACCCTCCCTAACTTTCCACAGGATACGGGGGTGAGATAGAGGATGAGGATGTCCTGACAATGCTTCCATGCCTCACTGGGTCACTGGGCAGAACACGACCTACCACTCCGAGTGCCCAAGTCAGCACTCATGCACCAGTTGCGCCTCAACTCTGAGAACCAACTTGGAATGACGGGATAGAGTGGAACTACTCCAGGGGCTGGGGACATGCACTGCCACCACACCAGGGGACCAGAATTCCAGGGGGCTGCGACCATAACTCAGTGCCCTGCGATCAACTGGGGGAGGACGCTGCTGGCCGGAACACTTCAAAGTGGTTTCTGAGCAGCTAAAAGTTTGTTGCAGGCACCAAACTCATGGTCAAAACTTAAGCTGTACCTTCTAAATGATCTGCACCCATGACTCAAGTGTCCAGACGCTGTCTCCTTGGGGCCAGTTCCGTCCTGTCATTGCAGGGTGAGTGCCATCTCGACCACATTTCCATCAGGCCAGGACAACATGACCAGGGGGAGAAGGATAACTTTCCTTCTTTTTTTTTCTTTTCTTCTTCTTTTTTTTTTTTTTTTGGGGGGGGGGGAGAGGTTTTTGCTATAGGGCGCGTGCGCTCGCCAGACAGAGAGAGACAGAGAGACAGAAAGCGAGAAATTACCCCCCAGGGGGGATGGCCACGCCGCAATCCCTTCTCCTCCATTCTCTCGGGATCTTGGGCACGCACGCACACGCACCCGGCGTGAGTTCTAAGCCACCAGGTCTAGGACGCGAACCGCGGTCGACTACGTGGGAGTCCAGCGACATAGCCATTACGCTAACTGCTGGTTCCCAAGAACTTTCCTTCTTTCAAGTGAAGACTGAAACGAACCAGTTCACACCCTCATCAGCAGCACTTTGTAAAAGATAGGTGTTTTCACAGAAAGAATAAATGGATTGGGATGAGAGAGTTCTTTCACTGGGAAAAGCAAGACAGCTCAGTGAGCACCTGCTGCCAGTCTCCTTTTCCCACGCACCATGGCCCCAGGCCACCTCAGGTGAGCCCCGGGCAGGACACCGAGGCCTGGCTGTGGCTGCTGCTCTGACTTTGCCACTCTTCCGCATAGTATTTGCCGGCTCTGCCTCCCCTGCCGTCGGTCCGTTGGTGGAAGAGTTTTCCAAGCTGCACTTCCTCTTCGCTTTCCTCCTGCCCCCAGCCATGCTCTCTTGGACCTCTGACGTCATCCTCATCAGGCCTTTTACTGAGCCGTCTCATGGCTGCAGCCTGCAGTCTCTTCCTTTCTGGGTATTCTCTCTCCGCGGGGAAGCTCAGCCGTTCCGGGACTCCAGGGCCAGGCATATGCCCACACTGGTGCCTGCAGCTGCCCTCCTGGTCGCACCCCCGTGCTATGGTTGACTGCATTTCCCACTCACTCACTACTGAAAACCGAGGAGCCACTGTACCAGTGCTAAGAGGGTGGGGACTTCATCCAGTTACGGTGTTGCAAGGTGGGGACTGCAAGGTGATTAGGCACCAAGGCGGGTGTGAGTGAATTCGTAAGGGGACACAGACATGCACACAGACATATGCTCTGCTCTGCCCAAACTCCTGCCATGTGACGCCCTGGCCACTGTGGGAGCCCACCAATAAGAAGACCCTTACTGGATGTGGCCTTTTGACGTGGACCTCCTAAACCAATGCCCTGTTCTTTACAAATTGCCCTGACTCCGGTTTTTCTGTCCCCTGCAGCACGACAGGCTAAAACACACCACTGGGATGGCTCCCACCGGGCACCCTGCCGTGAAAAAGCCCTAGCAGGCGCGGCAGCAGTGAGGGTACAGAGGCAGGGCAGGAGGCAGCCTGGCAGTAAGCCTATCACTGTGGAGGCTTAGCAACGCCCCGGGCCTCTGCCCACGTGATGCCCGCGGCACCTGCCCCAGAGTCCTGGTGACTAAACCTGTCTCCGGACATCACCAGCAGTCTCCTGGCGGCAAGTCCCTACTCCCCGCACTAGTGTGGAAGGGACAGCGGGGCCTGCACCAGGCAGCCCAGAGAGGCCTTTCTGAGCGGCCACTACTGCAGCACCAAGGCTGACACCCTGGGGCCAGGCCCGTCTTCTGCAGCTGCAGTGCATTTCCTAACAAGGTCTGGCCATCTTGAAACAATATCGTATAGAACAGCACTGGGCCAGCTGGTGGCACTGGATCCCATATGGGGCCAACTGTGTGAGTTGAGTCCTGGACTTGGCAGGTTGAAAAACAAGCATGGCTCGTGTGAGTGTGTGCCCCAAATCCCGAGAGGAGAATGGAAAAGAAGGGACTGCAGTGTGGCTATTCCCCCTGGGTGGGGGAGGTGCTTTCTCACGTTCCCTCTCTCTCTCCCCCTCTCTCTCTCCAGCAAGTGCACACGCCCTATAGCAAGTCTTACCAAATAAAAGTGCTGAAGTGCTGTACCTACCCCTGAGGAATTTTCTTAAATACTCCACTGTATACCCAAATGTATTATTGCATTTAAAAGTTGCTCACTGCATACTAACACATGTCCAGAAAACATAGCGCTCAGTTGCTGTGTGGTAAATGTCACAGCCAAACACATGGTCTGTTCCTCCGTGCACAGTGAGCTGTTTCCTGCAATTAATGTGGCCAGCACATTCCAGCACCCACACTTTGCAGTTCCACCAGAGACATGCAAGCAGGAGTAGAGGGCCGTGCGGGAGAGACAATGGCCCCCATGGCGGCACGCACTGCCGGCAAGGCACACACGACAAAGGGAGGATGTGGCAGCGGAGAGGGCCAGCATGGGCGCTGGCCACTGGCACGCTTAAAGCCACCACGAGTGCCTCTGACCGAGCCGGGAGGATGGGTAGAAAACCTCCCAGCATGCAGAAGGCCCACGCAGCTTGAGCTGGGCTGTAGCTGGGTGTCATATGATCTGCTTTTGTTGCTATTTTTACAGTTTCTAAAAAGCCAACAAAATGGATTTCCAGACACCCATGAGCCATCCAGTAGGCTGAGCAGCCCAACTGTGCAGCTTCCAGAAGGGGTCCCGTCGCCCCACCTGCACTCTGTCCTCCCCTCTTCCCAAACGTAGTATTTCACTTCCGACTGAAGAAACTTTCCTGAAAAGATACATTTTCGTTTCCCACAGCACACACTTTAAAAGCATTTGCCTTTTCTTTCTTTCTTCGCTATAGGGCACGTGTGCTCACTGGAGGTGGGGGAGTAAAAAAGTACTTCCCGGGGGTGTGGCTGTGCCCAAATCCCTTCTCCTCCGTCTCTTCATCCCCTCAGGATTATGGGCACACACACATACGTGGCATGATTTTCAAGCCACCAGGTCCGGGACTTGAACCATGTGGTCAGCCATGTGGGAATCCAGCCACCACCATCTGGCCTCCAAAACATTTGGTTTTAAGACTCTCCAGAAACCACATAGAGAGTCCCTAAAAAGAGGGCATGAAAGAGCCAAGGCAGGGTCAGAATCTTAAAAGGGGACCCTGAGCACGTGAGGAGAAACGTGCATGGCAAAATCCACCTTGTGAGGAGGATGGCTTTGCCCAGGTCCTGGGGTGAGGACAGGGAGGGAGGGAGAAACGGGAGACGAGGCACAAACGTGTCAGTGTCGGCGTGCACGAGGCAGGTGGTTTATAATGCAGGTCCACAGAAGTGAGTGTCCATTCTTTCCCAACAGATGACATGGATTAGGTACTTAAGTCCTGCTGTCACCTGGTGACCTGAGACTTATTAAAATATCTTTTAAACCAAGATACGTGCCTATGCCCATTAACAAACGAGGCTAGAAGTCACAGAGACAAAATGTAAAACGGTCTCACCAAAGCATCCCTCCCCAGAAATGCTTAAGATGAGAAGTGTTTCGAATTTTGCATTTTTCAGATTTTGGAGTATTTGCACTTACATGGCGAGATATTTGGGGGTTGGGACCCAAGTGTAAACACGAAATGCATTTGTTTCATACACATCTTTACATGTAACTGGAGCTTACTTTACACGATGATTGAATACTTCAGCATTTTGGCTGTACCTTGTCCCATGAGGCAAAGTGTGGAATCTTCCACTTGTGGCATCATTTCAGATATTGGAACATTTCAGAGTCCAGGTTTTCAAATGAAGAATGCCGACCTGTACTGAGGACTTGGCAGTTTAAATGCACTTGGGAGTTCTGTATTCTATCAGACTGCCGTGTGAGAGACGCGGGCAGTCACACGCTGGGACACTGCCGAGCCGCCATCCGAGGAGAGCGGAGGAAAGCAGAGGGCGATCTGGGGACGCGCCTCTTACCTCTTTCTGGCCTCCTCATACTGCCAGGTAAGTCTCACTCGGTCTACAAGTCTTGTTTTATCATCAAAGACAAACTTTCCGGAACAAAAGAGAGATGGGGGAAAAGAAAGGAAAGACATATTAAAGACACAGCTTCAAAATAGGAAAGTCATTTAAAACTTTTGGCAACAATGAAGAATATTCTTTTAATCTGTCTTTTGCTTTTTCAAAGGTCCAGAGGGAAAGACACCAAGGATGAAATACTCCACTGCCTCCTCCGGCCAGCGAGGTTGGGGATTGGCCTGGGAAGACTTCTGCTTTCCTGAAACTGGAGGGTTTGTTTTCGTTGTTTTTGTTGTTGTGACAGTGGAAGCAGACTCATCTATTGTATGCTTTCAATGCAATTTAAGTAAACTTAACAAACTAAGTTTTACAGGAAGCAGGGGATTACTTAGTCAACAAATACCTGAAAAGACACTACCTGACTATGTCGATGGGGAATTTGCTTACATCTTCGTTGCCTTGGATAGCAAGAGAGGACACATCTGCCGAGGACAGGCTGTCCTCTGAGATGTCTCAGTCTCACATGTCTACACAGCCTCATCTGACACCCTCTCCAGCCTCCTCAATATGAAGCATTCAGCCCTGAGTGTCGCAGCTCTGAAAACTACGTACAGTGAGGAAGAGCTACTTGTCACCCTCTATTTGAAAGCACACAGCCAACTCTTCATCGAGACCAATAAATGGAGTCTCTCAAGTCTCTTTTCATAGCTATTTATGCAACTTTGCAGGTTTTGTATTTGCACTCTTTGAGAACTAGACGAACATTTTAATTTAAAAAAAAAAAAAAAAGGCAGCAGCAGCAGCAGCAGCCAGCCAAACGGATCTAACAGGTTCCTGCTTCACGGTTCCCATGCAGCCCTAGTGCATGTACCAACCTGCCAATCCCCAGTCTGGAAAAGCATGTCTGATAGACACCAACACCCACCCCACAAAACTGACTCAAAGCAAGAACAAGTGAAGTAGGCGGGCTTCTGAACTGGCTCCCGGTGATCTCCACCTCCTGGGATTCACCCGTGTGAAATCCCCTCCCCTTGAGGGCTGGATGGGCCTATGCCTTGATTCTAATCCACAGAATACAGCGAAGGTGACCAGAAGGCTTTCTCGTGATGAGATTACAAAAGACTGTGACTTTCATCTTGCTAGCAGACTTACAGCTGGCACACTTTTATGAAGCAAGCTGCCATGCTGGAGAGGCCCGCATGGCAAGGACTTGAAGCCCACAGTCCGACAACCTGTGAGGAACTGAATTCTCCAACCATCATGTGAGCTCAGGAGCAGATCCTTCTCCAGGTGAACATTCAGATGTGTCTGCAGCCTGGCTGCCACTTTGTCATTTCCTGACAGACCCTGAAGCAGGGGACTCAGCCCAGACTCATGACCTCCAAAAGTGTGAGATAAGAAAGGAGTGCTGAGCTGGCTTGGTAGTTAGACCCTATGCACTGAAAATCAGATCTCACATAGTCGATTGTGGTTCAAATCTCAGCCCCAGTGGCTTGATAAACAAGCTGGGCATATGTGTGTCCATGTCTAAAATCTTAGCAGGATGGAGAAATAGAGGAAAACAGATTGCAGCAAGACCACCCCCCACCTCCAGAGTACATGTACCTTCTGAAAGTTATTAAAAAAAGAAAGAAAAAGGAGTGTTATTTGAAGATGTTAGGTTTGGGGGCCATTTGTTATGTGTAGTGGCTAATAATTAAGTTACAGCCTTTTAATACATACATACATATGTCTATGATAATATGTAGTAGGAAGTACAGGGGTTTAAGGATCAGAGATGTTAATTCAAGCCCAGACCTGACTCTCCTTAGCTACATGACCTTAGGTAATCTGGCACCTTGGTCTCCTTGTCTCCCAAATGGGTACGGGAACAACTATCTACACTAAGGTAACAGGTGTGCCAACCCTGGGCCAGCCTCAAGAAACTGCAGGGGCAGGACCAGCAGTTGGCATAATGGCTATGTCGCTGGATTCCCATGTAGTCAACCACTGTTCAAGTCCCAGACCCAGTGGCTTAAACTAACGCCGGCGTGTGTGCGTGCGTGCCCAAGGTCCTAAGAGGAGAAGGGACTGTGGTGTGGCCATCCCCCCTGGGGGTGATTTCTTGCCTTCTGTCTCTCCATCTCTCTCTGTCTTTCTGGTGAGTGTATGCACCCTATAGCAAAAAAAAAAAAAAAAAAAAAAAAAAAAAAAAAAAAAAAAGGAAAAGAAAAGAAAAGAAACTGCAGGGGCTCAGAGACAATGACACTTCACTGCTAGCAGAGTTAATGTAGTATGCCAGCCACCACTGCCCACCCTCCATTTCTAGAATGGCTTACCTAAAGCCTTCTATGCTGCTACCTAAAGCCTCCAATGCTGCCTGTTTCTCTCAGACTAGTTAAGAGCTTTAACTCCTAGCTTTAAGAAAGCAGTGATAAATATTCACAGAATTCAATGAGTCTTATACTTCTTTCCTTTTCTTGCTCCAAAACCTTCTGGCAAAAATCCCAAACGCTTTTGACTCACAGCTTCTCTGCGTGTTACAGATGGTAACCATCTTCTACGAGTAAAAGAAGATGCCTGGTCAAAATGCCCCAGAATACTTGCAACCACAACGAGGGCACGATTAAAAATAGGCCATTGCCAGGACACCCAAGACATGAAGTCATGATGTACTATACCACGCTCCCCTCGAAAGGGCACTGGTCACCCAAATATTAGCTACTTACTCACTACCCGGACTTCTGGCAGTTGTGCTTTCCCCTGCTTTCGCTTTCTTTTTATTCATTTAGTTGCGTACTTGCAGGAGGGCATCGTACATTCCACTGACACCTCATCTTATTATACTTAGTAAGTCGTAAGAAAAACAAGTGGCAACAAAATAATGTCTAACTTCACTCAATGGCATGACGATAGTAGAGGAATATTTTGAATACTCACTGCTCTGCTTCCCATGGTGATTTTCCCAACTTCACTTCTGTGGCCTACTCAAGGCTTTGCTAATTAGGAAAAGGGACATGAAATTCTTCCAAGTTCAAACAAAATGACTTTCAACTCCCTTCAATTTCCTGACATTCTTCTAAAAGAGTAAGAAACATTAACAACCTAGAACTCAAGATGGCACAGCTGCAAAGCCTTTAGAAACCACCAGTCCAGGGACCAGCAGATGGCATAATGGCTATGTCGCTGGACTCTCACATAGTCGACCACAGTTCAAGTCCCGGACCCAGTGGCTTAAAACTCACACCGGCGCATGTGCATGTGTGCCCAATATCCCAAGAGGAAAATGGAAGAGAGGGGATTGCGACATGGCCATCTCCCCCGGGGGTGATTTCTCACTTTCTGTCTCTGTCTCTGTCTCTGGCAAGCACATGCACCGTAGCAAAAAATCTCTCTTAAAAAATAAAAAAAAAAAACTACTGGTCTGAATCGTAGGCCTGCAAGTGCCACTTCTGTAAATAAAGTTTTACTGGAGCACAGCCCTGCCCATTCATTTTCACATGGACTCCTCTTGTGTCCTACTATGACAGAGCTGAATAGTTGCAGCAGAGGCTGTGTGGCCTGTGAGCCCTGAAAATTCACTATCTGACCCTTTACAGAAAAACCTTGCTGAAGGCAAGCAGGTGGCATGGTGTTTAAGGCACTGGACTCCCACACGGCCAACCACAGTTTAAGTCCTAGATTTGGCAGCTTGCTTTCTCACTTTCCCTCTCTCTCTCTCTGTGTCTCTCTGGTGAACACATGTGCCCAATAGTAAGTTTTAAAAATAATAACAAATAGGAACCAGCAGTTGGTGTAATGGCTATGTCTCTGGACTCCCATGTAGTCGACCACGGTTCAAGTCCCGGACCCAGTGGCTTAAACTCATGCCAGGCACATATGTGTGCGTGCCCAAGATCCCAAGAGGAGAATGGAGGAGAAGGGATTGTGGCGTGGCCATCCCCCCTGGGGGGTGATTTCTCGCTTTCTGTCTCTCTGTCTCTCTCTGTCTTTCTGGCGAGCGCACGCACCCTATAGCAAAAGCCTCTCCAAAAAAGGAAAATAATAATAATAATAACAAATAAAATTAAATAAATATTTTTTTAAAAAATGCTTGCTGACCAACCTGTCAAGAAAACATTTAAACTCAACTCTCAGAAGTCTGCTATTTTTCAGAATTCAAATCACAAGGATGGAGATAAATAAGCAATTCTGTTGTATTCTATGCCACTGAATCATCTCAGCCAGATATAAGAACAAGATTTTTTTCCTTCAAATTTAATGGCACAAAAGCCAACACACTCCTGAAGCGAAAATGGAAAATTAAACCAAACGAGAGACAAAAACACAAAAGTAGCTCTCCCCTGTCCAGGCAGGCTGGGCTCTCCCGTGGCGCGCATACCTCCCCAATGACGTCAGTCTGAGACCCGGCATCACAGAACTGCTGCGGTAAGGCCGGCTCGCCCAGGCCTGGGTGGAGAGGGAGGTCCTGCAGTGAGTCAGTGATGGAGCAGCTGTTCCTGAAGCCATCCGTGAGCCTGGCCAAGCTCTAGAACAGAGGAAGACAGGCGCTTAGAATGGAGGCAGCGATGGTCTTCCCTTCCCGACGGCTGGCATCATTCCAGTTCCAGGTCAGCGGCGCCGTTCCCGGGGAGGCGTCCTAGCCCAGCCCAGCCCTCTAGATTTAAGAGAACTGTCTGCTGTCACCACGCACACTGCTGATCAAGTTCTCAGCCATCTACTGGGTTGTCAGAAAAGTCATGATGCATTTTGCATAGAAAAAAATAAGTCGTGACTTTTCCGACAACCCAAAAAATCAAACGGTGACTAGTCCAGGCAACACAGGAATAAAACAGAGAATGATTGTGGTCCAATCTCTATTGACTTTTTAAGTCTCTATATTTCTTAAAGAAAAAAGTAATTTTGGGAAATAGCCGTATCCAAATGTTCAGTTAGATGCTAAGTCTCACAGAGCTGAACGCCACCTCAGGACGGTAAGAGATGGTGCAGGCACCTCCCACATGATGCTCGTCTTCTTACCACCTGGCTTTTCAGACATCAAAGCCTAAGAGGCAGGAAGGCTCCTCCTCTGGCGCCTTCGGGGGGAGCACGGCCCTGCCCACACCTTCCTTTCAGCCTTTGGCCTCCAGTACCAAGAGAATAAGTTCCTATGGGTGTAGGCCACTCAGTTTTTGCTACTTCGAGACGGCCACCCTTGGGGACTACTGCACTGGTTTAGATATTGAGTGTGTGTGTGTGTGTGTGTGTGTGTGTGATATACACACGTGGTGGCACATATCAATGGCCCATACAGTAAATAATCTATGTAACCAAGATATATTTAAAATGTGTTGGAGATAAAGCCAGCTAAGCAGGCGGGCAGGTGGGCAGGAGCCAGGTGGGGAGTGCAGAGCGGAGGCCCGGGCCCCCACCTGCATCAGGTCCCGCCGCTCCTTCTCGCCCGTACAGATGGCGTTCCTGATGGTCCGCAGCTCACTCATGATAGCCTGTGCCTCGTCCAGCTTATAGTTGGTGTGAGCGCTTGACATCTTGCGATCGATCCTGGTTAAAGAAGAAAGGTAAGAGTCACACTGCCCGAGCTTAGAACATCCTAATCCACAACAAAACCCGAGTCCACAGAAAGGGAGAGCCAGTCAGAGCAAAGTTTTAGCAAAGAAAAGAAAGGCCCCACGAAACCTTCCTTCCTCGTGGTAAGTGTGAAGCCCAGGGAACCCACAGGTGGCCAGTCCCTGTCCTCCAGGAGCACCCCTAACCCCCACAGGGGAGCCCATTCTGGCCAGGGAGGTGAAGACCGGGTCCCACAACCAGCGGCTGGAGGGACGTCCTGAGACTGCAAGCTTCCCTCTCTGAGAGGAAGACCCTGACTTCCTTGCTGATCCCCAGCATCCAGGTTAGTTGTCAAAATGTTTCTTAAACAAACCCATGAATGAAATCTGCGTGCAAGGAGAACAGACGGGGAACAGTAGTGGGCCGCGAGCCTTCATGATGGCACCGTGGGCAAAAGCTGGAGACTCTTCTGTCTCCGCCGTTTCTCCTATTTCATTCTGGTTCCAATTCTTTGCTTGCTCTCTCTCCCCACCCGCCTCTCCTCAATCCTTTCCTTCAGTCCAAGCATCCATCTGTCCAAATTTCCCCCCTCCCTTCCGTCTCCCATCCCGCCCACCAGCCCCTGCACGCGCCAGGCCTGACTCTGGGTGCTGGAGGCAGAGCACAGAATGAGACAGAGCCAGGCTCTGCCTTCAAGGGCCAGGCCACCTCTGGAGCATGTCCTCTGCCACGTCTTCCATACCGAGGCCTTGACCCAGACCCAGAATGAACTCCTCTGAAAAGTGACCAGCCTGCTTGTCAGGTCGCAGGCTCTCCACGTCACACGTCCTGGTTCTAATATTTTCCTCACATTATCCTGAAAATCTGGGCCATTATCTGCCAGCCCAGACTCCCTGCTCCTCCACCCACAAAGTCTCCTGGTGTCCTGGAGAGTGCCAGTGGTACCCAGCTCTGTCACTCACTGGTGGCGGGCCCCAGGCAAGGCACTTCCCTTCCGCCAACCTGCTGCCTCGTATCTCAGACAGAGGTCCAAAAATGCTTCTCCCGTGGGCTGGCCAGGAGAAAGCTGAGCGATGGCTAGCTCGGCAGGAGGCCTCACATGCAATGTTTGGGGTGTCCGTTATCATCGGCAGGACGTTGTGGAGTCTACGTATGCAGCGGGGGAAGTCGACCATTTGCCAGCTCTTGGTACTGCATTACCATGAATACATTCCTTGCCACATCGTATCATCACGACGCTCGGTGAAAGTCGGCCCCAGGGTTGACCCGTGCTACCGCATCGTGGGATGGAAGGGCAAATAAAAGCAGCAGGGGGGCCGGCAGATGGAGTGGTAGTTAAAGGCGCTGGATTCCCACATGGGCGACTATGGTTCAAGTCCTAAACCTGGTGGCTTGCTGTCTCACATTCTCTCTCTCTCGTCAAATTAAAATTAAAAAAAAAAAAGCAGCTGGAAAGTGGCCCTGAGTCCTGTCCCTCAGGAGCAGGTGCGTTCTGGGTACCCCACACAATGAACTGCGACAACCCTAAATCCCAGCATGGCCTGACCTCACAGGGTCTTCCAGAGGGGTCAGTTACAGACCTGCAGGTTTCTCAAACACGTCGCTGTGTCTGTCCCTGCCACAGAACTCCTTAGTCTGACATTTTATAAAACGGTACATGTATTCTGAATACAGAGTATTCTATGCAGAAAATGAGTGATCGTGAACTAAAGTTTGGGCAGTGGGAGTTCTTTCTTTGTCTTTATTAAAGTTTATTTTAAGAGACAAAAGAAGGGTGGGATGGAAGGAGGTGGGGCACCCACAGGGCACCAGACCCTAGCCTCCCCCAGCCAGCCAGGACCACACAGCCGTGTGTGCTCCAGCTCATATGAGGTGACTCAGGAACCGAACCCTGATCTTCCACGTGGCTTCTAGAGTGCTGAGCACAGTGCTATTGCTCCACCGCCGCAGCTAAGCCACGAGTCTTCCTTCTCTGCTCTCATCAAATCCCTACCTTGGCTCCTTCGCAAATGAGTGAGGCAGTGAGCTTCCACACGCCACACCACCTCAAGGGGCACCACGAGACTCCGGATAAAACAGTGAAAACGTTCCTAGCACAGCAGCGAGCGAGCGGGAGCCATGGCAAGGGTGGTGGCAGTCCGCAGGTAAGCTCTTTGCACATCATCAAAACCTTTTCTTCTGTCCTCAAAAGCAGCCCTACTTGAGCCACAATGGCTGCCTTTCTCACTCACTGTGGGTACCTTCTCAGACCTACAGAAGTCAGGGCCAAATTCAAGAAAGGTCCACCTTGTCCCTCACCTGTCACAGCTTCACCACAAAGCCCCACGTAATTCACGAATGTCATGCACGGGGGCGCTGTGTGGCTGAGCACTGTGGTGCCCAGGGAATTGAACCAGAAGCCTGGGGACAGCAATGGGCTCTGGAGCCCAGCTGATCACCAGAACCACAGGACAGATGCTGGGCCCCTGTCCAAGGTGCTCTTGGGCCAGTGGGCTGAAAGATTTGTGGGCCTATGGGCCAGGTCCCAGGACCACCAGGTTAGTAATTACTCCTCGTTGACAGACAGGTGAACAGTTCACGGATAGCAGCTACAATGAAACCGTGTTCCATGGTCTCAGCACTTGTGAATCTCCAGTGAACTGCCAGTCAAGAGCTCCGGGATGGAGAACCATCTCGACCCGAAATTCTTCAAGAGTACAGCAATGCCAGAAACCGAAATCGCATTCTTTCACTCCATCTTCAGTTCAGGAGCCTCAACTGCGAGTGACGTCCCTTGTAGGGAGCCACTGATCTTACAGGGCTCCCCAAAACACAGGAGGAGGGAAACATAAGACAGAGGGAAGGCCAGTGTTTCCCATATTTAGATGCTCTGTGGAGAACCAAGGGTCTCCAAGGCCAGGCAGAGCTGAAAGGCCACATAGCCCGAAGCATTAACTCTGTCGAGGAGGTTGTCAAACTTTTCTTGCACAGAAAATCAGACTCATTTATACAGTGAGGTCCCTTTGCATTCATCTTCTGGTTAAGACTTTCTAATACACTTTGAACATCATAGACCACAATCCACATACGCTGATGGAGTCGGTAGAAAAAGGTTATGGTAACAGTGGCCAAAGACCTTGAAACCACGTAAGCCTGACTGCTCCTAACAGGCAACGGCCAGCGCCTCTGCTAACCGGGCTACAGGCTCCCCTGCTAACGAAAGGCAGCAAAGCACTCCGCTGAACACGGGCCCCCAGGAGAGAAGTGTCACTCTACTGTGCCGAACACAAGTTCCCAAGTGCCAGTGCTAACCAGATAGCCATGGTGGCCCAGACCACGCCCATGGTTAAGGCTAACCACGTCCCTCCCGTGTCTGCCCTCAAATGTTGTGATTCCTTATGGATCTTACAGCTGCAATGCCTAAGCGAGGCCTGCAGTAACGCCAGGAGCGGAGCCGTGATGGCAGACCCTGGTTCTCACAGGGAGAGGATCCAGGCACTCTGCATTCAGTCCGCAGGTAGCCCCTGCAGAGCGCTTCAGAGAACGAGAATGTGCCTCTGAAGCCAGGGGCTCTGGCTTTAGCTCTACCAAAGTGCTCCAAGTTCTTGAAGGAAAATGAAGCAGGCCGGATGGGAGCAGCTGCTTGGCCCCGTTCTGAGGGGACCCTGACGCAGTGAACCCGAGCAGATGACAGCGGGCGGGGGGGACGGGGTGCACAGGCATGGCTCAGGGCCCTCGCCCCTGCTTCACCGGCAGCTTCCTTGAGCTCTGTCCCACGTCGTGGTCCCATAGAAAGTGCTCTGTGCAGGGATGGAAAGGGAAAAGATGCCACCGTAGAAAACTGTGAAAGTCATTAGAGAACATGATTCCAAAGCTAGGAGTCCCTGCAAAGCTGCCATGTTAAAATATTGGGTGGTCAGAAAAGTCATGGCGTTTTTTTTCTGTTTTTCTATGCAAAAATGTACCGTGACTTCTGCAACGACCACCCAATGGTTACATATTATTATAGAAAGTGTTACCATTGGGACCAGCAGATGGCATAGTGGTTACGTCTCTGGACTACCATGTAGTCAACCACATTTCAAGTCCTAAACTCGGCGGCCTAAAACTCACACTGAGTGTGTGTGTGTGTGCGCGCGCGCACGCACCCAAAATCTCAGGAGGCAAATGGTGGAGAAGGGATTGCACCATGGCTGTCCACCCTGGGGGTGATTTCTCTCTTTCTCTCTCTCTCTCTCTCTCCATCTCTCTGGCAAGTGCACATTCCCTATAGCAAAAATCCCTCAAAATGAAAGTGTTATCATATATTATTAAACACCTTATATAGTATATATAGTTTGATTATACTACATAATTATTATATAAATATTATCTAAAAATAATTCAATAGATCAAGCACCTAGCAGGTGGCACGGTCTTGCTGCAGGCTTTAAATTTGTCACCTCATTTCACCCCCTCAACAGCCTTATGAGATAAAGCCTTATCTTCTCAGATGTCATAATGAGAAAGTGGAGACTCAGAGCAATTAACTAAGTGGCCCCGATGTCGAGTGAGTACCTGGCAAAGCTGGGGTTCCGGCCCACATGTTCTGACTGCGAAGGTATGGTGACGCCCCTTCCTGGGGCCGAATGCCACCACCCTCCCCCCACAGTGGCCAAGGAGGAGGGAGATGTTTTTACATGGTCACGCTGTGTCAGAGTGGCAGCCACATCCATTTTCCAACTGCGATCCATATTCATCTAGTGTACGCTAACTGCTGGTCCCATAACAAAAACTCCCGTGAAAGTAGTTTAGTTAAGAGCATTCTCTCTTAACAGCTCCGTACAGAACTGGAAAAATGTAGATGATGTGTTCGATAAT
This sequence comes from Tupaia tana, assembly GCA_026018925.1. Classification (NCBI taxonomy): domain Eukaryota; kingdom Metazoa; phylum Chordata; class Mammalia; order Scandentia; family Tupaiidae; genus Tupaia; species Tupaia tana. The sequence continues at coordinate 163,560,175 of JAKSZU010000009.1, forward strand.
TTGGTATTTTCTAAAATACTAATGTATTCCAGGTTACAAAGAAAATCACGGTATCTGCAACTGCCAAAGAGTAGTCAATCCTGCTTCCAATCTGAATTTGAATTTAATTAAGGATGCAAGCCAGGGCTTTCAGCAGCCAGCAGAAAGCAGACGGGCACTCGGGTCCGCTGTGCCAGGAGAGGAGGAGGCGTGCTAAGGAGGACAAGCGCCGTGGCGCGGTGCGAAGAAACGCGGTGCTCTGGCTCGGGCCTACTAGGCTACCCGCTGCATTCCACGTGCCGCTCTCGGTAGTTCAGTGACTTGCTCGGGTGACACAGTACTGTGAGGTTCACTATCAAGGCCCCTTGCGCCAGAGCCCGTGTTCCACGTCACTGGGTTGGCAATACGTCAAAGCCAAGGCCCCAACACGGCCTCAGTGTCAACCCTGATGGCCAACTGCAGCCAGTGAGATGTCGTTCCAGAGTAAACTGCTGCTCTTTGCAGTTCGTTTTTTAAAAAATCAGGGTGGTGGTAAGGAGAGAAAAGAAGACGCTGATGAGGTGCGGTATCTATGACAGTCTCGTGGAAACGCCGTTTTAGAGATGCTTCTTGTCGACGTCTACCTCCCACCTGGAGCTTCCATTTAAGAAGCCAAGACAATGGTGCAGGTGAAACCAGGGGAAGAAAAGGGCTGCCAGGCCTCTGAAGCTATCCTGCCATGTCACTGCCACAAATTACAGCCCAGGAGGGTGGGACGTTACGTTACAGCTTCTACTTTTGCCCGGGCCAGCTCCGGCAGAGGCCCCGGGTGAGCCTCCGAAGGCTCCCGGCAGCCGTGGACAGCAGGCCCATGTGGAACACCAGCCCGTGGCTGCAGCCCGCAGCCCGCGGCCCGCAGCGTGGCCAGACAATGCTCTGTCTGTTCACACCCGCGAGTCTATGCGTTTGCTGTTATCTGAGTCCAGCGGCCCTCGCACGGCTGTACCTTACGGGCCATGTAAATGGGACGCTGTTCACATAAGCCACGCTCCCTGTGAACAATCCCATTCCCGTCGGAAACACCAAATCCCCTCAGCCAGAAGACACTAATTCTGATATCCAAGAATGTCTCCTTCCGGCTCTGAGCACTCGGCGGTGTGCAGTCACAGCAGGTTGGACTGCAGTCGTGCACCCAGTAGGGAAGTTTCTCAGAAGCACAGACTAGCCGAGTGACTATGGAGGTACCCCATGAGACTGGCTGAGGGGACACTGGGCAGGTGCCCCTCCTGTGACTCAGAGGGCAGCTGTAAGTGGCGGGACTGCTAAAATCAAGGCAGCACATGACGCAATACAGAATGTGGTAGAGAAGGAAAGCCTGGAGGGTGGTGACAAATGGCGACTGAGCCACTCCCAGAGACCTCCCTGGAGCTTCACAAAGCTTAGCTGAGGATGGACCTGGCTCACTCAGAGGCTTCCAGTGTTTAAGAGTGAAGTGAGTCACGTGATGGCTGCCAGCGCGCAGGAGCAGTGACATCGGCCACTAGGCACATCACCGGGCTCCCATCCACTCTTTCCACTGAACCCCACTCCTTGCCAGGAACTGTCTGGGTCCTCGAGATCAAGCAGGGATCCAAGCAAAGTCCTTGTCTTCACGTAGCATCGCTTGAGTCAAGGAGACAGACAATAAAAAATGGATGGCTGGGCAGCTATTGGGGCTTTGACAAGAAAGCCACATTTGGGGACAGCAGGACAAAGAGATGGCCTTTTTACATAAGAGGGTAAGCAAGGACGTTGCTGCAAGATGTCACCTGATCAGAGACCCATAGAAGGGAGGGAGCAGGCACGCAAGAGCTGGGGGAAGGAACGTCCTGCACACCAAAGGTAAAGGTGGGATGTCCTGCGCTGGCCAACCTGCATTGCAGCCGGGGTGGGAGGGAGGAATGAGTGAGGGAAAATGGGGGGAGATGAGCTTGGGCCGGGCTGGGCAACTCGTCTAATTTGGCTTGTGTTCTAAGTGGAGAGAGAGCCACATGAGGGCCGCAAGCAGAAGAGACATTTTGAAGAACCCCACTGGCTGTCATGTGAGAATGGTGAGCCCGACTAGCTGCTGGCCCAGGGCCATCACTGCAGAGGCTGTGAGAAGGACCGGGTGCCAGGGGTAGAAACACCGCACCGTGAACAACGCATGGCGACAGGTGGTCAGGGCAGCACTCCCCCAGTTGTCCTCAGCCACTGCACCAGCACATGGGGCATTACAGGCATCATGGTGGGAAAAGGGCTTGCTGTGCTAGAAACGCAGGAGAGGCAGGGTGCAGCGATGCTAAATGACTCCGCCTCTAACGCACGGCACAGTTGAGACTTCCAGGAGGAGACAAGAGAGGGGACCTGCCCCCTCCACTGGCATGCTCAGGCGCTTTCTTGACGACCCCATTTGGGAAATGCTGCATACGTCTGCACCGTGAGCCCATCGCTCTGCCTCTGGACACTAGCAATGGGGTACATGGAGGCAATTTTTCCAAGCGAGCTTCAGAAACATTAGCAAAAGAATCCAACAGACCTTTCATGGGAAAAGCACAATTTTTCTGAAGGCTTTAAAGGGCCACAAGAGAAATGCAAATTAAAACTACACTGAAATACTATCTCTCACCTATGAGATGGACAAAAATGCAAAAGCCTGTCAACACGTTCTGTTGACAAAGTCATGGGAAAAGGAACACTCATCTGATAATGATGGGAATGCAAAATGGTGCAAGCCCCAGGGAGGGCAATTTGGCAATATCCAGTAATACGACAGATACGTGCACACTTTCAGAAATGTAGCCTGAGAGAGACACACACTCAACACGAGGTCTCTCTCTCTCTCTCTCTCTCTCTCTCTCTCTCTCTCTCTGCTGCATATGCCTTCTGGCATTAAAAACAGGGCCAGCAAATGGTGTAATGGTTACATAGCTGAACTCCCACACCCAGCCACAGTTTGGGTTTCAGACCCGGAGGCTCGAAATTCACACTGGGTGCATTTGCGTGCGTGCATGCATGCCAAAATCCCAAGATGAGAATGGAGAAGGGACTGTGGCATGGTCATCCCCCTGGGGGGTGATTTCTCGCTTTCTGTCTCTCTGTCTCTCCAGCGAACACACACACTCCATAGGAAAAAAATCTCTCTAAAAACAATAATAATAATAACAATAATAATAATAACGATAGAGATGATGCTGTTGCTGATGCTGATGCAGTGAGAGTTTGGGGGATGGGGTAGGAGCACGAATGAACCATGACTGGCTGATGTGTGGTTAAAATGGCCAAAGGGTCTGGTAGGTGTCACTTTCCTATTCTCTCTACTTCTGTTTGTTTGCCATTTTACATCATTGAAAGTTCCTGCACACGTGTGCACATGCACACACACATTCTATCCTCAACCCAAAGAACATACACATGGCCAGCTGCCGTCTGCAAAAATTAACAACATATATAGAGTTTAAAAACTACAAAAGGTTCTTTTTTCCTCACTTGGACCCAAGCATAATGATGGATTTCCTTACTAGGCAGGAAATTCACCAAGATAAACAAGTCAAGTTTAAAATGTTATAAGCAGCCAAACTCCTGGTGAGGTGCTCTGGAAAAGAATACACTGGATATTCTGGGAAGCAAGAACAGCAGGGCATTTTCTGGAGAAAAATCTAGGGCCACTGCCAATGATCACGCTGGGAGTAAACTGAAGAAGCTTTGCATCCATGCAGCAGCTCAGGCCTTACCCGCGCCCACCGTGGGGTTTGCAGGGTAGAGGTGGGCTAATAACACGTTCAGAGGTTTGAAGAAGCGCTTCCAGAATGTCTCAATGAATACATCTTTTCGTGTTTAACTTGATCCAAACATAAAAGTCTAATCTTTAATACCAGGAAAATGATGAGGCTGTTTTCATCTCAGAGCTTGTGGAACTCAGAGACAGGCTACCAGGTTATTTTTCACTTACGAAGAATTTTAAGAACGGCATACGTGCTTAGGTTTTCTGTTCTTCCTGTAGGGTTTCGTCACAGAAGAAACACGGACAGTACGGCATCACCAGAGCAGGGGCAACGTGCTGGCCAGCTCGGCCTGGAAGCTCGGCGGCCCCCTGGCAAGGCACACTGTCAGATGGCCCCTCAGGACCAAGGCCAGGTCTGGAGCCACCACTGCTACTCTGGCCTCCTGGGGAACAGCAGGCATCCCCATGAGCACTGGCAGGCATGAGGAGCCTCCCTTGGCAAGGGTCAAGTTCACGGTTACCACTCCCCAAACAGGGGTCTTGCCAAGGAAAGGAGACAGAATACAACCAGCACTGGCCCCCCTCTCTCTGCCAGGAGCACAGCGCAGCTTCCATTCTGGCTGTAGGTGGACAGCAGAACCCTGCCCGTGCTGGCTCCTGCTCCCCAGCCCACATACCTGGGGAAGCAGGCCACCTTTCCTGTTCTTAACATGAGCACAGCTATGAGAGATGGAGTTCCTCCCCGGCAAGGCCCAGGGGAAGGGGTTTTCTCGGTCACTAGCATATTTTGTTTGCCAATTCATTTGTCTTGAGTTCACACCACAATATAACCTTTGTCTTCAAATACAGAAATGAATTTGCCAGAATGATGGAGTCCAGGCAAAGGAACAGGTGCTGGGCCCAGCGAGCTCACCTTTCTTTTGTGTCTACGTGACCTTAACAAAAAGCACGCTCCAATGAATCCTGGATGATCAGGAGAGTCGATCTCAACCCAGTGCTAAACAACATGCCCGTCACTACCCTTTACGGGAGGCTGAGACCACCACGTCAGGCCCACACTCACATTCACTTCCGGCCTCCCCACCGAGTGCTGCCACAATAGGATGGACACGCTGTGACTCACACACAGACACAAAGGACAGGCGTGCCGCTCACCCCAGCAAGGGCTGTCCCCAATGAGCCCCTGACATTTGCTGCAGGCCGACTATGCTCCCGGCGCTGCTGCTGGCCTGTGGATGACTGCTGCTGTGGACTGCATGTTTCTGCCCCTCCCCACAAGCTATTACGTCGAAGCCCGACCCCAGTGGACGATATTTGGAGGCGGGACCTTTGGGAGGTAATTCAGTTTAGATGAGGACCTAGGGTGGGCGCACTGTGATGGCATTCGTGTCCTTATAAGAAAGGGAAGAGAGACCAGCATTCTCTCTCTCAGTCATGTGAGGACACAGCGACAAGGCAGCCATCTGCGTGCTGGGAATCAGGCCCTCCCAGGGAACTGAACCTTGCAGCCTCCAGAACTGTGAGAAACGGAAGTCTGCTGTTTAAGACACCCAGTCTGTGGCATTTGGTCACAACAGGCCAAGCCAGCTAACACGATCACCACGTACAGATGAGGGAAGTATGCAGCATGTGCCCAAGGCCGGCGTGGGAGGCCAGGCTCTGAGCCGAGACAGAGCGGCTCTCGGCCAACAAGCACGTCGTACCTTTTCTTAAGACGAGTAGCTCTTTCAGACTGATGCTATCCCCATTGTGATATAACTCTGCTGACCTGGTAACTACTCCTCAGAAATCCACTGGCAAAGTCACAGTAGCAGTGAAGTCCTAGTTGTAAAGACAAGAACTACATACCAGACTGTCCAACGGGATGGTGTGCAATGGTGGCAATCTATTGCCTGCACTGCCCGATGCAGTGGCCACGAGCCTCATGGTTCCCAATGGGGAACAAGTGTCCCCTAGGGCATGCCTGGTGATATCTGGAGATAATCTTGGTTGGCACAGTAGAGAGTGCTACAGGTACCTCGTGGGCGGAGGTCGGCCCTGCTGCTCAACACCCTAGAGTGCACAGGACAGCCCAGCTATGGAGCATTATTGGGTCCCAAAGGTCACTAGTGGCAGGGTGGAGAAAATCTGCACCAGCCTTGTGTGAGTTCTACACACTTCAGTCATGGCTACTTAGATAGGGGGCTACATTTTTCATTTTCTTTTCCTTTAATTCATTTACATGTGAATTTTAGAATATAAAATGTACTAGAATCAAGCTAACGAAAAGTCTGATTTAAACGTAAGCAGCCATGTGTGTCACAGCACAGCTATAGAGAGCAGGCATCGACACAAAAGTAAAGGCGTTCCCATTTAGAAGAGTGGAGTATCTGCAAGGGGAAGAGAGACTCCAATGCTAGGACTGAGAGATAATGAGCATAGACAGAGACATAGAAGCGAAGGTCGCAAAGCTCCCAGACTCGTGTCCAGGTACCGACTGGGTCAGGAAGAGAGAGAGTCACAGGAAAATGCCCCGTCTACGAGCACGGGCAACTCACTCTTGCAGGGTCTCCACCCCCTTTTCTTTGTACTGCAGTTCCTGCTTCATCTGGGTCAGCTCTCGCTTTAATCTGGAAAGCTAAAGACAAATGTCATTTTTTTTTTCCAAAACCAAGCTGTGAAGAGTGATCTCTACAGTTGTTATTAGCACTGTCGCCCAGTTTCTGATTAGCTTGCAATCCAGCGGGTCATCTCTTCGCCCCCGAACTTCCACGCACACGCATGAAACAGCCATTGAAGAACTGCCTTGCTTACATGCAAAAATCTCAGGCCAGATCTGACAGGTTGCTACCCAAGTGAGGCACTGGCAGCTCTTTCCTTCTTCGAGGCAAGGATTTCAGTGTTAAAATTAACAGTCACTGCGATGCGCTCTCCCCCTCCCGTGGGCAGTCTACTCAGGGTGCCACTTGTGCAGCTTTGTTTCTGAAAGCCTGAGCCTGATCTCAGACTCTCTAAAACTTAATCGCCTGGAGCTGGAACGCTTTTTTAAACAGAATCTGGGACCCCCTCCAGGTCTACGTCAAAACATGGGGTGGGCCAGGGGCTGACACTGTGAGCCAACTCCTGGAGGTGCTTTGCTTAGGTGTGCTAAAACTTGAGAACCACCATGCTAAAAGATACGCCTGGAACACCACACCGGAAGAGGAGGCTTCATGGCCAAGAGGATTCCCATGCTTTGTCACAAATGCAACACATGACCCCTTCCCAGACAAGGCCCTGAAACAAGGTGGCATGTAAGTAATGCAGGCATCACCAGGGCTGGAGCATCAGGTCCCTTCTGGTCAGACGCCCTACAGGAGCCTCCCTCTACTAGCCAACCAGGACAGGACAGCCCTGCTGAGGGCCGTGACTGCTTGCTGCCGATCTAGGGAAACAGCCTCGAGGTCACCAAATCAGGTGACCTGATGAGTCCACCCCATGGAGCATACACAGGGATACAGGCTACTTTTTGTCTGATGAGCTAAGGCTTAAAAAATAAATCTCTTCTTTACTATCAATAAAAGTGGAGGGTAAGGGACCAGCAGATAACGCAATGGCTAGCTATGTAGCTGGACTCCCACGTAGTCGACCGCAGTTAAGAGCCCGGACCCGGTGGCTTAAAACTCACGCCGGGCGCGTGCGCGTGTGTGCCCAAGATCCTGAGAGGAGAATGGAGGAGAAGGGATTGCGGCATGGCCATCCCCCCTGGGAGGTGATTTCTCGCTTTCTGTCTCTCTGTCTCTGTCTTTCTGGCGAGCATGCGCACCCTATAGCAAAAAATAAATAAATAAAAAACAACCTGAAAAAAAAGTGGAGGGTAAAAGAAAATACAGAACGAATCCATGAAATGAAAAATCAGAGGAAAACACGAGTGTTGGCACAATGACCTCTGTAAAATGCACCATGATACGCATAAAGATACACACGGCTCTTCTAGCTGCAAACACGCTGGTTTTACTCACCCTGTCCCGACGACTGGCTATTTCTGCTTTAATCTGGTGTGGGTCGTACTTTGTATTTGTTGAATATCCAGAGAAAGCTAAAGAGAAGGAAAATATTTTATTTTATAATGGATCCTTCAAAATACATAAAGGCACATAAGGAACTTCTGATTCACTATATTAAATATTTGTGACTCTCCAATTTACAAGTGGGCACTGGCTCCCAATGAATGAACCTTTCACAACCTCGGGTCATCTTGATGCTCAATTTTGGCATGACCCCACATACTAAAGTACATGACTATAGGTAAATCAAAGCTGTTTTCTTTGACTACAAAACTATTAGGGTTAAAAGCAATATACTCCCGGGGGAAAAGAGGTACAATTAAGGTGTAGAAAGCTGAACTTAGTGTGTGAGTAGCACACACTGTATGAATCCATTTTTACTTTATTTAAAAGACACTCACAGACGTCACTGCAAGACAGGAGTAAAAGTGAACTGGTTATTCTCGCAGTGGTCGCATTATAAATGATTTTTAAATTTTCTTCACACTTATTGTTTATTTTCCAGATGAACAGTTTTTGAAAAAAGAAAGAAAATGATTAAAGGTGGGTAAAATAAAAGACAACTTTCCAGTTACTTGTCAGGATCTGGTAGGCTTGAGGAAAGGCTGCAGTCTTGAGTAGCGTGACCCTCGGAAACTGATGGGGGACGCTCACACTTTGATTCCAACGGTTTGTTTCTGGAGGATGTTTAGCCAAAATACATCAGGTAGCTTGATGCTTTATTCAACAGCGCAGCGCACCCGAGTTCAGCACTTTTCACAGACACAGCATCATTATTACGACCAGCCAGTACGAGCCACAGAGCCGCACATGTGCTAGGCACAGCAGCCAGTGTCTCTCCACACAGAGGGCCGCAAGCCTTTCCCAGCGTTTCGGGCTGTTTCTAATTCCTACCACGCCCTCCGCCTCCCGAGCTGGCTTTTTCTCAGTGTTTGCCTTCTGAAGCCATGGGCCTTCGCACTACTTTGGCTTCTGTCCTCTTCCTTAGCTGGGGGGATGCTCCTTGGTCTTCCTCCATGAACCACTGCGCCCTAGGGCAAGCTGCTTCTCCGTTATCATCATTAACATCACCTGCTCGGAAGGACCACGGCAACGCCAGTGCCCTTTCTTTGACTCCTCCCATCCGGGGAGAAAGGCTGACTGTCGTTCAAATAACCTAGGTGCCAATGACCAGAAACTCATTCAAGATCACTTCCCAACTTTATGTTGAAAAGGGGTGGCTCAAAGCCATCAGGTGGCTTCAATAGCAACATCAGAAAGCCTCGATTAGAACCACATAAAAAAGGAATTTTTAAAAAATTGCCGGCAGGCACATGCACTCACGAGAGAGAGAGAGAGAGAGAGAGAGAGAGAGAGAGAGAGAGAGAGAGAGGAGAGAGGAGAAAGCACACCTGAGAAGGCATGGTCATGCTACAATCCCTTCTCCACTTCTCCATCCTGTTGGGATTTTGAGCACACTCGCACACGCCCCTGGTGTGTTTCTGAAGCCGCAGGGGCCACGACAAGAACGACACAGTTGAACATGTAGGATCTGCCTCCCTTAGCCACTAGGCTACAGGGACTGACCCACAAAGTGGATGTAACCAGCTCAGACTGCCTACTTTAAAATCAGTGCTGTGGGAAACGTACTAGTTAAGGCCCGTGCAGTCTGAATTTCGAACAACAGAAACAAACACCCAGAGGAGCTAAATGTTCACCAGCTTTATCTCAGACTTCCTTGCACTTACAATCATGTGCTCTCAAAGACATGGGATAAAATATTTTAAAAGTAGAATTCCTTCTTAGACAAAAATGCATATTTGGGGCCAGCCCCAGAGCACCGTGGTTAAGAGACCCAGATCCCATGTGGCTGACCACAGTTCGAATCCCAGCCAATAACTTTAAAAACATGCTGGGCCCCAAATCTTGACTGAGTGGAGAAATGGAGAAAAAGGATTGCAGCTTGACCACACCCCATGGGGTGGGGGGACTATGTCTCTTTCTGGCTAATGTACACAACACTCTCTAAAAATTTTTTTAAAATGTGTTTCTATTTTCAAATTCTATAACTTCCATCTTACCTGACTCTTTGGCTTCTTTTATGACCAGTAATGAAAGCAATACCTCAAATAATGCCCTTAAAAGGCAAAAATCATTTATAAAAAAAAAATCTCTACAGTAAATTCCTGGAACTTTAGTTCCTTAGACCTGGTTTAAAGGCCTTCCACCTAGGACAGAGATCATATGCAAATGAGATTAGGGCCCTCTGACTCCTCTAGGACACATGTGCTGGCTTGTCACCTTGCAGTCTTGAGACAGACAATGCCAACAGCTACCATCTGGGATCTTCCCCATTAAAGGCAGAAAGGAACCCCACACACAAGTCCTACAGAACTAACGGCCATGATTTGAGATCACCACACCAAACTGTGCCACTTCATAAGACAAATCAGCAAGACCAGAAACACCCTCGGGAGGTGTGGTGGGTACTGCCAGACATCGCATGGTGGCCTGTCCCCGTTTCTCCTTCCTAAGGAAAAGAACTCTGATGTTGTGAGGGAGCCATGCCTCCCCCAGGAGACTCAGTGTGTACACAGTCCTTGAAGAAAGGCCTGGTAGGCAAAGGCAGCACTGAACCCCAGAATCCACCAATCAGGACCCACACACACACACCTCTGGAGGGCTCCGGAGACCAGACATTCATCTCTGAAGCTTTCTTCTCACTTGCAAAGTTGAGCAGGCAGAGCTGTTAAATAGTTTAAAGAGTCTGCCAGGCATATAATACTGCTTTGGCTGAAATACTGAGAAGGTTATAGCTTACTTGGACCGTAACAATGTAAATTAGTATACCTTGCTCTTATCTGCATGAACCTTCCATACTTAATTCATCTACCCTCATAAAATCTTCGTGAGAGTGAAATGATCACTGTTTCCCCACTGTACAGATGAGAAGTCTGAGTGTGCAGTGACTCGATCTACACTATGCCCGGTTTCCTGGAGGAAAACAGGCTAGCTGCCCAAGCTCCCTTGCACTCGGGCTGGCTTTCCCAACAGAAGGACTATCCTCCAGCTACCTCATGCCCATCGGCCCGTCAGTGAACTCGGCCTGTGTATTCAGCACTCAGAATGCTGCAACCCCAGTCTATCCTGGGATCCAATTTTACAGGTCATTAAAAGGGAGAAACGTGCATGCGCGTGCTCATGTGTCTATCTCTGTCTGACTTTATCTCACAGAACTGGGGCTTAAGGTCACGCAAAGGAGATGGCAGACTTTACAAACCCAGCAGTCCTTCTCCAAAGACGTCCTCTGGGCAGGTTGCTCCTTGAGACCAGGCATATGCCCCAGGGATTGGTGCTGCAGGGAGCTGCCAAAGGGAGCCAGGAGAACTCCAGGAGAGAGGTTGGCAAGCCCCAGCTGGTTCCAGGCTGACAGGTATAATCTACCAGATTCACACGTAAACAACCAGGGTCAGCAAAGGGGGTATTTTTTTTAAGGTCCCATAAGCAAAGAACCGAAAAATAAATAAACAAATAAAAGGTCAAATAAGCCTACTTGGGTGATCTATAGAAGTAATGCAAGAGGTTACCAAATCCTAACCAAGAATTCTTTCTCCAGGGCAGACCAGGGGATCATTTCTCAGTAAATAAGCACGCTCTGCTACAGCCTTCGAAAGTGAGGCTTGCCAAATAATAGGTGCAAAAAAACTGCTGAATGATCCATTTCTACCTGCCTGCTCCAACATGCTCGTGTGAAGGAAAATGAAAGGCTGAATGGGTTGACAGGAGCCCTTATCCTAACCCAGAAGCACCAACGGAAGATGGCCCGGTGGGATGAGCTGCAGAGCGTGGGCAGGACTGCTGACTGATGGGGCCAGCTTCGCTCCACCGACCTCAAGAACTCAGGGCAGTCGCACTTTCTCCCCGGGGCTAAATCAGCTCTCTCCAGCCGGCTGCCCAAGGACACTTTGACGTAGACTTCGGGTAGCTCCTAGGAGCCAGGCTAATGAAGCCATGCAGTAGTACCCCCTTATCCATGGCGATGTGCTCCAAGACACCCAGTGGATGCCTGCAACTACAGACAGCCCCGAAGCTCGTAACACTGTGCCTTTTCTCATTCACTCATACCTGTGACAAAGCTTAATGTATAAATGAGAGACTGACGGTAACTATTGATGAGCAGAATAAGTACAGCCACACACGGGGCACTCTTGAACAACGTGGGTCTGAGTGCATAGTCCATTTGTACACGGGTTATTGTCAGTACAGCGCTGTGGATGGATTTTTCTCTTCCATATGATTTCTTCATAACTCCTTCTTTCCCCTAGTTTGTCCAATTGTAAGATACAGTATACATATACACATAACACACAAAATGTGTGTTAATCGACTGTTTTCTCTTATTGCTAAGCCTTTAGTCAACAGTAGGCTATTAATTAAGCTTTTGGGAGTCGAAATTTACACTCAGACCTTCACCTGCCCAAGGGTCAGTGGCCCTAATCCCTGCATTGTTCAAGGGTTTTCTGCATTGTACCAAAAATTAGTTCAATGTGGTCTCTATTTCTCTCTCAAAATATCTCACCATACTGTACTTCGCTCACCTATTTGCAGACTACGGGTAGCCATGGGTAACTAAAACTGCAGAAAGTGCAACTGTGGATAAGGGTAGACTACTGTATTCATGCTGTGACAAGGGACAGTCACAATCCATCTAGACAGATGGGTCTCAGCACTGAGAATTGAGCCCGACCCTATCCAAGGCCAACCAAATCAACACTTCTCGAGGTGGAGTACAGGCAGCAGTGCTCTTTAGAAGCCCCCAGGAGATTCGAACTTGCAGCCAGGGTTGAGAACCAGTGGTGTAGACCAGAGGTTGGCAAACCTGTACTGAAAAGGACCAGCTGGTACACATTTTGGCTTTGTGAGCCACAGTCTCACTTAATTCTGCTATTGTAGCTGCCGTAGACAATAGGTAAGTGAGTGGACATGGCTGAGTTCAAATAAAACTTTATTATGAACACCTACAGATTGTGGGCAGGCTTTAGCTCACAGGCCTAACATAGTTTGCAGACCTATGGTTTAAGTTTAATTCTACCCCATGTAAGAATGTCTTCCAAAAGGTCCTGCCAATGCTCATAAAGTTCATCTGAATGCATCCAGAGGCTAGGCTTTCTCAGGAAGAATGAAGAAGTAATTGCAGAAAAAAGTTTCCAAGATAATGCACATATTCAGTGTTAAAAGGAAGGCAAACAGAAGAACATGTTGCAATGAAAAACATAGGAAAAAGCTCCACAAACCGGAGCCGTAGCAGCAGCGCCGGGTGTGTCTCACAGAGAATGAGCCCATTGTAGAGCAGTTTCATCCCAGGGTTCTACAGAGCATGCAACGGGGCTGGGGACCAGGCCACTGGCTCAGAAGCTTCACAGAAATCAAGTGGAGCTGGGCTCTCAGTCTCACGGAGACATGTGTGCTCCAACCCGGCAAGGCATCTGAATTTGCTTTGGTCAGGGACAAAAAAGGTCAAGGCTTGGATATTCTTAGATACCAGATGGCCCAATATTGACATAAAATCTTTCCTCCCCGATGAATAGTGTTTTATTCTGGTGATTTCCGTAGCTTGGAGGGAAATCTGTGAAGGGTGTGGGCGAAATGCACTTCCCCTCCTCCCGCCCTCTCTGACACCCTTCTGTTCCAACATTAGAAATGGCTGTTCCAGTTCATTCCTCTGTTCACCATTATTGCCTCATTTTCCCCTACAATCGAAAACCAGAGGTAAACCACGTCCCCAACATTGAATACACATCAACAGCAGGTGCTAAATAAGTATCCATCAAAAAACAAGCAAACGGCTTTACGACCCCACATGAACCATAAGAAAGTCAAGGGGCAGAAAGTGGGCCTGTTCCGTGTTGCAGCAGTAATGCATGCTCAGGAGAAGCCAGATCCCGAGCAGCGACTGCAGTTCGAATTCCCAACCGGGTAACTTGAAACACACCAGGCGTGTATGTGAGTGTATGTGAGTGTATGTGAGGAAGGAATGGCAGTGCGACCTGACTCCCTCCCCACACACTCCCACGTGTGCATGAGTGCACACACTCTATCATGAAGAAAGAAAAAGAAAAAAGTAGGAAGTGCTCTGCCTGCCGCTCGCTCCTTTTATTGTTGCAAATCGCTAGCCAACGTGTCGATTCCTCACTGGACTTCATCTGCAGGAAACTGGAAAATCGGGGGGACGGGATGAGCAAGGTTCTAAAAACACAGTCAACTCTCCTGAGTTATGTCTTCTGGGTCTAGGAAATAGTACAGAGCACTGAAGGCCACAACTGAAAACAGATCTGGATTCAAGTCCAAGGTCTACCATTTACGGGGTATGTAACCTTGAAGCAGTAATTTAGCCTCCTCCCCCTCAGTCTGTCATTTCTTGTATGATCAGTGAAGGTGACAGCACGTGCTTCATAATGCTGCGATTATAACAATGCATACAAAACACCAACTCATTGAATATTGATATTATGAATAAAGAAAGTAATGGAGAGTGAGTCGAGATGGTACTCTCTTCCCAATCCCGAAACAGAGATTCCTCCCTGCTTTAGACGACTAGCTCAGAGAGAGATCGGGGCCGGGTGAGACTCGTGGCCGACTGGAACCCAGGTGCCACCAGCAGCTGCTGATTCCGGGTCAGCCCCTCTGGCATGGCTGTGTAAGCCATCTCTTATATCAAGCCAGTTCAGGCCAACAGGATCACTGTACTGAACTTTAGCCTGTGGCCAGAAAGAACTCATTTGAGTCGTGTCTGCAGGGTATTCCTCATTGTAACTGGCAGTTCAGGTTAAATGACAGATTGAAAGAGCTTGGTGGAAACCCAGAGACAGCAGCAACTTGATAAACCACTTGGATTAACTCTAGATTCCATTCATAGTTGACTTTTCCCCTGATGAGCTGAAAGACTCCAGAAAGATCCACTGGCATCCCCAGCCCCTTCATGAAGAAAGGCAGGCCCAGTTCTGGCCTCCAGGATAATCCCCACGAGTGGAAGAAGAGACTGTGTCTACATGGAGACGTCCACCAGGTCAAGAAATGGGACCTAATGAGCATGTTAGACTTTCAACCCAATGCCACAGGGTCATCAGCGTCGTCTCCTGAAGACACAGACACCACTTTAAAGAGTGTGTCTGGAATGTTTCTTTTTACTGGGCAGTAACAGAATTCCATGGGGCACAGAAAGAAATGTACTTAAACATAATTCCCTATTTGCCCAACGTCAAGGGAGCAAAAAGTCCAAGGAAATGAAAAAACTTCCCAACTGCACACAACTTTGAATACTGAATACCCTTAATTAAACTCGCAGGCTGGGCCCCTCCTTGGGGTTGCTCCCTCACTCCCCCTTAGGTGGGTATGGCATCATTGGACACGTGGCTATCAGGTCCCGTGCTATCTGAATCTTCAAGGGCATGCAGTCTATTGTGCCCCCACTCACTACAGCTGAGGTCCCTGCTTCACCGACAGCAGCCACTACACTACTCTTGACTTGACTTTCCATCACTCTCTGCAGGGGTCAACAGGAGGTTAAGGTGCTGGATCTCCCATGGTTGAATGGTTGACTGCACAGTTCGAGTCTGGACCCAGTGGCTTGAAAATCACCTCAGGCATATGATTGTGCATGACCAAGATCCCGAGAGGAGAATGGAGGAGAAGGGATTGAGGTATGGTCATTCCCCCTGGGGGGGGGGGGGTGGTGGTGGTGATTTCTCACTCTGTCTCTCTCTGGCAAGCACACGCACCTATAGCAAAAACTAAGAAAAAGAAAGGAAGGAGGGAAGAAAGAAAGAAGCTACTAAATTTTCTGAGGTGTACTTCTTTTGTTCCATTCTCTGAAAAACTTATTGAGAGCCTCTTTGGAAACGCAACCAAACCTGACCATGTAGCACATAATGGCTACTAGGGAAACACTCGCTCTTAGGTTGAATGACAAGAAACTGCCAATAGTCAGCCTTTTTTTAACCTACAAAAATGGCAGTTTCCTATCGTTCAACCTAACTTCTTACCAAGCAGCTCTCTGAAAGGTTTAGAACTGCAGACTGTGTGTAAAAGTCTGCCAAAGCTTCAGCGGTGTGTGACCTTCAGGCACGCAGCCCGCGGGTTTCTGACCCTATGTGATCACCGAAACAGACCATCTGCTGGCCACAGAGGTCATCTCAGTAGATTTTACAAGACTGAAATCTTACATAAGTATAGCCTCTAGTCACAGTAGAATTAAATTAGGAAACAACAACACATCTTTAAAAAGTCCCAACAATTTACTTCTAAAGAACTCATGACTCAAAAATAAATCACAAAGGAAATGAGAAAATATTTTGAGCTAACTGAAAATGAAAAGACAGCATACCAAAATGTGTGGGATGCAGTTAAAGTAGTACTCTGAGGAGAATTCGTACCTTTAAGATTATGTGAGAAAATAAGGCCTAAAAGCAATGATTCAAGTTTCCACTTTAGGAAGCCAGAAAAAGAAGAACAAATGAAAGCCAAATTAAGTGGAAGAAAGGAAATAATAAAGAAACCAATAAAACAGAAAACAGACAATAAGAGAATAAAAGAAAGCCAAAACCCTGCTAACTGTAAAGATAAATAAACTTGATAAAAGTTTAGCTGCACTGATTAAGAAAAAAAAGAAGAAACAAATCACTAATATCAAGAATGCAAGACAGGACACCACCTCGGAGCCTAGGACATTGCGAGAGTAGCAAGGGAATTCTCTAAACTACTTTCTAAAGGCGGCAGCTTAGATCACAGGTAAACTCCCCGTGGGCCAAGGTCAGCCTGTTACCTGCACAGAGCCACACACAGCTGCACACACACCGTCTCCGGCTGTTTCTGTTCCATAACCATAGAGCTAAGGAGGTGCAACTGAGATCAGATGGCCCGCAGGGCCGAACGCAGTTACTATCTGACCCTTTACAGAAAAGTTCACAACTTCTAGATTAGACAAATTCTCTGAAACACACAGATACCAAAAACTGACCAAGAAGAAAGAAAATACCTGAATAGCCCTGTATCTATGAAAGGTACTGAATCTGTAGTTGAAAACATTCCACAAAGAACTCTAGGCCCAGATGGCTTTTCTGGTGAATTCTATCAAATAGTTAAGAAAGCACTCATGCCAATCCTACACCAACTCTTTCGGGAAAAGGGAGGAACACTTCCCAATTCATTCTATGGGGCCTATATTAACCTGATTCCAAAATCAGAGACAGACATTACAAGAAAACTGCAGAGTTAGCCTCTAAATAGCAGGCCTGAGCCGACCTAACACATTCTAATGGAACGTTTAAAAAACAGGCAAACAACTAGTGTGTACCAATATCTGAAGAACGAAAGCTAAGATGACATGGAACAACACACCATTATACTGGAGGCCCCTCCATTCCCTCAAGACGCATGTCAGAAGGAAGAGCCCAGCACTGTCCACAGCGTCAATGGCTTACTCACCTTCATCAGTAGCTACAATAAAAAAGAGCACAAGACACAGGGCCACTTGGCCTAACTTCCACTCTGACATGCAACTGAATCAAGCTAGGACCATGTTTTTAGTGTTCAGAGCTCTGTCACCTGGACCAAATGCCTGGCGATGCAACAGTAATGTCATAGTAAGTCCCTCCATGTCTCAAACAGACTTAGAGTTTAATAAAAACCTAGTGGTACCAACTTCATACATTCTTTCTAAGCTCACTGGTGTCAGGACAGTCACCATGTGCTCACGGAGGGGGGTGGCTGCTGACTGTGACGACTCTACTGTAAAGGGACCAGCTCAAAGAGTGACTGACTGGGTCAGTAACAAAACGCTGTGGTTTCTGAGACCCGCCTTGGGCCCTTCAACACCTGGGCATCTGCTGAATACTAATGAAACAGGATCCCACCTCTGGCAGCTGCCAAGATTAGGGAGCAGCTCCTTTTGAGACCGGCAGGAGATAGCCATCTTACTTGAGGGGCAAAAAGCGGTGCCCCCGATCCTCTGGGTTATACTGTAGGCATCCTTGCCCAGTGGGCTGCCAAAAACAGCTGAAAGCCAAGAAAGAACTCTACGAGAGACAGGTCTCGATACGCCTGACAACTCCTGAGCCTTCCCATCCAGGAGTAATGAAACCACTCTGGTATCTCCCAAGAGATCGTCCTGAGAAGCAGGATTAACTGCAGAGATCTTCCTCCTCGAAGTCACGAATGCAACAGAGGAGGTGGTTTCACGTCACTAACGGAAATCGTACGTGCTTGTTTCTTTTCTGTCTTCCCTACTGAACATAGTCTCTGTGAAGGCAGGGACCTTTCCCTTCGCAGTCACCACCATATCCCAGTGCCTGGGCACAAAGCAGGCACTTTAAGATTTGCCAAGGAGTGGCGATGGTGATCACCCGACTACGTGCAAATGTTCCCAACAGTGTGCCATTGGAACCTTCATGAAGCTACCTTGTGCTGAGTTCGGCATTTGCAGATTATCTAGCAGGGAGATGGGTTTTAAAGTCACACGTGTCAACCAAAGGAGAAAAGTCAACTCACAGCTGGCATATGAGCGGCTGTCGTCCTCACACATCTTGTGCAGCTGCTGGTATTCCTCCTGAGCCAGTTCAAACCGCTGCTGCTTAATCTGGTAGATTTCTTTCTTGGCATTGAGAGCCTCCTGGGCTACAATTAAATATTCCTTCAACATCCGCTCCTGCTCTCGCCTCCACTGTTCTCTTGGATCCTCAATCTGAGTAAGCTCTGAAATTAAAAGGGAAAGAACATCAGTGACCTAAAAGTAAAATCTTTCGATTGACCAACAGTCAACTATGCTACCAGCCAATAGGAACATGAATTAATTGCCACAACGCACATGTGGAAGGTTCTCTCTTGTGAGGCCTTCTGAAGTGTGGAACGTTTTCTATTTATTCAGCCAATGGTTGAGAAGAGAGGAAAACGCTCCAGATGTGAAATAGTCCATGGAAGAGGGAAGTCACTGACAAAGACCACTCTTCCAGTAAGCACTGGAGGGCCTAGCCTAGGTGACACTGTCTGCAGTGTGCTGAACTGCAGTGCTGGAAGCCACAGGGATGACCGCAGCTTGGATCCCTGGCATGGTACACCTGAAACACACCAAGCACATATACAGGCGCCCAAGATCCTGAGGAGCTGGAGGGCGGGAGGAAGGCGATGGCCATGCGACCGGACCCTGCGGAGGGCATTCTCTCTCCCACTTGTATGTTCTCTACCGTGTATAAAGGAAACTGACATTGGAGATGAACCCAAACAAGCCTGTGTCAAGTGAAGACATTTACGACCTTCTGTTCCCACTGACTTCACTGGGATGACGGGAGCTCTAATGTTCCCGACTCAGCTTGCTCCTTGTCTCTGGGCTCCCAGACCAGCCTGTTCAGCCTTTGCTCGTCCTTCGTTGACTTCCTTATCTCTGCCTACCTGTAACCTTCCCGGCTGCCACTCCTGCCTCCTCACGCCACAGGCTCGCAGAAGGGCTCGTGCCTGCCTCTGGCTTCAGTCTTTTACTCTCGGCTGCCTCCTAGACTCATCTCCATCTCGACGGACCCAAGATCATTCTGAGCCACTTATCCTACTCACTCTGACACCCTACCCTTTCAGTACCAAGACACAAGCCATCCCTGCTTCCCCTCTGCCGTCCCTTTCCCAGAGAGTGGCATCATCTGCATCCACCCATCAGCCAACTTTGTCCACCCTGGGACTCGGTCTTAAAGAAGTATTCTTCTCCCTCTGGAATATTCCATGGGTCATCAAGAACTGGTGACTCCTGTCCTGAGACAGGATAATAACTAAAGGTGTGCCCTTCTCTGTCCCCCCTAGGTTCAACCAGACCCTCTCAATGTTACCCCCGAAATTCCCCAGCTTGCTGTCTCGTCCCACCAAACCCCCTCCTCGGTCACTCAGCAGTTACCTTCCTAACTGCTGCACTCTTTAGCACACAAGCGTCTTGGAAAGCCCAGAGCCCAGTGTCACTTGCCACCTTCATCCCTGCTTTCTGTCCTTTTCCTCACAAACATCCTCTATACAGACTAGACTTTTCCAAAGTCCTCCACTCTGCCCGGCTGGCTCATCTATGCCTTCCTTTCTGCCCACCAGGAAGCCCAGGCTTCTGAGACACACTGCCAAGGCATCTCTGTTTTGTAGCCTGCTCCGGCCCTCCAAGCGCTTCCATCTCCTGCAATGGCTGGGGTAGCCATGGTTGTTTTTTGTGTCCCACCTAAAGTATGAGACCCTAGATGGCAGGGCACAGCCTCAGTCATCTTTACAGTCTCAGGAGCTCTCAGCTGGTCTCTGGAATGTCATTTGGCCATAAAAGGGGAGCTCTGATACATACTACAGGACGGGGGGTGGGGGGGGCTCAAAATATTATACTAAGAGAAAGAAGCCAGATGCTAAAGGCCACACTACCTGGTTCCACTGACATGACATACACAGAACGGACAAATCCACAGAAACATAAAGCAGACTGTGGATAACAGAGGCCAGGGCCAGGTGCATGGGGGATGACTGCTCACTGGAGGTAGGGTAGTGCTATAGGATAACTATGCCATACAGAGGAGACGGCTCCAATGCATTGCAAATGCCCCAAACGCTACTCAGCTGGCCATCTTGCAAATGGTATAAATTGCACCTCAAAATGGTTAGGGAGGTAAATTTTATATCAGGTTCATTTCACCACAAACACACACAAGAGTGTGCGTACTAGAATGTTCCAAGGTAAGTTCGCCTATGGCAATGCCCTCCCGACCTGCTCTCCTGTGGACATCCCCCTACTCACCCCTTCACACCATCACCCCAGGACTCCTCCTAGAAAGCCTTTACAGACCTTAAAAGCTCACAGTGGGAAAGAAAAAAGAAAAAGAAATTAAGAAAACAAAAACTGGAGTCCTGCTTAGTCCCAGAGTTCAGCCTCAAGGGCCTGGAGGGGCAGAGTCGGGGTTTTTGTAACTGCCCAGATGCGTCTTATGTTTGTTCAGCTGAGAGACCCGCTCACTGTGGCCACTGCCCAGTACCATTCAGGCTGCTCCACGACCCCAGAGGGTCTTGAGAACTGCAGGCTTCCAAGCCAGGCCCCACTGGTCACCGCACCATCGGTCGCCAACCCCACCGGTCCCCACACAGTTGCAGTGGTAACACTCGGCCTCTCGAGTGCTGTGTGCTCCAGCCCGGGTTCCCACAAGGTCTCCGAGGGCAGGGGTGCTGAGCTCAGAGCCCACATCCTCACCCATCTCCTGCACGCTGTGGGGTCATCCCAGGCAAGCTCATGTCGGCCGGAGAAAATGATTACTTACCGATTCCTCAATTTTAGGGCTTCAGGGCACTTCTAGAGTGTCAAGGCCTTGAGGCTGGAGACTGTTTCACTTTCCTGTGTCCCCAGGGCCTCAACAGAATAGCCGGCACAGAGAGGTGCTGGGTCTGCGCTTGTCATGAGTCCATGAACAAGTAAGCGAAGAACGCCAGTGGCCAAGAAGGGGTGGGGGGTTGATCAAGTTGAGATCGTGAGGGAGACAAGCTGGGAGCCTAGGGCCGCAGCAGGAGGCAGACAGACGTGCTTTCTAGAAAGGCATGCCAGACACAGCATCCCAGCTGGCCCCAAAGGACACAGCCTGGTGATGTCGCCAGTGCCCTATGCTCAGGCCCATAGTGCAGTGGCCCCCAGAGTCAGCCATCAGCTGCCTCTGAGCCCTCAGCTGGGGGCCTCTCTGACTTCTATCTTGCCGAGCACCTCACCCTATGCAGTGGGTCGGGCAGGTCCACCGAGAAGACCTCCTGCCACTTGGTACCCGTCTGCAAGGACAGGATGTACCTGTGTCCTGTCTATAATCACCACTGCCCAGTCTTGGATGACAGCTCTGATTGTGTACAAGGCTGGGTTCCAGGCATAGGAACTCGCTGCCCCAAGATCTGAGCCGGGAAGGCTCAGCACCTGAACGATCAGCGGCAACTGACAAAGCAAGAACTCAGCCCTAGAGACTTCGACCTGGGAGGATGGTGCTAAGGGGACGAGAGGAGCTGTAGGACTGGGAAAGGAAAGAGCTGAGAGGTCAGTCAGGCGGGGGCGCTGTGCATCTTCAGACCCCTGGTCTCTCCCACACCCAAGAAACCGAAGGGCCGAAAACAAGCCAAAGGGAGCCCTGCTTCACACGCCTGGGGGAGAAGCGGCAAGAATGGAATCGCGGAGAGAAGCCAGACTGAAACAGGAGAGAGGAAGGGCTCCCGGCTGGGACGGATTGAGGACGGCTGATGAAGATGAGGAAGGTCAAATTCAAGGGGTGGGAAGAGGTCTGCAATAGAATGCAGCCTCCAAGACAGGGTGTTGCAGCCTCGACACCTACTGATGGTGTCCCACTGTGCCTAGAGGCCATCTAGCAGCACCCCTGGGCTCTACGTACCAGGTGCCAGCTTTCCCAGGCCCGGCCATCGAAAATGCCCCCACACAATGCCAAGTATCCCATGGGGGCCAAACCACCCGGGGCAGAGAATCACTGTTACACACAGCGCTACGAAGGAAGCTGGCAGGTTTTAGTCGATGTCTTTATACCGTTTTCTCCCTTTGTACACACACACACGCGCACGCACATACACACAGGTCAGAAAGGTCTGGAGTACTAAAGTTAAACTGACAACATAAGGGGTCAGCAGGTGGTGTGGTGGTTAGGACTCCCACATGGCTGACCATGGTTATGTCCTGGACTTGGCAGCTTTCTCTCGCTCTCGCTCTCTCGTAAGCACATGGGCTGTATAGCAAACTAAAAAATATTAATAATAAATAAAATTAAATAATTATTTTATTCTTTCATTTTTTTATTTTATTTTTATTTTATTTTATTTTTTGGAGCTAGGGAGAGGATTTTGCCATAGGGCGTGTGTGCTCGCCAGAAAGACAGAGAAAGAGAGACAGAAAGTGAGAAATCACCCCCCGGGGGGATGGCCCACGCCGCAATCCCTTCTCCTCCATTCTCCTCTCGGGATCTTGGGCACGCACGCACATGCGCCCAGCGTGAGTTTAAGCCCCCAGGTTCAGGCCTCAAACTGCAGTCGACTACATGGGAGTCCAGCAATGCAGCCATTACACTATCTGCTGGTCCCAACAAATAATTCTTTTAAAAAATGGACAAGATGGGAACCAGCAGTTAGCGTAATGGCTATGTCACAGGACTCCCACGTAGTCGACCGTGGTTTGCGTCCCGGACCCAGTGGCTTAAAACTCACAATGGGCGCGTGTGCGTGCCCAAGATCCCGAGAGGAGAATGGAGGAGAAGGGATTGCGGCGTGACCATCCCCCCTGGGGGGGTGATTTCTCGCTTTCTGTCTCTATGTTTCTCTCTGTCTGGCGAGCGCACGCGCCCTATAGTGAAAAACCTCTCAAAAAAAAAAAATGGACAAGACAAAATGAAGCTAGGGTCACCACTTAGGCCCTTACTGTTCCAAGGACTAGAAGGTTCCACTTTGCAAGACACCACCTGTTCATTCTGGGAGGTATTTGCTTCCAAACTGCCTGGGAAATGTGTTCCCTCTATGAGACATTCAAAGCCTCCATTAAACACGTCACACATGCCCCTCAGCAAGGCACAAGCGAGGAACAGCTACATTAACCACCTCACTTTGGGGAGAAGTTAGCCAATGCAAACTTCTAGTCATGTTTACAAAAGCTGGTTTAATGCTGCATTGGACGGGAATGATTGTTTCACTCTAAAAAAATTGCCAGCCTCTCTGAGATTCAACAGGAAAGCACACTCACGTGCAATGACCCAAGTAGGCACTCTACTTACGATTTATGTGGTCCATGTAATAAATTCCAATTTGTTTATCATATACGGTTTCCCATCCTAAAGGAAGTTCGTCTCCAACACAATCTGCAAAGGTCAATGGCTTTGTTATCCTGCAAAATAAAATTATGAAAACAAATTTGAAGGTCAGGTCAGTTTTTAATAAGTTTGCTGACTCCAGAATTAGATTTTAACACAAAATTATACATCATATTATCTAACTGACTGCATCTGCTCTGACTATTGGGTTGGAATTGCCCAGCTCTGCCTAAATGATGATCAATAACTGTATTAGTACACTCACGAGCAAAAGTGTGACTATCTCAGAGCGCGACTTTAAATGCCAGTGAAAATAGATATTGAGTTACTAACAAAACAGGTCAAACAGGCATCTCCTTCCCAGCAGCAGACCCAATGAGGTGATGGCAGAGGAATGCGGCTCTTCTGGACAATGGCAGAGCCTACACGCTTGTCATTCCCGGACGGCCCCCTCTCACAACTTTCCCTTTCCATACATCACACCTGCACGGCAGCTCGCGCTATGTAAATACAGTTGGAACAGTCTCACGAAGGAACAATGGTGCACAAAGCACTGGTCAAATGCAAAGAGGGGAGCAGCACGGCACTGCAGTGAGAGGCCTACTGGGTACACCTGTATCCCAGAATCAGAGACCTCAACGGGGCCTGGTTTTCTGGAGAAAAGCAACGAAAGCACGTTGTCTGCAGGCATCACTCCTTGGAGGAAAACTGAGCAAGGAAACCTTGGCTTGGCATGAGAGACAACTTAAAGGGTGTTCGGATGAACTTCTTTAAGCAGAGCTCTGCCCCCCCCCACTCCCCATGATCACACTGGGAGACAAGACAGTTTGGGGACGGCAACAGCAGCTGCTCAGCAGAGGTCTGGGCCGGGGCCGCCATCTCTGGTTGTCTGTGTGAATGCACGCTGACTGGTATGAGTGGGGATCTCCTAACCTCAATTTCACTAACTCCATCCTCACAAGTCCCTGGCCCCCGAAGGCTAGGCACCCCAGCCGCAGACCCATAACACCGATATGAATTTTGAATGGAATTTCCCCAAACTGGTTTGAATATAACACAATCTTTCCAGGTAGCATTTACAGATTGGTACACACCATCAGAATGACCGTGATTCATTCACTCCTCCTTTTAAACATACGGTTTTTTTTTTTTTTTTTTTTTTTTTTAATTATTTATTTAATTCTATTTGTTATTATTTTTTTATTTTATCAGCAAGAGAGAGAGAAAGGGAAAGCGAGAAAGCAAGCTGCCAGGTCCAGGACTTGAACCAGGGTTGGCCATGTGGGAATCCAGCGCCCCTATCCACCACACCACCTGCTGGCCCCTAAACATACGGTTTTAAGAAGTTAAGAGTCAATATAAAACCAGAATCACAGAAAATCCGTGAAATGTTCTGTGGACAGTCTCCCAGACATGACGCGGTCATGAAGCACGTAAGGGGAGGAGCTGACTGCACGCTGTCACGCCCATCCCATGACCCCGACATCTGCAGCATCCCCCTGCCAGTCGGAAATGGTGCTGGTGGCATGGTTCCAGGGCAGTTGGGGTGCTGAGCACGATCTGAGTCCTGAGTGGGGCAAACCACAGCAAAAACAACCCAACTTTTTTTTAAAGAACTATTCATTTTATTTATTTATGTATTTGTTATTATTATTTAATTTGCTATAGGGCATGTGCGCTCACCAGACAGAGACGGGGGAGGGGGTGAGAAAGCAAGCCACCAAGTCTGGCACTCCAGCTACCACCATGGACATGGGTCGGTCACCCAGCCCCAAGAAGCCTTTGGATTCCTGCAGCCCTGGTCAGCATCTTGACCACCACCTCCTGAGACCCCAAATAAGAACTGCTCACCTAAACTACTGCCAAAGTGCCACACCACAGAATCATGTCAGGTAATGCTGACTGTGTTTTCAAGCCACTACATTTCAGGGCATCCCATCACGCAGCAGCAGAGAATGCCTAACCCCTGACCCCCCAGCACGGCCCACCAGGCGCTGCAGCAGACATGGTGTGATGGCCTAGGCTGTCCTCTGTTAGCGGACAGTGAAGTGCACAGAACATTCTCGGGTCCTATTTAAGGGCATTAGAATAAACATCTACGCTGCTCTCCTGAGTCACCCACCTTCTATCAGGATGACACATGCTCAAGACGTTCAGATAGTTGCAAACTGCACACAAGCAAATTCTGGCATGGTTTCCAGTAATAGCATTGAAAATGAATGTCTACACTCATTTTCCCAATTATCATTCCCAAATAGTTTTGGGACAGGGACTTTGCGGTTTTCTCTTTACACAGCACATACCATGATGAATATTCTAAACTGCACCAATATCAAAAGGGCATTTTCCCCCCAAGAAAGGTGTTGTGGGTAACGTTACTTCAGTAAGGATAAGTCAGTTCGGATGAGCCACTTGGTTTCAGAACTTATTCGATCGCATCTCTACATTGAGGAGCGTGAATAAATCCTGGCTCCCTTTTCATGATCCGAAGGGCCGTGTCTGGGCAGCTGGAACACTGGAGTTCTTTCAGTGTTAACTTTCAGCTTTCAGCAAGGGCCACCTTCCGGCTGCCGCTGGCTAAAAAATATGGTTCCTGTCTTTCAGGGTAAGGCTGAGAGTCACCCGGGAGAGACCTCAGACTTGGCTGGGGACAGTCAGCACCTCCGCAAGGCGATAGGCTTATCCTGGACAATCCCATGATCCGCATCCTGCCAGTGGCCATTCCCTGACTCGTGGAGACGCTGACGTCGAGATTCTTCCTCAGACGCCATGGCTCTCCATGCAAGTGAACGGTACTGAGTTGCCATGGCAAACCCCCTGGGCCGGCGTTAAAAGTCCTCCCCAAGCCAAGCCGAAACACCCCAAAAAGGGCTAGGTCCTCACTTTCCCCTTGTGTTGAGGAAAAATTCAGAATCCCCCAAACTGAAAATTAGTAAGAGCTGGAGTAAAAGTAAGGTATCTTTCTAAGCTGCTTGGAATGCAAAGGTCATTTTTTTAGAGATTTTTGCCAAAGCATGCACTTGCCAACAGAGAAAGACAGAGACAGTGAGAGGGAAAGTGAGAAATCACCACCACCCCCGCCCCGGGAGGATGGCTACATGACAGTCCCTTCTCCATTTTCCTCCTGGGATCTTGGGCATGCACACACACCTGGCATGATTTTCAAGCCACTGGATCTGGGACTCAAACCACAGCGGGCCATGTAGGAGTCCAGCAACTAACCGCTACGCCATCTGCTGGTCCTGTAAGGGTCATTTCAATTGTATGTGGCCAGGACTCCTTTTCTCCTGGTGCGCCCCTCCTTTAAGGCCGTACTTCCCTTCACCACTCCTATGTCTACAGTTTGGTATGGAGCACTTGGACTTGGTTGGAGCTGGGCGGTTTTTACATGGCACTGCATGGTTTCCTGACTGTCACTGGTGGAACTACTTCAGAGTAGAGCCAGGTTGGACCAGAAGAGAGAGGAACCAGCGTGTGAACTTGCAGTGGCTTGGCTTATATCTGGTTTGATTGATTTTGCTTATATCATTTTATCAAAATAAGAGGGCAAAAAAATGAAAATGCTAATGTTAGCATACAGGTATTATGAACTTCATACAAGTAAGAAAAAAGCAGAAATTGCCTGGTATGTGGAAAGGCTAAAACTTCAGATTAGCAATGAGACTAAATCAAATCCAGAAAGAATAGAAGACATTTAATGGAACCGAACACCATATTAAAAATATATCAAAAACCAGGACCAGCAGTTAGCGTAATGGCTATGTCACTGAACTCCCATGTAGTAGACCACAGTTCGAGTCCCGGACCCGATGGTTTAAACTCACGCCAGGCGCGTGTGCGTGTGTGCCCAAGATCACGAGAGGAGAATGGAGGAGAAGGGATTGCGGCGTGGCCATTCCCCCTGGGGGGTGATTTCTTGCTTTCTGTCTCTCTTTCTGGCAAGTGCACATGCCCTATAGCAAAAACCTCTCAAAAAAAAAATATATATATATATAACTATGTATTAAACATAAGGTAGAACTGGAGATGTTTAAATATACTTTGGTTCTCTAGGAAAGAAGACCCTTCCTTCCCCCAATATATTTAAGTCTTTCCACTTCCCCCATTTATTTACACATTATACAAAAGTGGGAGGATGGCAACATTATAGCTATGCCCCCTACAATAAAACAGAAGAGAAAAATTAGAAGCAGGGGCCCAGCCGCAGTGGCCCAGCCGTGGTGGCCCAGAGGTCGCTCAATGCTCTGCTGTGCTGGAAGCCATACTGAAGACTGGGTTCGGTTCCCAGGTTGACGTATGCACGCAGGGCATGAGGGTACCTGCGACCCTGGCAGGCCAAGAAAGGCTAGGGGGGTTACAACGTGCAACCCTGTTGAGGGTGCTTGTCTGTCACAGGTGTCTCTCTCACTCATGAAATAATTCACTTTAAAAAATGAGAAGTGGAAAGGGGTGCATTATTATAAGCAGTAGCATAGAGAAAATGGTGGCTGATTAACAAGTAGAAGGAGACAGGAAAACTACAAACAGCAAAACATCAGAATTCAAATGACCAACGTATACTTAGTATACAGTAAATAGACCCCAATGCTTCGACCTCTCGCAGGCCCTCCTCTATTATAGCACCATCCAATGACTTATACTTTCAAAGACCATCATGAGTTTCTTTATGCCTAATTTTAATTCTCTATGCTGTTTTTGCACCTACCAAAGATTTGGGACTTCTAATTCTATGAGTAAGTTGTCAAGTAGGGATAGCATTTTCTATTTCTTTTTTTTTAGAATTATTTATTTTATTTTATTTTCTATTATTGTTTTTATTTTTTAATTTGGCCAGAGAGAGAAAGAGAAAGTGAGAAAGCAAGCTGCCAGGACCAGGACTTGAACCACAGTCGGCTATGTGAGAATCTGGCACCTTAACCATCATGCCATCTGCTGGCACCAAGCATTTTCTATTTTTGTAAATGTAATTGATTTTCATTATATTTGCTTTTACTATTAGGTCATTGAGAAAGTCATAATGTATTTTTCTATGCAAAAATGCTTCATGGCTTTCCTGATGACCCAATAGTTCGAATGCTGAGCACACAATTAAAAAGAGTTTATGAGAAGGTATAGCTAAAAAAAAAAAAAAAAAAAAAGCAATTATAATACTTTGTTCCAAGAGCCCTGTTTCTGTAAGAGTTATGCCCTCACCCCCCTCCACTTTCAGTTGGTTCCAACTCTGACAAGATTCCCCACAGGGTAAAATCATACAAGTTCTGTGCTTTCTTCCACTCTCATCCACCTCTCCCAGATCTGGCTAGTCTGTATTTAAACAGAGCATGTTTAAAACCAGGATAAGTGGGCTTACAAAGGGAGCAGCTCAGGCAGTCCCAAAGCAGAGCATTCTGGAATGGGCAGGGCCAGTACATAAGCTGATTTGAGTGATTTTTCATTGCTGATCAATTCTTTTTAATATATGGAAAGAAGATTAGATAATACAATTAGAATAAATAAATTAGCAACTCAAGGGACCAGCAGATAGCATAACTGTTACGTCGCTGGACACCCACAAAGTCGACCTTGGTTCAAATCCCAGACCTGGCAGCTTAAGATTCACGCCAGACGTGTGTGTGTGTGTGTGCGTGTGCGCATGTGTGTGCACCCAAGATCCTAAGAGAAGAATGGAGGAGAAAGGATTGTGTCATAGCCATCCCCCCTGGGGGATGATTTCTCGCTTTCTGTCTCTCTGTCTCTTTCTGTCTCTGGCAAGCGCACACCCTATAACAAAAAAAAAAAAAAGGCAACTCAGTTTTGTCTTCTTACAAAGCATCATTAAGGCTTTTAATAACTTTTTTGGAAGACCCTTTTTTTCCCCGAAAACATTTAAAAGCTTCTTTATTAACTACCTGATGGGCCACTGCTGAGCCTAGTAGGATCAGACATGGGCAGAGGCTTCAAAAAGAAAAGAAGTGCCTGAGGAGGGGCGAAGAGGGGAAGCATCGGCATACTAGCATTCCCCGCAGGTCCTGTTTTCACCCACAGAGGTGCCAGCCCAGCTGCTTGAGTTCTCATCTCCCTGAAACCTTGGTGCTGGATTCTTCCCGCCTCCCCAGTCACCACACGCAGGCTAGGGGGCATTTTCATTTCCATTACAGAAAGTCTAGGAGACACACCCAAGCAGGAGAGAAATGCTCGTTTATATCGCCACCCAATGGCAACCACTATTCCTATTTTTTGGTGTGTTCTTCTCCACCTCTGTTTTTTTTTTTTTTTGTTGTTTTGTTTTTGTTATTCATTGTCTTTGTTTTTTTCAGACATAGTCATGACCATACAGTATATTCACTTTTTTATCCTGCCTTTCCCCCTTAACTTTGTTACATGTTTATGTATTAAGTCATACCTTGAGTCCCTCCAAAAATTATTGGATCTAGCCTACTATGTAGCAAAGAACTCTGTCTCTCTCACTAAGTTATTTGAACACACCATCCAGAACAGCTGAATAACTCAAGCTCCTTGAGAACAACGACCCCATTTCAAGCGCGTTTGAGCTCCAGCACCTGGTCCGGGCCAGAGCACAAAGCTGGTGCTCAGCAGCGCCTGCCGAGTAACTAACGTGCACTGGGGCAAGCCATCCGCGAAGGGGATGCAGAGTTCACCTAAGCACTCTCCTCCCACGGCCATCGACGTTGCTTCCACATTTTCACTCATATAAATGCTCATGAGAGCCATTCATGTTTGGAAAGTGGTTCAGCAATTTCTCACAGAGGTGAACATAGAGTTATTCCTCTCCAGCATACACACAAGAGAAATGAAAATGTGTGTCCAGACAAAAACTTGCACACGATGTTCATAATATTATTCACAATAGCCAAAAGGTGGGGACAGCTTATAGCCAAGAACCAATGAACAGATAAATAAAACATGATCTGTCCTCATGACAGAATATTGAAGGAATGACACGCTGATACATGCCTCAGCCTGGATCAGCTCTGAAGTCCCTGTGCTGGTGGGTCACGTGCTGTGAGGCTCCACCTACAGGAAACACCCAGAACAGGCAAGTTCACAAAGGCAGAAAGTGCATCAGCGTGCCAGGGGCTCGGGTTGAGGGAGTAGAGAGCGCCGGCTACTGGACACACAGTTTCCTCTCGGGGTGATGAAAATCTCCTGGAATCAGAGTGGGACGGTTGTGCAACGCTGTGAATGTACTAAAAGCCAATGAACTGCACACTTGAAAATGGTGACTATTTGCCATATGTGGATTATATCTCATCTCCATTCTTAAAATAATGAAAGCAGTATCTGCGTGTATAAAACTCCTAAGTTGTATTTATAAATTTTTCTTCAAAAAGACTCCCAGAATTAAATTTGCGTTCTTACAATAAAGTAAGCTAGGGAAAAGCCAATGCTAGGCCAGGCACGGTATCACATGCCTGTAATCTCAGGTACCCGGGAGGCTCAGGTAGGAGGATGGCGAGTTTAGCATAGGCAACATAATGAGACTCTGTCTCAAAACCAACAAACAGAAACGTTATTAAGAAAATCATGGGTCCAGCAGGTGGCATGGTGGTTAAAGCGCTGAACTCCTGCATGGCCAGCCGCTGTTCAAATCCTAGACCTAGCAGCTTGCTTTCTTACTTTCCCTCTCCCTCTCCCTCTGTCGCTTCCTGGTGAGCACACGGACCCCAAAGCAAATGAAGAAATTATAATAATAAACAAAACTAAATAAATAGTTCTTTTTTTAAAAAAATGAAAACCACAAGGAAGAGAAAATGCATTAGCAGTATTTATTGGAAAAAATTTCACACAGAGGTGGACACACACAACTCAAACCCATTTGTCAAGGGTCCAATGTATTTTTTCAAAGTTTTCAGAGCAATTATATTTTTACCCCATGAATGAGACAGAGATATAGCACCCCCAAGAGAGTGCCGGCACCACAATCTACCCCCAGTGGCAGCCAGCCAGGATCACAGGTATACATGTGCCAGGCATACTCAGAGAGGTCTCCGGATGCGAACCAGCAACCCTCCCACACAGGTCTACCTCGCGGGGCACCACGAGATTTACTGTTGCACCACCATCTGAACCCTTCGATTGTGTTTTTTAATTAAGGCATGTACATTGCTGTATTAGGCGTGACGTTGAATCGACTCTACTTCCTAGACTGCAGCGCAGTGTAAACCTAACTTTTATATGTGCACTCGGAAGCCAAACAACCAGCGGCTCACTTTGTTGCAATATCCACTTTATTGCAGTGGTCTGGAACGAAACCCACAGTATCTCTGAGGTATGCCTGCGTGCCAAGTTGTAGAGAAGCAGAGGTGGATAGAAGGTGGGAGGAGAGAGAACAGGATAAATGCTGGTTAACACGATTTATTTATCAAAAGGAGGCCAGGGTAGTCCCTGGCGCTTGTACTGTATTTTCCAGTCTCCTGGAACAAGATAATCTTGACGTTTCCAATTCATGCTCATTTTTAATACACTGTTCAGAGAGGATACTATTAATCTTGATTTCGGTTCCAAACCAGCCCTCAAAACACGATAAAGACTTCCTTCACCTTTTCTAAGCTACCTGGCTCGCCAGGAGTTTCACAGTCTGCTGGAGCTTGGACGCCAGCCCGCTGTGGCTACCTACGTGCTGAATTCGAGCCTGTGTGCTGTGCTAGTTGCTCCCCTAAGCTTTCGGTGGCATAGCGCTTGCACCCCAGAGTGAGGGCTCTCGCCCAGCAGTGAACAGGTCCTCGAGCGCCCTGACTCCAAAATGAAGAGGCTCTTTTAGACTCTTCGTTTCTCTGTCAGGATTTAGAACGGTGCGGGCACTGTTCACCTGCCAGGTCAGTGCTCACTAGCCATCAGAAGTAATCAAGTAAATGTACGTTTTACCCCAGATATGTATACACAATATGCACCGAAACCAAACTAGCACCTGCCATCAACTGCCAACTCTAGAATTTAGGGTAAAGCAAAACCAGACCCTGAACTCAAAGTCTGCATGTGTGTGAGTGTCCCAGTTGTTAGTGACAGGGCCTTAGATCAGTGCAAATAACATTTGCGATCTCTGCGCTGTCCCTCTGCATCTCTCTCTCATGGAGGAAATGGATAACCTGTGTGCATCTGTGTGTGTGTGTGTGTGTGTGTGTGTGTGTACGTGTGCACATAATGGTCAGTCTTTTCACATCTCCAACACAAAAGTAACTAGCAGGCCAGCCCTATAGCACAGCAGTTAAGTACTACGCAGAGGAAGCCAGATTTCACATGGCTAACTAGGGATCAAGTCCCAGCTCCAGCAGTTTACATATAGGGCCCATGCATGCATGCCCGGAATCCTGCCAGGCTGAACTGGAGGGAAAATAACTGCAGCATGAGCAGGCTCTGTTGGCGGGTGCTTTCTCTTCCTCTCTCTCATTCTTTTGTTCTCTCTCTCATGTGCATGTGCCCTCTGGCATAATAAAAAGAAAAAAATATTAAAAACAAAAACCAACTACTAGAGTTCACAGACAAATCCCCAGACTAATCTGAAAAGCACTTGGCTCCTCAAACTTCTCTCAAGCGAAAGGATATGTAGAGGTAGACGGAAGTAAACCCCTGTGACAGACAGTCGGGTGCAGGTCACCCTTTTCCCTGGAGCAGCAAACTATGCACCTGCAGGGGACCTCCGGCCTCAACATTTTTGATCTGGAAAATGCAAAGATGCATGGCCCAGATCTCTCTCGGGGCTACAGTAGCCACCAGTGGTGTCACTGTCCTTCGGCCTTCAACCAGGCACACCTTACCGAGAGTCTTGTAAATGAGCATGTCCCTCCCGGAAGCAACTTCCTACTGCAGAGTGCTGGCATATTCCACAGGGCACAGCTTTTCCCAGGGGAGGAACGGGCCGGAGATTCTCCTCAGTCAACTCATCTGAGCTTGAAGGTCAACATTACTGATACCCTAGAAGGTACATAACTCAGGTCCCCAAACCCCAGGGAGAAACATGCCAAAGGCATCTTTCAGTGGTCACATCAGTTGAGTCAATATTTAAATGCTGCCTCTTGTAACTGTGCATACATTACTCACAGCAATGGAGTAGGGACAAAGCCGCCCCCTCCCCCAAACCCCTGCATCATTTTCTTCCCGACCCCACAGAAGATCACACATGTCCCAGCCTCCAATACAGCTGGGTAGGGCCACATGACTGGGCTCTAGCCAATGGGGTGTGGGCAAAAGCACCAGGCGCCCCTCCTGGGCTTGTCCCGTAAATTTCTGACAGGATCATCCACGCCCTCTCTCTTCTCTTGCCTACTGGCCAAAAGCAGAGAACACAGTGGAGGATGGCAAAGCCTCAGACTACAGGCAGGCCACGCTATGGGCAAAGCCTGGGTCCCTGACTGACTGTGTGAGTCAGCTCCTTCCCACCCCCCGCCACCCCCAGTCTACTCTGCTAAGCACCTGAGACTTGGCGGCTCTCTGCCAGAGCAGTTAGCGGGCTAGCACGCTAGGAGATCTGGGCAGAGGTCGGCGACCGCTGACATCCGAAAAGTCTGAATAGTACATCTCATTCGGTAACGTGAGCATCTGTAGTGAGCCACAAAAGAGTTGGCCAAGTACACATGCTGGGGCAAGGACGAGAAGATCTACCCCTCCACCGCAGAGTCTGGGGGTGAGGGAAGAAGGCCCGCTGGCCCCCGTTCTCACATTACGGACCTGCTCCTGCACTGCAGCGATACTCGCCGTCTGCCCTGGCCACCTCCCCGGCTGTCTGAGTCCCGTGAAAGGAAGGCTGCTGTTCCCCCACTAATCCGCCTTGCTAAACCAGAGCCCCCGAGCACAGCGGGCCTTCATTAACATGTTTGATAAATTCATCCAGCCAAATGCAAAATTTGTTCACATAGAATAACCAGAATGGAGCCAATCTGCAGTCAAGAAGAAATCGGAGAGACAGAACAGAAAAAGAAAAGGGCATTTTGAATATGACGAGGCCACACGGCCCAGGTGATAAGAAAAGCAGGACTCCGGAGGCCGGAGTACGACAGGTGATTCCTCATGCAAAGAGCACTCTTTTAGACTGATGTAGCCTTAGGAGGAAGAAAGGCCATTTCATCAGGCTCCCACCCATGAAGGCCCCCCCAACCTTTTTGTTCTGACTGCCACTGATCGTGTCAACTTTTGATCAGTGATATGGGTTCTGAATGTGAGTCTGTCCATCAGAGACGGAGTGTCCAGGGAAGACAAAGAGACAAAATCTTAGCAAGAAGATCGACCCTCAGTAGAGCATCTTTGCAGCAGCAGTGCTGCCACAAATCCATCTGCGAGGTACTTAGGAGGCCGGGCAAGGCACGCCGGCGCTGCCCCTACGGCCATCTGTCGGTTCCCAACAGACTTCGGGCTCCGGTGCAGTGGAAGTCAGACCACCTGAAAAGTAGCACCAGCTAGTGACGGAAAACACAGAGGGTCCCTCGGCGTATATTTGTTCACTCATAGAGAGAGGTGGCAGTCGGCTGTTTTTAACTGTAAGGGAGGAAAATGTCCAGCTGAGCAACCGGAATGCCCCGCACGGACTAGAGAGGAGGAGCCCGGGCAAGGGCGGCCTGGCCGCGCCTGTCCTTTCTATGGGGTGGTGGGGCTGGAGCTCATTACATACTCCACAAATGCTGGTTTTCTTTCTGTGTTATATTTTTCCCCTAAAAACTGGAGAATGTCATTACTATTCTAATTTTGCCGTGTAATACTGTACAGAGAGAACAAAATTTAAAAGCAAGCTAACCTCAAGCCAAGATGGGAGTCTACCACCCAAAGGAAACCACACCCAGGGGGCACCTGATGTCAGCCCTGGCCCAGCCACTCAGCAGCGATCCCCCAATGCAAAAACAGCAGGGAAAAGGGATTTCTCAGCAAGCCCATCGGGTGCACACTCCTGAGCCGAAATGAGAACACTTTGCTCAGCACCATTAATGAGCCTCAGTGATACAACTGATAGTAAAATGAAGACAAACTTAAGCTCACTAGTAAAAAGAATTTCCCCGGGTAGCATCGCCCAGTGGGAACACAGTGAGAGCCACATAATTAACATTTTCTAGACCCCGCATGGTGACACCATGGTAGTGGCACCACTGCTGGGAGGCTGGAGCCACACTGGGAGTCTGGGTTTGATTCTGGACCAATCTCAACATGCCAGGCACACTTGCAAATGCCTTTAATCCTGGCTAACTGGGAGACTGGGGCAGGAGGACCATGACATAGTGAAAACCTGTCATGGATACCTACTCTGTCTCTCTCCCTTTTATTCTCTTTTTCCTCTTTCTCTCCCTCACAGAGGAAAGAATTTTTTTCTAGTACCCATGCCTGGAAGAGTTTTTTAAAGGCAGGGGGCAGGGGGAGAATTTCATTAAAAACATATTTTACTGGGCTGGCCATGACCTAATGGTTAGAGTCGGATCCCACATGGCCAACCATAGTCTGAATCCTAGCCCCAACAGCTTGAAAACCACACAGGGAACATGTGTGAGCACACCCCAAATTCTGAAGGGAAGGAGAAATGGAGGAGAAGGGATTGAGGTGGGACCACAGCCCATTAGGGGTGCTTTCTCTTTTTCTCTGGTGAGCACATGCACTGACAATGAAAATTAAATAAATAAAGAAAAATGAAAACATTTTTTGGACCAGCAGATGGTGTAATGGCTACGTCGCTGGACTCCCATGTAGTCCACTGCGGTTCGAGTCCTGGACCCAGTGGCTTAAAATTCACGCCGGGCGCGTGTGCATGCATGCCCAAGATCCCGAGAGGAAAATGGAGGAGAAGGGATTGCAGCATGGCCATCCCCCCTGGGGGGTGATTTCTCACTTTCTGTCTCTCTGTCTCTCTCTGTGTTTCTGGCAAGCGCATGTGCCCTATAGCAAAAACCTCTCCTCCAAAAAAGAACACATTTTAATTAAAGCAATATATCGAAATGACTATCATTTAAACATGTAAAAACTATAAAATTATAAACAGCTATTGCATGTTCTTTTCTAATACAAAGTCTTTGAAATCCGGTGCCCATCTCATTTCAGGTTGGCAACGATTCGTGCGCCCAGTTGCACAAGGCTGTGGCTGCCACACTGGACCATCACATCTCCAAGGTCTAAGCCAAGTTTGCAATCGCTGGATTCTCTGAGTGATCACAGTGAAATCCACCTGGCTGAGACCAGGTCCTCTCAGGAAAGACCTGGCCTGGGAAAAGCGTCCTCCACAAACCCCTACTGGGGATTTTGAAGGAACCAGGTTTCTAAGGCCACAAAACCCATGGAGAGAGCTCTGGGCCTCCCTCAGCCCCGTGCTGTCAATCTACATGCCCGGCAACCTGTGGACATGCCATCCCCTGGATTGCTCTTTCTCATTGCCATATTTCCCTTCCTGTTTAAATCCTGGGGCTTCTTCCAAGATGTGCTCCAGGTTCCTAACCCTAACCCTAACCCTAACCCTAGTGGGAAGAAAGTTGTCCTTTCTGTGACACTAATTGAAACTCTAGGCAGCATGTGGTTGTCTCATTGCATCTCTGCTACTATTCGTTCCCTCAGGGTGAGCCTGGCATCACCCTGACCTCCAACTCTGACCTAACCCCCACGAGCTCCATGGCATGCCCAGTAGGTGCTCGTTCATATACAGGATGGGTCAGACTTGGCTTGATAGATGCCAAGTGGAATCTACCACCTAAATGTCTGTCGTCTCTGGCAGCTCCAGAGCTGTTTTGAGATGGTGGGGGCATCAGCAGAGTGCACTCATGAGCAGGTGTGCAGAGCTGAGGCCTGAGAGACTGGAGCCAAGGGAGAACGGGCCACAGCATGAGGGACGCATGGCTTCCTCTTTAGGAACTGGGCATAACAGGTGCTTGGGATCTGCTGACAGCACCATCACAGACATGGGCTGGATGTGATGGGAAGGGCAACCTGGGTGCACAGCCCTAACGGAGGGGAGCCAGTACAGGTTAAAGGCCTCTTGCAATGAGGCCCCCAAGTCAGCTCTAAGCCTTCATTCCACAGCTGCCCTACAAGCCCGAGCCCACATCCCCTCAAACACACACAGAGCAGTCCTCAATACCCAGGCCCCTCTGGATGGATCTAAATGGGTCCTCCTCCCTGGGCTCCACACCAGGCTGGCAGGCCATCAGTGAGAACCAGGCCACTGCAGTTCATGGATCAGGCAGGGTGGAGATGACAACACCCAGGAGAGTCTGATCTCCAATGTGCCTTTCCCTAAGAGGAAGCAGAAAAGCAGGCCTATAGTCCTTAGCAGCTAGAGAAGAACTGGGGATGGCAGGGGACAGTGGGAATGTTCTAGAACCTGGCTGTGGTGATGGTCACACAGCTGTAGGAACTGACTAAAACTCATCAAACACTAAAATGGGTGAATTGTGTGATAAGTAAATTACATATCATTAAACAATACATGTTGAGGGACCAGCAGTTGGCATAATGGCTCTGTCACTGGACTCCCATGTAGTCGACCACGGTTCAAGTCCAGGACTCGGCGACTTAAACTCACGCCGGGCATGTGTACGTGTACGTGAGTGCCCAAGATCCTGAGAGAAGAATGGAGAAGGGCTTACGGTGTGGTCACCCCCCCCGTGGGGGTGATTTCTCGCTTTTTATCTCTCTGTCTCTCTTTGTCTTTCTGGTAAGCACATGCGCCCTGTAGCAAAAACCTCAAAAAAAAAAAAAAAAAAAAGAAAAAAAATACATATTGAGATTCCTATTGAATACTTCATTAACAGTAGGAAGCAACAATTTCAAGTTTCCAAGTCTCATGAAACACTTGAGAAGAAAAAGAATAAAAAGAATCAAAGGACATGATGCTACTGCTGTTAAAGGCATCTGGCGATTCTGACCCATACATTCCAGGTCATGGCTGATGAATGTCCCAGAACATCTTCCAAATATCGAGACACGTGTTTAAACAGTCAACAGTTTCTAAACTAATTATTTCCAATCCTCTGCAGTGGTTCCCCACATTAGCCTACAGCAGGGCTCTCACACGACAGACAACCCAACAGCGAGCAATGAAATGGAGTGAGTAGGTCCCAGTGTTGAACTGCAAAAAGAAAACATGAAAGCACACCATACCTCACAAGAGCACTGTGTCGTGAACTTGCATTTGGGCTGTGTATATGATTAAAATAGTGTCCTGACTTTTGGGAAGAGTCAGCAGCACTTGGGAAGGCAATGCTCTGGGAGACGGCCACCCATAGGCATGCCCACTCACACGCGCTAAGCGCAGGGCCACCGCACTCCACCCGCTGGTTTTGCAAACACAACCGAAACTGGGCAGCCACACCGGCCGGTTTCACAGCGAAGCCCAAGCACTATGTTCAACCAAACAAGGAGAATCCCGTGTAATCATCGCAACAATTTTAAGAAGTCGGTCCATTACGACCACCCCCATTTGACCTAGGAGGAAACCAAGCTCCAGGGCACACGTACAGGAAGAAGTGAGACCAGGAGGCAGAAGCCTGTACGAGGACTCAGCCAACACCCCACACATCCACACAGAGCTGGGGAAGAGGGTCTAAGCAAAATTAAAGGACTCCAAGAGCGCTTTATAAAAATAAGCAGAATGTGTACCATCTCCCACTTTTATATAATCTTTTATCTCTCTTGCATCGTCTTGAGAAATTTCTAACAATGATTACTCTGGTGAAAGTACAGTTAAGACATTACCAACTGGTTTGCTTTTTTACTTTTAATCATGCCAAAATGCTAGAAGGGGGTCTTTGTTCGGTCCTCTCAACATAAAACACGGTATTATAATATTTTGGTTCTTAATGTACTACTGAATAGAAGAGACAGGAAGGGATACTTAAAAATTAAAAAGGGAGGTTTTAAGGAAGGACTTGTGGGGAGGGAGAGAAACAAAGAGTAACAATCACCGGAAGAAGTAAATTCAACTGAAGTGGCCGAGGAAAACCACACTGGCCGTGGAGAGTGAAGAGGCCGAACAATAACATTCTTTACAAATAGCATCACAGGGCAGGCAAC
Source organism: Tupaia tana (assembly GCA_026018925.1). Classification (NCBI taxonomy): domain Eukaryota; kingdom Metazoa; phylum Chordata; class Mammalia; order Scandentia; family Tupaiidae; genus Tupaia; species Tupaia tana. Next base: position 163,599,681 of record JAKSZU010000009.1, read on the forward strand.
CCAGGATGCTACTCCGCTGGCCATCTGCTCAGACGACCAGGGGCGCACATGGGAACGTGCTGCCGGCCTTTGGCTCTGTAATCTCAACTGAAACTCTCCAAACACTGCCAAGATCAACTTCTCCGCTTTGTATTGGAGCCTGCTGCAGAAAGCCCTGCACCAGGCTTCTAAGAGGCAAGGAAGCAAAAGTTGTTGTCGTTGTTATTGTTGTTTTGCTACAGGGTGTGTGCACTTGCCAGAGATAGAGATGGACAGAGAAGGAAAGTAAGAAAGTACCCCCAGGAGGATGGCCACACCACATTCGTTCTCCTCCATTCTCCTCTTGGGATTTTGGGCACGCACACACAATGCCCAGGGTGTTCTTTAAGCGGCTGGGTTCAGGACTCACCACAGTCAGCCACGTGGGATCCAGCCCTTAACCACCATACCACCTGCTGGCCCCAAAGCAAAGGGATTTTATCGCCTACCTTTTTTTGTTTTTTTTTTTTACATTGATTACACTCCCACTACAAAAATAAAACAACAACAAAAACTTTTTGGTAGTCATTTAATCTGTTTTCTTTTGGGTATGAAGATTCCACTATTTTTTTTTGAGAGGTTTTTGCTATAGGGTGCATGCGCTCGCCAGAAAGACAGAGAGAGACATAGAGACAGAAAGCGAAAAATCACCCCCCGGGGGGATGGCCACGCCACAATCCCTTCTCCTCCATTCTCCTCTTGGGATCTTGGGCACACACGCACACGCGCCCGGCGTGAGTTTAAGACTCCAGGTCCGGGACTCGAACCGCGGTCAACTACATGGGAGTCCAGCGACATAGCCATTACACTAACTGCTGGTCCCAAGATTCCACTATTTTTTAAGTTTATTTATTGATTTCTTCCCTGAGAGAAAGACAGAGAGAAAGTGAGAGATAGGCACCCCCAACAGGGTCTACTCACCATGATCTATCCTCAGTCTGAGCCGCTCAGAATACAGACACAGGCATGCATGGCCAGCTGGGGAGGCCTCTAGCCCTACACTCAAAACCTTTCCCATGAGGGTCCAGTTGCCCTACCACTGCACCGCAACCTGCCCCTGCCCCTCCCTGGCCCTGCCAACCAGTTATAGAAGCGTCTTTGTATACACTACCAGTCAACTGAATCCATTAATGAAAGCACGGAGGGGTGAGAAAACCCAAACATCTATGACCCTCAGTCACGCAAGCAGTGCACATTAAGTACATGCCAGGAAAGGGTCCAGAGTAAAGTAACCTGTTAAGGGCAGCGGTTCTTTTTAGGTCTTGGATCTTTTGGGGAACCTGAGACAAGACATCTGTCTCCTCCCTAGAAAAATGTATCTTATACACATACCCAAAATGCTGCCCTTGGAAATACGCAAAATGCTGCCCATCCAGGAACTCCAGCTTCAGAAACCCTTTACCCAAAGCTCACTGCTCAGGGGAGAGCCATCAGATAAACATGCACAGCTCAATACAAGAAGGGCTGGTTTGAACAGCAGAGGGTTCAAGGCCCGAATGGAACATCCAGGTTGCTTCTAACCTACCCGGGGAGGGCAGTTGGGGCAGGGCATCAAGCTGTGATGGCCTGGGGACCTGCTCTAGCCCCATGCAGGTAAGGCTAGGGCAGGTGTGCTAAGAGGAAGAAAGTGTGGGATGTCCTGATAAAGAATGCCAGCTGGCCTCTGCAGGTGGCACAAAGCCACGGAGGAATGTGAGGCGGGGCGTGTCATCAGCAGCTCTCCTTTGTTGACAGGGCCCTTGGGCTACAGAGAAAATGGACATCCGGGAGCGTGCAAGGGGCAGGAATGCATGAGGCCTGACTAGAACTGGCAGGGGCAGCAGTCATGGGGGTAGGGTAGGTCCTTGACTACTGTGAAGCCATTCACCAGAACCCTGACCAAGAGTGATGGATGGGTAAGGGGCCAGCAGGTAGTGTGGTGCTTAGGGCACTGGACTCCCACATGGCTGACCATGGCTCAAGTCCCGAACCTGGTGGCTTGCTTTTTTACTTTCTTTCTCTCTCTTGCTCTCTCTGTCTCACTCTCTCTCTCTCATGATTGCCTGTATCAAATTAAATAATAATAATAGTAATAATAAATCCTTTAAAAAAAAAAAAAAAAGAGTGATGTGCCAGAAAGTGGCATGGTGGTGAAGGTGCTGGATCCCACACGGCCACATGGCCAGTTGCACGGTTTGAGTTCTGGACCTGGTGGTTTGAAAAGCATGCTGGGAATGTGTACACACATGCCCAAAACCTTTAGAGAAGAATGGAAAAGAGATTGTGGTATGGTCATCCCCGGGAGGAGTCTTTCTCTCTTGCTCTCTCGCTTGCCTTCTCTCCTTCCTCCCCTCCTCTCCAGTGAGTGCACATGCCCTACAGCAAACTAAACAAACATGGATGATGCCCGTCTCAGCTGTGCATGATGACTGAGTAACAGGACCCCCAGTGCGCACGGTGTAGCCACTCGTGCTCATTCCCAGGACCCCAACGGCCTTCCCTCTAAGTGACAGCAGGGAGCCATCAAGTGCGAGACCTCTTTCAGCGGATCTGCACGATGTACGCCCATCGGATTGGTAACCTGGGATGGGTGGGGAGATTTCCACACCACGAGACCCCCGATGTTCTCCAAGGAGGCAGGAATGGGGACACTGTTGCCTTTTTCACAGCACCCTGAGTAGGAGTCCAATGCACAGGCTGGACTGGGGATGGCCTACAATGGAGGAAACCAGCCCCAAAACAATGGGCCCTGCTATACGGCCTTTGCCATTTCGCTTGATATTGAGTCACAAGAAGCGAAAGGAAAAAAAGTCCTCAGACCAGGACGATGGGTAAGAACACTTGGTTTGAAACATCTGGAGGCCAGACCCATCAGCAGCCCCAGGAGGCAGCTTAACAGTGAGCCCCAAATTCTCCTTTAGAACGGCAAAGACGCTAAAGCTGCCCAGCTGAGGGAGCACAGTTAGCGCTCGGCGTCCTAACAGCGCAGGTCACATGTGCACCGAGAGCAACTGCAGGGTCGTTAATGGCCATGCTGGGACCCACAGGCAGCCCCGGGGAGCCTGGGGAATTCGTGGCCTGGCCCATGTGCCCGGGTCAGGGCCACCCCAGGTTGGCTGTGTGTGTAGGATTAGAGTTAGTTCCCTCGTAGGCCACACTCTGGAGCCTCCTAATGGCTCCTCCAACTCTTCACAACCACCCCCAGAAGCCTGCGAATCACCCTCAGCCATGCAAACAGTGCCCTCAGTCCCCTCTGTCTGCGGATACATGTGGCCACGAGACAGGAACATAAGTCCCCCGTGGGCCCTGGGCAGGCAGGACTGCTGGCCAGTTGAAACAAAAGCGTAACACCCAGTCGTCTCCCAAGCTGAAAGCAACTCAGCACATGTAACACGCCACGTTCCTGACACCCGCTGGCTCTCTCAAACTTGTCAATACACCTCTCCGGCCTGAGCAGAGCTCAGCAACGCCACAGGAGGGCCATCGGCAAACTGGACCTGCTTCACTACGTGGAAGAGTACCCAGCTGCCCCTGTCGTGGGAATGCTGCTTATCAGGATGCTACGGGGAGTTCCTCTTGTGGACACACACCTTGCATGCCCTTGAGGTCAGCTCTGTGACAGATGTAAGGAATTACCCCCAGGTCCAGAAACCAACAAAGGTCACAGGGCCACATATGCCTGGGTTTTGGACAGTACGAGTCGGCCATCTACACACAGAGAATGAGGCTGTGAGGACCTTTGTCTTGGTATCCTCCAGAACGCCAGTCCAGGGCTCTCCCCAGAAAGGACCTTAACCCAAGACACCTCACTGCAGGCGCCCACAGCTGCCCCAACCCTGGACAGGCCGCCTCACCAGAAGCCCAGATAGCCGGCCGTGGGACTCTGGTCTGCACTGCACCTTCACTGAAGGGCAAGTGTCTTCAGACACCCTCACGAGACTAGACACACCACAAAGGCAAGGGTCCCAGAGGTCCTGTCCCCCAGGACCCAGCACGGACCCTGGAGTGCAGTATGCTCAGATGGATGGAGGGATGGAGGGAGGAATGGAAGGATGGAGAGGTGGAAGGACGGGCTGAGGGGTGGACAGATGGGTGAATGGAGGCAGGGATGGACAATCTGCCTTGCTAGTCTTTGAGAGACTGAAGGGTGGACAAAGGGGCAGGTGGAGAGACATGAAAAATGAGGAAGCTTGTTCTAAAGAAAACACCAAGGGCATGGCTGGACAATCGCCCCGCAAAGAGGTCAGCCATCAGGTGAATCACCACCTCAGCAAACCCAGAACCAGAGTCGGCCTTCCAGCAGCTTGACCTGCGGGGACAGAGAGCCAGCAATGTTATCAAAGAAGGCTGCCAGAATTCCTGGATTCTACAAGATACCACATAGAGATACGCAGGTGAGAACATGTGCTGCTCTTCAAAGAAAATCCCGAGAAGACCATGAGAGCCGTGACTCCCACCACAGGGCCTGGGACAAGGCTACTTCCTCCTCACAGAGCTGAAGTGGGGGAGGGTTCCCGCAGAGCCAAGATGGTGATGCTGCCACATCAGCAAGCCTGGGAAGTAGGACATCAAGTCAGTCAGGATTATTCTTTTTTTTTTTTTTTTTTGAGAGGTTTTTTTGTTTTGTTTGTTTTGTTTTGTTTTGTTTTTGTTTTTGTTTTTGCTATGGGGTGCTGTGCTCACCAGAAAGACAGAGAGAGACAGAAAGTCAGAAATTACCCCCCAGGGGGGATGGCCACACTGCAATCCCCTCTCCTCCATTCTCCTCTCGGGATCTTGGGCACGCACGCACATGCGCCCGGTGTGAGTTTTAAGTCACCGGGTCCGGGACGCGAACTGCGGTTGACTACATGGGAGTCCAGCGACATAGTCATTACACTAACTGCTGGTCCCCAGTTAGGATTACTCTGAAGCCTTAAGACCTAAAGGAATTTGCCTTGTTAGGTTGTGTACCTGCCTGGGACCTGAGCCCCTTCCTTCTGGCCCACTTTTTTCCCTGTTGGAATGGTAACGTCTATCCTATGACTGTCGGCCACTGTACTTCTGAGGCATTTACAGCAGTCCCCGCTCCTCCAAGGGAACACATCCCAAGACCCCCACTGGGTGCCCCAAACTGTGGGTAGTACTAACCCCTCTCTATACCATGTTTTTTCCTATTCATACATACCTATGATAAAGTTTAGTTTATAAAGGAGGCACAGGAAGGGATTAAGAACACTAACACCAACCTAGCAACAGAACTAGTACGGCAATACATCATAGTGAATGCCGTCGCTCTGAAAATGTCTCAGTGGACGGTACTCACCCATTTCGGACCACGGCCGGCCCAGGGTAACTGAAACTGCAGAAAGTGAAACCACAGATAATGGGGACTCTGTGACTCAGCTGGTTTGACAGGTTCACAGCTGGAAAGGAATGCTGCCTCAGGATGGCTCACGCTGTACCTTGAGTCTCAGCTATATCTGATGTAGATGATACTGACGTGAAGCTTTGTACTTTAGAGTTGATGCCAAATAAGCCAAGACTTTTCGGACTGCTGGGACAGAATATTTTGTATGTGAGAAGGACATGGCTTGTAGTGGGCCAGAGGTGAAACGCTATGGACCGAGCTGTGCCCTGCAAAATGTCCTACGTAGAAGCCCTAACCCCGTGTGACTATATTTGGAGAGAGGGTCTGTGAAGAGGTAATAAAGGTTAGATGACATCATAAGGATGGGAGCCCTAATCTGACAGGGCTCGTGCCTTATAAGAGGAAGAGAGGGAACCAGCAGTTAGCGTAATGGCTATGTCGCTGGACTCCCACGTAGTCGACCATGGTTCGACTCCCGGACCCGGTGGCTTAAACTCACACCGGGCGCGTGTGCGTGCGTGCCCAAGATCCCGAGAGGAGAATGGAGGAGAAGGGATTGCGGCATGGCCATCCCCCCTGGGAGGTGATTTCTCACTTTCTGTCTCTCTGTCTCTATCTGTCTGTCTGGCGAGCGCACGCGCCCTATAACGAAAAAACCTCTCCAAAAAAAATAAAAGAGGAATAGATGCCAGAGCTTGCTCTCTCCCACCTGGCCAGGACACACGGCTCATGTGCCTGCCAAGAAGAGAATCTACAGTGAAAACCAGCCCCACCAGAACCTGATCTGGGACTTCTTCTGGGATGTCTTTTTTTTTTTTTTTAAGTTTATTTCTTCATTTCTTCCATGTGAGAAAAAAGGAGAGATAGGCACCTCCAACAGGCTTTTCACACCACAACCCACCGAGTCAGCCTGTCAGGATCCCAGGCACACAGCACATGCCTGGTGTTCAGGGTGACCTCAGGACATGAACCGAGGACCGTCCCATGAGGCTTCAGTACTGTAAAGGGTTGTGTCGCCACTGCACCACCATGGCTGGCCCATTTGTAATGTATGTGTAAGAAGCCATTGTGGGCCACACTCCTCAAGAGAAGCCGTATACCACACAGAAACCTCAGTTCAAATCCCTGGCATGGCCAGCCTGAAACACGCTGGGCATGACAGGCTAGAGGACTAGAGGAAGCGGACTGCAGCATGACCAGACCCTGTGGAGGGTGCGCCCCCCAATCTTTCTCACATGTGCTTGCATGCACTTTATCATGAATGAAGAAATGAAAGAACACACACTAAAAAAGTACACTGTAGTAACTTGGAGTAGTCTGGAGAAATGGTCAGGGAGAAAAGGTAGCTAATAAAAGTACTTGCTATAGGATCATGTTTCGGTTCTTTTATTTATGAAAAGAAAAAACACTAGAGAGGACACCCAAACACAGCTGTAATCGCTGTTAGGAGGGTGAACAAGATGGTGAAGTATGCATACAAGTTTTGAAAACCTCTTCCTCACCACAAAGAGACAGAGAGACAGAGAAAGCACTCCGCCATAGGGCGTGGTCATGCTGCAGGCCCTTCCTCATCTCTCTGTTCTATTGGGATTTGAGGCAAGCGCACACATGTGCCACACATGTTTCTCAAGCCAATGGGACCAAGACTCGAACCATAGGCTCAGCAATATAGGATCTGGCTGCCTTAACCACCAGGCCACAGAGCTGCTCCTTACCTCTGGAAAAAAACATTTTTTTGAGAGGTTTTTGCTATAGGGCGCGTGCGCTCGCCAGACAGACAGAGAGAGACAGAGAGACAGAAAGCAAGAAATCATTCCCCAGGGGGGATGGCCACGCCGCACCCAGCGTGAGTTTAAGCTACCGGGTCCGGGACTCAAACCGCAGTCGACTACATGGGAGTCCAGTGACACAGTCACTACGCTAACTGCTGGTCCTGGAAGAAAACATTTTTTAAGAAGAAGACTTTACCCAGAATCCAACATGGCCTCCTCTTGCCATAATCCCCAGGAATGAGTGGGACTATCACTGAATGTTTTCTGAGTTCCGCTTCTCTCTGCTCCACGGAGGGGCAAGCCTGGTGGTGAGAGTTCAAACCACAAGACGCCAAGGCCACCGGGTCCACGCGTGCCTGCAGACATGTTCTGTCTGGTATGCTGTGCTGGCCCTTGGGGTGCCCTACCACGACCTCGACGGGCTGCCAGCATCCAAATTGGGGCAGTTTCATTTCCATATCCAGAGTCTCTAACTCTCGTGAAAGTTAGAAGAGCTGGCACACAGAGATTTTCGTGCCCAAAGACCGAACCTGGGCCATTCCTTTAGAAGGGGCCACTGCCTGGCCCACCACAGTCCCCGAGATTCCCTGTTACCTCTGACATGTGGCCCTCTGGTGGTGGGCCCGGCCCCAGTGGGCATTTGATTCTGCAATGACCACACCAAAGTGAGGTGGCACAGAGGCGGGGACTTCTCCCTGGGGAACGGCCCGGCTAACAGCTGGTATGCGCAGAGCGCTCCTGCCAAGTGAGCCTGCATGAAGCCGGCTGGAAGTGATGCTCACGGGCCTCGGGCACGCAATCTGGCTAAGGATGAGAGCGCTCGGGGGCCCCACCTAGCGAAGGCTCGAGGAACACTGCAAAGTGCTACTCGTCTGTTTAAACATTCACTACAGGGAAGCTATGTGAGGTGCTCAGTGTCAGGAGTTAACTTCAAGGAATTTAGATCAGCCAGGGAGCAAATAAGTAACCAGTCACCACGACCCAGCAGCCACTCAACTGCTTAGCCATGGAAGCTGGGAGGAAGAAGCTACTCAACACACATATAAATTCTCTTTATGGTCAGGAGAACGTTAAGCCCTTATCCCCACCCCACTGCCCACCACACTCCAAAGAATATGATGTCATTTATAGCTATTTCATCTTTTTCCTCATTTCCAAGGTTGAGGCTTACCTACCCAAGCTTCCTCAAGGGGCTGAAATCATGAACAAATATTCATTGATAGGGCAGGCAGGTGGCATGGTGGTTAAGACACTGGACTCTCACTGCGGTTCAAATCCCAGCCCTGGCAACCTGAAAATCACGCTAGGCATGTGTGTATGCGTGACCAGAATCCCGGGAGGAGAATGGAGGGGAAGGGATTGAGGGATGGCATCTCCCCTGGGGGGTGATTTCTCACTTTCCCTCCCACTATCTCCCTCTTTCTCTCTCTCTCTCTCTCTCTCTCTGGTGAGCACATGTGCCCTATGGAAAAAACATAAATTTTCTTTTAAATATTCATTGGTTATTGTGAGCAAGTGGAGCCCCACAAGCCCGTGGAGCCCACCCTGGTGGTGGGAGGGACTCACCCAGGGATGCAGACTTACTTGCTCTGTGCTGGAGTTTGAGCAATAGCATTTCTTTTTTTTTTTTTTTTTTTTTTTTTTTTTAGATTTTTGCTATAGGGTGCGTGATCTCGTCAGAGAGAGGCAGAGACAGAAGGAGAGGAAAAGTGAGAAATGGCCCTCCAAGGGGAATGGCTACACTGCAATCCATTCTTCTCTCAAGATTTTGGACACACACACACGTATATGGCATGTTTTTCAAACCACCAGGTACAAGACTCAAACCGCAGACTCAGCCATGTGGGATCCAGTGCCTTAACCACCATGCCACCTGCTGGCCCAACAGTGTTTATCTCTTAAATGCTATTTATTTATTTATTGAGTGATTTTTGCTATGGGACGCATGAACTCATGGAGAGACAGAGAGAGACAAACATATAGAAAGCAAAAAATCACCCCCCAGGGGGCATGGCCACAATCCCTTCTCACTCATTCTCCTCTCGGGATCTTCGACATGTACGCACATGCGCCTGGTGTGAGTTTTAAGTCACCGTGTCTGGGACTTGAACCATGGTCAACTATGTGGGAGTCCCGTGACATAACCACTATGCCATCTGCTGGATCCAAATGCTCTTTAGATCATTCGAATTGGAAGTGCAGGTTAAGAATCGCTTGAATAAGTGACATGCAAAGGTGAGTGTGCACAGTCTCCCACGTGCTTGCCTTCTAAGTGGAGAGGGAGGGTTCGAGGTGAGCAGAGTCAGGAACTGTGATAATGCGGAATGCAAAAAAATACGTATTTGGTCTCTGTCCCCGGTCCTGGTGCAAAACTCCTCAAACCCTTGGGATTTCTGAGTGATAAGGGTGTTAAGATTATCTTTTGTTCAAATGTCTGGTCTTTGGCCCCAGTTCCTGACACTGAGCTCCTAAATCCCCTGGAATTTCCTGGGTAATAGAGAGACTTGTTCTAACGAGGTGACTCTTGGCCGGCTCCTAGATGGAGACTGATCGCCAAAAGACCGAGCCATGATTAGAAACTCGGAGAGGAGAGAGGCTGGAGATTCCTAATTGATTAATAATTGATCATGCCTATATGGTGAAGCCTCCATAAAATCTCAAAAGTACAGGGTTCTGGGTTAGCAAACACATCCATGTGCCAGGAGGGCAGCACACCCCAACAGCATGGGGACAGAAGCACCTGTGCACGGAACCCTCCCGAACCTGTCCTTCGAATTTCTCCATCTGGCTGTTCATCCGTACCCTTGATTAATGTAACACATCAGGAAACATATGTTCTAAGTTTAGTAAGCAGTCCCAGTAAAGTAACTAGGACTAAGGAGGGGAGCGTGGGAACCCTGATTTGCAGCTGGGGGGTCAGAAGGAGGGGGGGGAATCTACTGCTTGCATCTGGCATCTGAAGTGGGGGGCAGTCCTGTGTGGTCTGCCTCAACCTCCAGGTACTGAAGTGAGTATAGGACAGCCAGCTGGTGTCCGCCGGATAACAGCTTGGCATGGGAGACGCTCCCGCCCGCTCTGGGGACCAGAGGTGAGTTGATTCCGTGTGGAGTGTGAGTGTAGATGGAAGCCAGGTTGTCCTTCCCTACTCTATACACAGGAACCACATGTGGAGAGCACACAATCAGTTATTTCAACCAACATCGGTTTTTTCAAACTGAATGTTTAAAATATCTTGAGAACTATAATCAAATAGTTATTCATCACCCAGTGGTGAGAGACCGGGCACCACCACTTGCCAAGTGTAGGAAGAGCTCTGAGAATGAAGGCGGCCAAGGGCACCCTCCCCGCCCCCACGGAGTACAGTCTGGCAGAGAGCAGAGGAAAGGAAAAGCCAGCTGCACCCATAAACCACGTACGGCTCACAGTGATATGTTCCTGCATGTGGTGAATGGTAAAACGCAACAACGACGGCAGGCCCGGCCCTCCTTTTTTGGAAGGAGACGATGGTTCTGAAATAGTAATCAGTTTTTGAAATTAGAATAGAGAGTGCACGTTCACGCAGGCGCTGGGTGGCCGACCAGGGAAGCGCTCTACACAGATCAGCCGCTGCCTCGTTCTCTGTCATGCTGAGTATGGCACACATAAGATAATTCTATGGAAACTGCATACCAAAAATATCTTTCCCCCTAGAAGAACACACACAAAAATCCCTTTTGCCCTAAGGTGGAACTTACTAACTTCAAGTTTTTTCCTTCCCCTTTCCCATGCACCAATATCTGGTCTTAGGAATTCCTGTGTTGTTCTCAAAGTCTGTAAGGACACGGATAAGGCGAGGAGTCCAGGTCGGGGTGAAGCAGAAGGTGGCAGAGAGAAGGTGGCAGAGAGAAAGAACCTCTGCAAGGAACACAGCGGGCCCTCCTGCCCCTGTGGACCCGGGAGCAAGAAAGGAACCAGCAGGGTGACAAAGAGCACTTCAAAGATGGCCACAGAGCATAAAACCCCGGGGGCCCCATCCTCCTGCCCCAGGCCCAACTTCCTATGAAGAACTTCCTTCGTTAGAAAGCTCCACCAACAGGGCCAGGTGGTGTGCTGGTTAAGGCAGTTGGATCCCACATGGCTGACAGTGCAGTCTGAGTCCCAGACTCAGCGGCCTGAAAGACACACCAGGCAAATGTGCATGCTTGCCCAAAATCCCAAGAAGAAAAGGGGTAGTGATGTGGTCATTCCCCCAAAGGGGTGCTTTCTTCCTCTCTCCCTCTCTCTCTCTCTCCCTCCCTCTCTCTCTCTGCGAATACGTGCGTGTGTATCTCCAGTGAGCCTAAGCGCCCTATACCAAATTTTGGAAACGGGGGAAGAAAAACCAGCAGCAGCTCCACCAACAGCCTGAGCCTAGGAGGCACAGTCAGACCACCCTGGAGCACAGTATTGGAAGCCATGTGACCGACTGCCAGTTCAGATCCCTAGCCAGGCCAGCCTAAAACACGATGGGCACCTGTGCACGTGCCCGAGACCCTGACAAAGACGAAGGCTGGAGGAAGGGCATCATGGCATGACGAGACCCTATCAAAAGTGCTTCTCCCACCCCCCTCTCATGTATGTATTCTCTATCAGGAATAAAATTAATTAAAACCTAAAAATAAAAAAAAAGAAAGGAAGCCCCAACAGTTCCAGAAGCAACCCACCTTCTCTGTGAGCCAAGCCTCAGCCATTCTCTGGAATTAGGGTACACAAAGTGGGGGCAAGCATCGACAGTGCTGTCCTGATCGGCAGAAAGCCGAGAGAAGTAATCATTACACAGCCCAAGGTCTGACACATGAGCACCGAGGCGACCTTCGGGTGGACGAAGAGTTCCCTCCTTAGAGGTCTGTACACATTCCAGAGGATAGTGACTCATTTTATGTCACGTGCATTTTACTTCAATGTTTGCAAATGGGGAAAAATGGGTATCCTGGCCCCGCTGCTTAGGATCTCCTGGGGTGGAGCAGTGTGTGCGTACGTGTACAAGCACAGGTCTATACAGACAGCCCCCCAGCTAAGTCTGACAGGCAGTGAGGACTGAAAAGCACCAGGTTAGGGTGCTGTGTGCACATACACACAACCTTCAACTAATATAAAACAGACCCTTCTGTGGCTAAGACCTCGGGATTTTTCCTGAAGCTACACTCCTCATGGATAAAGAATGTGACATTGCTGCCCCCTCCCTCTCCTCGAAAAAACTTCATGTGAAAATAATGTAAGTAAGATATAGAGCATTCAGAAAATGATGGCAACAGCAAAATCACAGCTACGAGGCACCCAAGAGCAACATAACCAGAACAATGAGTGCGTCTGAAATCGCCCCGGAATGATGGAAGGACTGATAGAGAGTTTAGTCTGCAGAGGTGAACACTTCAAACTAACCAGAGAGCTGCCACCAGATACCAGCCCACCGCTGTGTGGTCATTATGAACACCAAATAAGGGCAAATATGAACGAGTGTCAGCCGCAGCAGTGGCCACTGCAACGAAGGACAGCAAGTCTCACTGGGAGCTGGCTCACCACCCATGGTGAGGACCTCGCCACGTGAGTGGAGACAGGCCGACGCTCTAAGTGTGAATCCTGCAGGGACATCTGAAGAGCAAGACTTACCTCAAGATGTTGGATCATCAGGAAAGTCATGACATATTTTTGCATAGAAAAACAGAAAAATACGTCATGACATTCCCGAAGACCTAACAGAAACGATGCCGGTGGCTTGAAGCCTATGCTGTTCTGATTCTGTTCATTGTCGATAGCTCTTCTAGGTCCTTCAGAAACATGGAAGCCGGCCAGTGGCATGGCAGGCAAATGCACTGCGCTGCAAGGCGGGCCCACAGAGAGGGTTCCGGGATCATGCCCAGAGACTTGCCTGCGTACACCAGGCATGTGCATGCCCGTGATCTGGGGCTGCCTGAAGACAAGGGAGATCACAGCATCAAGACCCCGTTGCAGGTGCCTGCTCCTCTGCCTCTGTCTGTCTCACTCAGGTAGGGAATAAACAAACTTTAATAAAAAAAGAAGAAATCAAGTGTTAAAATTGATAAATGGAAAGATGTTGTTGTTTATTAAACAATTCCATCCCATGGTTTTCATGTGTCTCTTTGCAAACAAACCACGACAATGGACGCTGTTCTCCAGCATCTTCTTTTTCTTGTTTCTGGAGAGTTTTTACTTTGATCGCATCTGTCCAGTAAATGTAAGACCTAATTATTCATGATGACGGCCTCATGGTCACAATTCTGTTTCACCTCTGCTTTTGCAGCAAGTCATGGAGGAAACGGAACACAAGAACATTGGCTTCTTTGAAACCCATTAATTAATATGAGAACTCTAAGGTAGGGCTGCCTTCTGAGTGAGGAAAAACCTCACCACTTCTTACACCTCCCAGCTTTGCAAACATCGGTGGCCAACAGCCCCACAAAACCAATTCCAGGAACTCATATGCTGGAGGTGCCATGAAGTCATCGGTTTGCTTCATGGAAAATTTCTGGATTTTCATTTATTTTAGCAGTTTGGAATACGCCAAGGCACCTTCTTCAACTCCGGGTGGAGAGGTCAAGCTACCCAACACCAGTAAGCCATAAAAACTGCCCAGAAAAGAGAAGGAAGTCGCAGAGGCACGCTCATTCATCCTATCAACACTCGGTGACCATCTCACCGTTGCTGGTGAAGAGCTTCTGCAGAACCAGGCCGTCTGTGAGCTAATGAGCCATGGCTTCGGGGTGCGCAGGTCATGGACTAGGAGGCACAGCCTAGCTTCTGCTCCCCATAACAGAGTTGGGGTTAATTCACATGGTTTTGTAACTCTGAAAATAAGATAAAAGCAGCATCTGTCCCCAGAGTGAAATGCTAAGGTGTTATTTTCACTAGTGCAAAAGGGATGATGTCCACTCCAACCAGTGAAGAGTGGCTACTACCCAGGCCTAAGTAGATGCAGAGGAAGTGCTGCGTTTCTCTACATAACAAGGGGAGAATTAGCCCAGCTGATGGGAACGCGGTCTTTGGAGTCCATCAAATATTTACTGAGCTGGAGCCAGGTTTAGAGCTGAGACTCTGGCCACGACTCAAGGAAAACAAGCATTTTGTCAGTCACGTGTGTACCTAAAAGTTCACAGGCATCTATACTTTAAAAGGAACTGGTGACAAATGGCATAACACGTTACACACGCACATACATACGTTCTTATTTAAACACCGAGAGTTCATCTAAAGCCCCCAGGGAGAGCTGAGCACTGGAGGGATTCACACAGGAACAGTGGCTTCTGGCCACTGCAGTGGCACCTAGCGTGCAGAACAACTCTGTCCTCCTGTGGCTGCAGACTGCAAGGAGCTCTTCTTGGTAATCCTTCGCATGCCTATCAATATGCCATGTGTGTGTGGTGACATTGTGGAGGCTTATGATATGGGGGGTAGGAGGTTTCCGGTGCCTTGGCTTTTAAGATTAACAAGATGGCAATCTTGGGCTAACCCAGGTCAGGTCAATCACAGAGTGATTTCTCCGAGATGCCTCTGAATCAGCATATCTGCAGCAAACAAAATAGCACTGTGGCATTCCTGAAAAAAATTCATGATTTCCTGGAAAAAAATAAAATGTGGAAACCTCTGTAGACTTGATCACCCGGACTTGAGCCCTATCGTTTTCGATTCCAAACCACCCCAGCCACTGAAGAGCGACTGATCACCACTTTTTAAAAAGTATTCATAGTAAAATATCGGTTTCTAAACACAATCACTTACAACAGTAGAGGGGGAACGGACGGTGGCGCCGCAGTAGGCGCGATCGCCCTGTGAGGCTGACCCGCACGGGAAGGCGTCCTTGAGTACACCGGATGCACATGGGCCCCGATCCAGGGCTGCCTGAAGCTGGGGGAGGGCAGTGGCATCAAGACCCTGTGGGGGGGTGCTCTCTCTCTCTCTCTCCTGTCTCTCTCTCTCACTCATGGAGAAAATAAATAAACTTTTAAAAAATTATCTGGGCATTCAGAAAGCACAAATAAATTTTCTCTGAAGACACCGCCCTCAATCCAGGCCTAGTCGCTAAGATGAAGAGCATGGTGCATGCGCTGCACAGCGTCTGGAGGTAGGGAAGCCCTTCGGCCTCAGCAGCACAGCGGAGCCACAGTGTAAGAGGAAACCCGGCTGCTCTGCTCGGGCGGCCCAGGCGTCACACTGTGGCACTCACTTGGGCAGAACCCTTAACTTCCCAAGCTGGCTGGGATTCTGAGGGAGGGCCTTCAGAGCGGGGGTGAGTCAGACAAGGGACCAGAATCCGTAGTTCAGGTCCTTGAGAAACCGGCCAGATCTGGAAGCACTCCCACTGTTGCCTTCCCAGCCAGAGTCCCCAGCACCTGGCCCAGAGTCAACTGCCATTTACCAAGTGGCCCTCTAACTACAGCTCCCGCCCTCCTAGTCCCCACAGCAGACAGAGAGACCCCAATAAAACGTGAAGTCTTCCTAACAGAATGGCCCCCAACTCACTCGGAGTCACAGCCAGAGTCTCTGTCGTGGCTCAGAAGGCCTGCAAGAGCCACCTCACCCCCAATCACCTTGCTCTGAAAGCCTCTGTCCCCAGACACCGCAGGCTCTCTGCTCACCTCCTACAGGCATCAAGCTCTAAAGCCACCCAAAAGGTAAGGCTGCCCCTGACCCCATCCCCAAAATGGCCACCTGCACCCATCAACCGCCCCCTGCCAGAGCTTGTGCCCTGTGATACAGAGGCGTGCTCGACTACCACTGTCTCCCAGCACTGCCACGGAAGCCCTGCGTGGCAAGGGTGGCCAGGAGCGGCTCATCTTCGGGGCTGGAACAGGTTGGGAGCCTCCCTCTTCCGGGACTGGCCATCCTGTGCACAGCAGGGTTCTCACCACACCCCGTTACCTGCCGAGAGTGCCAGGAAAAATGTCTCCAGACATTGCTAAGCATCCCTGGGGGCTAAATGCCCCCTTTACAGATGGGGGGGATTTACAAGCTGTTGTCTTCGCATCTACCGCTTTCACTTAGCATCAGCTTTTTAAGGTTCTTTCACACGAAACTACCTAAGTGCTGACAAGTCACAGGTTAAAGCTTGGTGGAGCACAAGACCCAGAAAGAGCCGGAGAAAGCATGGAAGGGCCTAGGCTAGTGACGGGAAGTCTGCGAGCACGCCTTTACGCAGCTCTACAGAGTAAGTCTAACCAGGCTCCCAAATAGCGAAAGAAAAAGCACAGAACAGAGATGCAGGGTGTCTTTGTCCACGATCATACTGCCAACAGAAATACCTGAAGTGGGGTGACTCGTGAGAATCGAGGTCTATTCAGCTGCTGGTCTGGCGGTCTGAGGTCCAGGGGCCCACTTCTGGTGAGGCTACGACATGGCCAAGGACAGGAAGTGCAGCAGAGTGGCTGTCCGTAAGCTTCCACCTGCTCTGGTCTCCTTTCCCTCTTATGAACCCTTCAGAACTCAACCACAGAAGCCCCACCCTAAGGGTTTTGCCCTGCGACCCTAATGGCCTTGCCCCAGCCTAAGACACCCAAGAAGGGATTAAGTTTTTTCAAGATGCCTTCACAATACAGCCAAGTCCTGGGGACCAGCAGATGGCGTAATGGCTACATCACTGGACTCCTACATAATCAACTGCAGTTCAAGTCCCAGACCCAGTGGCTTGAAACTCACACTGGGCGTGTGTGTGTGCCCAAAATCTGTAGAGGAAAATGGAAGAGAAGGGACTGCAGTGTGGCCATCCCCCCAGGGGGTGATTTCTCACTTTCTGTCGCTCTGGCAAGCACATAACACACCCTATAGCAAAAATCTAAGAGAAAAAGCTCATGTCCTGGTGGGTGAGGCTCTCGATCCCTCAGGGCTGACTGCTTGGTTTGAGTCCCAGAGCCAGCAGCTTGAAAAACACGCCAGGCATGTGTGTGTGCGTGCCCGAAATCCTGACGGAGGGAGAGATGAAGGAAAGGGGTTGTGACTTGACCATTCTCCCTCGGCGGGGAAGCTTTCTCGCTTCGCCCCCTACCTGTCTCTCTCAGGCAAACACTCATGCCCTCTGGCAAAATTTTTTTTAAAAAGGAAGAAACCCTTTTGGGAATACTGTCTCTGTGTGTGTGTGTGTGTCTCTGTATCTCTCAGAAAAAGTAAACTAAAAAGAACTTTAAAAAATGAAAAGTCAAAATAGAGGGCTATTTCATGTGACAGCAGCTGCACAGTGCTAGGTAAGAATGCCCAGGAGGGACCAGCAGTTAGCATAATGGCTATGTCGCTGGACTCCCACGTAGTCGACCGCGGTTCGAGTCCCGGACCCGGCGGCTTAAACTCACGCCGGGCGCGTGTGCGTGCGCGCCCAAGATCCCGAGAGGAGAATGGAGGAGAAGGGATTGCGGCGTGGCCATCCCCCCTGGGGGGTGATTTCCTGCTTTCTATCTCTCTGTCTCTCTCTGTCTGTCTGGCGAGCGCACGCGCCCTATAGCAAAAAAACCCTCTCAAAAAAAAAAAAAAAAAAAAAAAAAAAGAATGCCCGGGGGCCAGCTCCATGGGACAGCGGTGACGCACTGCTCCCACATGGCAACCACAGTTCGAATTCCCAGCTGCGTCAGCCTGAAACGTGTCAGGCACGCCCGCCAGTGCCAACATCCGACGGGCTGGTAGAGCGGAGGAAGAGGATGGCAGTCCGACCAGACTCCGTGGAGGGCGCGCCTCTCAGATCCACTTTCACATGCACACACGTGCAAGCTCGTGTGAAGAAAGAAACGAAAACTTCAGGCCATCCAGCAGTGCATGGGCTAAGCACTGGGAACTGGGAGCCAGATCCCACATGGCCAACACAATTCCAGTCAGGCTCCCACGGCTTGAAAAAACAAGGGGCGTGTGTGTGCATGTGCTAAGATCCTCACAGGATGGAGACGTGGAAGAAAAGGGGTTGCGGTGTGACCACACCCCACTGGGGGCTTTCTTCCCCCCTCCCTCTCTCTACAGCTTTCAGGCAAGCACAGGTGCCCTCCAGCAATTAAAGAAAAACAGAACTTGAGGGAAAGGGGAGGTCTGCTCCTGGCATCTGGATTTGTAGGCTAAGGCCGGGGCTGTTGCTAAGCCTCTCTGCCACACAGGACAGCCCAGGGCAGAATTACCCAGCCCCAAAGACCAGGGCAGAGGCTGAGAAACTGGTTTAAAGTAACACTTTCTGGGTTTGGATACCTTTTGGACATTGCCCATCAGCAGCGATACAGTAATATGAATGACTCAATGTGTTTCTCTGTGTAACCAAGTGACTGGACACGGAGCAGCAGACAATGCAGGCATCTGAGTGGGGTTTCTGGAAGGCCTTCAGGGTGGCCTTGGTGAGGCTCAGCTCCTCCTGCCGTGTTAGCAAGATTCCTTTAACGCCCTCCCGATTTCACCTGCCTTACTTCAAGCATTAGCTAAATCCTCTGCACTTCGTGTCCCTTTCACAGTTTCTCTGACATAATCCCGGCCTCTGCCAGGCCTGGCAGCCCGATCGCTCTAACTCAGGCCGTCACCATCTGCACAAACCTCCATAAGTTTCCACTCACTCTTCTCTCAGAAAGCCACCCTGCCCCCGCCTCCAAGTAGCTAGCTTGTCACACAAGATGGCGCATTGCATCTGATGGGAGTCCCCGTGCGAGCAAGACGCCGTGCTCAGTCCGTGAGAAACAAGGCTGCAGGAGGGTTCTTAAGAGGCCAGAGTGAGTGAGAGGATGTACAACGCTGAGCACCATACCTGCCGAAGCACGCAGTAAATGCCAGTGTTGTGGCTGTCACGGAGGACACCGAACTGACCAGATGCTCCCACTCTCCCTGGTAAACAGTGCACAGGGGCTGTGCTAGTTCCCTACTGACACTGTAACAATTTGCTACAAATCAAATTTTTTTTTTCTTTTGAGAGGTTTTCGCTATAGGGCGCGTGCGCTAGCCAGACAGAGACATAGAGACAGAAAGCGAGAAATCACCCCCCAGGGGGGATGGCCACGCCGCAATCCCCTCTCCTCCACTCTCCTCTCGGGATCCTGGGCACGCACGCACACGCGCCCGGCGTGAGTTTTAAGCCACCGGGTCCGGGATGCGAACCGCGGCCAGTGACATAGCCATTACGCTAACTGCTGGTTCCCCAAATCAAATGGTTTTAAACAACACTAACTATTATCTTCCTGTTCTGGAGGCCAGAAACTTCAAATCAGTTTAATTTGGCTAAAGTCAAGGTGTCGGCTGGGCTCCGTTCCTTCTGCAGGCTCTGGGGGAGACTCCATTTCCTGACTTTTCCAGCTTCTAGAGGCTGCTGCATTCCTTGGTTCATGACCATGTGACTCCAGTCTCTGTGTCAACATCTCTCCAACTCTGCCCCTCACCCTCCTGCCTCCTCTAGTAAGGACCCTCGGGGTCACACTGAGCTGGCCCAGATAACCCAGGATCATCTCCCTGTCGCAAGATTCTTAACTTAATCACATCTGGAAAGTCTCTTTTGTCATGGAAGGTCATTTATTAACAGGTTTCAGAGAGCAGGATGTGGACATCTTTCATGGGCCATTATTCCTCTCGGGAACGTTAAACATCAAACAACAATGAACACAAGATAAAATAACCAGAGGACACAGCATGGCACAAAAGGTACCCACGCCTAGCCACTGGAGGTGCAAGAACAAGCAGACTTCCAAAAGTCCGCGGAAAAATGGAACTGAATAATAGGTGTACTCTGCTGTAAAAGTCTGAGGGGCCAGACAGTGGTGCAGTGGTAAATGCAGTGCTCTGTGAGACCACCCCACTGGGAAAGTTCTGGACTCATCCAGAGACCTCCCTGAGGACACTGAGCACACGCATGCCCATAATCCATGGCTGGCTGAGGCTGGAGTAGATCAGAGCAGGGACCCTATTGGGGGTGCTGTCTCTTTCTCGCACGTGTGGACTTATGGGAGAAATAATAAACTGAAAAATAAGTTGCAATCCACACATAGTTTTTCCTATTTTCCATAAACTTTCTGTAGGCCCCTCATATAGGTAGTAGGCACGGGCTCAGCTGTGGAGTCGAACAGATGCTGCCCCTCATGGGCCATGGAAAGCAAAGCTAAGTCAACTTCTCTTTAATCACATATTCATGTGCATTCGTGCAGCCATTGTGGGCGTCAATGAAAGTATCCACACGAGTGCCGACAGCACTCAGCATACATCTGCCACAATCAGAAAGCCAAGGGATCCCAGCGGGGGCAAACTCACTGGCTGGAACTGCGTCGTGAGGCCTCATGGAGGAAGACATGAGAGCAGTGTAAGCCCCACAAAGCCAGGACCTGCCGGGTGTTACTCACCACTGGCACCCTAACCCTGGAAGAGTGCCTAGGCTGAGAGGCTGTGCAACAGACAACTGCAGATTGAATGAATGGAGAAATGAACGAGCACATGAACAAACAGAGGCAGGAGGCCTAAAAGTGCGTGGGAGCCAGGCCCTGTGGCACACACCTGTAATCCCAGCTACTTAGGAGGCTGAGGCCAGAGGATCAAAAGTTTGAGACCTGCCTGGGGAACACTGAGAGCTTGCTTTAAAAAATGGGGGTGGGGGGTGGTAACTGGGCAGCTGCACTGGATCAGGGTCAGAAGAGCTACACTCAAGTCTCTGACCTAACTGCTGGTAGAACACACTCATTGGCTGGGGCTCTCAAGTACAAAAAGAGAACGCTGAACAGGATGCTAGCTCCTCCAACCCCAAAGCTGTGGGATGCTAGGCTATGCATGCTCTTGCCCAAGTCTCACCTCCCTCATATGAAAACTCTGGATCCAACTGACTGACTCCCTGGAGTATTTGGAACACAGTCATCTCCAGTATGGTTCTCGGGTCCCCGCTCATCTGCCCAGTGCTGTGAAAGTGCTACAAACTCTATGCCAGGGACCAATAGACAAGGGTGAATATCACCCAGGCTCCAGCGCCCTTCCTTTCTCTAGAGGGTGAGCACCACCTCACCCAAGGAAGTGGCTTCTGCTGGGATGTCTTGTGACCATTACTGCCTTCGTGTTCTATGTCTGTCTCCCGGTTCCCAGACCGACCTGGTCTCCATATACTGTCCAAGCATGAAAAGGCCAAGAATCCTACAAATCATTCTTTGCTTTATTAGATTTAAATGGGCATAACTGGACTCAGTAGGCTTTAACTGCTTTTATTACAGCAGATTAATTTTGCTGAATTTATTGGAAAGACAGCCAACATTACCAAGAGAACCTGGCTTCAAAGTCAAGAAGCCCACCCCAGGCCCACTAAATGACCTTGAATATGTCACTTGACGTGTTTGATTGTTTTGTTTTGTTTTGTTTTAGTTTTTGTTTTTTGCTATAGGGTGTGTGTACTTGTCAGAGAACAGAGACAGAAAGAGAGGGAAAGTGAGAAATCACCCCCTCCCCACTTCAAGGACAGCTATGCCATAATCCCTTCTCCTCCATTCTCCTCTCAAGATTTTGGGCACGTATGCACACACCCCTACATGTGTATATCAAGACACCGGGTCTGGGAATCGAACCGCAAAGTCTGCCATGTGGGATCCAGCCACCTTAATTACCTTACCACCAGCTGGCTCTTGACATGCTCTTGAAGTACAACCTACCAGGGACAGTGATATGAGTTATTTTCACTACTCAAATCAGAGTGAAAAGAAAGAGAAGGAAACTTGGAGATTTCCAAACATCCGGGAGCTATTTTTGGAAATGAATGACTTTTCCATTCACTTTTCTTTAAAAAAAAAAAAAAAAAAAGGTGGGGGGACGGATGGGGAGGAGGGACGGAAAAGCAAGACATCAGACCAAGAAGTGGTTGCAGATGATCTAAATGGAAGCAGGAGAAGATTCTCCCAGGGAATGACCCCTCATGGCTTTAAAAGCAAAACATTCTCTTGAGTTCACACAAATACTATCACTTTAGAAAATGAAAAACGGAGAAATTGTTAACTCGTTTAGCAAAAGGCTTAACCAAGAGAGTTTACGTAATCCAGAAATAGACTCTGTGAGATAAATACAGTAACTTCCTATTAATTAATTCCGAATAAAGGGTCCAAGAAAGTAGGAATGATTTTATCTGACTCTGTTCTATGGGGCTCCAACCTGGCAAATTCCAGAGGCATGAATTATTTTCTCCTTAAAGCAAAAAGCCCAGTGCGAGGACTTTCACTACACCACAGAACTGTTCCACGTGGCACAGGTCAAATCTCATCTAGTGAACAAACGGCTGCCCCAAAACGTATGCCATGACCTAATCCTGGACTTCCACCACCGTCATGACTGTTCGCACTCTGCTCCGATCCCATCCAGCCGGCACCGTCCGTGCTGTACAGTTCCAGCTGAGCACCGAGCTGGGCCACTCGGTCCACTGAGGGGTCACACCCAAACAACCTGAATGTATAGGGAGGAGGCAGAAACGTTCCTCCCATGCTTTCTGCCTAAGCAGTAGAGACCTTCCAATAAGGTAGTCACTGTACTCAGAGTTAATGTATGCAGCCTACATGTTTGCCACTAATGGAAACCACACAAGACTCCTGCGGGGGGACTGCCGGCCCGAGAAATGGGAAGTTAACTTCCAATTTTTTAAAGAAGTTTTCGGGTATGATTCCCAGTAAACTATGAAAATTACATGCACAGTATTGATTACTGACATGGTGAACTCGGAACTAAGGTAGGTTCGTAATCAAGCTAAAATATTCCACTTTTAAAATACTGGGTTTTTACACATCTGTAGCCACATCTGTAAAGACTTGCATCTTCTTTGTCATAACTTTAAAAAGTAGAGTTACGATCATTCCCAACACGACCTGGGCTGGCAACAGCAAACGTTCACCACAACACTGAAGGGAATTACTATAAAATTCCAGACGGGATCTTGTTCACAGCCGCTGGTCCTCAGTTACCTTAGAGCAGCACATTTCACGCTATTGCAGCTTGTACTAAATTACACATGCAATGAGGTTTCAAGTCAGCAACTACCACCTCGTCTACTACATTCGTTTAGTCCTCTATACTTTCATTTTGATGAAAAACCTAGTATTCGTGTGCCTTTCCCTGTACCTCCTCTATTTGGAAGCTGTTTGGTGAAAAGTCCTCATTTCTTGAACACCATTTTCCCATCATGTGACTCAAAAGGGTTTTGAACGGTAATAATGCACATGCAGAGAAAGAAGGCGCTCTGGCATACAGTTCTCTCTGATTTTACAAAGGGCTAACTCTAACCGATCACCTATCAAAATCGTCAATGCTGTTTGGAAAGAAGAAAAAATGATTCTCACTCCCTTCGGCAGACTCCACTTAAATGTTTGTGGCTTGCTGAACATTCCATACATAGTTCGGGCAAGGTATTATGGGAGCTGAAGTTCGGGCTGTCCCCTGCTGAATTTTTGCTCACTATAAAAACAATGTCTCATAAAAAGCACACACATGTTTTTACTTTACAAAAAAATGTAAAATATCTACTTTTGTTCACTCAAGCAACACTTTGAGCATTAGAAGCAGAACTTTTTAAAAACCTGTAACAGAAGTGATGTCTGAAAAGAGTGAAAACTGCTATTCAGTAGCAAACTGATTTCTGGAAAGAGAAACATAGGAAATCTGTATGAAATCCATGGAAACAGACTCCATGAGCTGATTTCTGGAAGGTCTGCTCACTGATGTCAGTTTACACCATTCACGTGAGACTGCGGCCATTTCTGTCGCCCATCAAGAGTCCCGGCTCCAGTATAACCGCGACTGTTTTATGTTACCCTCATTAAATGAGCCTTAGCCTTTTCTAAGCAAAACAGCATTTTTAATTGGTCCAGTTGTTTGGGTTTATTAACAGACATACAGTATAAAAGGGCATCACATTCCTGGCATTTCTACCCATTCCAGAACCATCCAAGGCTTGATCAAACAGCTGGAGCTTTCTCCTGCTTTTGGTTAAAATCAGAATAAGATCTCACCTGATTTTCAAAGTATTTATGCATCTTTTTAACCCATAAAAATGTGCTAGGATTAACAGAAGGGTTTGGGTCCCAAAGGGTGTGATGTGCAGAGTGTTTCGCTTTGTTTTTTTCCCCGTGTGAACCCAGATAAATCTTCAAACAATTTAGCAACTTCTCTCCTCAAAAGTTTCCTTTCAAAGGCCAGTGCCATGCGGGCTGCCTTCCTGCGTAGGCAGGAGGAAGCAGGCACCCTGGCACCACACAGGGCCTTTTCAAGTCTTGGAATCACTGGGAAGCCTGCAGTATTTCCTTTTTGGCACCCAGGCCCAGGGCGGAGAGAAGCTGCTTCAGGGAGGACAAGATATCAGATAACCAGTGGAAACGCTTGGTTTCAACACAAATCCCGATTCCGCAAAAAAATACATCTCTCTGAAGGCACTGAAACCAGTAGACTGCGGAGCAAAAGGTTAAGGAAAAGCTTTATTACGGGCGGTTAATTAAACGAAATCTGGTAGTCCTTTCAGAAGAATCCGTTTTTATTCATACTTTATATGAATAATAAGACAACTTTAAGCCCATGTCTTGCACAAAAAGGAAATTTTAAATGCAACTCTTGTTCTTCAGTTTATTCCAAAAACATATGGGACTAATCACGTTCCGTTCTAGCCGCAGAACACAAGGCTGCAGCAAACAGGATTTTAACTCACTTGATTTTTAAGGCGCTAAAGAGCAACCAGCAGAGTATGAGAGAGAGCAAGGTTCTCCCAACTCCAGAAGGACTGGGAATCC
Source organism: Tupaia tana (assembly GCA_026018925.1). Taxonomy (NCBI): domain Eukaryota; kingdom Metazoa; phylum Chordata; class Mammalia; order Scandentia; family Tupaiidae; genus Tupaia; species Tupaia tana. The sequence continues at coordinate 163,624,502 of JAKSZU010000009.1, forward strand.
CTGAAGCCTCTGGCTTTGGAAGGAAACCATGCTGAGCCCGCCAGACAAGGAACTCACACCCCAAAGCTGGGGCGCACGTTTGTGATCCAAAGTGACAGCTCATCTAGCCACCACTGGGCCCGGGACGCCTTTGAGGCCAGAACCAGGGCGATGGGCTGCAGATGCCGTAGCGCAGGGATCGGCGAGGCCGCCGCAGAAAAAGGAAAAGAGGGCCATCTGTCAGCTCCCCCCCCCCCCCGGGAGAGGAAATTCAGGCGCCCAGCTCCCAAGCGCCAGACAGCGGGTGATGTGAGGGAACCGAGTCAGAGTGAACAACCCGCAGCAGAGGATAGGGAGGACGCCAGACTCCAGGGACTCGCGGTCCAGATAATGGGCGCCTTAATTCTCGGTCGGCGCCCCGGGTTAGGGGTATGAGGTGCCTGGACCCTCGCTCGGGCCCTGGGGGCGCACGATCTTCGCCCAGACCCGGGCATCTCCCAGGGTCCTCGACCCAAGGGATCTCCCTGGACCCAAGGGACGGGGATGTCACGATCACGGCCCGGACACGGGAGCTCCACGCGAGCCTCGCCCCCGGGGTGGAGGCGCTCGGATCCTTGTCCAAGCCCGGGGGCTCTAGGCGGCCCCACTCTGGGCGGGGCGTGTCGCCAGCACATCCGCGGCGGCGCCGGCCGGCGGCCCCGGTACTCGCTGCCGCGCCGAGTCCCGCTCCCCCCCTGGCCCCTTACCGGTCGCGGGGGTCGATCCACGACGTCTGGCGCGTATTGTGATCTATGTAGAAGACGCGGCCGTCGTAGTCGCGCGCCTCCTCCCAGCCGGCCGGCAGCGGCAGCTCGGCGCTCTCCCGGGCCCGCGGCGGCGGCGCTGCCGAGGGCGAGGGGGGCGCCGGGACCGCGGCAGGGGGCGCCGAAGCCGGCGGCTCCCGCTGGGGCTGCGCGGCCGGCGGCGGCTCCCGCGGAGCCTCGCGCGGCTGTCCCCGCCGTCGCCGCCGACCGCCTCTCAACCACGGCATGACGGCGCGGGCCCCGCCGCCGCCCGGCCGCCCCGCGCGCGCCGCCTCCTCCGCCAGGACTAAGGCCCCGCGCCGGGGGCGCGGGGGCGGCCGCGGGGAGCAGCCCGCCGCGCCCGGCGCATCCTCCACCCGGCGCTCGCGCACCGGCGCCGGCCCGACTCTGCGCGCCGCTGCCCGCGCCGCCCGTGCCGCCCGGGTCGCCCGGCCGCTGCCGTTAGTAAAGTCACAGCCCCGGAGCTGCAGCCCCGGTCGCTGCTGCCCGCCGCTCCTCGGTTCCAGCGGCGCGCCCGGCCATCTTCGTTCACCAGCGCTGCCCCGAGGGGAGGGGCAGGGAACGCGCGGGCCCCGCCCCCGCCCTCTGCCCCGCCCCTTCCCACCCCACCCCTGGCTGCTCCCGCCCCGCGCGCTGCTCCTCCTCCAATCACGCTCGAGGCTCCGCCTCCTCCCGCGGCCTTCAGCTTTTCCACGGCCGCCAGCTGCGCCGCCCCCTCCAGGCTCCCACGGGGCTCCTCCGCTCCCAGCCGCTCAGCTCCGCCCCAACCCTGCCCTCGCCCGCCGCTCCTCCTCCGCGCCCTCCTCCCTCTTCCCTCCCGCGCCTCCTCGGGAAACCACACGGGGGCCAGGATGGGCGCCGCCGCGTCAGTCCGCCCCCGGGCCACCGCGGAGAGGAAGACGGGGCCGGGAGGACGGGGCCCCACCCGAGCTGCAGGCACCGCCTGCTTGGGGCTGGTTCTGAGGGCCCAAACAGTTCGTAGGGGAGAGGGTGATCACCTCATTTCACCCGCTCCCTGGCCTTGATGTCTGGGATCCTCCCCTCTGCGCCTCTGGCGGGGTGAGGGCTGCGCCCTAGGCCTCGCGAGTGTCCAAGTTGGTCCCGCGAAGATGAGTGCGGCCCCGAAGGGAGCCTGAGGGAGCTTTGGTAGCTGGAGGAGGAACCCGCGGCAGGTCCCCGGGTGGACTAGGGGGCGCGCCTGGATACCAGGAGCTGGGCAGGTTGTTACTTCGCGTCCCTGCCAGGAGAGCCCCAGAAAGGTTCACCTGGGGGTCCTCACTCCGGGCGGAGGCCGCTGACCCTGCCTGAGCGCTTGCATCCAGTCTGTAGGATAGTTTGACTAGAGACCCGAGTAGGCCAGTGCGAGGGACGAAGCCGGGTCAAGTCCTCAAACAGTAATCCTACACGCTCACGTGTGCTCCGCTCGCGTCTCAGAGCCGGGAAAAGGTTTGGAAAGCGAAGCCCCAGAGGTGGAGCTGCCTTAGAGCTCCAGACTCCGGCCCGAGCTGTTCCGCCAAGAAATGCAGGAAAATATTAGGGAGCTTTTATTTTATTTTAAAATATGCATCGTTTTGTGTGCCTTTTTAAAACAAATTCTTAATTGCTAGAGGGCAGATGCGCTTGCCAGAAAGAGATCGCCCCGCAGTGAGGCGTGGTCACGCCCACCCTCCTTCCTCGGTTTCTTCACTCGGTCAGGATCCTGCGCGCTGCGCGCACGTGTCCCAGCAGCGGGTTGTGGGCTCTGTGGACTCCAGGGTGCTCCAGGCCTGCCCTGGGGGAGGTTTCAGCACACTGAAAAGGCAAATGGCGATGCAAATCCAGATGGGCAAATTCTCAACCAAAAGTCCCAAAATGCTTACAGTAGTTTGCATTCCTCTTGTAGGACTTTCTAAAATGTTACCTTCCAAATTTGTTTTGTAAAATGGTAATATGACTTTTAGAAAGGGAAAAGTCGTTCTTAAAAAGAATGTGGGGGCCAGGTGGTGACGCAGTGGTCATGTAACTGGACCCACATGGGAAGCGTCCTGAGTTCACCTCCCAGCACCTCCCAAGCACATCTGTGTGCCCACGTGCACGTCTGTGACCTAGGCAACGGACACTGGGAGTGGACTGCTGCATGGGGACCCTGAAGGGGATACCTGCCTCCCTCTCTCCGTCTCTGTTTCTCTCTCATGGAAAAAAATTAACTTTAAAAAAAAATATGAGGTGTAGAGACTGCCCAAGAAAAGTCATTCCTCCCACAGAAACTTCCCTGCTCCTCAGTGTCTATCTCCTCTACCTGAATGTTCTGTTCTAGAAATTCCATGACTTTTTTTTTTTTTTTTTTTTTTTTTTTTTTTTTTGCTTAAATGTAGGCAACTGGGCCAGCCAGTGGCATGGTGGTTAAGGCAGCAGGATCCCACATGGCCAACTGCAGTTTGAGTCCTGGACCAGAGAGCTTGAGAAATGCTGTGTGCAGACACAGTGTGTGCATGCCCCAAATCACAGAAGGAGGGAGATACGCGGGAGATGGGATTGCGGGGTGACCATACCCCTTACCACATGCTAGCTCACTTCCCTTCTCTCTTTCTTTCTCCGTGTGTGTGTGTGTGTGTGTGTGTGTGTATGTCTGTGTGTCTGTCTGTCTCTGATGAGCGCATGCACCCTATGGCAAAATTAAAAAGGAAGAAGGAAAAGGAAGAGAAAGGAGAAAGAAAATGTAGACCACCAATATGTCCAAAGGAAAGGGAAGAGGGTCAAAAGAGCAAAGACTGTGCTGTCCAGTGTGCCAGTGTGCCAGTTTACTGCCAGTGGGGTTGCCACTGCCTTCTTTTCTCGTCCCCTCCTGCCCACCCTGCTGTCACTTCACCACCCAGGATGGCTGCTCTGAAGCTGCATTTCTACCCCCGTAGGTACCTTGTCATTTCAGAATTTTACAGATCTGGGCACAAATCTGTTACGTAAAACTACCCCGAATGGGGCTGGAGCATCTTGGAGTGAACCCAGCCTCTCTAGAGAGAGGCGGGAAGAGAGTGAGAACACTCCGCCTACCCCGCACATCACAGAACTCGCAGAAGGGGTGACAAGATGGCAAAGGGCACCGGACAAAGAGCAAAGGGAGGGGGGCTGCACCCAGTCAAGAGCTCCTTCACTGAAGTGAGGGATGTTCTCTGCCACCCCTTCAGACTGGCAGCTGGCAGCCACAGACAGGAATGTCGCCCATGCTGGCTGCTGGGATGCCACCAAGACAGGACAGGGTCCCTGCTCCAGCCCCCACCCCCCAGAACTGGACCAAGTCATGGCAACTATAATACAATTGTGACTTGTCCACAAATGGAGCCAGGGTGCCAACCTCAAGTTGGGGACTCAGAGAGGCTCTGTCAGACTAAAGGGAAGACAGCGAGGATGAGGAAGCTGAGGCTCGGGTCTTCAGATTCCTGAGTTCTGAGCTCCTGCCCCTGGCATGTGCGCTGCTGCCTTCTAGTCCTTGCTGATGCGCGTCGGCACTGCGGCCCGCTGCCCAGGCTGGTCCTCTTGACTGGGGAAGGCTCCCTTTCCTGGGAGATAACGAGGCGGACCCTTAGCTGACAAGTGCCCGAGAGGTCGCCCCATGCCCAGGGACTGACGGTGCTTGCCTTGTGGATCACACTCCAGTGCCCTTCACTCTCCAGAGCCCGCCCTGGGGTGGAGCTGGGGCTACACTTCTGAAGCCAGAGCTTTGCCAGCTCCTCCCCTGCCCTATCCTGCCTCCATACATGGGACGACGCAGGGAAAGTCCTTGCCAGATGCACACGCCATGCTCACGGACTTCCCAGTCTCTAGGACCATGAGCCAAATGAACGTCTGTTCTCCATGAATGACCCAGTCTGTGGCATTCCGTTATTGCCATAGAATATAGATGAAGACGGAGACCCTCGCAGAAAAGGCGTAATCCACACACCCAGGTGCTGCCTCTGGACCGCTCTGCTTGAGATAGCTGAAGTGGGGCTGTTTCATCTGTCTTCCTAGAAGGAGCTGACCAGGAAGGAAAGAGGTCCTCACTGGGGTGAGCGCAAGACCTCTTTGCTACACCTTTAGTTCTGTTCGACTTATACTGCTCGCCTCGCCGCAGGCATCTGCTGATTGGCCCTAAACACGTGGTAGGGAGATAAAGGGCCCCTTGCCTTCCCAGCTTTGCCATGCATTTGGGAAGTCCTGTGTGTGTGTGTTGTTAAAGAGATTAAGACCTGTTTTTCTTTTTCTTTTTTTTTAAATTATTTTTAACTTTATTTATTCATTTACTTATTTTATTTTGATCAGAGAGAGAGAGAGAGAAAGTGAGAAAGCAAGTCACCAGGTCCAGGACTTGAACTAGGGTTGGCCATGTGGGAATGTCCAGCACCTTAACCACCACGCCACCTGCTGTTCCCAAGACCTGTTTTTCTTACGGTCAAGTGGGGCTTTCCATGTTGAACTGAAAACCACATGCACCGAAAGGCTGTAGAGTAAAGGAATCTGGTCTTGACTGAAGGCACAATCACGCATTCTTCATTTCCTCCATGTTGTACTGACCCAGCCTCCCAGCAAGATTTCAGATAGAAAACCAGCTCTGGAAAAATGCGCAGAGGCTGGGGCAGAGGAGATGCAATGTGTTTCCTCTCCTCTGTTCAGGCCCTCTGGGAAACCCCCTTCTAAGGCTGTTAAAATATGCTGATGGATAATGTGCACGGGATTTTCTTTAGAAACGATAGTTAAGGAGTAAACATAACAAGCAAGGACAGAGTGTGACGATCTTTGCTCTGTGTTGCATTCTGCCCTCTCTCCTCAACTGTTCTCCTCAAAGGATAACCTTTATTTTAAAAAGGAAGTTACAGGGCCAGCCAACCAGGTGGTTGGATCCCACATAGCCAACAGCTTGGTTCGAATCCCAGACCTAGTGGCTTGAAAAACACACAGGCTGTGTGTGCACGCATACCTGAAATCCCAAGAGGAGAACAAAGGAGAAGGGATTGCAATGTGGTCACTTCCCGGGGGGTGCTTTCTCACCTCCTCTGTCTGTCTTTCTGTCTTTCTCCAGCAAGGGCACACACCCTATTGCAAATTTATTTTATTTATTTATTTATTTATGTATTCTTTGGTCATAAGGGTGCATATGCTTGCCAGAGAGAGATAGTGAAAGGAAAAGTGAGAAATCACCCCTCCAGGGGAGATGGCCATGCCATAATCCCTTCTCCTCCATTCTCCTGGGATTTGGGGCATGTACTTACATGTGCCTGGTGTGATTTTCAAGTTGCCAGGTTTGGGACCCAAACCATGATCAGCCATGTAGGAGTCCAGCGCCTTAACCACTATACCATCTGCTGGTCCCACTACAGCAATTTTTTGAGAGAGTTTCTTTTTCTTTAGAATTATTTAATTTTATTATTAATTATTATTATTATTTTACTTTGACCAAAAAGAGAGAGAGAGAAAGTGAGAAAGGAAACCACCAGGTCCTGGACTCAAACCACAGTCAGCTACGTGGGAGTCCAGCACCTTAACCACCAAGCCACCTACCAGCCCCAGAGAAATTTTTTGAAAAGAAAAAAAAGAAGGTACAAAATTGGATCTATACATGCCCCATACTTGAGAAGTTCTAGAAAAGGAGAATGTGCGACAGCTGCAGTCATCAAGTCTAAAACGAGAGAGTAAGTGTGGCCACAGAGTCTTGCCTACCTTGTTTAAACAATCGAGTGTTCTAGGAAGTGACACGTTGGGTAATTCTACACATTGTGCTCAGAGGAAAACGGAAATGGGCTGGATTGGGTCTGAAGAAGAAATGGTTCATTGTTTGGCATTCTTGAAATGTTGGAATAATGACTCAATTATGGGTGCTTCTTGTATATTTAAATCATGCAAATCCACAAGCATGGAGATTAGATGTCGTTCTTGCGTGTTCCTGTCTTGCTGGTTTGGGGACTAGACGGAAGAGGAAAATGCGAAGGTCCCTGAGGAGACCTCTCCCCAGGCTCGGGAGCTGGAACAGGGACAGGGTGGGGTTATTCCTTGATGTTTGATTCCACGGCTTCATGTAAAGACACAAACTTTGTGAACTTATTTGACTTATAATCAAAAGTCCTCAGATTTTGTAAGCGAACAGGGGCACTTCCTGATCTGTGTAGTCCCGTCCAGGTTTGAAATGGAGGATTTCTTTTTCTCGTTTCCTGATCTTCCTCTCCAAAGAGAAGCAGGGTATTCCCGAAGAGCCGGCTGCAGGGGTAAGCCAGCCAGGCCATGTTTGGTTTCTCGGAGTGCTTTATTCTGTTCATTGCAAAACGACTCCGTCCTTGGAACCAGTGAATGACTGTCATGTTTTGGGCAGACTGTATTTGTACCTGGGTTATTAAAATTCAGACTGAAAAAAAAACGAGACCAACTTCTCTCCCAAATTTAGAAAACTCCGAATCACCCACTTCCTGCCTCTCCAGGTCTCCTCCCCCAGGGCTAGCTGCATTTTTATTTCTTTTCCTTCCCATCCACGGGTTCCGTTCAACAAAATGCTAACGGGCCAAGTTAAAATTTATTCCAGGAAAGCCATAATTTTAGGAAGACACAGCCGCCATGAGCCAGCATACTGCAAGATGCTTCCTCCCAGCTACATTCTCTCCCGCCTAGGCTGATGACTCTGTTCCCGTGTGTGTTTGGAAAAACAGCTTCTTAAAATTGCAGACCTCTGCTTTATGAGCCAAACAGAGCAGCTCAGAAGGCTTGTGCTTGCAGAAACCAGAAGGAAAATTTATCAAAAACAGAAATGAGAATTTGTTTTTCATCCTGTGACACTACCATTACAAATTAGTTTCTTTTGTAAGCATGAATGGAACAGTTTGCAAATACAAGTAACCTCGCTGCCCATTCTGTTAGATTCTGTGGCTCGTTACAGAAGTACCTGAGTCTCGGTAATTTCAGAGAAGAGAGGCTCATTTAGCTCATGGTTGGAGGGGCTGACAAGCCCACGAGCGCGGTGCTGACATCTGGCTGCCTCGGTGACACGGAAGAGAACAGGAACGCCCGTGTCCGTAGGGCACTGTCTCACTCCCTCTCCTTGTAAAGCCACCAGGATTCGATCACGGGGGCCTCACCCTAATCACAACTCCCAAAGGCTCCACCTTTTAATCCCATAGTTGGGTTAAGTTTCCTCTGGATACCTTTACAGTACAGCCAATTCCAACATGTGAATTTGGGGAGACACATTCAAACCATAGCAGATCCTGAAGCGACAGCCCCAGGACAGTTGTTAGAATCGGGGACTCTCCTCCCGGGAACAATACCGTATTCCAGGGGACGTGTAGCAATGTCTGGTCACAACTGGGAAAACGGATGCTACTGACATCCTACAGTGCATAGGACAGCCTGTCACAACAGAGAATGACCCTCCCCAATGTCACCAGGGCCAAGGTTGAAAAACCCTCTAATGTATACGTCACCTGTGCTAACATATACACTACCTAGGCTTTATGGTGGAGAAAACAAGGCTTCGAGAATGTAAGTAACTAGTCTGGTGTGATCTGACCAGTGCTAAAAAGGATCAGATTGAAGCCTCTGTATTAGGGCTCTCAAGAAAGACCGTCCCATTAGGAGAAACAGACAGATGTGTGTGTGTGTCCATAAGGGACTTGGAAAAATTCCCTACAAATATACATACACACAAAGCAGAGTGCCCGTATCCTTTGTAAGGAGAATAAATCTGTCCATTAGTGATAAATTTATTCAGATGACAACCAATCACACACACACACACCCGCACACGTGTCTGTATGACTGTATTCACATATATGTATGAGGGACGTCAAAAAGGTAATGGGAAAATGGAATTAAAGGACAAATTAATTTTATCCAAAAAACCCTGCGAAATCCATGGAAAGTTTTTTGTAATACATGTTTTTCATGAACTTTTTGAAGAGCCCTTGTATGAGGCAATCCTGCCCCCAAACCCAAATCTGATCAGAGCCTCTAGAAAGATTCCATGGATTCCAAAGATCTTTATTAGCAGGTAGAAAGGACATTTATCTGTCTCGGGATTCCTCTAAGTGCACAGGTCCTCAGAGCTAGAGGGGAAAGTACATATTTTGAACTCAAGAAATGCAACGTTCCATCAAGTGATCAATGCTACTGGCCTTCTAGACGTCCATGTGTGCAGAGAATAAGTCATCATTTGTTCAACTTAAAACCAAGGGTCGGGGCCTAGAGACCACTACCTGTGCGTAACGGCATCGTAGACAGCAATTCTGAGTAGGTTCAAGTACCTCCTTGGGGTCACTGACAAGAATCCAGTCACCGGCTGGCTGGCCTGAAGCCTGGGTGCGTACACAGGTGCAGTTGCTGGGATGGTAACTGCCATTGGTAACAGGGAGAATCTTGCAGCGCCTGAAAGCTTAGGAAAAGCACAGAAACTTTTAAGAGGGACAACACTGTAGGATTCACATTTGCCGTGCAGAAGGAGTCTGCAGATTTGGTATTTTTTTTTTTTTTTGGAGAGGTTTTTCACTATAGGGCGCGTGCGCTCGCCAGACAGACAGAGAGAGACATAGAGACAGAAAGCAAGAAATCACCCCCCAGGGGGGATGGTCACGCCGCAATCCCTTCTCCTCCATTCTCCTCTCGGGATCTTGGGCACGCACGCACACGCGCCCGGCGTGAGTTGTAAGCCACCGGGTCCGAGACGCGAACCGCGGTCAACTACGTGGGAGTCCAGCGACATAGCCATTACGCTAACTGCTGGTTCCCCAGATTTGGTATTTTGATGCCTTTGGAGTTTTACGTTATCTTTGTTTTGGTAACCTAAACCGTCATTTTAGTCAGAAGCCAATTTTATATCCAATATTGGAATATTCTAAGAGAACTTATGTTTCACTATGTACATTTAATTCATTGGACTTAAAAGAGTTTTTGTGGGGGCCAGCAGGTGGCGTGGTGGTTAAGGTGCTGGACTCCCACATGGTTGAGCACGGTTCGAGTCCCAGACCTGAAGGCTTGCTTTCTTACTTTCCCTCTCTGTCTCTCTCACTCTCTCTGTCTCTCTCTCTAGTCAACTTTCTTTTTTTAAAAAAAGAATGATGATAATAAATAAAATTAAATAATAAAAAAATAAATTTAAAAAAAGAGTTTTTGTATACTTGGAAATGGCCTCATTAATTCAGACAATGGAAGAGATAACAAAGAGAATGGACTGTGGTATACCAGCAGTTTTATATGTGCTTGAAAATGGATGGTAGTGCTCAATGGTCTCCGTGTGTCAGTAGATGGGATTACGTATTTTCCAAAGGCCTCTTAAAAGTGGTTGCTGTAGGGCCAGCAAGTGGTGTGGCGGTTAAGGCACTGGATTTACGCATGCCCAACCGTGGTTGAAGTCCTGGACCTGGCAGCTTCAAAATCATGCTGGGCGCATGTGCGTGTGTCCCCCAAATCAGGAGAATGGAGGAGAGATGGCAGTGTGACCATCCCCCCGGGGTGATTTCTCACTTCCCCTCTCACTGTTTCTCTCTGTCTCTCTCTCTCTGGCAAGTGCACGCACCCTATGGCAAAAAATTTAAAAAAAGAAAAAAACGTTGCTGCTGTAGTTTGCTAGACTTAAAACAGAATTTACATAGAAGGAATGGTAAGGTTTCTAGGCTAAATTTCTAAGACTAAGGAAAAACTAGCATTTGAACTGGTAAGTTAAATCAACTATCAAATGTGCAAAAGTGAATAACTCTCTTGTGCATGCACACTCACTCACAGACAACACTCTTGAGGGCTACGGGCGACACTTCAAGGGCTGTACAATGTCCAGATGAATAGCTTATGTAAAAGTTCACCAATTCCTCTTGGCAACCTCATGTCAATAATGCAATCAAATACCGATATTGTTTACCAGCTAAATTCCTCCGGAACTCAGAAGCCCTGCGCGGCTCTCCGGAGCCTGCGGAGAGCGATAAGATCTGGTGTGGTGCAAGCTGCATTCCTCCTAAGGTGCTGTGTATCTGTTTCGGAATCTGCTTTTCTGCCCTCGTGACATTCTCTCTCATCTGCAGATAAGCGTGTGAATGTGTGCGTGAGAGAGAGAGAGAGATTGGTTGTCATCTGAATCAATTATTTCATCACTAACCGACTGATTTATGCCCCTTCTAAAGGGCAGCTTAAGGCTATGGCCTGCTGGCAGCCGGCGTGCGCTTTGCCAGGTCCTGAGCTCTGCCTGGTTGGTTCCTCTGGAGTCTGACCATACTGGCAGTCGGGTGGGACACTCGGCCTCTGGGTGCGGCGCCATCAGCATCTGCCCTAGAAATGGGGAGTCTCAGGCCACAGCCCAGACCTACAGAGTCCGAATCTGCTTTTTAGCAAGATCTTCAGGTGATCCCCCACTCACGCTGAACTCTGAGGGTCAGGGCCCAGATAAGCGTTCAGGTGGCCCTGATCACTGTGTCAGTGACTCGTAGCTTGTTTCATGCCCCACAAAGAACATGGCAGCATCATTTGGTTTTAAATGAAAAGCTGACCATTTCCAGTTCAATTCATTCTGTAAATTGTCTCTGCAAATTATTAAATTACGCACGTATTCATTGTTGAGTTAATGCGAATGGCGCTTGGGTGATGGGGACCAGACCATGTCATATGGGTGGTTTGGCAGAAGTCGCCCATGATGTGGAGAGGGGCAGAGGAATTTGCAGGAAACAGCTGAGGCCCTGGCACCCTAGGGGCTCCAGGAAGGGGTAAGCTCCAGCCCAGTCGTCTGTCACCCAGAAAGTCCTGGGTAAATCAAGGAAGACCGCGCATTGCTTTCTGAGCCTCTTCGCACACGGTCGAGTCTATTTCCCTCCTCTTGAGTGGGCATGCCTCGGGACTCTGGCCCACAATATGGTCCAGCAGACTTCCATTCCAGGCCTCAGAGAATGGGCGCTCCCACTTCGCTGCCTTGGAAAGTCAACCGCCATGTTCACAGTCTGACGATCCAAGACGGCCATGCTGTAAGGCAGCCCAAGCCAGCCACGGGGACAGGAGCACTGGATGCCAGACACTGTGGCTAAGGCTTCCACAACCTTCGTCCTGGGCAGCTGTGCAGCTCAGTGCACAACTCCAGCAGATGCCACACGGAGCAGGGGCACCAACCAGCTGAGTGCTGCCCGACTGCGGACCACAGAATGATGCCCGTCACTTAAAACCTTCGGGGGCGGGGGACTTCTGACTTGAAAGGAAGTATCAGAAAGCAATGCACAGGCCTTCACGGTGGTGACCTTCCCATTCATCCCAGGACGAAGGTAAGAGGAGGCCTTCCTACAGTGTCAGCTGTGGCTGAGCAGTGCCCTCCCACTCTGTTTCCTTCCTGGAAGCTGTGTGCAAGGATCACTCACCTACAGGGGCGTGCACAAGCCCGAAGTGTAAAGCTCAGTGCATTTTCACTAAGTGAACTCACACATGGAGCTGGCAACTGGGATCAGCACTTGCGATGTTCCTTCGCGTCACTACCCAGTCACTCCTCTGTCCCACAAACGGTTACCACTTTCTTGACTTCTATTAGCACAAATCATTTATGCCCTTTTTAAAAAAGAATTATTTTATTTCACTTTATTTATTTATTTTTAATTTAACCAGAGAGGAGAGAGACAGAGTGAGGGAGAAAGGGAACGTGAGAAAGCAAGCCTCCAGGTCCAGGACTCGAACCACAGTGGGCCATGTGGGAGTCTAGCGCCCTTAACCCCCATGCCACCTGCCGGCCCCAGTTATACCCTTTTTAAACAAATGAATGACGAGAGAGACAGAGAGAAAGAGAGAGAGAGGCATTCGCAGAGGCCTTGCTGTTGAGACCGTCTGCCCCAGCCTCCCAGTCAGCCAGGATTACGGTGCACTCCACCGTGCCCGGCCTGTTCAGGTAGGTTTAGGAGCTGACCCTGGGCCTCCCATGTGGCTCAGTCACTGCTACTGGGCCATGTTCTTAAACATTATGTGAATAGGACACAAACTACTTGTGTTCTTGTGTATCTCATTTCTTCTCCTGACATTTGTGAGCTTTATCCGGCCACTGTATGGCCGTAGTGCAGTCAGGGTCAGCAACGGCTGGTAGCCCACGGCGATAGGTTGCACCATATTGATCTATAACGGGGCTCAGCAAACATTTTGGGAGAACAGTCAGAGACAAACGCGAGGCTTTGCAGGTCACGGGGCTCTGCTACTCTGAAAGAAGCAGCCGCAGACGTGGTGTGGACACGGGCGTGCCCACTGCACCTGTCCTTACCAGCGCTGCAACTTGAACTCTGTACGATGTGCACCTGTCACCAAACTGTATTCTGCTTTTGATTTTTTTCTTTTAATTATCCCAAAGGATGCATGTGCTTTCAAGGAAGACACACAGACACACAGAGAACCACCCGAAGAGGACGGTCAGGGCACACACTCTTCCCTTCCATCTCCCCTCCTGTTGGGATTTTGGTCACACACATGTGCCCAGCATGTTTCTCAAATCAATGGGTCTGGGCTTCAAACCATGTGGTTAGCCGGTGGGATCCAGCCACCTTCACCACCACGCCACCAGCTGGCCCTCTTCTTTTGATTTTTCTAACCAGCTAAAAATGGCATAAACATTGTTTCCACACATTTTTTGTCTAAATGGCAAATCATTTTCCACATTTCCAAGTGTTGGCACGGGCAGAGGAAACAGGGCTCGTCAGGGAGTGGAACGCGCCTTCCCCGGGGCTGCAGTGGTGCGTTACACGGACACCAGACACCTGGAGAGCTCGAACCCTGCACCGTTTCTAGGCATCTGTCCTGGAAAACGACCGAGAGGTGCACAGGGGCGGGTGGGCAGGCACCCATCATGGTGCCCTCTGTGGAGCTGACCGACCGGCAACGGGCTCCAACTTCCAGTTCTGGCCACCGGACAGGCTGAGGCAGAGCATCCCGTGCCCATATTCCTCAAACCCGGAGACACGCCGTGTAGACTGGAATACAGACGTTGAATGCACGACTAGCCGGAAAGAAAGGCCCTTGCCTGGGTCAGAAGGGGCTAGTATCCCACCGTCCACACTCTGGGGGGCTGAGGTTTGAACAGCAAGATGGAATAAAGGCTCTGCTCTTCACCCCCCAAGACTAGCCATCCCCTCTGGGGGGTGATTTCTCGCTTTCTATCTCTCTATCTCTCTCTGTCTGGCGAGCGCAAGCGCCCTATAGCAAAAACCTCTCAAAAAAAAAAAAAAAAAAAAAGACTGGAAGCTGACTGGAGTGGAGATCCCTGCAGAAAGCTGGGAGTGGACCAGACCCCACAGGGTGGTGCCATGGTAAAGCGCGACGTTCTGTGATGTGGCCCCATATGGGAAGGTGCCAGGCTCGAGTCTGGAGACCTCCCAGAGTGCACCGACACGCACATGCCCATGGTCCAGGGCGGGCTGAAGGCTGGGGTGGACCATGGCATCAGGACCCCGTTGAGGGAGCTTTCTCTCTCTCTCTCTGTCTCTGTCTCTGTCTCACTCACTCGTGGAAGAAACAAACTTAAAAAAAACACAAATGTGGCAAGGTCAGCAAGTTGTGTGGTGGTTAAGGTACTGGACTCACACATAACTGACTGAGGTTTGAGTCCCGATCTGGGGGCTTCCTTTCTCACTTTATCTTTCTCTGATCAAATTAAAAATAAAATAAAATAAATAAATAAAATAAAGTGTTTCTAAATACATATTAAAAAAAATGTGTCATGGTGGTTAAGGTGCTGGACTCGCACATATCAACTGTGGTTCGAGTCCTGGACACGGTGGCTTGCTTTCTCACTTTCCCTCTCTTTCTCTGGTGAGCACACGTGTCCTGCAGCAAACTAAAAAAAATAAACTAAAATAAATAACAAACGAGCCTGGAGGTGACTGTCCTTCCACGTGCTCTTGCTCCCGTTAGGGCCCTGGTTCTCAGGCCTGCTATGCCCGGGAGGAGAAAGTGCGCAGGGGCCGGGGTCATACCCTCCTGCCAGGTCAGAAGGGACTCGTATCCCACCACCAGCTGTGGAAGAGCCGCCCCGTGCAGTCCAGGGCCTGCCCGAAGCCCCGTGCGCAGAGGCGCCCCTGCCCAGAGGCGCGGGCTGGTGGGTGCTCCCGGCAGCAAGCGCGGCCCGGCAGCCTCCCTGCTCTCCCAGGCCCTTCCCGCCGCCTCCGGGAGAGCCGGGCGCTCCCCTGCGCGTGGGGCGGGGTCGCGCACCGGCGAGGAGCCCGGGTCCGGGCCTGGGCTTTTTGGGGCGCCTTCCGGCCTGCGCGCCCCTGGAAGGCCCTCCGCTGCGGCGACTGTCCGGGTCGGAGCGCTGGGAAGTGAGTGGCACCTCGGAGGGGAGGGGCGGGAGGGGGCGACGGCGCCAGGATCGGGGACCGCACCGGGGAGGGGACGCCCCTCGTCCCCGTGGACGCAGCCGCAGCCGCAGCCGCCTCCTCCGGGGTCAGCCTGGAGCGCGGCTCGTGGGCGCTGTGCCCGCTGCTCGCCCCCGCGTCCCCAGGAGGCCCGGGTCCCATGGCCCTGCGAGCGCTCGCCACCTGCTCCCGCGACGCCCTGCCCGGGTCAGGACGCGGCGAAACTGCACACACCCGCCGCCGCCACCGGGGGGCGCAAGGCCGAGGCCGCCCAGGGCCGCTCGCGGGGACAGGACCGCGCCGGCCGGCAGGCCCTGGGGATGCCTGGCCTGGGAGGGGCGCGGAGCCACGTCTCGGCCCACGCAGCGGCCGAGGGCCGGAGGGAAGGCCCCCAGCCCCCGGGCGTCGGGTGCGGTGGGAGCCGACGGGCCCCGCGCCCTCCGCCAGCCTCCCCTGCAGGTCCCCGCGCTCCGGCCGGCGCCGCGGTTTCTTCTCCAGGCGCGCCCCCTGGCGACACTCGTCCCACCTGCGGGTCCCAGGACCTTGGGCTGAGTCGTCAGAAGCCACCTGTGCAAAGGTAGGCCGTGGTTATGTGAGTCAGTTCACGGGCTCTCAGGCTTGGCCTCGTCTATGCCGCGTGGGTCAGCCTCGAAATCCGAATTTTGTGTGTGTGTGTGACAGAGAGAGAGAGAGAGAGAGAGAGAGAGAGAGAGAGAGAGAGAGAGAGAGATTTTTGCTATAGTGAATTGAAGTCACCAGCAAACTGTTAGTATCTGAACCGAGGATGGCAAAGGTGAGCATGGGTGACGCGGGGAGAGGGTGACCTGGGCGGGTGTGCTGCTTCTCTGTGCATGCCGGAGATGGGACCGCTTAGACTTGACGGGGAGCTAGAACAGCCAAGTGACCGACTGAAGTCAGTTACACAGTGGGACGCCGGCCCAGGATGGAGCACCCCCCACAAATCACCTCAGGAAGCCAGGGATTCGGGGACAGGCCCGCGAGACATCTGATGCGACGGTGGGCTGGGAGCAGTTGTGCTGGAGGGCACAACTAGAACCAGTCGGTTCCCCTTTGTGTCACACGTGTGTAAACACAGAGGCAGGTGCCAGGCTGCTGACCTCGGCTGTGCCTGAGTGGCGGGGGTGTTGGAGACCTGGGACTTTGTCCCCTCTGCCCACGGTGCAGTGGGTGTCTGGTTATTCCACCAGAAAAGCAGACAGTGTCGCGGAGAGCTCCTCTGTGCAAGCGACACGTCCAGGTGAACAGCCGCGAGGTCACACAGCGCTGATGTGCTGAAGCTGCGTTTGCTTCTATTCCGTGTGCTTATGCTGCCACCTGGTGGATGTACGGAGAATGCTTTATGACCGCAGAGACACCTATGAAATCCAGACGTGTTCTTTACATGATTATCTGTAACTTGTATTATTTAAGAATAATACATACTAAGTATAGAAAAATTAGAGAATCCATAAAATACAAGGAAAGGAAAAAATCCTTGACTCAGATTGAGCCCTGGTCAAAGGAGCTGGAAAGACCAGGGTGCAGTGTTCTCAGTCAACTCTCAGCTGGTCAGCTGTGGGCGCTCCCCAAACATGGGTCAGACACGTGAGTCTTGCCTTGTGTACCTGTAGTGCAGCTTTTTTTTAAAATTATTTATTCAATTTTATTTATTCATTCATTCATTTATTTTAATTTGACCAGAGAGAGACAGAGACAAAGAGAGAGAGAGAGAGAGATGGAAAGCGAGACAGCAAGCCACCAGGTCCGGGACTCGAACCACGGTTGGCTACATGGGAGCTCAGCAATATAGCCATTATGCTAACTGCTGGTCCCATAGCTTCTTTATTTATACAGAAATTCCTGGCAGTTTGACTCTAGTCAGATATCTTGCTTGCTTCAAGTTCTTTCCTTTCCTTTCCTTTCCTTTCCTTTCCTTTCCTTTCCTTTCCTTTCCTTTCCTTTCCTTTCCTTTCCTTTTCTTTTCTTTTCTTTTTTCTTTTCTTTCCTTTTCTTCTTTTCTTTTCTTTTCTTTTCAAGATTTATGCATAAGGGCATGTATGCTCGCTGGAGAGGGAACGTGAGAAATCCCCCTGGGAGAGATGACCACACTTCAATCCCATCTCCATCTCCTCTCAGGATCTTGGGCACGCACACACGCCCAGTGTGAGTTTAAGCCACTGGGTCCGGACCCGAACTGCAGTCGACTACGTGGGAGTCCAGCGACATAGCCATTATGTCATCTGCTGGTCCCTTGAAATCCAAATCTTAACGCCATAGGGAAATGCACCTGGGATCACATGCAGGTGTGTGGGGGTGCGGAACCCAGACCAGCCGTGTCTATGGGACTCACCTGGGAGCTGCTGTCTGATCGAGGAGGGGGAGGGTAAACACCACCTTCAGGGGAGAGGTTACTTCGGGGCAGACGATAGAAGTGAACTGAAGTCACCTGCAAACTGTTAGACCTTTAAGGTATCTGAACTGAAGATGGCAAAGGTGAGCATGGGTGACGCGGGGAGAGGGTGACCTGGGCGGGTGTGCTGCTTCTCTGTGCATGCCGGAGATGGGACCGCTTAGACTTGACGGGGAGCTAGAACAGCCAAGTGACCGACTGAAGTCAGTTACACAGTGGGACGCCGGCCCAGGATGGAGCACCCCCCACAAATCACCTCAGGAAGCCAGGGATTCGGGGACAGGCTCGCGAGACATCTGATGCGACGGTGGGCTGGGAGCAGTTGTGCTGGAGGGCACAACTAGAACCAGTCGGTTCCCCTTTGTGTCACACGTGTGTAAACACAGAGGCAGGTGCCAGGTTGCTGACCTCGGCTGTGCCTGAGTGGCGGGTGTTGGAGACCTGGGACTTAGTCCCCTCTGCCCACGGTGCAACGGGTGTCTGGTTATTCCACCAGAAAAGCAGACAGTGTCGCGGAGAGCTCCTCTGTGCAAGCGACACGTCCAGGTGAACAGCCGCGAGGTCACACAGCGCTGATGTGCTGAAGCTGCGTTTGCTTCTATTCCGTGTGCTTATGCTGCCACCTGGTGGATGTACGGAGAATGCTTTATGACCGCAGAGACACCTATGAAATCCAGACGTGTTCTTTACATGATTATCTGTAACTTGTATTATTTAAGAATAATACATACTAAGTATAGAAAAATTAGAGAATCCATAAAATACAAGGAAAGGAAAAAATCCTTGACTCAGATTGAGCCCTGGTCAAAGGAGCTGGAAAGACCAGGGTGCAGTGTTCTCAGTCAACTCTCAGCTGGTCAGCCGTGGGCGCTCCCCAAACGTGGGTCAGACACGTGAGCCTTGCCTTGTGTACCTGTAGTGCAGCTGCTTTATTTATACAGAAATCCCTGGCAGTTTGACTCTAGTCAGATATCTTGCTTGCTTCAAGTCCTTTCTTTCTTTTTCTCTCTCTCTCTCTTTTTTTTTTTTTTTTTTGATTATGCCATAGGGCATGTGTGCTCACTGGAGAGAGAAAGTGAGAAATCCCCCTGGGGAGAGATGACACTTAATCCCTTCTCCATTTCTTCTTGGGATTTGGGCACACACGCATACATGTCTGGTGTGAGTTTTTAAGCTGCAGAGTCCCGGACTCGAACCACACAGTAGGCCATGTGGGTGTTCAATTCAACCACCATGTCACCTGCTGGCTTCCTTTTTATTTTTTTTCTTTTTTTTTTTTCTTTCTTTTTTTTTTTTTTCCTTTCTTTTTTTTTTTTAAGAGAATTTTTTTTACTGATAGGGTGCATGTACTTGCCAAAGAGACAGAGAGAGAAAGAAACAGAAAGCAAGAAATAACCCCCCCCCCAGGGGGGATGGCCATGCCACAATCCCTTCTCCTCCATTCTCCTCTCAGCATCTTGCGCACACACGCACATGCCCAGAGTGAGTTTTAAGCCATCGGGCGTGGGATTCAAATCGCAGTCAACTACGTGGGAGTGAGTCCAGAGACATAACCATTATGCCATCTGCTGGTCTCGGCTTCTATTTTTAAAAAATTTACTTACCTTTTCTTCTATGAGCAAGAGAGACAGTGAGATACAGAGACAGAGAAACAGCACCCCGAAACCACACCACACGGCACTCCAGCCCCAGCCCGCCCATATCATGGGCAAGTGTACGTCTCATGCTCAGGGAGGCCTGTGGCGGCGACCTGAGACCTTTCCACATTCATCTGCCCCCCAGAGCTGGCCCTTCACAGCTGAGCCGCCGTCTGCCTTACCTCTTTTTTACTTTTAGAAAAAAAATGCTGTGCTTTTTTCCAACTTAGGCCGGGCAGAAAGGCTCCCGAAAGAAGCATGGCGAGAAGAAGAGCCATTCTGTCTTCACCGAGTGGTGCCCCGGGAACACAGCGCCAGCATTTACAAGGCATCTGGGGCACGGGCTTCAAGAAGCATGGCCCTCGGGCACTGAGAGAAATCCGGAAACCTGCATGAAGGAGATGGGGGCTCCAGATGTGCACATTGATGCCAGGCTCAACACAGCTGTCTGGGCCAGAGGAGTGGGGGTGCCCCGTGCTGTCTCGCGTGCGGTTGTCCAGAAAACGTAACGAGGATGAAGATTCCCTCAGCAAGCTCTACACTCTGGTGACCTGTGTACCTGTTTCCACTTTCAAAAATCCACAATGTGGGTGAGAACTAACTGCTGGTTTTCAAATAAAATTAACCCCCCAATAAAACTGCAATAAACTTCTATATATTTAGATATGTGCTATATATGTACACTTAGTGAGATGACATAAATACCAGTTTAATTTATATTCCAAATAGGGTCTTGCTCAATCGTCTCAGGATCTCGGGCACACATACACAGTGGGGATTGAGAAACAGTCCCCGTGAATTAAAATGGTGCATCTTTCTGAAGGATAATTTGACGAAATGCACCAAATTTATAAGTGCACGTGGTCTCCCTTTGTTTTGGGACAAGTGGCATTTCAGTGACTGATGGAAACTAAAGGAAGTTAGAGGGGCGGTGGAAAGTGCCAGGTGCCTGGCAGAGGTGAGGACCATGGGGCATGGGGACAGAAGTCAGAGCTACAGTGAGGGGACTGGGGCCCAGTGGGTGCCCAGAGCCACCATCAAGAGGAGAGCACACTGGGGTGATGCTCCAGCCCCACAACCTCACTGGGCCGGAGGCAGGTCGGTGGGGACTGCTGCTATGCCACTGTCACTACTGGGGAGGTAGTACATGAGTGTGACTTTAAAAGAGGGGACGGGCTCTGCTCAAGACAAACTGGATCCCACATGATGACCCTGGTTCAAATCCACGGCCTGGCCCACCCGAAGCACACTGAGCACACATGCGAGTGACCCGCCATCCACAGGCTGGAGGATGCAGGAGGGGGATGGCAGCATGACCAGACCCGGGGCAGCGGGGTCTCCGCACTTTCCATTTCTCATTCCCAAAGCGCATGCACACGCTTTCATCAGTAAGGGGAGAAGCTGGCAAACCCACTTGCGGTGATGAGTTGGCTCCGTGGCATTTAGGATAACAATGAAGCGGGCTGGCTCCGCGGTGCAATAGCAAAGCCCACGCCGCTGGCCACTTGGGAAGCAGCCACCTTCACAGCTGCCTGCGGGCTGGCCTCCACGGTCCCTTCCCTCCCATCCTTCCTCTAGCGTACACACGTGTATGCCAGCATAGACGCCACCAAAGAGGGCCAGGAGTCAGCCCCTGCTTGGCTATGTGGCTTCAGCATAGTCCTTAACAGCCGCGCTATGGGGCTCGCCCTGCAGCTGGCTCCCCTGGTTTGCAGTTAGCGTGTGATTAACGTCCCTCGACGCCTCACCGTTTCTGGGAGACAGCTTCTCCCACTCAGGAGGGTCTCGGAACCGGCCCAGCACTCACCTCCTGTGTGCGGCTCCAGCCGGCCGACATGGTCTCCATCCACACTTCCTATCCCAAGGGCCAAGGGTCTGAGAGGCGCAAGAGCCGCTGCCCCGAGTGGGAAACGAGTCCCAGTGTGGGAAGACTCACCGTGGCAGCTCACGTCCATTGCCAAAGGTCGGGCCAGCCTGCGCCATGGACGGCCTCTGCGTCGTGCCTCCCTCAGCGCTGACCGACCGGGCTTCTTGCCGGCCTTCTTCCCCGGGGGCGCCTTTTCTGGCTCAGCTGCAGGCCTGCTGTGTGGTGGAGAGAGTGACCTCGAACTATGCTGCCTGAACCAAGCCGCCCTTTGTGACCTCACCCCCTCCTCCCAGCTCTTGCTCTGCTGGGACCAGGCCCTTTTTGTTTCCCCAGTGGTTCAGCTGTTGAATTCCCAGAATGCCTTGCAGCTCGTTCCGCCAATCACTCTACATAGCAGGTAACTTAATGGAAAGTAGAAATCCGATTAGATTGCTCTTAGAAAAATTCATGTTGGCTCCTGAAGATTGCCATCATCCTATGACTTCAGAAGTTATATGTTTAGCCTCATAAATTAGTATTTTGTGGATGTTTTTGATTGCCAGCGGGTGTATTCACATGCCAGAGAAAGAGAGAAATCCAGACGGATAAAAAGCACCCCCCATGGGGCACGTTCCTGCCACGATACCTGCTCCTTTATCCATCCCGTTGGGGTCTGGACATGCACACATATGGGCCAGGTGTGTTTTTCAAGCCACAGTCAGCCGTGTGTGACCCAGGTCCCTTAACCAGAAGCTCCAGGGCTGGGTCTGTGACTTGTACTTTAAAAAAAAGTGAGAGAGACAGAGAAAGAGGGAGAGAGACAGCGCTCCCCAAAGGGTCTTGACACCACGACCCACCCCTGGCCTCCGCCCTCCCTGGGTCACGGCACTCGTGTACCCACCATACCCATGGAGGTCTCCGGGCAGGGACCCAGAACCTTCCCACGTGGGCCAGCCTCACAGAGCGTCCTTCAGCGCCGTGGCACAGTCCAGCGCCCTCGCCTGATGGTAATGTTATCGCGAGGTTAATGATCTTAGCGACACTCACAGTGTTATCTGACGTCACCTCGATGTTGAAAAGCTAAGCTGGCATACACCGTTTATGAAGGCAGAGGACAAATCTCTTGCCTTCCATGGTGCCGTTGTCCACATTGCAGGCATGGGCCTGTCCGTGCTGCCCATCGGCACCGGGCAGGGGCTGACCACTCAGAGCACTGACGGCCTCGGTGTGGTCACAGGAGAGCACCTCCTCCGTGAGAGCCTTTGGAGAAGCGAGGCCTGGGACCGCACCCGGCTCTCCACAGCAATGTTCTTGACCTGGGGCGATGGAAGGCCATGGAAGTTGGGGGAGGTCTCCTGGAATCCAGCCGGTGGAGCCCAGGGATGCTGCCCAACACCCTCCGGCGCCCAGGCCAGCCCTGGCTACAGAGAATGTCTGACCCCAAATGTCAATAGCACAGAGGCGGAGAAGCGGGGTCTGGACGGCTGTGCCCCGCACAGCAGCCTCCAGTCCCCCATGCCGTGAATATAAGCTAACTGGGGCCAGCAGGTGGCGTGGTGGTGAAGATGCTGGACTCCCAATTAGCAATGGCTGTTTGAGTCCTGGACCCAGCGGCTTGAAACTCACACTGGGCACGCGTGCATGTGTGCCCAAAGTCCCAGGAGGAGAATGGAGAGGGATTATGGTGTGGCCATCTGCCCTGGGGGGGTAGAAACTTCTCACTTTCCCTGTCTCTGGCAAGCATGCAGCCCTATGGTGAAGACAAGAAAGAAATACAAGCTCATGCGACTCAAATGAAAGATGGTCGGGTCCTCAGTTGCACCAGGTCACCTGTTTCCCAGAACGTCTGTTACGCGTGCACAGAGTCATTCGTACCTGCCTCCTTGTCCCCGTCTCAAGGCTGTGACCGCGCCACGCGGGCTGCTTTCTGGTGCCGTTGGGCCTTCTCTGTTTTCTCAGAAGACCTGTGGGCCTCACTACTCCTCAACTTGCTCTTTTTGTGCCCAGTGTATAAAGATTCTGTGCTGTTTTTATGGGTGGAAACGACAAGGTTCTGAAGAGAGTCTTATTTGTCAAATCATGCCGTCGGTTTCCACTTGACGAGTCACAGTTGAGAAAGGTGGCAGGTCGCGTGTCTGACAGAAGCATTTGTATCTAGGATGCAGAAAGGACTCTCAAGCTCAGTGGTAAGAACAGAGACTGCCCGGCTGAAGGGGCAGAAGCCTCGAAGACACGTCACCAAAGAGGATCTAACCGTGGCAAGTGAGCACACGAGACGTCCCACTGCCGATGGCCGGGTTGTAACTTATTTTTCATCTAATAATCCTCGATGTAGTGTATTTCTTCAGAAAGCGTTCCTCCGATGAAAGGCGTGGGGAGCGACGTTCTCGGATGACTTGGTGCGTGGGTCACGTTAGGGCACTTGTTCTGGTGAGGGGTCATTTTCCTCCTCATTTCCTCTTCCCGGAAAGACGTTTTCCCGCCGGTGGGCAGATTTCCATCGGCCGGCAGCGACCGCAGCCTTACCAAAGCGTGCGCACACACGCACAGGCACACACACACCTGCTCACACACAGATGTCTTAACGGACCAGAATCCACATCTTACATGTCTGGTTAGTGGGGACACCAAGACGCTATTGAGCCCGTGTCCAGAACTCTGTATATAGTTATATTATTGCATATAAAACCAATCTGGTGCTAATGGTTGGCCCGTGGCATTCGTCAGTGGTGGCTGACCCCAGCGCCCGTCTGTCTTGCATGGCACAGCTGTGGAATGCTCTGTCTGGCGAGCTTTCGCTCAGGGTGTGGCCTGTGGCTTATATCCTCATTTCACCATGGCAAACGTGTAGATTTCATGGTTGACACTTACCACTTACCTACCAACAGATCATCCTGCTTTACTTTTTTTTTTTTTTTTGGAGAGGTTTTTGCTATAGGGCGCGTGCGCTTGCCAGACAGACAGAGAGAGACAGAGAGACAGAAAGCGAGAAATCACCCCCCAGGGGGGATGGCCACACTGCAATCCCTTCTCCTCCATCCTCCTCTTGGGATCTTGGGCATGCACGCACACGTGCCCGACGTGAGTTTAAGCCACCGGGTCCGGGACTCGAACCATGGTCGACTACGTGGGAGTCCAGTGACATAGCCATTACGCTAACGCTGGTCCCATCCTGCTTTAATGAAATAAACAGTGTCTCTTCGAGTGAATGGGGCATGTTCTTGATTGTCCTATGTTGCAGTTTTTCAAGGAATTGGCATCTGTCGGATTCTAATCTTCAACTATAAGGCCAATCAGTTTGCAGTCAGGAAAACGTCATGCACACAGGATGAATCAGTCAGCTGTTGCCTTGTAACAAAAAAACCCACTGCTCAGCAGTGTGCAGTGCAAACTGTGTACTTAGCTCCTGAGTCTGCAGGTCAGCAGCTGATCCAGGAGAACTGCACGCCACTGTACCTACAGCTTTCTCCTGGGACCAGCAGTCTGGCCTGGGCAGGTGCCAAAGAGAATGAGCCAAGTCATGACGGTGTTTGTCACAGCTTTGTCATATCACACCTGCAAACCTTTCACTGACCAAAGCACCTACATGGGCAAACCTGAAGTCAGGGGGTGCAGAGCAGCCTCCTCCTCTTTAGTGGAAGGAACTAAGAAGTCCCACGGCAGAGTATGGCTATAGGGAGGAGCGGAGAATTGGCATCTATAGTGGGCTCCATCGCCCGCATCCGTGTCTACTCACGTGGAGTGGTGATGACGAGTCGGACCTCGGAGCCACACTGACCGAAGCACGGCCACGGCTGTTGCTCCCCAGCTGTGAGCGGGAGCCTCTGCGAGCCCAGGGTCCTCTCGTAGTTGGAGCTGAGCTCGTGGGAGATCCAGCGTGAAGACATGTTGGGCCTAGAAGGCATGCCTGGTTCAGAGACGTGCTCAGCGGCGCATTCTGTGTTCACCGTCCTAGCGTGGGCCTGGAGGACACACCGCCCTGCAGTCCGCCCTCTGAGAGACCGCCGGTTTCTCTGCACCGGGTAGCATTAGGAATGCTTCAGTGGGGGACAGGTTCATTGGCCCTGAAGGTGAGGCCACTGGCACTGTGGAGGACAGTTTTGAATTAAAAATAAGATAGCTTGGAGAGCAAATATTTATTTCAAATGGGAAAAGAGTCATAAACAGTTACTTTTTTTTTTTTTTAAGAGACACTTTTTTGGTATAGGGTGCATGCACTCCCCAGAGAGACAGAAAGCGAGAATTCACCCCTCAGGGGGGTGGCCACACTACAGTAGTCCCTTGTCCTCCATTCTCCTCTTGAGATTTTGGGCTCATATGCACACGTGCCTGGCCTAAGTGTTTTAAGCTGCTGGGTCCAGGACTTGAACCATGGTTCACTACGTGGGAATGCAGCAATGTATCTATTATGCAATCCGCTGGTTTTAAATTTTAAGGAGCAAATACAGGGCCAGCCAGTGGCATGGTGACTAAGGTAGCTGCATCCCACGTGGCTGACTGCACAATTCAACTTCCAGACTCCACTTCTTAAAAACACACAACACACCCAGGTACTGTGTGTGTGCGGGCCAAGAATCCCAGGAAGACAAAGGATTGTGGTGTGGCCATCCCTGGGGGGGAGACATTCTTTCCCTCTCTGGCAAGCTCATGCACCCTATAGCCACACACACACACACACACACAATGTTTTTATCTCTATAGTGGAGCATGAACACGTGTGCACAGAGGTGGGAAAGGAGGAGCACCGTGCATGGCCTGGTCACGCCGCAGTCCCCTCCTGCAGCTCGCTGACTCATCACATCACGGGCACTCACAGATGCGCCCTGAGCGTTTCAGGCCCACCCTGCTGGGAATTCAGACCGTGCCCCTACGTGGCTTCCCCACATTCGCCTGCCTGCGTCATCACAGCGGGCCCATATACACACATTTTTATTCTGTTTTGTGGGCCTGGCCGGCGGCATGGCGGTCAAGGCGCTGGACTCCCACATGGCCAACTGGTTTAAGTCCGTATGTGGTGGCTTGTTTTCTCACATTCTGTTTATCTCTGGTCAAATTAAAACATAATTAAAATATCGGGTCATCGGAAAAGTGATGCATTTCTGCATAGAAAAATAAATCATGCCTTTTCCAACAACCCAATAAATGAAGTTAAATAGCTCATTTTGAAAACTAAACATTCTGTTTGACTTTTGGCTTCTGCCGGGCTGCTCCAGCCTGACTTACCCGCCTTCAGAAAGGATCGAGAGCTGAACCACGGAAGCAGTTCAAACGCAGCTTAGATCGCTGCTGGGACGTGGGCTGCGCACTGCGTGACCTGCCCCTCGCGCCAGGTCGGGGACCACGGGCGGCAAGGTGCAAGGCTCTGCTCCCGGGCGCCGCGTGTGCAGCCTGGTGCCCGCGCTGGGGCCCACCTCGGCGTGCTCTGCGTCAGACTCCATCGGGGACGAGCACGTCAGGGACACGGACACGCGCTCCGAGACGTGGAGACACACCGCTCCAGGTCTGAGCCCTGCGAATGCAGGTGCGCTGAGTGCGTTTTCCGCATGTCCCCCAAAAGGACAAATGCATTGTGGGGTGCTCATTCTGACGTGCGCTGGGCCTTGAATCGCGGCAGCCGATGCTGCGACGTCCCCGACCAGGAGGGCCCCATGTGGACATTATGCCCCGAGGTGCTCGGAGGGGACACAACCTCCCTCCTGAGGGATTCTTGCCAAACATGCATCGGACACACCCAAGGCGACGGGGATTCTTGAACAAACGACAGAAACACCCGGGCCTCCCGCAGCAGTTTGCAGCGAGCGAGCCAGCGACCGATGCTCTCATGGGGTCTGGCTGTGGGGGCGCCGGCCGCGCGGAAGTGCAAAACCGACGTGTGAAATGACCGGAAACGGAGGCAAGCTGACAGCAAGCAGCAGCTGCGAGCCTGGAGAAATCCTAAATCCCGCAGCAGGAAAGGGCGTGCAAGGACAGCCCAGCCGGCCACTGCGGCGACTGGCGACTGCGAGGAGAGGACGCGGGTGGGGAGAGAGCGCTAGCCACCCGCGGCGGTTGCGTCAGGGCTTTCTGTTCCGGGAATCTGCGTGAACATGTGCAGTGATTTGTTTGCAAACAGGTTGCAACTTTCTGGTTAAGTCTGAAATTATTTCATAATAAAAATTATTTTGAAAAAACAATTTTAAAGGAGCTTGTTCTTCAGCCTTATCCACAGACCGTGTCGTAACCCCCAGCACTGTAACCTGCTGTTTGAGGAACACTTTCAGGTAGAGCCCTTTCGGTAGCTTTAAAAATGTGACTCCCTCCTGGTGTATGGGTGCAGTTACATCTCTGGGGAGGAGACAGAGCCAATTGTTCACATGGCTTCTGGTAAACGCACCCCGACCCTCAAGGGCTGACAGGGAAACAGAGGATGCAGGCCAAAGAAACCAGGGCTGGCTCTGTGGCATGCTGGGAACGTGCTGCTTGGGAAGCTGGACCCCACAGAGACCACAGTTCGAATCCCAGCCCAGTCAGCCTAAGACTGGCTGGGCATGCTCGCGAGTACCCAAGATCTGATGAGCTAGCCAACTGGAAGAAGGGATTGTGGTGTGACCAGACTCTCTGGAGGATGTTAATCTCTCCCACTCTTGGTGTTAGGTGTGTGCCTACATGCTAAATCATGGTAAGGAGAAAACTTTTTTAAAAAGAGAAGAAATTCAGGACCAGCAGGTGGCATAGTAGTTAAGGTGCTGGACTCCCACATGGCCAACCGTAGTTCAAGTCCCAGACCTGGTGGTTTGCTTTCTCACTTTTCTTCTCTTTCTCTCTCTCGTGGGCACCTATGCTGTATAGCAAATTTTAAAATAATGATAATAAGAAATAAAATTAAAACAAATAATTCTTAAAAAAAATTTTTTTAAAGAGAAGAAATTAGAATAGAGTAGCGGCCAGTAAGAGTAGGTATGGCCATTGTATCGGTGACCTAGCAACCGAGAATGTAGAAGGTCAGAGTGGGGAGTGGAATGTGGTAACTGAAGGGAAGGCAGGAAGCAGAGCCGAGGAGTCAGGAAGGACGGCCGAGAGGAGCTAGGCCCGGCAGCCTTGCTGGCTCTGGGAGCTGAGCCTCCTCCCGCAGCGTCGTTCGCTTGAAGGCAGCATCACTGGTTAGTAGACGCTGTCCTATGATATTGTGCTTTTTATTATCTATTATTTTTTAGTTTGCTATAGGGTGTGTGCAGTCACCAAAGAGAGATAGAGAGAGGGAGAGGAGAGAGAAAGAGGGAGGGGGAAATGAGAAATTACACCCCCGGGGGGACGGCCACGTCTGTCCCTTCACTTCCATTCATGTCTTGGGATTGGGGGCGCACACCCACACGTACCTGGCATGATTTTCAAGCTAACAGATGTGGGACATCACAGCCAGCCATGTGGGATCCTGCCACCTTAACTCCCACACCACCTGCTAGCCTGATGCTCACTTTTTATTGTTGTGGTAAAATATACATGACATAAATTTACCACTCTAAACATTTTCAAGTGTCCAGGTCAGTGGCACGACGTGTGTTCACACTGCCATGTGACTACCAGCACCTCCGTCTTCAGGCGCTCAGCTTCCCCCTCGGAAACTCTGTGCCCGTTAGGCACCGCCTCCCAGGTCCCCTGCTCCCAGCCCCAGGCAACCCCGTTCTGCTTTCTGTCTCCAGGACTTGGACTCCCCTAGGTACTGAATAGAAGTGGAATCACGCAGTACGGGGGTCCCCAAAATGTCACGGTGTTTCTGGCAAACTACGTCCAGCTGCCTCTACTCGTGGTGAGAAATGAGAGGCAGGAGCTGGAGAAAAAGGCAGTTTATTTCGGCAACTGGGTGACAGGGACACGGCCAGCAAGCACCACCACGCCGTCTCCAAAAGCTCAGCGTGTGCTCGGTACTCACAGGTACCAGCATGTGACATCATTGCTCACCACGGTCAATTAACGTCAGTCGCTTTCCTCCAAGCAGTTACCCTCATTCCTGTTCTTCTTCCAGTACCCATTCCTGGTTTCTCATCTGACCATTCCTCAACAGACCGCCCGTGACTCAGCACTTGGTCAGTTCTCGTTAGAGGCCTTCCTTCATTTCAAAATGGCTGCAGTCTCGCTAGACCTCAAGCTGGCCTGCTTCAGGGAAAATGCACATCATGAAAAAACTTGGGCATGGGCATCAATTTGGGGAGCACCAAAATTAATTCATACTTTAATTCTATTTTCCACAAACTTCTGGAATCCCCCCATTTGTCCTTCTCTGACAGGCTTATTTCACTCAGCACAATGCCCTCAAGGCTCATCCATGAGCACATGTCAGAGTTTCCTTTCTTTCTGAGGCTGAGAAGAAGAATACGACTGGGACCAGCAGTTAGCATAATGGCTATGTCGCTGGACTCCCATGTAGTCGACCGCGGTTCGAGTCCCGGACCCAGTGGCTTAAACTCACGCCGGGTGCATGTGCATGCGTGTCCAAGATCCTGAGAGAAGAATGGAGGAGAAGGGATTACAGTGTGGTCATCCCCCATGGGAGGTGATTTCTCGCTCTCTGTCTCTCTTTCTCTCTCTGTCTGTCTAGCGAGCGCACACGCCCTATAGCAAAAACCTCTCCAAAAAAAAAAAAAAAAAGAAAGGAAGGAAGAAAGAAAGGAAGGAAGGAAGAATATGATCCCACGGTCTACACAACCACATTTTGCTTCCCCATTTACCATGTGAGGGATTCCGGGTCGTTTCCATCTCTTGGTTGTCCTGAGTAAGCTGCTCTGACATGGGTGGACAGAGCTGCGTCCGGGTCCCGAATTTTACTTTATTCACGTGTATGCTCAGAAGTGGAACGCAGGGCTCACGTGGCAACTCTATGTCTAGTTTGGTAAGGAACTGCCACACGACATTCCCCAGTGTCTGGCCCATGCTTTCCATTTCCCCAGCAACGAACAGGGGTTCCACTCTCCCCGTCTCCTCGCCACGACTTAGTGTTCTTTGCTTGGCCGTCCTCGTGGGTGTGAAGTGCCGATCGTGCCAAGACCGCTTAAGCCAGGTAGAGTTCAACACAGATGCAGAAGAGGATGATATATACCCAGTAATCAATAATAAAATTAGACCTCAACTTGTACAAAACAGACATCCGTCACACAGGGATACCTACTGCCTGATTCCTATTTCCAAAACATGGGCAGAATGTAGCTAAGATGTTCAGGAATGCATGCTGAGATGATAAAAGACAAGGGGGGGGAATGGTGATAGGGTCTATCTTAAACTGAATGGTGGCTGCATGGGTGTTTGTCCCATCCTAATTCATTGGGCTGTGTGACCGGGAATGTAAGTGATGTGGCCAGTTGCGGAAGCAGGTCATTTTTAGAACATTGACTATGCACTTACTATATGATCCAAGAATTCCACTCGTGGGTATCTATGCAAGAGAGACGGGGACACATCTTCGCACAAAGTCTCAGATACGAATGTTCATAGCATTGTTCACAGACTGCCAGAACGTGGAATCAATCCATCTGATAGATGAGGGATGAATGAACAATCAGTCAGACAGGTATCCCCACGCATGGAATATCATTCAGCGGTAAAGGGGGACAAACTTCACTTTCATGCTACAACATGGGTGAACCTCGAAAACATCTCAGTAAGGGAAAAGAGCCCAACCATAGAACAGCACACCCTGTGGAATGCACGTCCATTTTTAACGTTGCGTGGATATAAACACGGCTTTAACCGAGTCCTGGGGCTGGGCTTGATGCTCTTCCCATTTTTAACATTACAAATAATGCTGTGATGACCATTTTTGTGACTAAATATTTGTGGCCAGCCCTAATTATGTGTTTGCCCCCAAAACCAGAAGTAGAACTGACTGAAGTTTAGTGCTTTTGGTAAAATGTACCAAATGGTCCTGCAGGAGTTTGCTCAGACTGCACTCCCAGCAGCAGGGTGCGAGGGCCCCGCTTGTCCTTTGTCAAATACAGCATTTCCCTGCTGGTACTGCTCACCTTCGGGGGCTGCCCCCGACCCGAGGGCCCCACCTCACGATATTCTATTTCTTGCAGATTCCTGAGTGCGCTGCCAACATGACTGTGATCGTCGATAGTACCCTTCGCCAAGTGGCAGGTTTGGCTGTGGCCACCTTAGGCTGGGTCCTGTCCATTATCTCCTTGGTCCTCGTGGAGTGGCGAGTGTGGTACATGGACAACAGCTCACCTGGCCTGGCCTGCGTGGGAATGTGGGGAGTCTGCACCTATCAGCGCAGCGGCAACTCCAACCAAATCAAATCGTGTTACCAGTACCCCTACCATGGCTCCTTTCTCCCTCTTGATATCCGTGTTTCCCAACACCTCCTGCTGGCCGCCAACATTCTGGGGCTCTTGGGGAAGACTGCCATCATCCTTGCACTTAGGAACATAAGCATGGGAATTCGCCCGAAGAATGTCACCTGCAGCCCCTTCATTGTTCCGGGAATTCTGCACATCACTTCCAGTATCTGCATTACCATCATAGTGATCTGGAATTACTATTCTGTCATAAGCATGGAGGGCATTCCCTTCCCACCATCCTACAACTTGCCCGTCAAGCCGGACACTCAGGAAACTGGCAGTGCCATCTTACTGGCAGCTCTGGCCGCCTTCCTGATGCTGTTGAGTGGGTTGTTTTACCTCTCTTATAAATTTCCCCGGGGCAACAAAGTGCATCCTGAGGTCTGAAAATGAATTTCCTAGTTGCTCTGTCTTTGCAAATCCATGACTCCCGGCAGTTGTGGGGAAGTATTACCAAATATTTGCAAGGACTCAAGACCAAGGTAGTTGGGTCACGAAGAAACCAACTTTTTCTTTTGTTGTCTTCTCTATCTGAATTTGATTCATTAATTGGTTGAATTAAGAACCTTCATTAAAAAATGTGTATCTTGCCCACTTGTCAGTTGGTCTTATTGGATCTGTATTTTAGTTATTGTTGGCTAAAGTAAATACTGCTGTAAACCGTATGTATGAAAAGTGAAAAATAGACTGGCGAGGACATTCACCTCCCACATCCCCCTCTTAAGGGGGACAGCAGAAGGTTTTCTGTCGCGAACACCAGTAGGCCTTGTTTCCTAGGTCATGGTAGTGGTCTCTGCCCCTGGGAGCTTTTCTAAGGTGCAGAAGGGAGAAGAGCAGAAGGAAACGCCACACACCCATTTCCAGGCTCAGCAACCACCAGGCTTCATCTCTGGCAGCTTTTGCCCTCTTTCCTTTGCCCTTCCTAATCTATGTTTCTTGGTCACAAGTATTTTACACAAATCCCAGACATCGTGTCTCTTCATCCTCATATACTTCAGTATTACTCTCTCAAAAGTGGCGACGTCCTTGCATAACCATATTATACATAAAAAAACTAACAATTATTTGTCGTTGTCATCAAATACTGAGCCAGATTATTTTCAATTGCCGGAGATCACATATACTCACCAGAGAGCGAGCGGGGCAGAGAGGGGGGAGTGGTCACGCCGCAACTCCTTCTCCACTGCTCCATCCTGTCAGCATCTGGGGCACGCACACACGACTCAGTGGGTTTTTCCAGTTGCTGGGGCTGGGATCCCAACAGCAGTCAGCCATGTGGAATCTGGCTCCCTTAACCCGACTATGGGACTGGCCTGACAGAATTTTTAACTGCTTCAAAGATAACTCTATAGCTTTATTTGTTTTATGTGTGCTCTTCATTCTGCCTCTTAGAACTTAATCTAAAACATGCCTCCCCCATACATATCCACACAGCACCTCCTCTCCCATTTTCTTAAAAAAAAACCCGTATATTTGCTGAAAAATGAGGGCCAATTGTCCCGTCATTCAAGTCGTCGCCTCTAGAGGATTACGGGATTCCAGGTCAGCGCTTTGAGGAAGACTCCGACATAGGTGGCGCCATGAAATCCACACTGGCTGCTTCTGCTGAGTGACGTATGGTTTTCATTCCTGTCAGTGATGCTAAGATCGATCGGGAGATTCATGGGGGGAAAGCTGGGTCCCTCTTAGAAATTTCAAACCTCCACCTAACCCTAATGGTCTCATGTATTCTTGGGCCTTGTTTGAATCAACAATCCCACTAAAGATTGTGAGTGATGCAGGGACCAGCAGGTGGCATGGTGGTTAAGGTGCTGGACATTCCCATATGGCCGACCACGGTTCAAGTCCTGGACCTGGTGGTTTGCTTTCTCAGTTTCTCTCTCTCTCTCTCTATTTCTCTCTCTGTCTCTCTCTGGTCAAATTAAAATAAATGAATGAATGAATAAAATTAAATTAAAAAAAGATTGTGAGTGATGAGTTTCAGTACTATATACATGACCAGATTTTTTTCTAAACAGAAAAATACATCCTGATTTTCCCGATGACCTAATATTATCTGGGATGCTTTTGTAAAGTTTTTCTTCATCGACGATGATTATGTGGTTATTCTAAAATCTGGCATATACAAAAGCAGTGTAAATGCTTCATTTTTTCCCCTCTAATTGTTGACTGCTGGAGTAAAAGGGAACATGCCTTAGTTACCTTTGTTACTGGTCAATGTACTACACTCGTTTTTTGATTTTGTATTTCAGTTTTTCTTTTTTAAGTACTGACTCACTTCTTGAGTATGAACTCGAGATTGTTTCTATGTTCTTAACAGGGACATTTGCACTCCGCAATCCCTTCTCCGCCCTTTTCCTTCACGGCATACCTGGTGGATTTTTCAAGCTGCCGGATCTGACACTCAGACTGTGTGGTCAGCCATGCGGGACCCAGCCCTATCCACACCACCTGCTGACCTTCAATATGTGTTCTAAAAGATAACAATCCTTCCTTTTTGATAACATAGCCACATTGCCATGATCGCACCAGAAAAAAGTAATGATTTCTAATATACTCACACGCCCATACAATGTCCAAATTTTCCTAATTGTCTCATAAATGCTTTTTAATAGTAACTTATTTGCTATTCCTTTTCATTAACTAATTGACTCATCTTTGTCACTGGAGGTACATGTACATGTGTGCCCTTTTACATGTCTCTGTGGGTATTTAAGAATTAAAAACAAAAGAATCTTAATTAAAGAATGTCATAATGTATTATTTACCTCAAACAAGTCTTTACTTTTTCAATAAAATCCACTGTATGAAAAGGATTTCCCTATAGAACGAAATGGTAAAGAGAAGGCCATATCTACAGTACAGTTAACCACTGCATCGAGTGCTAAGACTGTTGAAGATGTAGTTGAAGCTTGTTTATTTAGTTTACATGGAATTACCTCTTATACCTGTGTCTCCCCACAGTCTGTCTGCCAGCTGGAGGTCGAGGCCAAAGAAAGAGCCACCTGTTTTCCATATTTGTTGACTCCAGGCCGCTTGCTGAGAGCGTGTCTTCCCTACACAGACCTGCATGTTAATCTCTTCCGGAAATGCCACTATGGACAAACCCAGAATAATGATTTATCAGGTTTCTAGATATTTCTTAGTCCAATCAAGTTGACACCCTAAACTATGACATCTCTGTATCGGTGTGTAAAAATCTTTTTCCTCTTTCTTTTAAATTTATTTTTATTTATTTACATTTAATCACATACATATTTACAGTGTACAACATTTCTTTTTCCAGCTGAATACCATGCACGTCAGTCAAGATAAAGACAGTACTATATACATGATCATCAGCAAAGAGCTTCTCATTTTCTGTCAATCACACTTTTACTTTTTTTTCCTTCTTCCTTCCCCTCCCTCCCTTCCATACTAAACTTTTTTTTTTCACATTTTATTTTTTTTATTTTTTATCTTTTAAAAATAATTATTTATTTATTTTTATTCATTCATTCATTTTCTTTTTTAGTTTTACCAGAGAGAGAGATAGAGGGTGAGAGTGAGAGAGAGAGAAAGTGAGAAAGCAAGCCACCAGATTCAGGACTCGAACCCTGGTCGGCCATATGGGAGTGTCCAGCGCCTTAACCACCATGCCACCTGCTGGTCCCCACATTTTATTGACTCACAAGATCTTAAACTAAAAATACGGGCAAAGATAAAATCTAGTGACAAATGCACTGTAATTTTCTTCTGAAACATTTTTTTCTCTCTCCATTTCCCCTTTTACTTAAGAGAGGTATAAACTAACTTATTTGTGAAAAAAAATTAAGCTATTCTCAATTTGGTCTGTTATTTGCACAAAGCCCCATAAGAATTCAATTTCTGATGCAAGGCAACAGATACTATTATTATTGAACTTATGCCAATAACCATTCTGCCACAAAATAAGAAGGCTTACAACTATTTTGCAATTGCAAAGAGGTCAGGAAGGGAGAAAAGTTTATGTTGCAATTTAAAAAAAAATGAACAAATTGCTGAACCTATTGACAACTCATAAGAAAACCCAAAAATCTGGAAGACAAAGCATAGAAGAAAATCAGTAATGTTTTAGAGAAAAGTCATAGAATTCTATTTCACCAGTTCAATTTCATGTCATCTCTCTTTTGTTGAATTTGCAGTGTTACTATGGTCTGAGCTTATGCAAATAACCACTCTGCCACAAAATTTAAATCCTGGAAGTTAGCATTCAACATTATTATTGATATTTCCAAACTTGTCCCTATCATTAAGTTGGCCTTTTTCTTGGTCATTTTTTGTTCTTATTTCTGTCTTTTTTTCTTTTCCTCTTTTTTCAAAAATTTTTTCTTATTTATTTTTAAATTTATTTATATTTAATCCTATGTCTTTACAGTATACATTCCTTTTTCCAACACAAATACCATGCATGTCAGTCAAGACAAAGATATTACTATATACATTATCAGCAAATAGCTTCTCATTTTGTGTCAATTAAGCATACTTTTCCCAGTTTTTTCCTTCTCCATTCTCCTCCCTCCCTTCCATACTAAACTTTTTTTTTTCACATTTTATTGATTCACAAAAGATCTTAAAATATGGACAAAGCTAGAATCTAGTGACAAGTGCACTGTAATTTTCTTCTGAAACATGTTTTCTCTCTCTCCATTCCCTCTTTTACTAGAGAGAGGTATAAACTAATTTATTTCCAAAAAAATTTCAATTAATCTCAATTTGGTCTGTTATTTGCACAAAGCCCATAAGAACTCAATTTCTGATGTAAGGCAACAGATACTACTGTATTACTGAACTTATGCAAATAACCATTCTGCCACAAAACAAGAATACTCACAAATATTTTCTGATTGCAAAGGGGTCAGGAAGGGAGAAACGTTTATGCTTCAATTTTAAAAATTCTTTTATTTAACAAATTGTTGAACCTATCAATAACTCAAAAGAAAACAAAAATCCTTAAATCTGGAACACAGCACAGAAGAAAATCAGTAATGTTTTAGAAAAAAGTCATAGAATTCTATTTCATTAGTTCAGTCTTGTGTAATCTCTTATTGAATTTGCAGTGTTACTGTGGTCTGGCCTTTCCATTAACATTCAACATTATTATTGATATTTCAGAACTTGTCCCAACCATTAAGTTGGTCTTTTTCTTGATCATTTTTTTGTTCTCATATTTGTCTGTCTGTCTTTAGTTTTCCTGGTATAGCACTCCCTTCAGAACCTCTCAAAGATCTGGTCTGGGGTTGGTAAATTCTTTCAGGTTTTGTTTATCTGAGAATGTCTTTATCTTTTCTTCCCATATGAAAGATAGTCTTGCTGGGTATAGTATTCTTGGTTGAAATTGTTTTTCACTTAACACTTTGAATATATTTTCCCATTCTTTCTTTGCTTGCACTGTTTCTGATGAGAGGTCCCACGTTAGCCTGATGGACATACTTTGAAAGTAACTTGACGTTTTTTCAGCTAAAGGAATAGGGCTGGGCCCACCTCAGATGCACATGGATTCTGAAATTAGCAAGATAAAGGAGAGGTGGTCAGAGATAGGAGACAGTACTTACAGAGTTTTAAACTACATACATATACTAAAAAAAAAAAAAAAAAAAACTGGGAGAGAGGGGGAGAGAGAGAAACAGAGCCAGAAAGAAGACAGAGACTGCCCTACTTCGCTTCGCTAGGTGTTGGACTGGAAGACAAGGTTTGGAGCAGATGCTTTTTCAGATAAAGGAACAGGGCTGGGCCCACCTCAGATGCACATGGATTCTCGCTTCACTAGGTGTTAGGCTGGAAGACCGAGATCTTTATCATTGTCTTCATGGGTGCGTTTTATGAAGATGTACCTAATTCATTCAACCACGTGTGTGTGTGTGTGTGTGTGTGTGTGTGTACCTATATTTTGCATATATCTTGTTGTTTTGCCAGTAGGATAGATTTCTAAGATTAGGATAGATTCCTAAGATTGCCGGATCAAAGGGCAATGAATCTGTAAATTTTTTCAACTATACTTATTGAAAGAGAGAGAGCAAGAGAGAGACGCCCTTGACAGGGTCTCACCATGCTGTGATCCCAGCTGAGCAGAACCACTGGCATACATGGGTGTACCTAACATGCTCAGGCTGACCCGGAATCTGAGCCCAAGCCTCTCATGCAGCTCCAGAATTATCCAGTATTATGCAGTGGCACCATACTTCCTGTGCTACCATGTTTGGGCCCATCTGTAATTTGAAAATATTTTTTCTAACTCACCTATTATCAAAGTGATTCATATTGCATTCCCGGGAGCAATCTGTAGTGCACCTGCTTCCTCACGGCCTTGTCAAAAGAATGCATTGTAAGGGAAGCTATGCTCTAAACTTCATCTTCTAGGCTCCTGAAATATTCAGACAAGAAGCCATTTTAAAGCTGGGGTGTGTCCTGGCCTGTTCAGGGAAGCTATGCTCTAAACTTCATCTTCTAGACTCCCGAAATATTCAGATAAGTGAAGGAAAGATTTTGTCACAAAATGACCAGAAACAATCGCAGAGGCACAAGAAACATGAGAAACCAAGAAAATATCTCTTCCCTAAAGGAAAAGAAGAATCCCTGATCATCCACAGACAGTACAGTAGAACTCATGGAAATGTCTGATAGAGGATTCAGAATATTCATAGTGACAAAACTAAACGAGATGCAAGAGCTGAGAGACAATGAACTCCAAAAGATGCAGGAGAAAAGAGAGAACGAGTTCCAGGAGGTGCTGAAGTTCTTCCATGATCTGAAAGAGGAAATACACATCATAAAGAAGAATCAAATGGAGCTATTAGAGATGAAGGCTGCCATTCAGGAAATCAAAACATCCCTTGAAAGTATTAAAAGCAGATTAGTCCATGCAGAAAACTGAATCTTGGATGTTGAAGGCAAAACCTCTGATCTAGAAGAAAAAAAAAAACTGTGAAAATAACCAAAAAAATGAGAATACTATACGAGAAATACTAGACAGCATTAAGCACCCAAACATCTGGATAATCGGTATCCCAGAAGGTGAGAAAACTAATAAGAGCATTGATAATCTATTCCATGAAATCTTGGAAGAAAACTTTCTAAATCTAGAGAGGCATTCAAATATCCAGACCCAAGAAATACAAAAGTACCCTAATAAGATGGACCCAAGAAGATCTTCTCCAAGGCACATCATGGCCAGACTGGCCAAATCTACAGACAAAGACAAGATACTAAAATTGGCAAGAGAGAAACATCAGGTTACTTATAAAGGTTATCCCCTCAGGCTAACCTCAGATCTCTCTTCAGAAACAATGTGAGCAAGAAAGAATGGGAAAATATACTCAAAGTGTTAAGTGAAAAACAGTTTCAACCAAGAATACTATACCCAGCAAGATTATCTTTCAAATGGGAAGAAACGATAAAAATATTCCCAGATAAACAAGACTTGAAAGAATTTGCCAATTGCAGACACACTCTTTAAGAAGTTCTGAAAGGAGTGCTCGACCAGGAAAACTAAAGACACAGACAGAAATAAGAGAATAAAATGCAATCAAGAAAATGACCAATTTAATGCTAGGGACAAGAAATATCAATGATAACATTGAATGTTAACTTCCAGGACTTAAATGGAAAGAGTGGACCACAGCAACACTGCATATTCAACAAAAGAGAGCTTGAAGGCCAGCAGGTGGCATGGTGGTTAAGGTGTTGGAATTCCCACATGGCTGGCCATGGTTTGAGTCCTGGACCTGGCAGTTTGCTTTCTCATTCTCCCTCTCTCTCTGTCTTTCTCTGGCAAAACTCATGTGAAAAATAATATTAACAATAATAATAAATAAACCTTTTTAAAAAAAAAAGAGAGAGTTTGAACATAAGACTGAACTGGTGAAATAGAATTTTATGATTTTTGAGTAAAACATTACTGATTTTTTTTTTTACTATGCTTTGTTTTCCCAATTTAAACATTTTACTTCCTTTTGAGT
Organism: Tupaia tana; assembly: GCA_026018925.1. Taxonomy (NCBI): domain Eukaryota; kingdom Metazoa; phylum Chordata; class Mammalia; order Scandentia; family Tupaiidae; genus Tupaia; species Tupaia tana. Next base: position 163,663,751 of record JAKSZU010000009.1, read on the forward strand.
TGTTGATAGGTTCAGCAATTTGTTAAAATATTTTTCTTGTTTGTTTCTTTAAATGGAAACAAACTTTTCTTCCATCCTGACCCTTCTTGAACTGGAAATATTTGGGAGTATTCTTACTTTGTGGCAGAAGGGTTATTTTCATAAGTTCAATAATGCTTGTTGCATTGAATCAGAAATTGGAAATACTCATTATTAGACAGGGCTTTGACTGGAATGTTATATCTGAAGATTAATCAGAAAACTATAGAACTAAGGTGAGTCTCAAGTAAGCCAACAGAAGCTCTTAGAAAGATGGCCTGGCACCATAAACAGTTCTGCCTGGCAGAGAGGATTAGAGAAGCTGTATGAAAGAATTTATAACATAAAATAACCTGGACTTTTCCAGCCCAGCATTGTAATCAGCAGAGATTGCAAAAGAGCAACCACACCAGAGGAGTATCTTGAGAAAGACTTTGAAGGAAGAAAGAGACTGAGCTTTCTAGCAGATGGTATATCACAGAATACTTGGGCAGGGCTGAATTGAGAAGGTTTATGTGTGACTAGTGTGCTGGGCATTTGCTTTTTGACAATTCAAGTAGTTGACATGTAAATATTTTCTCAAATATTTAAAACCATACTGTTTCTGTTGTTATAGAGTCACAAACAAAATTTCACAAAATTATAAGAAATATTTTGAACATTATCTTTAAATTTCAGCATTTAAAAATTTTGAAAGTTGCTTATTTGATATGTAAAGTAAATGTTTGTGGAAATATGTAAAAATGAATAAATAAATGGAAAAAATAAAATGTAAAAAAAAGAATATGTTGTAAAATTTCTGACTTTTTTCTTCAATATGATAGGTAAGAAGTAGTACCTTGATATCATTTCTTTAAAGAATTATTTAATTTTATTTATTCATTCATTTATTTTAATTTGACCAGAGAGAGAGAGACAGACAGAGAGAAAAAGTAAGAAAGCAAACTACCTGGTCTGGGACTTGAACCGTGGTCGGCCATGTGGGAGTGTCCAGCACCTTAACCACCCCGCCACCTGCTGGTCCCCCATCAATGTCATTTATAATTATAAAAACATGTATTGCTTTTATTAGTGAGGTTAGCATTTTTTCATGTTTTAGAGCTGTATTTAGTTTGTCACTGTTGTCTGTCAGTTACATATGCTGTGTAACAAATTAGTGACTTACAGCAACATATTTATTATCTCACAATTTCTATGATCAGAAGTCTGGGCACAGCTTGGTTGGATTCTCTGCTTTCTGGTCTTTTACAAAGCTGCCATCCAAATGCCTAGTAGAATACAGATGGTGGCGCAGCAGTAACACAACATTCTGCAGACCAACCCAATCAGAATGTTCTGAGTGTGCATCTAGAGCCCTCCCTGAATACACTAGCTGTGTGCGTGGTCATGTTCTAGAGCAGGCTGGAACTGGGAGTGAATTAGGACGTGAAGATCCTGTGGTAGATGTCTGTTTGCCTCTCTGTTCCCCTTGCTCCCTCCATCTCTTCTCTGTCTGTGTTGCTCATCAAAGAAAGAATAAACTTAACACAAAATACCAACTGAGCCTGCAGTCTCATCTGAAGGCACGATGGGTAGGATCCGCTTTTTCTCACACTGTTGTTGGCAGGATTCATTTCCTCAGTTCTGATGACCAAAGTCTTGGTTCCTTGCCTTATGGGCCTTTCCATAGAACTTCTCACAACATGGCAGCTGGGTTTACCAGAGAAGTGAGATGGCCAGAAAGACTGCTAGCAACAGAGAGTGTGTGCTAACAGGAAGGAAGTCACATTTTTTTATAACCTCACCCCAGAAACTATCTCCCGTCACTTTTACCATTTTCTATACATTAGAAATGAGTCACGGGCCAGCAGATGGAGTGGAGGTTAAGGCACTGGATCCCACATGGTCAGCTGTGTGGTTTGAGTCCCAGACTTGATGGCTTGAAAGTTGTGCCAGGTGTGTGTGTGTGTGCGTGCGCGCGCACATGCACATGCCCAAATTCATAAGAGGAGACTGGAAGAGAAGAGATTGCAGCATGGCCATCCTCCGTGGAAAGTGACTTCTCACTTTCCCTCTCTTCCTCTCTTTCTGGTGAGCATGCACACCCTATAGTGAAAACAAAAGCCAAAGAGAGAGAGTGTGAGAGAGAAATGAGTGACTAGGTCCATTCCAAAGGATACAGGAGGGGAGCATGGGCATGAATTTGAGGAAGGTGGGGATCTCTGGGTCCATGTTACAAGCTGCCTGGCATAATCGCTACTTATTTCTAGCCCATTCTTCTATTGGTTCTTGGTATCCTTGATTTATGGGAGCTCTTCATATATTATGAATATTTGCCCTTTGTACTCTCAGTTACAAATGCCTTTCTTTTCTCTTTTAATTGTCAGAGGGTATGTGTGCTCACTTGAAATAGAGAGAGCGAGAGAGAGAGAGAGAGTGGGAGAGAGAGAGAGAGAGAGAAATCATCCCTCAGTGGAGTGTAGTCACATAACAATCTTTTTTCCTCCATCCCATCAGGATTTTGGGGCATGCATACCCATGTGAGCAACGTGCTTTTCAAGCTCCTAGAGCTGGGATTTGAACTTTGATTGGCCATGTTAGATTTGGCTTCCTATGCAGAACGCTCAACCCCTGTGCTACAGGACCAGCTCTACAAATATCTTTCTTAATTTGTCATTTGCTTTTGCACTGTGCTTACGGTATTTTGGGCTAAGCCAATTTTTTTTTTTTTTTTTTTGAGAGGTTTTTGCTATAGGGCGCGTGTGCTCGCCAGACAGACAGAGAGAGACAGAGAGACAGAAAGCGAGAAATCACCCCCCAGGGGGGATGGCCACACCGCAATCCCTTCTCCTCCATTCTCCTCTCGGGACCTTAGGCACGCACGCACACGCGCCCAGCGTGAGTTTAAGCCACCGGGTCCAGGACACGAACCGCGGTCGACCACGTGGGAGTCCAGCGACATAGCCATTATGCTAACTGCTGGTCCCAAGCCAATTTTTGATACCCTTTACATATTGTCAAATTTATCAGTCTTTCTTACATTACTTCTGATAGTTGAGTCATACTTAGGTATATTTTTCTTTCTCCATGTGATGAAGAGATTCCTTTTTCTTTTCTTCCTTTCTTTTTCTTTTTTTTTTTTTCTTTTTTTTTTTTTCTTTTTGTGCTAGTACTTGAATGGTTTCACCTTTACTGTATTAATTTGGAACTTATCATGATCCATTCAGTATGATAGCTCCATTCAGCATATTAGACCAAATTTTTCTTTTTCAAAATAATGCTCTTTTTAGGGGAACCAGCAGTTAGTGTAATGGCTATGTCGCTGGACTCCCACGTAGTCGACCGCAGTTCGCGTCTCGGACCCGGTGGCTTAAAACTCATGCCGGGCGCACGTGCGTGCGTGCCCAAGATCCCGAGAGGAGAATGGAGGAGAAGGGATTGCGGCGTGACCATCCCCCCTGGGGGGTGATTTCTCGCTTTCTGTCTCTATGTCTCTCTCTGTCTGTCTGGCGAGCGCACGCGCCCTATAGCGAAAAACCTCTCAAAAAAAAAATAATAATGCTCTTTTTAGTATCAAATAACATTTGACAAAATAATCCACATTTTCTTCACTCGTGTGTTATATGTTTTCATAGTCTAAATTGCCATAGATATTGGGCTATTTTGCGTGTTTGACTCTTTTAGTGTACTTATATGTCCTGCGGGAGCCCCAAATCTGAGAGGGCTTGCCCCTGATGTCGACGGATTCCAAAGAGCATACCTGGAGGTCCAGCAGAGAAACACAGGAGTCTACTTGCTAGGGCAGCTCGGTGGACAGTGCGTAGAGAATGGCCCGAGCCGTCACAGAACGCAGGCTCAGGTTATTCTGTTAACAACAAGGCATTCGTAAACCAGGTAAAGATCAACAGGGATTCCCTGTCACCAAGACAGGGACTGGTTTGTTCCGGCATTGTTTAGGGGTTACAATACCAGATTAGTTTCTCGGTGAACAGAATCAGCAGAGTATGTTTAAGGTTTAGTGCCTCTAATCTTGTGATGTTAATGTGGGAGTGTGGGCATACCTCTAAAACAGCCCTGGCCGGGGGCCGGGTTCCACAAGGTGGGGGAACAATCAGGAGAGGCTGGACCAGCAGCCAGAGCTCGGGGAATAGGGGGAGGAGGGGGGAGAGCTCAATGTATGGAACTTAACCTCACCGCACCCCGACACTGACTCACCCACCCTCACAATCTTCACAAGTCACGCATCTTGCACTAGGCCCCTAGGTGTGTGCGAGGCAAACATGGCGTCCAGAGCCCACAAATCCAATAGAGGGCCCAAGTTCCGAATCACGGTAAGAAAATGACAGCAATAATACCGATGAAGAGTTGTTTTCAGAAGGAGCTAAGGGAACTAGACCAAGCCGAAAAGGGATCGTCTGCCATTTTTGAGATAGGAGAGATTTCTGTACCCAGAGCGTTAAGGGCAGTGGCCAAATTACGCTGATCGTCGGGAATTTGGACACGGCATTCCATAGAATGGCTCGGCTGCCGCCCTGAGCTGTGGCAAGCGTATCCAGGGCCGTCCTGCTCTGCGGCACCACTCTGCTCGCACAGGTGACCTCATCATTTAACAGAGATGGAGTATGTAGTATGAGTAAGCGCATGAGCCGTGTGGTTAGCAAGAGCCTCTACAGCCTTTTCTATGTAAATATCACCGGCTGGTGGGGAGAAAATCCACAATGAGTAGAACCACCGAGGGGTGCGATCAACCCAGTGTCTGGCAGAACACAAATCCCAGTTAGAAGGTTTGGGGGAAGGGCGTCTAATATCCTGCCAGGTCTGTAGGGCCACCCCCAGGCACATCTACCGGCCCAATTATAGCATAAACAGGGCCATCTGTGGGTACCACAGGCTCATAGGAGGCCCTCGCAGTTAAATTGGGGTTCTGTCAGGTTCTGCCACTTGGGGTTCTGTTCAGTAAGAGTTACGGTGTAGACACATATTTGCAATGGTGTCCACCCCACGCTTTGGGGTGTTTCGATGTGAGTGCCATTTAGACATTCATAACAGTAGGTGGTATGTTCTCTAATCTCCATCTGGACAGCCGTCAACCCCCTAGACCACCCCATACTGCATATCCGAGTACAGGCCGAGTCCTCGTGACCCGTTCCTGGACTAAATGAAAGACACATGTCTTGGTCTCGGCCAGGCTCATTAGTTCACAGAGTGTCTGCAGCAGCCTGCCAGTTAGACAGGAAGGCCCATTCCGAGTGGTTAGCAAGGTGCGTTCTCCAGGGAATTGCAGAGGTTGTGATGTGGGAACTCAGAGCACGCCCAGCAGGCAGACTTGTGTGCTTGCGTGAGGGTGCCGGCCCATTGCAGGGGTGTACCCCCCACCCCTAGGCCTAAGGATGATAAGTCAGATGTTTCAGTGGCACAAGCAAAGGTAAGTCTCTATTACCGAGTAATATACAAGTAACATTCCTACCCTGGGACAGGAGGGTGACACTCTGGAGAGACCCCCCCCCCCGGGCTTAGTATACGGTGCCCGATCAGGCCCTGGGGCACTTCGATCCATGACATGGGAAGCGAGAGGAGTCCTAAACTGCCATATAGCAATTATTAATGTGCCCTTGGTCATAGTACTTGGGCCAGGGTGGTGGCACTTTACAGTAGTCATCCACTCGCCCATAATTTCAGGGTGAATGTCCACGGTGCTAGGAGGGAGCACCAACAGGGTTCAGAATGAAGCCCCAGGGCCAGTGGAGGATATTATCCCCTGGTTGTATGTCCTGGGGGCTGGTGGCACCAAGTTTTTCTCTCAGCAAGTTATTGTACCCAGCTAGGTCGCCATAGGGCTTCCTGGGTGCAAATCTGCAGCTGTGTGGGAGTGACTCCAGGCTAGGAGAGGTGGCCAGCCCACGGCGCTCAAGGACTTGTGGTCCGCCCCTGCAGAGGGCTGATCTGTCCTCAGCACTCCCTGCGGCATCTGTGGGGCTATAGGGAGGCGAAAGCGCCAGTCCATGTGCATTTGTCCAGCCCACTGTCGTACCTGACGTCGGGTGAAATGTGTTCTTCGATCACTTTCGGTGACTTCTGGCGTCCCATAAGCTGCGAATGGCTGCAGCGGCCCTGTGTGGCAGTGCACTGAGTGGCCTGGCAACTTAGGGATGCTTGCAGAATGCCTGCGGTGGTGCCCACACAAGTCAAAGCCAAACTGGTCCCTTCCAAAGAGGGGAGGGATCCGATATAGGCTATCTGCCATCCAGTCAGGGCCTCCCTGCCCCTGTCGCTGTGTCCCTGTTCTGTTGGGAGCTGGCGGAGCCGGCGCTCTGAACACAGCGGACGTTCACTGCAAAGCTGCCGCAATGTCCAAGTGTTTCAGGAGAATTCCCCAGGCTTTTGTTACTTCCCATAAAGTCTTCTGCCCCGCACGTGTCCCTTTCTGGTGAAGCTATTTCCTGACATCTTTGGCAAGGGCTTCTTCCAGCCATCAGATGTACGCCAGCACACCAGCCTCATGGCCAGGGCTTTGAAGGGGTGAGGAGGCAGACACATGCCCGGGAGTGGGACTCTCAGTCTCGCTGGTGCTCTCTCTCTCTTTCCTTCTTTCTTCTTTTTTCAGTTCATATCATTGTTTTCACATTTGAACTCCACTGGAGGCAGGGATGAAGTACCACCTTCTATTCCATGGATGACGTCCATGGTGCTGAGCTAACTGGTTATCCTAAGAATGCAGGGTCCCTACTTTCTCTAACTCGTAGGTCTCTCTGGTTTCTGGAAGCATCCACTGAATCACCATGCTGCCAAATCCACACAGAGCCAGTCGGCAGTGTCCTTCCCTTCGATCTTAACATGCGGCTCACTTTTACACTGAGGGTATTTGTACATTTTCACAATGCGGTAGGCCACGGCTTGTAAGTGTCGGGTGGACGCCCCACTACCAGTCACAAAATAATCTGTATATTTCATTTCTGGAGGAAACTTGGTCACACAATTGTCTCTTACATTTTCTTGCATCAGTGGAACCAACACATGGATGTAGAATTTGGAAACAGTATGATCTGTTGCACTTGACTCTGGGTGTCCCGCGCCAGAGGTCCCCTCCGCCCTCTCCTCCAGCCAGGCCCGCTGTGCAGGCCACGCACAAAGTCTGGGGTCAGGCAGGACCGGCTGAGCCCTAGTCTCACAGAACACCGCCCCTCAGTCAGCAGCTGAAGCTGCAGCCCAGCATGCGCCAGAGCGGGGTGCTGACCCCGCTCCCTGACAGAGGGCCCTGTGCCCCAGGAGCAAACCAAGGAGCTGAGCCATGCAGCCACCCGGCGCCATCACCTAGTCTTGCCAACTTCGTAAATGTCTTGCCCGCCACAAAGGTTTGCTCATAATGTTTCATTGCTGTTGGTGCCATTGTGTCATCTACACGGTCAGTCCTTTAAAGACTGCCCAGTTATCCGTGCAGGTGGCTAGGGGCCCCTTCTCCTCAGCAACCATGATCCATGTAGCTCTGAGCTCTGCCCATTGGCTACTCTGCCCCTTGCTGTCTCCCATCCACATGGTGTCTGTAAAGGGCCGGTCTGTTACAGCGTTTCACTTGGGGGTGGGGGGTGGGGGCTGACCAGCAGGAGCCATCCATGCACGAAGTGTAGTCTAGCACTGGAGGCATTCCCTCCTTCTGGGAGAAGGAGAGCGAGCAGAGGCCTCTACTGGAAGGGCATCTGTGTTCATCAATGTCACAGGCCCCCAAAGCAGGAGCTGTTCATGGCTTACGGGCCTGGTAGATAACTTACAACACTGTTGCAGATTAGCTCGCCACTGGTGGAAATTGTCACCTAGGCAGCTGAGCTTCATGATCTGTGGGACAGGCCACGTACCCACCCTGCAATGGAGAAGGCTGTCCTCACTGCGATAGGTTTGTCTTGTTATGGGCTCAGTAGCTATCAAAGCGGAATAGATTACCTGCTGCCTGGTAGGGCTGTTTCAGGTCTTAGCTCCCTTCCAAATGTGTGACCAGAACCAAATGGGGAGTCCAGCTTTCCCCTGCCACTGAGAGAACCCCCAGGCATACGTCTCCGGGGTGATGTTAACATTCGGTTCACAGGGGAGTGGTTGATTTAGAATGCCTAGCGCCCGCACTGCACCCACTGCACTCTGAGCTGCACGGAATGCCTGTGGTACTCCTCCATCCAATTCCATTGGGCCCCCTTTTTGGTCGGTTTTTACAAAGGATGGACTAGTTGAGCTAAATGGGGGCAAATATCCACCAGTAACCCAATAAACCTGAAAATTCCTGTGGCTGTTTAGGAACAGCAGGATAGGGAAAAGCTTGGATTCTATCAATCACAGCTGCTGGCATCACCTTTCCTCACCTGACCAAACAGCGCCCAAGAATCTGACAGATAAGCCAGGCCCTTGTCCTTCTTTTTTGGTATACAGCCCATCCTGAGCCAGCAAGTGATCCACGAGCCAAGGAGCCCTTCGTTCCAGGTCTGGAAGAGAGTCAGAGGTTAACCTGTTATCACCAATATAATGACATAAAGACACTGTATTCGGCTTACTGCATTTTTCCAAGTCTTGGGTGACAAGGCCATGACCAAAGGTTGGGCTGTGGAGATATGAAAAAGCAAATTGGTCCTGATAATCTGCATTAATATCAACACTGAAAACGCATTAACTAAGTCAACAACAAAATGTAAGTACCCAGTTGCAACCCCCAACTGGTCGAGAATGTCTGCCATGTTAGGGACAGAAGCACGCAGGGAAGGCGCGACCTTATTCAGTTCTCTGTAATCTATTGCCCATTGTCCAAGTACGTCCACCAGATAGTTATACTGTTTAACTGCCGCCACCTAGTCAGGGATGGGGACGACAAATGGAGGGTACAACAGCCTTCACAGCTCATACCTTGAGGCGGAACTCCCCAAAGCAAGCTTGCCAACATAATTCTTGTACTATGTCAATACGTAGTGTGAACTCCTTTATGGAAGATTTGTATGGGCATGGAGGGAGTTACCTAATACCTAATATCAGAGATACTTCTGTTACTTTGACTGTATTTCCTCCATAGCCATCGATTGCTGTTAAGGGTCTCTCTAATCTACTAGGGTTACTGCAAGTAAATGTACATCCGGCCTCTCTATCAACCGATGCTAACACTCTCTGTCCATTTCTTGATGCCCAGTGTATTGCAAGCTCCACCTCTGGTCTGATCCACAGAGGAGGCTTGCATGTCCCCTGGGACTTGGCTTTCCCCCTTATGCTGATGGCCAAGTCCAGTGAGGTAGACCTGTCTCCTCAGCCAGAGGGGTGCTGGGAACAGCATGGTCATTGTCCCAGCAGATGGAATTATCGCATGAGACATCTTAAAGGTGGAGGGGAGGGGCATTACCAGGCTTCTTTGGAGTTCATTCCAGGACTTGTACTTCAGATTTTTTTTCAGGTAGGGGGTGGAATCTCTTTTCTTTCGGCAACTATTTCCACAGCCTGACTAAAACTACATTAGGCTGCTTGTCTAAATTTTTTGGATCCCCTCCAGCCTTTATTAGATCTACCTAATAGATCTGTTTGCTGGTGACCTTAGTAGGTCCCATGTCTTCATCCCCGTTTCTGTTTCTTTGACTCTTTAATTTTACCTCACACCTTTCAAATCCCCTTCTTTAAAAAAAAAAAGAATTATTTCATTTAACTTTATTTTTATTTTTTAATTTGACCAGAAAAGGAGAGAGAGAGAGAAAGTGAGAAAGAAAGCCACCAGGTCCAGAATTTGAAACTTGCTTGGCCATGTGGTAATCCAGAGTCCTTAACCACCATGCCACCTGACCGGCCAGGCCCTCAAATCCCCTTCTTTTGTCTTGTAACTTCAATCTGCCCTAGGTCAGCTATTGCTTGGGTAGCCCAGTGAACATGATCACCCACCACAGGGGCAAGGACTGAGATGAGAGTGCCATAATAGAAGGAAGAGGCTGACTGTAATATCCTGACTTTCATACCAGCAATAAAGTCCATGTTATCTGGCCCCTTACAAGGGTTGGTGTAGATGGCACTACACATTCCTAGCTTCCAGTAAATTCCTGTAATTCTTCCTTGGTATTCCACTTGGGGACTGAGTATGGTAGATAACTCTCATTGGGCCAGACAAGGCAGCATGCCATGGCAAGCCAGGTTAACAAGGAAGCATTCTCATCCTTCACTGAGGCACCATGACTGTGCTTCCTCAGTAACAGGTGACCAGTTACAGAAGACATCTTCCTAATCTCCTCACCTGAGAGGATTCCATCCATTTCTGCATCCCACATACACAAGAGCCACCCTGCCACACTTTCATGACCCTTCTGGCTAAATTTAGTCACTAGTTCGACCAACTCAGTTGACACAGGTGGTCTAGCCATAGTGTGTAGCAACGGTTGGGGCAGTGGCATTCCCTGGAGCCAACTCCCTCAGGTTGTGGCTGTATGATTTTTCGTTTCTGGATTACTACAGGTCTAGCTTCCAGATCTTCCTCATTACCGTCTGTTACCTCAGTGAAACCCTCTTTACCTGAGGAATTTTAATCCTCAGTGGGGTCCCACCTTTGGGGATTCCAGCCTGCCCATGCCACTACAGTACAGATTCATGTTAATGGCATTCCCTGTCCTTTACCCTTGCAAAGTGGCAGGCTAATCCTTGTAATTGTTGTTGTCTGCTGTAGGAGGCAATTAAGCAGGTCTCTAGTCTCAGCCTGTGTGACTCATGTGTCTCACTGCAGACACTGTCCATGCATAGGCAGCTAACCCTTGCTCTGTTGCTAGTATAGAACACAAAGGAATGGCCAGCTGACAGCTGCGGTGATAGCCTTATTTTTCTTTTCTTTCTGAAGGTTCCCCTTCTCAACTGCTCTTAAAAGCTCTAGTAGTCTTGGGAGGTGGCATGGTGGTTAAAGGCGCTGAACTCCTACATGGCTGACCATGGTTCAAGTCTTTAACCTGGTGGCTTGCTTTCTCACTTTCTCTCTCTCCCTCTCTCTCTCACTCTGTCCCTCTCTGGTTAAATTAAAAATAAATAAATAAAGTGAAATCATTCTTTTTTTTTTTTTAAAGAAAGCTCTAGCAGTCTTACAGGTGCTTTGGTGGTGTTCTTGTACTCTCGTGGTGGCCCCCAGTTGTCTAAAAGACTGGCTACCTCGTACCACATCAAATTGGAAGCCCACCCTGGTACTTCCCCCAGCGGCATCCTCTTGCCCTCAGTTTTCCCCTTGCGGTCACTGCAAAGGGGTGCTCTTTGGAATCCTGCTGATTGTGCCACTTGTCCTGGGGGAGCCTGAAATCTGAGATGGCTTGCCATGATGTTTATCGATTCTGAATAACACACTTGGAGTTCCAGCAGAGGCAGAAATGAATTTACTTACTAGGGAAGCTCTGCTGACAGCAGGCAGAGAATGGTCTCCACTGTCAGAGAGTACAGGCTCAGGTTATCTAAGGTTATATTAAAAACAAAGCATCCATAAATCAAATAAAGATCAACAGGGATTCCCTGTCACCAAGACAGGGACTGGCTCCTGTATACCTTGTTTAGGGGTTACAATACCAGATTAGCTTATCAATGAACAGAATCAGCAGAGTATGTTATGGTTTAGTGCCTCTAATCTTGTAATATTAACATGGGAGGGACGGAACTGGCCAGGGCCAGTTCCATGAGGTAAGGAAATGATCACGAGAGACTCACAAGGTTCAGCTGGGCCAGCAGCCGGATCTCAGGGAAATAGGGTAAAGGGGTAGGGGCGGGCGAGAGCTCGATGGATGAACCTTGCCCTCATTGTGTATACATGTACCAATACTCTGTTAAATTTTAGACACTGGGGTCAGCAGGTAGTGTGGTGGCTAAGGTGCTGGATTCCCACACAGCTGACTGGAGTTCAAGTCCTGGACTCAGTGGTTTGAAACTCATGCTGGGGGTGTGTGCGTACATGTCCAAAATCCTGAGAGGGAATTGAGGAGAAGGGATTGCAGTGTGGCCATCCCCTCAAGGAGTGATTTCTCACTTTCCCTCTGTCTCTGTCACTCTCCAGCAAGCACACGTGTCCTATGGCAAAAACCTAAAAAAAAAAAAAAAATTAGAGACTTCAAAAAATGTGTGGAAAAATAGAGACAAAGGATAAATTTATTTGGTGCAAAATTTTTGAAATCCATGCATAGTTTTTTCATAATATTCATTTTTCAAGACCCCTCACATTAGTCAGGGTTCTCTAGACAGACAGAACCAATAAGAAAAAGATGAGATGTATAAATAGATAAGAGTTTCTTCAGGGGAATCATCCCATGTGATTATGAGTGCTGAGAAGCCCCATGACAGGGCAACTGAAAACTGGAGAACCACGAAAGCCAGAATCATGGCTCAATCCAAGGGCGAAAACCTCAGAATCAAGGAAGCTGGTAGTGTAACTCTTAGTCTGAGGCTAAAAGCATGAGATCCCAGAGGGCTGCTGGTGTAAGTAATGGAGTTCAAAAGCAGAGAGCCTGCAATTCTGATGTCCAAGGCAGGAGAAGAAGGGTGTCCCACTCCCAGGAGAGAAAGAATTTGTCTTTCCTCTGACTTTTTGTCCTATGCAGGCCCCCATGGATTGGTTAGTGCCTGCCCATATTGACAGGATTTTCTCAACTCAGTCCACTGACTCACAGCCACTCTCCTTTGTGTCACTCTCACAGACACACCTAGAAACAGTGCTTTACCAGTTCTTCTTAATCCTGTTCAGTTGACATCTATAATTAACATCACAGAGACTTATTTTAAAACAATATGGGGGCTAAAAGGTGATGTGATGGTTAAGGTGCTGAACTCCCACATGGCTGACCATGGTTTGAGTCCTGGACCTAGAGGCTTCCTTTCTCACTTTCCCTCTCTCTCTGGGGGGAATTAAAATAAAAATTAAAATAATAGTAAATAAAAATAATTCTTTTTAAAAGAGATTTTTACTACAGGGTGCATGTGCTCACTGGAGAGACAGAAAGCAAGAACTCAACCTCCAGGGGGATGGCCACACCACAAACTCTTCTCCTCCATTCTCCTCTCAGGATTTTGGGCATGCACGCATACACTCACACCTGTGAGTTTCAAGCCTCCAGGTCTGGGATTCGAACCATAGTCAGCCATTGTAGGTAATCCAACAATGTAACCATTACACCATCTGCTGGTACCATTAAATAAGTAATTCTTAAAAATATATGTCGTCCTATTCCCTCCACACACTTAAAACTTTCTTAGTTGTTTCTACTTACTTTCCCATAGGAAATTTATAATCAACTTGTCTTGTACCAGACTGGAAAATAAAACTCTCAGCATGTTTATTAGGATCATGCTGATTTTTAAAGTTAACTTTACATCTTTATAATACTTAATCTCCTTATCCAAGAACATGGTATATCTCTCTTTTTGTTCAAGTCTACTTTTGTATTCTGAGAAATGTTTCTGGTAGTTTTCATTGTGTTGGATTGTTTCTGGGATGGGCCAATTATTAATAAAGCTACTATGCAAATTTGCATTGGGGTTTATGCATGTATGCAAGTTTTTATTTCTCTTGGGTAGATATCTCAGAGTAGAATTGCTGGGGCAAAAGGTAAATCTAATTCCTTCTTAGATCTTCAACTCATGCAGAATGGTACTTTTCCATTCATCATTTCTATAACAGGTGCAGAGAGGAAAGTGAAATCTTTCTTCTCTTTTGGTGACTATTAGTACAACTACTAGTACAACTATTAAGACAGCTTTGGATCTGGTCCTGTTATGAGTGGATGGTCTTTTCCATCTGTCTTTTTCTAATGCATAAGCATTTTAAAAAGAAAAGATAAGAAATAGGAACTGGAGCTGTGAAAAATTCCTTTCAGGAACTAAGACTGAAGATTTTCTGCTGAGACTTCACCCTCCAGGCCCCATTCTTGAGTGTCTCCATGCACTGAGTGTCTAGACAGGTCTAAGTGAACCATAGTCAAACATTCAAATACTATTAGGGTCAGAATGTTCCTCAATTCCCACTGAATCTGACACACAAAGGGAGAACAATGGAACTTCTGAGAGATTGCAGGTCACCTCCTCCTGCACGCCTCTGAACATTCAGATTGAACTTCAAGAAATTAGGAAGAAATGTATAACCCATCAGATGATCAGAAATTACCACAGGGTTTACACAAGAAATGTGAGAAACCAAGAAAATACCTTTCCTCCAAGGGAAAAGAATAACTCCTCTTCATCCACAGACAGTACAATGGAACTCATGAAAATGTCTGATAAAGAGTTTAGAATATTCATAACAACAAAGCTAACAGAGATGCAAGGGAAGAGTGACAATGAACTCCAGAAGATGCCGGAGAAAAGAGCCTATGAGTTCCAGGAGGTGAGGAAGTTCTTGCACGATCTGAAAGAGGAAATTCACACCATAAAAAAGAATCAAATGGAACTGTTAGAGATGAAGGCTGTAATACAGGGAATCAAAATCTCCCTTGAAAGTATTAAAAGCATACCAGATCTGGGACCAGCAGATAGTGTAATGGCTATGTCACTGGACTCCCATGTAGTCGACTGCAGTTCAAGTCCCGGACCCGGTGGCTTAAAACTCACACTGGGCGCGTGTGTGTGCGTGCCCAAGATCCCGAGAGGAGAATGGAGGAGAAGGGATTGTGGCGTGGCCATCCCCCCAGGGGTGATTTCTCGCTTTCTGTCTCTCTCTCTCTGTCTGGCGAGCGCATGCGCCCTATGGCAAAAACCTCTCCAAAAAAAAGAGCATACCAGATCATACAGAAGATCAAATCTCAGATGTAGAAGGCAGAATCACTGGCCTAAAAAAATCCACCACGAAGACTGAGGAAATAGCCCCCAAAATAAGAAAAATATACGAAAAATACTGAATACCATTAAACGTCCAAACGTCCAGATAATTAGTATCCCAGAAGGTAAAGAGACTAAAAAGGGCATTGATAATCCATTCTATGAAATCCTGGAGGAAAACTTTCTAAAGCTAGAGAGGCATTCAAAGATCCAGACCCAAGAAATACAAAGGACCCTACATAGAATCAACCCAAGATCTTCTCCAAGGCACATCACAGCCAGATTGACAAAAACCACAGACAGAGACAAGATACTAAAATTGGCGAGAGAGAAATGTCAAGTTACTTTCAAAGGCTATCCCATCAGTCTAATGTCAGACCTCTCATCAGAAACAGTGCAAGCAAGGAAAGAATGAAAAAATATACTCAAAGTGTTAAGTGAAAAACAATTTCAACCAAGAATACTATACTCAGCAAGGTTATTGTTCATATGGGAAGAAAAGATAAAGATATTCATTCTCAGATAACAAACCCTTAAAGAATCTACCAACACCAGACCATCTCTTTGAGAGGTTCTGAAGAGAGTGCTATACCAGGAAAACTAAAGACACGCAGAAATAAGAGAACAAAACATGACCAAGAGAAAGGCCAACTTAATGGTAGGGACAGTTATCTGCCAGAATTTAAATGGAAAGATCGGACCACAACAGAAAATAGATTAAGTACATGAGACTGAACTGGTGAAATAGAATCTTATGACTTTTGACTAAAACGTTACTGATTTTCTTCTATGCTTTATTTTCCAGATTTAAGGATTTTTGTCTTCTCTTGAGCTGTCAATAGGTTCATGTACCTACTATTTGAACAGAATCCTCACCTGTTTCCGGGCTTTAAGTGTTAAGCAAAGTTCTCTTAACATTTTTTTATTTTGATTTATTAAAGCTAAAACTGCTTTTCTTGAAATTAAAAACTATATTAAAAAAGATTGAATGTGGGACCAGCAGTTAATGTAATGGGTATGTTGCTGGACTCCCACGTAGTCGACCGTGGTTTGCATCCCGGACCCTGTGGCTTGAAACTCACGCCGGGGTGTGTGCGTGCGTGCCCAAGATCCCGAGAGGAGAATGGAGGAGAAGGGATTGTGGCGTGGCCATCCCCCCTGGGGGGTGATTTCTCGCTTTCTGTCTCTCTGTCTCTGTCTGTCTGTCTGGAGAGCGCATGCGCCCTATAGTAAAAAACCTCTCCCCCAAAAAAAGATTGAATGTATAAAAGAACAAGAAATAAAAAATAAATTTACAAAACCCTATTTAATGAGTGCAGTAAACTATATAGCTCAGCTTGGTGTTACTTTCTAGTATACTCATTCTACTCAGAGCTCCACGCCTGCAGTCAGACATGTGTTCACAGATACGTATAAATCAGCTGAACTTGCTACTGAAAGTATTTAGATTAAGATATATTGTGAATCGATCAAATGTGAGCGGAAAAAAAGGAATGCAAAGCAACTGTAGAAACCAAAACAGTGTGGAAGGAGGGTGGGAAATGACAGAGGATGAGAAATGGGGTGGGGGGAGGATACATACATACATATATATATACACACACACACACACACACACACACACACACACACACATATATATAACAAGAAAGGGAAACTTATTTGTTGACAATAGCAACAACTAAAAGGCAGCTTTGCTTTGTTTTTAAACTTGACTTAGGAGCATAGGTTCTGTTTATACGAATGTATAGGACTGTTCCCAGGAACCACCCAACACGTGTGCATTTCATGGACTGAGCGGTGCCTTTTTCCTCTCAAACTTAATGGGTATTCTAATTAACTCCCAGGATAACTTCTAAGCTCCCAAAGTGTCCTCTTGTTTGATTGCATTCCAAAATTAGACAAAGGCAAATGGTTTATTCAAAACATCTATTTACTTACTGGAAGTTGGAAGTGATCAAGGTAGGAAGGGCAATAATGCATTGTTTTCTTTTTTAAACAGTTAATATGGTCTCCTACCCATAAGCTCCAGTATGTCAAAAGAACAATGTGGGTTTAAGATGTCAATTCAATATTATCAGGTTTTGTGTTTTTTTTGGAGAGGTTTTTGCTATAGGGTGCATGCACTGGCCAGAAAGACAGAGAGAGACAGAGAGACAGAAAGCGAGAAATCACCCCGAGGGGGGATGGCCACACCGCAATCCCTTCTCCTCCATTCTCCTCTCGGGATCTTGGGCACGCACTCACACGCACCTGGTGTGAGTTTTAAGCCACCGGGTCCAGGACATGAACCGCGGTCGACTACATGGGAGTCTAGCGACATAGCTATTACGCTAACTGCTGGTCCCACTATCTAATTTTTTTTAAGAGCTTTTTTTGCTATAGGGTGCGTGCGTTCGCCAGAAAGACAGAGAGAGACAGAGAGACAGAAAGCGAGAAATCACCCCCTAGGGGGATGGCCATGCTGCAATCCCTTGTCCTTCATTCTCCTCTCGGGATCTTGGGCATGCACACACACGTGCCCGGCGTGAGTTCAAGCCACTGGGTCCGGGACTCGAACTGCAGTTGACTACATGGGAGTCCAGCGAAATAGCCATTACGTCAACTGCTGGTCTCAACTATCTAATTTTTTAAAACAATTTTTCTATAGAACAAAATAATCCTATAGATCCCTCCCAATTTTTTTTTGTATCTACAAGAGTTAGAAGCGAAGTGAAAAACTTTATAGTTCATATTAACCAAAGTATTTTAACTTAAATGATGACAAGTATTTTACCAATAGTAATTTAACATAGCATAATTCCTTTTAGGATCTAAAATGACCTGAAAATTTTATAACATTATACTTACAATCACCAGATTTACCTTTAAAAACTATATGCGTGGGCTATCTAAATACCAAAAGATACCAGAAAGTCAGTTATTTACTTCCCTATTAACTTTTTATAACACATTAAATATGTATACCATATGGATATTAGATATTTACCTTAAGTTGCTGATAACTCTGAAATCTATTTTTACTAAATCAATAATACCAAAACAATTTTGTAGTTTAATTGGTAAAACCTAGGCTGACAATTATGAAGACATTTTAATTTTAATTTTTGAATTTGTAGCAGGCTTATTTACCTAAGTCACGTGAACTTGAAAGCATTTGGATTAAATGCTATGAGCACTCTTTATTTTACATGCCAAATTTAGAATTCCTTAAGGACTTTGCCACATAAACATAACATACAACATACATAAACACATGTACAACAGAAAAGAACATATAAGAGTTATAAAAGTATCCCTGTATCAAGCTCACCCTTCCTACCTGGCTCTCGGCAACAGGAAGGTTGTTATCACCCTCCTGATAGCCCAGATATACACACAGAAAACTCACCACTGGAATGGGACGTGAAGTCGACATTCAGGAAGTACATCCACATATGGATGCTGATTCCTTCAAAGACTACCCTGGACATGAGTGATGAGATTTAATTCCTCACGTGAGATACATGTAAGCGCAAAAAAAGAAAAATGAAAACAAACAAACAGACAAAACACACACACACACACACACACACACACACACACACACAAATAAAAACAAAGAAACCAGATACTAATGACAAACCTTCTGCTAAAATTTTTTTACCAACCTCCAGGTTAAACGTCAATACCTAACCGTATGCCCAAGGTAGCTGACCTTCTCTGGTAGCTGTCTACCCATATGCCTTCCAGGTTTGGGGGTAACTTTCCTCTCTACCAGAAATGTTTACTTTTGCATTTTTTTATACCCTACAGCTCAATTTTCCCTTCACATGGCAGCACACCTTTCAGAAAACTCACTTCCTACAAGCTCCTTTGAGCAAAAGTTGTCAATGAGCTGGCATTTCTCATGATAGCCCTTCTGCAAGCTGCTCCTCTTCTCATATAAAGTTAACTTCTCAAAAGCTGAACAGGCCTAGATAAAAAGCCCAAACAAAACCCCAGACACAGATGAGAAAAAAAAAGAAGAAACCAAAATCCTCATCTCAGTTTTCCATTGGCAACCCATTTTCCAAGACTCATTCCCTGCCTGGGAACTCTGATATTTCTTCCCTCCCCTAACTTTTCACTTT
The DNA here is from genome assembly GCA_026018925.1 of Tupaia tana. Taxonomy (NCBI): domain Eukaryota; kingdom Metazoa; phylum Chordata; class Mammalia; order Scandentia; family Tupaiidae; genus Tupaia; species Tupaia tana. The sequence goes on from JAKSZU010000009.1 coordinate 163,682,629, forward strand.
AGTATTTCTTTTGTGTCCATGTCTCTATTTCCTCACGAGCATGAGATAAAAGAATCAAATCCACTGTTGTTCCTGTACCGGGTGTAGGGCCCATGCACCACAACTTCCTGTATCATAATTTTCCTGTATCATTATTTTAAAACCTATGAATCCAAACTTGAAAATAAGAGCTAAGACTGGGATTAAAAAAAAAAAAATCTTTTCTAAGGGGCTTGGAATTCAAGGGACATTTATATTGTAATGACCCATAGTAAAAGGAAAAACTTAGGCTTTGTTTATGATAAATAAGACAGAGGTTGAGAGAAGACTATACCACCAAGTATGAACACAGGTCTTAAAGGAATCACAAAAATTTAAGATGCTTACAAGATAGAAATTGCTGGCTGTAAGCAAAAGAGAAGGGAAACAAAAAGACCCAGGCCTCCTGTAACGAATGGGCCAACCACGCAAGAAAATAGAAAGGTAGAGCCTTTATTGGGAGTGCTCCAGGATGAGGTTTATTGGTCCGACAGAGAGAAAGAGAGGGGGAGATGGGCCAGAGAAGTTGGGTGCTAGGGTGGGGTTTAGCGATTTTTATAAGGGTATGCAGAGGGGGAGTGTCTTAGAGGTAGAAACAGTCCATGTATGGTAAAGGTTTTGGGGGAGAGCAGCCTAGTGTGCCTTGCAACGTCTCGTGATGTGTGCAGAGTAGAGCACCATGTGCAGAATAGAGCTCATGTGCAGAGTAGAGTGCATGTGCTACATCCAGGTTAGATCTGGTGCAGCACAGGTATGATGACATACTAGATCCAGGTTGCATCAGCCGACTGTGGCGTGGCGTCCAACCCTCACATCCAAGCTGCCCAGGCCTCCGGCCTAACACCTACTGCTGCCAGAAAACTGATGATCGTTTTCTACTAAAACAGAAAATGTTATCTAAGACCTTATAAATTAAGGAGGCCCACCAGATGAACACGCTCTTTTAAACTGATAAGTACATGATCAATTCAGTAGAGACTTCTGCACTTTAACAAAATACAAAAATTAAATAAAACAAAACTCTAGCAGATTGGTCCCTTTCAGCATGAGCTGCCCTGCTCTTTGCCCCTGCATGTTGCAACAAGGCTAGGCTTTCCTTCCTCATATCATGTGCTTAAGGTTTGGCCCATAGTACCCTGGAGAGGTAACCAGATTTGAATTTGTTGACAATAACCATAATATCGACTAATCTGCCAATGTGTATCTTTCCCAAGTTTATTTCTGGTAACGAAACCAAGCAAGGACCCACTAATGTATTTTCTAAGGTTCTTGAAATATAAGGTCTATTTACATTGTAATGGCCCAGAGTAAGGAGTAAGTCTTCAGACTTTGGTTATGTTAATGAAGCAACACTGACCATAAATAAGGGCCATTTGACCTCTAAACCACTCACTTAAAGGAAAGATAAGGGTTTCATTTCAATATGTTAAGATTTTTAGTAGGATAGAAACTGCTAACTATGAGCTCAAAGACCTCAGGCTGAATGGCTCCAGACACCTGCAGAAAAATTTGATTATCTATGGCGTCACCAATCAAGAATGCCCATGAGATGATCACATCCTCTTGAACCAATCATTGAACTGATCATGCATGTGGGACCTCTGCCCCTAATTTTGCCCTTAAAAATGCACGTGGGGAACATCTCAGGGAGACCGGTCTTTTCAGCACAAGCTGCCCGCTCTCCTTGCTTTGCGCTTTGCAATAAAGCTGTACTTTCCTTCGTCACACCATGTGCTATGGTTTGGTTTTATAGCACTTGGGCAAGCAAACCTGATTTGAGTTCGGTAACAGTAAGAGAAGGAATAGGAAAAGACAGAAATTGTCCAGACAAGGGGAATTTTTGGTGCTGTCTTAATTTTAGAAGCAGCTTCTGTTATTTTTCTCGAGACAGTCTCAAATTTATTCTTGTTAACTTTTTTTTTTTTTTTTTTTTTTTTTTTTTTTTTTTTTTTTTTTTTTGGAGAGGTTTTTGCTATAGGGCGCGTGCGCTCGCCAGACAGACAGAGAGAGACAGAGAGATAGAAAGCAGGAAATCACCCCCCAGGGGGGATGGCCACGCCGCAATCCCTTCTCCTCCATTCTCCTCTCGGGATCTTGGGCACGCACGCACACGCGCCCGGCGTGAGTTTAAGCCGCCGGGTCCGGGACTCGAACCGCGGTCGACTACGTGGGAGTCCAGCGACATAGCCATTACGCTACCTGCTGGTCCCTCTTGTTAACTTTTTATAAGGAGTTAATTTCACCATTTTTTTTTTTATAGACCACAGATTAGTTTATTTTTAACACGCATCATGCCATGAATTCATAGGGAATAGGTTCCAGTAGTTCAGGCTCCTTTCCATTGGTTCTCACAAAGTGTGCTTCTCTGGGTGGAGCAGGCTGGTGCTTTAGTTGAACCCAGGTCCCTTTCTCTTTGATTCCTTTCTTTTTCTGGTCATTTTCCTTCACACGTTTTAGGAAGCTATCTCTGCTCTTAGAACACTTAATATGCTCAATACGCACATTGATTCTCTTGGCAAGAATCTCGCCCTTAACTTGTTTGTTCACAACAATGCCAACAGCATGCTGGGTAACACTGTAGACTCTTCCAGTTTTGCCATGGTAACATTTATGGGGCATTCCTTTTTGAACAGTACCCATTCCCTTACTGTCTATAATATCACCTTTCTTGTAGATTCACATATATGTTACCAAAGGACCCACTCCATGTTTTCTAAAAGGCCTAGAGAGCATATATCGGGTACCTCTCCTCTCTCCCTTTCTGTTTGCCATTTTGGTTAATTACTGGAAGATGGCGGTTCCGGCCAAAAGGCCATCTTTTTTTAAATGAATTTTTAATACTAATTAAAGTAGCAACTTCGATCATTTTTAAAAATGAGATACAGATTTTCTAATTTAGTGTGCAAAATGACTGATTTAGAAATATTGAAGCTTCTGCCTGAGAAAATTCTAACCAAGATCACCTTTTGTAATTCTTCCCATTTATCCAAATACCTGCAGGTCAAGGCACCATAGATGTCATACATAAAGCTAGCTGTGATGCCCAAAAGGGGTTATCCTCTTTGCTCTTTTTAAACTGTAGATGTCTTACTTCCCATGTTTTCCCTTTTTAGAAAAAAAATCTACTTTTAAAAGGAGAAACCAGCCTATGGAAATCTAAGGATTTTAATGTAGCAGACCAGCTTGTTGCTCTCCACTAAATGTCACTCTCTGTGTGATCACTCATCTTACATGTCTCAGTTCCCTTCAAGAATTTAGCACCCTTGAAGGGGGCCCAAAATATTTGAGTGGTCAGTTCTTACTTTGCATTTACTGGATGGGCCTGTTTTTAATTATTGTGCTTGGGATTCCCTATAGGGCTGCTACTAGTCCTAAGAGAAGAAAATCTTCCCCCCTACCCTCCAGACTCTCCCAGTATGGCTCCCAATCCCTGGGCTGCCTCCCTGGCAGGGAGGAGCAAGTGCCCTTTATCTTCCAGCTGAGCAGCTCAGTCTCTCATTTGCCTATGAATAAGACAGTTTGGGTTTCTCAGTTTCTCCAGTGCAAACGCATAGCAGCCAATTGAAGCAGTTTTTTGTTTTTTTCTTTTGTAATTTTATTTATTTATTTTTACATTTTTCCACAAACATTTACTTTACACAGCAAAAAATTTTAGCTCATACTCCATAAATGGAGTAATTCTTGACAGTTTACAAACAACTTTCAAAATTTCAAAATACTGAATTTTACAGATAATGTTCAAAATATGTCTTATAATTTTGTATAATTTTATAACTCTATAACAACAGAAGCAGTATGGTTTCAAATATATATATATTTATATATATATTTAGAGTGCAGACACTCGGTATATATTAAGTGGGGACATACAATGCCTCTCCTTCATAGCATGGCTTGCTTCACTCAGCAGTAGGTCTTCCATATTCATCCACTTCCTTTCAAAAGCCAGGGTTTTGTTGTTTTTTATGGATGAATAGTATTCCATTGAGTATATGTGCCACAGTTTTTCTAACCATTCATCAGTTCGTGGGCATTTAGGTTGTTTCCATGACTTAGCAATCGTGAAAAGTGCCGCAATAAACATCGATGTGCAAACGCTTTTTTGATGAAGTATTCTTCTGTCCTTCGGGTAGATACCAAGGAGTGGGATTGCTGGATCACATGGTAGCTCTATTTGTAGATTTTGGAGGAATCTCCAAATTGTTCTCCACAGTGGTTGGACCAATTTACAATCCCACCAGCAGTGTAAGAGAGTTCCCTTTTCACCACACCCCCTCCAGCACTTATCATTTTTTGTTTTTTTAATCTTAGACATTCTGACTAGGGTTAGGTGATCTCTCATTGTTGTTTTGATCTGCATTTCTCTTACAATGAGGGATGTTGAGCATTTTTTCATATGCCTTTTAGCTATTCGTATGTCATCTTTAGAGAGTGGTTTTTTCAACTCATTCTCCCATCTTTTAATAGGATTGATTGACTTTTTCCAGAACAGCTGCTTGAGTTCCTTGTGAATTCTGGTTATCAGTCCCTTGTCTGATGCATAGTTTACAAAAATATTTTCCCATTCTGAGGGCTGTCTGTTCACACGAATCACTGTGTCTTTTGCCATGCAGAAACTTCTTAGTCTGATGTAATCCCACTTGTCTATTTTAGGGATCATAGACTGTGCATTGGGAGTCTTATTTAAGAAGTTTTTCCCTACCCCAATGTCTCCCAGATTTTCCCTGGTGTTTTCCAGGAGCAGTTTTATAGTTTGAGGTCTTAGATTTAGATCTTTGATCCACCTTGACTTTATTTTTGTCAGAGGTGAGAGGTAGGGGTTCAGATTCATCTTTCTGCAAGTGGAGATCCAGTTTTGCCAGCACCATTTGCTGAAGAGGTTTTCCTTTTCCCACTGAATTGACTGGTACTCCTTGTCAAAAATCAGTTGGCTGTATGTTTGAGCATTCATTTCTGGGGACTCTATTCTGTTCCATTGGTCCACCTGTCTGTTCCTGTGCCAGTACCATGCTGTTTTGATTACCACATCTTTGTAGTATATTTTTGGGTCAGGGAGTGGAGATGCTGCCCACTCCACTCTTCTTGTGCAGAACTGCTTTGGCAATACGGGGTCTTTTATGATTCCAGACAAACTTTATGATTGTCTTTCCTAGATCTGTGAAGAATGTGTCTGGTACTTTGATTGGCATTGCATTAAATAGGTAGATTAATTTGGGTAAAATTGCCATTTTGATTATATTAATTCTTCCAATCCAGGAACATGGGATGTCCTTCCACTTTTTTGTGTCATTTTCAATTTCTTTTTTTATCTTCTCATAGTTTTCCTTGTGGAAGTCTTTAACTTCTTTAGTTAGATTTATCCCTAAGTACCTTATACTTTTTGTGGCTATGGTAAATGGAACAACTTTTTTCAGTTCCATCTCAGTCTGCCTGTTGTTCATATACAGAAATGCTGTAGATTTCTGGATATTAATTTTGTATCCTGCAACGTTACTGTATTCATGTATTACTTCCAGAAATTTTTTTATGGAAACCATTGGGTCTTCTATGTATACAATCATGTCATCTGCAAATAGAGAGAGTTTCACCTCTTCTTTTCCTATTTGAATGCCTTTTATTTTTTCCTCTTCTCTGATTGCAATGGCCAAGACTTCTAGTACTATATTGAAGAGGAGTGGAGAAAGTGGACATCCTTGTCTTGTACCCGTTTTTAGTGGAAAAGCTTTCAGCTTTTCTCCATTGAGGATGATGTTCGCTATGGGTTTTTCATAGATAGCTTTTATTGTGTTGAGAAATGACCCTTCTATGCCAATTTTGCTGAGAGTCTTGATCATGAAGGGATGTTGTATCTTATCAAATGCTTTTTCTGCATCAATTGATATGACCATGTGGTTTTTATCTTTCTTGGGTGTATTACATTTATGGTTTTGCGTATGTTGAACCAACCTTGCATTCCTGGGATAAAGCCTACCTGATCATGATGTATAATCTTTTTTATAAGTTGTTGTGTACGATTTGCTAGTACCTTGTTGAGAATCTTCGTGTCTATATTCATCAGGGATATTGGTCTATAGTTTTCCTTCCTTGTCCTGTCCTTATCTGTTTTAAGGATAAGGGTGATAGAGGCTTCATAGAATGAATTAGGGAGAGATTCACCCTTTTGGATATTTAGAAATAACTTGAGCAGAATGGGAGTTAACTCTTCTTTGAAAGTTTTGTAGAATTCAGAGACGAATCCATCCGGGCCAGGGCTTTTATTTGTTGGGAGGTTATTTATAACCGATTTGATCTCCTGGCTTGTTATGGACCTATTCAGACTTTCTATATCCTCCTGGCTCAATCTAGGTAGATTATACATGTCCAGGAATTTGTCCATCTCATCCAAATTATCTTGTTTCTTGATACAGATGTTCCTAGTATCCTCTAATAATGTTTTTTATTTCTACTATGTCTGTTGTTATTTTGCCTGCTTCATTGCAGATCTGATTCACCTGGTTCTTTTCTCTCTTCTTCTTAATAAGTCTCGCTAGTGGTGTATCAATTTTGTTTATCTTTTCAAAGAGCCAGCTTTTTTTTTTTTTTTTGAGAGGTTTTTGCTATAGGGCGCGTGCGCTCGCCAGACAGACAGAAAGAGACATAGAGACAGAAAGCGAGAAATCACCCCCCAGGGGGGATGATCACACCGCAATCCCTTCTCCTCCATTCTCCTCTCAGGATCTTGGGCACGCACGCACATGCGCCCAGCGTGAGTTTTAAGCCACCGGGTCCAGGATGCGAACCGCGGTTGACTACGTGGGAGTCCAGCAACATAGCCATTACGCTAACTGCTGGTTCCCCAAAGAGCCAGCTTTTACTTTCATTTATTTTCTGTATAGTTCGTTTATTTTCTATTTCATTTATTTCTGCTCATATCTTTATTATTTCCTTTCTCCTGGAGTTCTTTTGGATCTTTTTGCTGTTGCTTTTCCAATTCTGTGAGGCATGATGTTAGGTGATCCATTTGCCTTCTTTCCATGCTCCTCTTATGTGCACTAATTTATATGAACTTCCCTCTTATGACTGCTTTAGCAGTGTCCCAAAGATTATGGAAACTCGTGTCCTCATTGTCATTGGCTTCCATGAACCTTTCGATTTCAGTCTTTATATCTTCAGTAGTTGTGGAGTCATTCAGGAGTAGGTTATTAAGTTTCCATGTATTTGAGTATTTTTGAGGATTTCTCTTGAAATTAAACTCAAGTTTAATTCCATCATGGTCGGTGAAGATGCTGGGTATAGTTTCTATGCTTTTGAATCTGTAGAGGCTTGCTTTGTGCTCAATGATGTGGTCAATCTTCGAGAATGTTCCATATGGCGGCGAGAAAAAAGTGTATCTTGAGGTTTTAGGATGGAAAGTTCTATAGATGTCTGTTAAGTCCATTTGATTTATGATATCGTTTAGATCTTTTATCTCTTTACCTATTTTTTGTCTAGATGATCTATCCAGGGGGGATAGTGCAGTGTTGAGGTCTCCAACAATTAGTGTATTGCAGTCTATCTCCCTTTTTAGATATAGCAGTCTTTCCTTCACGTATTTGGGTGCTCCTGTGTTAGGCGCATAGATATTAATAAGCGTTATATCTTCTTGATCGATTGATCCTTTTACTATAATATAGTGCCCTTCTTTGTCTCTTCGAACAGTTTTTGTTTTAAAGCCTATTTTGTCAGAGATTAGTATTGCGACTCCAGCTCTTTTTTGGTTCCCATTTGCATGGAAAATCTTTTTCCAACCCTTCACTTTCAGTCTATGTATATCTTTATTCATGAAGTGGGTTTCCTGTAGGCAACAGATAGAGGGTTTTTGTTTTTTAACCCATTCAGCCAGTCTGTGTCTCTTGATTGGAGAATTTAATCCATTAACATTCAATGTTTTTATCGATGTTAATGGATCTGTCCCAACGTTTAAGTTGGCCATTGTCTTAGTTGCCTTTTACTCTTTTGTTTCTGGCTGTTACTTCTTTAGTTTTCTTGGAACAGTACTTTCTTCAAGGTTTCATGGAGAGCTGGCCTGGTGCTGGCAAATTCTTTCAGGTTTTGTTTGTCTGAGAAGATTTTAATCTTTTTTTTCCATATGAAGGATAATCTTGCAGGATACAATAATCTTAGTTGAAATTGTTTCTCTCTTAACACTTTCAGCACATCTTCCCATTTTTTTCCTTGCTTGCATTGTTTCTGTTGAGAAGTCCAGTGTTAGCCTGATGGGGTGACCTTTGTAAGTCACTTGTCATTTCTCTCTTGCCAGTTTTAGTATCTTATCTTTATCTGTGGTCTTAGCCAGTCTGGCTATGATATGCCTAGGGGAAGATCTTCTTGGGTTGATTCTATTTGGTGTCCTTTGTATTTCTTGAGTCTGGATGTTTGAGTGCCTCTCTATGCTTGGGAAATTTTCTTCCAAGATTTCATGGAATAGGTTTTCCATGCTCTTATTAGTTTCTTCATCTTCTGGGATACCAATTATTTGGATGTTAGGACGTCTAATGGAATCTAGTAATTCTCGTATGTTATCTTCATTTTTTTTTTTGTTATTTTCTCTATCTTTTTGGTGGTTTTCTCTAGGTCAGAAGTTTTATCTTCTACATCAGAGATTCGACCTTCAGCATGGTCTAATTGACTTTTAATACTTTCGAGAGAGTTTTTGATTTCCTGTATTACAGACTTCACCTCTAATAGTTCCATCTTATTCTTCCTTAGCAATTCTTCCTTCCTATCATTGAAGGACTTTCTCATCTCCTGTAGTTCATTGTCTCTTTTCTTTTACAGCTCATATTACTTGTTCAACATGAATGTTCTAAACTCTATCTCGGACATTTTGGTAACATCCTCTATTTTTTCAAGAAAAGGAAGGGAGTTACTGTGTTCCTTTGATGGAGACATATTTCCTGCTTTATTCAGGCCTGAGGTTCTTCTACTTCTGACCATTGGGAGATGTGTCCCCTTTGAAAACCCTTTTACAAGAACGTTTCTTCGAATAGGAGCTAGTGTGCTTCCTTTCTGATATGGAATGGAGACAGCCAAAGTCCCTCTTCAATTGTGTTTAGTAATGTAATCCAAGAAAAAGTATTCTCTTCAGGTGTACAAAGAAATGTGTCTCCTTCTTCGCAGGTGGTTCAGTGAAATGGAGGATTCTAGAGAGTCTCAAAATGCTATAATGTTTCAGAATTGAAATTCTAGACCTATCTAGACAGCCAGGGATGGTGTAGATGAAGGAAGTGAGGACTGAATAAGTAGGAAGAAAATAATACATAGAATAAAGAAAAAGTTGCACGCCATGGCGCGCGATTTCACCAGGGGTCGAAAGATGGGAGTGTGGTGTGGTAGAACTGAGGGCGTTCCTATGTGTTAATTAGAAGAGAGAAATTTACAAATGAAAGACGTGGGTAAGGGGACAGAAAAAGAAAGGGGAGGAAAAAAAGTGTACCTGGCTGAAAGAGGGGTGTCTGGCTTGGGGGTCCCGAAGCTACTGGGGGCAGTCCTCCCTCGAAGATCCTGGTCCGGGGTCGAAAGATGGGAGTGTGGTGTGGTCAACTGAAGCAGTTTTAAGAAGGCAAAAGAAGAAGACCCTTTAGAATGCTCCTTTTTATTTCTTTTTTCCCTTTTTTAGAAAAATAATTAATGCACTTTCATACTTTTGGTTTTCCTAACTACCCACTCAAAGGGAAACAAAACATTACACCTTGCTCGGAGATAGCAAACGATTACCCCTCCTTTGGAGGGGAGCAAACCGCCACCCCCCACTCAGAGGGAAGAAAACCACTGCTCCTCACTTGGAGGGGAGAAGACCACAGCTCCTTGCTCAGAGGGGAGCAAACCGTTACTCCTAGCTCAAAGGGGAGTGAACCCGAGTTACTCAAAACATACAAACTAAAGACAGACAAAGAAGTAAAACCAGCTTAGAAATAAACCAGATCATCTACCAAATTTTAGGAGGTCTGGCGCCAGAGGACTTACCGAATCTCCCCCGAGGAGAGGCTCAGAGGTGGAGAGGGCACAAAGGGCTCACTACTGGTACCAGGCACTAGGTTTGAAGCAACCCCTCAGAAGATCTCTGGTTTGTCTCTGGTCCCTTCGCGGTCATCATCTTGTCGATGGAAAATAACCAACTCTAAAAAATTGATAATTAATAATTAATGCAGTTTATTTCCAAACAGAATATGAGTGACCTAGGCCCAGAGAGGAGGCAAACATGCCTTTCTCGGGGTGATCAAGTACAGGGGTTCCTTTTCTTTTATTTTGAGAACGACAGACAATATTAGTGAAGAGATTTCTATTAGTCTGGCCCAAAAACGTGGGGCATGTGGAAGCGGGAGCTTGTAGGTTATAGGTGGGTTCCACAGTTTTTAGGTTGGTGATTGGAAGGGAATATCTGTGTCTTGGAAAGAGATTCATAAAAGAAATGCTTAATCTATCTATCAAGGAAAGGGAAGTTCTGTGTCTTGGGAAGAGATAAGCACAAGAATATACTATGATCGGTTGAATATACATCTCAAAGACAGTATGCCAGGGGAAGGAGGTAGGAAGGATCCTGTTAATAGAAAATAAATGGCCTGTTAATGTTTGTGGGTGTGGCTCCCCCTAAGCCCTCTGGAAAGGACTTTGGAAAAATAGGAAAAATCAGTCAGACTTCTGTCCACACCTTATTCTCAAACCATCTGTATTTAAACATTTGAGATCATTGTATTTGAATATGTCTCCTCACTGTGAAATACTTGTGGAGAGTCTAGATGGTATACAGAAGTATGATGTACTCGGAGGCTGAGCTACATGGGAAGCTTCTGTGTTTGTGTTTGGAGACCTCCTGGAATATAAATAGAGCTGTGACCACAATATGAGGCTGGCTGGATCTGGGTATAGTTTATGGTGTCAAGTCCCTTTTGAGAGTGCCTTCTCTCTGCCTCACCCCATCTTTGTCACTCATGGAATAAATGAATGCATGAACTGTAAAAGAATAGAAATAGTGCTGCTGGTGATTACTGGAGACCTGTGTTTCTGCTCCAGAACTTTGTTCGTTATTGGAGACGTCACAGACCACTGCAAAGTCCTGTGCATATTCTCCTCAGGACATGCGCTTGTCCTGTAATAGAAAAGGACAAGACTTTTGGAGCCTAGAAGAGTCCATCTGTCTGCTTTCCCTGAAGTTCTCTGGTCTCTTCTTCCAAGTGGGAGGCTGTCCCAACAGAGAACATCAGGGGAAGCAGCAACGGTGTGTGTGTGGTTTCTCTGTAAAATGTCAAAAAGCCCATCTAGACTTCTGCTTGGGATTGCTTCTGTTAGAAACCTAATTCTGCAAAACACAGTCTTTCTAATGCTGCTTGAGCCCAGTCACCAAATCAAAGGGAAAACATATGGCGTATTTTGTAAGTAACAATAAATTCTTCCCCAAAATAACATGTAACTGGAGACAACCCCCATGCTCCTTCTGGAAAGAAAAACAGATACAGAGATTGAGTATATCTGTACCATGGAATGCAATGCAACAATAAAAATGAACAAAGTGAGGACTTCTTCAACGGCACAGTGGACACTCAGAAGTATTATGTTGCACGAAAGAAACTGGACGCTACAGGTACACGTTATGTGCTTCCATTATATGAAGGTCAAGTCCATGCCAAAGTGATCTGTGGGGAGAGATCAGAGCAGTAGCTCCGTCTGGGTGAGGGGCAAAAATTGGTGCTTAGTGACTGAAAAGGAGTATGAGGGACCTTTTTGAAAGACAGGCATATTCTGTATGGTGATCTGAGTGGAGGTCACAGCAGTGTCTACCAATGCAGAATTTATTGAGTTGCACACTTAAGATTTGTGTACTTTGGGACTGGTTCCATGGTACAGTGGTAACAGGCAACTCAAGAGTAACTGGATCTCACATGGCAACCTTGGTTCAAATCTCTAGCCTGGTCAGCCTGAAACACACTGAACATGCATGTGAGTGACCAGTTCTGACAGGCTGGAGGACTGGAGTAAGAGGATCAAGACATGACCAAATCCTGTGGCTGCTGCTCATCTCTCTTACTCTTGTATGCACACACATGTGCTCTATCATTAATAAAAACAAACTTTAAAAAAATTATTTTATTTAACTTTATTTATTTATTTAAACTTGACCAGAGAAGGACAAAGAAAGAGAAAGAGGGGGAGAGGGAGAAAGTAAGAAAGCAACCCAGCAGGTCTGGGACTCAAACCATGGTCAGCCATGTGGGAATCCAGTGCTCCCAACCATCACACCACCTGCCAGCCCCAGAAAAACTCTTAAACATTTATACATTTCTTTTCTTGTATTATTTAATTTTTTTTCTTTTGGACAGGATTTTGCTATAGGGCGCATGCACTCACCAGATAGACAGAGAGAGACAGAGAGACAGAAAGTGAGAAATCACCCCCCAAGGGGGATGGGCCATGCTGCAATCCCTTCTCCTCCATTTTCCTCTCAGGATCTTGGGCATGCATGCACACGCGCCCGGCGTGAGTTTTAAGCCACCGAGTCTGAGACGCGAACCACAGTTGACTACATGGGACTCTAGTGACATAGCCATGATGCTAACTGCTGGTCCCTTAATTAATTTATTTTTAAAAATTTTGCAATAGGGCATGTATGTCCATGAGAGAGAGAGAGAGACTGAGAGAGAAAGTTAGAAAGCACACTGTCAGGTCCAGGACTGTGGCGGGCACTGCATACGGAAGCCATCTTGAGCTATCCGCCATCTTGAGCTATCCACCATCTTGGAAACCATTAGGTTTCACTTCCTCACTGAGCAAACCGATTCTCAGAAATCATGTGACCAACCGTTTTCCCCGGAAGTGGTTGGGTTTCTAGGCAACGGGAGAGATCCACCCACATCAATGATTGGTTCATGCTGTTCTGTCTCATTTGCATTTCGGGCAACCAATTGGTGCCCACCAGCTGTATATAACTCGCCATTTTTCCTCAATCCGGAAGACGGAAGAAGAAGACTTGATCAGCACCTGGTATCGTGTGTGCACGTGTTTGTCCCATCACTCACTCCCTCCCCCAGGGAACCTGTTCAACTGTCCCCCGGGTCGGGACACGTGGCACCTGAACAGGGACTTGGGTACGAGGGATCCAGTGAAGAGCTCCCGAGGAAGGCTCCAGTGCAGAGCAAGCAAGAAAAGCCGGCGGGAAACGGGAGGGGACGGCAGAGATTCATCCCGAGAAAGGCCGCAGTGAAAAACAGAAGGGGACGGCATAGACTCGTCCAGAAGGGGACAGCATAGACTTGTCCAGAAGGGGACGGCAGAGACTCGTCCAGAAGGGGATGGCAGAGACTCGTCCCGAGAAAGGCCGGTGAAAAAAACAAAAGGACGAAGAGAAGACGTCCTGGTAAGTATTTACTTACGTTTTATTTTAAGTACGGGTAATAATGGGACAAAAGCTTAGTCAGCATAAAATACCCGTTCAGAGCTTAATAGAAGCCTTTGAAGGTTACGGTCGCTAAGGGAGAGCAGATCATGCAAAATGATCCACCCCAAGAGGAGGCTATAGCCATCTCAGATCTAACCAAGGATTCTAAAATTGAAAAAGAACAGGGAGAGGATCTTATTTCCCTAGACAGTGAGGAAGAAGTTAAAAGCCCCGAAAGCGAGACAAAACCCAAAAAAATCTAAAAAACTAAAAAAGAAAAACAACCTTAAGGCTCTCCAAGAGCCAAAGAAAAACAAGTCATCAACTAGTTCAGAGGAGGAAATCCTAGAGGCCGAGGCTGATAAATATAGTAACTCAAAATGGCCATCAGAAAAAGAAACTTTAGAAACAAAGACTGCCACGTACAATAACTCAAAATGGCTGCCTGAAAAAGAAACTTTAGAAACAAAGACTGCCATGTGCAATAACCCAAAATGGCCATCTGAAAAAAAAAACTTTAGAAACAAAGACTGCCAAATACAAATATTCAAAATGGCCGCCTTTCAAAAAACGACCGCCATCTTACAACCCGGTCGCATTCACGCCACCTTTGGCGATGCCCGTTATTGATCCTAAGGCAAAAGTTCAGACTAAGATCTAACAACTTAAAGAACAAATTCAGTTAGAAAAAGAATATCAAGAATTAATATCACAATTAGAAAAACTAAAAGTGGGTAAATCTAAACGTGCAGATTCCTCGTGGAATCACCACCAGCCCACTTTTACTCATGGTACAAAACTTAAACCAGTTCAAAAACTACAATCATTGATAGATTTTGAGGGGCAGGAAGCCTTTCCAGTAACAGAAACCACAGATCCACAAAGACAAGCATGGTGCCACCTACATGGCTTTGATTTTAACATTATAAAAGAAATTAAAACAGCAGTTGCTCAATATGGAGCTACAGCTCCATATACTTTAGCCATAGTTGACTCGGTGGCAGAAAATTGGCTTACACCAATAGACTGGCAAACATTGGCCCATGCTGCGCTCTCTGAAGGGGATTACTCACTTTGGAAATCAGAATATGTGGAAAAATGTAGGGAGACCGCACGCCATAATGCCCAGGCCAATAATGGCTGGACAGCAGATATGTTATTGGGAGAAGGCAATTATACAACTTGTGACAATCAAATGCAATATGATTCAGGGCTGTTTGCTCAAATTAATACGGCAGCCATGAGAGCTTGGAAAACACTTCCTACTAAAGGAGACTTAAGTACCTCCCTTACAACAATAAAACAAGGGCCTGACCAACCTTTTTCTGAGTTTGTTCATTGGTAAATTACTGCAGCAGGGAAAATATTTGGCAGTGCTGATGCAGGTACCAATTTTGTTAAACAATTGGCATATGAAAATGCTAATGCTGCTTGTCAAGCAGCAACCAGGCCATATAGAAAAAAGACAGATTTATCAGGATATATTTGCCTATGTTCTGATATTGGGTCAGCATACCAACAAGGATTGGCTCTGGCCGCTGCTCTTAAAGGATATACTGTTTGCCAATTTCTTAACCATAATAATGGAGGCAATTGCTTCAATTATGGTCAGCCTGGACATATGGCAAAGATCCTGATAGAATCATCCAGCCGTTTACTAAAGACCAAGTTAATTGGCTATTCCAGCAAACAAATCTCTGGCCTATTGCATGTGCTTCCTTTGCTAAAACTATTGATAACCATTTTCCTTCAGATAAATTTTTATATTTTTTTATCTACCCATGATTTTGTTTTATGTTCACGTTTCTGTTGATACCTTTAGCGGTTTCATTTTTGCCACGGCACAAACTGGTGAGGTCGGCAAACATGTTATTTCCCATTTACTTGCCGCACTCTCGGTTATGGGTAAACCTCAACAAAGTAAGACAGATAATGGCCCAGGTTACACAGGAAACAATTTTGCCTCTTTTTGTAAACAACTTCACATTAAACATGTCACGGGGATTCCATACAATCCCCAGGGACAAGGCATTGTTGAACGTGCTCATCTTTCCTTGAAAAATACTCCCCGAAAGCTAAAAAAGGGAGAGCTTTTACAGACTAAGGGCTCGCCAAAAAACCTTCTGGCACATGCTCTTTCTGTCCTAAATTTCCTGTCTCTTGATAAAGATGGAGACTCAGCTGCTGAGCGCTTCTGACATTCAACTACCAAAACAAAATTTGCCAGTTTTGTGGAAAGATCCTCTGGACAATACATGGAATGGTCCAGACCCTGTCCTCATTTGGGGCAGAGGGTCTGTCTGCATCTATTCTCAAAAAATGGATGCTGCTCGTTGGCTACCAGAAAGATTAATCAAACAGATTGATTCTAACAAGCCGTCCAGGGATGATGAAAGCCCTGAGATATCTCTCTCTCCTTCCACAGATCCACAAAATGAAGATCCTTCTTAAATACCTGACCCTGTTTTGCTTCTTCCACACTACCGCTGCTGGTTTTGATCCTGGCGTTGCTCCTGGCAGAACAGGGGGGTCTCTGTCTTGCTTTACAGGAACGCTGCTGCTTTTACACCGACAAGTCCGGCATCGTTCGTGACAGTCCCTTATGGTCTGCATGGAATGGACTCCTCCCCTTTTTCCTCCCCATACTTGGTCCGATTCTGGGTTTACTGATTGTTTGCTCTTTGGGGCCTGTTCTCTTTAATAAGCTCATGGCTTTCCTTAAACCACAGATTAACTCCATAAAAATGCAGCCTATCCAAGTCCACTACCACAACCTGGAGATGGAGCATTGTGGAGTCTAGACATTGCTCCTGCCTGAGGCGCTGAATCGGTTAGCCAAAGACGGGTAAGAGAGTCCGAGCCTAACGGCTGTACAGTCCTCCCACCTAAGACAGGAAACCCATCATCGCAATGGGATTCTCCAATGATGGGTAAGGATGGACGTGTGGCTCTAAAAAACGACTCCAACCTCAGACAGGCACGATTCCCCCAGGTTTTTCTCCTCTCTTTGAAAAAACAAAAAAGGGGGACATGTGGTGGGCACTGCATACAGAAGCCATCTTGAGCTATCTGCCATCTTGAGCTATCCACCACCTTGGAAACCATTCGGCTTCACTTCCTCACTGAGCAAACCGTTTCTCAGAAATCATATGACCAACCGTTCTCCCCGGAAGTGGTTGGGTTTCTAGGCAACGGGAGAGATCCACCCACATCAATGATTGGTTCATGCTGTTCTGTCTCATTTGCATTTCGGGCAACCAATTGGTGCCCACCAGCTGTATATAACTTGCCATTTTTCCTCAATAAACGGAAGACGGAAGAAGAATACTTGATCAGCACTCGGATCGTGTGTGCGTGTGTTTGTCCCATCTCTCACTCCCTCCCCCAGGGAACCTGTTCGACTGACTGTCCCCCGGGTCAGGACACAGGGCTGTAACTACAGTTGGCCATGTGGGAGTACAACACCTTCACCACCACACCACTTGCTGGCCCTGTACATTTTTTTTTAGAGTTTTTTGCATTAGGGCACATGTACTCATGGGGGAAAGTAAGAAATTGCTCCTCATGGAGGATGGCCATGCTGGAATCCCTTCTCCTCCATTCTCCTCCTGGGATCTCTGGCACATGTGCCCAGTGTGATTTTTTTTTTGGGGGGGGGAGAGGTTTTATTTGCCATAGGGTACGTGCACTCGCCAGACAGAGAGAGACAGAGACAGAAAGAGAGAAATCACCCCCCGGGGGGATAGCCACGCCACAATTCCTTCTCCTCCATTCTTTTCTTGGGATCCTGGGCACACATGCACACGCGCCCAGCGAGTTTTAAGCCACCAGGTCTGGGACTCAAACTGCAGTCGACTACATGGGAGTCCAGTGACATAGCCATTACGCTAACTGCTGGTTCCCCCAGTGTGATTTTGAAGCCATTGCATCCCAGACTTGAACCATGATCAGCCTAGTGAGAAAACCACTAGGTCATTCTAGGTCATTTCCTGGTCCCCGGCCCTATACATTTTATTCTTGATAAGTTATACATCAATGAAAATATAAAATGGTAAATAAAAAACGAAAGTAAAAATACAAACAAGTGCCTTAGTTTTTGCCACTCTCCATCTGCCCTTTTCTTCCCTTTGCGCCCATTTTTATGCCTGGTTTACCTTTTATTTTTATTAAGGTGTTTTCAAATTTATTCTTGTCAGGAAATGTGCACATGTGTGTGAGAGAAGATCCCATCACACCGAAATACCCTTCCTCCAGTCTTCCAGCTGCTCATATCCTGGGCATTCCAGAGTGTGCTCGACATGTTTCAGGCTTTCTGGGCTAGGAATTTGAATCAAAATCACCCTGTATCATACTTCAAATACCCATACAACCATTCTGTTTTTCTTTGTTATTTTTTAAAAATTTTTCCGAAGAACACATGTGCTCACTAGACAGTGAGACAGAGAGGGAAAGTGAGAAAGCACCCTATCCCCCATAGGGAAGGGTCATGCCACAATCCATTCTCCTCTGTTTTATCCTCTTAGGATCTGGGGCATGCATACACATGCAGCCAACATGTTTTTCAAGCCACTGGGTCCAGGGCTTGAACTGCACAGTCAACCATGTGGGATCCAGCTGTCTTAACCACTATGCCACAGGCTGGCCCATTTTTCACTTTCACTACAATATTCAATACATTATGTGAACTACTCAATACTCTACCATATAATACACTTTGTGTTATATGATTTTTGTCCAATTGTAGGCTAATGAAAGAGTTCCGAGCATTTTTGAGGTAGGCTATGCTATGCTATGGTGTTTGGTAGATTAGATGTGTTTTTGACTTACATTATTTTCACTTATGATGGGTTTATCGGGTATGTAGCTTCATCATAAGTCAAGGAGCATCTGCAGTAGCTGACTGACATCATTTACTCTGTTGGCAGCCATATTTCTCACAGGACCTCCAGTTGAAGTTAGCAGGTCATCTCTCGTAGAGACTGAAAGATTGGAGGACATAAAAACATTGAAAATAGTTATAGATATTGGAGACTGTGTGGAAGGAGGGTGGAGGAAGGAAGAGTGTAGGGAATAAAATTAGGGAACAAAAATAGAAGGAAGAATGTAGAGAAGAAAATTAGGGACCAAAAATTAGGGACCATCTAAGTCTAGATAGGATTTTTGACAATTTGTGGTACACAGAAATGGCTTATTACCAGCTGAAGACAACATATAGTATTCTCAACTGGACTGGTCTGAGGTATATTTCATGTTGGGTAAATTCTCTTTACAAACTAAATGATGTATAGCACTCGGATGTATAAAAAACGAAATAAAATAATGAAGTTAGCAGGCCAATTTCTCACAAATCGAGAAATATCTTACGCATTCTACTTGCCTTAACCATGTGTATTATGTTCCAATGAACAGTAATTCAAGATTCACTTAGAAAGAGGTAATTTCCCCTGAATTAACACTATCTTTTTAAATGTGTTGGTTGCCAGTGCTCTTTCACATCTAAATCCCACTCAGGTATTTGGCACATCTGCCAACACCTGCATTTAAACATTATGATTGCTTTAAAGAAAATGTGATTCCCTCCAGGTAATACGGGTACAGAGAACATTTCTAGGGAGAAGACCGAGAGTGAGAGGAGACAGAACTGGATTGGTCAGATGAATATGCAAGGGGACTCTGATGGCTACTAGTGAACATGGCGCAACCCACAAGAGCTGACAGGGAGAGAGAGGATGCAGGACAAGGAAGCCAGGGCCAGCTCCGGCACAGTGGAAAGGTGCTACTCGAGAAGCTGGATCCCATAAGAACACCACAGTGTGAATCCTAGCCCAGTTAGCCTGAAATACACTGGGCACACACTGAATGCCCAAGATCCAGTGGGTTAGAGGAGGGGGATCATGGCATGACCAGATCCCATGGAGGACATGACTTTCTCTCCCTCATGTGCTTGTGCATGCTCTACCATGGACATTTTTTTTTCTTTTTTTTTTTTTGGAGAGGTTTTCGCTATAGGGCGCATGTGCTCGCCAGAAAGACAGAGAGAGACATAGAGACAGAAAGCGAGAAATCACTCCCCAGGGGGGATGGCCACACCACAGTCCCTTCTCCTCCATTCTCCTCTCAGGATCTTGGGCACGCACGCACATGTGCCCGGCGTGAGTTTTAAGCCACCTGGTCCGGGACTCGAACTGTGGTCGACTACATGGGAGTCCAGCGACATAGCCATTACGCTAACTGCTGGTCCCTACCATGGAAAATTTTTTAAAAAATAAAAATAAAAAAGGAGCCCGAGACAGTGCATTGGCCAATGAGAACGTGGGCAGCCATGGTCACCATGGTATTGATGATCTACCAACCAAGAATTTAGAAGGTCAGGAGTTGGGTGTGGGGAATGCGGTTGGGGGGAGGAACGTAGTAACGGAAGGGAAGGCAGGAGGCAACGGCAAAGAGCCGTTGAACAGCTTTCTTGTAGGGAAGGAAGCTGAGAGGACCTAGGCCCTGGCAGCCCTGCTAGCCCGGTGACTGGCCTTCCTCCCCGCAACGCGTCGCTAACATGCAGGCAGCACAGCAGGTGAGTAGACACTCTGTCCTTTGATGTCGCATTTTATTGTTGCGGTAAAATATACATAAAATTTATATGAAATATACATTGAATTTAGCCATTTTCAAGTGTCCAGGTCAGTGGCACGACGTGTGTTCACACTGCCATGTGACTACCAGCACCTCCGTCTTCAGGCGCTCAGCTTCCCCCTCGGAAACTCTGTGCCCGTTAGGCACCGCCTCCCAGGTCCCCTGCTCCCAGCCCCAGGCAACCCCGTTCTGCTTTCTGTCTCCAGGACTTGGACTCCCCTAGGTACTGAATACAAGTGGAATCACGCAGTACGGGGGTCCCCAAAATGTCACGGTGTCTCTGGCAAACTACGTCCAGCTGCCTCTACTCGTGGTGAGAAATGAGAGGCAGGAGCTGGAGAAAAAGGCAATTTATTTCGGCAACTGGGTGACAGGGACACGGCCAGCAAGCACCACCACGCCGTCTCCAAAAGCTCAGCGTGTGCTCGGTACTCACAGGTACCAGCATGTGAAATTCTCCATCAGAAACACATTTGTTTCTTATACATTTTATATCTCGTATGTTTATACCTATTTAAAAGTGCACTGTATTTTTTTCTCAGTGTTCACAGAAACAGGATAATTCTACACAAATCCTTCTGCAACCCTTTAGCAATGCATTTTGAACAGCTTTCTTGTAAGGATGACAACCCCTCCCCTCATCTCTTCATCTTTCTCTTATTCTGTTTGTGTGTGTGTGTCTCTCTCTCTCTCTCTGTCTCTGTTTATCTTTCTGTAGCTTTAATGGGAGCCACACATGTGAATGGTAAATAAATAACACCTGAAGACTATGAACAGGGCATTGTCCTCTGTTCCCAGACTCACTTCCACTCACAGAGAGTCCTACACTGGGGTTGGATGCTATCCTTCTGGAATTTTCTATGTATATTCATATGCATGGAAAGAAGACGCATGTATCCTTCCATAGTCACACAAAGGAGACTGCAAAATGCACATCATTCCACAACATTTATCCTGAGTTTGGATCATTCTTCTTCAGTGCATGCTTGTGAGTGCACACCCATAAACTCACCCAGCCTGACTGATTCCTGCCAACAGCCAATTAAACTGTCCCTTAAAAATAGTTGGTTCAGGATCATCTAGCCAAAAAGAACAACTGTCATCAATACGGCATCTGCCAGCAACATTCTACCCTACAAGGGATTTCTTTTTTTTTTTAATATAAGCTTGTTTTTATTATTTATAATGTTTTAAGTAGTTTTTATCATTTCACAGCTCATTACAGAAATGGCCATATACATATTTTTATATTTATATATTTTTTATTATTATTCATACATTAAATCACTACCCATCATTTAGATTGTGAAGAGACTTTACCCAGCATGATACACACCTCAGTCCAGCCCTGTTGAGACCACCATACACATCCTCGTCAACAGATAATAAACCTTATCTGTGTCCCACAAGTGTCTTACCTCTCCATCCCCCCCCCAATTTCCTACGCTCTTCCCCTCCCACACTCTCCTTCCACTTTGTCTCTAGTGTCCAGTACAATTTTTAATGCTTGTATGTTCTCCAGTATTCCAGTCTCTACCAGAGAGTGCAGGAAGTTGGTATATGTTGAGTAGAGATATGCAATGTCTCTCTTTCATAGCCTGACTTGCTTCACTCGGCAACAAATCTTCCATATCATCCACTTTCTATCAAATTCCAGGGCCTTGTTGTTTTTCGTGGCTGAATAGTATTCCATGGAGTATATGTGCCACAATTTTTCAATCCATTCCTCTGCTTGTGGACATTTGGGATGGTTCCATGTTTTAGCAATCGTGAATAATACAAGGGATTTCTGGCATAGCCTGGGGCTATCCCTTATGGGTCCTGATAAAGTCCAGACCCCTTGATGTTCTCCATGGACTTGCTTCAATGTCTGCTCCTTCCTAACCCTACCCCATGCCTCCCAGTGACCTGCCTCCTGAACTAAGGCATGGGTTTTGACCTTGCCATTCCATGCAGGTCGTGGCACACCATCCCCACAGTGTCTCCCATCCTCCCAGTTCCTTTCTTCTCTTTCCTTTCCTTTCCCTGCCCACAGCCCTCCCACTCCCTTTCTCTTGTTTTTCCTCCTCTCCTCTCCTCTCCTCTCCTCTCCTCTCCTCTCCTCTCCTCTCCTCTCCTCTCCTCTCCTCTCCTTTGTGCTGTGACCTGCACAGCTGATCATGTGCTCTGAGTGGGAGCAGTCATGGATTAGAAAACAAGCATAAAAATAAACACACAAAGGGGCCGGCAGGTGGTGTGGTGGTTGAGGTGCTGGACTCCCACATGGCTGGCCACAGTTCAGGTCTCGGACCTTGCTCTCTCACTTTCTCTCTCTCTGTCTCTCGTCAAATTAAATAAAGTTAATTAAATAGATAAATAAAAATTAAAAAATAAAATAAACACACAAAGACACACAAGTAGATAAAAGCAGAGATCTGGTGGTCTGGACTTCTCTGACGGAGGCAGCTGGCCCAGGCCAGTGCCAGGTTTATCCTAAGGGCAGGAGGGGCAGGGAATGGGAAGTGGAATGCAAAACCAGTTGTTTTCAGATGTTAATTGGCTGAAGAGGCAAAGACACTTGGCTGTCATGTAGTTGTATGTAAATTTTCTCTTATCTTCTTGGGCCTATTCTGATTAACACCTGTGGCTTCCTATAACCCATACTGCTTTGCAGTTTCAACCCAGTGGCAGCTAGTGTAAGAAAGCAAACCACCAGGTCCAGGACTTGAACCAGAGTTGACCACGTGAGAGTTCCGCACTTTAACCACCATGCCACCTGCCAGCCCAGAACTTTTCTTTAACTATTATGTCCTGATTACCTGTGAGGAACAAAAGATTTAAAAAGGCTAATCATTACTCCATTTTTCCTATTGGTCAAATATCTACCATGTAACAGATAACATGGAAATATCAGCTCTTTTATTAAACCAACCATATTAAACTACACATGGGACCAGCAGATGGCATAATGGCTACGTTGCTGGACTCCCATGTGGTTGACTGTGGTTCGAGTCCCAGACCCGGTGGCTTAAACTCACGCCAGGCACGTGTGCGTGTATGTCCAAGATCCCAGGAGGAGAATGGAGGAGAAGGGATTGTGGTATGGCCATGCTCCCTGGGGGGTGATTTCTCGCATTCTATCTCTCTGTCTCTCTCTGTCTTTCTGGTGAGTGTACACACCCTATAGCAAAAAGCTCTCCCCAAAAATAAATAAATAAATAAATAAATAAATAAACATGATGTTGCTTTAGCAATAAAATATATTCCAAAATATACATTGGACATTGTGAAGATCTTCACTTATTAAACTTTTTCTTTTACCAATATTTGAAGCCAGCTTATTTATCAAATATTTTGTCATGTGAACTTGAAAAGTATTTATATGAAATTTGTATGAATGCTCCTTTTTATTTTGTTTTGTTTTGTTTTTGGAGAGGTTTTTGCTATAGGGCGCGTGCGCTCGCCAGACAGACAGAGAGAGACATAGAGACAGAAAGCGAGAAATCACCCCCCAGGGGGGTTGGTCACGCCGCAATCCCTTCTCCTCCATTCTCCTCTCGGGATCTTGGGCACGCACGCACACGCGCCCGGCGTGAGTTTTAAGCCACCGGGTCCGGGACGCGAACCGCGGTCGACTACGTGGGAGTCCAGCGACATAGCCATTACGCTAACTGCTGGTTCCCATGAATGCTCCTTTTTATAAACCAAATTGAATGGAATTCCTTAAGGCTTCTTATTGTGAAAACATACAACATATAGTATGTTACATGTATGCATATACACATGTACACCTGTAAAAAGATCTCAAAACAATCCAAGTCAGTTTTAAGAGAAAATGCTTGTGATATAATGGAATTTTTAAAAGAGGATTTCCAGTGGGAGTGCCTTTGAGTTGTTTTAAAATGTTAGAGGCAAAATCAAAAGGATTAGACAATGGCAGAAAACTATTTTACAAATCTATGGTCTGTTTATGAAGATTTTTCATTTCTAGTGAAATACTTTTAGAAGACCATAGCCCATGGAGATTTTTTTAAAGAATTATTTTATTTAACTTTATTTGTTTCATTCAACCAGAGAGGAGCAGAGTGAGAGAGAGAAAGGGAAAGTGAGAAAGTAAACCTCCAGGTCCAGGACTTGAACCGTGGTCGGCCATGTGGGAGTCCAGAGCCCTTAACGACTATGCCACG
This sequence comes from Tupaia tana, assembly GCA_026018925.1. Taxonomy (NCBI): domain Eukaryota; kingdom Metazoa; phylum Chordata; class Mammalia; order Scandentia; family Tupaiidae; genus Tupaia; species Tupaia tana. The sequence continues at coordinate 163,706,830 of JAKSZU010000009.1, forward strand.
TGCTGACCTGAGATTTTTTTTTATACAAATCCAGTTCCAATGTGTGCCATTATATGGCAAAAGTGTTACAAAGATATATAGGTATAATGCATGACATTTCAAATGACCTTGTAGCTGCATTTTTAAAAAATTTTATTTAACTATTTATTTATTTATTTAAATTTGATCAGAGAGGGACAGAGTGAAAGAGAGAAAGAGAAGGAAAGTGAGAAAGAAAGCTGCCAGGTCCAGGATTCAAACCGTAGTTGGCCATGTGGTAGCCTAGTGCCCTGAAACACTAGGCCACCTGCCAGCCCCTGTAGCTCCATTTTGAACACCTGTTCTCCTAAGCTGTCTACGATAGTTTCTAGCTCTCCCAAATGGACAGCAATTCATTCATCAATACCTAATTGGGTGCCCAATGCTTGATTCAACAGTGAATACCATTAAAGTATTTGGAATGGGCTTAGGTGAGACTTCTTTGGGAAAAACCAATGCAGTAGTACAATGCAAATTGTATAATAGGATCAGAAGGGTAGTGACAACCAATCTGTTTGGGGATAAGAAGATAGCAACAATCACACTGTCCTTGGTCATTTGTGAGTCCTGGGTGAGGAATTACATTTACTTAAGAGGCCCGCTGTTTGTAAGCAAAAGCGACATTTGTTCACTAGTGTTTAGGTTTTTACCAGCCCTGGACATTTTCTTTCTCATTAAACTGGAGTTCTAAAAGCGATACATCAGAAATGATTTATTGGGACCAGCAGTTAGCGTAATGGCTATGTCGCTGGACTCCCACGTAGTCGACCACGGTTCGAGTCCCGGACCCGGCGGCTTAAACTCACGCCGGGCGCGTGTGCGTGCGTGCCCAAGATCCCGAGAGGAGAATGGAGGAGAAGGGATTGCGGCGTGGCCATCCCCTCTGGGGGGTGATTTCTCGCTTTCTATCTCTCTGTCTCTCTCTGTCTGTCTGGCGAGCGCAACGCGCCCTATAGCAAAAACCTCTCCAAAAAAAGAAAAAAAAAAAAAAAAAAAAAAAAAAGAAATGATTTATTTATGTAGTTACATAAGTAATAAACTGCACTTCCAGCAGCAGGGTGAAAGGGCCCAGCGTGTCCTTTCTCAAATGTAGCCCTTCCCTCCTGGGACTGTTCACCTCTGGGGGCTGTCCCAGACCCAACAGCCTTGCGACACAATATCCTGTTTTTCTGTGCAGGTCCCTGGATCTGCCGCCATCACGACCAGGATCACTGACAGAGTCCATGGCCAAGTGGCAGGTATGGCTGTGGCCACCATAGGATGGATCCTTACCGTTAGTTCCACGGGCTTCACGGAGTGGCGAATTTGGTACATGGACAACACCTCACACCCTGGCCTCTCCTGTGTGGGAATGTGGAGAATCTGCATTTATCATCGGGACAACTACTCTAGTGAGATTAAACTGTGTCACTCATATACTTACCAGGACATCTTTCTCCCTCTTGATATTCGTGTTCCCCAACACCTCCTGCTGGCTGCCATCATTCTGGGGCTCTTGGGGAAAACTGTCATTATCCTTGCACTTTGGAACATAAACACAGGCGTTCCTCGGGGAGATGTCATCTACAACCTGTTCATGGCTTCAGGAATTCTTCACGTGACGGCTGGTTTCTGTATCTCAGTTGCAGTGATCTGGAATTACTACTCCATCACCCACATGCAGGGTATTGCCTTCCCGTCATCTTTCCTAGTACCCTACAAGCCAGACACGCAAGAAATTGGCAGTGCTGTTCTATTGGCAGCTCTGGCCGCCTTCCTGATGCTGTTAAGTGGGTTGTTCTTCCTCTCTTATAGATGTCCCCGGGGCAACAAAGTGCATCCTGATGTTCGAGAAAATGAATTTCCTAGTTGCTCTGTCTCTGTAAATCCATGACTCTCAGGAGTTTATGGGAAGTATTACCAATTGTTTGCAAGGACTCAAGACCAAGGCAGTTGGGACAGAAAGGGACCAACAGTCTCCTTTTGTTGTCTTCTCTATCTGAATTTTATTCATTAGTTGGTTGAATTAAGAACCTTCATTAAAAAAAAAATGCATACCTTGCTCACCTGTCTGTTGATCCTATTGGATCTGTATTTTAGTTATTGTTGGCTAAAGTAAATACTACTGTAAACATTATGTACGGAAATTAGATTTGTGAGGACTTCAACCTCCCACATCCCCCTCTTAAACCTCTGCTGTGAACGACAGCAGGCCTTGTTTCCTAGGTCATAGTAATGGTCTATCTATCACTGAAAGTTTTTCGAGAGGTACAGAAGAGAAACTAGCAGAAAGAAACTCCACACACACCCATTACCTGACTCAGCAATTCTAAGATTTGCCCATGGTAACTTATTCCCTCCTTCTTTCCCCTTTTTAATCTATTTTTCTTTTTCCAAAGTATTTTACAACAAATCCCAGAGATCATATTCCATCATCCCCATAGACTTTAGTATTACATGCTAAAAAAGGGACATATCCTCTCATAAACCTAGTATACATTAAATATTTAACAATTATTTCTTGTTATTATCAAATAGTCAGAATTGTTAACCTCTCAAAGACGATTTTATGGCGTTTTATTTGTGTTCTTGGCTTGCTTTGCCCCTTAGGACTTCTAAAACACACCCTCCCCTCGCACACCCACCCACACAGCACTCTCTGTGGTTTTGTTTTGCTTTGTTTTGGGTTTTAATTATTTTGATTTGCTGAAAAGTCTGGGTCAATTGTCCCGTCATTCAAGTCGTCAATCCGCTAGAGGATTACTGGATTCCAGGTCAGTGCTTAGAGGAAGACTCCGACGTAGGTGACGCCATGAAATCCACACTGGCTGCTTCTGCTGAGTGACGCATGGTCTCTGTCTCTTTCAGTGATGCCTAGATAGATCCGTAGATTCACAAGGGGAAAGCTGGATCCCTCTTAGAAATTTCCTCATCAAACCTCCCCCTCACCCAAATGATCTCCTGTATTGATGGGCCTTGTTTGAATCAATGATCCCACTAAGGACTGCAAGTGACGAACGTCTCACGTGAACACTTTTGCCAGACCTGTTATCTGGGATCCTTTTGTAAAGAGTTTTCCCTCATCGACTATGATTATTTGATTGCTCTAAAATAGTAATACAAAAAAAGGCAGTGTAAACGCTTCATTTTTTCCAGTTATTGATGTCCAGAGTGAAAAGGGAGCATGCCCTCGTGACCTTTAGTGTTGACCAATGCACTGCATTATTTTTTTCCTGTGCTCTCATTTTATTGCAGTACTATTCACAATAGCTGAATCAATTATGTGTCAATGCAAGGATGGACAAACATGCGATGACATAGAAACAACGGAAAAACTAGTCTTTAAAAAGAACGAAATTCTGGGACCAGCAGTTAGAGGAATGGCTATGTCGCTGGACTCCTATGTGGTCAACCGTGGTTCGAGTCCCAGACCCGGTGGCTTAAACTCACGCTGGGCGCATGTGCGTGCGTGCCCAAGATCCCGAGAGGAGAATGGAGGAGAAGGGATTGCAGCATGGCCATCCCCCCTGGGGGGTGATTTCTCGCTTTCTATCTCTCTGTCTTTCTGACGAGCGCATGCGCCCTATAGGAAAAACCTCTCAAAAAAAAAAAAAAAAAAAAAAGAAAGAATAAAAAGAATAAAATTCTGTCACTTGTGGCAATATGGATGCCCTAGGATATCATTAAGTGAAATAAGTCCCGCACAAAAAGATAAAGACTGCATGATCTAAGTCACGTGCAGAATCGAGCACAGTTGTTTTCATAAAGATATAGAATAGTAGTTACCAGAGGCTGGAGGAGGGGGAAGGCAGTTGAGGTTGGCCAACTGGGACCTCTGGTAATAAAAATAACACCTAACCAGTTCCAATGAGTGGGCACCCCTAAGAGAATAGCAGAAGGACACATGTCACATCAATCACAATTTGTCACGAGCTACAACCAGACCCTCCATGAAATGCCTTCCTCCCACCCAGCTCCTGGCGCCGGGAAGGCGAGGCAAATACCATTTTTCTTCCTTGGTACCTGAGGAAGACACATGGGGATGGTTGTACATTTCCCTCTTATCATTCCTCATAAATACAAAAAGACCCAACCAGACATTTTGGTCAATAACCTGATTCCCACTGGGGCAATAAACTAATTGGGCAATCTATCCTAATAAGGATGCTCCTATCATCAGGGCTCACACTGGGCATGCGCAGTTAGGTCATCAAATTCCTCAAATTCTTCACCTGTGAGAGAGTTGTGCAAGCGCAGGAGAGAAAGCCCACAAATTCAAACAAAGGACATAAATAGTATGACAGACCTCCCACTGTTAAATATTCAGTATCACCTCTGATAATAAAAATAACACGTAACCCATTCCAAACACAGTTGCTACCTAGTAAACACAGTTGCTACCGGCCGGCCCAAAGGCCTTTTGGGTGTACTTTTCTAAAATCTTCCTTTCCTATTACATCATTTCTACCTACTTTTACTGTGGTTGTGGATTTATTTTGCACCTAGGGACAGGTCTTTAATTTTAGTGATCTGGACCCAAAGAACCAAGGACTTCACAGCTCAACACTCGCATCCTCTGACGGTAGGTTAGATGAAAGTCAATTCCTATCCCATAGTAGGATTATCAACAATGTGTACTTTAAAACAGCTACAAGACAGCATCTCAGCTGTTCTCATTACAAAGAAATGATAAATATTCAAGGTGATAGATAAGGCATCACCTTGACTTGGTCCACACACAATGTATGCATGTATCAAAACATCAGACTGCGGGGCCAGCAGGTGGCATGGTAATTAAGGGCACTGAATTGCTACATAGCGGACTGTGGTTCAAGTCCTGGACCAACAACTTGCTGTCTCACTTTTCCTTTCCCATGTATGCGCGCTCTCTCTCTCACTCTGTCCCTCAAATAAATATAGTTAAATAAAATAATTATTTTTTTAAAGAATTTTTTATTTAATTCCATTTGTTTTTATTATTTTTTAATCTGACCAGACAGAGAGAGAGAGAGAGAGAGAGAAAGGGAAAGTGAGAAAGCAAGCCGCCAGGTCCAGGACTCAAACCACGGTTGGTCATGTGGGAGTCCAGTGCCCCTAACCGTCACCACCTGCCAACCCCAAATAAAATAATTCTTAAAAAAAAAAAAATCAGACTGCATTCCAGAAACATGTATAATTACTGTGCAATCATAACATGACTGAATAAGGGGATGTACAATTTGCAACTATGAAAAGGGATTTTAAATACTGGATAGAATCTCCTGTATGATTCCAGAAATCCTATTCTAATATTCTTTGCAGTTATTCCACATAAAAATATTTAAAGGAATATAAGATTAATAAGTCTTAAAATTTATATAACTTGTAACACTTCCATATTGTAGTATACTATGCCTACAGATCAGGACCCAAATTTCTCATTAGCCTGAAACAAATTCCTCCTTAGTGACAGGATAACCAGTAACCTTTGCTTTTTAACGCTAATAGACTCCCACAAAGCCCCAAGCAGGCACAGCATTTGATGTGAGCTCAGCCAGTCAGATTCAATCCAAAACAAGTAGTACCATGAAACAAATTTTCCCAAAAGGGGAATGTTATTGATTACTTTATCCCCTCACAAAAAGACCAGCTATAATCAAATGAGGTGAACATTCACCTCAAGATTCTGTCGTCTTCATAATAAAAAAGATGAGGCTTAGAACTGGATCACATGACCCTTTTTCTTCTTATCTCTTCGCAGTTCAAAATGCTTACATCTCAGGACCAGCAATTGGTGTAATGGCTATGTTGCTGGACTCCCATGTAGTTGACCGTGGTTCGAGTCCTGGACCCGGTGGCTTAAACTCACGCTGGGCGCTAGTGCGTGCGTGCCCAAGATTCCGAGAGGAGAATGGAGGAGAATGGAGGAGAAGGGACTGCAGCGTGGCCATCCCACTAGGGGATGATTTCTCGCTTTCTCTCTCTCTCTCTGGTGAGTGCATGCACCCTATTGCAAAAACTGCTCAAAAAAAAAAAAAAAAAAAGCTTACATCTCTTACTAGCCAGCATTCTCTTAGGTCTACAGTTGGGCTCAACACATTCAAGCCTCAGCACAATCTTCTTTGTAGTTTTTGCCTTTTTCCAGAAAATAGGCTGTCTGTCCACCACAGCCACTCTGCTTCCTGTCATACGGAGAATCCTTGGCCTTTTTATACTGTGTCACTTTATGGGGTTGGTGCTTCCTGCACTTCTTCCAGGAGGCCCAGCGGGTTTTAGGGACGTGCCCCATGCTTGCAGGCCTGCTGCCTGCACAGTAAGAGCTGTACCACATTATTAGTGATTTTGCTATTTCAGTTTTTCTTGTTCTTTTTGTAGTATCAACTAATCTCTGGAGTATGAACTCAGGAGATTGTATCTATGTTTTTATTAGGGACATTTTCTTTTTTGTTTGTTTTCATTATTGTTGTTGTTTTTGTTATCCAGAGGGCATGTGTACTGGTCAGAGGGAGAGAGAGAGAGAGGGAGACAAAGCCCTCTCCAGTGCTGTGTGCTAATGTAGCGATGTCACAGACAAGACTGCCAGGGTCTCTTCAGTGGCAGTGATCACCATCATATTATATTCCATTAGTAGTTCTTGCTTTGGGGTTAGCAAGTGGCCTGGTAGTTGGGATGCTGAACTCCCACACGACCGAACACTGTTTGAGTCCCAGACCTGGCAGTTTGCTTTCTCACTTTCCCTGTCTCTTTTTCTCTCTCTGGTAAAGTTAAAATAATAATAATAAGAAGAAATTAAATACTTCTTTAAAAAATTGTGTTCTATGATTAACAACACTTTATTGAAATAACATACCTGTAATACTATTTTTTGTTTGTTTTTGAGAGGTTATTGCTATAGGGTGTGTGTGCTTGCCAGAAAGACAGAGAGACACAGAGAGACAGAAAGCGAGAAATCACCCCCCGGGGAGGAAGCCCACACCACAATCCCTTCTCCTCCATTCTCCTCTCGGGATTGTGGGCACGCCCACGCACATGCACCTGGTGTGAGTTTAAGCCACCAGGTCCGGGACTCGAACCGTGGTCAACTACAATAGGTAGTCCAGCGACATAGCCATTACAGCAACTGCTGGTCCCTGTCTGTAATACTTTTGTTAAAGTATTATTCACAGAACCTAAAATTCACCTTTTAATATGTCCAATTTAGTGATTTTTTTTAAAGTATATTCACAAAGGTGTGCAACCATCATGACTGTCTCATTGCGGAACATTTTCATTCGCCTAAAAAGAAAGCCTATCGTCATAAGCGGTCCTCATTAGTCTTTGAGGCTTTCTCTTTGGTTCCTCAACAACGTGTCCCAGGTCTATTTTATACATGTAGGCCCAAGACCTGGAGTCAGCCACGCTAACCTTTCAGGCAGTGCTAGGCATGGAGATGGGATTGAGAAACCACAGTCTGATTTGTGGTGCTTATTCTACTGGGTTGCCTTTTATCTATTTATCTTTAGTGAACAGAACAAGAATATATTAATTTTTGAGGAGAAAAAAATATCACTATAATGTGATTTTTCACTTTGATCTTTTTTAAAAAAATTATTCTATTTAACTTTATTTATTTATTTTCATTTGATGAGAGAGAAAGTGAGAAAGCAAGCTGCCAGGTCCAAGACTCAAACTGTGGTAGGCTAGGAGTGGAGTCCAGTGCCCCTAACCACCACACCACCTGGTGGCCCCTCAATTCAAAAATTTGAGGGAACCAGCAGTTAGCATTATGGCTATGTCGCTGGACTCCCACGTAGTTGACCGCGGTTCGCGTCCTGGACCAGGTGGCTTAAAACTCACGCAGGGCGCGTGTGCGTGCGTGCCCAAGATCCCGAGAGGAGAATGGAGGAGAAGGGATTGTGGCGTGACCATCCCCCCTGGGGGGTGATTTCTCGCTTTCCGTCTCTCTGTCTCTCTCTGTCTGTCTGGCGAGCGCACGCGCCCTATAGCAAAAACCTCTCAAAAAAAAAAAAATTTGACATACTTGGGACCAGTAGTTAGTGTAATGGCTATGTCGCTGAATTGCCAAGTAGTCGACCGCAGTTCAAGTCCCAGACCCTGTGGCTTAAACTCACGCCGGGCGCGTGTGCGTGCAAACTTTGTTCGTTATTAGAGATGTCACAGACCACCACAATGTCCTGTGCGTATTCTCCTCAGGACACGTGCTCATCCTGTGATAAAAAAAAAAAGGCAAGGATGGAGCCTAGAAGAGTCCATCTGTCTGCTTTTCCTGGAGTTCTCTGGTCTCTTCTTCCAAGTGGGAGGCTGTCCCAACAGAGAACATCAGGGGAAGCGGCAATGGTGTGTGTGTGGTTTCTCTGTGAAATGTCAATAAAAGCCCATCCGGACTTCTGCTTGGCATTGTTTCCGTTAGAAACCTAATTCTGCAACGCACAGTCTTCCTAATGCTGCGTGAGCCCAGTCACCGAATCAAACGGAAAACATATGACTTTATCTTGTAGATAGCAATAAACTCTTCCCACAGCAACCCCAACTAGAGACAACCCCCACGCTCCTTCTTGACAGAGGAACAGACACAGAGGCTGGTATGTCTGCACCATGGAATGCAACACCGTAATAAAGATGAACAAAGCCAGGATACGTTCAATAGCCCAGCGGAAACTCAGAAAAACCATGTTGCACCAAAGAAACTGAACGTCACGGGTACACGCTGTGTGCTTCCGTTACAGGAAGGTCAGGACCATGCCAGAGCAATCGGCGGGGAGAGATCAGAGCAGTAGCTCCGTCTGGGTGAGGGGCAAAAAGTGGTGCTTAGGACTAAAGAGGATATGAGGGACCTTTCTGGAAGAAAGTGATATTCTGTATTGTGATCCGAGTAGAGGTTACAGCAGTGTCTACTAATATGAAAATGTATGGAGTTGCACACTTGAGACTTGTGCATTTTATGTTCTGTCAATTATATTTCAAGTAAAATATCAACTATAAAGAAGTAAACATGGGAACCAGCAATTAGCATAATGGCTATGTTGCTGGACTCCCACGTAGTCGACCGCGGTTCGCGTCCCGGACCCGGTGGCCTAGAACTCAGCCGGGCGCGTGTGTGTGCGTGCCCAAGATCCCGAGAGGAGAATGTAGGAGAAGGGACTGCGGCGTGGCCATCCCCCCGGGGGGTGATTTCTCGCTTTCTGTCTCTCTGTCTCTCTCTGTCTGGCAAGTGCACGCGCCCTATAGCAAAAACCTCTCAAAAAAAAAAAAAGAAAAAGAAAAAGAAAAAGAAAAAGAAAAAAGAAGTAAACATGAAAATAAAAGCAGAAATATTAAGTGTCTCACTTTTTGCCCTGTGCCATCCAACCATTTCTCTCCTCTCTGCCCACCTTCATCCCTGGCTCACTAGGACGGCATGTGGAGTGCGTATGCTTCTAGAATGTTGACCATAGTACACATGAGATCAAAACTGCCTACATTTATAACGCCAAGCATCATCAGGTGACACTATATTTAAAGTAAGATACCGAGGGAGAAGAATGGGATTCACCTTTGCAACCAAAACAAAAGAGAATCGCTCCTGAGGGCTATGCCCTTCAGACCATCTCACCATGCATGGCTTTTTGTTGTTGTTGTTTTGGGGTTTTTTTCATGCATGGTTTTTTGTAAGGAAGCTTAGGGAGGCACACTCCTTGGTTCAGGCTCCTGGCCGCTGTAATGGGACATCTTTCTATTCACTGTGGGTCTTCTGACTATTTAATCCAGGACCTCCATAGAGAAATTTATATTACTTATTTATTATTATTATTATTATTTTGGAGAGGTTTTTGCTATAGGGCACGTGCACTTGCCAGAAAGACAGAGAGAGACAGAAAGCGAGAAATCACCCCCCCAGGGCAGATGGCCACACTGCAATCCATTCTCCTCCATTGTCCTCTTGGGATCTTGGGCACGCACGCACACGCACCCGGCGTGAGTTTAAGCCACCAGGTCTGGGACTCGAATCGCAGTCGACTATATGGGAATCCAGCAACATAGCCATTAAGCTAACTGCTGGTCCCAAGAAATTTATATTCTTGAAAGTCTTCTCAACTCTTCAAGGTGGTATTGGACTGCTCTGGTCCCTTTTATGCCTATCTCTTGTAAGGTGCCCACTATCTAGAATTTGCCAATTGGCCTTGGTAGTCATGGAAACCCAGGAATGTTTTGATTCACTTATTTCCATTACACCTTGGAAGTTACTACCATTTATAAACCTGAGAAATCGCACCTGTCCCTTTTTTTCCATCTATTTGAGAAGACAGACCCCTATGGTCGATTATTTTGCCCCAATTCAGGAAATGCTTCAGAGCTCCTAGAGTTCGTTTTCATTTCACATCTCGGCATCTCCCTGAAGAAGTTACTGTCATTGGATGGTCCTGCAAAAGAGGTAGCCCAGGCCGATTTCATGACTATTTTTTTTCACAGTCAATATGATTGTTTATTTAAGTCCTTATATTTGCACTTGTAGACATACACCCTAACACAGCATAAAAACATACCCCACCTGGCTCTCTTAAGATACGAGCTAGATCATAAAATGAATACACATTGTTAAGTGGGTGTGCATACATTGGGTGTAGCTGTGAATTCCAGGTTTCCTTGGGTCTCTCTCAAGGCCTGTCCTTCCTGTTTGGTATTTTTGTTCCCTTTTCTCCTTCCCTTTATAAAGAACTGATATTCTGATATGTAATACCCTACTTCATCAGTCGTTTGTCAGTTCTTTGAAATGTTCTTGCCTACGAACCACGACATACACCTCTCCTCACAGAAACAGAGGCTAAAAGATGTTGGCGTGACACAATGTAATTCAATGGTAATTTTAAAAATATGGGACCAGCAGTTAGCGTAATGGCTATGTCGCTGGACTCCCATGTAGTTGACCGTGGTTCGAGTCCCGGACCCGGTGGCTTAAGCTCACGCCGGGCGCGTGTGCGTGCGTGCCCAAGATCCCAAGAGGAAAATGGAGGAGAGGGGATTGTGGCGTGGCCATCCCCCCTGGGGGGTGATTTCTCGCTTTCTCTCTCTGTCTGTCTGGAGAGCGCACTCGCTCTATAGCAAAAAAAAAAAAAAAAAAAAAAAAAAAAACTCTCCAAAAAAAGAAAAAAAATAGAATAAAATGAAAAAATTCACTTGCAATATATATAGGAAGTGTCCTACTTTATTCCATAGCCTAAAACTTGTCTCTCACGCAAGAAAACACATTTCACTTCTAAACAATTATCTTCTTTGTTAGGAACAGAAGAAACAGTTTTCTCTTTGACAACAATTGGCCCAGCGGAATAAAACCACCATTTCTCCACATGAGAGCACGCATTTCCCTTCCATGTCAGTGTGTAATTAGCATATAGGAGAAGACTTTTAAATACCATAAAAGTGCTCGTTAAGATGGTCACAATAGCGGTTTGGGCTGTTTTGCAGATGGTCCATCTGTGTTATCAGTGTGTTTTTCATCTTCTGCCTCATCTTCCTCATCACCATCCGAGGCCTGGTCTGCAGGTGAAGCCAGCCGGTCCTGCGCTTCCTGCTGGTGCCTCATAGGACACGCACAGCCACTGCCATCCTGTCCAACATCTCTCCCAGGAGCGCCATGGTGGCCACCTAGCTTCCAGAGCCACTGATTTCATGAGTTTTGCTTTGTTTTTTAAAGAATTGTTCAATTTAACTTTATTATTTATCATTACTGTTTTCTAGTTTGATCAGAGAGAGACAGAGAGGGAAAGTGAGAAGCAAGCCACCTGGTCCAGGACTCAAACCACAGGTGGCCACGTGGGAGTCCAGCGCCTTTAACCACCATGCCGCCTGCCGGCCCCGTGTTTTTTTTTTTTTTTAATTGCCAAATGATGAGTATGCTCACCAGAGAGAGAATCTCACAATATGGTGGGGTTATTCCACAATTCTTTTTCCTCCATTGTTCCTTCTTGTCAGGATTTTTGGCATGCACAGACATGTGCCTACTGTGTTTTCCTTTTTTTAAAAAAATGAATTATTTTTTTATTAATTCAACTTTCTTTATTTAAGTTTGACCAGAGAGGGACAGAGTGAGAGGGAGGGGGAAAGTGAGAAAGCGAACCTCCAGGTCCGGGACTCGAACCACAATTGGCCACGTGGGATCTAGCTCCTTTAACCACTGAGTTATGGGGCCAGCCAGCCCACCTTCATTTTAACTTAAATGAGCATCACTGGCATGATCTACTAGACTCTATGGTGTTGGCATTTTATAAAAAGTTTCTTCTTCGTGGGAGAGGAAAAGAGACAGAGAGAGAGAATCTCTGTTAGAATTATTTTTTTTTAAATTATTTTATTGAACTTTATTTATTTACTTATTTATTTTAATTTGACCAGAGAGTGACAGAATGAGAAAGAGAGAGGGAAAGTGAGGAAGCAAGTCAAGCCACCAGGTCCGGGACTCGACCATGGTTAGCCATGTGGGAGTCCAACACCCTTAACCACCACGCCACCTGCCGGCCCCAAGGATCTTTTTAAGCTGTGAAAGTCCCTAGCGTCCGAGCCAGCTGGGACCACAGGCACACAGGTGTGTTCAGGGTGACCCAGAGTTCGAACCCGGGCCTTACATTTGGCTCCTGTGTTGTGCAGTGGTGCTCTTCCCCTGGGCCACCATGACTGGACCCTGTGGGCAGGAGTTTTGTTTTTGTTTTATTTATTTTTTCTAATTTTGCCAGAGGGGTGCATGCACTCACCGGAAAGAGACAGAGAGAGGGAACATGAGAAAGCTCTCCCTGTGGGAGATGGTCATGCCACAATCCCTTCTCTGTCTCTCCCTCCTTCCAGGATTTTGGGCATACATGCATATGTGCCTGGCATGTTTCTCAAGTCACCAGGTTCGAGACTTGAACAGCGCAGTTGGCCATGTGGAACCCAGCCACCTTCACCACCACGCTGCTGACTAGCCTGGTTTATCTTTTTTCTTTTTTCAAGTTTATTTATTCATTTCTTTTTTAAAATTATTTATTTAATTTTATTTATTCATTCATTCATTTTAATTTGATGAGAGAGAGAGATAGAGAAAGCAAGCCACCAGGTCCGAGACTCGAACCATAGTCGGCCATGTGGGAGTGTCCAGCGCCTAACCCACCACGCCACCTGCTGGTCCCCTATTTATTCATTCTTTCATGAGTGAGAGAGTAGAGAGACAGGCACTCCCACGGGCACCATGATCTGCCCCAGCGCCAGCCACACCTGGATCCTGGACCTGTGCCTGTCACACGTCATACTCAGGGAGGTCTCTGAACACAAACCTGGAACCCCTCGTCCAGGTCAACCTGGCAGAGCATCGTGTTCTACTGTGTGCCACTGTCCTGCATTACGCTGGCCTTTTATTGTTTGTTTGTTTGTTTGTTTTTTAAAGGTTTTTGCTATAGGGCACGTGCGCTCGCCAGACAGAGAGAGACATAGAGACAGAAAGTGAGAAATCATCCCCCAGGGGGGATGGCCACACCGCAATCCCTTCTCCTCCATTCTCCTCTCGGGATCTTGGGCACACACGCACACGCGCCCGGTGTGAGTTTAAGCCACCGGGTCCGGGACGCGAACCATGGTCGACTACATGGGAGTCCAGCGACATAGCCATTATGCTAACTGCTGGTCCCAACGCTGGCATCTTTGACGGCAGCCACCCGAGTAACAGCTCAAACATGAATATGCTAGCGCACAGCACTGGGCAAGGTTCGCTCCATCGTCACCTCCCTTTCCGTGGATGGAGGCACACACAGGGTGCCTGGAGAGCGAACAGTTACATTATCACCTCGAGATGCAAGTGACGCTGTCTCCGGATCACAGGGGGCATTACCTTTTGTAAATCAAACATATCTTTGCTTTTTAGAAAGTATCTGCCTCATTTTGTGATATTTTTGATTGGTGGTAAAATAGGCGTAACCTAAAATTTACCATCCTAACCGTTTTGCAGCGTACTCCTTAGCGGCATTAAGTACACCGAATGGCTGGGCATCACCACCATTGCTCTGCAGAACTTTTTTTTTTTTAAGACTTTTTTTTTTTTTTTTGCCATAGGGTATGAATGCTCACCTGGAAGAGACAGAATGAGGGGAAGTGAGAAGTCACCCCCTGGGGGGGACAGCCACATTGCAATGCCTTCTCCATTCTCCTCTCGGGATTTTGGACATACACACACACACACACACCCAGCATGTTTTTCAAACCACTGGGTCTGGGACCCAAACCACACAGCTGGCCTGTGGGATCTAGCGCTTTAACCACTACGCCACCTGCTGGCTCCCCCTGAGAAACTTTTTCATCTTCCTCAATTGAAACTGTTCTGATAAAAAAAGCAACTGCTCATACCTCCTCCTCCAGCCCTTAGCAACCACCATTGTACATCCTGACCCCTGTAGGTCGTGCACATATTGGCATCGCACAGCATGTATCCTTTTGTGATTGGCTATTTCCCTTAGCATACCGTCTTCCAGGTTCATCCGCGTTGTTGTATGTGTCAGAACTTCTTTTCTTTTTAAGGCTGAATAATATTCCATTGCAGTGTATGTATAAACCACATTTTGTGTATCCAGGTATCTGTTGATAGACATTTGGTTTCCAACCTTTTTTTAAAAAAATTATTTATTTATTTAATTTTGTTGTTATTTTCTTTAAAAAAAAAAAAAAAAAAAACTTTATTTATTCATTTATTTTTTTTTAACTTGACCAGAGAGAGACACACAGAGAGAGAGGGAAAGTGAGAAAGCAAGCCACCAGGTCCAGGACTCGAACCATGGTCGGCCATGTGGGAGTGTCCAGCACCTTAACCGCCATGCCACCTGCTGGTTCCCAGTTGTTGTTATTTTCAATTTGACTAAAGAGAAACAGAGACAGAGAGAAAGGAAAAGTGAGAAAGCAAGCCACCAAGTCCAGGACTCGAACTACTGTCAGCCATGTGGGAATCCAGCGCTTCTAACCACCATGCCACCTGCCGGTCCCTGTTTCCAACTGTTGGGTATGTGGATAATGCTATGAACAAAGATGTGCAAATAGCTATTCAAGACCCAGGTTTCAAGTCCCCAAGTATATACCAAGCAGTAGAGTTGCTGTATCATATGGTAATCATGTTTGATTTTTTAAATAAAATTTTCAGAGGGCATTGCGCTCACCACAGAGAGAACCAGAGAGACAGAGAGAATGAGAAAGCCTTCCCTGTAGGAGACGGTCATGCCACCATCCCTTCTGCTCCATTTCTTCCTCCTTTTAGGATTTTGGGCATGCATGCACATGCACCTGGCATGTTTTTCAAGCCACTGAGTCTGGGACTTGAACTGCCCAGTAGGCCATGTGGGGTTCAGCTGCCTTAATCACCATGCCACCGGCTGCCCACCTGGATGTCTATTTAGTTTTTGGAGGTCTCGCTGCACTATGTTTCATAGTAGCAGTACCGTTTACGTTCCACCAGCAATGCACAAGGGTTCTGGTTTCTCTGCATCCTCACTAGCATGTGGAGTTGGTGGGCGGGAGGGAGAAATGAAAGCGAGGCTTTTCAAAGCTCTTTAGTCAGGCTGAGATCAAGGAGCCAGGAAGGGAAGTGTGTTCACCTTTTCCCATAGGCTGCTGTCATTCAGGTTTCACCTTCGATTTTTATAAGACAGAGGCATGGCCACAGCTGGCCACGATCATCATTGATACGGGATTTCTCTACTTTACATTTCTCTTTTTATGGGAATAAGTGCTATCCAAAACCAAAGGAGCCCTAAGGTCTAACAGGGAGCGCTCTGGAGCCCGGCATGACCACCTGTGCCTGAGTAAGTGTTGGGACTTGACTCAGTTATTTCAGCTCCCTGAACTCAGCCCCCTGGGCTATAAAATGGGGGTTTAATTCCACATGTGTCATTGGGCCGAGGCCTGAATGTGTTGATATCTGAAGAGTGGTTAGAATAGGGCTGGCCTCACAGAGCATGGCGTAAGCACGCAGTAGTACTTTGTGACCACTGGGGATCTGCGGGCTTCATGCAGAGCACCAGCCTCTACCTCACAACACATTTTTCACTGTAGGTGGTTCGCGTCTCTCTGTGGGTCTTTGAATATTGGCTGGACATTTTCTCCTTCCTGGTCAACATTTTCGACTGCTCCAAAGACTATTTGCCACTCTCCGGCCTTCTAAATGTGTGAATTCTTGCTCAAGACCAAGAGGTAAAATTCTAAAATAAGCTATATGGAGTCTTTCACATTTGACTTTCAGAAAAAAGAGTCCCGGGGACCAGCAGTTAGCGTAATGGCTATGTCGCTGGACTCCCAAGTAGCTGACCACAGTTCAAGTCCCGGACCCGGTGGCTTAAACTCACGCCGGGCGCCTGTGCGTGCGTGCCCAAGATCCCAAGAGGAGAAGGGAGAAGGGATTGCGGCGTGACCATCCCTCCTGGGGCGTGATTTCTCGCTTTTTAGCTGTCTCTTTCTGGGGAGCACACACGCCCTATAGCACAAACCTCTCAAAAAGAAAATAAAAAAAAAAAAGAAAAAAGAAAAGAGAGTCCCCACCACACCCACTGGTGTCAGACATTGGCGGTGCCAGAGCTCCCCAGACCTAGAGTATTTTCGTCTTCCTGAGTCCCTCTCTTCATCAAAGCTCATTGATCCTGAGGTCTATCCCGGCCGACCTCCCCTGATAAGAAAGCGCTTAGGAACAAGGAGTTAGTCAGCCTGGCAGTCACTGCAAGCCCATCTCGCTAACGGACTTCCCAATGAGTGATGACATAATTAGATCAAGGAGACTGCTTGGAGGCCCTGAACATCTTTTGAGGGGCAGCTGTCTACATTATCCACACACCGGGCACCTGAGTAAACCCTGCCTCATTCCTTTGTGTGAAATAACAGAGGGGCTTGCCCTAGGAGTATTTTTTTAAAGATTTTTTTTATTTATTTACTTATTTTATTTATTTATTTTAAT
Source organism: Tupaia tana (assembly GCA_026018925.1). Classification (NCBI taxonomy): domain Eukaryota; kingdom Metazoa; phylum Chordata; class Mammalia; order Scandentia; family Tupaiidae; genus Tupaia; species Tupaia tana. The sequence goes on from JAKSZU010000009.1 coordinate 163,723,733, forward strand.
TTGACCAGAGAGAGACCGAGAGACAGAATGAAAGTGAGAAAGCAAGCCACCAGGTCCAGGACTCAAACTACGGTCAGCCCTGTGGGACTCCAGTGCCCTGAACCACTGCGCCACCTAGTGGCCCCCCCACCCTAGGCGTAGAAATCTCTGATTATACCTGCCATTTACTCCAAGGGTCCGCATTGCCAAGAGATCCAAACAAGTTGGTTCCCAGGTAAATTTGGCTTCACGGAAGATATCTGCTTCATGTAAAATACGTCAGGACATTTGTAAGTTACTTCCCAAGGAGGCCAACATCTACAGGTGGAATGTGAGCAAGGGGTAGGTAAAAAACATAAAATGGGCACAATCTGTTGTCCTTAACACACAGAGCTTCATCTTCCTGTGTATCCTGTTTCCAATGATAAGAAGTACATGTTTTTCACTAAAAAATACAAATTATAGAAAAATACGTAAGAACGGAAGTCCACACCCTACTCAGCTGACCTCCTGAGAATGACTATTTCGGTGGGCATCTTCTGAACTTACAAAATGTATGTCCATAGCTGTATGTCGGTGAAAAGACAACCAGATGCACTTTCCTTAGACACAGATGACCCCACCATAGCTACTATTATTGATTTCACTTTTTTAGTTTAATACAGAAGTTTCTTTGGATGTTTATTTACTTATTTTTTTTTTTGGAGAGGTTTTTTCTTATTGGGCGCATGTGCTGGCCAGAAAGACACACACAGAGAGAGAGAGATAGAAAGTGAGAAATCACCCCCCAGTGGGGATGGCCACACCGCAATCCCTTCTCCTCCATTCTCCTCTCGGGGTCTTGGGCACGTACGCACATGCGCCCGGCGTGAGTTTAAGCCACCGGGTCCGGGACACGAACCGCGGTCGACTACATGGGAGTCCAGCGACATAGCAATTACACTAATTGCTGGTCCCTTCAGATGGTTTTTATAGATGAATTAATTTTTGGTAATAGTTATGTAATATTCTACTGTAATCTTGGATGTATTGTAACTTATTTAAGCATTCATCTATTTACAGACATTTATTTTCAACGTTTTTCTATTGCAAATAGTGCTAAAACTAACATCTCTCGCTCTCTCTCTCTCTCTCCATATATGTATGTCTAGTATGTCTATATGTCATATTCTTATAAATAACTTATAAATCACATTGATTTCTGGAATTGGAGTTGCTGGAGCAGTAGGATGAACATCTCAAAAGATATCAAATCGTGCTCCAAATATACCTTACAAATGGATATCCTTACTGCGGGCACACATTTCCAGGCTTCTTGATCCTTAGCTAACATATTGAGAACACTAACTATGTCTACAGAACACTTACACACCATTTCAGACTAGAAGGACCAGCACTCTCTAAACCGTGGCTCACGCGATCTGTTTTCTTTTCCCCTTTGGCGACCCCGGCCTGGCTTCATGACTCCCCTCCCTCGTCTCCAGCTCATCGGAAGTGAGGCACTTTTTCTTCAAACTGGTTGGCGTCTTTTTCAGTTTTCTGACCTGGACCTTCGGCATAGGCTTAGCACACAGCAGATCCTGGCGTGTGTGGGAATTTAACAGTGAGACTGTTCCCATCATGTTCATCGGCCTTTGGGAAGCTTTCTATTTTCACAAGTTCAACATCTCCGGCTCCCCGGTGGAGCTGCCGGTGCAGACCTCTATCAATGAGAGCTGGGTCATCCCCGACGAAATCAGGTACGGGCAGGACCTGATGCTGCTGGCTAATTTACTGAAGTCGGTCGTCCTGGTTTCCAGCTCCCTGGCCACCCTGGTCACCTGGGTCAGGGCTCCGTACCCACACTTCCTCCGAACGTGCTACAATCTCTCTGCCTTCTTTCTCTGCCTCGGCTCTGGCTGTACGGTGGGCACAGTGAGCTGGAATGTCATCGTGGATTTTCACGGGGAAACCACCCTGGAGTTCCCGCTCAGCTTTCCTATCGACAAAGATGTCCTAAAAAAGAAACACCTCTCCTACGTGCTACCGCTAGGGATCCTGACCGCCTCCATCTCCCTGGTGAGTGTCGGCATCTTCCTCTACGAGACAGATCATTTGGTGAAACTGAATCAAGTGAAACCCATGATGAAGGCCAAAAATTCAAAACCAAAGATCTGAATTGGAGGGCTTTTTCCTCCTGGAAAGGCTGCCTGTTTTCTTGCAGAAATCTCCTCCAATCGTATCTACTCATTGAAAATAAAACATACGCATTTGGTTTTTCAGGGTGCGTCTGAAGCTTCCGCTGTCCCCGCCACTCCGTTCTGTGCATGGACTCCGTCCACTTCCTGACACCTGTGGGCACAGCCCCTTTCACACGGACGTAGTGGGAAACCAAAGGCGTGGAGGAGTACTCGCATGCTGCAGGCACACGTCGGCAAACGCTGGCCCGCAGCTGAATGAGAGTTTAGAAGTAAGCGCGCTGACACACATACAGAACAACCTCGAGATCTTTAAGACATTATGATCAGGGACCAGCAGTTGGCATAATGGCTATGTTGCTGGACTCCCATGTAGTCGACCGCAGTTTGAGTCCGAGACCAGGTGGCTTAAACTCACACCGGGCGCGTGTGCGTGTATGCCCAAGATCCTGAGAGGAGGATGGAGGAGAAGGGATTGCGGTGTGGCCATCCCCCTGAGGGGTGATTTCTCGCTTTCTATCTCTCTGTCTCTCTCTGTCTTTCTGGCGAGTGTATGCGCCCTACAGCAAAAACCTCTCCCAAAAAAGAAAAAAAAAAAAAAAGACATTATGACCATCTAGGTTAGAGCAATGCCGTCAACATTGGCACTGCTGACATCCGAGCTGGGGTCTCTGAGGCTGGGGACACTGGGCATGAGCTGTGCCTTGGAGCATGCTAAGCAGCATCGTGCCTTCCACCCCTAGTGGCCAGTGGCACTCCCCTCTCTTCTTGGTTGTGACAACTAAAAATGCTCAGACATAGGGCCAGCAGGTGGCATGGTGGTTAAGGATATTAGACTCTCACATGGCCAACTGTGGTTCAAGTTCCAGACCTGGTGGCTTGCTTTTTCACTTTCTTGCTCTCTCTCTGTCCTTCTCTGGTCAAATTAAAATAAATAAATAAATGGGTAAATAAAGGTAAATAATTCTTAAAAAAAAAAAAAGAAAGAAAGAAAGAAAAGCTCGGACATTTCCCAGTGTCCGAGGGGAAACTTGTTTCTCGTTGAGATGTAGCCAGTGACTCAGGGTCACAGATGCCATGGCATGTTCGGAAGATCTTGAGGAATACTACTTTAAAAAATGAAATGGCACAGGGAACCAGCAGTTAGCGTAATGGCTATGTCGCTGGACTCCCACGTAGTCGACCGCGGTTCGCGTCTCAGACCCGGTGGCTTACAACTCACGCCGGGCGCGTGTGCGTGCGTGCCCAAGATCCCGAGAGGAGAATGGAGGAGAAGGGATTGCGGCATGACCATCCCCCCTGGGGGGTGATTTCTCGCTTTCTGTCTCTATGTCTCTCTCTGTCTGTCTGGCGAGCACACGTGCCCTATAGCGAAAGACCTCTCAAAAAAAAAAAAAAAATGAAATGGCGCAGGCTCTAAATCGAGAGCATCCACCTGCCTGGGGGGTTGATTGTCTTGAACTCCAAGGTCGGTTGAAGTGGTTTTGCTTCCTTTCTCAAGAGGTATTTGGCAATGGCGATGTCGAAGGGAAAAGTAGTCTGAAGTCTGAAAGTCTACGCTAGGGTGAGAGAGCTGGGTGGATGCTGACAGCGAGTGAACTGGGAAACGTGGATTCCGAACAGGAAGAAATGTTCTGAAGCACAGCCTGAAAGATGAGGAATCTGAATCTACGGGACAGCCCGTCAGAGGCCTGGAAGACTGACCGAGAAGGCCCATGGTATGTTTCAGGGCATTCCAGTGGAGTTAAAGTACAGCGTGAAAAGGCAGTGATTGCAGTGAGCTTAAAACTTCTCCAGAGTTAGCGAAGGACCTGACTCCTCAGACTGAGAAAGAATACTGAGGCTTGGGAACCAGCAGTTAGCATAATGGCTATGTCGCTGGACTCCCACGTAGGCAACCGCAGTTCGCGTCCCGGACTCGGTGGCTTAGAACTCACGCCGGGCGCATGTGCGTGCGTGCCCAAGATCCCGAGAGGAGAATGGAGGAGAAGGGATTGCGGCGTGACCATCCCCCCTGGGGGGTGATTTCTCGCTTTCTGTCTCTCTCTGTCTGTCTGGCGAGCGCACGCACCCTATAGCGAAAACCTCTCCAAAAAAAAAAAAAAAAGAATACTGAGGCTTGAGGTGGCTAAATAAAAATCCAGATACGAACTTCTGGAAGGAAACACTGTCGGAAGACAGCAACTGGGCTGAGGATGGAGTTGGGCCCAGAAACAACGATGAACAAGGAACTCGTAAGCACGTGGGTAAGTCTAAGCTCGCACGGATGACTGAAAAATATCCACGGTATGGGTCAGGTAGAACATGTGACGTAGGGAGGGTACAACTAGCGCTTTCTTTCTTTCTTCCTTCCTTCCTTTCTTTCTTTCTTTCTTTTGGTTGTTGTAGTGTTTGCGCTTGCTAGAGACAGAGAGAGAAAGAGAGGGGAAAGTGAGAAATCACCCCCAGGGGGGATGGCCACGCCACAATCCCTTCTCCTCCATTCTCCTCTTGGGATGTTGGGCACGCACACACGCACATGCACCTAGCATGATTTTCAAGCTGCTGTGTACGGGACTCAAATCATCCAGTTAGCTACGTGGGAGTTCAGCGCCTTAACCACCACACCACTTGCTGGCCCAAACTAGAGCTTTTTAAGGTCCTATTCTGTGCCATTGATTAACTTTAGATTTTAGGTGAGTATATATGTTAAAATTTAAGGGCAACCACAAAACACATAGAAAGAGAAAGAAAAATTCCAGGGGGAAAGGATTGAAAAGAAAGAAAGAAAAGTGTAATTGTTCAAAGACAATATGACTGTCTATGTTAAAAAGCCAAGAGAAGACTCCATAGTCATGATTCCATTTATAGGAATTTTTTGGAAAAGGAAAACCAGAGAGGGACCAGCAGTTGGTGTAATGGCTATGTCACTGAACTCCCATACAGTTGACCGCGATTCGGGTCCCGGACCCAGTGGCTTAAAGTCATGCCAGATGTGTGTGCGTGCATGCCCAAGATCCCAAGAGGAGAAGGGAAGAGAAGGGATTGCGGCATGGCCATCCGCCCGTGGGGGGTGATTTCTCCCTTTCTGTCTCTCTGGTGAGCACACACGCCCTGTAGCAAAAACCTCTCAAAAAAAAACCAAAAAGATGGGACCAGCAGTTAGCGTAATGGCTGTGTCGCTGGACTCCCACGTAGTCGACCGCGGTTCGAGTCCTGGACCCGGCGGCTTAAACTCACGCCGGGCGCGTGTGCGTGCGTGCCCAAGATCCCGAGAGGAGAATGGAGGAGAAGGGATTGCGGCGTGGCCATCCCCCCTGGGGGGTGATTTCCTGCTTTCTATCTCTCTGTCTCTCTCTGTCTGTCTGGCGAGCGCACGCGCCCTATAGCAAAAACCTCTCCAAAAAAAGAAAAAAAAAAAAAACAAAAACAAAAAGAAAACCAGAGAGACAGGGTAGTGAAGCCTGGTACTAGGACTCTGAGGGGGGAGTGACCACAAAGGGGCACTAGGGACTGTTCTGAGTGTTCAGCATGTTCTACAACTGAACTGTCGCCATGGCACCACAACTACATAATTTATTTAATCTCTTGAAATGATCCACTCCAAATGAGTACATTTTATACTAAATATATAAAATGTATTTCTTTTTAAAAAGAATTACTTTATTTAGTGTATTTATTTATTTTAATTTGACCAGAGAGGGACAGAGAGAGAGAGAGAAAGCAAGCCGCCAGGTCCAGGACTTGAACTGTGGTCGGCCATGGTGGGAGTCCAGAACCCTCAACCACCATGCTACATACTGGCCCTATAAAATATATTTCAATAAGGATGTTTAAAAATAAAACCTTACACTGGAGACCACATTTCTTAAAAAAAATTACTATAGGGCACATGCACTCACTGGGGAGAGACAGAGAGAGAGAGAGAGAGAGAGAGAGAGAGAGAGCGAGCACACCAGAGCGATGGCATACCACGATCACTACTCCCAGCTCCTCTTGGGCTGGACACACAAGCACACGCATGCACCCGCGTGATTTTCAAGTCACTGCGTCCAGGCTCACACCGCACAGTAGGCCATGTGGTATCCAGTCCTCTTAACCACCATGCCACTTACTTTAAAAAAAAATGATAAATAATATCTCTATGTAAAGAACACATCTGGATTTTATAAATTACTCTATAAAGCATTGTCCGGTTCATCCACAAGGTGGCAGCACAGGGCACGTAGAATAAAAGCAAAAGCGGCTTCAGCAGATGGGTTCTGAATGAGCCCAGCAGTCTCTCACAGCTGTTCACTTGGACGTGTCGCTTGCACAGAGCAGCTCTCCGCGACACTGTCTGCTTTTCTGGTGGAATAACCAGACACCCACTGCACCGTGGGCAGAGGGGACTAAGTCCCAGGTCTCCAACACCCGCCACTCAGGCACAGCCGAGGTCAGCAGCCTGGCACCTGCCTCTGTGTTTACACACGTGTGACAAAGGGGAAACCGACTGGTTCTAGTGCCCTCCAGCACAACTGCTCCCAGCCCACCGTCGCATCAGATGTCTCGCGGGCCTGTCCCCGAATCCCTGGCTTCCTGAGGTGATTTGTGGGGGGTGCTCCATCCTGGGCCGGCGTCCCACTGTGTAACTGACTTCAGTCGGTCACTTGGCTGTTCTAGCTCCCCGTCAAGTCTAAGCGGTCCCATCTCCGGCATGCACAGAGAAGCAGCACACCCGCCCAGGTCACCCTCTCCCCGCGTCACCCATGCTCACCTCTGCCATCCTCGGTTCAGATACCTTAAAGGCCTAACAGTTTGCAGGGGACTTCAGTTCACTTCTATCGTCTGCCCCGAAGTAACCTCTCCCCTGAAGGTGGTGTTTACCCTCCCCCTCCTCGATCAGACAGCAGCTCCCAGGTGAGTCCCATAGACACGGCTGGTCTGGGTCCGCACCCCCACACACCTGCATGTGATCCCAGGTGCATTTCCCTATGGCGTTAAGGTTCGGATTTCGAGGCTGACCCACGCGGCATAGACGAGGCCAAGCCTGAGAGCCCGTGAACTGACTCACATAACCACGGCCTACCTTTGCACAGGTGGCTTCCGACGACTCAGCCCAAGGTCCTGGGACCCGCAGGTGGGACGAGTGTCGCCAGGGGGCGCGCCTGGAGAAGAAACCGCAGCGCCGGCCTGAGCGCGGGGCCCTGCAGGGGAGGCTGGCGGAGGGCGCGGGGCCGGTCGGCTTCCACCGCACCCGACGCCCGGGGGCTGGGGGCCTTCCCTCCGGCCCTCGGCCGCTGCGTGGGCCGAGACGTGGCTCCGCGCCCCTCCCAGGCCAGGCATCCCCAGGGCCTGCCGGCCGGCGCGGTCCTGTCCCCGCGAGCGGCCCTGGGCGGCCTCGGCCTTGCGCCCCCTGGTGGCGGCGGCGGGTGTGTGCAGTTTCGCCGCGTCCTGACCCGGGCAGGGCGTCGCGGGAGCAGGTGGCGAGCGCTCGCAGGGCCGTGGGACCCTGGCCTCCTGGGGGACGCGGGGGCGAGCAGCGGGCACAGCGCCCACGAGCCGCGCTCCAGGCTGACCCGGGAGGAGGCGGCTGCGGCTGCGGCTGCGGCTGCGTCCACGGGGGACGAGGGGCGTCCCCTCCCCGGTGCGGTCCCCGATCCTGGCGCCGTCGCCCCCTCCCGCCCCTCCCCTCCGAGGTGCCACTCACTTCCCAGCGCTCCGACCCGGACAGTCGCCACAGCGGAGGGCCTTCCAGGGGCGCGCAGGCCGGAAGGCGCCCCAAAAAGCCCAGGCCCGGACCCCGGGCTCCTCGCCGGTGCGCGACCCCCGCCCCACGCGCAGGGGAGCGCCCGGCTCTCCCGGAGGCGACGGGAAGGGGCTGGGAGAGCAGGGAGGCTGCCGGGCCGCGCTTGCTGCCGGGAGCACCCACCAGCCCGCGCCTCTGGGCAGGGGGCGCCTCTGCGCACGGGGCTTCGGGCAGGCCCTGGACTGCACGGGGCGGCTGTTCCACAGCTGGTGGTGGGATACGAGTCCCTTCTGACCTGGCAGGAGGGTATGACCCCGGCCCCTGCGCACTTTCTCCTCCCGGGCATAGCAGGCCTGAGAACCAGGGCCCTAACGGGAGCAAGAGCACGTGGAAGGACAGTCACCTCCAGGCTCCTTTGTTGTTTATTTTATTTATTTTATGTTTTTTAGTTTGCTACAGGACACGTGTGCTCACCAGAGAAAGAGAGGGAAAGTGAGAAAGCAAGCCACCATGTCTGGGACTCGAACCACAGTTGATATGTGTGAGTGCAGCACCTTAACCACTATGACACATTTAAAAAATATGTATTTAGAAACACCTTATTTTATTTATTTATTTATTTTATTTTTAATTTGATCAGAGAAAGATAAAGTGAGAAAGGAAGCCCCCAGATTCAGGACTCAAACCTCAGTCAGCTATGTGTGAGTCCAGTGCCTTAACCACCATGCAACTTGCCACATCTTTTTTTTTTTTTTTTTTTTTTTTTGAAGAGGTTTTCGCTGTAGGGCATGCGAGCTCGCCAGACAGACAGAGACAGAGAGACAGGAAGCGAGAAATCACCCCCCAGGGGGGATGGCCACGCCACAATCCCTTCTCCTCCATTCTCCTGGCGGGATCTTGGGCACACACGCACATGTGCCCGGCGTGAGTTTATGTCACCGGGCCCGGGACGCCAACCGTGGTCAACTACGTGGGAGTCCAGCGACATAGCCATTACGCTAACTGCTGGTCCCTGCCACATCCTTTTTTAAAGTTTGTTTCTTCCAGGAGTGAGTGAGACAGAGACAGAGAGAAAGAGAGAGTTCCCTCAACGGGGTCCTGATGCCATGATCCACCCCAGCCCTGGACCATGGGCATGTGCGTGCCGGTGCACTCTGGGAGGTCTCCAGACTCGAGCCTGGCACCTTCCCATACGGGGCCACATCACAGAACGTCGCGCTTTACCATGGCACCACCCTGCGGGGTCTGGCCCACTCCCAGCTTTCTGCAGGGATCTCCGCTCCAGTCAGCTTCCAGTCTTGGGGGGTGAAGAGCAGAGCCTTTATTCCGTCCTGGTGTTCAAACCTCAGCCCCCCAGAGTGTGGATGGTGGGATACAAGCCCCTTCTGACCCAGGCAAGGGCCTTTCTTTCCGGCTAGTCGTGCATTCAACGTCTGTATTCCAGTCTACACGGCGTGTCTCCGGTTTGAGGAATATGGGCACGGGATGCTCTGCCTCAGCCTGTCCAGTGGCCAGAACTGGAAGTTGGAGCCCGTTGCCGGTCGGTCAGCTCCACAGAGGCGACCATGATGGGTGCCTGCCCACCCGCCCCTGTGCACGTCTCGGTCGTTTTCCAGGACAGATGCCTAGAAACGGTGCAGGGTTCGAGCTCTCCAGGTGTCTGGTGTCCGTGTAACGCACCACTGCAGCCCCGGGGAAGGCGCGTTCCACTCCCTGACGAGCCCTGTTTCCTCTGCCCGAGCCAACATTTGGAAACGTGAAAATGATTTGCCACTTAGACAAAAAATGTGTGGAAACAATGTTTGTATCGTGTCAATGGAGGCCATGACATTTTGGTGACAGGTGCATACTGTATAGGATGCGAATTCAGCACTGACTAGGACAGCTGTGGTGGGAAGCCTGCTGTGTACCGCGCCAAATTCCCAACAGGAGAAATTGTGGCCCCCTGTACGGAGCCCCTCCTCGCTTTCTGGTACCACAAGGCTCCTCGTCCTTTCTGGCCCCAGCCCCGGAACCCACCACTACTTCCGAGAGCCCTGGCGGCGCGCTGCGTAGGGCAGTAGCACTGAAGTTCCGGAGCCTTAACTCTTGCGGCTCCTGGGTATTCCGTCTCGGAGGCGCTGTCCGTGTCCCTGACGTGCTCGTCCCCGATGGAGTCTGACGCAGAGCACGCCGAGGTGGGCCCCAGCGCGGGCACCAGGCTGCACACGCGGCGCCCGGGAGCAGAGCCTTGCACCTTGCCGCCCGTGGTCCCCGACCTGGCGCGAGGGGCAGGTCACGCAGTGCGCAGCCGACGTCCCAGCAGCGATCTAAGCTGCGTTTGAACTGCTTCCGTGGTTCAGCTCTCGATCCTTTCTGAAGGCGGGTAAGTCAGGCTGGAGCAGCCCGCAGAAGCCAAAAGTCAAACAGAATGTTTAGTTTTCAAAATGAGCTATTTAACTTCATTTCTTGGGTTGTTGGAAAAAGGCATGATTTATTTTCTATGCAGAAATGCATCACTTTTCCGATGACCCGATATTTTAATTATGTTTTAATTTGACCAGAGATAAACAGAATGTGAGAAAACAAGCCACCACATACGGACTTAAACCAGTTGGCCATGTGGGAGTCCAGCGCCTTGACCACAATGCTGCTGGCCAGGCCCACAAACAGAATAAAAATGTGTGTATATGGGCCCGCTGTGATGACCGCAGGCAGGCGTATGTGGGAAGCCACGTAGG